>CM038011.1:5000102-7500102 GCA_021234005.1 Nephelium lappaceum
CGATCGCCGTCGAACGTGCCACGTCACTCCCACTTCGCGACAAAAACAAAAATAATCGCGAGAGAAAAAATTTCGTACATGACGTGTCGAGATATGGACACCCAGATCTTTATGAGACGGTGATGTTGGTGGGACCCAGCAGCCTAGAGTCGCGGTTGGTGAGTGACTACATAGAAGCGTGTCAACAATAGCCGATGACATCCCCGCCAATTGAATTCGACCAGTGCATCGGTGAGCTACTATTCGTCCACGTCGACGGTTGGTCATTCACTGGATAAATTCAAAGTTTATCTACTAGGCACAATGTTATTACGGTACCGGAAAATTTATCCATAATACATATTCCAAGTGTCAGTCCGCGTGCTGCGATTATATTATTGACAAATTTATTGTGAAAAATTTTCCGACGTGTCATTCCATGGAAATTCAGAAGTTTTCGTATTGGATGAGTTCTTCATGTGCTGGTGCCTTCACAAACGTTACTATGAACTCTTCGTTGGATTTGCCCATCACGTAACAAAACCCTCATAAATTTGTAGAATTGGAACTGTTACTTTATAACTGTGTGTCGAACATGACAGATTATGTGACATCCACCAAATAAAAGAGTTAATTCTGGAAAAATACTTTTTAATTTTTAGCATAATACATTATTTTTTAACCGTTATGAATAATAATACAATAAAAAAATTTAATTTCAAATTTTGATACAAATAAACACTGTAAATGATCTAATTGCACGTTATAACATTCTTAATTAAACTGATCAAAACTTAAACCGAGATAAATACAACAAAATGAAAAAATGTATCTTAAAAACTGTCAATAAGATAGATCTAGTACGCAATAATTTTAATTTTGAATCACTATATTATAAATAAATTAAGGCCTTTTCTCTGTTTGCAATAACACCTTAAATTGTTATAAAAGTAGTCAGAAGCTTCTGTAATAGTATCCACATTCATGTGTATTCCATTTAAATTTTGGAGAAAAGAAATGAATTTGTCAAGGAATGTTCGGTGATGCATAGATTGGTACCTCAGGATTTTCATTTTATTTTTTTTTTTTCGGAAGAAGGTACCTCCGGATTTTGAATCTAGTAATCTAGGGCAAAAATCAAGCCATAGTATAGAGAGAACGATGCGCGAGCTCATACCAAACACATGAGATCGCCCGTTTTTGAGCAAACTTTTCAACTTTTTAAATTGGAAACTTATGTGCCAGTTCAAAGAAAGAGCTTTTAGCTTATCCATTACACTGTAAAACGAAAACACAATCACCGATGAAAACATAGAAGGGAGAGTAGAAGAGACACATTATTCACAACAGCACAAACTCTCAAGTCTTCCAACAACAAAAACCATAAGTTAACCAAAAAAACAAATCCATCCATTTTTTTTTGTTTCCCTCTCTCATCCCCTCTCTTTAATGGCGTCGAGGAAGATCTTCCCTGCAAAACCAAACTACATCTACCCCACCCCAGCTGCTGCCACCATCGGCTCTGATGGTCTCGTCGAGTTCGAAGAATCGGATGTGTGGAGATCAAGTGAATCTGCAACCATGGAGACGAACAAGAAGCCGATACCCAGTTCACGTTCGTCGAAGAGACTCTCGAAGAAGATCTCCGATTTGGGTGATTATCATAATAATAGGATGTCTGTGGCGTCTGCTTCATTGCCGGTCAACATACCTGACTGGTCGAAGATTCTTAAAGAAGAGTACCAGCATAGCAAGAGAGAGAGCGATCAGGATGGTGGTGATGACAACAACAACGACGACGACGACGACTTGGTCCCTCCTCATGAGTATTTGGCGATGAGAAGAGGAGCATCGTTCTCTGTTCATGAAGGGATTGGGAGGACTCTCAAAGGCAGAGACTTGCGGCGTGTAAGAAATGCGATTTGGCAAAAAGTTGGGTTTGAAGATTAGCAGAGTAAGAGACAATTAGAATACTTATCGAAAAATTAAAAAAAAAAAAAAGAACAAATTTTGATGATGCATTAGAGATCAAACGGCTCTTCTCTCTTCTGGGTTTTGATCATTTAATTTGATGCTTTAGCTTTTTTTTTTTTTTTTTTTCATTGTAGTTGTTGTTTTCAAAATTAAGTCCTCTGTTTCTCGGATGTTTTGAGTATGTAAACAGAGGATGTATGGTGGGTTTTTAACGTGTAACTATTTTGACTTATGAGATTGTAGAGAAATCTTAATGTTGTTCATATTTGGAGCCATGTTCATTTTTTCTTCTCTCTTTCTTTGTTTTGTTCTTTTCTTTTTTTGTTTAAACTTTCTCTCTTTCTTTGTTATTTTCCTTTTATGGAAGAAGTTGAATTTGCAGAGAAAGTGAAGAAGGTGATGTGGACTTGTTTGGAATATTGGTTGTTGGCACGAAAGCTATAGACTAGCTAGAACAACCCTTGAAGTAAAATTCATTATTGGTCAATTTTTTTTCTGTTTCTTGAATGGCAAATCTAAACCCATTTTGTTTTCTTGTTTTCGTTTTCTGATAATGAGTTTTTAAAAATCGTTGTTCTACGGCTGATCCATACTGCCAATGCCAACCATGTTTTGTGTGATAACAGTAACTATCTGAATTATTGGTGGCAGCTTTGAAGTTGTATCATAATGATATCAATCATGTTCTTGCAATACGATTGATTAACTTTATAAAGAGTAATAATGCATATTTTTTTTAGAGTAATAATGCATATCATTTTTGAGAGTAATAAAGCATATAATTTTATATTTTTTCTTAAAAAAAAAATAATGCACATATAGTCTTGAATTTGGGTATTTGAAAAAACAATTTAAGCAATGTCGAAAAAGAGAGAGAGAGAGAGAGAAAACAATTTAAGCAAGAATTTTTATGAAATTTAAGAAATTTATAATTACTAGCATTCATAATTAGATTTATAATTACAAGCATTTATACATCCATTATAAACTACTAATTATTGATATCTGAGTCATAGTTGCCACAAATTTACATGCACACTATGAATCACTTGATCATAGTATTTAAAATATATTTTGGAAAAATTAAAATATTTAGACCAAGTAACAATAACATTATCCAATGCTAAATGCTATATCGAAAAGAAAGCGAGGCTCAGTTTGTTTGCTGTCAAACATATGCTACATGCGAATGAGTACATTTCAATCAGTTTTCATCGTAGACATTGAAAAAACCAATAGATTTACAATGTGACGTGAATATTTCTATGGTGGTTTTTGATAGCAAGTTCATATACGCATTCATACTCTTTTAGATATGTAATTCAATATGTCTGTATTCTGATAATTATATTATTATACGTTTTAAAATAATTATTTTATTATGGAGGACATGCTGATCAGGTTCAAACTTAAAGCATGTATTAACTTTTACCATTTGGCCTCATTGGTCAAGCTATGTTTTGACAATTATGGGCCCACTCTACCATGATTTGAATACTTATAAATCATGATATGAAAAAGCTTGATGTACATTGAACCATTTGACATATCATATGTTTTAATTTTACGTCATATATTATGATCTTATCATAGTATTTGACTATTTGTAATATACGTAAGGTACATTGAAAAGAAAATTTACTTGAAATAAAATTTCTTGTACATCTACATGATGCAAACTTACTGGACCATAAGAAAGTTTTGAAAAAAATATATAATCCAATGATCAAATCAGTGAAATTAATGTTTTATTGTTGTTTAAATATAATCTCATCCACACATTTAGGGCTAGGTGTTTGTTGGGTTAGGTTGAGTTGAGTTGAAAATCTCATAACCTGGTATAAATCGGGTTGAAGATTTTTCAATCCAATATAATTTTTTAACTCAACCTAACCCAAAGTAATGATAGTCGAGTTGGATTGATCAAGTTAGATATTAATTGAAATATCGAAAAGTTCTTAACGATTATAGATAACATTTTTAATATTACATTATTACATCTAAATTCAAACATTAGAAATAACAATTACAAATAATAGTTTAATTCATGAAATGAGTACAAATAGAGATAATTCATAAAGTGATTACAAACAAAAGTTTAGCCCATTAAATATTACAAACAAAAGTCAATCCATGAACTATAAAGACACCAAAAAAAAAACAAAAAAAACAAGAGCACATGTAGTTGTCTTTAATCTCTATTCCTAACAGGTATTATGTTGGAAGGAAGAAAAAATTTTGGATTTAGAACTAAGGAAGGATGGACATTTGTTAGGTTGGGTTAAGTTGAAAAATTTTCAACCCAATCTAGCTCGACAAAAAATGGTCGAGTCTGGATCAAATTAGATTGGGTCAGTTGAGTTGGATTACAGATGTCCACCTCTATTTACATAATTGTTGAGTGAGGAATTTGATTCATGATCATATAACAATGCAAGTTAAAAATGTGTTCAATGATGATGGATCCAACATGCTATGTACTTACGTTTATAAGCCACAACATGTAACAAGTTGGTCCATAGCTACAAAATCATCTTGTGTAATTTTAATGTTATAGTTAAAATAATTTAACAAGGTAATAAAACTAACAAAAAAGAAAAACTATACTTCTAGTGCATTCATTTTATAATATAAGTTGTTAACACACTTTTTCTATACGTTTATAATTAAGGTTCAAGTTCTAAAATACACATTTGCTATCGTATGTGAAAAGTTTTCTCTTCTTATCATATAAATAAACTTCTCCTTTTGTAAAATAGATTTTTAGACTACACATAACATTTAAAGAGTTATTTGTTTTTCCTCTAAAAAGTCTTATTTACATTAAATCTTAATTTAAGTAATTTTTAATTTGTTTGTTTTTCCAAAAAAATATTTTTTAAAAAGTCAAATTTTCTTACTTATATTTTAACGAAAAAGTATTTTATTAATAAATATGCATTACTTTTCTAAATTATCCTTTTACTAGTATATTATTGGCAAGATATCTATCACTAAAAAAAAAAATCCCAATTCTAATCAAACCCTAAAAAAAGAAATCAATTCTTATCAAACTCTAACCCTAACCCTAATTGTAACTCAACACTAACTAAAAAAACTTACCCTATGACTGCTGGAGGAGGCCGATCAACTCCTCCCATTCAAATAGTAGGAGGTCGCCGGTCTCCTCCATTCTCATAAATAGAGGCTACTGAAAGCGGATTTGTTTTATAAATTCCCATGGACAGTGGCTCCTTCTTCGATATTTAAAAAAAATAATAATAAATATTATTTTAGTTTATATAAAATATAATATTAAAAATATAATATATTAAAAATAAAAGTTAACAAATCTTAAATTAATAATAATCTATATAAAAAAATTAACATTTATAAGGAAAATGGTATAATAGTAAAAGTCCAATAACTTAGTAGTTAAGTTTAGGAATCCTAAATGAAAAAACAAATAAAAAAATTTAAAATTAAAGCTTTATTAATTAATCATTTAAAATAAGATTTTATAAAATTTAAAATAAAAAAATAAATACCATCTTAATCTCAACAAGTCTCTGAACACCAATATTAGTAAAATTCCAATTACTATATAATTATTTACTACCATATAATTATTCGATAATAATAGTAAAAAATAAAGTACACATCTTCTCTTAGTTTAGATGATTATCTACTTTCTTATTCACTATAATTACGAGAGTTAAAGTCTACTAGTGTTTTTTATATCCATAAGATTAAAAAAATATAAAAATAAAAATCAAAACCTTATCCGAATCTAATTTATCCTATATAAAACTAAATCTCAATTAACACTTCTTCAAAGTTCAAACAAACAAGCGGCGCTGTCTGATTTCTCTTCCCATGGTATTTTTAATATCTGTACTTTTTAATTAAAGATTTAACGTAAGCTTTTCCTCCACTACAACCGCATATTGAAGATAATAATTAAAATCTGGATCACCCAGACGGTTCAAGTTAGTTTTCATGAATGCGTTAAAGTTGATGTCCCTGTCAAAAAATAAAAAGCAAACTCTGCCACACGCCGTTTGCTTAGAGTAGATTTAGAAGCAAGTAGGAAATAAATAAATAAACGCACACACACACACACACAACCTGTAAAACGTGGCTGACTCCAACTAAAAGTCATTAATTTTAATTGAATTTCGACTGTGTGTTTTTGACCTTTTTAAAGGTTTGGGCAGCCGGAACCCGGAATCGTGGCCAAGTAACATGGGTCGAATTAGATGCTCGAGTTGTATATTATAGCCGACATGTGTTTAATGTCCTTAGACCTGTTCATAAGCAGCGAACATTTTCTTCTGAGCATCTTATTTTATTTAACAGAAGCAAAAGGGAGAAAGAAATGCAAAGATCCACCAATCATAAAATGCTTCTGGATGGCTATATATATATTTTATTTAACCGAAATAAAAAGCAAAATGTAGTGTAAACATCAACGAGTTGTGAAATGCTTTCGAATAATTATGTATTATATGCATGTATATATAGTTACAATATACCTTTTTTTTTCCAATATTAAAATAGACTTATTTAGTAGAAGTATAATATCTCTTCCTATTCATGATAAAGTTTAAAGTTTTATAGGTCGTAATAAACTGTAACAATTGATGATGAAATATCTTGTAATTATATATTTGAAAAAATGGCCTCTTTATTTTCCTTACCTATTAGAAAAATAAGTGAAAGTAGCATTCATAAGGAAACAGGAAAGTAATCACCAGAAGCACGTAACCTTAATTTAGAATGATGTGGTTGGGGATTGGTTTGTCGGGACTCACGACACAAAACAACAATTAGTTGGGATCCATGAGATGAGAAAAGCGAAATAGACCGAAGTGTCCAAGTGTAATGATGAATATGGGTCCCCATCAAGCTGCTGTTATAGACCATTAATTGCTTTGATCATGGGCCCTCTTCATTTTGTAGAGTGGTCCACTTTACTGTTTTAACAACATCTACGCACATTGCCACCGAATTATTGTACTAAAATGGTATTTATGTGTTATCACCCCGACATTTATTATTAGTAGAGATGGTAATTGTTAGGTCGGGGTCGCTCTCAAGTTAAAATGTTAAATATATAAAAAATAATATTTTTTTAAACTAATTACGTCTATCAATATCATTATAATAATATAAAAAATATTATTACGTGTTAAAAACTTCAAGTATATATTAAGATTTAAAAAATAAAAAAATTATATTTATTTTATTGAAAAAGATAAATTTTGTAATAATATATTAAAACAATAAATGTGGATTATTTAATTAAATGTTAGGTTGTTAACTTGTATCTTAATCCTAAATACATTTATGTTGGAGTCTCTTTTTAATTTATCATATAATTTGATGATATCATAAATATATAATAAAACGAGAGATTGATTGTAATTTCATTTTATGATATTTTCTTCTTGCAATATAATTTTTTTTCATTTGATACTACTGTTCTTAAAGACACTACATATATATTTCAAAAACTTGAAATTAAGAAAAAAATTTCCAAAGACATTTCATTTTGTTTCAAAATGATCCCTTTTATCATTTAACACTTATTCTAATTCTAGCAACACTTCATTTAAAAAGTTAGTAAATTTAATTAAACTTTTAGAGACACTCCAATTTATTTTAACATTGTCTATTATTAATTTTGATGAAATCCGCTTTTTAAAAGGAATTTTGATTAAAATTTTTTATAATTTTTATTGCAATAAATACATAAATCAACAAACTCAATTCCATTAAAGAAATTGATTTTTAACAAAATCTTGCAAATAAAGAGAAAATAATAATTTGCATTCTAAAAGCAAATGGTTTGTTATGCCTTTAAAACTTTGTTATTGTTCTCTTAATAATTTTAATTAAGTTTAAAATTATCATTAAAAAAATTAAAAATAGAGTGTAGAAAGATATTTGATCGATTACTAATAGCATTAGATTCTTATTTTACTTTATTTCAAAACTTTTGTAGTACTTTATTTTAACTTCTTTCTTGGAGATTTGAATAAATGCGTATATACTCTTTTTTCTGTTTAATATATTAACCCATTTAACACTATTATTATATATAAAATTTTAAAACAAGTAACAAAGAAAATATTGTTTATGTATTTATGATATATACTTTGTTTTACGGAGACAATTATAATTTTTTAATTTTCTTCTTATATATTTAGTTGATTAAAATAGTGTAATTATATTATAATAGCAGAAATTGCTGAAAGTAATAATACTAATAATAATTGATTCAATCTTTAAATTAACGGATTAAATAAGTATTTGTCTTTTTAAAATACCATTATATTTGTTTTAAATACTACTAATTATACAACCATTCACATCGGACTTATTATCAGATTAAATGGCCAACCACATAGAAATTATATTTAAGATATGATTTATAACATAAAAAACTAATGGATAGTGTTTAATTCGACCATGTTAATTGTAACTAAAATCTGCTATGCGTGAATGTTGTTGTTTTTTTTTGAAAGAAAAGCATAGATGCTTGGAGTCCAACTTGTGAGGAGGTCTCTGTGCTCCCTCCAATACGCACCGGAGAGATAAATAAAGAAAGAATATTCGAAGAGAGAGAGAGAGAGAGAAGGAGAATGGGAGGACAAAGGAAGCCAATATTGGTAGGTTTGGCGGTTGCCATGGTCATGGGCATCGGAATCTACTTAAGGCTTTGGTCTCTCGATTACACTGTCTCTTCTGTTGACTCCGAGTTGTTAAGGTTTTTTCTCTGCTTCCTCTTCCTTATTCTTTCCATTTCTATTATTCTTCTATTTTAAATTTAAAATCGAATCGTTAACGGCTTTGTCGCAAAAATTACTCTGCTTTGTTTGTTTATGATCCCGCTTGGAATTATCCGATTTTGTAATTCTTATTTCTTAATCCAATAGGTTGAATTTGATATGTAAATTAAAGCTTCTCCAATGAAATTGATTGCTCGTCTGATTTGAATTTTTGTAGAAGACAGTTTGATCTTGCAAATAGGGAGGCAATGGATGAATCTGCAGAGTGGAGACTTAAATACGATGTGGAGGCAGAGAAGACTAGTAATTGTGCTAAGGAACTAGCTGAGGTATATTATGCTCTCATTCATGATACTATTTTATGAATTTAGTTGTTCATATAATGGCAATGTAGTTGCACCATTAGTTGGCTTTGTTTGTAGTTTATTTGTAAACTAAATTCTAAGGTGTTTGATGAAAATCGGTTAGTGTTTGATGTAATGACTGAAAGAGAAAGAAGGGGGCTGTAGGGCAGTTGAATGGAGGATGAGAAAAGGAGAAAACATGGAAGAATTTCGTTGATTGATTCGAGTGAACTTTGTTTCATCTTTATATCACTGAGTTCAATTAGTATGTCAGCCAACACTTATAACTAATCGTGGCGCTTAGTATTTAATGAACTTATTGAAATTGATGAGCTGTGCTTCCGGTACTTGGAGTATGGCAGCTCGGTTGTAGTTCAGAAGCTTTTCTGATGATTTAGCACAGCAGCTCTATGATATGATCAAGTGATCAGAAAGAGGCTGTGAGCTGTGTTATCTTAAGGATGGCGACTGACTGGCGTATGTTTCTGATTCAGGAAGCACATTGAGGTGTATTGGTAGAGTAAAGATTGTATGGGCAGATGATAAGTAAGATATTGCTATGGAGGTATTTGGTGTACTGATGGGGTGGATATATATGCAACTGTTTATGTAGAACATGATAGCTTGTTGTTGTGGTATCAGTGAAGCTGGAGTCGGGGGACTAATATCCATCACATTGCATATCACAACTCATATGACATGGGATGGTTCTGCATGCTTAGACTTGTAGATACTTGAAAGAATGCATAGATGATCAGATTGATATAAAATTCCCTTTATATAAATAATCAAGAAAGTTGACAAGTTCTTTCTGTTGTGGCTCTATTCATCCCTGCTCATCCCTTTAGCTAGAACTTTTGCTTCACAGTTGTATGCTTGTAAGCAATTCATTAATCAGAACTGACGGTTCCAGTTGTGCAATTTATCTACTTACTTTGAGCAGAACTTAACATATTTTGGAGCATATCTTAACATTAATGTGTGCTTCAATACTGTTTGCTTGAAAATTTCCCAAGGATATTTACCCATGGGCACTGGCCTTTCGGACATTTATGTACAAAGCACTATAGAAAATCATTAAAAAGATATGATGAATATACCATTATCCCTGTGTTTTCAGCTGCTGAAATTGTGTGGACCTATTCATTTTTGTCTGGGATTTTGTATTTGAGTGGTGTTTTAGGTAGAAGTCTGCTTGTTTGAAACTAGGTGGCTTCTCTTTTTCTTTTTATTGTCTTTTGCTTGCTATTTTTTACGTTTTACAAGGTGAAAATTAAGTTTTTTCCTCCTGGGAGTGAATAATATTCGGTGACTTAACAGGTCAAGGGTTCTTTGGAAAAGTACGTAAAGGATTCTGATATCAACCAAAAATTAGCAACCCTCCAGAAGGTAACTGCTCACTATTATATTTCCAACTCTCAGATACATCCGCATTTGCAACTTATGAACACCAATTTTTGTAATTTGCTGAAAAGTTGGTTAAAATGAAGTTGACTTTATCTTTAGTGATTAAGCCATAGAAACTTTATCAAAAGCAATTGTTGTTTATAAAACATATGTATTGACTCAACTCAGATTATTTTTTCTATCCTATCAAAGAAGTGTGCAACGTTCTATGGTTCTAAATGGTAGTGTAGAAGCTTATCTTCTACTTGATTTTGATTTGTTTTCTCACAAATTTCAACATTATCAGGAAAATGCGGCCTTGCTTGAAAGGGTAAAAATCTTAAATCAACAGCTTGATGATCAGATGTTGAAGTGCAAACAATGATAGATCAACTGGATCCTGCACTTTTGCCATTGGGTTTGATCAATTTCTGCACAACATTGATGTAAACATAGTCTGCACCTACGTATTATCTGGTGGCAAGAATTACCGATCACAATTTTTTTTTTTTTGGCTGAGTTTACTGCTTTGAGCCAGTTGTTTAACATGGGAAAGGTCATTTTGGTCAAAAAACCTGTTTCTCATCAGCTGTTTTCACTACCAAATAGGTATTAACATTTTCAGCCAAAAGGCATTATATAATCTGTTTTCCTTTTTATGATATACTGGAGAGTGTTGTGGTCTTCTTGTTGGATGTCCACGTTGCTTGATGTTCAACACTGTAAATATTGGTTTTAGTTGGAAGCACTCTTGCTTCTAATGCACTTCTATAAATTGACAGCAGCAATTATTTTGTTGAAGATGGTATGGTTTTGCATCTGTAATGGTCATAGTTTTCCTTGAGATTCTTGTGATGCTGATATAAATTGCTTTGCCTGTAAGCAAGAATTTTTAGTCTAACAAGAGTTAAGATCAAACTTGATATAAATACAGAGGAGACGTTGCAAAAGTAAATCGTGCAGGACAAAATATCGCCTATGCTTAGCACTAAGTTTTGGAACTTAGTTTATTATAAAAACAGAGAAGTTATTGAAGAGAAGAGAACACAATTTGAGTTCATTTTCTCTTTTATTGTTTGTTCATGAAAAGAAGAGAATAGGAGGAAAACTATGGCAAAGTATGGATTAGATTTCCTTAACTTTCATCAATTTTGTCCAGGTTGAAGTAAATTATTGGCGAATTAAGAGACCAGTTTGGGTCTCTTACTTCCAACTTAAATACCCAAACAAGAGGTTTCTATCAAAGATCATACATATTGAGGGAAATTACTACAGTGAAAGTTTGATAAGAATAAAATTTTAGTTTTTTAACAATAGGAAATCCGTTTGTATAACGGCATGCCTTAGAATAATTGGTAAAAGAAATATACAGTTTGTCTTGCATTTTAATGATTAGCAGAGATATAGACTCGTTTTGATCGCATTCTGTCTTTTTGACTGATGTCACTCCCTTTGTCAAATAATTTTTCAACATCTTAATCTTGGAGTCATATGAGCAAGTTTTGTACACGAGAAGTTTCATGCTAACTTTTAAAGTTGAAGAAATTGGAAAAAATCTGTTTAACTTTGATTTGTGAATTCAAGAGATCCACACCTGTAGTTTGGTTCAACAAAAGTCTTCAATAAGTCATCCCTCTTTATTTTTGATTCCCTGCAATTATTCTGCAAACTTGGGTGTCTCTTATGTGTGTGCACTTCCTTGCGTTTATATGCGCACTTTTAACATGTGAAATAGAATGCTAGCCTATAAAGCTTTTTGTTTTTGAAAGCGGATATTAAATCGGTCACAAGTCTGCCAAAATTGCCTGCCTATGAAGTTGAATGCTATATTTGGGCACTAATTGAAAAATCTGTTTAGTATACCTTCTGATAGCTTTTCTCTCAATTTTAAATCGCTTGCGACTTCTGAATAGAACTACGGAATAAAATATGTAAACAATCATGCCAATTTTAATAAGGTACGATAGTTATTTATTACTATTGGATCATCAGATTACAATAATTTAGATGGTGGGAGCATTTGTCTGCTCCTGTTTGAAACAAAAGCACTCATTATTTCCCAAACTGAAAACAAAAAACTACTCTTGATTTCCGGTGCTTGTTCAACCAGTAGGGTCTGTTGAAGAATCATCCACAGCTTTCAGTTCCTGGAGAAGCCTCGATATAGTCTGCACCAAGTCATCATTATTGTCAACAACAGCTTGACTTGATGAGGCACCAGAACTGCTACTCTCTCCAGGATCCTAAAATCCGATGAAAACACAACCGATATAAATATTTATTGCTGAATTTCTGTCATTTCTGTTAGAATGATCTTTATATGCAAACTATTGTTTGTGGGGTTTAATCATTTTACCTTTCGCTTCATTGGTTGTTTGGCTTTGGAGTTCAGCACCTCAACCAGCTCATCAAACTGAATTAATCATACACAAAAGTCATTTAAGTTTATGTATTTGCAAAAGCCTTGTGCATGTCTTCATGGATAATACAGTAATATACAACATATGATATATATAATATAGTAATTGTGATCACTCACGTACAACAGCATTCAAATATTAAAGAGACGAGAATGTCGGGACTCAAATGTAAAAAAAACTGAAAATGTCGGGATTAGAAAACTTTAATTTCTATTCAATCTTCAAAATCAAATGATACATTGATAAGAAATATTATGTGAAAGTACACATAAATCATCGAATATAAAGTTACCTGCTTCACAATTAGTTTGTACTTCTTCACGTATCGATACAATCGCTTTTTATCTTCATTCAGACCTTTAGACATTTTCAAACCCTAATGATTACTCTTCCTTATTCTCTCTTGCTATGTGATTACGTAAAAAGTGTACTTTGGTTTGTACACTCATATAGGGTGTTTACGAGCACACCATCAACATAAAAACAAGTTGGCAAACTAATAATGGACGTTACCAGCCACCCCTCCGCTTACAGATTACAAAAGGAAGCAGGTAAAAATATTTAATATCGATTGAATCAATCAATCACTATATGGTGTGAGTCTTTCATCTGTTTAAGTATTCACGAAGTCTTCAATAACATCAAGCCATTTTTTATATACCTAGATGCTCATGACACGTGGTTGTTGTGGTTTCATGGAAGAAAAAGTTTGGATATAGAGAGAGAAAACACGTTAGATTTAAGGAAATGTTTTAATTACTATCAAAAGTAAGAGAGCAAATAATAATTATATAAAACATTTCCTATAAAAAGCTAAAACCAAGTTTGTTTTTGTTTTTAAACTTATTTGTCTTTTTAAAAAAATATAATGCTTTTGGTAGAATTTATTAAAAGTTATTTTCAAAAACTAAAAATGATATAAATGTATTTGATATTATTTTTTAAAATGAGTAAAATACCATTTGGATAGAAAAAATAATGGTTTATTTTGAAAACTTTTTTGGAAAATGGTGAAAAACATAATAGTATTGTTTTCCGCTTTTACATTGCAATTAATTAAAAAGTGCTTGTTTATTTTTTTTTAAAAAAAATATTTTACAAAATAACTAACCAATTGTTGGCAAGTATTTTTTGCTTTTAAAAGTAAATTCTAACACTACCTAAATATTAAGTAAAAAAAAAGATAGATAATGTTGATTTAGTGTTACACCCTTCACATCATATCAATGCGGCTGAGGTCAATAAATTTTTAAGGAATTTTGTAAGTTTGTGCAAGCTCGAAACAAATGGTTATTGTCACATGTGAAATATGAAAAAAAAAAAATTTAAATTGGTTTTTTATGTGGTACATACATTCATAAATACATTTTATATTTTTCAGAATCTGAATAAGAGAAGTATTGAAAAATGTTTTTTCAGGACAAAGACAAATGAGATTTTAATGGTTTATGAATTAGAATAATAAATTTTGAGTGGAAAGAGAAATATTTTGAGTAGAAAAAGAGCCACCCAACTATTTATTTTAATTTTGAGTTGCAACTGTTTTGCATGCTAAGGGGACCTTGTTTGAAAAGTTGTACCTGTTCAGTCAAGAGTTGAATTTAATTTAAGAATTTAGTGAATAACCTTAACCAATAATTACAACTATTGGATTTGATTTCAATAATTATTTTTTTTTTAGAACAAAATCATATGAATTAGAATGAACAGAATGTTTTGAACTTCGACAATAGCTTTAACATTCCTATACTGGTAGTTTTATTAGCCTTTATAAGATGAGTTGATGTTCTTTTCACTTAAAAGGAAAAAGAAACTAAAATCAATTACAACATTCAACAAACTGATTAATAACTAGTCAAAATTCTGTATTAGTATTAGTAATCAGGAGAATTATAACAATGTTAGGAACCTGCTGAGTTGCTGTCAAAGTTGCTTATTTTTAAATCTGTTAAAATCATTGATACTTGATCAAAATCAATAAAAATTTCTATGATTATAGACATTAGATGTTATCTTAATTAAATAATTTCTTTGTCCAATAATTCCTAGTTTTCTTCAATTGTTGAGTTTGTACTTTCATATTCAAAAATCAAAATCAATATTCCCTTGATTCCATGATTTTTCAAACCATCAATTCAACATATCCCAGATAAGAAAGCTATCCGCGTAAACTGCAAATCAAGATACATGCAAATTATCAAATACCATGATCATATGTTTCAAAGTTTATATATGCTTGAAGGTGTCTTGTATTTCGGTGATGTGGTTTGCAATATTTTATGATAAGACAAGAAGTCATTTTTAAGTACCAATGATGAAATCAACAGTTCACTTTCATGTTTGGTTTTTTAAGTTGACACCTAATGAATTAAAGGTATGTTAAGAACCTATCCAGATCAATCACTTTTTAAGTTAAAAGTAGATAAACAAACACGCAATTTGTAACTTCATGATGCAGATTGTGTGACATCCTTCTAACAAGTATAAGAGAAAAATCATCTTTGAGTATGATCTCTCAGCAAAGAACCACACGAATCAATATATGAACACGGTCACATAAACCTGCTGAAATTCATGTGATCCAATAAAATACAATGTATTCTAAGGCTAAAATTGGATTTTGAACTAATTTGTTGATGAGGTTTTTGTATGGAAACTAGAAAGGCCAGTGATTATCAAGCGGCCACACACATATCATAAAGTGCGATACCCTCTGAAAAAGTATAAAAGCTAATATGCAAACTCATCCCCAGTTCTGTGTATTCTTGCGAGGAAAAAATCTAGCAAAATTTATCTATGTACATACTGGGTACAACTTAATCAATCGCCAAAATGAAACAACAAACGGAAATCTGTGCATTAAAGGCAGACTCTTCGTTGATTATAGAATCTATCTATCCAAGCCTTACCGGGAAGCCAATGACCAGAAGTTCAAGAGAAAGGATGGTGACACTGCAAACCAGCTGATAAAAGCCATTGCTGTAGCCGTCTCAAACCTTGCACAGTGGTTCACAGCACACTGATTACGATCATCGCCAATGAGGACAGTGATTCCAGCAGATGCACAGGCAGCAGCAAACGTAAGCGTGGATGTGATCTGCACCAATATACAACTCATCTCACTAAAGCTAGGTTGAAAGAAAATCCAATTGCAGGTATCAAGGCAATAATTCTCATCACAAAATATTTAAAAATCGTTCCACACAGATATAGACACACAAAAGAGAATAAAAGAATAAAATATAGAAAGAACCTGAGAGAGACAAGTATCATACACAAATGGATTACATTTCTCACATATGTATCAACAAGGTCAACTTTGAGCAAGAGGTAGTCTTTCACATTTGGTCTAAACAAAATTTATATAGCAATTTCAAATATGGTTAAAAACTTGCAACAAATTCCTATCAGGAACTCGAGTGTAAAAATATGATCTAAATCACAAGGTGTCCTTTCTTTTAGTTTCGAAAAATACAATAAGGCGCGCATGTTTAGTTTTTTATATCAGTATATTAGATTCCATTATCCACTTAAAGGAATCATGTCCAGACCAAGAAAAGAAAGGGTTATGCACAATAGACCAGAATTGTGTGCGTGTTTATGCATGTTGTTTGTTACTTAATCTATTATTTTTCAGCAAAAATTTAAACCTCAACCTAACCCTGGTTCCGGCCCCAACTCCATAACTTCCTGTCCCTTGTCCTCTTGAGCTTTTAAGGGCTAGACGTTGCAAAACTAGTATTATAAGAGCAAGAAAACTTATTTAATCCCAAAGCCGAATATAAATAAACTTTTGACATCCTACTATCAGCCAAATGCTTGTGAATCAATTTGTCGAATAAGATAACCATAACTAAACAAGTATTAGCTAGAATGGTACTAAATAATAAGTAGACTAGCCTTCATTCAACAACAAACTAATATGCACAAAACCCCAACCGAAATGAAATCGCAAAACGGAATACAAAACATAGTGTTTAACCAGACATTCCATGGAAGTTCATCAACAGCAAGCTCACACAATACGCTAACATGACTTAAACTTGACTATAGAAGCTCTCTTACCCCATCACCAATGGTAAACAAACGTATAACTACGTAATTCCGTAGGCTCCGTCTCACCAAGAGGGCATATATATCAACAATTGCCAGTGACAAACTCCACAAACTTTGCAAGCTAGTAGCAAGAACTAGGTAGCTGATACAACAAAAGCAATAAATATAAACCATGTTATCCATCTCATATATTCTTGACAATTACATGCAAATTCTTGCATTTAAACTAAACACATATATCAATCCAATTTCACAAACCAAGTTAATGTGCTACTACTTTGTCAGTGTCACAAAGTGTTCAAATTCAATACTCAGATAATCTTTGAAGCAACAAAAAAATTTCAATTTTTGAGGTTAAAAACATGAAAGATTGTGTCTTTACTACAGAAGAAGAAAGAAGAGTACCAAAAGGCAGTGGCTTCGTGGAAGTCAGAGGTGGAGGCCATGACATAGAGAGATACAAGTGCAAAGACGAATTGACAGAGACGAAGAATGAGGCCGCCACGTGTGCCGGGCATGCCTTGTAGGTCCTTCATTCTCGCTCTTGGGCCGTTGTGGGCGTCCCCCTCCGTCAACGGCGGTGCCTCCACCGGGTGCACCGCTGGCCGGCTTGTGTTCATCGATCAATCAAACCAAAACCCGCTGTTAAATTTTACAGCTGTTTTTTTTTCTATTTTCAAGGGAATTTAGTGAAAGGGTAAAGTTTTCACGTTTGGAGAATGTCAATGGATGGACTAGGAGGAGTCAAGTGAATTGTAGATGGCGTTTTTAATCTGGGCCGTTGAAGACCACCAACTCGATCATCGAGTGCGAAATGGGTCCCATGAAGTTGACGGTTTTGAATCAATTATCAAGAGAGTGTCCATATTTACAGGCGTCTGAAGCTGACTATAGGCCCCTTAGTATGATCACCCCTTCCATCACGTGACTCATAATTATAAGAGTACATTATATATCACCCTCAATTTTACCTGTAATTACGATTAGATAAGAATTTTGATTACAATTACATAAACATCCCCTCTCATCGATTAACTTTTATAAACTCAAACTGTTGACCATCATTTCAATATAAAATGACTACAATACCCTTATCAAGGGTAAAAACATCTTTTGGGGTAAAACAAAAAACTAATCAATTAAAACTAAAAATATTTTTTCTAAAAATTAAAAATATTTTTAAAAACCAAAAAGAAAAAAATATTGTCAATAGGAATGCCCATTGGCAACGGATCAAATATGCTCAATCGAAGGAGGGGATTGTCTTAGGGTAGAGGAAACGATCTCATTCATCATCAAATCTATTTAAAAAAATAAAATAATAATAATAATAGAGTTAATTACACATAAACGTCTTGACATTTGCCATAATTTCACATATAATGTCAGTTTATCACTTATTATACTCAAGTACCCTTGATTAGGGTTGACCAACATTGACTTAACTAAAAAGTTAAATTTTGAAGGGTAAATCGATCTTTTGATGCATAAAAATTGTTTACATAAAATTTATTTAGTATGCGACCAATCAATGCCCACATCACCTAAAATTATTAAATTTAATAAAATAAAATTTTATTAATATCATATGTTATAATATTTTAAAAATGTATAAATATTATAATATTATAAAAATTTATTAATATTATAATATTTTAAATTTAACCATAATTTTTTTAAAAAATGTATGTACATGAAGATCTAGTAAATACATTATTAATTTTTTGAAACATATATATCTCATATGATCTCAATTGGAGATATGATATTTGTTTTTTTTTTTTTTTTTATTTCACAAAAGATAAAAACCACATCTCCAACAAATCCTCCTCATCACCCCACTGTCTTAAAAACCCTATAATCCTATTGTTTCCATCACTTCATAAGAACCTTCACCATCACCAACATCCACACTTACTTTGAAACCATTTTCATCGCCAACACCATCGCCTTTGAAGCTCCAATCTCCATGCTATTTCAAGCTCCAGTTGCACCGCTCCATTTGAAGGTTCAATCATCGCTGACTGATTTGAAGTTGTAACCATCACCATCGTTTCGAATCTCCAATCGTCATCGCATCTCATATCATATTTGATGTGATCTCTATACAACAAGAGATATGGGCAATATCTACGCCCAAGTTTTCTCATTTTTATTTTTAATTTGTGTTTTTTAAAGTGATTATTATTATTATTATTATTATTATTTTGAGTTCATTGTAGTTTGATTTAGGTATTGTTGATGGAGAAGAAGATTATGGTGCTGGTGAAGTTTAATTGATGGGAAGTTTTGATTATTTGAGATTGAATAAAGTAATTTTAATATATAAAATGTTGTTTAACCCTTGAAGTATATACATTTCCGTCAAGTTTTCATTAGTCAAACTCAATCAAAAATAGTTACATGCAATAAGTGATAAATTAACATTATGCATGAATTTGGAGTAATGCTAGGCTTTTAAAACATTTTACCCGAATCTTTGCTTAAATGATATGATATGTGAATTGTCAATATCTTATATATTATAAAATGAAGTGATAATTAATAGAATATTGTTAATTCAAATGCTATATCATTTGAACATAGATTTGGACAAAATTTTAGGAAAGTCTAACATTACTAATGAACTTATGATAAATATCATTATATTTTTGTGTAATTAGCCATTTTTAATATAAATTATTATTTTTAAGTAATAAATAAATATAAAATAATAATAAAAGATGTTGTAGTCATTTTATATTGAAATGATGGTCAATGATTTGAGTTTACGGAAAGTTAACCAATGGTAATTGATAGGGGGTTTGTGTAATTACAATTAAAATTTTTAATAAGGTAGTTATGATTAGACCTAAACTGGAGGATGTTTATGCAGTTTACCTTTATAATTATGACTTTACGGGATAGCTGTATATAAACAATTATAGAGTGATGGAAACATGCGACACTGTTATCAAGATTCCTTCCTTTTTTTGTTTTCTGTATTTAGAAAACAAGTATTCAATTAGCAAGTTGATACCAGGTGACGCGTTTGGATTTTCTAGTCATTTTCAGTGACGGTTAGGAATGATAATATGGGTTACGATACGATGGATCGACATGAATTCATAAAAAATAAATGGGTGTGAGTTTGAGTTAAATGAATTCGTGTCGTAATCGTGTCAACCCGCTTAATTCGTTTATTAAACGAATCGAATTTGGTCTGTTTAAACGAATCGCGGATTGACACGATTAAATTATAGATCAAATTATAATATTACATATTATAGGGTTTAGTGTGTAATTATGCACATATATACACATTTAACCAAACCCTACCCACTTCAACTTTATTTTCATTTTTTGGCAGCCACCACACACTCTCTCTCCCCTCGCCGCCGCTTCTCCCCTCCCTCACGATCACCGACCGCATTTTCTCCCTTACGGTCATTGCTCCTCCCCTTCTCCCTAACGGTCATTGCTCGTCCTCTTCACCCTCACGGTCACCAAAACGGTCGCTTCTCCCTCATGGTCATCGTCATCGCTCATCCTCTTCACCCTCATGGTCGCCACCATGGTCACTTCTCCCTCACAGTCGTTGTCGCTTCTCTCCATCTCCCTCACAGTTGTCGTCGCTTCTTTCTATCTCCCTTACGATCTCCGCTGCTTCTCCCCATCTCCCTCACGGTCGCCGCCGCTTCTCTTCTTCTCCACAGCTCCACCACTATGCCCACCATCACCACCACTAGATCTACCACCTCTTTAATTTTATTTGTGTTTTCTGTCCTTTGATTTTGGTTTTCATTTTATTTTTTTAATTTTGTTGGGTGTGCTTGACTGATATGAAATTGTTACTTGGTGATAGTAATCTGTATAAAAGTTTATTGAGCTTAGTTAAAAGAATATGAAACTTTGAGGTTTGGCTATGGTTGTGTTGGAATTGTCATTGTTCATATCTATTTAAATGAATTTAAACGGATTAACGAGTTAAACGGGTTGACGTGTTAATGGATTTGAATCCTTTATGATCCAAGTGATAAGCAAATTAATTGTGTCGTGTCATGTTATTCGTTTCTAAACGAATTCGTATCGAATTCGAAAGTATTGACTTGTTTATTAAACGAATTCGTGTCGAATTGATCGAATCCATAAACGAATCGAATCGAATTCAGCTCAATCCGATACATCAATCCATTTTGTCACCTCTAGTGACGGTGCTGGAATTTTTATGTTTAAGGCAAACGACACGTTCTATAGTAGTAGACCAGAGTCGGTTTAATTATGATTGGGTCAAAACCCCATTGCGGGATTTCCGGGCTTTGCAGCAGACTTGACTCTTTCGTCAACGTTAGTAGTTTCCAAAAGTACCTGAACTAGTCTAATGGGAGCTTTGCATATCCGAAAAATCCGAAGTATTGGAGATATTTTTCTACAATTAGTTTTACAACATGCACTCGCCACTGATTTAACTCGTATTAAAATCTCATCCTGTTGTCGTCATATATATCTATTAAAATAAATCTGTTGTTTCTGCTTAACCCCGGCTCAGAAACCATTAAAACAACCACAGCTAGTTTCTGTTGGTAGATGCCATCAAATTCTCATCAACTTCAAAGTTTTCTTCCTTCCTATTAACACCTATACAAATCATGTCGCAAGTAGTACTGCCCCAAATCCAACTTGCAATGGTCCGTTCCAAAACAGATTCTAAATCCATATTAACAATAGTTACAACACTGTCATCAAGAAACGTAACATGCAATCTCCAACGTTCCAACTTAGCATATAACATTAACTCAGAGAAAATTATTAGTAACGAGAATTTATTCGTAGAAATCACTTAATTGGGGAAACAAAGGCCTAATGGCCATTACAATTGCTTGAAATTATAAAATTCGAACCCATAAAACACCACCAAACAACATCGGTCACACACAAACAATCACCAAACCACTTTGAGATGCAGCAGAGACCAAAGTGGTATGGTATCTACATGCCTCCACGGAGCCTGAGCACAAGGTGAAGAGTGGATTCCTTCTGTATGTTGTAATCGGCCAAAGTCCTGCCATCCTCCAGCTGCTTCCCGGCAAAAATCAAACGCTGCTGGTCCGGAGGGATCCCTTCCTTGTCTTGAATCTTCGCCTTGACGTTGTCGATCGTGTCGGAACTCTCCACCTCAAGCGTGATCGTCTTCCCCGTAAGGGTCTTAACGAAGATCTGCATCCCACCACGCAGCCTCAACACAAGATGGAGAGTCGACTCCTTCTGGATATTATAATCAGCAAGAGTACGGCCGTCCTCCAGCTGTTTTCCGGCGAAGATGAGCCTCTGCTGGTCGGGAGGAATACCCTCCTTGTCCTGGATCTTGGCCTTCACGTTGTCGATGGTGTCGGAGCTCTCCACCTCCAGCGTTATGGTCTTGCCCGTGAGAGTCTTGACGAATATCTGCATGCCGCCGCGTAGCCTGAGGACCAGATGGAGGGTCGACTCCTTCTGGATGTTATAGTCGGCCAAAGTACGGCCATCCTCCAGTTGCTTCCCAGCGAAGATGAGTCTCTGCTGGTCCGGAGGAATACCCTCCTTGTCTTGGATCTTGGCTTTAACGTTGTCGATCGTGTCTGAACTCTCCACTTCGAGAGTTATTGTCTTGCCGGTCAATGTCTTCACGAATATCTGCATCTGTGTATTATCACAAACACAAATCTAATTAACAACACTATTAATCACAATTCAAAACAAAAAACCAAGATTACGGAACGAAATTTTGATTACCTTGAGAGAAAGCAAATCGAGAGCTTGTTAAACGAAGAAGAAGAGAACAATATGTAATCGCATGAAACGCTGCAGTGAGGAGGGGTTGTATATATAGAATTTGATTGCCGACTCAATTGTACCAAAGACTCCACACCTAATCCAAGAAGATAAGCAACCCATTAATTAATTAATTAATTAATTTTAAATGCCGTAAGAGACGGATCACCGGTCCTTTGCCTGATACTTACGTCAATCTTAGCCATTAAAGGACAATCATATGGGCCCTACTCCGCTCCTCCACTAATACGCTTCCATCATTATCCTCCAATTGATGTATTTTATTAAAATATTCGATTTGATAAGCGGTTGCTGTGAGTCTCTATGAGTTATGACCTCGTGTTTTTAGGGAAAAATGAAAGATTATAACATATTTGATACGATATTATGGTATAGAATAGTAAGTTGTTTGATGAAGAAAATCTAATATTATGATGTAATTGAGATTATCATAATTGGTTGTACACTTTTACTGTTGGATTCTTTCTCAAGCGTTCAAACAAAAGAAAAGAAGCCAAAAGGAAGAATACTGAAGGAACACCTTTTGACATCATGTAGTGAAGATGGCCGTGGATATTTTGAATCATTTACGTTCGTTCTTTGTTTTTTTTGGAAAAGCATTCATGTTCATTCGGTAATATCATATTCCACATAAATGATTTATATATGTAAAATGGTATTTTATTAAATGAATGCAAGTAGATACAGTAGTTGGTTGAAAAAAAAGAAAAAAAGAGGGAAATAATAAAAAAGGGAAAAAAAAAAGAGAGAGAGAGAGAGAGAGGAAGGATAGTAGGAAATAACTATATTATTTATTAATTTAAAATATTTTTATTTGATAATCAAATAATATTAACATTTTTTGATAAAAATTCTGTTTTATAAAAAATCTTCCTCCTAAAAGCACTATACAAACTTTAAGTGTGCTAATGAAGCGACCATCAATGCACTTGCCAATACTTTGTCTAAAGTAAAGTGGTAGGTTCAAACTGCAGCCCATGTAAAAGAATAGGTAGAAGCTTGATAAGCCGTGTAGACCTCACTCAATCTTTGTGAGTTGATTTTTATGCCGTGATGTGAAAAAGGCCAATTAAGTCAAAAAAAAAAAAAAAAAAAAAAAAAAAAAAAAAACACCATGGAAAAAATCATGGGAAACAAAAAGTAAAACTGTTTGCAGACACATGTACATCGGCCGAGTTTGATTAAACCTGAAAGCTTTGTAGTTAATGGGGTTGGGCCTATTAAAACGCAATGATGTCGACCTATCTATCTCATTCAGAGTCTATTTCTTGCTCTATACTTTAAATGATTCTGAATTCCACTATAATAAGATATAATTTGTTGCCCATCCAAACGTGTCATCAATCAACCGAAATATTAAAGGTTCTCTGCAATTTCATGAACTATCAATATGTTGAAATTCAAATAACAATAGTTCAAGTGGTAAGTGTGAAAACACGTATGTACTCGAAAGAAACGTATTGAACAACTTTATACAACACAAATTTCTGCTGAGAAAACAAACAACAATAATTTACTATTGTTTCAGGAGCTTTCCCTGTAACTTCCTCTCTAGTCACACGATTTGCCATCTATAAATTGTGTGTGCTGATGAAACAAGTTGGGTCCTGAGCTGGAATTGATTCTCACATAGATTCTTACAATAACAACAGAAATACGTTATAACATGTATATTATGAGAAGTTGGTTACTAATACAATTATATTATTTTAATTGAATGGATTCATTGTGTCGTTTTATATTTTGTTTAAATAATTTTAATGTTTTTTTTTTTTCCTTTTCAAACGTTGTGTTATCATAAAATTAGATCATTTAAGTTGTCAATGAATTGGAATTTTTATTATATATATGTATATATATAGGATGTGAAAAAAAAAAATTCATATTGAAATTAATGGTTTAAACCCAATTTATGAGTTACCCCAATAAAAGCCGAAAAGCTACGATCCGAAAATGCGAAAAAGCCCAAAGTGTATGAGAGGAAACAATCTTTAATTCAAGTCAAAAGTATGCATTAACTAATTAGACTAGTGGGGTCAACTTTGAGGTCTGTGACCATTACCACAACATCTTACGCGCCAAAATGATTAAAACCAATGTTCTTCTTCATCCTCCCTCCTTCATTACCATCATAAAAAAAATCTTCCAAAAAATTATTTCACAACTAATATAGTGAGATAAATCAATAAAAAAAAAAATAAGAGAAAAAGAAAAACCAATAAAAAAGATAAGTAGAAAAAGAAATGAGACAATTTTATTGATATTTTATTTTTCTCTTATCATTGGTCCGTTCTACTATATCATATTTAAGATAGTACGATGAAAGATTTTCTTCACCATCATAACAAGGGGCAACTTCATCGTAAAGTCTCTTTGTTTTGAACCATACCACAATTAACAGGTATTGCTTTGTTTCTTATCATTGTAATTTGATTTTATCAATTTCCTTATAATTTTATTCGATTTGTGTTTTTAGTTCAATTCAATTCTTATTCTTGTAACTCAAATGTTGATAAGGATCAAGTTTTAGTTTTAGACAAAGTTGGCGGAGTTGGTGAAGCCAGTTAAATTAGTTGACTGCCTATTTGAAGTATAGATAAGCATTTGTTGTTTGTGATTCCCGTTGCTTATAACTTCGTTTACATTTTGTTTTTATTTCAATTAAATTCCTTTTATTGTAATCCAACTGTTAATAAGGAGTGTAACCTAGGTTTCAGACATGGATAGTAGAGTCACGAAGTCGATTAACTCGGTTGATAACCAAAACTAGAATCTAGTTAAAGTAAATGTAAGCATTTGCTAAGTTTGTGATTGATGTTCCTTATAATTTGATTCAATTTTTGTTTTTAGTCCAATTCAATCAGTTTTCTTGTAATCAAACTATTGATAACTATAAAAACTTGGATTTCAATAGAGTTAATTAAGTTGGTTGAATGCTAAAATTGAGTTCTATTTTAAAAAACAATGTAAGCAGTTGTTGATTTTTTTATTATTGTTGCTTCTAACTTGAGATTTCATTTGTATTTTCAGTCCAATTCAATGCTATTCTTGTAATACAACCCAAATAAGCAGCAAAATCCAAGTTTAAGTGAAGTCGGTTAAGTTATTTACTCGTCAAAACTAGAATTTATTTGAAGTAAATGTAAGCAATTATTGACTTTACGATTCTTGTTGCTTATAACTTTATTCAAATTGTATTTTTAGTCTAATTCAATTCCTAATATTGTAACCCAAATATATATAAGGAGCAAAATCCAGCAAGTCAGTTGAGTTGGTTGACAACCAAAACTAGAATCTAGTGGAAGTAAATGTAAGCATTTGTTGATTTTGTACTTTTTGCGGCTTATAATTTGATTCAGTTTCCACTTTCAGTCCGATTCAATTAATATTCTTAAAATTGGACTCTTGATGATTAATAAAATTTAGTTTTGGTAAAGTCGGTTAAATGCTAAAACCAAGTTCTATTTGAAATAAATGTAAGCATTTATTGGTTTTGTGATTATTGTTGCTTATAACTTGATTCAATTTCTGTTTTTACTCAAATTCATGTCCTTTCCTTGCAGTACGACCTATATAAGTAGATGTAACAAGTTGTTGATGATGTGGTGCTTGATGCTTATAACTTCATTCAAGTTGTGTTTTTAGTCCAATTTAGTTCTTATTCTTTTTGAAATAAACGAACACTTTTCATTCAAAAAATGAAAAGACATACAATCAGGCTTAGAATCAAGCCACAGTCTGTCCTCTTTGGAGGAGAAGGCAGGTACAGCAAGGGGGTGTGTCACTCTGTTGCAAGCGCTAGGAATTGAGAGAGAGTTTATGACACTTGCGGCCCTACAGAGGGCCTTGACATCTTCCATGAGAGGAAGAACAGAAGTTGAAACATGGGCCTAGTTCCTATTCTTGTAACCCAAACATAAATAGGCCGTAAAGCCCAGGTTTCAGCGAACTTGATTAACTTAGTTGACACCAGGAGTCAAATCTAGTTGAAGCAAATAACTAAATATAAGCATTGGTTAGTTTTATGATTCTTATTGGTTATAACTTGATTCAGTCCGTGTTTTTAGTCCAATTTAATTCCTACAGATAAGGATATTTTTCATATTTTTATTAAGTTTTTTTTTTTTAAAGAAAATTATTATAATTAATTTAAAATGTAGAAAAAATGACGTAACTCAAACTCATAATATCAGGGAGTGTAAGGGGTGTGCCATGGCCCATGGCCAACCTCATTTTCTCTCATATTTGTTAAGTTACTAGCCATTGACCGAAAAAAAAATAAAAAAAGGCACATAAAAATTACTTGGAAGAAACAAACGCATAATAGCCATCACAGTTTAAGATATGAAAAGCACCCAATGGAAACTCGAACCCATCCACACATTCAGATGTTCCATTGTTTCGAACTAAATATATATAGGTTCCACAAAACACAATACCCAACCACCAAAAACATGCTTAGAAATCACCACCACGAAGGCGGATAACAAGTTTCATGGAGAGTGGACTCCAGTTAGATATCATAAATGCCAGTCCACTCTTCAGATCTTTTGGAGTGTGGTGTTTCTTGCAACTTCAAATGTTACTTATGTATGGTCTTGTAGAGCCACGAAATACTTATTATAGGAATACAAGATGAAGTTGGCAAAGAAGTAGTGAGTTTAGGTTATTTTATTCTCTCTAAATTTTGATTTCACCGTAATAGTTTTAAAACAGAAAAATAGTAATAATATAGGTCTACCTTGATCTGTGTGTATTCAATGACTAATTTTCCTTTTTAAATTACAAGTTCAAAAAATTCTAGTAATTTATATTGACAATCGCTTTATACTTTGAACCGTATATACATACCATTAGATTTAAATTTATATTGTCTATAAGTCTAATCCTAAATTAAATTAATAAGTAAACTTTAATTAAAACAAATCATTCATATATATACACAAATAAATCATTCACATAAAGTAAATGGTTGTGAAAATTTTCCCAAAAATTGCTTTTCACTTTGAATTATAGGCTTGCGAAATTCGTGCCGATTTAGCAAATGATCCGTTGAGAAATTGACGGAAATTAGACGGGCGGATACAGTCGAATCAAAATAAACAAATAGTCCATGGAGTGAGTATATTTGTTGTCATCCAGTGCTTGTGGCCCATGTAGTCCAGAAAGGCCCATTGTCGGTACAGCTTTGTGCGTCCTTGTAAATTCACCTCATGAGACCTCAATTTTTACATTAATGATGATTTACGAATTACGACCAACAGTACTGGTCCCTGGCTATACGTACCTATTAAGCAAATGGTTCTTTTTATATGACACTAAAATATTGAGGTAAACTGTCAAAATGAGTTTTAATAGCATTAAAATATTGTTCAACTATTTAAAAACAAAATTGTCATGTTTGCACGACAATTCGCACAAATTACTTGTTTTGGGCGAATTATTTGTTCTGAGTAAACTATCTCGCAAACTGTGTTAGGGGCAAACTGTTTGTTCTAGGAGAACTGTTGGGCGAATTGTTTGCGCAAACTGTGAACTATTTCTATTCTAAAATTGATACCAGATTTTGAAAAGGAGGGGCATTATTAGTTGAATGCAAAGTTTGCAGTAGCATCGTTGCACCACTCTTGATTTGAACAATTCACTGATGTTCTGAATCTGGTTCAGAGCACTGGGGCTTAGATGGGGCAGGTTGTCGAGCCGACTGCTTATGCTGACAGTTACAAAGCATTGCTATAAATACGATCCAAGCGAGAGGAGGCCCAATACTGGCAATTGCTGTGTCTGCATGGCAAAACACGTGCCACACCAAATGCCCACAAAGTGTTGGTCCAGTAGTGGCTGTTCGAAGGAACAGTGACACGTCACCATCAGGTGACGTCTTACGAGTCAGTTGCAGTCATACATCTGGATGTCGGTCTTGTCGTGACTGAGCTGTATCTGATTCACTCCGCAGAATGGCCGTGGGGACCAAACCCCTCCAAAGCCTCGCTTCTTGCCACATCATCAAGAATCTCTGTCGTTTTTGGACAAGACTTTTTCTTTTATATAATATATATATTTTTTTTTGAGAATATATATATATATATGTATAGTTTTTTAAAGGTGAAAAGAAACACGGATGTTGATAGAGACTGGTGCAGAAGGTAAATATGTCAATAAACTACCGGGTCCATGTCCGTGTTGATGTCAATGTCCGTGTCCGTGTCCGTGTCCATGTCCATGCCTCTTTTACCCACTTTCTTGAATCAGACGCATCCTCTTCAGCCCTGACTCTTGTAATTTGCAATGGAGCATTCTTGACTTATTGTCTTTCTTTTTGTCTTTTTTATTTGCATACAATTTTGTTTTGTCAGGTGACCTCGTCCAATAATTACCAGAACCATGATATAGATACATATGATGCATGAGTTTGGGTTTGATCGCTTATAATTTTTCATAATAGTTCCGTACTTCATCATATTTATCAACTTTGTTTATTTCGTTAAACAAGCTATTCTGTACAATTGTACTAGCATAAATGGATTATCTCATTTCAAATCAAATCAAAGGCAATGCAATTCAAGAACAAAACCTTTTTCAGGAGTCATTTTGGCTTGCCGATTTACTAATTATAACAGGGCTCATTAGATCTATATATATTAAATGAAAATTTCCCAACTTAGGTACTGGAAGATGAAATTATAGTAGTACTATACTGGTAGAAGTAATTTTGTGTGTTTTTTAACCACAAGCTAGCGGACTTTACCGTACCTCTGATTAACGTAAAAGTTTAAAAACTACACAATACACATGCATGCAGCCGCTAGTACAAAGCAAATTTCCGCCTTTTTTTTTTTTTTTTTGTAAACGTTTCTTTGGTTTTTTGTTGTTAGCAGAGAGAAAAGTTTGATATCAATAAAGGGGGAGAGAAAAAGTCAAAATATGAAGACATTATAACCATAACTCATTCAATGTTGATGACGCAGTTGTTCCATGTACCATGCCCTATTTCCCGTGACTTGGACCTTTCAAAACACCAACTACTCTTTAATTTGCTTAATTAATTAAATTTCCTTTTTGTGTGTTGCACAACTGACACTAACTTTCTTGACGTAAGTCTAAAGCCAATCGATTAAACAAACTAGTAATATTAATAAACCCTAGATGGGGAAGTCCTAGTCTACAAGACAGCAAACCAATAATAATGCCCATTGCTTTTTTCATTTAATAGCTGAGCTTTATATTAATTGTTTAATAATTTAATTTTCTTCTAGGTAGAAACCATGGCATGTATAGTGGAAAAGTGGGAACTGAAAACAAAGTAATAAAGCAACTTATTAATATAACAACGCTTTGGGAATGGCTTTGTCTCCCTCTCTTTAGTTTTCTCTCTCTCTCTCTCTCTCTCTCTCTCTCTTTGTGCTTTGACCATTCGTTTTGTGACATTTTGGTTTGCTTTGTATTTGCCTCTTTGTGGTTCCATTTTTGGACACCCACTTGCAAAATTGAAAGGGATTATTGTGTGATACATAGACGGTATCATTTTCATGAATAAACGTTATGGGGTTATGGGTGGGAGAACCTAAAAAGAGATGAGAAATTAAACCAAGTAGAGAGAAGCCGTTGATCAAACGTTTTCAGCAATTTCACATGATCCCACTAAGGATCTGGTCGCCATGTTTCGATTGTGTTGTTTGTCGGTGACTGTTAATTCAAGTAATTAAGGATGTCTAATTGTTTGACATACACATGTGCCACACACAGATTGTTGTTTTCTTCTGTCAAGATTTATTAGAAGGGCAAGACAATTAACAAGTGAAGATGAATTTTTTCACATAAGCTTCAAGGTGTGAAAAGGCCATAAAAGCTCTTCTATATCTCTTCTTTCTTTGCAATCAAAAACCTTTATTCATAGGATATTTCAGTTATTTAAAACTTCTTATTATAAAAGGAAAATCAATTTTTTATCCTCCTAACCGTTGGTTTTAATTTAGTATCATTGCTTAAAAAAATTACAATCATTATTAAATTTGAATACAGACATTTCGACTCCATACTATAACTTGTAATTTTATGTTAAATTAAATAATTTATAATTATAAGGATAACATAGTTTTTTTCTTTTTTTTTTGAGCTAAATAACATAGTTATTTCATATTTTATGTTTTTAAAAAATTAATTTCAGATTGGGCAAATCCAATTCCATCTAGGTACATGATTAAATTGTTTGTTGCATAAAAATTAGTTTAAAAGAATAAAAATGTAAATGTATTTCAGTTAAAATAACTTAAATAATTACCATACTAATTAACCGAAAAGCATTTTATTTGACAATTATATTTTAAAAATGTATTTTCATAGAAAAAAAATAGAGGGAAAAATAAAATAAAATAAAAACCGAGGAAACAAAATAGCCGGGAAAACCGCAGTCAAAGGAGAAGTGAAAAAAAGGAGGAACAGCCCAGTCATCGAAACGCCGCAACAGAAGCGAAACTCAGCTGACGTAAGCCACACGTGAATCCATTGTCTTCTTAACATTACCTTAACTATCATCTAATGTGGTCCCCTCCTCTCACGTGCGCTTCACTTCGATTTTCCCATATAGAATGTGTTGTGTTTGTCCACCTCCCCTCCCCTCACAAAACAAAACTATCAATTTTGACTTTGTTGTTGCGCTGCGTTGGACAAATTATGTTTTTCCTTTCTTTAATCATAAATAATATTTTCACAATCCCGATGCTTACGTTAATCATTTCTTTAATCCCCACACTTGCGGCATCAGGTTGGGACATTTATTTCCTTGTCAATTTGATTGATCAAAGATATATATGTATATATGTGTGTGTCTGTGACATCGATCGATTTATTTTGTTTTGGGTATTGACAGGTGGCGGGCGATTACCTGCTGAGAATCCCTGTTGATAGTCTCGGAGAATCTGTTGTCGTGTGAAACATCTGATACTTCGAACAACCACCCCCACTAGGTGCACAAATTAGTCAAACTAACTCTTTTGTGTGTTTGTTTGTTAATTTGTGCACGGAACATGTAGTATTTTCTTTGATGGACTTGACAATTTTCTTCTAGAGATTTAAAAAGTTATTTGTTTTTGGGCAGAAACATTTGTTGCAATTTTCTACCATGACGGTGACATTTGACAATGATTTGGGAAAATCCCAGCTAAAAGTTTGCAACTTTAGTCAAGGAGTTTGGCTGCTGGTAGACGTAATGGGTAGATGAACATTAATTGCGTGGCAATGCCTTCACTTATTTTTTGTTGTTTCTCGTGGTTCAATTAGCACCACTAGCTCTTTTTCAAAGAACAGAGATATGATATAACAGTGACAGGTTTAAAAAGTTTCATGGGACCAAAATCGGTTTCAAAAAGTTGCAACTACTAGCTAAAAGTGTGTAAAATTAAAAGCTTTCAAATTACGAAACGAAACAAAGCGTTTGTTGTTGCTTACAGTTCTCAATACAAAAGCAAAGCAAAAGCCACCCGGCTAAGGTCAATGTTACTTGAAAATGTTCGATACACAGTGACAGACCATTTTCTATAATGGTTTTATCTTGTAGGATTTGCATACCAAGAACAAGGAGAAAGTGAAATTATTGCAACAAATATATGAATGAACTATGTGACACTGAAAGGAGTACTTCAAATGTCAAATATTCCTTCAAAGAAAAAAATTATGAGAAACAAGAATCCTGAAGATTTAGATTGGAAGTCCAAGAATTGGATCATTGCAGCTCCTCTCACAACTTGAAAGTAGTATAAAAAGGTCAGCAGGGGAACACAAAAGATTCAATCAACCGGCTGTACAATTGAAACCAAACATTATTTCGTTATTCTATACTCCTACATTGTCACTGCTTGAATCCATTAGAATTGTCAACCTCCTAGCCGTTTTCATGAAGTCACTGCAAGAGTAAAAACATCTAGATATCAGACAAATGTACATTTGAAGAGAGCATAAATGAAAAACACTGGGATAAGAAAGGGAAATGACTTCCACCTGAATGGTTCATCTCCAATATGCTTGATCGCACCTGTAATATCACGATAGAGTACATGGCTCAGTGTCTCAGAATTCTCTATGCCAAACATGTCTGCAAGCTTTTTGTACAATTCATCATAAGAACCAAGAAGTGAAAGGTTAAGAGTGCGACCTACATCCTCGGATTCCATGAACACTTTACAATGACCGGTCTCCAAGCTAGGATCTGTTTCTTGGCGATTGTTCTTGTACCATTGGAACCCTTCGCAGAATGAGCGCTCAGGTAGGCCTTGTTGATGAACTGCAGATCCGGAATTGTCAGAAAAGTTTGCCATCTTATCTAAATTTCCTTCAGATGAACTATTTCCTGTAAGAACAGGCGAAACTGTATCACCAGAGCAGCTGAGAGAGATCTGCTGCTCTGTAAGTATTGGTTGGCCAAAAAGCACAAGCTGGGGTGTCTTTGCATCATCAGTTTTTTTAGAAGTCTGTGTAGAATGTGCCATGGTTAGCAAGCTAGAAACATTCTCACTCATGCTAGGCTTCTGGATGATTGGGTTATTGGAGGCCCTTGTGGGTGGAGCAGCACGATCAAGCGGCGGGAAACCAGCCGAAAACAGACCTGACTGCAGTTTATTGAGATGGTGATCTGATAAAGATAGACCATAATGAGCATGCCTGGCTCCCTGCATGCCAGCAGGAGTGTTATCGGGTAGACACCCAAAGGGGCTATTGTGCCCAAGGAGGTTGCCCGGAAATGTTGGCATTGAAAGTTGGCCATCAAGGGGAAAATCAGGGTGTTGTGGCAATCTTGTCTTCTTCCTAGGCGGCGAAAAGGTAGATAGATGGAAGGAGGGCATGTTTGACACCAATTCCACCAGCCACGGGCTAACACGTTTCACATTTTGCAGCAAATCTGGTTCATCCCACGTAACCTGCAACACATGAATTTCAACAAATAAGATCAGATAAAGAATTGACAAAATAAACTAAACGAAAGAAAATTTTTCCTTGTGACGAGTTATATCAAATTTATACATCAATCAAAAATTGCTAAAGAAAGCCTAGTGTGAACACATCAGCAGAAGTATCTGACCAGGTCAGAAGAAAACATCACAAAGTTGATAAGTATGCACTTGCCTATTCAAGCTAGCAATCATATATTTAAGACCAAAGTCGAATTACATAGTAATGTTGACATGCCATTATCATTGTTGCATAAGCACAACAAACAATTACACTTCCCCAGATGTATTTAGCAGAAAGGCATATAATAAGAAAAATATTCTTGCCTTGACCTAAACAAAATTAGTCAGCAATTCTAAGCATCAAACAGACGTTTAGTGTGAACTAATTGTAATGAATCTTGCAATATCGAAAACATTGACAAAGAAGACACCCAAATGAAATTGAATCTAATGAGAACATCAATACAGCAAAATTTTATACACCATGTTCTAAGTTTGCTTAAAATTTAATAGATTCCTATTTGAAGCTGAATTTGATTCAGATCAAGAAAAATGACCTCACCTGAAGAAGCCTCCAAGGCGAATCAGGCCAGTAGAGAGCATCAGAAACCAGAACAGAAGATATAGTTCCCATGAACCAACTAATCCGCGAAGAATCCTCTGTTTCAAAGGCCATCTTAAATCTCATCCCAGAACACCACCGGATCTGCAATGCTGCTTTCACCAAGGATGCCTTAACACAGAACTCCGGAGTGCTAGCTCGAGGGTAGTACACAACCTCAAACGGCTGTCTATTTGCAGCAAGCGTTGCGGCTTCAATAACCGATTCAGGCCTCACTTTTCCCTTCCCCATCAAACCACTATTCGAGCTCGATCCATTAACATTTCCATTACCATTTCTCATCAACTTGCCCTCATCCTCCCTCAAAAAGGCCGAAAAGCCCCCATAAGGCGACACACAATTCCCATTCCAACCTGAGGAAACCTCCGGTCCACCCCCAATCCCTCTCTTTGCGCGACGAATTCCAACACAAAGATCTCCATTCTCAGCCCTCAAAAACACAATCGAATCCCCTGCAACAAGCTTCTTATGGTTCACAAAAGTACTCCACCCAGTAGTCAACAAATGCCTTCTCGGCGTCCCTCTATAAATATGCCTAAACTTCCAGGTCTCCCCGTGAACATCCTTGGCTAAAATGGTCTGCACAGGAGGATCAGCGGAGTAATCCAATCTGGGGAAAATAGTCTCAGCACAGTACCTCGGAACAGAAAACCCTCCACCATTGTTGGCATCTGATTGAGTCAATGTCTTGGCGAAAGAAGGCGGCTTTTCTTGCTCCCTATTAAGAATCACATCATCATCAAAACCAGGCTCGTTGTTGCTTATAGGAACCAACTTAATTTTGGCAAAAACCTCATCAGTTTCAGGATCAGCCATGAATTTGATAGCTGAGACTCTACAGAGAATGTAAGGTGGAATTCTCGAGCAGTTCCTGAAATCTACAGGGCCACAAGCGTGCTCGCCGTGGCCTTGAGGAAAGTAGAAGACTTTGGAGTTCACAGGAGGCATTTGCACCATCCCTCCAGCGCAGGCGTGCCATAGTTGAGAATCCAAGCACTTGTCCATGTCTTTTACTTTCTCTTTCGAGTCCATGAAAGTAATCATATCTCACTCAACACCAAACAATTTAACAACTTTCACTGCATAAAAAAACTCTTCTCTTCTGCTTGTAACTGCAAAAACCAGACAGAATTTGATAAGATAATAAGAGAAGACATGTAATTATGAAGTGATGGGGTCAATTACGGAAGAAAATTCATGAAATTTTGTACCTTGTAATATAAATCATGAACATTTATACCACATCTTCATGGAGAGTAGATGCAAATGAATTGTTTGTTGTACTCCAAATAGAACTGAAACTCGTAATTCCACAGAATCTCAACATTACCAACCAAAAACTACTTCAAATAGTCCTAACAAAAGCTCCATACGTATCACAATTCAGCACTGAAAATTCACCAAGAATTATTTTTTTTTTTTCAAATTATGTAGGGCTCTCAACAGCTTCAAAACTCAAAAAACTGCCTTCAATGTAAATGATACTTGCTTCTTGCTCTGCCAATTCCAAACACGATCTTTTCCCGCAAAATTCATCACAAACCACGGACTAATACAGGGACTACTTTCCTGTTAACCAAACACTGTTTCTGGTGTCTACCCAGAAAACAGACATCAAAGATCTACACAGAAATTATACTCTTACACCTCTTTCAATCCAAAAATAAATAAACAAAAAGTCTCAGCAACTGCAACTAAACAGTCTCCCTGATTAACAAAAAACAAAAACCCTTCAAAAATAACCCACAAAAAACATAAAAATGAAAAAGCTGGAAATGAATCTCTTAGTTGTTGTTGTTCTAAGATTCAATCAAAAATATCACTACATGGCCGACACAAAAGCAGATAACAAGCCATAAGCACGGACACACACTCACAGAAAAAGAGAAAAAATTAAGAGAGAGAAAAAAAAAACTTTTCGGATCATGCAAGCGTCCAAAAACCACTAAATAGAAACTGAACAATCTTTTAACAAAAACCCAAAAATAAAAAAAAAATAAAAAAAAAAAATCAACTTGTTTATAGTCCTAAGACTAGTAATTTAAGTGGTGTACTGTAGTGATAGTTTTTAAACCTTTTTCTTCGGATCTGAAGAAACTCTGTGTATCTTCAGAAGCCAGCAAAACAACAAAGATCTTTAAGGAACCTATCCATTTTATTTTTTTAATATTACCACATCATTAAAACATATATTTTTTAATTCTCTTTCTGGTTACTCTAACAGATAATTCTTTGTTTATTTTATTTATTATTATTAATGGAAGTGTTTTCTTTTATCACGATATTTTTGTAAATTTTAATGTCTCGCGAGATTTTTTTTGTATGAAGTACTCGTGATTGTGTTTGTTGTTTGGAGTCGTTAACTAGACATGTTAACTTTGGTTAAGTTGGATATGAACTGTTTGGTCAACTAGAGTTAACACTTTTGAAACTGTTCATGGGTTTTGAGTTTGTTTAGTTCACTTAAAAACTGTTTGCCGTACTTTCGATTTCTAGTCATAAATGGATTTGTTTTTCTCACTCTCTTTCAAAGCGCGTGGAAGCACTGCATGGACTAGTGTTTGTGGGCCCTATAAAAGAGCAAACGCTAATCACAATTTTATAACTACTCGGGGTGTGATTAGGAAAGTAGGAATACATTTTAATATAATTCAAAGTAATTGAAATCAATAATGTTTACTAGTACTTTATAGTATTTAAATAAGATCAATAAGAGAAATCTTTATAGTGGCACGAAATTTTCATGCTAACCACACTTTTCACAAGGGTGGATTTGAGTTCTAATTTTCTCTCCAAATCAAATAATAAATAAATAAAATAACTCTTTAGTTATGTAAATGCTTAATGTGTAATTTTTTTTTCCTTTTTGTACCCACATTCTTGGAAAGTGAATTTCTAACATCAAATTTCATCCTACGATTGAAAAATTCAATAAAAGAAATCTTTGGTTATATAAATACTTAAAGTGTAATCTTTTAAAAATATTTTTAAGACATATTTATCAAGTTTAAAATTATTTATGTATAAAAAATTATTAATTTTTTATAAACGTATTTCTTTACGAAAGCATATTTAATTACTCTTCATTGTCTATTAGACTATTACCCTCTAAAATATCATTAAAATTGGAAGAAAATTTATACTATTGGCATGGTAATAGGTTACAACACTTAACAATTTAATATTGATTGATAATCAATATCAAATTAAGTTTTAGAATTAAATCAACTAAAGGTTAAGGAAAAGTAATATGAAATCATTCATGAACATTTATATTAGCTCAATTTGAAGTTAATCAAGTTGCATGATTAGTAATTTTGTTTTTTATTAAAAAAAAAAAGGGAGTCCAAGTCCAAAATTAGACTGACGAAAACACGGGCCATGGGCCGCGGTAGAAGTAGTAGTACAGTTGGGAATTGGGATCCATCATCTCGTAGAGCGTGATAAAAAAGGGAGCGCGTGGGAGGTGAAAGGGAGGTAGGACCATTAGTTTTGGTCGGGTGGTGGGGAAGCCGCCGTGATGAGCTTGTTTTTCTGTTGTGTTACGTTTAAAATGCAGTAAAAAGAGTCAGTCGGTCTTGAAACCTTGACCACCCTCCAACCTTCTTTTCAGTTTTTTTGAGGTTGGGCTTTATTGCCACTTTCGTGTTAAACGTGAGTAATTTTACTACTCTTTTTGAGGCGCGTGTCATCAAGAGCCAAATCGTTGCCCGGCAACGCCTCGTACTTGTCGACCAGTCCTATAAAGGTTGATCAGAGGAGGGGAAAAAAAAAAAAACAGGTGAAAACAGAAAACCAATCGCATTGTGATAAACTAAAAAAAAAAAAAAACCTTTTTTAGATTTTTTATTTTTACTAAGTTTATTTTTATCCAAAAATAATTTTTCTTACATGACTTTAAAAAAATAGTTAATATTCAACTTGGACTTTAAAAATGATCATCTATCAAAAAAAAAAAAACCCAAAAAGGAGAATCAATACAACCATCTAAAATTATTGTATCAATCCTTTTCAATAAGAAAAAAATTATTGTTTTTAATCAACTCTTAAATTTTTTATTAATTTATAAATATTCTCTTGCAATGTAAATTTTCTATCTTCACAGGATTTAAATAATTGTTATAAATATAAAAGTGGAGGTATATTTTATGAGTTAAAAATATCCATCTCAACCTTCAAAGGATATTTAGAGTTAAGTTTAATATTAAGAATTTATTAAAATTTGATGCTTTAGATTGCAAATCGTTAAAAGATTAGGAAAAAAAAATCATTAATCAAGGTGTTCACGTATGAAACTAACTTCTTTAAAACAGCACAAACCTAAAAGAGAGTGTATTTCTCCATTATTTTAGCAAAAGTTACAAACAAAATTAAAGTTTTAGGCAGCTAGTAATTCTTTGCATCACGAAAGCTTCCCATCAAATTTTAATAGCTTTTATAGTAGTCCTAAACTTCAGATTACTTAAAACCAAAAACTGTTTGAGTTAATGTGTTAGGTTAAAGCCCTCTCGGTAGGTTTAAGCTCTCTTAACAGAAAGTTAACCAAAAAAAAAAACCCTAATGTTTTCCTTTCATGAATACCATTTTAGCCCACGATTTTTCTGGCCCTAAAAAGCTTCTCGTGATCAGTTTTTATAAGCAACGAAAGAAGATAACCCAAACAGGAAAGAAACAAAGCAACTAGGTTGGGACCTAAATGTTGTATAAATGGCTTACCATGCAAGAGATTTATTATTTTCTAATAACCCTTTCTGTGGCCATTTTGTTCCTCTATCTCAACATGCAAAAATTACAAAAAACAACCAGCCTAACTTAACATTTACTTGTAGAAATAGATAATGTCTGTAATACTAATAGATCAGTTTAGACTGTTGAGTTACATATGCCGATAAGGGGTAGGGCAACAAGTCTTGTCATGTTTTAGAAACTAAGATGGGTTATTTGAATTTTGTCAAAATATGAACACTAGAAGTTTTCAATTGATGTATGAATATAACTGATAAGATTATTCGGTCTTTCTGTTTTGCTGTTATGTTGAGAACGATGAACTGGTTATATGAAAGGAATTTGATATTCAAAATTTGTTAAAATCCAGATGTCTATTCTAGGTATATAGTAACTTGTTTGAATAATATGTTTTAAAATATTAAGGTGTATATTTGTGCATGAAATACCTATCAAACTTGATTTAATACTAACTTTGTTGATAAGTTTTGATGATTTCAGCAAATTGAATTATCCTTATATATATAATTAATATTAAAAGAAAATACACTGTTTTTACTCAAAGTAGACCCAAAAAATAATAATAATAATAATAATAAGTTACATATATATAGGTGGTTAAGTTGTATATTTCTACCAAGTGCACATTATAAATTTTGTGTGAGTAGGGCTTTTTTTTTTTTTTTTTTTTTATACTAAAATAATTTACGATTGATGTCAAGATTACAAATTTTATGTGATTGGTTTTTTTTAGATCATACAGATCTTGATAGACTTTTGGCCTGTTTGGTATTAGCTTTAAAAAAAATTAGATTGATGTTAGGTTCTACAAATTTTTTACTCAAATTCATGTTCCAATAACATAGTATATGAGTTATCAATATCATATTAATTATTATATTATCTTATTATTTACAATATGTTGACATATCATATACCGCATCATTTGAACAAAAAATTTAGAAAGTCTAACATTACTCAAATTAATATCTATTCATGTTCATACATAAAATAGAATAAAAATAAATATATGATAGATATTCATTTGAAATTAAATTATATGGAATTGAAATCTCATTGTAACAAATTGGACTGAACTAAAAATTGTTTTACAACAATTTATAATGCTTCCACGAACTAATTAGTTTTAAATTGAGAAGACACCTCTCGTATTAATTATATAATAATAGAACTATTAGAAAGATTATGAAACATTTGATAAAGCTGGTTAATTAGCATTTGCATCCACGAACCTAAAAATTCATATGAGAGGAAGCACTTTGATGAGTTAATGTCTTAATGATAATATTAAAAAAAAATAATATTATAGTAAATATATATATATATATATATATATATTTGTTCTGGTTAGCTTCAGTTGTCTACAACATAATAATAAAAAGAAAATAAATAATACACATATTTAAAAACATACATTACACTTTAAAAATCTCTAATTATAAAAGCATAATAAAAAAATCAAAATAATGTATTTATCAATTGGTAATCTATATGAGGGAAAGTGAATTTAACTTTTGATTTGTTTAGTATTTACTAAACATCATTGGCTATTGAATTGCATAAATTCCCCCTACAAATCAAAAATTAAGTTCTTGTTAGAAATGAAATTTAAACAACTATAACATAAATATCTCTTCAATCAATTTTTTTTTATTATTATATTAATTAGATTTTTAAGTCAAATTATGGAAATTATATTTAAAATGTCCAAAAGAATACTAATATTTGAATAAAATCATAAATATTTGCTTATATTAAAGAGATTTGTCTGTTATTATAAATTTATTTTTATATATAATATTACAGTAATTTCAATAAATAGAAGATAAATGTACATATGAATAAAGATACCATAATCACAATTAAATATAAATAAACATAATGTTTAAAAATTGTAAGAGTTAATAAAATGATAAATTTTATTTTATTTTTTTTATCCACTTGAGCTAGAGGTATATTTAGGAAGCTTAACAGGATTTTCATTAAAAAAAAAAAAAATCTTAACAAATTTTTTTTCTTTCTGTTTTTTAAATCTAGAAGGTGCACATGCCCACTCGGCCTTACAATGGATCCACTAGTGAGCAAGTGATGGTGACCGTTCAATGTGCTTCGATGGTATTAAACTCTCATTTATTTTAAGGTTAGAAAGACTACACCATAAGCAGTATTAAAATAAATAAATAACATGTGATAATGATTTAAATTAACTAATTTGTTTAATACCACCTTGGTAGGCTAATTAATTACCCAAAAATCTACTATGTAACTAAACATCAACTTTTTTTTTTCTTTCTTATAAACTTTTGGCTTTGCTGAAAGTGCTGTATCGAATCTAATTAAAGAAATCATTTATAAAAGGAGAAGCATAAAAATTTCGAAGCTTTAAAAGATTTCTGGCCGCTGGTGCATCAATCCAACATGAAAGTTTAGGTTGAACACGTGAAAGCAGAGTGTTTTGAACACGATAATGTGTAACACGCAATGGCCATGTAAAATTATTGTTTTTCTTATGTCGAAAAAAAAAAATTTGTTTTTCTTTAATTACGATATTCCATCAAATTAAATAGTTGATTAATACCCATTGATTTGCACCTTGCAAATCCAATAATGAGCACATTGCCAAATTTGGATTTTTAGATACATTGAATTCTATGTTTTAGGGAGAACTTTTAATTAAATTCAACTTAAAACACTGTGTTTTCACTTTTCAGTCATGCTATGTATGGATAATTATCAATTATTGAATTCTAGTGTAAAGCTCATAAAAATAAAAACTCTGGAAAAAAAAAAATCATCTCATGACTGCTCATCAACGATACAATATAGTTATGCTCATTTTCAAAGGTTGAATTAAACTAACATATTCGAAAATCTACGTTTGGTTTATCATTATTTCTTTTTTAATTGAATTTTGCCAACACTTCTATTTTTAAGTTAGATGTCTGTTGGCACTGACATGTAGGTGATAGCGGGTCATATTAGGCCAGATTGGCTCACTCAAAGGTAGAAACCCATTTAAGGCATGATATCCCATGCCTAAGTCATGACGCAAAAGGGCATTCAATTTTTGCCCTATATCCAAGCTTGTTTGGGGACAAGATGACTCATATCCAACCCTTTTAATCTAATATATTAAAATTTTCAGATAATATACAATTATATTTTCGGATTACACATAATTTTAACTTTTAATTTAATGTAAATATATAGTTAAATTAATTATATTTAAGCATATACGGAAGTTCAAACATACATTAAAGTTAAAAATATATTTAACTTCAATCAAATATAACAATCATATGTAATAAATCAAAATTTAAACACAAAATACAAATATCCAAATAAAACTCCAAACTTTAAATTGATTAAGCTTTATACAAATTTTATAGTTTGTTTAAAAAAATTCAAAATTTCATAGGTTTCAATTATCTAACAAACTTATAACAAATAAATAAATGAACAAACTAATAATGTACAACACTTAAAATGCACTTCTTTTGGGGGAAAAAACACTTAAAATGCACCCAACGAAACGAGTCAAAAGTGTTTGACTCATCTCCAACCTAACTACTCGATCGGATTAAAATTTTTTACTTGATTTGAATGCCTCAGATTCACTCAAATTGGATCGGGGTGGGTTATAACTTTTTATCACTCATAAACTTCTCAAGAACAATTGATATTTGTGTGGCTTAGATATTAATTTTCATAATCAAGAAACATTTATTCTTACAATAAGAGAAAAATATTCTTCATACGTTCTAGCAAATGTGCATTATGAGACTTAATTTTGAACCCTCACGATTAAGGGGAATGGGGACGTACTAGCTCATTTGAACTTGAGAATGATATACTTTGTTAACATCTATTCAAACATTAGCTAATTTTAGATTGCTTTAAATAATTTTTAAACTTGACAAAAATCTTTGTCCATTAGCATAAAAACCGTTGAAAAAATATAATTAGTCAAAAACAACATTATATTAAAAATATTTTTTTAAAAAAAAAGAAAAAATGTATTTAAAAATAAATTGTAAAAAATATCGGATTAAAATAATAATTTAATCAATAAAACAAAGTCTTACAAACTTCATTAGTAGAATTATGATATTAAGCAAAACAAACTATCGAATATGATTGATTAACATATTATAATCAGGATAAAAAGAAAAAGAGAATTGCCAAAATTAAAAACATATGTACATAAAGTTTGCTACTTTACCTTTGGACGAGTGATTTGGGTGAAAAAAATCTTTTATGAAATAATTAATTGATATAGTATATTATAGTCGATGTAACCTTATAATAATATGGTCACACGTAATATTAACTTTTAGATAAATGTTATGCGTAACTTTTAGATAAATGTGTTATTAAGTTTTACATGTGTTGTTTTCATAATATGGTAACACGTTTGTCTAAAAAGATTATATTAAATATCACATATTATTGGAAGTTCCTTTAGAAGATTTTCTAAATTTGAGTGAACCCAGTGACGGATAGACGGTCTCGGCCATGTCAGAGGACAGTGGCTGGTTAAAAAATGCCAACAACAACAACAAAATAATAATAGTAATAGTAATTAAAATTAAACAAACAAAAAAGAACGGACCGACGTGACGTGAAAACGGAGCCCACCTCTGTCTCTGACTCAAACTTCATCATTAGAAGTGAAGAAACAGATAATAGACGGATGGATCAACATTAAGAGTTAGGGAGGTGGCGCCACATCAAATGTAAGGTGTGAAAAATCACACAAACCATGGCATGCATACATTACACGTACACAATTAAAACACCCTCCCGCTCTGGGGCCCACCTCCACCAACATGGGGGACTCACACTCAACGACCAAACTAACGCGCCTTTTATTTATTCTCCGTTTTTATTCTAATTATTATTATTTTTTTAAAAGAAATCTCATGTACATGTTTGTAAGTTTGATAATTTTCTTTTATAATTGTATATCACCGAATCTCTCATTATATATTATTATTAGAATTTAAGAATGATTAAAAATATTAAAAAACGCTGACTCGAATATATTAAAAATCTTGAAATTTATTGATATAAAACGTTACTCATGCCACTTAAATATTTAATTAGGATTTATTGTGATAAATGCTATTTGCACAATATAGATGTCTAATCTAATAAATATGAGAAAACTACCATCATAATAAAGGCAAAAACTAGGCACACGAATTATAATTTATGTTTGGTGGGAATTGAAACATCTAATTTTTTGAGAAATAGTAGATATACAACTATACAAGTTAAAAGATGATGTGTAAACTTTAATACGATTTGAATTCATAATTTTATCAATTTAATCAAGATGCACTTAGTATAGATAGTTAAATACCTCCTTACTCACTAAAGTATTAGAGGTTTAATTCTCACTAAACAAGTTTTACAGTTTGTGTAAGTAGTTGTCTTCCCTTATAATAAAAATGGTTATCTTTATATGAATAAAGATTATGTAAATAATATTTGATTGTGGCAGTTCACTTATTTATTCAGTACCATCTTAAAAAATGAAAAAAAAAAAAAAAACATGAATATCTCATTTAAACCATATATATATTGTCAACGATGCATTCCATGGAGAATGAAACATTAATGGAAAGAAATCAGAAAAAAAGAAAAAAGAAAACACTCTATAAATCATTCCAAAACACTTGTAAGCGAATCATAATTTTTATAAATTAATGAAGAAAAAAGTAAATTTTAGTCCAACACTACAAATAAAAACTTAATAAACGTGCTTTGGCAATTTCTATGACAACCTTTAAATCCTGCTACTTTTTCTCTCACAACGCAAAATTCTTGCAAGTTATGGCACATTGAAGATGGGTGTACAGTATATTTTTTACGTACCTAGAGGTAAAGTACAGAAACGTTAAGTTTTACATAAACTTTGATGATTTCCCAGTAATAGTCGAATCAAATTATCAGGGGAAAAATATCCTTCAATTAATTTTCACATGGTTTTAATTCTGTTCTGCCTCGATTATATATGGCAAGAAGGAGGATGCATTTAAACACCGAAATTGATGAACTTACATGTCTGAGCTGTGTTTCATAATTTGTTTCTTTATGCATTTTTGTGACATTATTTCAAAATGAATCCACTAACCGATCAATCATTAAATATTGATAGATATATTAACGTTTATTTTGAGGAATTAAGTATCTTATTTTTGTATTTGTGATAAAAATTTGAGTTTTTACCTTTTAAATAAAATTAACAAAATAAATATAGAAAGATTTTATTCACATGTTATAAGAAAAAAATATTTAAAATTATAATTGTATTGTTTGATTTCGCTAGATCTAAACTCTGATATGAGATCAATATTTTTCTTTTCTATTTTCTTTATTAAAAACATCATTAACCGCAGGCCGATCTCACCCGCAGTGGGCGAGTGTTCTATCAAATAATTGTAAAAAAAGAAAAAAATCATTATGAGAATTAATTGTTTTTATGAGGCATGGCATTAAATAATTGGACAGTTTGTTCTTTCATTTCATTGCCAAACACATGGGCCCAAATCTTTTTATATCTCACCCATTGGAAGGGCCCAACATAACCATTTACCCTTGGTCCGAATCTGTGTCACATTATTAGTGCCAAAGTCCATTCATTAAATCTCCTGAAACTCAACTAAAATTCATAATTCCAAATTTCAAATCCCTGGAATTTTTATTTTATTTTATTTTTAAATTATCTAGCTGTCTATTGTTTACACTTATGTTCTCAAGGTGGTAAATTTTAGTCGTGCTTTCCTTTACTCTGAATCTCGAACTACTGCAATTATTAAAAGTATAATTGTAATTCACGTAATAAAAGTAAAATCATCAGCAAATATGTTTTTTTTTTTTCCATCAAATTATTTTGGGTACCCTTGATGCGTGCAATTGTGTGAGCGTGCCTCTTCAAAATTCAAACAAAAAACTAGTATTATATATATATACATCTATATATATAGTTATTATAATTAAAATAGTATTTATTTAAATAAAAAAATAAAAAATAATATTTCTTGAATCAATAAAAAAAAAAATTCATTAATTAAAGATAATAAAGAAAATGATAATAATTTTATATATATAAAAACCATTTATATTTAAAAAACAAATATTAATTTTAACCCGTTTTTTATATAATTGACCACTCACTAATATAAACCAGGAATATGTAGCTATTAACGGGACACGCCAACTTGACAGCTAAAGACAACAAAAACAAGGAAGAGTGTGATCGTGGGGAAGAGGACGTTGACAAATGACAACAAACTATGACACAAGAAGCTTCACCACGTGTCAGTTATGGATGGCTGTCCCATCATATGGGGCACTCAGTTCTGTCACACAGATTGGGTCCCATCCGTGACAACTTTTCGAATCTCTGTTCTTGTGCAGTTATGCTACAATATTTCCGCCAAACTAAAGATGATGACATCTATCCAATGCGTTACTTCTGTTACCCGGTGGGATTAAAGAATAAAAACGAAAAATGTTGATGATTTTATATGTTTTATTCATTTCAAATTAATTCATCGTGGGAATAAGAAATATAAGTTTTACATAAATTTGGGGTTATAAAATAAGATTGCTATTCTCCTCACCCCATATTTTCATTCTTATTTTTTTTAATATTAAAATAAAAAATAAAAATTTATATTCATATTTATTAATAGTGCCAGTAGATAACATTAAACTAATATTAAAAAATAATTGTTAATATTAAAAATAGTTTAATAATCATAATATAATTGTAATAAAAATACATATTTCTTGACGATGAAAAAATATATAATTTTTTTTTTTAAATATTGAAGAAATACATATTTAATCAATGATGTTTTTATAATTTATAGACAATATATTCTGATTTCAAGTTAAAGTAAACATATGGGAAAAAATATTATTGATTTCGCTTACAATTCATGCAAGTGAAGTAAACAACTTATTTTGATATCAATACATCATTTCAATTTTTAGTCATTCATATTATGTGTAAGTAAATGCACAATAAATTTATAAACTAAACATAAATTATAATAAAATAAAATTTAAGCATTTTCTTCCTTCATATTTTAAGTTATTAATATATTTTTCTTTCACATTCTGTTATGCTTATACATTAATATGTTTTAGGAGTTTTTTACCCTTTTTTATGAAAGTAGATGTTTCCGGATAATATAATATAGATTTTTGTACCAGAACTACAGTTTTTTTTTTTTTTTTCTTGAAATGCTTATAATTATAGTACTTCATCTGATAGCATCAAGACAATTAAATTGTCAATTGGCATGAGTAATTTTTTTTTATTACATTGCAATTATTAAAGTAATAATAATAATAAAATGAACTTTAAGTCTTTTTCACATGTTTAAATTTTTTAAAAAATTTAAGTAATTATGTATGTACAACTATTTTCCATAAATATATATATAATCTTATTTTGTAACAATACAAATTGATTGTGTAGCTTTTCACAACTATTGCATATCGGGCTTGGGCCGATCCACATGTGGGTATAACCAAAACTGGTCTTTGGACCTAATATCTGGGCTAAGATGTGTCTTTTTTATTATTTATTTATTTTACGGTTCTCTTTGTTTTTCGTTATTGCACTTTTACCTTTAATCATACATTACCTTGTTTATAATGCTTTTTGTCATCTGTGTTAGTTTCAAATTATATATATATATATATATATGTTTTTTACTCTTCCATACTCATTGGTATAATAATATCAATTTCTTAATTATAGATAAATATATTCATTATCATTTTTATACTTTAACTTATTCAACGTCCAATTATATTTAATTCAGCACCCATAATCAATGATTAACATCTGTAAGAATCCTCCGAAATTAAACATTACATATATAATTATACTGATCATAAATTTAATTCTATATCAGTTAAAGAAGCCTTTCTAAACTGTATATGTTACTCATATAACAGTAGAAAAACCTCTCCTCACATATGTGAGGAGCCTTTCTAATACTTATTATTGTTGGTGGGACTTGAATGATGATGACAAATATGAAAAGAAAATTTATTGACTATTTACTATAAAAAAAAAATGTGCATTTACAAATAAATTAATAATGATGAAACTAAATTTTTTAAAAAAGTAACATTATATTATAGTTTGAAACACACTATATTAAATTTAATTAATTTGCATAACAAATAAGATAAGATTAAGTTTAATGGCTGCATGAAAATTAAAGAAAGACACGAACCATGTAACGTTGGCATGGGAAGATATATGATAGCAGTAGCGAGGGAGTGATTAGACTGGATCCGAAGTGGGAGAAAAAGAAGGAGATCACGATCACAGTCAAGACTCAAGAACAACTACCCACCTACGCGTAACCCGCTCATTTCCTTCTCTCCTTCACTTGTTGCTTTAGACTCGCTGCTACACACACATGCATATACTAACTAGAATGACATATTGTTTGTATCAACTCCTTCACTTGTATGTGTTTTGACACTCATTTCATTTTTTGACGCAAAATGGCACTCATGAAGCTAGGATCAAAATCCGAAGCATTTCATCGCGATGGACATGCTTGGTACCCAACCTTTTCTCTCTTCCACTTTTTTTGTTTTCATGTTCGATTGCATGGTACAATGTACATGGTCCAGTACTTACTATTTGGAAAAAGTGTCTGATATTCTAAGAAATTAAATTCAGAGTTAGATTATAGAATGATCAATGGTATCATATTTATTGACTTTGTGCTTTTGAGTATATATTACATGGCTGAGCGATTTAATCATAAACATGCAAAAAAAAAAAAAAAATGGGGAGAGCGAAATTGTTATCATAAACATGACATAAGATTATTGCAGTTGTTATTTGTTTGTGTAACAAGATTTTTATAAGAAATTGAAAGAAAAGGTTTAATGCACCATTTACCATCATTTTAAATGATTAGGGTGTATACATCAGCTGTATTAAAGCTTTTCTTAAAAAATTAAACAAACTAATGATAAAATAATATTTGTTTTGCTGTCATGTGTTCTGCTCAATCATACGGAAGGATAGTGTATTTAGTGTCATGGATCTTATTCATGCTTTGCCTTCAGGTTTTGCACATCTGGACTGCCTAGTGATGTGACGATTGAGGTTGGAGATATGACTTTCCATCTCCACAAGGTGCTTCTGTATTCATTTGGTCATGTTTGGCCTTCAATTTTCCTTGATAGCTCTCTTCAATGTCGCAATTTATCATGTCAAATTCTAATCTTCCTCCCCATTTTGGTATCTGCTATAGTTTCCATTGCTGTCAAGAAGTGGACTACTAGAGAAGCTCATTGAAGAGTCCTGCAGTGAGCTGGATGGATCAATTTGTATTTTAAAACTTAATGACATACCTGGTGGAGGTAAAGCGTTCGAGCTTATAACAAAATTTTGCTATGGTGTTAAAATGGATGTCACTGCTTTGAATGTAGTCAGTCTTAGATGTGCGGCAGAGTACCTACAAATGACCAATGATTATGGAGAGGGAAATCTCATTATGCAAACAGAGGCTTTTCTTAATGATGTCTTCAGCAATTGGACAGACACTCTAAAAGCTCTTGAAACATGTGATGATCGAGTTCTACCATATGCAGAAGAGCTGCACATTATTTCGAGGTGCATTGATTCACTGGCAATGAAAGCTTGTGCAGATCCAAGCCTATTCAATTGGCCTTTGTCTGAAAGCAATGAGACACGAGTACAAAACTCGGATGATTCCATTTTGTGGAATGGAATATCAACTGCTATCAAGCCAAAACCTGCAGGAGATGACTGGTGGTATGCAGATGTGTCGACTCTTAGCTTACCTCCATATAAACGGTTTATTTTAGCCCTCGAATCAAGAAACATGAAACTTGAGAGCATTGCGGCATCCATCATATACTACACGAAGAGGCATCTTCCTATGATGAATAGGCAATTGAGTTTAAATGATAAAAACCAAGTGAACTCAGGGACAAGTACTAATCCTGCCTTATCTGAGGCCGATTATAGGGCCTTCCTTGAAGAGATTGTTAGCATACTTCCCAATAAAAAGGAAGTTATACCCACCAGGTTTCTGCTTAGACTGCTTCACACTGCTATGGTCTTACAAGCAAGTCCATCATGTAAAGAAAATTTGGAGAAGAGGGTTGGAGCTCAGTTCGACCAAGCTTCACTTGTTGATCTTCTCATACCAAATCTTGGTTACACAGACACCACTCTATATGATATAGACTGTGTCCAGAGGATGCTCGATCACTTCATGTCACTAAACCAGCCTTCAGCTTTGTCTTCTTCTCCTTGCATAGTTGAAGAAGGACAAATGACGGCTGTTTCTGATTCACTTACACCTATGACAATGGTGGCAGCTTTGGTGGATGGATATCTTGCTGAGGTGGCACCAGATGTTAATTTGAAGCTCCCAAAATTTGAGGCATTTGCTGCTGCACTCCCTGATTATGCCAGGCCACTTGATGATGGCGTTTATCATGCAATTGATGTTTACTTGAAGGTAAATAAGAGTTCTGATCATGTGCTTGTCTCATGAACTTAGAATTAGTCTTACACAAAGCATCAGTCTATTCAGTTATCAGAAGCTCACATTGAGTTCATAATTCACATTTTACAATTTCAGGCACATCCTTGGATTACAGATTCCGAGAGAGAGCAACTCTGCAGGCTCATGAACTGCCAGAAGCTCTCATTGGAAGCCAGCACCCATGCAGCTCAGAATGAGAGGCTACCTCTTCGCGTAATCATACAAGTCCTCTTTTTCGAACAGCTTCGCTTGCGTACTTCTATCTCTGGTTGGTTCTTTGTTGACAACTTTGAGAACTCACGGAATCCTGGTGGCCCCCCTGCAAAAGACCAAGTAGATGGTGTCAACGATGTGAGGGAGCGCGTTTCTGAGCTTGAAAAGGAGTGTTTGAACATGAAACAAGAGCTTCAAAAGATTGCAAAGACAAAAAGAAGTTGGAACATTTTTGCCAAAAAGTTAGGCTTTACCAAGAAGTCACAGCCCTGCAAACCAAAAGATTTAAAGCCCTGCGATGTAAAGGAACCAGCACCAACTGTTAATGCAGAACAAAATCAACCGAATGTGAGGGTTCATTAGGCTTTGCATTTTTGTCTTCACTTCTCTACTTCTTTTGACAGTTGTATAAAATGGTAATTCTCTTGTTGTGGTTAAACAATGATTAAATTGTTGTAGTATGTAGAATTTTGGTTGTAGTTCAATTCAGTTATTATTTCTTCTCTGTCACTTGCACATGCAAATGCGTTGTGTTGTTATTAGCTTCTCACTATGAATCATTTCTTATAAATCTTTCTGAACTCTTCAACTACATGACTGCATGATTGATTTCTGTCTCTATGCTTGCCTTTGTTTGACAAAATCAGGTTGGTTAAGGCGTTATTAATGATGGACGTCTTGAATGTCATGGCTTTCGTCTGTGAAATCTTGTTTGTGCTTTCTGTGATTATCATGGTTGAATTACCCTTCAAACATCTTTGCAATTCAACATTGTATCATTTTCATATTTCTTTTTACCACCTACTGTTCTCATCATTGGTTTCCCTTTTGTGATCAGAAATTTTCACCACTATGGAGAAGAGCACGATAGAATTATAATGTAAAAAATAAAATAAAGCTTCCTTGATCAGATACTTTATTACATTTTGAGGTCTCATGCACTGCTAGAAACAATCTCAAATAGAGAATTGGTTAGATTTAGAAGAAATCCCTTTTGGACAGAATCATCTGCAACTTCAGTAGAGTCTGATAAATATGGAAAAAAGTCGAAAAAATGAAGTAACTTCTTCGAAGAAGAATATATGTCTGTTCCCCATATTTGGCAGGGTGGAAGATCCTTCGGTGGTGGAAGAATAGATTCCTCTGGTGTCTTCCCATTCTCCACAAACAAAGGCCATCTTCAGTCCCCACATAGTGTGCAGTTCAAGATGACAATGCATAAACCAAACACCTACAAAAGAATGGATATTTTTTGGAATAAGTTTGCTCCTGGAAGCATTTATACTGTTATACATGAAATATGAATACAGGAATAGTCTATGCGTGTTTGTCAAGTAACCTGGATTATCAGCTCTGAATCTGATAGCAGTCGACCCTCCTGTTGGAACTGCAACTGTATTTCTCTCTGGAGGATCAACCGAGTTAAATTTGGCAGGATCTCTCTTGGGGTCACAGTTACCAATTCCACTTCCAACAACGAAGAAGTTGTAACCGCGAAGATGAAATGGATGTGACTCAACAGTGAGAAGATTGGTATCCTGAAACACTAGTTCAATGGTGGAATTGAAAGCCACCTTACTGAGCCTTGTTCCCAGTGAAGTGGCAAGGTTGTCTGTGAGTGGCGCCCCTGTGTAGCTAAACGGAACAGAAGGGCGATCAGGGAAGTCAGTTCTGAAAACTCCTGAAATATTGAAGTAATGAGCCTGCAAGAGCCCAATCTTTGCATCACAAAGGTTAGGTTGTTCAATGAAGCTGTGAGTTGGGTACCATTTGGCAATTGGGACATTGGTTTTGTCCTAATCCAATTGTGTAGAGAAGATGGCGATCAACCTGAAGGGGGACTTTTGCAGGAAATTTTGGGGTGTTTAAGCTTTCAAGTTTAGCGTTATAGTTTAAAGCAAATTGGGTATCATTGGGAGCAGGTAGATTCGGCAAGGAAGGAAGAACTGTGTTTGGGATGTCTTTGTATTGTAGAATGGCTGTAACAGTTTTGTTATCTACAGGAACTGGTGCATCCATGAAAGGCCTGGCTGCCATGAAGTATCTGCTTGGTGACTGGTCAGCTTTTACAAGAACATTTGTAGTTTGACCTGGTGCAATGAGGATAGCTTGAGTCACAAAGGGCTTGGAATAGACTGCATCAATCTCCACAACAGTCATGTTATGACCAGCAATGGCGAAGAAGAGCTCATCATTGAGTGCAGCATTGACAATCCTTAGCAGATATGTCTTACCCAAATCAACCTCCACGGCAAACGTATCTGAAATACAGTCGCATTCTGTCAGGATTTTGCCAATTTGTATGGAAAAATTTTTGCTGGGCACATTTTATCAGAATAAAAATCACAAAGTTGGGTTGATTGATTTGATTTACGTTTCTCTGAACAAGGGAAGAGTGGCCCTGGTTTTCCATTGATAGCGTAAGCATCTGAAGTAGGTGGTGGCGACCGCAACCTATTAGCTTGGTTTACAAGTGTTTCGACATCAGAATTCCATCATTCTCCTGCATGAAAAAGTTGTGCATGTTAGATGATTCATGATTTGCTTAACATTTTCAAAATTAGTGAAGATTATAAATGATACTATAATTACCAACCTAGGACTATATTCGTTTCTTGATAAGGTTGAGGAAATGGAAATGGAGTTCCTCCTTTAGGCATGATAACAATGGCACCATAAACCGTGGCTCTTAGCCACAAAATATGTGCATGCCACCACAGGGTCCCTCGTTGCCCTGTCACGTTAAAATTGTAAATGTAGCTGTGCCCTGTCTTGATAGGACATTGTGTTATGTATGCCGGTCCATCTGCCCAGCCATTGCGATATTGCTTCAAACCGTGCCTGCACATAAATGTCACAAGTTAATATACACCACTAAAATAACATGCCTAGTCACGTAAATGTATAGTTAACTATAATACATTTATCAAGTGCTTTAAAGAAACAATTATTTTGAACGTCATAAAACGGACCAGTAATTGACTTACCAATGAATAGATAAGTTATATTGTGCCTGGTTGGTGACATTGACAAGAACTAGATCTCCCTCTCTAGCATAGATAGTAGGTCCTGGAAACATTCCATTTACTGTAACAATTGGTTTGGCATTACACAGCCTGCTCACATTCTTCACTTGAATCTGAATTCCTATGAAGAAGAAAGCAATTAGAGGTTAATATAAACATCAAACAAATGCCATAAAAAAAGTCATTGACATATAAGCTTTATATATATATCTACATTAGTGAAAGAATATACATACATCAAACTGATACTTTTTCACTGCTGAATGAGCTGGAAATACTAGAAACCCAACAAAGCAAAAAATGAGAAAAGCAGATATTTCCATTGCCATGCTTTGAACTCTATAATCAATTAAAGTTTAGTATTACAATTGAATGAGGAGGAACAAGATGAGGCCGTGATACTTATAGTGATAGTAGCATAGAAGGTATATAAAAGTTGATGGGGCTGTTAGATACAAAGCTGGCTGTCAATGGTCTCATTATTAGGTGAAGCGACTGCCAGAGGTCTAAACCAAGCTTAAAAGCAACTGTTGCAAGATGGTGAGACATCTATGTACTCTCTGTTAACCATATTTTTAAATATGAAATTGTAAATGGAGTACCGTCGAAGGCGATGATAATGAGGATTATAATATGTTGTGAAAATGGTAAACTGCAAATTCACTTAAAATTGCTTTGCAGTAACATCTTGCTTGTATGCTGGTTCTGCCCATGGTGGTTCAAAGCATGTTGGGTGAAGGAAAGGGACTGATATTTTTTCCTGCTCCATGCAATGCATCGGTGAGTATCATGGGATTATTTTTTAATTTACATGAAAATGCAAGGTATGTATAAACCATAACTCTGCCAAATCTTATCGTGATTGAGAGAATAGTTTTATATTCAAAAAAGCACGTATTGATAATAAACCAGCTTATGATCTTATAATTTGATGGTAAAACTTATTGTATTCATTATGTGTTACGTAAATATTAAATAAATATATTTATGATCGAAGTGTGTGACAAATATAGTGTTACCTTGACTTGGATCTTATATTATGACATGTAAATTTCATCAAATTATGCATCGTGGTCATTATATATTTATTAAATTTTCTGCTTTAACCGATTATGAATTAGAATTTTGATTTAAATATATTAAGTATATATAAAAAATGTGATGAGAATGGCGAATAGTATTAGAATTCTAGACCCCCCTGATATTTGTTTGAAAATGAAATTATATTTTAACCCTTGGTATTTGTTTAAAAAGGAAAATGAAGTCACATTTTTATCCCCATAAAATCCTTAATGATTGATGAAAAGGAAAAGGTAGAGAAGTAATTTAGTTTTATTATAATTGATAATTGACCTATTTGTTCTAAGAAGAAATGGTAATCAAATAAGAGGACAGAAGAAATCACATTTTTATCCTCATAGAATCCTTAATGATTGATGAAAAGAAAAGGGTGAAAAAATAATTTAATTTTATTATAATTGATAATTGACCTCTTTGTCTTAAGAAGAAATTGTAATCAAATCAGAAGGTAGAAAAGTATAATAGAAAACGAAGAATGATTTGAAGGGTAGAAAAGTAATTAGAATATTAAATAGTTATTTGTAACATTTAAGACGGGCAACTTAGAACTTTAAGCATATATAAAATGAAAAACTTTATTTTAGTCCTTAAGATTTCAGAAAATATTAAAATTTTAAACATCTTTTGAAAATAGTTTTTGTAGTCCTTAACTTTTTCAAAACTTTTCAAAATAGTTCAAACCATTAGTTAACTAATGATCAACGGAGATAAAAAGCTTGGATGGAAAGAGTAAGATGATCTTTTCATGTAAGAGGCTAAGATTGTGACATGTGGATGTTGAGATTTTAAACCTATAAAAAAATTAAAATAATTTAAAAAATAAAAAATTACTTATGAAAAAAATTTAAAAAATTGAAAAAAAAAAATCTAGAATTTTTTTTTTAAAAAAATCTGAATTCAAACACATGGTTTGATTGTCTATCAAATCCTTTTACCAACAATATCAACAACCCACTTCATCAATATTATCAACAACCTCACAGTCTTCAACATCATCAACAACATCACAACATCATTAATATCATTATCTCCCACAACAACAATATCAACAACAACATTAAGCAAAAAAAAAAACTGTTTATAAAAAAAAAAAAAATCCAAAACATTTGAACTGATGAATAGTTTGTTTATGGGTTTCATTGAACCCAAAAACTCTTCATCTAGGTTTGATCGAACCTAGATGAAAAGGTCTGAGTTCAATCGAACCCAGATGAAGAGACTCTGAATTCATCTAGGTTTGATCAAACCCAGATGAAGAGTTTCTGGGTTCGATCGAACCCAGATGAAGTAACTCATCTGAATTCATCTGGGTTCAATCGAACCCAAATGAAAAGTCTGGGTTCTATCGAACCCAGATGAAGAGACTCTCTTTACCTAGGTTCGACGAACCTATATGAAGAGACTCTCTCAACCTCTCTTCATTTGGGTTCGTTCGAACCTAGACCCAGAGTTACTTTTCATCTAGGTTCGACTCTGGGTCTGGGTTCGATCTAACCCAGATCGGCTCCATTTTCGATGGAGATGAGGTACTTCATTTGAGACGGAGAAGAATGGTGGCCAGAAAAGACTGAGGAAGAATAAGAAGAGATAGAGGAGAAGGAGATGGAGATAAATGAAGAATATGGAAGAAAATGAGAAGAACGAAGGAGAAGAAGAAGAGGGAAAAGAGAGAGAGGAGATAACATTGATCTGGATTCTTCCAGATCAAAGAAAAAAATAAAAATTAACCTGTTTATTTTTTTTTTTTCAAAAAAAAAACTTGTTTTATTTTTTAAATCAATATTTTTATTGGTTGAATGGATCATGGATAAAAACAATGACTAGATTTTTTTTCCTAAATTGATTTTTTTTCTAATTTTTTTAAATTATTGTTTAATTTAAACAAAAGAAAATAATCAATTAAAAAGAAAAACTAACCATATTATTATTGTACACGTGTTAGTTTTTCATTGGTCAAATGATATGTAACATTCTGATTTAATTAGGGGTAAAATAGTCATTTTAAGTTATGAAAGGTAATTGAGTCTTTTTAATTTTTCTCTTTAGTCTGACTGTTAGTTGATTGACGGTTTGAACTTTTTTGAAGAATTTTGGAAAAGTTAGGAACTAAAAGAGCTGTTTCCAAAAGATGTTTAAAATTTTGATATTTTTCAAAATCTCAAGAACTAAAATGAACTTTTTTCTATATAGAGATTGAATGTAATAGTAGATATGGTCGAAAGTATGATGATGAGATAAGATTTTAAAAGGTTTCATGAGTGTTCCTATTATATCTAGTGGAGTCCGCTTAGACTAGACCCTAAAGTTGAGACTCTTTTTTTCTCCTTTTTTTTCCCCTTTTACATCTTTGTTTCTTCTTCCGGTAGTAGGGTCTTGATAAAGTGCTTTCTTGTAATTAGCAAAAACGTGAATCAGAGAGGTTTCACATTCTAGGCAAAGTCCACCTCTTTTGTTGGATGTGATGATACTGGGCTTTGATTTATAGTAAGTAAACAAGCCCAAGTTTAGCCTAGATGCCAAATTCAACTGGGTTTTTATACTGACAACAAAGACTGTTCAATTATATATTTATAATACGAAAAAACATGTTAATGCACAGACTTGTCCTTGACCTGTCCCACGAAAGAACAGTCTTTTTTCCCCTCATATGGGGATATAAAACCAAATACCATTTCAACATTACAATTTACATGCAAGAAGTTTCATTTTTGTAACACCTAAAAATCACGTTGTCAAAGTAGTGGGATAGAATATAGCTATTTACTAATCTACATACAAAAATTCCTGTAATCGGTGGCACATAGCTAAAGATAAATTTCAAATCCTGGAAGTCCTAGATTGGTCAAAGAAGAGTGACAATTAGCAATTGTTGCTTTTCCATGGCAGTGCTTCAGATCAAGTTCAGAATTCAACCCTAAGTGTCATGTAAGATTAACAATATATTATTGGTATATGTCCTCCTGGTGTATCAAGGCTTCTATATGAAAAGAATAAAGCTTTGGTTGATTTCATACATGAAGAATGTGATTGCAAAGTAAAATTGACGGTTTCAACATTGATAAGCTGAATGGATTCCCTCTCAAATGTTTCAACATTATTTCAATCACATTCCTTTTTCTTATCTTTCCAAAAATGTGGGTGACAAATGATCCTTCTCTTTCTCATAACATAATCAACAGGAGGCCCGTGGCGACACGAGTCCATGTCCAATTTGTTGGACGGTAAAGGGGTTTACTCTTTATGTGAATAAACAAAAGAGGCCCTCCCTCTTCTATTTTTTGCACTCAATAGCACCTGTTCCCCTTCCAGCCACTTCTTGTTCGTTAGGTTATTGCTGTCTGCTCTGCTTGGTTCAAAACATTAACCGGAAATAAGTACTGCAGAACATTATGAAAACATGTTTGTTACATGTCAAGGACACCCTCTCTTCTCTTCATGCATGAGACTTAAGTGCTTTCTCATTGGATAGTTGGTTTGGTTCTGCTTTTCCATATACACTTGAATGCACTTTTCAAGCCTTTTGACTGACTTTTGAGCTTTGACTTTCAGCTAATTCATTAGAAAACTGTGAAAGAACTTCAGGTTCAATTATGGAGTCACATATGAACCAAGAGAATACCATGATACAAGAAAATAAGTGGTCGATAAGAGCTTGGCCGATAATGATTAATTCTTGCCCTCACCACAATTTTTCAACAAAAGGAGAAGTAATAAAAAGAAATGAAATTAGGTGACATTAACATATAACTTAGTTAAACATTATAGGAGGGGAATGTTTGATAAGCCTCTAGTACTTACAAGTTACAACTTGAACTAAAAACGAAATTTCCACATATAGGGAATGTTGAAGCTTCACATTTTGAGGTCAATAGCAGAAATTTACAAAAAGAACTCCCCCCCAACATGAGAAATTTAGAAAACTTTTCAAATTAGAATCTTCCCAATGTTCATATGTTCTCAATGCTGCACTCCTAAAGTCACCTTGATATTTCATATGGTTGAGCATAGCCAAGCTGCTCCATCTCCCAACTCAACTTTGAAGCAACTCTCTCATGGCACGGGACGTACTCCTAATAAATGAGAAAGTAAACACGAGATACAATGTTATTATATTTGCGCTAAACAAATGCTAAATTTTAAATGTCAATCCAAGGAGATGAAGGTGAACGATTAGAAGCATGATATGCAGTCTGTGTATTTCAAGCACTACTACGTTGGTAACAAATTAACCTAAACAACGAACTTTTGCATTTCAGGCAAAGTTGATTTTCATGAGCTGTCTAGAGAATTGCTTTGCTATAAAAACAAATGGACCAAGTAGGAAACAGAGTAAAAGATGCAGGGAATTAATGTTCTGAGTCCCAAACAGCAGTCATTTTATGTAATGATGAGGACAGGCACACATGAAGATGTGTTCTCATTATTATACCTCCAATTTCTTAACCAACTCCTTAGCTGTTGGTGCAGAAACAATGATTTGGCGTGCACTTGGACTAATAAATCCCTCTTCCACAGCTTTGTCAATAAATGAGAGCAAAGAATTGTAGTATCCATCAACATTAAGCAATCCCACCTGCAATATAGCAACATAATGAACATCATTAATTCCTTTATTCAATTAAAAAGTAATCTTTCATTAACATGCACAAAAGATCTATAGTCATACTGGTTTGTCATGTATTCCTAGCTGTGCCCAGGTGATCACTTCAAGTAGTTCTTCCAAAGTCCCATAACCACCTGCATTTATTTCAATGTGAACTAAAAAAAATAAGCAGATCATAGTCACACTACGACATGTCGCAATTATTTTTAATACCCCATACGGTGCAATTGGCATGATCATGATGTTTAGTGTTTCCAAATACAACAACTTTGCATTGTGCTTTGGAGCCTACTATGGTTTAGATAAAAGGCATTTAAAAAAGTAAAAACAATAATATCCTTTTGACCATTCTTTGACTAATTATCAAATAAAATAAACACTAAAAAGAAGAAACATCCACCAGGCTTGTACTATTAGTGATAAGGCCTACAGTAATCATGAACTTGTTAGCTAAAGAAAAAGAGACTGGTTTCAACTTTCTGTTTACTATGCTCATTTGAGGTCCACTTCAATGTCTTTGACTAAGGAGTAAGGATTATTACAGACACTGTCCACTTCAACTACTCCTCATTTGATAGCTTTCACGGCATGAACAATAAAGTGCTATATGATTATTTAGCCCATGTCCTATTCCCACACTCCAAAACATGGTATTTATTGCTCCCATGCCTTGAGAAAATAGAGGCATAATCTTCTGCAACTACTTCAGGTCATAATGTCGCTCACACACTATCATATTACAATTCTCTCTCTCTCAAGACATATGCCTTGAAGGAGTCAGCATGATTTTTAAAATGACAGCTATACCCTTTGCAATATCTCATCTTTCGAAGCTTGTCAAACTCAAGATTCAAGAAGATAAGTGGTCTTTAAAGTCGGCTCCAAAAGAACAAGATTAAAAAAAATAGAAAAAAGGTTGTGCTTGAAAGGGGTTTAACATGATTTCCTGTTAGGTGCAGATGCTAGTTGGCAGAAACTATTTGGTGAAACTGTCATGACTGTCCTTCTTTACTCTAAATAGGGTAGCAAAAAATTGGTCTTGTAACATTACAGGTTATGGACTACATTAGAGGAAAAAAAAAGTAATATTAAACCTCAGAAAGAGAGTCCCACAGAAACTCTAATTTTCAGTGTCAGATGTTGATGGGTCCAGAACTGGGGTTTGAAGTTTGAAGGGTTGCTCTCTAATCATGAGTCTTGGGGTTTGTGACAGGAAAATTAGCAAGTATGAGACAAATTAAGCTTAAACGTAGTTGCTTTCACAGCATATTAACAATGCCATAAACAGTAAAATATTATGATAATTTGACATATACGTAGTCCTTTCTATGAATCACAGAGTTACTAGATGTCAGTACTTAAGTAGATGCAAAGACCAATTTCATGTGATGTGAGTTTGAGACTAGCAACTTAACAAGGATAAGCAAAGGATGACTATTGATAATGACATAAACAAATCCATAGAGAAAAGCAAAAGCACATCTAACAACCCAAATCAAAAAATAAGTTTGAGCATTAGTTTCTTGACAAACAAGTAGCAACTGAGGAAATAGAACATAAATACTAAGCAAATCCTACCAAAATTAGTAAAATAAAAGCACCTGGGGTGTACAAGTCCTCTTGATTTGCCTTAGAATTTTGGTGGTCAAAACATGGCAAGACTTACACTAACCTGGTAAGGCAATAAAGGCATCAGAATGCTTAGCCATCTCAGCCTTCCTTTGATGCATGTCAGCAACCTGCCTTCACTTCCCCTACTGTCTCACCAGTTAACTGCAAAAGCCACAGAACCAAAAAAAACAATAATAATGAGATTGAAATTGGGAGAGGGAGAGAGAGTTGTGTTCTACAGTGAAGCAAAAGCAATGATGGAGTTTGCAGAAATTGTGGAAGTAATCCAAAAGACATCAACTCAACAAGTCCTATAAGTTATTCTTTTTGCAAAACAAAAGGATAAAAAAGAAATCAAGATTAGAGAAGCTGAGGGAGCAAAGGACACACGACTAGAAAAATATTGATAGAGGAACAATTAGTACTACTTTGTGATAATAACATAAATCCAAATATACATATGAAAAAGGTGTAGAGCTTGGATAAGGCTATCAAACATCATTAAAGAAGCAGAAAATCTGTAGAAACAAACAGAAAATGATAAAATGGAACAGTAAAAAAACAAAACCAAAAGTGTGACTAGCCACTAGCCAAGTTAATAAAATAGAAGATAGAATGGTAGCTAAAAGCAAAGACAAGGAACCGAAAAGTTTAACAAAATAAAGACAGAGAAAGTGAGGTAGAAGAGAAGTGAACAAAGTTCCAAAACCATCAAACATCCATGGTGGAAAGAATAGAGAAAAAGAAAAAAAAAAAAAATTGCAGGTGTTTTCTTTTCTTTTCTTTTCTTTGCTCATTTTTTTTTAATATAACAAGAAAAGGTTCAAGACTTTTCTAGCTAGAGCAGACATACCTCTCGAGGCATGAGCGTCTTGGGAATAACTCTGCAGGGAGACAATAACATGACAAAAATCAATTGTAATAGACAAGAAAAGTAAAACCACCAAAAAAAAAACCCAATTCACTTAATGTTTTGGTTAATTAATCTATCTAATAATATCTTTATGCAATTTGAGATAGACTTGAACGAATCAAAGGATAAAAAAAATGAGACTTACCCAATAACATGGCGCCCACCATCATGAACAGCTTGAGAAACCAAACCCATCAAACCTATGCTACCACCACCATAGACCAGATCAATGTTCCTAGAGACCTGCAATATAACATTATTAAATCAGCTCAAACAACCCAGAAAAGGGCCATTTTTTTGGAAGAAAATGGAATATTTTGTGGTGGGTAATGGCTTGGACATGTAACTATGATAAAGCAAGAAGTTGACAAAGTGGTGTTTTTTAAGGAGTACATTTGACTATCCTAAGACTGCAGAGCGAACAATAAAATTGGTAACAACTGTTTGTTACTAATTCAACAACTTAGTACTTTTTTTGTACGCTAAAGTTGAGAACTTTCATAGATTTCTGGTGAAGGTAAAAACTGGGAAGAAGAAAGAACAGTGTACAAATATCACTGTTTTTTTTCTAAAAAAAAAATAAAACATGGCACATTTGCATTGCAATGCAAGCTAGACACAAGTAATGAAGAAGGAAAGTTCAAGTTAGAAGGATTGAATCCTGATATTTCAAAATGAAAAAGCACATGTACCAATTTACATATACAAGATACAGACACATGAAGTTGAAGTTTCTAACACATTTGCCAAAACCCCATCAAAACAATATGCAAAGAAAGCACACAACAAAAAGTGAAGTCATTGAATACCAATTCTCTGCCAAGCTCAATAGCAGCATCTTGGTAGCTACTCTTCTTGCCTTGGCTACTCCCACAGAACACACAAATCCTCTTGAACTTAGACAGCTGCACTTCACTTTCTATCTCCATTTGATTCCTCTCAAAGTACTATTACTACAACTACCACTCTATTCAATATGTTCACTTGTGTTTTGTCTGCTTTTGTTAGAAAACTATAAACGACTCAAAAATGCAACAACTTTTTTTTTTCCCTCCTCTAGTGCTCTGTACTGCTAACTATAATACACTGAGAGTCAGAAGAAAACAAGTAGCAAGTAGCAAGTAGAGACTCTTTATGTTGATTGACCACTACTACAACTTCTCTCGCTTAGTGGGGTGTCTCTTCATGCGTATTTATAAAATCTTTGTCACACGTGAGTGCCTCCCCAAGCACGCTTGCAACGCAACTCAACCCCCATACAGCTAATGTTGGCGCGCGTGGACCACTTCTTCTATGTTTACCTCTTTATTATTATTTTTTGGCCCTTTCTTGCTCTCATTTTTCTAATATAAGAAATTTAGTACTATAACATGGAATATTAGTATATTTTGGATTTGCCCAAATGACAATAAAGTCTTATTATTATTATCTCTAATTAGTTCTTTCATAACATTTTGTGAAATTTGTTTAAAATATCATGAAATAATGAACTTTTTTTTTTCAACAAAAATAACAATAATACTAGTATCTTAAGATTTTTGGAGATGGGGATGGATTTCCATCCCAAATCCAAATGGGGATGAAGATGGGGGAAGCCCACTCCATCTCTATTTCCCTCATTTTTTATGCGAAAATATAAATAATGTTTATATTTAATAATTTTGCTCATTTTCCCTATTTATGAAATTATAAGATTTAATGTAATGGTTTTTATACTGTTTAAACTTTTGTCAAACATTATGACTTATGTAAAAGGATTGCAATTATTTTATAATGTTGTGGATTCTATATATTGAAATATTGTGGATTTCATATGTTGAAATTATATGAAATTTTTTATAAATTATTTTTCTAATTATATATATATCTTTTAAGTTTTGAGTACAATAGGGTCAAATGAGAATGGGGAAATGCTGTAAATGGGGAACCCACCATCAAATACCTTCATCACCATTTCCCCAAATAAAAATCTATGGCCCCAATTGACATCTCTATTTTTTATTAAATGAAATATTGCAAAATTTTAAATGGACAAAAAATAATTAAATCGTTTTAGGCTGCAAACTGTTAACCGTCCTTTTTGGGTCAAAAATGAATATTCATTGTTTATAATATTTTTAATTATATATTCTACCCATGGAAAAAATAACAATAATCTAACACATTGCATTGGGGTCCTTTTCTATATCAATCACAACATATATATATATATATATATATTTATTTAGTTATTTCTTAGAAGAAATGACTATATTGAACGTAAAACTGTTATTCACTATCTCATTGGTGAAATTGTGATATCGATTAAGGAATCTCAACCACCCAGAAACGAAATTTCTCATGCAAGTACACACATTAATGAAAATTGGATCTGTATGGAAAGGACAATTAGGATATTCCTCAATGTTTGGGAGCGGCAGAATCTTTTGGTTCTCAATTTTTTTTAACTCTCACTAAATTAATAGTCTTATTGGTGAAAAGCTAGCTGTTTGACTATGGTTTTCTAGTCTTTTCCCATTAGGTGTTATCCCAACTTTTAGATCTAAAGACAAGCACTTCTCTTTTTATCAGTAAAAAGATCAAATATGGACGTACTATGATGGGTAATTCTTTAATCCGTTGTGACATGGGCATTACACAATAATGTATACATATTAAAAAAAAAAAAAATCACAACGAAAACACCTAATTTATGAGCAAGTATGGAACTAGGGCATAAATTAAAACAGAAAAACCATAGATATAGAGCATTGTGCAATTGATGATTGATTACAAACATAAGTGGGTTATGGTTTATCAGCTTGGTCCCCTATCCACCTTCCCTTGTTAGACACACCTGTTCTTTGCATAGGAAACATTGTAGGTTTAATTTCACGCACCACTCCAAGCATGCTGTCCCCAGACCCATTCTTGTGTTTTATAGCATTTTTGCTCTTCTCCACCAATCACTCAAAACCCCACTAATTTTATATCAAGTTTTTAAGCCAAACCCATTTGCTAATTTCTTATTCTTTTTATGGGTTTTTACTTATTGAAATTGTTAATAATTTGTTGATGTATTATATTCATAGCTTATGTTGCCAGGATTGCAGGAACTGAACCCATGTTCTTAAATTAATGTTTTCATTTAATACTTAACATCTCCAATCCCCAAAATTGGCCTTTCTAGCTGTTCTTGCTAGCTATTTTATATGTGAACTTATTTTTTGTCTGTCTATGCTTCCAGCCCACTCCCTATGTTTAGAGATTATAAACTCATAATTACCATTGCTTAATAGGGGATTGAGCTAATAATAAAGAATTTTTGTTCCTTCTGCATGCTTGCATGCGCATTTAAACCATGTTTTTTGTGTTTGTTTGTTTTTGTGTGAGTGCTCCCAAGTCTGCTTGTGTGTAATTTTTTATGCTTTTTAGTGTTTGGAATCATAGCTTGTACATTTGGATGTTCTTTGCTCTCTGTTTGATTGGAATTTGGAAACTAAACTCTAATTAATCTAGAGCTCGTAAACAGCAATTAAATAAACATTTAAACATGAAGGAGTAATCTGAGTGGTTTGTTCTAAAATTGAATGTTCGAAATCTCTCACCGAGATATTTTTAGACAAAAATTCTCAACACGCAACCATGTTAAATGATAAATCCTTTATGTGAAATAAGTATAAGAAGTGATCACCCACTTATCACAATCATGATATTCTAGTGAGCTAAATCATGAAGAATTGAACGTTAAATTGAAATATTCTTGATCATTATTTAGGTTAATTATAACCTAATACATATTTATACATAAATTTAAATCTTAAAATTTTATCTTGATGTTCGAGCTACTTCAATTAAGAACCTATGTGATCCCTACAAAATTATTGTATCATGCATCTATACATATATTCGTTCCTGGTAATTTGATGACACATGCAAGAGCATATATATATATATATGAGGAGCGAGAGAAGAAATTAAGAGGAACATGTTCACAGAGAAACATCTGACTTTGCCATTACACCATACCTTATCTAGCTGGTTCATATATAAAAAATTAAACTTTCTTTGAAGATCAACAAAAAATTAAAAAATATGTGACTAGGCAATAATTACTAATTTTAAATTTTAGCTGCAGAAAAAAAATTAAGATTGTAAAAATGGTCATTCATGTCTGTGAGGGAGCTAGCTGTTGAGCCAAAGAAGACGAGATCTGTCACCACTACCACCCCAATCCTGCCAACGCCCGACCCATTCCTTTATTTCCTTCATTCCCAATGCATTATGATCCATCATTTTTAGTGAAGTCCCATAACTTGTTTAGATGTCGTGGTCTAGAAAATATAGTAAAAAATATGTAATTCTATGTGAATATTGTTTCCTTCTTTCTGTTTTGTCGATCAATTTTACTTACTTATATTTAAGTATTGGGAGAGTTCTGATTTGGGTAGTGGGAGTTGTTACCAAGTCAATAGTGTTTGATTTCTTCGAAATTTAGTGAATCTTTAACAATACTTGTGTCAACCTCTATTTTATTTTATTTATTATTATTTTTTATTTTTTAAAGGAAGAAGGTTAATTATCTTAAGATTTTGTACAACCAATCAAATGGACTTTCAGGCTGAAGGACTACAAACAAGGTATTTATAGATAGTGGATACTAATTAATTTGTAAGTGGAATTTTTTGTAAAAAGAATATTCATTGAGGTGAAGAAAGGTTTGATTTATATATATATTAATTGTTATAGAAATAAATAAATAAAAGATTTAGTTAAATATTTAGTATCATATTTAAAAATGAAGCAAATAGATTAAAAAGGATAATTTTAAGAAGTAACGCAATCAAATATTCAATTCGGAATATTGACTAATTTATTTAGTAAGATTTCTTCCTGTTGTACAAAAAGTCTTAGATTCAAGCTTCATTTACATTAGGATGGATAGAGATCGGTTTTTTTTTTTTTCTTATTGTAATTAAAATTATATATTCAATTGATTGTGTCTTAACAGGACGCTTATACTCTTTTTAATCCGTCGAGAGCTTCAGACACATGAATCTTGTTGTACTCTTCTAATTGATAACCAAGAAACTCATAATAAATAAATAATCTTAACATATTAAATTCTTGAAAGTTCAGCTGGAATTACAATGAAACTAGAAGTTAATTGGTACAGTTTTTACAACGCACGGACTTGTATCTCATAATGCACGTCCAAGATTTCCATAGGCAGCATCTCCATTATTTATCGTGGATAATGTAACGATTAACAAACAAAAAAATTTACTATTAAACTGCCAATTAAGTTAAATCAGATGCACTCGCTCATTTTTCTCAACGAAAGCCTGCTCATCTCCATCGATCCTGAATTCCTGATTCTCGTGGCGGTCCCGTTAACTTTTATTTTTTACTTTTTGCAGTGATACATAATTATTGCAAGTCAGTCATCACCTGATCACCCTAAGAAAACACGTGGCCCCAGGTGAATGGATGTTGCAGCGTTGTTAGTTCGAGGAATCACGTATAGGAAAGGTGTCACATTACATAAATTATACCTATTCTGCTTTTCAATTGAAAAACGCAAAGCATTAATGAGAAGGGTCTTCTGTTATATCATCCTTCACTTTCTGTGTGTGTCTCGCAAAGTTGGAACACTTCAAAGCTGGTCCTGTCTGTCGCGGTTTGAAATCCAAGTGTCGCTTCCCTTCTAATTTTAACTGTTACATTCACAGAGTCGGTTGCTTCCTTTTGACTTTTTTGTTCCATTTAATTAATTTAGTTGCTGTCAACCTTGCTTTTAACTTTTTTGTTCCATTTTAATTAACTGTTGACTAAATTTCAGGACTTTGTGATCCATGTTAATGTATACATTTCTACGTTTTTAGTTTTGATAAACATTATCAAAAATAAATTTCAATATTAATAAAATACAGTATAGTTTTTACAATTTTGGACTAATTTCAAGAGGCTTTTAATATTCTTTTTTAATTAAAGTTCTTAAAATAAAATCATTATATAAATAGTAATTCTACATCATCTAATAATATGATAAACTTATATATAATTACCTTATCATCAATATATCATTCAAAAATTAATATGGTAACTATAAATTAGCTTACTACATCATTTAGATAAAATTTTTGATAAATGTATCATTATTCTTATATAAATGTCCATCAAAATAGGGAGGTGACGGAAACCTAATAATGGATTTATAAGGTGGGAAAGCATGACGTGGAATGAATGGTAGAGCAATTAGAGGGAGAGGTGTGGTCGACAAAGGAAAGAATTATTGTGAAGACAACAAATGAACATGGTTGCCCCATTGACATTGTTCCCATGTAATAAGGGATAATGTACGTTTGCATTTCATCATTTACGTAACATGCTATTATCTCTTGCCATCCTCCAATGTCTTATACGCTAACAAAACCTACTTCCAAATAATTGCTTTCACCACTAATTTATTACTATTGTTATTATTATTATTTTGAGTAATATTATATTGTTTAAAATTTGTTTGAGTTCTATGTTTAAATAACGTAATGAAGTGATTTATAATTATTATATTATTGGGTAAACTATGTTAACTTAAAAATTTGACTTAAAAATAACTTCAACATCTATCAATTCATCAATTTTCACTTAATCTAAAGATTGTCATCAATCTTAAATTCATTCACTTTTTTTTCATCATTGGATGAAACGAAAATGAATGGATGGATATAGTTGGTTTAGCCCAATCCTATATTATTTGTTACATCATATTATGATTTACTTGATAGCAAGTATTTTAAGGTTTCATTTGAATAATACATTTTCGAATCAAGTATCATTACCCAAAAACTGATTTTTTCCTTGCTTTTTCTTTCTATTTGTTGATGTTATCTTTTTGGAGAAGTTTTGTTTGTGATAGATTTTGTCCCGATAACAACTATTCATAGAGTTGGGTCGACAAAGAATAGCTAGTTTTTTCTACTTCTTCAACCTTTTTGTTGCACACTGTCACCGTACTTAATGGAATGTCACCTTTTAATTTGCTTATCGTATACTTTTTTCGCTTCATCAGTATACATTCTCATTTTGATGTGGTTATTTACTAATTTGATGATACCTCTTTTAACAATCATGATGTCTTGAGATTCATTTAAAAGTTATATCATTCATATTAAGTTGAATTAGAAAGAAGTCTGATTCTGTTGTTGCATTTATAATGTTTTTATTATAAAATTATCTCTATATAAATAAGTTTAATTCTACAGAAAATTATTAAGTTTTTTAATTTCAAACAAAAGATATATATATTTGGGGAGATGGTGTTGGTGTTATAGTATCCCCTCACGCCGCATCAATGAGGTTTGTGAGTTTAAATCATAGTTATATCTCTCAAATCCCAAATCCTATTCATTTAAGGGAAAAACACATATAATTTAATTTTCACATAAATAAAATATGAAATAGATTAATATGGTTAATTAAATTTATAAACGTCACTAACAATGCTACAAAATCAATTCGAAAGATTTATCCTAATTATTTATAGGTAGTGTTGACTTATGCCCTTAGTACACAGATTAAGATGAAAAACAACCAATAAAGAAATTCGAGAGAAAGTAAGAAAAAAAGATAAATAAAGTCAATGAATTCATTCATTGGTTAGTGGTGAATGTTTTACCAATTTTTTAGCTTATAACTTGCGTCCTTAGGATATAGATTAATGCTATCGATATTTATATCATATATATTTATAATATTTATTGTTAATAACTTAAACTCAAAAAGAGTATATAGTATGTAAGTATTGAAAAAATATTTATAAATTCTATTATTCATCATTATCACTGTGTATGGGATCTCATTACCCAAGGACGGAGCATATGGGGGCTAGCGTAGTCCCAAGCCCATTCTAGCCCACCTAAAAAAATTATATTATATTTATTTTAAATTTTATAAATATATATATTATATTTATTAATTTGTATGATATAAATAAAAATCATATTTATTCCGAACTTATTATGTGTATTTTCTTATTTATATTTATTTTTCTATATAATGTAATAACTTTATTTGATACATAGTGAAATTTTATTTAAGATTTTCATATTTTATCTTTTTTTTTTTTATCATAAGTTACAAAATATATTATTTAAATTTAATATTTTTATTGTTTCTCTTAATATGCTTTTTAATTTGAATTGTGATAGTAATTACGAATTATAATCGTTAAAATGTAAATTATCTATGTTTAAAGAAACATTGTTGATGTTATATCATTAACTATAATTTATATTTAATAAATTTGGTTGTTTAAATATTTTGTTACTTTTATTTTTGTTAATATTTATTTATAATATAAATTTTGATGAGTGAAACTTATTATATTTTCTTTAATTAGGTATACTTATATTTTTTAATTTATAATATATTTTGAAGATTATTTAAAAAATTTATTCTGAATAACCTGCCTTAATATAGAACCTTGGTTACATCACTACTGGTACCAATAGTTAAAAAGTTTTTTGGGCAAAGAATGGTTGGCAGTTTCTTCAATTTAGTGATGCTCAAATTGCTCACCATAATTTGCATGACGCGGTGCTGGTGGAAGATGACGGAGCCACTATTGTCCTTGGATCATTTTGATCATCTCCATAAATATGTTTATATTTTCTATCTTACAATTTTCCATCCGAAATGATGATATGAATACGTCATAGTACCAGTGCCCCCTTCAATAGGGCTATTACACGTGGTATGTATATAAGGACAAATTTTATGTGGCTTGGTCAACTGATTCACACTACCCTAGCAGAAAATTTCCTTTAATTTCCTCTAAAAATATTCAAGTATATATGTAATATGATTAATAAATAAGAGTTATTATCGTCCATTATAATTTGATGATAAAAGAGTACTCTGATAATGATCTGGTTTCGCGTCACAGTCATTGTAATAGTATCTAATAAAATTGATAGAAGATAAAATTATTAGGTTTATTTATTATAATGTAATATATATTTAATAAATAAGAGATATCACTGTCCACTATAATTTGATAATAATTATCCGGTTTTAAGTCAGCACCACTGCAATGGTATCTTAAAAAAATATTTGGTATAACATCATTAGATTTATTTCTTATGAGAGTAGCAGTACCTATTTAATAGTTTGAGTTCAGTTGGTATAAAAATATGTGCACAAACAAGAAGTACATTTTTGAAAAATGAAAATTAAAATGCTAGAGAACCAAAAAAGAATTAAATTTAAGTCTCAAGGAAGCAATTGATTGCTTTGAGACCTATGGGAAGGAGGCAACCTTGATCTGGAAGGAAAATTTAATCTCGCATGGAAATTAACTTGGGCATATGAGTATTTTTATTCGTACACTTTGTTGTCCATTTATTAAATTAGTACTGCATATCACTTCTTAGTTAAGCAACTCTCGAATCAATTTCCACCAAGTGTATTTTAAACTTTGTGTGGATAAGTTTTTCATTTATTGTGGGGTAGTTGTCTCTTGAATTATCGAACTAGATATTAGAACTAAGCAACTAGTTTTTGATCCCAATAAGTCCCAATAATTTTCTAACCTATTTGGTGTTTGTTTCTATATATATAGAGAGAGTGATTTTACTACCGGTACCTTTTAACTTTTTTAAATTATGATGAACTAATCAAATTCCTCCATTGCACTTAAATTAAATAGAAGAGAAAATTTATTTTAGAAGAGAGAATGCAATGAATGAACTTAATTTATTCGTTCTAATATTTTAAAGTTAGGAGACACTGATGATAAAATCACTTACTTTTTTTTCTCTCTCTCAATATATATATATAAGTGTCAATCTCACAAAATTAAACACAGCCCTAAGGGTCTGTTGGACACGTGACATTGGATCAGATTATTTTGATAAGATTAGATTGAATTGGATAAATTAAAACGGTGATGTATTTGGTGTAATGTGAGATTTGATAAAAAATAATATATTTTTTATTTGGCTGAAATTGGGATTGGACTATAAAATATAAATAAATAAATATATCCTATATTTAAAATAATTAAATTAATTTTAAAATAATATAGCATATTAAATTATTTTCTAAAAATAAATATAACTACATATTATCAATTTAAAATAAATAAATATTTATTTTATAATTAATATAAAAACCGAAACTTTACTTCAAGAAACTAAAACCAAGCAGAGAAAAACAAACCTAATTACTAGGTGATTCGCACAAGAACTTCAGGTTCTAAATATTAACACATCTGCAACAACAAATCTAGTAAACATTTCAAAAAAAATAAAAAATAATAATTTTTTTCAAAAAAAAAAAAAATGTAGAGGTACATAGAGCTACTTACAGGGAGTGTAGTGAGAGAACAAAAACCAAAAGTGTAGAGAGAAAGAGAGTGCTGCAAGTTCAAGCTACTTCACCTGAAAAGAAAAGAGAGAGTAGTGAAGCTAATAAAGAAGAGGGAAAAAAAATAAAATTGATCTTGCTTTATCCCGTGTGTCGTGGCAGGTTTAAATAAACCTACCACAGCCACTTCGAAATAGTGATTTTAATCCAATGTCACAACCAAACCTGTGATTAGACTAGGTTTTATCTAAGCTCACTCAAATCCCTTGAAACAAATGAGGTATAAGAGATCAAAGATTAAAGTTTCACATTTGTTCTATTAAAATATAACATATTGGTATGTGTCTTCTTTCGGTAGGAGTAACCATTTTTTGATTGTAGGAGTATTCTTTTATGTCACACTATCATTGTTTAATCTCGACAGATTATCGACAGTCAAAGAAAAAAAAAATCTCACAAAATTAAGGACTAAAAATATATTAAAAAATGAGTTTAACTATTTTACGTAACCACTAATCTCATCCCTTAATTGAAGCTTTTGAATTGGTTTTAATAATTATTCATATAATCAATTCAAGAGTTTCAATTAAATAGTAAAATTAGAACTTGAGTAAGGTAGATAAATCCCTAAGAAATTAACCTATCCAATATTATGATTAAACAAACACACATTACACATATGACGTGGAGGGAACCGTCGCTTTAATTTCTAGCAACGGTAATGTGACAGGTGCACCGCCACCGACACGGTGTTTGGTTGTTGAAAAGCCTAATTTGAAGGGGTTTGACCATTCACGAAAGCCTACATGTGAAAACTAAGGTCACGGTGACTTTCTTTTTTTGGATTGAGACCAAGCAGTGTAGCTTTGAGACTGAATTTGCAAAAGTAGCTTAACTTTATCTATATGTCAGGGAATTAATTTTCTTCGCCTTTCGTTCAAACACTTGAATGTTCAAAGGCTCTTTTTCTAACGAAGAAAGTAATAATTAAGTAATAAACATGATATTATTTTAATTCGACTTTCCACATTCATGCATGTAACCCAAATCCTTTTCGCTTCCATCACTATCGCATTACATGCTTGACATGAGAGACTACAAATAACTGGAAGATCAACATTCTTGTTATCTTAGATGTAGAATATAGAATAACGTCTTAATAGAGGTGATTGACTTCTCTTATGATTAAGAATTTAAGTCTCAATCTTATTCTATAATATATATTTTTTTCATTATAAAAAAAAAAAAAAAAAAGTTGGGATTTTTTGACCTTTTTCTTTATGAGATTAAACTGTAAATTTAATATTCTTTTTTTTTAAAAAAAAAAAAATTATTGCATGTTTTTTCTTTGTGACTAATGCATGTCCACAGGAAAAGCACTGTTTAATTGATTTAAAAAATTGTGGAAGTCGGCAATCGGCATGCTTGCCTTTGATAGTTCCTTTTTGTTTTTTGGCCACTGCTTTCTTGATGTTCAACTGTAACTTTTTGAAGATCCAAAGTTTCTTCAAAAAGCCTGAAAAAGGGTGGAAAAGAGAGAAAAACGAATCCATCTCTATATTATGACCAATAATGGAGCTCAATTTTAAAATGGTAATAATAATTAAATAATATTAATATACATTAGGTTTGATCGTTCTAATAGAGTTAGGTTTTTATTAAAATTCATTTCAACTTTTAATCTAACTACTATCAAAAGAACCAATTAAATTGGAAATTCTATTCATTATAAAACTATTTAACTAAAATTAAATTAGTTTATTGAACCAAGTAGACTTTTTACTTTAAAAACTCATCAATAATATTAAAAAATTTGGAAATTAATCAATTGATTTTAAATGATCAATATGAACTTAACAGTCAACAGATTTCAAACAAATAATTAGTAATTGAAATTTTATGACTAAGATTTGATGATTATCTCCATTATGTATGTACCATGTGAAAAGACCCCACCATGTTCCAACGCAAACCAGAAGAAAAGAATATTGAAAGAAAACCTAATTGGGTTATCAAATCATGGTAGTTAATTTTCAACACAGAAAGTTTTTTCAAAACAAAACGAAACAAATTAAACCCCATGTGCATGGGCTCCTCCACATGGAATTGCTGTTAATGTAAGTTTAAATTTTTGTAGAAAGATCAAAAAATGAAGTTCTATTTGGACCATTGGAAAAGTTGATGCGAATTGAGATTCCTTCACACCCCACATTGCCCTCCTAATTGGTTGATGGAACCGTTTGGACAGTTAATACAGTTGATTAAGTCAAACATGTCACTATTTTTAATATTTACTGCGTATTGTTGATCTTTCGTTATCCTTAATAATTAACTCGACATTATTAGACAACTATAACCAATTATGGCGAATCCGAGTAATTTGCGATGAGATTAACATTAATAAATGGGCATGCAGATGTGAAATAATACTGTAAATTGAGTAGTCCAAGTAAATGACAGCGATATAAAATAATTGAGTTTATGGCAGCAGTGCAGCTAGCAAAATAAAATTAAGAGTTAATGGTGGTATTAACAACAGTGATCGATAATGGTTATTATGATGATGAAACTGCTTTTTAACTGTACAATTTAAAAGAAAATTAATAAATGATGATAAATAGAGCATAATTTAAAGAAAGTTTAGATGAGTATAAAATTCTAAAGACACAATTAGTCTAGTGGTATAAATAGTTCTCACATCTATTTTAATAAGGTTGTGACTTCGAGTTAGGTTTGAATTCCTACATAAATTTTATAAAAGATAAAAAGTTATCAAGTTAAAGAAAAAAAAAAAGTTATTCCAACTCTTTCTTAGCCTTTCCCAAATAAGACAATGAAAACATATAAAATTATTCTTCCACCCGTCTAAAATATTTAACTCAACGTATATATGTTATGTTATTTAGGTATAAAGTTGGATAAAAAATTTAAAAAGTCTAACATTATAATTATATATATATAATTGTAAGTTTGTTAATTAGATGAAATATAGCATTAAGTAGTTTTCACTTTACAACATTGTTGTCTTAAAGGTACACACACGCACATATATATATATATATATCCCAAAAAATAATGGATAGACTATCATATTTAGATTGTGTTTGTTTATTTCTCTACAAAATTGTATAAGTTTAAACTTCACCGAAATCTAACTAAATATTAAAAATTTATTATTATTTATTTTTTTTATTGAAAGATTAACATAAGGCGTTAAAGTTGTGTGCTTTATTAAGATAAATATATCTGAAAACAAAAAGACTTCTACCTTTAAACTTTCTTAACTATCAATAATTATGTTATTTAAAAAAAAATCAATAATTAGTGTATTTACATTTTATTATATTAATACAACTCAAAACAAATAATTTAATGAATTTTAAAATAAAATTATTTAGTTATTAATAACACTTTAAATTTTATTTTACAACTAATAATATCAACTAAATCATGGATCCATATCCTCTCCTGATCTGAATTTTTTCCTAACCTTTTTAAAGTATGTCATTTGTGGTTAAAAGATTAAATATGAAAAACAATCACATTTTAACTATTCATTGATTATAAAACCTACGTGTTATGAGATCACAATGTATGAGTTAAACGTTAAGATTATAAGAAGATTCTGTTGGGATTTGTGCTATAAGAGTTTGTAATTATGTAAACGGTTTTATGAATTTTTAATAAAGTATTATTTCATTCAATTTATATATTTTTGTAAAAATTGTATATATCATGAGAAACATCATTGATTAATGATGTAATTTCAAACTAAATATATAAGTGTTATATACAAACAAATTTAGTTTGAGATAAGCAATATAAAGAGTCCGTAAAAAATAAACTGAAGTTGGGTATTTTGTTTGTGATAAATCTACAGCTACAGTTCCTTTCGTATTTGATACAACAGTCTTATCCGAAACTATTCATGTGAAGACTTGGAAATTAAGACACTTATATAATAAAGATTATATAGGACTGGAACCATGATAAATATAAGTCTCTAAATAATATTCGTTAAACTTAGAGATTCATATTTATCAACCAAATGATCGTATATGAATTGATCTTAATTCTAAGTGTATTATAGGACTCCTGTTTGTTGAGTTATTTCATTTGATTTATATGGGTGAGATTGGTGTATATACTCGATTAATAACTTCGTATTTTGGGGATATGATTTAATAAGTATTTGAGAACATTCTATACAATAGTGGAATCCACTCCTTGTTGCGATAAGTAGAAAAAGTAGTTCTCTTAAGGGTTGATTCAAGTCTTGAACAATAAGAGCGCTCAACTTTCTATTCATATATAAACGAAAAGATAAATTCATAAGTCGTTATAAATATATTGTTCATTAGAGAATTAATGATATTTAAGGATCAAGAAATTATTAGAGAGATAAAATAGACACTTGACCTAACTCTAATTATGAACTATTTGTAGAGGGTTAAATCATATGTAGTGATTAAATCAATGGACATTGAAACATTTCAGATTGTATAAATATCTATAGTTTTGAGAGTGCAATATTAGGTTTTTAGTGGAGTAACTCTGAGATAAAAAATATTGAATTATTTAATTAAAAAGTTTAATTAATAATTTTGATATTATTGGAGCTTAAAACTATAAGTCAATCGGGTCCCCTTGATAGCTCATTTCACTATAAGAAACGTGTATATAGAATATTGTAATTGGACCGTTCGATTACAGATGTTACGTAAGTAACGGAATTTGTATTCACTTGGTATTTGAATAACATTGATTATTCAAATTATTTAATTATTAATTATGAATTAATAATTATTTAATTAATTTTATAAGAGGTCTTGAATCCAATTCTTAGTGGTGACTCTGGTATAAATTAATTATGAATTAATTTATTAGAGGTTACAAGTTCTATTTCAAATATAACATGAATTAATTTTGAATTAATTATGTTATATGGGATAAAAGTTTAATTTTAACAAAATTAAGGTCAATATTAATAATATTGATTAATTAAAACCCTAATTGTTTGCTTATAAAAAGAAATAGTTTCTTTTCTATAAAGTAGTTTTGGTTGTTGTATATATTTTTGAGAAACAAAAAGAATTTTTTTTTTTTTTTTACAACAAATACGAAGAACAATTTGTGTATTTATTTTTTGTATAATCAAAATCAAACACTCACCTCTTATAAGCATTGATTTAATTTGATTTTTTTTTTTATAAAAAAATCGAAAAATAAGTGAGCACAATTTTATATAATTATACCCACTCACTTGTTTCTTAGTTCAGAGACATATCAAGAAATATAGAGATCAATATAGAAGGTAAAAATCTGATTTTTATTTCTTTATATTATTTTATTTCATTGTTTTATAAATAATGGGTTCTTGAGTTTTCTAAAAAGTTTTGAAATTTAATGTTTCAAAAAAAATTTTATTTTTATGAAAAATAAATTGTTGTTTTTGTTTCTTTTTTCCCCCTTCAGATTCAAATTCATAAAATATTATTTAATTTTGTAGATCCTATAAAAAGATACTCTTAATATGATATAATTTAAAAAGACATGTCCTTAAAATTTATTGGGATAGTTTTGAATTACCAGAAGACTTTCACAGAAAGTAAAAGCAACATATCTTAGCGAGTCTCGTAAATACAAGTTCTGTGATAAGTGATAAAATTAAAAAAAACACCTTAATGTGCTCACAGAAAGAAAAAAAAATAAAAATGAAAGAGGTAGATTCGATAGTGAATAGTGATTGAGATGTTGTGTGGCTGAGGTGAAGATGCTAATCAATTCAAGTAACAGTAAGAAGAGGCCATGAGTAGCAGTTGATATGGTTTCCTTAAAGACTTTTGTTCCCCTTTTCTCGGACATTTTTTAAGCCAACTTAGCCCACTATTTTCACCATCACTTCACTTCACTTGCTCTGCTTCTTTTGTTTATTTGTTTATTTTTACATTTTCACATCCCTACTAGTAACTTTCAGAGCCTTTAACTAATTAAACAATTTTACTCCAAATTTAATTAAAATAATGATAATAAATAACGACTGTAGCTACTTTTTCTTTTAATTATTTGATATTGGGTTAGGTTTATATTAAAACAAGTTGAGATAAGACTCTAAAATATAGTTTGGAATTATACTTTCAAAAATCGAGAAATTTGTCCACACAAATGGTAGAAATTGAGAGTTGATTTTGTCATTACGAGTGATGAGACGGGTGAGAGTGATTTTTTTATCAGACTACTTCATTTTTTATAATTTCACACCTAAAGAGTCAACTAGTGCAGCATTTGTAGTGTCTTATTGCATGGTGTTATTATACACACAAATTTTCTGTGGTGGTGCCTTTTCGGAATTCCCTCATAATTTCTACAAGAGAACATAATAAGTGAATATTGTTTTTGAAAACAAAGAAGAATAGAAGCAAGTTGATATGTGGGTGCATGGTTCATGAATCATGATTCTAGAAACTCTGCAATAATTCTTCACATGGTAGAATTGATTATTTTGCTGCAAAGATTTAAGAGAAAGAAAGCTTCTCCATTAGAAATTAATTAAGAGTTTGTTTGGCTTGCAAGAAAGCATTTTAAAAAAAGAAAGAAAGAAAGCAAAAATCAACCATCTTCAAAAATCAGAAGCACAGTCTAATCATCAACATCTTCCCATTTTCCAAAATAGCGGCATGGTGGTGGTCCCGGAGAGCATCAGCTTTTCTTGGAAGCACTTATATCTTATCCTCTTGATATGCCTTTCACGTCTGCTTCTCAAACATTGCATTATAATCCAGGAACACCCCTAGCTCTTCAATAAGATTGAGAGATTCCCAAATTTTTGGCCCCAAAACAACTCTTGGGGACAATCCTATTTGGACAACATCATGGCCAACATTATGATCAAAATGAGCCCTTCTGGAATTCATGAAAATGTAACTACCTTTTCACTTTATGGTTTCAGTTTTTACACAAGTGAAGTGGGGATGATAAAAGTTCGAAGGAGGACAACCGGGAGAGGCAGTTGAAAGCGTAATGACCTTTTATTTTGTCCAACTTAACATTGTTGGTCAAGCACATAATTCGGATGCCTTTGGGATTCCAACCTTAAAATATAATTTTTGCAGCAAGTCATGAATATTCAATGGCCTTTCTCCAATGCAATGGTCTCCCACACTCTCTTGAAAAACCTCCAATGAAGTAATGCTGTGCTTTGTGTGGGACCTTGTTTAGCTCCTTTCAAGGGGAGCTACCATTCCCTTCTCCAATGACCAAACATTAGAAAAATGCATCATCATCGCCCATATGCCCGTTAGTACAATAATCTATATTTTGTTTTTAAAAAAATTGATATTAAAATTTAAATATTGGTTTGATTTTCGTTTTTCTTGTTTATTAGAAAAGAAATGCTGCATACATTTTGAGAGAGGTCATTAGTCAAAGTGGGCCAAATTCTGCTGACTAATTTGACAAGTTTCAAGTCTGACAGGGACAGTGGGTCCGCGCCTGGGACAACTGTAGACTATAACACAACTATACAAGGTGATTAAGTTGTTTCAGGAATACAAAAGAAAATAGAGGAAAGGCTGTGAATGTAGCAGAAAAATATGGTCATATGGAGGCCCCTGACTTTTTTTTTGGGGGGTCCATTTTGGTTCCCTTTGTCATTGATCTTGTCTTGTCCCGCATCTCGCTTACTATTTTATGTTCCACCCCATCACTTTGTCTACCCGTACGACCCCTTCTTTCCCTGTCAAACTCATGTTACTTTCACAACCTCATAAACCATCTAAACAAATTTACTGACACGGAATTGTATTGAAATTCCACATCCGGTCCATCGGCCGTTGCAAGCATATTGATCCACCAATTTGCACAATTTGTGTGGAATTCGAAATTCATTAGAAACTTTCATTACTCAAAAAAATCTTCTCCGTAAAGAATATCATAAAAAAAATAGATTAAGTAATTATGCGCATTTATATAATAGTCAAATTAATCTCTAAGTTGCAATTGGTGGAATAGTGCAGTTGCACTCTCCCACTCAGCGTTGCTTCTCTTAAACAACTGGTTCAAGATTCGAGTTGCAGTATTCTCATTTGGTTTATGGGTAATTTTCCCGTGTTGTGTAGGTGACTCCTCCTGTTTCTGAAAGCCTAGTTTCGAACTATACCTCAATGTCCTATTAGGAGAGTCCGAGAGTGATAATTGTACTTTCAAAAATAATAATAACAATAACAATCTCTAAGTCAAGTTGGTCCTTCTCTAGTTATCCTGACTAGTTTGTAACTAACCTCAAGCAAGAAATCTCCATATCTGAGCTTCACTGTCTTTGTGCTCAACATAATGACATGTAGGGGAGAACCCATGTGGGCAAAACTCAAGTATGCATGGAAATGAATCCTAATCATTATGAACTTCAAAATAATGTAAGTTGACAATTTCTTGAAAAGCTAAGAAACATCATATAATATAATATCTCCCATTAATTTGAAGGAAAGTTAGGTTACTGATATAATGAGAACGGAAGAGCTAGGTAAAGACAAATGTATTATCTCTTATGTAATATGATATTACCCAAAGGAGAAGAAGTGAGTCTCTATTGCTCATTTTTAATCTAATTAAATAAGATTAATCTTCCTGAAAGTAAATTATAACTTTTGCTTCTCTTATACTTCAAGTCAAAGACTGCTGACTTCAAAAAGTTCATGAATAATTATTACCCTAACATTTATCCTAAACTAAGATCGAACTTTTAATGATATTCTCAGTCGCATTACTTATAATAGACAGAACTGTCTTTCATTTTAAGGTATGGTTTGTATCAAATCCTCGAATTCTTTTAGAATAAAAGTTGTTTAATAGATTCCCTAGAACTAGGTGGGGATGTAACATGCGCGCACTCACTAAAAGATGTCAAATTACCTTCAGGAAGATTGAAATGCTGGCTTAGAACATAAGTGAAAAATATATCATACAATATCACACAGAAGATAAACTCACACACATAATAACCCAAATATTATTTTTGAATCACTCCACATTTTTTAATGCATCCATAAATCCTCATGAACAGATTGAACTGTTTCTCTTGCTGTGGCTAAGGGCTGTGAGATTTTCAATGTTAACAGTCTAGATTTATGGGAATGAAACCCATAAAAGATAAAGATATAGCCCAAATGAAACACCTTGATAAGTTATAGTTTTTGTTTTGGTCTGGGAGCTTGACCATGCTGGCTTGAGTGAACCCAACAAGAATAACTGGCCCAACAGATCAAGTACTTTATTTCATAACTTTGTTAACGAATACCATGGCTGGGCAAAAACACTCTTAAACAGTTCAACCGAACCAGACCAAACCAAATTGGTTTAGGAGTAATTTGATTTTGTCACTTAAAATTTAGTAGTACTGAGTAATTTGATTTTATCAATAGGAGTAATTTGATTCTATCAGAGTAATTTAATTCAATTTGGTTGGGTCTAGAAAAAAATTGGTCTTATTTTTTCGAACCAAAATTTTTGGTTTGGTTCTAGTCGAAACTAAACATGCCTAGCCCCACGGGAAACTTCTCTAGTAATATTGAAAAAATAAAATTCAATGAAATGTTATACTTTGTATTATAGAATTTGTAGCCCAAGCAGTTATCCTTACAATTATAATACAGGATATCACTAAATACTTTCTAAACTTGTCAACTCCAGCGAAAGGATTAAGTACACACTAATCTAATTAATCTTGCTAGGCATATAGAACTGTAACTGCATGAAAACAAATGACTGGTACACTTTAATCCACTCTCTTTTGCCTAATTAAGGCCCTCCACTTGTAGAATAATGAACTTAGAAGAAGGCTACATGTAAACTAACAGTGTACAGTTCATTTATCTTCAACTGTAAAATCAGGTTCATTTGGCTTTTGTAAAGATGAAAGAATATCAAAACCAGTTGCACAACGTTGGCTTCCACCCCTTCTTGTGCTTGCAGCCAGTTTTGCTGCAAATGAAGCAAACCTGCCAGACCCCAATAGGGGCAAGGATGATTCCACTTGTTCATGTCCCGGTTCAGGCATAGAGAGCATGCTCTCTCTTTTCTTGAGCTCTGCTGCCTCCTTCCTTCGTTTATAGCGAAACCAAGCTGCTTGTATGAAGCATGCAGCCCATGTCCTCCACTGAGGAGAGTGGCTCCTGAACGCATGTCTGAGTTGTTTACTATGTAGCTTGCGGTATTGGGATGCTACAAACTTTAAGTCCTCAGCCATGAAGGCAAAAGCTTCAACTTCAGTAATGGCTTTGACAGTGCGCGTAGATGAAGGGAGGACGACATTAGGACGAGGGACAAGGGCCCAAGTCAGCAGTTCTTCTCCACAGAAGTCACCTGGGCCAATGCGGCATGAATTGAAAAATCCTGTGCGGCCACCATCAGTAGTGTAAGATTCTAGGTGGCCTCGAACTATAAAAAGCATCTCATTGACAGGATCACCCTCACGAACTAGGTAGGTGCCTGGGGTACATAGACAAGGCTTCAATCTTTGACATATGGCGTCTAGCATCCTATCATCCATCAGATCAAAGAGCGGCACCTATTTCACAATTGTTGCTATAAGTTCTTAGTAGATTAGAACGAATTGTTACATATGAATTATAACAAGCCTCATGACTTCATATAAAGTCTTTTTTTTTTCAACTTTCCTACCAAGAGGTTGAATATGTACATACTAACTTGTTCAAAAGCTCACCTATATTTCCTAGAAGGGGAGAATGAAAGATGGTTAAACTTACTTGTCGAACAAGATCGAGGCAGAGATGACGCTTGATGTCTCGATGAAGATCCATGGGGAGGCCTTTCAATATCGCTTCCTCATCAACTCCTCGAGTTGCTACCCATCTATACTGATCATACCTTCGTACACTCTGCTTCAGTTCATGTGGAAGCTGCCTATGACTCATCCATTCTTCAGTATCGGTCCTTCTAATCCTCCATTCTTCAAGCCGTATGGTTGTAGATTGCAGATATGTCTATTGATAAAGAATAGGTGGAGATCAAATGATCAAATACAATGCAGCATATGATACATAAAATTTAAAATTTCGAAGGTGTCCAGAGTATCTCAAGAGTACTGAATGGACTCTAATGAACATTAAAAGTTATTAATACCCAAATCTTGACATCTCTAAGTAGAAACTCTAAGGCAGAAGAAAATGAAAAATAGAGTTTCTTTAGATGGAGGATTGACACCACGCTAACTAATCATTAAAAATCCACAAAAATGAGTGTGGAATGAGGTGCCTGCTGCTTACTAGATAGGCCATGCTTATATGAATTTTAGAAATTCAGAAATATAATTAAACGGCTAGACCTACTTGCATATTCCCAATAAGCAGCCCAAAAAGCACTAGTCCAAGAATCGCAATGATGATGGCAAAAATTATTTCCCAAATATAAGTACTTGTTAAGAGGTTCTGACCAAGAGAGCTGCAAAATTTGGCAGAAAATTGGTTAGTTTTAACATATATATATATATATATATATATTTGCATGTAACTTTGATTCATCGACAGCAGAGAATGAATGCAAAGATCAAAGGGACTTTTTGAATTGAATGACATATAAAATCTATCTTGTTGCTGTTATTATCTGATATGATTCTACTATACTAACATGTTTCCAATCTGCCTTCAGAACTTGAAAACTATTGGATTGACTGGGTTATTTCAATAGGAAATTGACTATTCTACAATCATAGTTTGTTCTAATTTTTAAAGAATGTTTAGTGCCATTAGACAACAATTAACGGTGGTAACAAAAACGTACGTTTTTGTCCAACACATGCTTTATAGCCACCGGATTATTACCTGAGATTCCTTAAGCCCCACCAAAGACAGTAGAAGTACTTTTCAAAGAACCTGGAGGATGTCACTCCGTAAGTCACTGCATCGGCATGAATGCCATAGTGAAAGAAGTTGATGTTTGGATCACATATTATTGATATGTTGCTTGATTTAAACCAAGCAGCTCTATCAGAGTCAGCAACTAGACTGCAATCAAAAAGCCCAAAGTAGCAATCCAGGTGTTGAGATATGCAAAGTTTTCTCCAACACTCTTCTTGCCGTTCAACTGATAAGAGGTACCAACAGGCTCCTAAAACCTGTTAAACGAGAAGCAATGAATGGAATCAGACTTATGTTCTACTTTGGCTATAAGAATAACATCAACCAATGGTTAACTTCTAACATCAATTAAGCCGCAGATGTTGAGATGTACGTGTGTACTGAGATTAACAGAATGAGACTTTAAAACTTGCAGATAGAGAATGTCAGTTTCACAGGTTTCAGTATCGTAAATGAATAATATTCCTAACTTACATGGCTAGCCAACATATAGAGCATCAGATTATAAGCTGCTCCTGCCCATGCAGTTTCTAACACAACTCCAGTAGCCTTGATAATTTGATATGTAAGTGGAAAGATGAGACATAGCCTCAGGAGATACTGAAACATGATGATTAAGCGAATAACATTTTTTGTATTGACCATCGATGTACCCCTTAAATGTGGGATTATAACCCAAACCAACAGCTGAAATGTGCAAAAACATACTCCATTATTTCAAATATATATATATATATATATATGTATATATAAAAGATAAAGTAAGACATCCCTATGTGCAAGATTACAGAAATTTATAATTTACCGAGCATACCATGGTCATATATTTACTTCATGAAGGAGAAGAAGAAAGTAATGCAATAACAGGTTTTAAAGGAATGCAATAACAGGTTTTAGTGTCGTATAAAATCTAAACCAAGAGCAAATCAAAACTGTTATTATTTCTGGGAAATAGATTAGATAACGTCGGGGCCCAGGAATAGTATCCATTTCTGTTCTGTCAGCCTGGCCTAATGCCACATTTAATTGCCAAGACACACAAGAATTAAGAACTTAGATAAACAATAACAGTATGGCATCGATGTACCAGTCCTATGATTTCAAGTTTCCTTCTCTCAGACAGTGACATGAAATATATATATCCCAATTAGAATTGTTTATTTGACTTGAGAAAATTTAAACGAAGAAAATGAGAAAGAATGTGATATTTGGTTGATTTCTTTAAGAAAAATGGTAGCAAATTTATAGCTCAACACAATGAAGAGATCTTAGAACACGGTAAAGGCAGCTTAAGACTTACTATATTGAGTACCATACCTGTGGAAGAGGTTGAGCAGCTATTATGTCGAACCAAAAATTTTTGCGAAGGTAACTTGAAGCAATTTTGTTAGGGTCTATAACCAGCTCTCCTCTCCCAAATACGCGAGAGGAAGGAGCAACATAAGCTGTTCGAAATCGAACAAAAATCTGAGCAAAGTAAAATACATCGGCTACTGATCGAATGACTGTGAGAGCGATTTCAAGGGGTATAGAAACCTCAATGCACATGTCCTGCTTAGCTCTAGGCAAATAAAAGAATAAAGGGTCAACAAATAGAGAAACCAAACATGCTACCATGAAAATTATGCTCCATTGTCTTATGACCGGTCCTCTAGGATCCAATATCATCTTCTCCACAGCCTCATAATCCTCAGAGAACACTCTTGAAAGTTCTCTTTCACGAAAGGTATTTCTTGTTGAATCTTTTCCCCCCCACTTCGAGCGCAGCTCAGGCGTTGATCTCGCCATGACTTTATCGGTAGACTTTAAACGATAACCCCTTTTGGGTAATGTGAACTTTGCTGCTTCAGAATCCTCTGGAAATCTGAAATTTATAGATCAAGAATTCAGTGAAGAAACCCTGCATGTTTCATAGTACTAGAATGCAAACAGGCAGCATAGCATGGTTGGATATATTATTCCAAATTTCAGATTTATAAAACCAGTTAAAGGCATATGTGGACAGACCTTACACATTTCAATCTACCAGCAGCCATGGAAGGCAAGGATACAAGTGTTGTGACTTCAATCAGTGGATTTAATCTGCCATGAGATACTAATATCAGCTCATTTATCAGGAAAACATGGATGCAAAAACTCCACCGTACAAATCAAACAACTTTCCGTACTTAATTTGTTGAGGATCACGCGAACATAAAATGTATTAAAATAACTTTCTAGTTCATTTTACAGCTCTTTTAACAAGTTCAAAGAGTCCATTGGTTAGCTATCTTTCTCAGAAAATTAAAAGAATCTCGTGAGTCACATTACTTCCAACACAAGCAAAGACTAATTGCATTGCAAAACAGCAAGCAGTCGATTACTCAAGTACAAAAGCAGTCCATAAGCTACAACAAGAATAAATTTGGATCACAAAAAGAAAAACACTATCTTCATAGAGATATCAATAACCATTTAATTAAACAGGTTACTTACAATCATGACAAGCTAAAATCTTCCTCTCAGCTCCCAAACCGATTTTCCCTGAAAATAATTGAAACTATTAAAAGCTCATGAGACTTAAAAACTGTGTTTAAGACAAATTCTCCAACAAAAGAAAACAGAGAAGGGTATTTAGGAGCAAAGACCAGTCAACAACGACAGCACTTTTGTTAGTTATTTGTTAAAGGAACCAGCTTTCCTGGTTTGGTCTCATTAACTCAACTGGGGCCTGAAAAACTTGTCAAACTTTTCAGATCATTAAATTCACTTGAACAACCACTTCATGTCACCATTGAAGTAGCATGTATTACAGTTCAAGACACAGTTAAGGAGAAAAACGGGAATAAAAAAGTGAGCTTGTCAACCAAAACTCAGAATATCTATGAGGAGAACTAAATTGGATTATAACCAGAAACCAGCTAAGAGATAAAAATCTGTCCATATTGAAGGAGACATGTCCAATAAAGTATTTACATGTAGAAATAACATTTATTTTGGTGGATATTTCATTACCAAGTTCCAACATAGAATCAATATCACTAAATCGAAAAAAGTTCCTGCAAGCTTCATTATATTATTACATTTACTTATATTAAATGATTTGATATATTATAAATTAAATCTTTTATATGAAATAAAATAGTTTTCTAAAATTTATGAAAAGCATAAGTGAAGTAATTTTAAAGTAATAATACACTTGGTTATAACAAAAATATCTTAATTTTCTATCTTCAATAGTATACAACATATTAATATTACAAATATAATATTAAACTTCATAAATTTAACAAAAAAAAAAGGGACACCATAAGGGCCACAAGCCTAAATCGATTGTTATTATGAAAAACATTATGTTAATGGTTCAAAATGAGGTAGAGAAAACATACCGAATAGAGATAAATAGAATGGATACAAATGCAGGAATGTCAATAAGACTATAACAACATCAGTCTGCCGCATACATGTGAACTCCACAACCGTTTTAATCATTTCATTTTTTTAAAAATTTTATTTAAGAATTCACAACAAGAAGCTGAATTAGATGACAACGGTATTGTAAAATAGTTGTCCTCACAAATCCATCACACGCACACGATATTGACACAGCACCCACCAGTCACCACCCAAGGACGCGTTTGATGTCCGCAAATTTGGGTAAGAATTTATTTTTCTTGATATTTTATTTTATTAAATGTAGAAAAACACAATACAACTTTCGAAATATTAGCTCCCAATAACTCCACAGATTTGTAGTAGTAATGGGAAGATGTCTCTGAAATTAATTGATTGAAACAACTACCATCCAAGCACCTGGAAGTAGAAACCATTACAAACCAAATTTGTTCATCCAAGGAGTCATAGGTAAAATAAGTGAAGAAGTCGAGTGGACTTGCCTCATCAAGAAATTTTAGAATTGCCATGCAGGAACTTCATATTTCAGAACAGAAACAAACCCCAAGTTCTCTGCTTATAATGTGACAAAAATTCATTCAACAATCTCAAAATCTTACTAGCAGCAAATTGTGGGGAAGCCAAACAGTCAAATATTTCATACATCAACTCTATCTGACGACGTCAAATATTAGAATACATATTTGTTTCTTATCAGAATCCTTGTATTCAGAATATGCATCAAAAAATTCTGAGACATTTTAGCTTGGTTCAACCAGATGGGCAAACAACAAAAGATCAACTCGCCGCAAGGTAACATAAAATTAGTGCAATGACCATATTCTGCAAATTTTGATGCAAGGCAAATCATAGCAGCTCCACATTTTCCATGCCCCCATAACACAGATATTAGCAGGCCATACCAAAGTTTTATCTTGTGTGACCTGTGGCTGAGTTAGGAAAGATACAAAGCTCAAAATTGACGCCTTGGCTTAGCTTCTGCAACAGAGACTCGAATGGCCCTACCGGCCAAATCCTGCAACAAATAAAAAATTGGAAGAATAAACGAAGCTGGTATATACTTGTAGTAGGAAAAGAGGATCAAAAGTACATCACCAGCACTACAAAAGTACAGGTACAATAAACAAGATCAAACTTATGTTTTGGTTTTGAGTCAGAAAGTGCTAAATTTATAAGATTACAGGCACATGACATATAATGGAGGTGACAGTTCCAAAGGTTGTTCAATTGACCAAAATGGCATCACATTGGCACCGTAATAACTAGTAGAATCTACTGTCTCATTAGCATTGTCCAAATAATCAACATATGGAACCAAATAACTAATTAAATAATAAAAAAGATATACATACTGCCGAAATGATCTCAATTGATTGTTTAATGTCTCAGCAGACTATAACGTAAATGATCTACAAAAGGAAGCGCTAGCCATAGGATTTCTATTAATATGAAAAAGTGTAGTTATTGTAACTGTCAATTGTTAGTTTGTCAAAGTTAAAAATTATAGATACTAAAGTTAGAACCATCCAAATGCAGAAATCTAGAAGAGTGAATGATCTCTGATGTCAAGGTTAGCCACCAAAAAACTTTGATATAAATTTAAAACTTCATAGAACAATAATCCGAACCAAAAGTTACAATAAAAATGCATATATATTCAAAACAAAAAGAAGTAGTTAACTTACAACACCATTCAAGGACTCAATTGCATTGTCAACCTCTTCAGCAGAACTGTAAGTCACAAACCCAAAACCCCTAGATCTACCACTGTCCCTGTCATATACCACCTTGGCTTCCAAAACTTTTCCCTGCTCACTAAACAAAGTCTCAAGAGCTAGATCATCAACACCCCATGAAAGGTTACCGACATAAACACGGTTACCATTGGCACCACCAAAACCTCCACGGTTACCACCATCAAAACCACCTCCTCTGGGACCTCTAGAAAAGGATTCTTCCCTCCGAGGTGGAGGAGGTCCAGAGTTTACCCTCAAGGGCCTGCCCTCAAGTTCCTGCAAATTGTGAGAGATTCCTCTTAGCCACAATAATCCCATTTCCTCATACATAGGGCACAATTGTAACAAATAAACCACAAGTACTCATCAGAGTTTAACAATTTATAAAAATTATGGAAGCAAAATGTCAGCTCAAAAGCATTATCGTTAACTCTAAAATGATAGTTCATCCACTTTAGAATGTCAACGACTCAACTCAAAATTCATAACAGGCCTTTGTAACAAAACAAGTCAAGATATTGAACACAAGTATCTCTCAAAACTCAACCAAACCAAATTAGGTAGACAGAATGTAATCACTTACATAGCCATTGAACTGTTGAGCAGCAGCTTCAACTTCCTCAGCAGTTGACATGGTCACAAAACCAAATCCTCGGCTTCTTCCAGTAACCTTGTCATAAATTACCTGCCAAAAACAACAACTTTATCACATCAAACCCACCTCCAAAAAAAACTCTCTTTTCAACCCAACTACTGCTTCCAATCTTACAAGCTACTATTTTGACTAACAAGTTCATTTCTTTATTCCATTTTGAGCACAAAACAATTAAAAAAATCCAAACTTGAAGGAAATAAATTTACCTCGACCATCTCAACATTTCCAGCAGTCTCGAACAAGCCAGCGAGCTGGGCACTGTCAACGCTAAAAGGGAGATTACCCACAAAGAGTTTGAGGTCAGGAGAGAAACTAGAGGCCTCCCCATCACTGAAAACCTCTTCTTCCTGGTCAAACCCAGACGAAACGGCGACGTTTCTAACAAAACGAGACGACAAACGCCTGGAGAACGGTGGACGAAACAGAAATGGATTTGGGCTGAAACTTCAGACAAGTAAACAAGAGAGAAGTGGGTTTTGGGTTGTAAAGAGATGTGGTTTTGGGGTTGAGAGATGGGAGGACTAGGGAGGATGCTGAAGTGGCAGACATGGCTCCTTTTAGTTTGAGACAACCAAAAATGATAAGACTTCTCGGAAACAAGAGGTTGTGTGATATTTATGGACTGTAAAGAAGAGATACTTTGCTGCTTAGGTTTACCAAAATATCCTTATATTTGAAGGATCAGAGTGACATTTCGTTATATAATCAGCTGTGGTGATGGTCATGCAATGGTTGGCAGTCCCAATTAGGTTAAAGAAGCGAGCGAAGCAATTTGTTGGCTGCCGCACCACTTGAATTTGGATGGAAAAAATGTTGGGAGATCAGGACCGTGCGTTTTGACAGGCCATTGGAGGAGGCACGTTAGGGTTATAGGTAACTGGATGATAAGATGGGTGTTGGGTTGGCATCAAGGTAAATGACAAATATGTCGAGATATTTCTCTGGCAATTGGATGGCCCCCTCGTTTGAGCCTCCCACCTTGTTGCTGCCGGATTTTGGCAATTTGCTTTGTGTAATTGAAAGTCACCGAGGGATTTTTGTTTTAAAGCTTGTTATTTAATGGATCTGAATTATATGAATTATATTTTTTAAGTGATTTTTTTTTATTTTTTTAAATAATTAAATCACTTAAAACTATCCAAAAATTATTGAACATAAAAAATTAAAATTTTTAACTTTTCACTTAATGACAAATCACTTAATGATTTTTTATATATATTTTTTCAAATCTATTATTCCCAAAATAACATATTTTCAAATTAGTTCTAATTTTACATTATACAGATTTATTTTAAATGTAATCAATGAAATATTGTAATGATTAAAATATATATTACTTTACAGTTTCAATTTTTGTTACAATAGTTATTTAATTTAAGAGCATTTTGTTTATTTTTATTTAAATATATAAATTTAATTTACTTTACTATAATAATTTATTTTTGTATATATAATTTAAAAAAATTACTTTACTATAATAATTAATTATATTTTAATTATGAATAAAAAATGTTATTAATATATACATAAAAGTGTTTTAGTATTTTTTTAATAATTTATTATAATTGTTTGTATTATATTAAATGAAGTTTTAAAACAACTAATAGTAAAACGACATAAATGTCAAATTACTAGTTTTCAGATAATTTTAACTTTAAAAAACAAATGAGATTACTGTACATTCAAAAGTAAAGGAAAAAAAACAAATATGTCATTCAGATTTCAGGTTTCAATCATTATTCAATCTTCAATTTTCAATAGCACTATTCAATCTTCAGATAAAAAAACAAACGATCCCTAAGTTGTCACACTCCGCTGCCTGTGCCTGCTAGGCATCTGAGACTCAGATTTGGAACCCCATTTGGGCTGGAATGGTAGTATTGGACAGTTTAAAACGGATCAATATTGTTGTCTTCTCAAATGGGGCTTCGCCCATTTACAGGTTTACATGGCCTTTCGATCTGTTGTCAATGAATTATTAGAATGAGGTCACATTTGGGAGCGAGACACAAATTAGCTATATAAGTTCATTATATTCCACATTTAAAATGCAACAAACAAAGCTGTTGATAGCCCACAAATAACAGAGGAATACATTGTCCACAAAAGTTATAAAAAGGGTAAAGTTATGATCACTATAATAACCTCTTACTCTAGAAGCTAATAATGTGCAAGCAAAGCTTTGTGGTACCGTAAGTTGATCAAAAGCGTGAAGGACTGACACTCCTCCATCTAGAACAAAGAACAGAACCAATTTCAATGTACTTTTCACAAGTTATTCCGCTTGAAAAAAACTCTTTCAAATTATAATCAAACTAGAGCATGAACTCTCTCGACTTAAAACTACATAAAAGTTGTAAAAAGGAAAAATGAGTCAAAGTTAGCTGGTAACAGGAGCTTGTTTCTTCCCTTTCTTGTTCCCTCGGGCTGTCTCGCCTCCCCTTATCATTCTAGAGAGTATATCTGCCTGCTTTGTGTTCCCTTCCTGATTAAGGCTAGCAATTAAATCCTCACAGCTCTTCCAATTACTGATATCTCCTTTCTCCACTATTTTACACAATATTGAATATGCATTGAGGGTCTTCCCTCTGCTAAGAGGGCATCCAGCACCTTCTCATAGCTTGCAATGTCTAAGATACAGTCTCTCTCCAAGCAAAAGTCCAACAATTTAATAGCAGCAATGGTCTTCCCTTTCTCAGAAAGAATTGATAAAAGATTATCAAAATTGGGTGCACTCCCACTTTGCATCAGTAGATCAATTCGTCCAAGGGCTTCCTCAATATGTCCTCTAATGAGAAGAGCTTCCAAGATCTTGGCAACCAAATCCATGTTCTCCTTCACATCCTTCTCCACCATGTTCTTCATGACACAACTTGCAGTTTGAACCCTCTCATCTTCAAATAGACTCTCCATCACTGACCTGAATAATGATAAATCAGGAATATGCCCATCTTCAATCATACTGTCCAAAGCGGTCTTCGCATCAGCTGGCGCACCTTTCCTCAGTTAGCTCTCAACAAGCAATTTGTAAGCGTCTGCTTCTTTAGTTTAGGCATACCCCTTCTACCCATAATCTTAATAATTTCAAAAGCAGAATCTGGATTTCCTTCTTTTGAATGCCCATGGATTAAATTATTAAAAGCACTTGCATCCAAACCACCCTTTTTCATAAATTGTCTGAAAAAGACTTCTGCTTTTTCAGTCTGAACATGGTAACACAAATGCTGAATCATTGGATTATAAGCACTGGCCTCCATATCCAAAGAACTTTGTGGCCTCAAAATGATATTCTTCTCAACAATTTTATCCAACAACTTAATTGCCCAATCATACATCTCAGCCTCGCAAACATTCTCAATTGAAACACCATAATGTCCAGCCTCTGTTGGAATGCTCAACCTAATCGTGGCCTTAAGCACATTTGCAGCCACTTCTAGGTTCCCAGACCGACACTGACAAGTTTACAACTTCACAAAATCGGGAATTATCCTTCGGAGCTATATACTTCTCTACCATCTCCTTCAAGACAGTCTGTGCTTCAGCCATTTTCCCCGCATCACACAACCCCGGCAACAATGTCGAGAATATAACAGCATTCGGCTTAATATTAAACGACTGCATTTCCGCAAACAATCTCAAAGCATTATCAACTCGCTCAACCCCAACATACCCTTTAATCGTAGTAGTATAAGGGTACAACTAAGAACCGTAGGCTCAATATTCTTCCCCTTCATCTCCACAAACAACTTCTCCGCCTCATCCATTTTGTTAAACCTATTATACCCATTAATCATCGTATTATACGTAACCACATCAGGCGAAATCCCTCTTCTCTTCATATCCTCAAAAAACCTCATAGCAGTCTCGAACCTGAAGCTCAAAAAGAACCCTCAAATCAGAATTTTATACGTATGCCTCGCCGGCTCTATGCCCTCACTAATCATCTTATTAAAGTACCTCTTCGCCATCATATAGCGACCCCGTCTCAAGATCACCTTAAACAAAGCATCATAAGACTTAACAGTCCTCTCCACACCCAATTCTTTCATTTTATCAAAAATCTTAACAGACTCCCGAACAATTCCCTTCCTACCATAACTATCAATCAACACTACGAACATATCCTCGTCCCATTCGACACCTTTTCCAGGCATATCTAACAAAATACACCTAGCATGGTTCAACTTAGAAGCTCGCCCTAAGATCTGAATCATTTTCATGTGGGTTTCGCCGTCATGGTTCAGCAACCGGCACGCTCCGGGTCCGAGTTCTTCGCACTGTCAAGCACATTATACACAAGATTGCGATCGAACATTAGAACTAATCCCCGGATCGAATTCTGCAACCGGGTCGTCCATGCCGGGTTGGACATCATTCTACATATTATGTCCTCTAACTTTTCTGGGTTTCGTCGCCTACCTCGTGGAAGTCGCTGGTTCTGGGTCTGGTCCGTCTTGGTCGCTTCTTCTGCAGGAACTGGATCCGGGTAAGGGCCGGTGAGTTCTGAGATTTGGTCATGGGATGAGCTGAAGAAATGGAGAAGACTGAGCGTGTGAGAGTTTTGAAATCTGGGTACGTTTGGATAAACCCTAGGTCTCAACTGTCAGGGCCTAGAGATGGAGATAGAGACCATTGATAAGAAGCGTTTCAAGATGTGAAATTGATGCTAGAAAGGGATGTCAAATGGGTTTTGTGATGGTGTGTTTTGATCGGGTGTTGATTTACAGGTAAAATGAGTGAAGAACGCCACTGTTGCTTCCAGAGTTGGGGTTTAAGCAGCTCCGTTTTTTATTTTTATTTTTATTTTTCTTATTCCGGGTAAAACCTCATCACTGTTTCGTTGTGTTGTATACTAGAGTACAAGTTTAATGTTAGAGATCTCTGCTATGAAGTTCAGGCCCTGGGCTCAGCCCAAGCCCACGTAACTGCAAAATCATCATCAAGATTGTCAGCATTAGTACGAGCGGCGATGTTTCCACCCCTTAAACGCCGTACTGATGTACACCCATTTTCATACATCGCCACTCTATTAGTACTCACTGACACAGTATTTACGTCTCTTTCCTAAATACGCTTTCATTATAAATGGTTTAAAAAATTATTATACATAATTATAGTTCATTTAATAGAAAATATTATGATATATAATTATAATTCATTCAATATTAAAATTTTATTGCATTCTAACTTATAAATAAATGTCATCAAAACTATATATTTATATCAATTTGAGGTCACTTCAATCTGCCATATACCTCAACATTCTTGCTTTTAAAGATGGCAAATGTGAACTACAATATAAATTTAATTAGTCTCACACAAAAAACCAAATAACAATAACAAAGCTCAAGATGCAACTTCAAAATAGAAAGCTTGATCATTATTCAAGGCCATGTAGCCAATTTTATAGCTCCACAAAATCCTAAGGTCGGTTCTCTGTCTAGATTTTGCTCACAATTAAAGGTTTTGAAACTAAGACATACAAAGCTTAGACAGAAATCAAGGCCTAACCCAACCGCGTTGCCTTCCTTTGTAGGGCATTTAAAATACAGATATTCAACCCAGCTGGAAATAATGTCCTTCTTGTCGCCCATAACACAACATCTACAATGCATTTTCACAACAACGTGAGGACTGCAAAATTGTATTGTGTAGGTGGATTGCACAACATTGTTTGACAATGACATAGGTGTGTTGTGTTACAACAAAAACATGTATGTGTTCATGTCAAACTTCATTGTTGCTTTTTCTTCTGTATTCCTATTAAAAAAATGGACAACCCTTAGGGTGATAACTATATCTACTACCAAATTTACTGTGTCGACAACTGTGAAGGTTGATGATTCTCATATTAAATCACTTTCCACCGCATCTCAACATGAAGGACTCCGTATTTCGAATTAATCAGGTGGTACTTCTCCTTGATGCGTCCATTGTAGACTACATCATGCAGATTAATATCAACAAATCCCAATGACTCCTACATAAATCACAAAAATTCCAGAATGTAGTTTCATTTTGAATTAAAGAAAATCTAAGGGCAAATAAAAAAAACCACGTAAAGGTAAAAACAACCTTTGGTCGAAAACTGAGCCCTCTCCGCTTGCTTTTGACTTCAATGCGAATCTTCTCCTTCAGTGGAGCCTCTTCAAGCACAAAGTGAAATTCTTCATTCCAACATGGATCTCGTGATTTCTTGATTGTCTAAACAAAAGCACAATGATCAATGGAATACTCTATAAACAATCCACTTCTACTTGGAATCTAAGCCATAACGAAGCTAAATAGGGATCACAAATTAATCCCTGATTTTTTATCTATTGATCTCAGATATAAGAATATGCACCTTGGTTTTCCTCTGTTCTCCTCTAAATAAAACCAAAGCATAAGGATTATTGTGATGCTTCCCCTCGACATCCTCGGCTCCTTGTACTGTAACCAATAATAATCCAGCTCCTAAAGAAACATATTCAAATGACCTTTGCGATTCACTTTCCCTCCTCACATATTTGTCTAGAGGACCACTGGATTTTAGACTCTCTTCTCTAAAGGGATTAAATGTCAACTCCACTACTAGTTGCCCTCTGTTTTTCTTGTTTTGAGGATCATTAGGATTTGTGTTCTTGACCAAATTAAGTGTCAATTGTTTAGTTTCATTTGGAGCAAGAGACCGCAATGAAACAACTTGCATTCCCAACTTGTCATGTGTTCCAACCTGTGAAACCAAAATACGAAAATCTTAATGTGCAATCCACACTCAGTTCCTAAGATATTAAATAAGTTTGACCTCATCAAATTCCAATTGAATTCTTAATGTTTCTTAACACCACCACTTATTTGAATGGAAAATTAGAAATCAAAACAGGAAAAGGGGTTATCGTTGCTGCTCTATGATATGCACATCATATATTATGATAACTACAATATGCAACTAAGCTTAATAGAGACCAAAATATTGGATATCAATTCATTTTCCCGAAAAATATGTTAACAAAAAAATAAAAAATAAAAAGTACTGAAGAAAATGTCGAATCCTACTCCCAAAACAACATTGATAGATTATTCAGTAGTTTTCCATAGTCTACTTCCTATAAAGCCAAGTGCTGTCAAATCCATTTTTATTTTTTCAATTATGAACTGTCTTAAAAGTGATAAAAGACAATTAATTAATTCAAGCATTATTATTTCTTTATAACGTAGTAGCTGCCAAAAGAAAAACTAACGAGTACAAAACCTTCTCCCAATCATAGGCATGTAACTGAAGAACTTGAGATTGGGGGTCCTTCACTGTGAGCTTGAAGTCCTCATTCCATTCAGGGTTCAAGGTCTTCATTTTAATAGAAGTTTTCTTTGCAGGAAGCCTCTCTCCACTTAAACTGAGTTCGACATAGGGATCAGAAGCTCCAAATATATCCATCTTCAAGAGTTTGATTGCTCGAACAACCTTTACATGCAATATGCCTACAGGCTTCTTTATAGCACCACTAGGGGTAAAAGAAAGAATAAAGGGAAAAATGTCATGATAATTTTTGCTACAGATACAATGGTATGAATATTAGGATATAGATTTTCATGAGAACATATTGCTGTTAAAACTTAGTGTCATCCATCCTTAACCATGCTGCATTTCTATAAATTTTTTACTTACACTGAACCATCCAGAATCGGAATTTCGAGAGTTTGGGGCCAGAGATAGAGGCTAGCAATTTGTTTTCTTATAGTTTCCTGTTAAAAACAAATCAGTAATTACATTGCTGTACAGAAAGATTCTACGTCTACTCGTGACTGTTAATTTTCTCAGTTCAAACAAGAAGTAACCAAAAGTTCAAATGTTTATGTAATCTGTCAGGATCAATTAATTATAAAAAGCACCCTATCATACCCTATGTCCTACCAGACAATCAGAACCTTGAAATTGGTAATTATTGTTTGCATATTAATCCCATTTAAAGTGTTATCAAGTGAATGTCATATTTATTGAAGAACTGCCTTCTGAACATAGCTTTATAGTGAAGCAATAAGAATTATAAAAGAATATGGTTACATCCTCAAGATATTTAGAAATCATACGAAGTCAATTGAAATAATAAACAAACTAGATAAGTAGGTGGGATTCCTCATTATTTGATGGTTAAGATACAAGTAGTAGATCAAAACGTGTTTCCTATTTTATTCTTGTGTTACATTCAAGTTAGCTGTTCTATGAAAGGTCAACCAAGATATACTAAATAATTTCCATTGAAATATTTACAAATTAAAGTCAAACTTACAAGTGTTGCAGCATCATATGTGAATTAATTATTTTTATATAATTAATTAAATGTAAAAAAGCAGTAAACTAAGTGGTCGTTTATTTTTTATTCTGAAGACTGAACAGTGTTACTGAATAGTGATTGAAACCTGAAATCTGAATGATATATATATATTTTTTTTTTTCTTTACCTCTGAATGTATAGTAATCTCGTTTGTTTTTTAAAATTAAAATTATTTGAAAACTAGTAATTTAACATTTATATCATTTTACTATTAGTTGTTTTGAAACTTCATTTAATATAATACAAACAATTATAATAATTTATTTAAAAAATACTAAAACACTTTTATGTATATATTAATAACATTTTTATTCATAATTAAAATATAATTAATTATTATAGTAAAGTAATTTTTTAAAATTATATATACAAAATAAATTATTATAGTAAAGTAAATTAAATTTATATATTTAAATAAAAAAAAAAAAATGTTCTTAAGTTAAAGAACTATAGCAACAAAAATTGAAACTGTAAAATAATATATATTTTAGTCATTGTAATATTTCATTGATTACATTTAAAATAAATCTGTATAATGTAAAATTAGAACTAATTTGAAAATTTGTTATTTTGGGAATGATAGATTTGGAGTAATGTATATAAAAAATCATTAAGTGAAAAGTCAAAAATTATAGCTTTTTATATTCGGTGATTTTTGGGTAGTTTCAAGTAGTTTGATCATTTAAAAAAACAAATAAAAATCACTTAAAATGTGTAATTCAGACCCATTAAGTGAAAAGTGATAAAAACAAACAACCCCGACTCATCACAATCACACTAATAGATGAGAAGAAGGTCAACCATCTTCCAAACATTGTAACAACTGATAGCCTAACCAAAACCACAGAAAGACCAAGAAAAAAGAGCACCTGTACAAATCGGTAAACTCCTGGGATAGCCATTATATCACCTCCCATTACCTTCAGTCCAAAGTCAACATGTGGCTGCATATATAATAAACATATTGGTCACAAATGATTCATATTATTCTAATTTCTACATAATTGGAGGTTCATCAATCAAAAGTATGCACAAACAAAAATTTCAAATCTCTGATAACTTATTCAAATTCATCATCACTTGCCTTCTCCATCAAAGATATTACCATGTTAGAAAAACAAGGGAATGCCGGTACTAGAGGCTTCAAAACTATTCGCGGTGCTGCACTTATTTGTACATCAAATAGCTGACAATAAGCATGAACATAACTTTAGATAGATGTCCTATGAATGCATTAAGAATAATGACGCATCTTCAATACGCAAGAAAATGATGTTAGGTAATGTTCATGTTTATATCAAGCTATATGATTGATTACTTCACCTTAAATACCGTGACAAAAAAAATAATAATTAAATAACTACAAGATGGTTAATTAAGATAACTAAACTTCATTTGATTTAGTGTCAATAAATATATGTTGACTTGTTTATGAAGCCAACAAAGAAAAGGAGTCGTGTCAAATGCTATTAAAATCATGATGGAAGAACTATTTATTTTTCTAATTCAGTTCCCAAAACACACTATTACAATATTATTAAGACCTAAGAATTAAGATATGATTAAGAAGCTATTCCAACCTGTACTGTGATTGGTAGAGAGAATAAATTCAACACCAGGGTTATGTCCGGATTTCCAGCCCATCTAATCACAGGCTCGAGTACTATTTCATTCTCATTATTAGTTTGGCACACTTTGATACCTGTCAGTTTGATGAATAAGATCCAATAAACAAATGAAAAGCCAAAAATGGAATTCTGAAGCAGATGACTTCATGAGTAGTGAATGATCGATGACAAGACAGCTTTACACATTTTTAAATTTCTTATTGAACAGTGAATAAGTTACCCAACTCATCCAACAGATAAGTTGCAATGATGCCAAGAAAACCCATGAGAATCTCAAACATTATTCGATACATTTAACAGGACTAACATTTTTCAAATCCAGTATTTAGGAAATATACTAACCATGAAATTTTGGACGAAGAGTTCCAAGACTCAAACTCTTAAAATCTACCGACTTCACAAAAAACTCGCTACCATATTCTGAAAAGATTCGCTCCACATTGCTTCTTATAATACCACATATCGCCTGCACAAGAAATAAACTGAAATCTCATGCTAGCTATTCGTATATACAATGGCAATCGTCAACATTCTAGAACTTAAATTCAATGCCAATAATATTTCAATTATAAACTAACAGATTAATAAAAAACAAAAACAAAAACAAAAAAAAAACAAAACAAAAGGCTATACACATAATGAGCATCTGGTTCGTTCACCTAACCTTATCTAGGTAAGGCCACATGTCAGCTAGAAAATCATTCAGCCAGTCAATCTGCACGGTCATAAAAATGAAACGACTGAGAAATTCTTCAACCAACAATCATAACGAATGTTATGAAAATTCAAAACTCACTCGCTCATACTCAGGTTGCTTCACCCATAGAGGAAGTTGAGGCAAAAGATCAAGCACAGAGCTTGAATCCAACTCATAAACCGACCTAATTATCGGATCCTGCACACACACCAATAAACAAAACAGAAGCATTATATAATATAACCACATGGAGTTTCACTAAAAAAATTCAAATCATATTTATTCAAAAAACAAGTACTTCAAATACACCAAGACACATTTAGCACCAATGAACTCAAATAGAACAAATGAACCAGAAAATAATCAAATAATTGTAAGTACCTATATTTGTAAAAATAAATAAATAAATAAAACTCACTTGTAACTGAACTGTCACCAAAGATCATAAAAACAAACTATTAAAAGCTATACATGAAACTGAAAATGCAAATGATAAAAAGATCAATCAAATGATGACTTCATCGAATCATCGTCGAACAAAGAAGTCGAAAGGAGTAATTAATTACCTTGACAAGAGTGGGCTCAGAGTAAATGGACAAGAAATAACCGACCACCAGACCGATAGGGATTCCAATCGCTAAACCGATAACTCCTAATAAAACACTCAATAGCCCCATCGTCTTTAATTATTCTTTAATACAATACGATTAGTGGCAGGTGTGTTTAGAGTGGATACAGATCATTAAACCAAAAAGCAAGACTGAAAATCGAATTGGACAGAGAGAGGACGGAGCGCGCAACGCAACGAAACTGCCAGTTGCGAGGACAGAGTCTGGTTGAGGAATCCACGTGGACAACGTGGGGGCCACCGGGCAAGGTTGGAATTACGATTTTAGCCTTGTTTGTCCTGTTGAGTGTGAGAGAGACAGAGGGGGAGAAAACGTGTTTTGTTGTTTCGTTTTTTAATTTGATAGGATGGGACACCTGGAATGTATTGACGGATGACTGCACATGGCAAGTGATCGAATCCGCTGAGGGAGTTGGGACTTGGGAGTTTTCAGTACATTTGTGTCTGTTACGTGGCGTATGGAGCGTGGCTGACATTGATGCGGAAACGTATGTTTTGTAACTGTTTAATCTGATTACGATGATGAATGCATTTTGTTATAAAAATTTCGGAGGATATAAATAATTAAAAATAGGAAAAACTTCATTATAGTCCTTAAGATTTTTAAAAATATCAAAATTTTAAAACTATTTTAAAAACAATTATTTTTATTCTCAATTTTTCAAAAACTTTTTAAAAACGTCCAAAATAATCAGTCAACTGATAGTCAACATTAACAAAATACATAAAAAAATAATTTTACCTTTAATGGCTATTAGTTTCACATAAATTATCGAATTATATAATAAAATAATGAATTTATGAGTTAAATTATCTAAAATAGTTTTGAATTTAAGTTGTTAAAAATAACCTAAAGTCACCATTAACCGTTAGTTGACTAACGGTTTGGACTTTTTTGAAAAGTTTTGAAAAAGTTAAGGATGAAAAGAACCGTTATTAAGAGAGCTTTAAAAACTTGATATTTTAAAGACTAAAATACGTTTTTACTTAAAAATAAATAATTTAACGGACTTTAAATTACATGTCTTTGTAAAATTTAGTAATTTTGAAACGGTAATGTTTAATAAAATTTTATTCATAATTAAGATATAATAAAAAATTATATAGAAATATTTTTTACATTATTTATGTTAATATCACTAGACCCAAAAGTTTAACCTGATAGAAAATGAACCCAATATTAGTATTTAAGACACATCCACATCCCCTCACGTATAACATGGATATATGACAAATATTAGACATATGTAAAACACCTCTATTGTTATAACATATGTAACAATAATACAAGATAAACAGAAGAGAGAGAGAGTTTGAATCAGAGATCTATAAGCTCTAATACAATGTTAGTTACTATCAAATAAAAAAATTTAAACTGATAAGAAATAACCAAACAATAGTATTTAACACTTAAAGTTGACACGTGATAGTTTAAATGATAAATTGAATGTTTAACAATAATGTTCAAATATTAATGACTAACAATAACTTTGAAGTTATTTTTTAAAAAACATTATTGGGGCAAATGGCTTTAGGTTAAAAACACAAACACAACTTTAGAGATCAACATTAGATTCAGTCACAATAAAAAGATCAAATTGTTCAATATTGTATAAAGCTAATATATATATATATATATAAATGAATTATCTTTCAAATGATGGATTTGGTTTAAATATTTAAAAGTAATGCTAGATTTTTTAAATATTTTATCTAAATTTATACTTAAATGACATGATATGTGAATTGTTAACATTTTATAAATTATAAGATGATGCGATAATTAATGGGATGTTGATAATTCACACGTTATGTCATTTGAGCATGAATTTGGACAAAAAAACTTACGAAGCCTAGCATTACTTATATTTTAAATGTAATTTAATGATTTGAAATTAAGTGAAAAGTCACAATGTTATTATTATTATTTTTTTTTTGGCTTTTTACTTAAACACATTTTGTTATTGTTGTTGGCTTTTTTTCAGTAATCAGGCAACTTAAAAATTCTAAAAAATACTTTAAAAGAAAATTCAACAAATTATTTAATTTCACTTAATTCCAAATCACTAACTTTTTTTTTCCCCAAATCTATCCTTTTAAAGCAAATGCATTTCTAATTTTATCTATATTATTTTGTACTTTTTTTTTTAATTATAACCCAACATTTATAATTAATCAAAGCTAATTACCAAAGCATTTTTTTAATAGAAAATAATTTGGAAGTTGCATTTAGTCGTCAACATTTCAACACTATTATTAAACTTTCATTTTTTTTTTTAAATAATATAAAATCCATTTTTACATTGTTTTTTATTATATCTTAATTATGAATGAAATATTATCAATATTTATATAAAAATGGTTTAAGATTTGTTAAATTATTATGTAAGTTATTTGTATTATATTAAATAAAAATACATAATAACTAATAGTAAAAAAATATTATAAATGTTAAATTAATTTTTTTGGGTAATCTTATCTTCTAAAAACAAACCAGTTAACTATTTATTAGAAGGTAATAAAAAAAAAATCAAACATGTCGTTTATATTCAAGTTTCAATTACTGTTTAACCTTTTGTAAAATTCATTATTGTTCAATATTTTGCCCCACATTCTTGTAACTTCTCTTTTAGGTGAAGAACTTTCCATATTTTGCCCCACATTTTTGTAATTTAATGGATATAACTGTAACTTGAAAATCCCTATTTTAAAGATAAAAAATGAATATTCTATGAATGATATCCATAACGATAAGCATAAAAGTACTGCCTGGAATGTGATTTCTCCTATAGACAAGGAACACTCTAGATTTTTGCCCCACATTTTCGTAATTTAATGGATAGAAGCATAACTTGATGTCGATAGATACAAGTTTTGTTCATAATGTAATTTATACTAAAGATGAGAACCTTTCACATTTTTATAATTTAATGGATATAAATATAACTCAACCCTTACCAAAAAAAAAAAAAATCTATAAATGATATGATAGCTACAACCTATAGATATTGTGCGCAATATAATGTTACGTTTGATAAAATTTCTTAAAATGGATATTTTAAAAATAAATATTTTAAATATATTTTTTACGAATAGAACTTTTAAAGAGAAACTATTGATCATTTGGTTATCAATTAAAAATACATTTTTACATGATAAATTGTTTGGTTGTATCAAACGAAGCCTAAGCCTCCTTTAGATGAGGAACTCTCCGCATTTTTGCCACACGTTGTTGTAATTTAATAGGTATAGATGTAACCCAAACCCCTGTTATACAGACAAAAGACAAGGCATATATGAACAATATTGATATATACAACTTTTGTCCCGAAATATAATTTCTCCTATAGACGAGAAACTCTCCACATTTTTGCCCTAAATGTGTGTGTATTTCGACTGGTTTCCAACATTAGGGAATCATCACGTTATGCACACTAGAATCAAATTTTAATGATTGAATTTAAATAAGGATTAAAATATACGAGTGAGGCATAAATTAGTGTCGTGTGAGAGAGAGAGCGGTTTCGTCCAGTTGCCAACATTGGGGAATCAAAACGTTAAATCTGCGTACTGGAATCCATTTTAAATGAATTAAATGTAAACGAGGATTAAAATATACGAGTGAGGCACAAGTTAGTGACACGCCATTTTTCTTTGCTTTCAAATCACATGCTTCATAAAGTTGATACTTAACTATCCATGAAACGCCTCTAATGAAACAATTAACTGTCATGACAATTTTTATAAAAAAATAAAGAATAAAAGAGTGGTTAAAAAAAATAATTGTTTAAAGAGCATTTATCAAAATTTTAACTGAAAGGACCTAGACATGTTTTGATTCCACATATATTTTAATATATCTTAATTAAATATTTTGGAAGCACATCTACTTAATTATAATTTAAATGATTAATATTTATTTTACAAGTTTTGTATGAATAATCTTTTCCCCATACTATAGGTTTAGTTTTTTTTTTCTTTTGTGAGAGTGGATATCAGACTATGTAAGTAGTTATTGATTCTAACAATTATTGATAGATCTTAATTTGACTTATTTGTTGTCAACTTTCAAAAAGAGAAAAAGAAAGTAGTTAGTGCATTTTTTTTTTTGAACATTTATGATAAATGTTCAAGTTTTATCTTATATGCTTACTTGCACGTGTCAAGCAATTCTTTCCTCTCCCCCCCCCCCCCCCCCCCCCTATTGTTAGTGTAATTTTATCCTGATATCTTGAGAATGGATTTATGGGTTTTTATTGCTATAATATATATTTTCTTGTGTTATACATTATAAAAGTATGTTTTTGGATCTGTGTTGTTGGAGTAGATATCGTTGTGTTGCGGAAGTAGGTTTTTGGACTTCGTATATAAGATTTAATCTTGACAAGTCTCAACAAACTCGGACCAAAATAAATATCTTCTAATGATAAGAATGTAAATTTGTAGGCCTCATATTGTTAAAATAAATATTGTCTAATAGAATGAGAGTGTATCCGAACCCATATAGTTGGACTAGACACTTTTTAATGTTATAAGAATAGATATATGGATCAATATTATTGGAGTAGAATTTTTGATATTACATATAATGTTTAATCTCAACAAGAGTCGACAAACCTCTAGCTGGAGTAGGTATCTTTCGATGAAATGATATTGCATTTATGATCCAATATGTTGGGTAGATAACCCCGGTGTTAAGACGTGATTTTTTATTTCAGTGGGGGTAGGGACGAACTCCTTGCCATTAAGGTCAAATGATTTTGTAATTATTTGAGATAAAATAAAATATTTTAGAAATAATTGAAAATTGCTTTACTAATTAAAAACTGCTTTTATAAAAGTCAAAATGACCTTTTAATCTTTTACGAAAAGATGCAGATGTAAAGTCGCATGATAAGAGATTCATTGTAATTTTATGCTGAAAAATCATTCTAAAAGATTTAATTAATTCTTCAAAAAAAATTAATTTTTTTAATTAATTAGCATAAATCCCTATCAAGCACAACAACCATAATCAATTCTAAATTAAATCGAAGAGTTTTTTTTTTTTTTTTTTGAAATCAATCGAACAGCAGTTTTAATCACGAAGAATCAACAGATAGAATACAAAACTAGATCTCAAATTGCCTTGTCATAACTGCAAAGAGGTGTCTGTTTGGGTGTGAGTTTTCAATCCTTAATATAATTTAATTCTCTCTCAAATTTCAAGAAATAAACCATTGTTTTATGAGTCAAGCACAAATCATCAACCCACTTAGCACATTTTGAATGACAACACCACAACCAGCAGTGAATTACATGTACAAATTGTATAATTCTAACAAGATAATTTAGATACAATGAACCGAAATTTGCAAAAACTGATGAAAAGAACTCCAACGAGTATACTTTGAACTGGGCAATATTGCATATACTACAGTTACGAAGCCCAAAAAATCTGAATCTAGTAAAAAAATTAGACAAACTAGATTTTTGGCAACTTAGTGATCTGAACAATGTTGTCTACTGGGGGATTTGTCTGCCTTAACTGCAACTTTAACTGTCAGAGAGATAAGAGGAACGATAGTTTAATGGTTGATTAATCGATTAATTATCACATTAAGGTGGGTAATTAATTGGACCATTCAAGTTCAGTGAACTTGTTCAAAGTGAGTAACTGATTTGAGAACCCCTTGTGCTTCGATTAGTGTACTTAATTAATATTTAAATTTATTGTTAAGATTAATAATAAAGTATACGAAGATGGAGTTGAAGCAAGGGTTTGTAGTTCCATGCATTGTATTGCCGACCAAAAGATTAAGCATGTGGAGAGAGAGAGAGAGAGAGTGTGTGTGTGTGTGTGGTTTGCTGTATTAAAAAAAAAAAAAATCGTAAGATTTGGATGAGTTCTCCTTTTCATTTAAGTTAGTTACAATGTCACATGTGGATTGCGGTTGTGAATTAGGGGTGGACAAAAAATAAGACTCAAACCAAATGACCCGACTCATGGGCGTTCGATGTGGGTCATGTGTTTATTTGAAGGGTGTTCGATTCTTTCTCCGCAAAACCAAATGTTTTTCAGGTTGATTGAATTTTGAGTATCTAAAAACGATCGATTAGAAAAACCGACTCAAGAAGGGCACATGCTTAAATTCGTATGTGCCATATATGAAGGGCAACCCTAATTGAATCCCATTTTCATCTTCTTCATCGTAGGCACCCAGGTTGACCCCCTGTTCTTCATCGTCTTCTTCACATCACAACCATTCCATTTCACCATTGTCGTTTACATACTACTACCTTTTTCGGCAACGGTCACTACCTCTGTTACCTTTTCTAGCAACCGCTGATCTTGATCTTCTCAATCTAGAGTAGCTTCTCTCCATCTCGTTTGCAACACGAGTTACTCTTTGGACTCCATATGCTCTTGAGGTATCCAAACCAATGTTTTGTTTCAATTTGTGTATTTTGTTTCATTTAGTATGTTTGTTTTAGGTTAGGGATCAGTTTTGTTGTTTGATCTAATGAATTTTGGTGATTGAATCTCTGTTTGATTTGGTTTGATTGCAACAATTTATTTCTTTCTTGTATGTTATCTTGGTTTGAATGTCTATTTGACATGGTTTGAATTTCATTTTGATCAGTTTATAAGTGTTTGAATTATATTTTGGTTTGAATTTTGGGTTTATATAAAAAAACATGTCCAAACTTGAGCCCATAACCGATGAAACCGAACTGAATCGAGAGTGTTTGTTTTGATCAGTTCTATCTTTCAAATTTTCCATATTAAGAGTCAAACATAACTTGGTAACACCCTTTTGCCCACCCAAATGTGAATAATGCATATATATTATAAAAAATTTAACTAGTGGACGTCATCTTCTAAGCATAACACTGCATATTTAAATTTCTTCTTTTCACTTTAGTTTCAAATAATAAAATGAAAAAAAAAATATATATATTAAAAATGATATCAACTAACTATAAGCATGCATATCCACTTATAATTAAAATGATATTGTTTACATTGTAAGAGTTTGAGTTCCTACTTATAAATTTATCATAATGTATGGTGAACTTTTTCCCACCATACGTCTTTACCATTTTGTTACATGTGTGTTCAATAAATACTATCATATATGTTTTAGATAAGTAGTGTACTAGTATTTAATGAGTTTTTTCTTATTATTGTAGAGTAGATATCTAACCATCGGTGATGATCGATAGAATAAGAGAATATCTTATAATTATATAAAAGAAAAATAATTTTAAAAATGGTTAAAATAATATTCAATAAAATAATAATTATAAAAAATAAAACATATGACAAGACCGATTTAATAAAAATGAAACTTTTTCTATAAGTAGTGGATGTAATACTATAATTGGTCTCTAACAATTATATTAATTGGCCACTGTTCAATCTAACCCGATCGTATAGGATGCTCATTAAGCTTGGCAATGTTCTGGAATCGAATCATTTCTACCGCTGGTTGTATTAACAAAAAAACAACAATTATGGTAAATTATTGGATGTAACAAGATCACTTAAGAAATTTTAGCTACCTACATTCTTTTCGTGTGTACTTTACACATCCATTGCAAATGCATGAGGTTTTCATATTGGGCTTTTCTTTTTTCCCAGACCCTGAGCTTGTTTTATTTGACAATGAATTTCTCTCTTCTTTAACTAGAAGTGAACTCCATTAATCCATTTCCTGTAATACAATTAAAAGGACTATACACATACAGCTTATGATGTTGATGGAACCAACGTGTGATGAACAGGTACCGGATTGGTTTAGGATACGTGTACAGGGACGGAGTCAAGCCATGTACTATGTTTGGGATGATGGGATAGGGACCTGCTCTCATTAGCCACTCTTTGTTCACGATCCTCCAATTCTAAGCCTAAATTTGGTGCTTTCTTGAAAAGTCAATACAACTACACATCAGCTGATTTGTCTTCACCAAACTTTATTTGCCACTTGCTCTTTTGCAAGCTGCTTCTGGCTTGACAATTTGACATGCTTCATACAAGGATGAATACAGAGGTGTTGCTGTTGTACAGCTACTAATCGCATGACAATCAAGCCAACTGTCTATGCTGCCCATATATATCTCCACCACCTTCAATTACTATTTAGAATATCGTACCATGAACCGTGAACGCTTTATCCATAAATTATTTATTGATCTTCAATATTATTGGTTAATATTATAAAATCAATGATAACGATTGTTAGAAACGAATAATTTGATCATGGATCAAAATAATATAGTACATAAGTTGTGATTTTTATATAAATGATAAGACAATGTGACATATAATGTGTTAGTTTAAAACTTAAATATCATATCATTTCAGTTACTCATAAATAAGACATAATAAATGACAAGATAATCCTATCGGTCCGATGAATATAGGACAAGTAGGTCCATTCATATTATTTGGTTGGTATTTAATTTGTTTCTTAATATCTATTAGGATAGGTATTGTTTGAAAGATGAAAAAGGATTTTTTTTCCCCTTTTATAGATTTAACTATGTCAAGCAAGCCTTAAAAATATGATGTACAAGCATTACTGGTGGTAGAACATTTTTTTTTTTTTTTATAAAACTGAGAGCAGAACATGGTTAAGAGTTGTTCATAAATATTAGGACACTGACATGAATTATACCATAAAAAGAATAATTCCAGAAGGTCTAAGAATTACAATAATTATCTGACTCCATCACAAAGAAGGGCAATAATGTTTACTTTTAATGACTCTTTATAGATAGATAATTTTACATGTAAAAATTATCTGATAATAAAAATTGTAAGAAAAAAACCTTCCGAACCTCGCTCAAAAATGATGAATTATAATCTTTGTCTTCTTAAATGCACCGTAGATCTCATATATATTAACTGTTGATATTGTTTCTGACATCACTGTGTATTATCTAATCAAAATTAAAATAACATTAAAAAAAGGTTTATGATATTGATATGTTAGAATTTCAATATATTGGTTTTTTTTTTTCCTGAATAATTGGATACATGTTGTTTTTTTCCCTGAATAATTGGATATGGAGTTGGTTGGGACAATAACTCGTCTAAAGAAAATTCTTATTTTTATTATTATTTATATATATTTTTTCCTAGTTTGGCTGAAAGCTGCTTCTTGAATGGTTGATTGATTATGATTATTCTTCAAAAATTTGTAAGAAAGCATCAAAATTCAAGGCCAACGCATCAAAATTCAAGACCAACACTCAAAAAAGTCTCAAAGTCTTAACAAGCTTCTTGTGCCACTAAACGACAAACAATATCAATCCTTGGGTGAAAATTAATGGCTAAAATTCACTTGAAAATCTCTGTTCGAGAAGGTGACTTGGTTCTGCATCCTTTTCAATTTCCTCTGACTTTTCTACTCCTGCTTTTTGTCTTGTGGAAAAGTAAATACACTTAAAACTAACCCTCTTTAATCATTTATTTTTAAGGTTTTTTTGCCATCCACTTCACCCCAAACAGTTGTTAAAATATCAAACAATTATTCAGACAATATGAATTGAAGTTAGATAAATCCGAAATTCATTATATCATTGACAACTGTTGATTTATAGCTTTTATCATAAATTGATAAACTCTCAAACGGTTTCTAACAATTTCTAAAATCACATGAAATAAGTTGTACTTCACTGACATTGTACATAATATATTAGTAATTTCCATATAAAAATAAAACAAATTATCAATCAAATCAACCCATCATTGATCTAAAATACAAGCGATATATTGCTTCGCAAGAATCCCTAAGGGATTCCTAAATAATTATATTCACATGATAAAGATGCTTCCACCATGTGTGATATTTATTATAAATATAATCAAAATGTTAACCTGTTTACCATACTTAACAAATAAAAAAACCTACGTTAATATATAATTCAAATAGTTAATATATTTTATTTTTATAATTTTGATGAGAATTCGGAATCCGAATTTCACTTATGTATATATCTATATCCGATTTTAATGAATAACTAAAATAATTAATCCCACTTTACTTTGACATTCTTAATAGAGATTCCGATCCCAGTTTCACCTTCCATATAAATCTATATCTACATTTAAAATAGCCAATGCATTTTACTTTTATATTCCTAACACAGATTCAAGTCCGAATTTTACTATACATATACGTATTTGTATCCATATTTGGTGAATAATCTAAATAATTAATATATTTTACTTTTATATTCATAATAGGGTTTTGAATCCAAAACCTCCATGCAAATATATATATATATAATGCGTGTTTAGTGTCGACGGATCCCTTACAACCAAGAAAATGTTTATTTGAAGCAAAGATAACCGAAGGGACAAGCGTACAAGAATTGAACAAAAGCAGCAGCAGTTACTACAGTGGAAAAGTGACGAAGACCCTGTGATTATCCACAAGTTTTTATTTATTTATTTATTTTTTCGTTTTGCCATTATTGAATTGACAATGCCACAGATAAACCTATACCCATAATAGACTCCATGACTTGTCATAGATATAAAAAAATCTACCCAAACAAAGTAAAAAGAAAAAACACACTCTTCACACACAACACCAACAAATAAAAAGAGAAGAGAGAGAGAGAGAGAAAGGACTATCTATCTATATTTCTATGTATCTATGTGTATGAGGAGCAGCGGCTATAAATGAAAAAGTAGAGAAAACGCTAACTGTCTTTTAGATCTTTCTAGCTTTTAACTCTCATTTGATGTGAAGCTTTTCCTCACTTCACTTACTCTTTTTTCTCTCTCTCTTTTTTATTTAATATCTCTCTCTGTCTCTCTCTATCTCTATCTATAGTCCAAGATATGACTTCCCTAAAATACATATAAACCCAACTTGGTTTGTTTCTTTCTTTTACTTCTTCTTCTTCTCTTTCTCTCTCTCTCTCTCTCTCTGTGGGAACTGGATTTTTTTTTTTGTTTTGTGTGTACAAAAATACATAAGCTTTGCTCTGTTTTTTTTGCCCAAAAGGCAGATCCTTTTAAGATCTAGTTGTACTCTTTACCAGATAGAGAGATAGATTTGCTGGGGAAGAGAGAGTGATAGGGATAGTTTGATTTATAGAGAGAGATTTTGTTGGTGTGTGTGTGTGTGTGTACAGACGACGTACAGAGGTAAAGATTCAACATTTCTCTTAGCCCTAATTTGTACGGACGTGTGTGGATATAGATATTGTTTTTGTTTTCTTGTGGTTTGATATCAGTACTGTGATCGACTCCGAGATTTGTGCTATTAATGGTTTCTGTTTTTATTTTTTATTTTTTATCTGAACCAGATCCGTGGTGGTGGTTTTGTGTGTTTTTGATATGTGGGTTGGTTTTGGATTTTGGTTTTGTTTTTGTTTTAATGGGGTTTTGTTTGGAATTAGGGTTTCTGTCATGTTGAATAGTGTGTTATGTTTTTTTTGGTATCTGTTTTGGGTTGTTTTTGTGATGTTTATGGGAAGATCTGAGGTGATTTCTGAGTTGGGTTTACATTTTTGTTTGGTTGGTTGTGGGTTTTGAAATTTTGATGGGTTTGTTATGAGATTGTTGGAGATGTCTTATTATCATTGCAACTTATTTTTTGGTAATATAAGAGTTTCTGTAGTCCTAATTTTTGGAAGTGTTAGTGTTTGTGTAATATGTTGAATGAATTCCTGTAAGCCTGTTCGATTGTTTTATGCTTTCCTTTGCGAGTAAGCTTGTCAACAGTTATCATTGATTGGTTAAATGTTGGTTGATATTTGCTATTTCTATATGTGGAATTCTGGATGTTATGCATTACACTTTTGGAATATGTGCTGTTTTTAAGCTGTAAATGATTTGAAAGCCTAGGCTTATTGTTCGCCTTCATATATTTTGCTTTGAGCTTGTGGCAAGCGTCGTTCTGCTTGTAATTATGCTTAAATGTTGATCTAGTTGTAGTGATTACTTCATCCAGAGAATTGTGTGCAAATTATAGAAATTTGTTGTTTTTTTTAACTTGTGAGCTGTGTTAGTTTTATTGAGCAGTGAACTGATCTGAATCACTGAATCAGGATTACAGGTCAAAGGTGGGGTCGGAGGAGATATCTATTTGAGTCATTCGGACTCTGTCCTCGATTTTAGTTGCAAGTGTGTTGTTGTACACAAATTTGTTGGAGATGTTTTAACACTTTTGACGAACCTACTTGTTTGGACAGGAGGACGAAAATAGAATTTGTTGTGGAGTAAACAGACGTTATATAGAGGCCTACAAGTTGGTTTGTCTGCCAACATTATATATTAGTGTTGGGATTTTCCTATTGAGCAGTCGCATTGACAATCATTGTATTTAGAAGGGAATTATCTGGATTTGTTGTGTGTAGAATAGATGCATGCAGTCCTACCGGAACAAAGATGACAGCTTACATTTTAGCTTCGCATTAGACAGATTTGTTCTATCGAAGAAGTTGCTGATATGTTGGTGAGTTGCATTACAAGGTTGTAGTTGTCCTTAATTTGATGTGATGGCATTAAGCAGCCATGTAATTTATTTAACGTGGCATGCATTTTCTGGTTATTCTATAGCTTGGAAGTGTAATATAAGTTTCACGTTGTGCCAGTACTCACAGTCTGTCTGAATTAATGCAGAGTAATAACATGGAAGCTGAGATTGCAAGTGTTAACCATCAGCCAAGTGTTCTTAATCGGCTTCTTCCGGCTGTCTTACCCGTTCTTTTAATTTCGATCGGATATGTTGACCCTGGAAAGTGGGCGGCAACTGTTGAAGGAGGTGCTCATTATGGGTTTGATCTGGCAGCAGTTATGCTACTTTTCAATTTTGCTGCCATTCTGTGCCAGTACCTGTCTGCTCGCATCAGTGTTGTCACTGGAAGAGATCTTGCTCAGGTATATATATATATAAATTTTTTTTCCTCAGACATTCTGCTTTCAATGTAGCAGATACCGTTGTACTTGGTTGCTCTTGGTTTTGCTAGGGCGCAACCTAAATACTATCTGGTTATTTTGTAAGAAGGTTAAATGTTAATTCTCTTTCTTGCCTTTCTTGCATTTTTTTTTTTTTGCAGTGAAGCTTACAAATCATATCCTTTTCTTTTTGTGATGACAACAGATTTGCAGTGATGAGTATGACAAGGGAACATGCTTATTTTTAGGAGTTCAGACAGAGCTTTCTGTGATTTTGCTGGATCTTACTTTGGTAGTTTTTTCATTTGCAATAATATGCTGATATTTTATGTGTGTTACTTTTTATATGGTGATGAAACTATGACATCTACTGTTATATTTAATTTGTTCTTCGCAAGCTTTTTTAGTGTTTAATCACTAATGTCTGATCTTTTTCTATTTTCTACAGGTTCTGGGCATAGCACATGGGCTTAATCTTTTGTTGGGAGTGGACTTACCCACTGGTGTCTTTTTAGCAGCTACTGATGCTGTTTTATTTCCGCTTTTTGTGGGTCTCCTTGTAAGGCTGATTACTTGTGTTTCATTAAAATCTTACCCAAGCAATTCACTCGGTTAAGCTACTCATTGTTTAATTGTCAGGGTAACTACAAGGCAAATATTTTGTGGATATGGATGACGGGGAGCATATTGCTTTCTTACTTTCTTGGAGTGCTTTTTAGTCAGCCAGAAATTCCATTTTCCATGAACGGGATGCTAACAAAGTTTAGTGGGGAGACTGCATTCACTCTCATGAGTCTTCTTGGAGCGAGTATTATGCCTCATAATTTCTACCTTCATTCTTCTATCATTCAGGTAATTCTCTGCCTCTGGCATGTGCACCCTCATTTTGTCTGTATGTATATCTTGTTGTCATGTTTGCTCAAATTATAACAGACTTAAAGGTACAAGAGTTGATCTTGGGTCCAATGTCTGCCTGGCTATTTGTTGCCTGGTTTGAACTTTGACATTAAAAGTAGTTGGGTTGGAAGCTTTGTCTCGTTGGAGCAGGAATACTCGGCTATTGGAATATTTGAAGGGAAAAGTGTTTTGTGGGCAGTTGTAGCATTTTGTTGGGAGGTTGTGTGTTTATGATAGCTTTCCTTTTTATATGGTGCCTGCATATTAAAAGTTATTCATTTATCGATATTTACATCACTTATGGTTTTGCAAAGGATAACTAAGTAATCTGATACCCCTTGTTGATTTGTCTTGTTGGTACTGGCTTGGCCCATTGAATTTGTTTGTGTTTAGGGTTCATGATTACAGTCGTTTAGTTTTCAATTAACGTGCTCTTTTGTATAGGACAAATTGTCATGTTGACAATTTTTTTTTAAAGAAATGTGTCTTCCAGTATGAGTGACGCCAAAGTCAAAATCTATTGGCTGTAGATGTGTCTTGGCAACTATTGTCATGCTAGTATTATTATTTCAATGGCTGAAACTATTATGGTTTTTGGCACTGATTTAATATTTTTTAGTTCTGACATTTTGCTTTTCTTCAGTTGAATGTGAATTCTACTTGGAATATTAATTTGTAATAAACAATTGCTTAAAGCATTAACATCTTTGGTGTGCTATTTAAGCTAGTCATGGTAATTTTCTTCTTATGGGCTTCTGTTGGATGAAATATTTAAATTCTGAATGACCATGGTTTGTTTGCTCCTTTCAAGACAAATAATGTTCCAAATGTTCATATTTTTTGGCAGAGCATTCCAGAAATTACTTCTTATTTGCATGATTGACCTTGAATAGGCATTTCTTGTAAATGTATTGTTACTGGTAATGTTATTGAGACATGTCAGTTCTTTGTATTTTGACTTCAATAATAGGGTTTTTTAAATCTTCTTACATTCCTCTTGAACTGCACCTTGGAAGCAGGCTGGCGTGCCTTGTCTGTTGTTGATATGCAAATTAAACTAAGTTCATTTTCATTCTTAACTGTTGTGTGAAGTAAACTCAGTTATTCATTTTCTAAAATACTACTCTCTTTGTTCTTGGAGCAGCATCAGGGACAGTTAAACCTAAACATCTCCAAAGGTGCCTTGTGTCATGATCATTTTTTTGCCATCTTAGGCATCTTTAGTGGCATTTATCTGGTGAATCATGTGCTGATGAACTCAGCAGCAAATGTGTTCTACAGTAGCGGTCTGGTTTTGCTTACTTTTCAAGATGCAATGTCGCTAATGGAACAGGTTTTATTCTTTTTGTTTTTCCATGGATTTGTTTTGCATAAGTGATTGGTCCTGATGACTTTGAGGAATAATGTTAAATATCCTGCATTGCAATATAGTCTCTCCATCCATATCACTATCAATTTCATGCGTACTGATGAAATGATTTTCCAAAATACAGGTATTTAGGAGCCCGGTAGCCCCGTTTGCCTTTTTTCTGGTTTTATTTGCTTCTAATCAAATCACAGCACTAACCTGGAATCTTGGCGGACAAGTTATCTTGCATGATTTCCTCAGACTGGATATACCTGGTTGGCTTCATCGTGCCACAATTAGAATTATTGGGATAGTCCCTGCTCTTTATTGTGTATGGACTTCAGGAGCTGAAGGGACATATCAGTTGCTTATATTCACCCAGGTTATGGTAGCTCTACTGCTTCCATCTTCTGTCATCCCGCTTTTTAGGGTTGCCTCATCAAGACCAATAATGGGTGTCCATAAAATTTCTCAGTTTCTGGAGTTCTTAGTACTGATCACCTTCATGGGGATGCTAGGCTTAAACCTTATATTTGTGGTAGAAATGATATTTGGTAGTAGTGATTGGGTTGGTAATTTAAGATGGAACACGGGAAGCAGTGTTTCTTTCCCTTTCATGGTCCTTCTCATCGCTGCTTGTGCATCACATTGTTTAATGCTTTGGCTGGCAGCTACCCCGTTAAAATCTGCGAGTTCCAGAAATGATGCTCAGGTGTGGAGCTGGGAAGTGCCAAAAACTGTGCCTGGGTCCTTGTCAGAGGAAGAGGAAAATGATATAGGTGAAACTAGATATGTCGAAGAGGAACCTCTCCAGAAGCAAGAATCACTCCCAGTGGCTGTAACGCCGGTGGAAAGCCGCTCGGATATATCTGTAACAAATTGCGATGTTGATTTGCCTGAGACAATCATGAAGCCTGATCAGGAAATATGTGTGGTTAGAGCTGAGGGAAGTTGTTCCAATCTTACATTTCCAAGCCCCACATCAAGTCATCAAGAGGAATCAGCATCTACTGTAGGCCCGGTATTGGTGTCAAGTGGGGCAAATGACAACACTGATGATGATTCAGTGGGCACCAAAATTTTGAAGATTGAATCAGCAAATCCGGTGGAGAGAACAGTGGGTGTAGATGGAGATATACATACTGAAAAGGATGATGATGAAGGAGATTCCTGGGAGCCTGAAGAATCATCCAAAGATGTTCCTGAGAGTGCCGTTTTGTCATTAGATGGCCCCAGTTCATTAAGGAGTCTCAGTGGCAAAAGTGATGACGGTGGGAATGGTGCTGGAAGTCTTTCAAGATTAGTGGGGTTAGGCCGTGCTGCAAGGCGTCAGTTAGCTGCAGCTCTTGATGAGTTTTGGGGACAGTTTTATGACTTCCATGGGCAAATGACTCAAGAAGCAAAGGCTAGGAAACTGGATGTATTGCTGGGGGTGGATACAAAGCCTGCCTCCACACTGAAAGTAGATGCTACTGTAAAGGAATTAAGTGGATATTATTCTGTAGGAGGAAGAGGGTCTGAATCAATGTTAAATTCAAGTTTATATGATTCTCCCAAGCAGCAGACAGTGCAAAATAGTGTTGATTCATCATATGGAGTTCAAATGGGATCTTCAGCATTGTGGACCAGCCCCAGGCAGTTGTTAGATGCATCATATGTTCAGAATTCCAGTCGCAGTGTTTCTGATGCTGGAGATTGGAGGTACTCTAGTTTGCGCATTCCATCTGAAGACTCTGGCGAAAGGCGGTACAATAGTTTGCATCTTCCATCAGAAGATGCTGGCGGAAGGCGGTACTCTAGTTTGCGAATTCGATCAGAAGACTCTGGCGACAGGCGTTACTCTAGTTTGCGAATTCCATCAGAAGACTCTGGCGAGAGGCGGTACTATAGTCCGCGCACAATGCCTTCTTCTGAAGCGTGGAACTATCAGCCTGCAACAGTGCATGGTTTTGACATTGCACATTTTAGTCAGGTTGCTCGGGACATAAGTAGTGGGTACTTGAATGGTCAAAGGGATTCACCAGCCCCTAAATCCCTTGCCTTGGGCCGTACAACGTATGTTGACTCACTCACTTTTGCTATGGGTCAGAAATTGTCAAATGGGCTTAACTCTTTACCAGCCCCTGGATTTCAGAAGCTTGCGGTAGCTGGAAATAGTCCAATACAATCTGAAAGATCATATTATGATGTTAACTCTTCTGGACCCGCTGATGGTGTAGGGATACCAGCCAATGCAAAAAAATATCATAGTTTACCAGACATTTCGGGTCTTGCTGTTCCCCTCCGGGAGCAATATCTGTCCAACAAGGGTGGTCATTGGGATAATTCCATGGAATATAAATCTTCTGTTGGTAGAGCAGGTTGTGAACCATCCCTGTATTCGAATCCTGGATCTAGGGCAGGAGCTCCCTTAGCATTTGACAAGTTGTCTCCCTCCAATGTTTATGGAGATGCTTTTCCTGTACAGGTAAGCACAAGCCCAGGCACTGGATCGCTTTGGTCTAGACAGCCTTTTGAGCAGTTTGGTGTAGCAGATAAAGGTCGGACTGTTGGTGATAGTATTGGAAATAGATCAAATCCAATTTCTCATGATGCAACTTCTTTGGCAGAGGCTAAGCTTCTTCAGTCTTTTAGACATTGTATCGTGAAGATTTTGAAATTGGAAGGATCCGACTGGTTGTTTAGATCAAATGATGGAGCTGATGAGGATTTGATTGATCGAGTGGCTGCTAGGGAGAAGATTCTATATGAAGCTGAAGCCCGACAAATGAATCAGGTTCACATGGGAGAATCTCAGTTTGTGTCTTCTGAAAGGAAGTTTGGTTCCACATTGAACAATGATGAGGCAAGTTTGGTTTCCTTAGTTCCTCACTGTGGAGATGGCTGTATATGGAGAGCGGACTTGATAGTAAGCTTTGGGGTCTGGTGCATTCACCGGATTCTTAGTCTGTCACTCATGGAAAGCCGGCCTGAGCTGTGGGGAAAGTATACTTACGTATTAAATCGCCTTCAGGTAATCTTTTGTAAAGCCTTATTCTACCTATTCAATGCATATGATACTTGCTTCAATGGACCGTTGTAGCTATAGTAAGGTAATTGTTCTGAATTAATTGACCGAACAAGAAAATTATAAGCTGCTTATATATGGGTAAGTCATTCAGGGACCCACCTGGAAAGATCTGCTGTGAAGAAACATGCATTCTGATAGGGGAATTCAATGATTATCTGCTGTGAAGAAACATGCATTCTGATAGGGGGATTCAATGAGTTATTTTCTTTCCTAGGAATCCTTTAAAACATTTTGATTTGTGGAGTTGTATTTAGGTATTGCTTTCTTTGCCACTCATCATCAAGATATTGTCAGGAATTAGTGTTGCAAGCTTTCTTAAGAAAAATAATTTGTTCTTATTTTTCCCTTTCCTGTTCTTTCGATAAAAACAGTTGCTTTTAACCAAGTGCACCGATCTTAAATTTGTGTCACCACTTTGGAATGGTAATGTCAGTTCTGTGGAAACTCCACACTGGAATTGTATGTTATATTATAATTTCTCCTCTAGCTGGTTGAGCTTGAAAGTGATGTTTTTTTTTTTTCCTTAACAGGGTGTCATAGATCTGGCATTTTCAAGGCCCCGTTCTCCGATGAACCCCTGCTTTTGCCTTCAGTTCTCTGGGGTGCATCAGCAGAGGTCAAGCCCGCCTCTTTCAAATGGTATGTTGCCTCCAGCTGGAAAACTAGGAAGGGGGAAATGCACAACTGCAGTGATGCTCCTAGACATTATTAAGGACGTGGAAAGTGCAATATCTTGTCGCAAGGGTCGAACAGGCACTGCTGCAGGTGATGTGGCGTTTCCAAAGGGAAAAGAGAATTTGGCTTCTGTTCTCAAACGTTACAAGCGTCGTTTGTCCAACAAACCAGCTGGTGGTACTCATGAGAGTTCAGGTTCTCGAAAAGTACCAACTTATGGGTCGTAATCTTCATCCAGAGTATATTCCAGCTGAGTGGACGATTAAGTGGGCTGCTTGATTTTGGATAGCGGCTCATACTGTATATGAGGATTGCTTGGTTGTTACGGGACTCTCTCTCTCACTCTCACTCTCACTCAAGGTGTCATCTCATGTGTATTAAAAAAATTCATGCTGCAATTTTTGTTGCTTTGTATGTTATGTATACATAGGATAAAACAAAGTACTGGATATGTAATTGCAGCAGAATTAATGAAAATGGGTAGAAGAAAGGTGGAAATTGTTCGATTGCACTTGCATTTAGATTTTGGTTATTTTGTGCCTGTATCAAGTCCATTGGAAAAGAGGAGTTTTTATTGGATCAAATCATTCTATTGTGGTTCCTTGGTCTCTTATTTTCTGCTACTCATCTGCCTGTCATGGAATCGTGGGCTGTCCTTGTTGACTGTATTGCAACCGTCTTGATGCTTGTGTTGTGTGGTTCCTGAATTTGTCATTAGCATTTGCTGCCCATCTTAGGAGAAAATTTAACCGGATGGATGTTTATGTATACACTTTCTTTTCTGATATTATCATCTGTCAATATGTATGAACATGCTTCAATGGTAAGCATGCAGAGATAATCTACACACACACATATATATATATATATGTATATACAATTTTTATAACTAAAAAATATATTTTTTTGCAATATGAAAGGAAAATCATCTATGTTCATCAAATGTGTGTCGTTAAACCAGAAAAATATCGTAAACATAATAATTTTATAATAAATAACGAATTAAATATCATATAAATATTCTGCGGATAATTTTTTCTAAAGGCAATCTTTTCTCGTCTTTTGGGAGGAAAATTTGGAGATATGCGATAAAATTTTATATTAACTGATTTTAATAATAGACTGATTCAGCATTATACAGTAAAAAAAATTGACATTACATGGGTAGGAAGAAGAGGCGTGAGTGTCGGCTGCCCTGGAATCGAAGTCAAAGCATATGTTGTGTGCTGTGGCCTGTGGACTGGCTGAGGACATTTGTGAGGAAAGCTGGGACACGTGGTGCACTCCCAGTTACTTGAAAATGCACACCTCAATAGTTTATTATTAACATCTCCAACTATTTTATTTCTTTACCATTCTGTCTCTCTCTTTTGGTGCAAAAATCAGATCATCAGTCTGCCTTTTTTCAGTCACTCAAGAGGTATGCAGTTTCTTGTAGTTATAGTTGGAGCTTACTGTTCACTTAATTGTTTATCAGTTGTTGCTTTTTAATAAGAGCTGTTTTGGTCAGTTGTTGTTTCATATGGGTTAAAAGGGTTTTTAATTGGGAGGCGATAAGATTTGTACTTGATTGTACTAATTATGTCACAAATTATGAATATTTCAGGGAATTCATAGTTGGGTGAAATAATTAATCGGGAACACAAATATTGGAAAAAAGATTGAAAGAATTGATAAGGTTGTAGAGAAATGATGTGGGCTCCGATGTACAACTTGTATGGTGAAAAGATAATGAATTTTGTAGGTTTTTTGCATTAATGGTTCTGGCATTTGATCCCTTATCATGTTGTTTAGTGAGAAAACAGTGTAGTACATGTCTACTCTGAATAAATGAAGTTATGGACTAGACCTGTGGCACTGGCAGCTTTGTTTTGTGTTTTTGTTTCTAGTGTTTACTATACCAGAATTGGCTTAGTATGTTGATTTGCAAAGTTATAAGTAATATGCAGGTTCTGTGGTGTACTACTACTTACTGATACCCGTAACCTATTTAAACACTGAAAATTTGTGTGTTACATACGTCTGCGCTATAAAAGGTTGTATTCTAATGAAACAAAGATGGAAATGTGCACCAATTTAGGATAACATAAGGTTTAAAACTTCTAATAATCTAAGATTGTGACAGTGATTTGCAACCAAATAAAAATCGTACATGATATGATGTTGCTAAATTGTTCCATACTGAATCTGTGTCGTGATGTACTGATGATGCAGTAGTACTATCTGTGGGGGAACACTGAAAAAGCTAGCTGATTTTTTGAGATGGGTTTTGTGGTGGTGGTACCATTGTCATTGATATTGTTCATCTTGATCGTAGCCCTTGCGTTTTACCTTTTCGGTAGATCCAGGGGCAGAAATGAAGCCAGAGTTCCACAGTATTATGGGCCTCCTGCTCCACCTACTGCTTCTCTTCCTGGCGACAAACCCTCTCAGGTCTAGAACCGTAATTATAAAATCTATGTACAAATTTTGTCAATAGATTCGCGTTATGTATTGAAAGTACCCATGTAACTTGATTCCATTGGATGACAGTACACATATATATTTGTACGTCCTATGTAAGGAAGTTTTTTCCCCCATAAATATAAGATATCTGTAAATTAAGTTTCATGGTGTTTAGCATCTAAATTTCATTTCCGGAATCAAATTCAGATTAATTATCAGCATTTGAAACAATGGCCATCGCTAGCATTCTATCAGATAATTCTTTTGTTTAAAATTTATTGTCAATTTATCCAGTAATATTTTGTCATGTACGCTTTTTTTTTATGTTCACGTGACATAATTGCAATGGATTGATATACGGATACATAATGTGTCTTTTAAATAACAAACGAAGATTTATACGCTTTTATGGGCGGGCTCCCTTAAAGTATTGAAATTTGTTATAAACATATCTACAGTTCATGATATCTGCAATTCTTTCTTTCTTTCTTTCTTTCTCTTTTTTTTTTTTTTTTGTTTTTTTGCACCATGTCTGCCATTCTTATACAACTCCATCTGTATTCCCCCATAAGGAGCTTTTTTGGAGTTTATCAAAAAAAGTAAAACAGATTTGAATCTTATGATCCGTCATTGTTGGGAGAAAATAGTGATATAGGATTTATATGTATATATGAAGGATTAGTAGTGAAACTGATTAGGACCATTAACATAATGTCTTTTACATAAATAACTGGGTGTTAAATCATCCACTGATTAATGAAATAAACTTGAAACTACCAGCATTGAACTTGCTTTGGTGACGCAATCAATGTTGGAAGTTTTGAAGAGGAGTGGGAGGCTGAGTCACATGATTCAGCACTCTCCATACTCTTTGGTCTATACCTACCACTTCCTTGACATCTACCATTACTTATATTCTATTTTCTTCTAAGAGATGTTTTTGTTAAGAAATTATATTCTGATTTTTATTTAACAAATAGATTTGTCTATCTTAAAAAAAATAGAATATGTTATTATTATTGTAATTAACATGTGTTACAGGGTTAAGATCTTGTTTTTTCATTTTTGTAGTGATGAAGGAATGGATGCTGAATTAAAGGATTTCATAGTGGGATAGGAGAGCCTAATTCATTAGCTTAGGATACAAAATATAAGGGGTTTAACCAGGTCGTGAGTGTGATAGTATATTTGCTCATAGTTCAAGTGGGTAGTGTATTTTTTCGTTTTATATATGTGTAATAAGAGATTGAAATCCTACCACGTGTATTTACTTGTGTGTATGAGAGATATTTTTTGTATTGTGGGAGTAAATATCTTAGGATGTCATGAAAGTAGGTTTTTAAGGCCTTATAGTATTTAATTTTGAAATTTCCATATTATGAGATTAGATTTCTTTGGATATTATGGAAGTAAATATCTTGATCTCATATATAATGTTTAGTTTCAACTATGTTCTTAATTAGAATCCTTACATATTACTTTATAATTATTTGAAGAACAAAAAAGTCATGAGTGTGGCATGCTATTCCTGTGAGACTGCATTTAATTGATTATATCGAGTGATTTTGTATGTTCCTTTCAGAAAACAAACACCGACTTTCAATTAATATTGAGGAAACCATATAAACTCTATCATGAATTGTGATTAATTCCACAAAAGAGAATCAATTATTGAAAAAGGAACATCCTTAAAATAAGAGATACCAAATTAAGTTTAGGCAGCCAACTATAACCCAAAATATATAGAAGTCCATCAATCTGGATTTGCTTTACAGTTGCTACAGTGGACGTATGATCGGAAAGTGAAACACGTTACCTTTGTGGAATTTGGTCCACTCTTCGTAATTTATTTTTGGTAGGTGAGATGTATGGCCTTCAATAAGAAGTCCAGGTCTCTCTTCCACACCCTTCAGTCACCCACACCACACATGACTGCCCCATCATCATTCATGCTGACAACATGTGGTGCTCAAGTCAATTTAAGAAATTAATAAATGTTTTCTTTTCCTTTCGGATCCCAAAATTTGTTATGTATGGGATAATCACTTAACAATGTTAGAAAATCATTTCTCTATAGTTAGAATCTATGTATCTCACACTAGTATAGTCTTTATTAAATAATAAATTACACCTGAAATATATAGGATTTGGGATCCTGGACTGAAAAAAAAAACCATATTTTTTTTGGAAGTTAAAAAAAAAAAAAATTACGATCTTCGAAGTATATTTACTATGTTTGGGATCCTGAACCAAAAAAGAATATCACCATCTTATGCCATTGAAGGGTCTGTCTATATACCATTGAAGGGTTCCCAACTCAAAGAGAAAATTATTGAGACATACAGGGATCCAGTATAATATATTTAATAGAAATAACTTACCATACAAAAGACTAATTTATTGTTTTTGTATATTTTTCTCTTGGTTATAATTTTTTTAACGTGGGATTCATCTCATTTTCATCGACTTCTCATAAAGCTATCTTACATTTTCGACACTAATTGAGTTGAGACATCCTGGGATTGATTAGTAGTTAGTATAGTTTCAACTGTGTTGTTAAGGAAATAAAATCTACTAAAATGCATATAAAGATGATTTCAAAACTTACACATGTTAATTATCTGAAACATATCTAATGTGCCTCACTCATATTTTGTAGTAATAAATGTAATTATCGTGAAACAGCGGTGGATGAAATAGATTCGAAAAACAAAGGTTGATGAAATAGATTCGATTATAATTAATGATGTTTCAAGTTTTTTTTTTTTCTAATATTCTTCTTTCATTTATTTTATCATCACGGGACTAAAACATTAAAAGATCCTCCAATGATTAAATTTTATTTATTTTTTATTTTAAAATAGAATGTGTAATTTTTAATTAATTGACATAAGAAAAAAAAATCAGTATCAACGACTATTTTAATCCGTGACGGACCTTGCAAATGGATTGAAAATGCAACACACGAAAAGTAGAAATGGGCAGTGGATAATAATCGCCCACCACAACAGTGGAAAAAGGAGGTGGTTGTTGGCAGAGACTAAGTCTCTGTTGAGTCACCAGCTAAAAATGATGATCTCATGAGCCATGATAGACCTTTATCAATGTTTAGGATACATTAATTAGGCCTTTTTGACAGTTTTTATATTTTAAATTAAATATCTAGATTATGAAGTTTATAAGAAATCATTTTTTATTAAAATTTGTTAAAAAAAATATTTAAGTTTGTCGAAATCATCCTTACAGGTATTGTTTGTAATGATTTTTTTTTTTTTTTTTTTGAGAGATTGTTTGTAATGATTTTTAAAACCACTATAGCTATCATATCCCACTCTTTTGTGGTTGTAATTATGCTAATTCTTTTTATGTAAATTTTTATTAAAAAGCCATAAACTATAATTAAAGTATTTGGCTATAATTGATATTACCTCTCAGATTTACAGATTTGAATATAAGATTTATACAGTTTAATCATAAATGCATATTTATGACGTTCTACATATTATATACTAAAAGTTGATACATTTTAAAAGGAACATGAAAAATATTTGTTAAAATGGGATTTGTACAAATAAAATACGTCATAAGTGAAGTGAAACCTCTTATTAAAAGAATATTAAAAGAAGTAATTGTTTACTACTTTAATGTCAAAGAAAAAAAAAAAAAAAAACTAAACAAAAAGACGTAGTTGTTGTCATAAAAGTTAGGTGATCAAACGGGAAAAACTTTAATATATCACTATCAAATCTTCATCAAACAATTATCATCGAAAATGTGTTGTTATATAATATATTAGAGAGCATAATTATTTACGCTATATGATTTTAAGTGGAAGGTAACACGTGCCTTCCAAAATTTAAGATTTTGTCCGAAGACAGAACATGAAAATTAACGATATGTGCTACCGGTCAAAGTTTTCTAATTTATTTTTCAGGGCCAAGTTTTTAGAATGATTGTACATGTGACAATTTTCTATTGTCATGGTATACTGTGTGGGTCTATGTCTACCTACTAAGACAAAGTATTTCCTTTTGTTAACCGCAGAAATCTGTAATTTATTTCGAAAATAAGGAAAAAAAAAACATATTTGTATTCATTTGCTTTCTAACTACAAAACAGAATCTTTCTTGGTAAGATACTAAGATATTGCATTGCTTCATTTGGTAATCATGATATTCAATATGCATGTATTAACTAGATTGAAAGTTCTTAGTTGGTGATTATAGGAAGAACCGAGAACATACCTAATTGTATAGATTCTGAGTCAACAAATTATTAAACAATATTTGTATGCAACACATTAATAATGATTTAGATTAGATCACTCTTTAGACCGAGAATCCACTTATTGCATTGAGCATGTTTGCCAAAATCCTTTGTTCCGATAACATTTAATGGTTTCTTTTTGATAAATATGGTTCTTTCATAGCATAAATTCTTAATGATTTTTTCATTAAGAATCAAGAATATACATAATTGTACAGATTCTAAGCCAACAATTTATGAAACAATAATTGTATGCAACATATTGATCATGATTCAGAGTATACAACTATTTAGATCAAGAATCCACTTATTGCAGCGAACAACGCAATGTTTGTTATTATTATTATTATTATTTTGTTGGGTGGGGAATATTGATACTTTACAGGGTCGAATGACTACCGAAACCTACCAAAATTAATCACTGATAGCGCGACTCAGATAACTATTCTCACAACCGAAGAGATGACAACTTTTATTAAGAGTAGACCCACAACCCATACCTTATGTTTTAAAGTATAAGAGCAAAACTTGAACTCTTAACTTTTTAAAGTCAGGATAGATATTTAACCACTCATACTAAAAGATGGTATGCAATTTTAGTTATGTTGTTTATATAACTAATTAAATAGAATTCAGTGGCTGAAATAAACTTGGTATTAAAAAGAGAAACAAAACACAAAACTTGAATCAAAATTAATTATAAAATTAATAGAACTGTTACAACAACCATTGTCCACCTAATAAAGAGGAAGCCACAGACACAATGGCGGTTGGCGGTTTTCCACTTACTAAACTAATCCAACCATAAAATTAAATAAATTTAATAATTAAGGATAGTGTTAACCTATTTCCTAATATATATGTTAACAATTAAAACATTATGAATTGACTCCCAAATAATTAACCAATACCAAAAAAAAACTTATTTATTTGTCTTTTTTCTTTACATATTCTAAAGCACAAGTTAATATTAGCCAGTAATTATATATAATGTCAGTGGGCAGTAGTAATGTATTCTCATTAGAACATGTCCAACCATGTTCTCTATCTATTATTTTTAGTTAAAATAGCCAGTTGTGATACTTTTTATACGCTCTAATTACTCTCTATATGCTTAGCTATTTTACAAAAGGTAAACCACACTCTCTAAATATAGAGAGCAAAAGAGTTATAACAAAATTCTCTCTTTTTTATTTTATTATTTAATTTGAAATAAAATAATTTGAAAATCTTTATCAAACTTCCACTTCTATTACTTTAATATTAATGTTTAGATAAAAATCTCTCTCATGAAATTTTTAAATGAAACAGGAGCCCATCTCTCCACAAATTAGTTTTAATCAACCATTATTTTGGTCTTAATATATGGATTTGGTTATTTAATTGGTTGGACAAACTTACTCAATAATTACAACCATTTAATTGACTTTAATAATCATTCTTACAATCAATCTAATCAATATAATTTATGGATAAAATTATCTAACTAGTAAGATAGTTAGGTAATCTTACGGTCCTCACCTAATAATTTACATCAATTGAATTAGTTATAAAGATAACTATTGAAGTCAATCCAATAGTTGTAATTATCGAATAAGTTTATCCAGTCAATAAGGTAGTCAAATCCTATTCATATTTTTTGTTTCAAAAAAATAAAATACTTGTATGTTAAATAAGTAATTTTTTTTTTCTTCAATTCAAGTTCCAGGTAATTAAAAAAATTCAGGTTTTTGGTTAAAGTATCTCCAAAATTAATTTTGAAAACTCATATTTAAGATTCTTGTTTGAGCTTAGGATGTTATGAAAGTTCTACAAAGAAAATTGTATAAAATAAATTTTAGTCGAACATTTCTATTTGAGTTTGATTTTAATCAATTGCACTATGAAATGTGAAATTTAGTGAGAGACAAGTGAAGAGAAATTGAGAAAGTGGCTTTGGTGTAATGGTAAAATCAAAAGTCTACCTGCCTGCCTTATAAAAAGGTTGTGAGTTTAACTCACGAGTTTCGGTTTAACCCCCACGTACGTAAATTGTTCACTCTTGTTCTTTGGGAAATTAAATATTTAATTTAGCTAGGAATATGTAGAAGAATATTTAACACATAATTTATATGGTTAACTTTATAAATTAACTTTTAACAACTATATGGTTACAAAGACCTGAACTAAACTTCACTCATTTTATGATAGATATTTAAAATTTAACCTGCAACTTATAAAATTTAATATGAGGAAATAATAGAAAATTTGGACGGTACAATCTGAGCCGTAAGTGCAATGCCTACAATCAGAATAAATAATATTAATAGCATATGAGGAAATAGAATAAAACAGGGATGGGCAAACACAAATTAATTAACATCGAGATCGATCATTGGGAAGATGGAATCTCCATATTAGTTTATTTTGAAGCTTTGTTTCTGATTTGTGATTTCACATGTATAATTTGCATATATTGGCCTCTTGATGAATAGAGCTTATTCATGATTAGTTCTCTTAATTAGAGGATTATATTCTTCTCATTCGATGGCTAACAACATGCCAAAGAAAAAGACGAATACAATAACAATAATAAGAATAATGGAGTCAACATTTTGGTAGGTCATACCGCTCATATGGTCAGAGCACCATCACCCAAATACCATTTGTGATTATCTCAATTATTCACGTGGATCAGAACAATTTAATTCAAGAAAACTAATGCTATATATACATCCAGGAAAGAAAAAAAAACAAAAATCAATGCGGATATATAAAAGAGCAAAATGTATGAAAGTGTTTGTATTAGAAATTTTATTTTCAAATAACATGATGAAATTCTTACATATAATTGAAATAAAATGGTGTTGAGTGTTTTGCATATTTTAAGTCTGAATTTAAAAAAATAAGAATAAAATTTAATACTCTTACAACTTTTCTAAATATAAAAATATATATGTATTCTTACAAAATATTAAGAGGAAAAATAAAGTGGACAGCAAAATCGTTTTCCATAAAATACTAATTTCCGACAAATCTTGAAAACATTTTTATCTCACATAAATTAATATATACTACTAATTGAAGCACGAGGTTGAGTTGCATCTTGCATGCAACTAATTCACATCCAGTAGCGTGTGATGTGTGAATTATATATTGTGGTTTCTTTTGGCTAATCTATAAATATAAATATTCGAAGTTGGACTTGATTTGTGCGGTCAACAATGTCACTTCCACTTTAAAAAATTGTTCTTATTCCAGAGTTTGAACGGGAAAAGATGGTGGATTGATTCAAAGAATATATATATTCCCGGACAATTTTGAGATCATGAGATGTTTCTAGGATTCTTCGCAACATGCAGGCAGTTGTACGCGTATGCATGTACGCCTTATTTAACTACTCTACTCGTCGTACGTTACTTTCTCTTCATCTTTTTTTAAATAATTTTAAACGTTAAAAAGGAAAAAAAAAAAAAAAGAAATCGGAGCCGGAGGGTTGCCATGTTGGTCTTAATTAATTATATTATACAACTAATAAGTCAGCAAACCAAATTAGACCATATCAGATCAATAAGAAGAATCCGAAGGAAGAAAACCCCTTAACAAAATTTACACATACTTTTTTTTTTCTTTATAAAAATTCGATCCCAATTTATTGGCAGGTGTGAACATACAACTTCCTTCCACTAAAGTGAGGAATCTCTCTACATATCGTTAATAATTAAAGGATATATAGAATTTAAACCCAAACACAAACCTGAAAATAAAAAAAAACTACAATACTATTTTGCCCAAGGACTATATTCCTCTCCAATCTCCATCCCTACTTCTTTCATAGGAAAAGTTTTATTTTAATCCCTATATTTTGATGAAATATATATATATATATATATATTTTACTCACGAATGCCCTTTTTAGTCCTCATTATATTGAGAGTATGAGAAATTCATTAAGTTAATCCGTAAGCCATGATGTGGAAACCCAAATTGCTGTTAAAATGAAATTTATCCTCACCCTTTATAAAATTATCTCATATAGTTCTTATAGTGTCCGAGTTCATATACATTAACTTGAATCCAAATAAATTTAACAAAAAATAAATTTATAACATATCCAATAATCTATGGATTTAAAAACTTAAATTGATAAAGAAATCAATTGGTAATATTAATTATAACAGCAGGATTAGTTAAATTATAAGCTGTAGATGATGTGACTGGCGACCATAGACAAAAAGTTTGGTTGATATATGTTATGAAGCACATTTCTTCACCAACCGCAAACTCACCAATCCCCACTATCACGCTCTGGTCAACATTTCCTTTCTCCTCCAACTCCAAAACTCTTCACTCAGTCCACGCCCCACTTTCTCATCCGTTGGATCGCCCTCCAAATCAACGGCCCAGATCAATTTCCAACCAACCCCGCATTTTCCCTCTGCCACCCTTATGCTCACCTACCAACCCCCCCATCTATATATGCTGTATCCACTCCTCTCTCCCTCCTCAGGAAATCCATAAGTAACCCTTTAAAGATTTCCTTTTCTTTAGATTTTCTCATCATTTTCTCGCCTTTCAAACACACCCCATCTCCCCTCGTCACTGTCTAGGTTCTTTAAATAGAAGAGATATGGAGAAAGTTGCCAACGGAACCACCCACCAAAACGGCGGCGTGAATGGTGGTCTCTTGAAAACTCTTTGCACTAGTGCTAGTGGTGATCATTATCAAAAGCAGGACCCTTTGAACTGGGGAGTGATGGCGGAGACGTTGAAGGGGAGCCATTTGGAGGAAGTCAAGCGGATGGTGGAGGAGTTCAGGAAGCCAGTGGTGAAGCTTGGTGGGGAGACGTTGACGATATCTCAGGTGGCTGCCATTGCTGCGAATGAGGCTGGTGTCAAGGTGGAGTTGTCCGAGTCTGCCAGGGAGGGTGTCAAGGCCAGCAGTGATTGGGTCATGGACAGCATGAATAATGGAACTGACAGTTATGGTGTCACCACTGGTTTTGGCGCCACTTCTCATAGGAGAACCAAGCAAGGCGCTGCTCTCCAGAGAGAGCTCATTCGGTAAGTAAATGACTAAATGAGTTAACTCAGTTATAGAGTACGTAGTATGTTAATTACTAGCAATATTCAATTTTTATTATATAAATTACTAGGAATATTGGCAGTTGTAGTATGTGAGTTTTGTTTTTTTGGGGCCAAGTTGACTCGACCGAATTTAATGAGTTATGATATCAGTTTTCATTTAAATGACCCTGGTTAGTTTTTGTTGACCAGCGTGAGCTGGTTTTGCATGAAAGGCTAAGATTGTCATTTGTCAACTCAGTTAAATTAGCGTGTGAATTGGTGTGGCACAAGAAGTTGACAATTAGTCCTTGTAGATTTTGTCACACAAGTTAAATATGGCACACCTGTTGTTACTTAAATATTAAATAGGACCACCACGTTTGTTAGGTTATTGTAACAGAAGTTGATCTATTATCTGACACATGGGTGATTTTTTGCTTTCAGATTCTTGAATGCTGGAGTCTTTGGCAATGGAACTGAGTCATGCCACACACTGCCGCACTCAGCTACTAGAGCAGCTATGCTTGTGAGGATCAACACCCTCTTGCAGGGCTACTCTGGGATCAGATTTGAGATTTTGGAAGCAATCACCAAGCTACTCAATCACAACATCACACCTTGCTTGCCACTTCGTGGCACAATCACTGCTTCAGGTGATTTGGTGCCTTTGTCCTACATTGCTGGGTTGCTGACCGGAAGGCCGAATTCGAAGGCTACTGGGCCTAATGGAGAGACCATTGATGCTAAAGAAGCCAGTCAAAGGGCTGGTTTTGGGTTCTTTGAGTTGCAGCCTAAAGAAGGGCTTGCTCTAGGTAAATGGGACAGCTGTGGGTTCCGGCTTGGCTTCTATGGTTCTTTTTGAGGCCAACATTCTTGCTGTGTTATCTGAAGTCCTGTCAGCAATTTTCGCAGAAGTGATGCAAGGCAAACCTGAGTTCACTGACCATTTGACACATAAATTGAAGCACCACCCTGGCCAAATTGAGGCTGCAGCAATAATGGAACACATTTTGGATGGTAGCTCTTACATTAAAGCAGCCAAGAAGTTACATGAGATGGATCCTCTCCAGAAGCCGAAACAGGATCGTTATGCTCTAAGGACTTCACCACAATGGCTCGGACCGCAAATTGAAGTGATCAGATTCTCAACCAAATCCATTGAGAGGGAAATCAACTCTGTGAATGACAACCCTTTGATTGATGTTTCCAGGAACAAGGCCTTACATGGTGGCAACTTCCAGGGGACCCCAATTGGTGTCTCCATGGACAATACCCGTTTGGCTATTGCCTCCATAGGAAAACTCATGTTTGCTCAATTTTCTGAGCTTGTCAATGACTTTTACAACAATGGTTTGCCATCAAATCTCTCTGGTGGCAGGAATCCGAGCTTGGATTATGGTTTCAAGGGAGCTGAAATTGCAATGGCCTCTTATTGTTCAGAGCTCCAGTATCTTGCCAATCCTGTCACCAGTCATGTTCAAAGTGCTGAGCAGCACAACCAGGATGTGAACTCCTTAGGACTCATTTCTTCAAGAAAAACTGCTGAAGCTGTTGATATCCTGAAGCTCATGTCCTCTACATTCTTGGTAGGACTCTGCCAAGCAATTGATTTGAGGCACTTGGAGGAGAACTTGAAGAACACGGTCAAGAGCACCGTGAGCCAGGTCGCCAAAAAAGTCCTAACTGTTGGTGCCAATGGAGAACTCCACCCATCAAGATTCTGCGAAAAGGATCTGCTCAAAGTGGTTGATCGCGAATACGTCTTTGCCTACATTGATGATCCCTGCAGTGCTACCTATCCATTGATGCAAAAGCTGAGGCAAGTACTAGTTGAGCATGCACTTGTCAACGGTGAGAATGAGAAGACCGTGAGCTCTTCAATCTTCCAAAAGATTGGAGCTTTCGAGGAGGAACTGAAGGCGGTTTTGCCTAAAGACGGTTGAGAATGCTAGACAGGTGTATGAGAATGGTAATGCAGCAATTCCTAACAAGATCAAGGAATGCAGGTCCTATCCATTGTACAAGTTTGTGAGGGAGGAGCTGGGGGCAGGGTTTTTAACAGGAGAAAAGGCGGTGTCTCCAGGCGAAGAGTTTGACAAAGTTTTCACTGCAATGTGCCAAGGGAAGATCATTGATCCATTGCTCGAATGTCTTGGAGAGTGGAATGGTGCTCCTCTTCCAATCTGTTAAATTTGTAATTTTAGTTTCTTTTACATTGATCTCTCTTTTTTTTTATTCTCTTTATGTTGTTACAGTTGATGAGGTTTCCCACTTGTGATTAACTGGTATAAAATCCATCTATGATGCATTTTCTTTCCATATTTCATGTCCCTTTCCTGCGTGGCTAAATTTCTCATAAAAATTCACATGCTATAGTCTCTGGAATAGTATATTCCTTTTGTTTTTAATACAAATTAATGGTGGGACTGAGAACAGGCCAATAATGCTCAATAAGTCATGAAGAAAAACAAATACTGTAGTGGTCAAAAATTTCCTGACCTAAAATGAAAACCTAAATCTTGTTATGATAAATTGTTCAGTACGTCGATCGACGTAGGCTAATGGCCCAATACATTTTAGAAGATGATAGCTTAGCAACTTGGTTGATCCAGATCAAATAACATATGTTTCCTTAAATAGGAATTGATTGCTTTTAATGAATGAAGATTAAATCAATTGTAACGGAAGTTGCATTAACTCTGTAACCGACATAATATTAACTATGATATTTATTCTGTAACTGATATATTATTAACCATGATATTTATTTTGTAACAGACATTGCATTTACTCCCTAATAAGTGTCTATGACACATTTTTCACCTATAAACAGAGGCTTCATTAGAAGGAAAGGGTCATCCCACCTCTCTTGCTCATCTCTTGCAAGCCACTTGAGATTTCTCATTTTTCTCTCTTGTGTCTTCATTTTTCTACCTTCGTTTAGTATTTCTCTGTGATAGATTCAATGTAATGGCGTAGAGATGTATGTCTAAGAAAGGTTCTGGTTAGGAAAGACTTGATATTTAACTGTGTTCATTATGACTGACATTTCTTTCCAAATAACTTACTTAGTGTATTATTTACGGTCTACTTGCACTGTTCTATTATACGAGGTTTGTCCACTAATACTCAACATCTTAGTGTTCCAACTCTGTCCAGTCTTCAGGTTAAGATGGTCAAAACTTCGATAGTCTTCTATCCTACCATTCCTCTGGTGCACTATTTATAGTCTTACAACGCTTTATAATTACTATTATCTTATATTACGATCAATTTATTGACTTGAGTGTCGGAGTGTCTTCGACCGGCATTCCATCAGTGTCAAGATCACTCATGTTCTCTTTGTTTGATTGTGTAGAGCATAAGTTGTTAGATTTCAAGCTGATTGACGAGATCTATTCAAAGTCAACATACTGTATAATTCACTCACTATAACTATTAGTTTTAACTTTTAACAGGATTAATAGCTAGACCAACATTTTATATCGCCAAATTGGCATACATATGATGGGTGATTAAATGCAATTTGGTCGTTCTGTTTAAAGTTTAATGACAACCTAAGACAAAATTTGAGCCAAGTTTTTGCCTTACTTGATGTGACAAAATCCTACTTAAGCAGATCTGAGGGTCCTGCTTGCCCAGATGATACTGAACATGGTTGTGTGCTAATTTCAAGAAATGTACAACTCCTACCTGCAACCTTAGAGTTATATCTTGTATATGTATATTTTTTTAACCCAAAAATCCCACCAAATCATTTAACGAATTCGAGTTTGAAATTGAAATCCCTGTTAAACCATATAATATTTGGAAAATAGTAAATTATAGTTTATTGCATTGTCTCTTGTATGAAAATAGCCTTTGACAAAATCATTTTAATGAAAAGTGCCCTCTCAAGATTCCTTTTATGTCTTATGTTTTTCAATATAAAGATTATAAGAAACCCCACGTTTATCATTCCCCAGTAAAAGCGAACATATAATTTCAATAGAACCCATCTAGGCAACAAATTCTTATAGTCAGAATTTTGTTGATTTTTTTTTTTTTTTTATTTGGAAATCTAACACTACTCAAGGGTCGGTAAAGAGCAAATAGTAAATGCATAAATTGGATTTATAGTCCTATAATATCGTGAAGAAAATCATTGAGATTCTCCCAGAGTTGTGTTTAGTTGTCTTGAATCTTAATAATAAGAAGACGGAATTACAATTTAGCTACCCAGACGAAACTCTAATTCAAGCGGAGCAATTGTTTTGATATTATTACAATTTACCTACCTCCCGTTATCAACTTTCCGTTACCGTGAATTGATTCAGGGGTAAAGTCGTCATTTCGATGGGCAGTGGTCTAAAAAATTAAAAAAATTAAATGAATTTAAAAAAAAAAAAAAATCTCAGATCATCCGTCTGAGAGATTGAACTACTGCCTTGGTTCAGCTCCAGTCACACTTCATCACTGTTCCGACGAGATTTGGTCGCGTTTGGGGTCTGATCTCGAGCTGAAATGGCGTGGATCAGCTTGTTTTCGCGTCGGGTCTTCGTGGTGGTCGTGATGGCACTTGCTGTCGTCGGTTCTGGTCCGATCTACCTTCAATCTGTCGCCGGTTTTGTGTGCGCGAAGGACTGGTCTTGGTTGAGTTCGGCGAGGTCTGGTTCGTGCTTGGCGTCGGCTTGAGCTGGGTTCTACAGGTCGTGCGCATCGACAACTCCCCTCGTCGTCGTCGTCGGTCTGGTTGGGTGCGGCAACGAGTCTGGTTTGCTTCGGCTGCTCGGTTTGTGGCGAGATCGTGGCTGCGTCGACGAGCTTGGCGTCGGTCTTGGTCTGGTCGGAGCTGCTCGGTCCGTCGATCCTCTTCTTCTTCTTCTTCTCTTCTTCTTCTTCTTTCTCTCCTTCATCTTCTTCAATCTGCCCTCACCTTCTTCCTTTGGCAGTAGATGGCATCTAGAGATCTAGACGCAGTAGAGGGAGCAAAGGCAAGGCAGTAGAGCAGCAGATCTAGACGCAGTAGAGGGAGCAAAGGCAAGGCAGTAGATGGCATCTGTTCCAGCCACATATACAGATCGAGATCGATACCCTGCATCAGTAGCAGCACCTGTAGAAGCACCGCCATTACTAGTAGCAGCAGAGTAAGAAGCAGAGGGTGACGGAACGGAATAGAATCTCAGAATCTCAGTTCGGAACATCTCTTCCTATTCTTTCTATCTCCTCCAGCCCAACTACTGGCTGGCTGGATTTCAGCACTAAACTCCACCTCCAGCTTGCCTTGTGTGTTCCCCAGCCCCCTGTCCAACCGATGCTTCTCTGCAACCTAAGCGATGATGAAGTGTGACTGGAGCTGAACCAGAACAAAGGCAGCAGTTCAATCTCTGTTCAATTTTTCAATTTTGATTTTTCAATTTTTTATTCGGTCAATTACGTCAACTTCAACAATCAAGGGCATTTTCGTCTTTTTCCTTTTTTTTACTGTTCACAGACAATTTTAACGGAAAGTTGATAACGGGAGGTAGGTAAATTGTAATAATATCGAAACAATTGCTCCGCTTGAATTAGAGTTTCGTCTGGGTAGCTAAATTGTAATTCCGTCTAATAAGAATACGTGAGTGAAGAGCATATTTATAAAAGTAAAATGAAAAGCAAATGGTATCAAGTTCTATCAGAAAGGAATGGGTGGAAGATGAACACAAATTTAATTCTTAATTTGTTGAAATTCTCAATTTGTAAACACAGCGACTAAAAATTAAAAATAAATTTCATTCCGTTACATGCAATTCTCGATAAGTGCCAGTATTATCACTCCATTGACTTTCGACTACTAAAATGGCCTAAACTTTCTCTACCAAATTAAAGGCCCAAACCAAAAAAAAAAAAAAGAAAAAGGAATAATTAAATGGATATCATTCGCGTGTGGACACGGGTGTTGGTCCCCGCAGGTTCGGCCCCGTTTGGACCCAGCCAAGCCTAAATAAACTTACTTGGCGAAAACTCGGACGTGGCATTCGATGATTGGAGGCAGCTGGACGCACGACCCCTCTGACTTTTTAACGAGCAATGCATTGTTGACGATTCTTCAAAAAAAAAAAAAGAAAACACAAATACAAATACAAATAAAAAAGGATCATTGTTTCAAAAAAAAAAAAAAACCATATAATATTCTCTTTCAAAGTGTCAAAACAAATTACTTCTAATTTTCGTTTTTAGATCGACGAACCAAAATCAATCAATCAATTATCGATCAATGGCGAGTCACCTGCTGAGACGAGTCCTTGGAAGGCGGTCGAGCCAGATCCTCTCGGCCACCAACCCTAACTGGCCTTTAACGCTCGCCAGAGCCTTCTCCGTCGACAACACTCCGATTCGCGCCACTCTCTTTCCAGGCGACGGAATCGGCCCTGAGATCGCCGAGTCCGTTAAGCAGGTATTCTCTCTCTCTCTCTCTCTCTCTCTCTGTGCGCAGCTAAATTAGCTCAAATTAAACCTATAGTCAGTTTTTGTTTCTTTTCAATAGCTTGTAGTACTCGTTTGACTCATATTTTCTACTGTTATGGAATGTGAAAAACCTGTATAAACTAGTTGATTATTTCATTTATTTGTTTTGGATTTATTATGTGATGTGTTTTGGTGCCCAAAGTGGATGTTTTTTCTCAGTTTGAATTGTATAGTAATGGATAGTAGCATGAAGTTTATAGCTCAGTTGATAGAAATACTTATTGATTAGAGTGAAACCGTAGATTTTAGGGATTGAATGACATGTTGAATTCATTGCTGGTCAGAATTTAGGTTGCGGGAGCAATTTTCTCACGGTTGTTGTGGATGTTAATCTTATTAGAATAAGAGGTCATTGAAAAGAGTTGGGTTTTCTTGGACTGGGTTGGAAATCGGAATGTTATGTATTCGTTTTTGTTAACTAATGAAATATTTTCGTGTTCTGTTGGTTTACATATAAATAGATTTTTATTTCAGTAGGTTGGTGTTGAGGCGGATTTCTACATGTGATCTTTTGTTGCCTACTGTTTTTAGTACACTTTTGTTCTCTGTATTATATGTTATTGCTGACTCTAGTTAGCGAGTTTTGAACATTTTCTATTAAGTTTTCTTTTCCAGGATGTGATGTGTGCTTGTGACTAATGGCTGGTGCTAATGCAGGTATTTAGAGCAGCTGATGTACAGATTGAATGGGAGGAGCATTATGTTGGGACTGAAATAGATCCTAGAACACAAAGTTTTCTGACATGGGAAAGTTTAGAGTCAGTCAGGCGAAATAAGGTAGGCTTGAAAGGTCCTATGGCAACACCAATTGGAAAAGGTCATCGTTCTTTGAATCTTACTCTGAGGAAAGAACTTAATTTGTATGCCAATGTTAGGCCTTGCTACAGCCTCCCAGGCTATAAAACTCGGTATGATGATGTAAACCTTATCACTATCCGTGAAAACACAGAAGGGGAGTACAGTGGACTTGAACATCAAGTGAGTTTGTTTCTACAGTGTACAGATGCTCTTTTCATGCACTTTATCTTTATTTAATTTAAAGGTGTTTATATTTGCTGTTACAGGTGGTGAGAGGTGTGGTCGAAAGTCTCAAAATCATTACACGTCAAGCTAGTTTGAGGGTGGCTGAATATGCCTTTCACTATGCAAAGTCCCATGGAAGGGAAAGAGTGTCTGCGATACACAAAGCTAATATTATGCAGAAAACTGATGGTCTTTTTCTTAAGGTCTTGTTCTTAATTGTTAAATGGAGACTATTTGATCGTAAATCTATGTATCCAGTTATAAATTTTTATTTGGTTTACTTGCAGTGTTGTCGTGAGGTTGCAGAAAAATACCCTGAGATAAAATATGAGGAAGTGGTCATTGACAATTGCTGCATGATGGTATTACAACATTTATTTATTATTAACCCTCGTTAGTGTTGGCAAGATGATAGTAAAGGCACAAAAATGTAACTTAATAGATGGAAATTAGCATTTTCAACTTGATGACTAAAGTAAGGACTAAGACTGACAACTTTTATTGCTATGCACAGCTTGTGAAGAATCCAGCACTATTTGATGTTTTGGTGATGCCTAACCTTTATGGTGACATTATCAGTGACCTGTGTGCTGGGTTGATTGGTGGATTGGGCTTAACACCAAGGTAACAACAATTCTTAGTCTTCATCATAACTTATGTCCCAATCTTTTAACAATATATAACTCTCTGTGCAGTTGTAATATTGGTGAGGGAGGAATTGCCCTTGCTGAAGCTGTACATGGTTCAGCACCTGACATTGCTGGAAAGGTAAGCCTTTTAAGCTGCTTGATTTTGCAACTTTGTATTTATCCTTACTTCATCTCCATAATATGTCTGCAAGATTTCTACAGTTGCTTTAGAACTTCCTTTCTTTGCTGCTTTTTGTCAAGCCTGGAGGTAAAATCATTAAGTTTCAGCTATTCCATCTACAGCCTTAGCCTCACTTATGTTTTAGCATAAACATAGAATAATTTGATGTAGCATCCCACGGCATATTTTTAAAATTTATCAGAATAAAGATCTGTGCTAATATGTAGTTATTATGGTGTGTCAGGAGTTAGACATGCTAAAGCAACCTCAAACTTGATTCAATTTAGTATGAAAGAAGTATTATTTGGAATAAACAAGCTCCTTCTAGTACTAGAGATGGATGTACATGCATGTGATGTTAGTTTCAAAGATACGTTATCTTTTCTGGAATGAGGTTATAATAAATGCTTCTGAAGGAATACCAATGATCTTTAAGTAGTGGGCTACTACTGCAGTACTTTGTGGGAGATAAAGGAAGTCAGAATGAATTTGGAAACCCCCTCCTCTATTGGTCGAAAGTCACTTTGATAATGCTTTTGTTTGAGATTTTTTTTAAAATTTTTTTTAGTTTCAAAATCAACATATCTGTGAGATACTTGTGGGTTGAATGTATTGCTCAGTTACTGGTCCTCTACAAATTCTCGTGTCTCCTTTGAGAACCTTCATGTTGGCATTAAGTGGGTGAGACTGATTAGTAAGGGCATTTGGAGATGTCTCACTTTATTCTGGTTATTGTGGTCATGAATCACTCCCGTTCTGTGGCACTGTGTGCTTAATTCTTAGTTTTCTTCTGCTTTGACTTGGTGTAGAATATGGCAAATCCAACTGCATTGCTTTTGAGTGCTGTGACGATGTTGCGCCATTTAGAGCTACATGACAAGGCTGATAGGATCCAGGATGCTATCCTCAACACAATTGCAGAGGGGAAGTATCGAACTGCTGATCTGGGTGGCTCTTCATCAACAACTGATTTTACAAAGGCTATTTGTGATCATCTTTAGAGATTTTTGTTTCTGTATAGGACTTGAGGTGACTTTGCATTCCAACTCAAATTGTTGTTGGCTGTGATTTTTTCAACAGAGCTGTATCTCAATTTTTCTCTTTTATATTTTGAGCTTTTATCTTGAAGGTGGAATAAGACCCATCAAGTTGATGACTATTTAAAAGTTTGTGACACTCTTACTTTTCAGCCAGAGAATATTGGCCTTCTTTTTGAAGTTTTAATGTGACTTAATTTATGTGCTCTCATTCGTTGTCCCAAACAGATTTTTTTGGAATTTGGTGGGCAGTGATAGTTGTTATAACAAGAAGAAATAAAATCATCATGGTGCGGTGTTTTACCTTAGTCAAGTCGTTTTATGTATGTTTTACCTTTCTAGATGGCTGCCTCTCGATTTCGATATCCATGGTTGATTTTTAGTATGTTATTTGTGTTTTAATATCACCAGCCTCTGGGGGGTCGTCTAGTGGTCGATGGGCTAAAACAAGAGAGGGAAACTATACTTTAGACTATATAGTAATTGCATGACAGAAACATGTTCCACTGAGTAATTGCAATTCGGTGGTTTGTAATGGCGATTCCATATTAATTTCAAAGCTCCGTCTCCACCATAAGAAAGAAGGACATGTCTTATTAAATTAATTGTAATTCTCATGTTCAAGTGGTCTAAACAATAAACGGTATCTCAAAAAACAAAAAAATATATCCTATTAAATCAGATAGCTAATTAGAGCCATATTCAAACAGACATATAGTGATTGAAGTTAGCCATTCATGTTGAAAGTAATTATATAGTTATTGATGTTGACCATTCATTTTGAAAGTAATGGTTTATTGTTATGGGAACATGTATTCTTTCATGAAAGTATATTTTCCCTTAAATAAAAGTATATGTTAACCACCGATTTTGAAAGTATTTGTTTATTGCTATGGTTATGGGAACATGTTTTCTTTTATGAAAATATATTTTCCCTACATGAAAGCACATGTTCCATTCATTTTGGCAGGTTCGGCCCTTGCTATTTATAAAACAAAAAAAAAAAAAAGAAAAAAAAAACAAAAAGAAAAAGAAATTAACCAAGAGAGTAGGTAGCACTGGCACGCTATTTCAGAGCCCAAAATTATTGGGTTGGTGGGACAAAGACAAATCACATATCTATATATAAAAGAACATGACTTTCAATGAACATCCATAACCATAGATTGGGAACAAACGATCAGTTTCCTGGGTAGATCTAAAATCTGCTTCCACTATCAACTTCTTCTCAGCCGCTCTCCACTAATGGATTACGACAAAATCCTCTTGGGCATGGGCAATCCCCTCCTCGACATCTCTGCTGTCGTAGACGATGAATTCTTGAAAAAGTAGGTCCCTCCATCTTTTCTTTATCTATCATTATTGACCCAGATCTTGATTTTTGATGTTGAAAACATTTGCCCATCGCATTTTATATGTGCTTGCGCTAGAAAGTTTGGATCTTGTCGGCATTCTCACATGTTTTGCTGTTACTAGATGCAAATCTAATGTTCTTTTAATGTGTTCTGTGGCTTCATGGGATTTGTTGTTGTTATCTTTAAGTGAAAGTGATCTGTTTTTGTGTGTCAGGTATGACGTCAAGCTCAACAATGCGATTCTTGCCGAGGACAAGCATTTACCTATGTAAGCAAACGCTTTAGTTCTTGTCTTACTAGTGTTCAGCTTTTGGGGCCGATGGAAGTAATGACTGTTTGATTATTGGATGTTTTTTATACCCTGATTAAATTTGAATTTGTTGGTAGGATTTTTATAAATTGCCTCCATTTTACATTTGTTGAAGATAGGGAGTTGCATATAAGTTGCATTAGATTGATAAAGGTTAATTTTAAGTGATCTCATAACTGTGAAATTTCCGAAAAAGTGGCCAGTTTTGTCAAAAAAATTCAAGTTGATCTATATGATGCGCTTGATTTCGGGGGAGTATAGAACAAAGCTTAAGCTAGAATGCGCAAAACAAAAGTTTAGCTGTGTTTATTAAGAATGGAGTATTCAATGTAGAGTTTGTTGGGATTGAAAGTTCCATAAAAGTTTAGGTGAATTCAATACAGATTTTTACAGATTCCATTAAAATTCAAGTGTATTTAATTCGGACTTTTCAAAATTTATTTAAAATCTAGATGTATTCAGTTCATACTGTTAATTGGTTTATAAAAGTTTGGGTATATTCGATCAAAAATTTTAAAGATTCCATTAAAGTCTAGGTGTATTCAATCCAAAAATTTCAAAAATTACATTCAAATCTAGGTATTCAACTCATATTTAAAAAAAAATTCGAATAAATCTAGTTGTATTTAAAAAATCATTGATTTGTTAAGAGATGGAATTTGATGGATTTTAAAGTGAAGGGGGTATATTCAACATTTTCAAAGACTTCAATAGACTTTTTTCAAGGAAATGATTTATGTTGAATTCGTGGATTTTTATTGACTTTTATAGATCTTACAAATTTATAAAAGGCTTTTATGAACTTTTATAGACTTTCTTTATAAAAGATTTTTATGTAGTTTTATTGATTGTTATAGGTTTTGCAAAATTATGAAAGCCTTCTTAAACTTTAATTTAAAAGACTTTCATAAGTACCAATAGTTATTCATTGACTTATAAATATAATATCCACCTTGTAAATCATATTTCTTTTGTCAGTAAAAATATTTTCCTAAAAGAATTAAAAAAAAAAAAAATCCTTGTTAGTGTTTATGAACTGGATGATTGCATTCATACTTCAACAATTGATATTTTGGAGACCTTCATCATGACTATTTGGAGAGATCCTAATATGATTAAAAGATTGTAAGTTTTGATATTTATGTTTCCCTCCCAGAAGTCTACAAAAGTCTTGGAGAGAATGAGAAAGAATTTGTGGAGTTTGATCTTTATAATTTTAACACAAAGGTCTACAAAAGCCATAAATTCGATGAAAGTTATTAATATTTTGAGTACTCCCTGACTTTCATCAACTCTTTAAAAGTTTTGGTTGAATATCACATGACTTTTATAAACTTTTGTAAAGTCATTCAAAATCTATATTGAATACCTTTTAATTTTTATAGATTTTTTAAAAATCATTAAGGGAGTTATAATCCTTCTATAGTTTTAGAAATTTTTATGAAATTAAGAAGTTTAGATGTATTTAATAAAACCTTTCAAAAACTGTAAAAGTCATGGAGTATTCAATATAAATTTTTAATTATTTTTAAAAAGTCTATAAAAACCATGAGATATTCGGTATAGACTTTTGAAGAGTATGAATTAGGGGATATTTAATATGTCTATGACTTTTATAAAATTTAAAATTTCAATTACTTTTGTAGACATTTGTGTGGAAAATATAAAGATCAGATTTCACATCTCTCATCCTTCCTCCCAAGAACTTTTGTAGGCTTTTGGGTGAGAGAGATAAATATCAAACCTCAATCTCTCTCATATTTGAATCTCCCTGAACTTAGTGATAATCATGGTAAATGTATTTCACTCGTATTTTAATATTTTGTTTTTCAAGTAGCTATTGTTTATGTGTAGTAGTTATCCTACCAATTAATTATTTATTAATTAGCATGTACAATACAATGTTCTTATTAATGGGATCATTTTTCTCTATTGATTTTTTTTTTTTTTTCAAATCTGAAAGGATCGTCTAGTTTCATAGAGATCATTGATGATATATATATGTATATATATATATATATATACAATTTTTAATTCTTTTAAGAAAATACTTCTATTGATATGGAAATATAGTATTTATAAAGTATATTTTGGTAGTCAACAAAAGTGTATCAATGCTTTTCAAAAATTTTTAAAATGATAGTATATAAAAGTCTATAAGAGTCTTTCATGATTTTATAAAGTCGATAAAAATCAATAAAATTACATGAAATTCATTTAAAATGGAACTCTATAAAAGTTTATGAAAGTTTTGTAAAATTTACAAAAGTCAATAAAAAGTTCATGAGTTCTACAAAAGTCATTAATAAAAAAGAAGTCTATAAAAGTCTTTAAAAGTTTAGATTGAATACACCCTCAAATACTCTATAATTTTTATTTAGTCTTTAAAAGTCTGGATAGAATATGTCGAAACTTTTTAGATCCATAAAAGTCTTGTAAAGTTTAGATTGAGAACACCCCCTGAAATATTTAAATACAAAGCCTTGTAATAAAGCTTGCCCTACTCACATTACTTCATACAAAATCCTGACAAAATCAATATGGGATCTATGTACTCTACCAAAATTTATCATTTAAAAAAAAAAATCCCACTTAACTCTAAAGAATTCTAGATTAAATACATCCCTCTAAATCAAAGAAGAGTTGCTAGTTATGTTATAAGCTTCTGAAGATTTGATATTCACTTTTTAGGTTGAACACTAAGGAGAAATGAAGTTGGGAGGAGAATACCTTCAAGTCGAATCTTAGAAAAAATATGTTCAACGATATTTTGTTGACAACTCTAATACTCTTTGACATTTTGAGACATGGAACAAAATTAACATTGATTAATTTTAAAATTATATTAACTAGTCAGTGCGTTGACCCTGTAGGGTATAGTGCTTTCATTGCATAGTTACTTTGAATTTTTCTCATGTCTGTTTACGATAGTCATATTAGAAAAAGCTCACATCATCCAAAGGGTCTTAAACTATCTCCTTGTCTTGTTGAAATTCATTGATTTTAAAGTATTATCTTGATGGATATTTATAAAATTTTTCTTCCTTTACCTCCGTTGAGAGACAACTTTTTCTTGCATATCCCTTGACTAGCCGAAAAATGGGCCAATTTTACATGAATGTTGTCTCAGGTATGATGAAATGGCCTCGAAATACAATGTGGAGTACATTGCTGGAGGTAATGCTTTTTAGGTTTCAGAAAATGGTTTGGAAGAATAGTCTGCTGTATACCTTCAGTTAGTGCCTCTCCATTTATAACTGATTATATGTGATTTTGATGTGTTCAGGCGCTACTCAAAATTCAATCAAGGTTGCCCAGGTACTATGGTGAATTCATTTTAATAACACTGCAGGAACCTGGCTAGATTTACCTCATGATTATGGTGGATAAATTTCCTTTTTATGTCTTTCAGTGGATGCTTCAAATTCCTGGTGCAACAAGCTATATTGGTTGCATTGGCAAGGACAAATTTGGTTCGGAGATGAAGAAAAACTCAACACAAGCTGGGGTCAATGTGCGTTTCTTCCTTCATTTTTCAGTTAATTAGTTTCTTGATATTCTTTTCTTGTGGAAATGCTGTTTCCACATTGATTTAGCATTGGACCCTAGAATGTATTATACAATGTTTTCTGATGCATGCCAAATACAGGTTCACTATTATGAAGACGAGTCTACACCTACAGGAACTTGCGCTGTTTGTGTTGTTGGTGGTGAAAGGTTAGTTTGATTCCAAGGTTCTTGTGTACATTTATTTTCACTACCTGTCAATTTGCTATAGTACATCTGCCTTTTAGAGATTATCCTAGTTCCTGATTAACATCGGTTTTTTGTTGGATGAGTATGTAGGTCACTAATTGCGAATTTGTCAGCTGCAAATTGCTACAAGTCTGAGCATCTGAAAAGGCCAGAAAATTGGGCATTGGGTGTGCCACCTGCTTTTCAATTCTGGTTTGCAACTTTTTTTGTGTTTTTTGTATTAATAAATCCTTTACAGTGATTTTTTTCTGAAACCCTTTTGGGCAGTTGAGAAGGCCAAGTTCTTCTATATCGCTGGATTTTTCCTTACTGTATCTCCAGACTCCATACAACTAGTCGCTGAACATGCAGCTGCAAATAACAAGGTATATCTTGCGATGTAAAATCCCCCTGTTTGCTGCTCATGGCAGCTTTAGCATGAAACAGATCTGACATTTTTTTTTTATGTACAGGTCTTCTCAATGAACCTTTCTGCACCATTTATCTGTGAGTTCTTCAAGGATGCACAGGAGAAGGCTTTGCCGTAAGCATTTTCCGACCAAATTTTGTTCTGTACGATAATATATACATGTTGACCAAAACATGCTGTTTTGGCGTTCAGGTATATGGATTATGTCTTTGGAAATGAGACGGAAGCAAGAACCTTTGCAAAAGTTCATGGCTGGGAGGTAAGGAATGCTTGGTTACGAGACATGTAAAGATTTAGAGTTGGTGTTTTAAGAAGTAACCTCTTTTTCGGTTGTTTCCGTTACCAGACTGACATCGTTGAGGAGATAGCTCTTAAGATCTCCCAGTGGCCAAAAGCATCAGGAACACACAAGAGGATAACTGTTATTACGCAGGGTGCAGATCCTGTTGTTGTTGCCGAGGATGGGAAGGTGAAGAAGTTCCCTGTAATACTGTTACCAGAAGAAAAACTAGTTGACACAAACGGAGCAGGTATGAACATCACTCTCTTGCTTTCTATCTGTACACAGTCAAATAAAAAGAATAAAAAACTACTAATCTTAATCTGCCTAACTAGTTGCCACGCATAGAATATGCCAATACACACAGAAATACAAGTCACTGAAAAGTTCTTATTTTTCAAAATTTTATTAGGAGATGCATTTGTTGGAGGATTTTTGTCACAGTTGGTTCAAGGGAAGCCCATTGATGAGTGTGTGAGAGCTGGCTGTTACGCATCAAATGTTATCATCCAAAGGTCTGGTTGCACTTACCCAGAGAAGCCTGATTTTCACTAAGCGATGCCTGTTTCACTTTCTGGCCCTGCTGGTATTTTTGAAATTTGATTTTGGAGACGCTGTCAATCAATAACTGTATTTTATATGTGTCCTGCTCGATTGATTTTATATGATAATCATTGAGGCACCAGAGAATGGCCCTAAAACTGAGTTATATATTGATTGGATTCGATATTAGATATCCACCTTTTGATGGATGTCTTAGTCAATTCAAAGTAGTAGTTTTGTGGTAATGTTCTTGGCATCTGTTTTAGTTCTTCTTCGGATAAAAACAATCATAATTAAACAGAAAGTACTATTACAGAAACAGACCACATGGTATATCATGTACCATGTATTTGGCATTGCTAGCTACAGGCTAGTCCATGGCGTATGTCCATAAAAACCCTACCATTTTGCATGATTTTAGACCAAATCTTGAAGCGTATGACTGGACTAATAGAAGGAGACCTGAATGAAAGCTCTCTTTATCAATACTGAGGGAAATGCTGCAGCACTTGGTAAAGGAAGCCATTTTGCAGCCGCCAGGTCAGGTCTCCGTAAGGAAAAGAATTGATCCGATTGTGTTGCGTATGCCATTAACATAGTTAAACAAACAAAATTGTTGTTTTCATATGATAGAGCCATGCAAATTAGTTTTCTTTTGCACACAATTGGTGGTATAGAAACCATAAAAACCCCGTGAGTGCCTATACAGCTATAATCCCACCTAAACGATTTTATATGACAATATATTTGAATAAAATAAATGCGACTTGTCATGGACTTCGGATGAACATCACATTTGTTATTTTAACTTCAAATTATTATTTTTTATTTATTTTTTTATGTTCAAAAGCAAATAACATGACAGAATTTAGAATAAATTGACAATATGAGGTTAATAAGCAAACTACAACACATTTTTTTATAAGTGAAGACTGAATAAGCAAACTCCAACAAAGTTAAGACAAACAACACATTATTAAAATCCATTACAAATCAATCTGAAAAAAAAAAAATCCATTACAAATCAAATTTTCCTAAAAGCAAAACTGATAGCTTCCATATGGATGTTGATGAATGATGATAAGTTCCAATGCATGTCAAATCTCTCTTTAAGAAAAGAAAATGGAAGTTTCCAAAAGACTTGCATTTCATGAATGAATTAGGGTAAGAATGTTAATTTCAAAAGGCTGTTTTTAGCGTGTATGTATATTTTCAAAGTTTACATTAATCGAACCAAGAATTTATTACGACTTAACGATGTCAACCAATTATAAATACAATTTGCAACATAACTCCTCCCATAAGGAAATAGTTTCCATCTATTTTTATGATTTGATGAATAAGTAGGACTTACATATTTAGTAAACAATAAAATTCATGTTGATTCATTTGATAATAATTAATAAAGAAGTCTGAACACCCCTTTTGTTAGACAGTTTTGTTTTTGTTTTTCCTTCTAGTTTCAAAATCAATATATCTGTGATACTTGTGGGTTGAATGCATTGCCCAGTTATTGGTCCCGTACAAATTTTTGTGTCTCCTTTGAGAACTTTCTAGTTGGCATTAAGTGGGTGAGACTGATAAGTAAGGGCTTGTGTAGATTTCTCACTTTGGCGGCTCTTCATCAACAACTGATTTTACAAAGGCTATTTGTGATCATCTTAAGAAATTTTTGTTTCTGTATAGCACTTGAGGTGACTTTGCATTCCAACTCAAATTGTTGTTGGCTGTGATTTTTTCTACAGAACTTCTTCTCAAGTTTAATCTTTTAGATTTTGAGCTTTTATCTATTTAAAAGTTGTTTGTCACACTGTTAGTCTTCAGCTAGAGAATGTCGACGTTCTTTTTGAAGTTTCAATATGACATAATTTATGTACTCTCGCTCGCACGCTGTCCCAATCAATTCCTTTGAAATTTGGTGGGCAGTGATGGTTGTTGTTATGACAAGAAGAAATAAAGTCATCATGATGCGGTGTTTCACCTAGTCTAGTTGTGTTTGTTGTGTTATGTATGTTGTACCTTTCTAGATGGCTACCTCTCGATTTCATTTCAAGACCGATGCTTGATTTTTTGTATCTTATTTGGTATTTTAATGTCACCAACCTCAAGGGAGGGGTCGAGTCCTATGGGCTTAAACAAGAGAGGGAAACTATGCTTTGTGTTTAAGTTTTTACTCTGAAGAAATCTATTTTGTCAATAAACTGAATTGATTATTTATGTAACAACATGATAGTTTATGCCCATTTAACTAGTGATTATATATATATAGTACTTTTATAATCAGGATGTTTTAACTTTAAAAAGTTAGAGCTAATCAATCAAATTCATCCATTGCATTTGAATTAAATAGAAGGTAAAATTGGTGTTAGGAGAGAAAATGTAATGTATGAATTAGATTGATTTATCGTAACATTTTAAAGTTAGAATGTTCTAATTATAAAAACACTTTATATATATACATATAAAACATGTCCCACTAAAGTGAGTAATTGCAACTCTCTTGCAATTTCAAAGTTTGAGCCGTCTTTATCATAAGAAAAAATGGACGTGTCTCATGAAGTGCAATTCCAATATTAGAATGGTCTAAATCATAAATGGTATCTTAAAAATATATATCTCATTAAATAAGTAATCTTTTTGTGTTATTTAAATATATACGAGGATATATCTGGATAATTAATATTGACATCCCATTTTAAAAGTAATTGTCTTTTTTTTATTTTAATAAAATGTAATCGTTTTTGTTATGGAAATATGTCTTCTTTTTATGGAAATGTATACATTGTGCCCGTTAACATTGTGTTTAATTTTAGCACTTATGGCGCTCGTGTGACCATTGCTATTTTTTTTGAAAGCGTGACCATTGGTTTTGAAAAACCAAAAAAGTAAGCACAGTAACAGTTTGAGAGCCCAAATTGTTGGGTTGGTGAGACAGGGACAGATCACACTTGTTTATAACAAGACAGAGATTGGCATTGGCAACAAACAATCAGTTTCCTCGGTAGATCTAAATCTGCTTCCACTATCAACTGTTTCTCCGCCGCTCTTGTCGTCTCTTCTCTTCACTAATGGATTACGACAAAATCCTCTTGGGCATGGGCAATCCCCTCCTCGACATCTCTGCTGTTGTAGACGATGAATTCTTGAAAAAGTAGGTCCCTCCTTCTTTTCTTCATCTATCAGCTTTTCTTGAAAGTTTGGATCTTGTTGGCATTCTCTCATGTTTTGGCTGTTATTAGATGCAAATCTAATGTTCTTTTAATGTGTTCTGTGGCTTGATGGGATTTGTTGTTGTTATCTTTAAGTGAAAGTGGTTTGTTTCTGTGTGTCAGGTATGATATCAAGCTCAACAATGCAATTCTTGCCGAGGACAAGCATGTACCTATGTAAGCAAATGTTTAAGTTCTTGTCTTACTAGTTTTCTGCTTTTGGGTCAATTGAAGTAACGACTGTTTGATTATCGGATGTTTTTTTATACCCTGATTAAATATGAATTTGTTGTTAGGAATTGTATAAATTGCCTCCATTTTGTATTAGACTGATAAATGTTAATTTTGAGTGATCCTATTACTGTGAAATTTCCAAACAAGTGGCCTGTTTTGTCAAAAAATTCAAGTTGATCTTTATGATGAGCTTAATTTGGGGTAGCATAGAACAAACCTTAAGCTAGAATGCACAAAACAGAAGTTCAGATGTATTCAATACAGATTTTTAAAGATTCCATTAAAATTGAGGTGTATTCAATTCGGACTTTTAAAATTCCTTTACAATCTTAGTGTATTTGATCAAGATTTTTAAAGATTCTATTAAAGTCTAGGTGTATTCAATCTAGACTTTTAAAAATCCTATTTAAATTTAGGTATTCAATTCATATTTTAAAAGGAAATTCAAATAAATTTATATGTATTTAAAATGTCATTGATTTGTTAAGAGATGAAATTTGATGGATTTTAAAATGAAGGGGGGGTGTATTCAACATTTTCAGGGACTCCTATTGACTTCTTTCAAGGGAATGATTTTTGTTGAATTCGTGGACTTTTAATTGAGTTTTATAGATTTTACAAATTTATAAAAGACTTTTATGAAGTTTTATAGACTTTCCTTATAAGAGACTTTTATGGAGTTATATTGATTGTTATAGGTTTTGCAAAATTATATAAGACTTTATAAACTTTCATTTCAAAGGACTTTCATAAGTACCTTTTGTCTTTCATTGACTTCTAAATATAATATACACTTTGTAAATCATATTTCTCTTGCCAATAAAAATATTTTCCGAAAAGAACAAATAAAATCCTTGTTAATGTCTATGAAATTGGACAACTAAATTCATACTTCGGCATTTGATATTTCGAAGAACTTCACCATGACTATACTACTCTGACTTTCAGAGATATGGAACGAATTTTAACATAGATTAATTTTAAAATTTGTAAATTTTATCTGGTCAGTGTGTCCCTATAGGATATAATGCCTTCTTTGATTAGTTACTTTGAATTTTTCTCATGTCTATTTACAATGGTCATATTGGAAAAAGCTCACATCATCCAAAGGGTCTTAAACTGTCTCCTTATCTCGTTGAAATTCATTGATTTTGAAGTATTATCTTGTTGGACACTTTATAAAACTTTTCTTTCTTTACCTCCTTTGAGAGACAACTTTTTGTTGCGTATCCCTTGACTAGCTGAAAAATGGGCCACTTGAACATGAATGTTGTCTCAGGTATGACGAAATGGCCTCGAAATACAATGTGGAGTACATTGCTGGAGGTAATGCTTTTTTAGTATTCGGAAAATGGTTTGGAAGAATAATCTACTATCAGACTATGTACCTTCAGTTAGTGCCTCTCCATTTATAACTGATTGTATGTGATTATGTTTTGTTCAGGCGCTACTCAAAATTCAATCAAGGTTGCTCAGGTACTATGGTGAATTTATTTTGATAACACTGGGGGAACTTGGTTAGATTTACCTCATGATTATGGTGGATGAATTTCCTTTATATGTTTTTCAGTGGATGCTTCAAATTCCTGGTGCAACAAGCTACATTGGTTGCATTGGCAAGGACAAATTTGGTGCCGAGATGAAGAAAAACTCAACACAAGCTGGGGTCAATGTGAGTTTCTTCATTCATTTTTCAGTTAATTAGTTTCTTGATATTCTTGTGGAAATGCTGTTTCCACATTGCTTTAGCATTGGACCCTAGAATGTATTATACAATGTTTTCTGATGCATGCCAAAATACAGGTTCACTATTATGAAGACGAGTCTACTCCTACAGGAACTTGCGCTGTTTGTGTTGTTGGTGGTGAAAGGTTAGATTGATTCCAAGGTTCTTGTATACATTTATTTTCACTACCTGTCGATTTGCTATAGTACATCTGCCTTTTAGAGATTCTTCTAGTTCCTGATTAACATCAGTTTTTTTGTTGGATGAGTATGTAGGTCACTAATTGCGAATTTGTCAGCTGCAAATTGCTACAAGTCTGAGCATCTGAAAAGGCCAGAAAATTGGGCATTGGGTGTGCCACCTGCTTTTCAATTCTGGTTTGCAACTTTTTTTGTATTTTTTGTATTAATAAATCCTTTACAGTGATTTTTTTCTGAAACCCTTTTGGGCAGTTGAGAAGGCCAAGTTCTTCTATATCGCTGGATTTTTCCTTACTGTATCTCCAGACTCCATACAACTAGTCGCTGAACATGCAGCTGCAAATAACAAGGTATATCTTGCGATGTAAAATCCCTCTGTTTGCTGCTCATGACAGCTTTGGCATGAAACGGATCTGACATATTTTTTTTATGTACAGGTCTTCTCAATGAACCTTTCTGCACCATTTATCTGTGAGTTCTTCAAGGATGCACAGGAGAAGGCTCTGCCGTAAGCATTTTCCTACGAATTTTGTTCTGTAAGATAATATATACATGTTGAGCAAAACATGCCGTTTTGGTGTTCAGGTATATGGATTATGTCTTTGGAAACGAGATGGAAGCAAGAACCTTTGCAAAAGTTCATGGCTGGGAGGTAAGGAATGCTTGGTTACCAGATATGTAAAGATTTAGAGTTGGTGTTTTAAGAGGTAACCTCCTTTTCGGTTGTTTCCATTACCAGACTGACAATGTTGAGGAGATAGCTCTTAAGATCTCCCAGTGGCCAAAAGCATCAGGAGCATACAAGAGGATAACTGTTATTACCCAGGGTGCAGATCCTGTTGTTGTTGCCGAGGATGGAAAGGTGAAGAAGTTCCCTGTAATACTGTTACCAAAAGAAAAACTAGTTGACACAAACGGAGCAGGTATGAACATCACTCTCTCGCTTTCTATCTGTAGACAGTCAAATAAAAAGAAAAAAAAAAGCTACTAATCTTAATCTGCCTAATTAGTTGCCACACATGGAATATGCCGATACACAGAGAAATACAAGTCACTGAAAAGTTCTTATTTTTCAAATTTTTATCAGGAGATGCATTTGTTGGAGGATTTTTGTCACAGTTGGTTCAAGGGAAGCCCATCGATGAGTGTGTGAGAGCTGGCTGTTACGCATCAAATGTTATCATCCAAAGGTCTGGCTGCACTTACCCAGAGAAGCCTGATTTTCACTAAATGATGCCTGTTTCACTTTCTGGCCCTGCTGGTATTTTTAAAATTTGATTTTGGAAACACTATCAATCAATAACTGTATTTTATATATGTCCTGCTCGATTGATTTTATAGCATCAGAGAATGGCCCTTAAAACTGAGTTATATGTTGATTGGATTCGATATTAGATATCCACCTTTTGATGGATGTCTTTAGTCAATTCAAAGTAGTAGTTTTGTGGTAATGTTCTTAGCATCTGTTTTAGTTCTTCTTCGGATAAATACAATCATAATAAAACAGAAAATACTATTACAGAAACAGACCAAATGGTATATCATGTACCATGTATTTGGCATTGCTAGGTACAGGTTAGTCCATGGCGTATGTCCATAAAAACCCCAACATTTTGCATGATTTTAGACCAAATCTTGAAGCCTTTGACTGGACTAATAGAAGGGAGACCTGAATGAAAGCTCTCTTTATCAATACTGAGGGAAATGCTGCAGCACCTGGTAAGAGAAGCCATTTTGCGGCCACCAGGTCAGGTCTCCATAAGGAGAAGAAGTGATCCGATTATGTTACTTATATGCCGTCAACAGTCAAACAAACAAAATTGTTGTTTGCATATATGATAGAGCCGTACAAATTACTTTTCTTTCTGGACCAAATCGGTGGTGTATAGAAACCATAAAAACCCCAGGAGTGCCTATACAGCTATAATCCCAACCTAAACGATTTTATATGACAATATATCAGAATAAAATAAAGGCCAATTGTCATGGACTTTGAATAACGGTTACATTTGTTATCTGAACTTATAAATTGTTTTTTATGTCTGGAGTCCGGACCAATCTGTTAATAAAAATGAATAAGATGACACAGTATCGAATGAATTGACGAGGTCGAGGTGAGATTTTATAATTAAAGTCCGTGTGAGTATGCAAACTACAACAAAATTAACAAAAACAGCTCATTATAAAGATCCATTACAAATCAAATCTTCCCTAGAAATAGAAGTGAAAGCTTCCGTATGGATATAGATGAATGACGATAAGTTCCAATGCATGTCACATCTCTCTTTAAGAACAGAATAAGGAAGTTTCCAAAAGACTTATTCCATAAATGAGTTAGGGTAAGAATGTTAATTTCATGTTAAAAAAAAAATGTTAATTTCAAAAGGTTGTTTGAGCCTACATCTATATTTTGAAATTCGACGTCCATTGAAGCAAGAAATTACCTCAACTTAATGATATCAACTTATTGCAAGTGAATATTTTGTCATGACAATAAACACTGAATCCATAATTATTATTTAAAAACAAAGATGATAAAAAAATCTAACTCATTATCATATAAACTAAATGCAGAGTGGACGATGACTTATGTATAAGTAGATGTTGAAATTTAGCGGTGATTTATTATTCATTAACAAGAGTATCAATCAATCCAATATAAATTGGATAATTAATTTAGGGATAATCTTACTTTTTTTTTATAGTTTTACTTTTTATAGTTTTGGAGAATCTCATTTTATCTTTTATAGTTATTACTGTTACTGAAATAACTAAAATAATTAAAATATCTTCATAGTTTTATTCTTTCATACTAACGATCAAATTTTGATTTTTAACATTAACTTTAGCAAAAAAAAAAAATTTTTGGATAGTTACATATACTACAAGATGTATTTGATTTATTTCATAAATCAATAAGTAGATAATAATGATTTCCAAATATAATGGGGATTTCGATATTACGTCAAACTATCGGGTAGGAAAGTAGAATTATCCTTCTAATTTAATAACGCTAAAAAAGTCAAGGCCGGCGAGATACAGCACGCGCACCAACAGCACGTGAAAGGCCATCTCCGTACAATTTCTCTCATCTTGTTTGATAGCACAACCCCACCATCAGGCTCCTCGCAGCATCCAAATGAAAACAAAATCCAACAAATAAAAACCAAACCAACCAAAATCCTCTCTCTCTCTTCTCTCTCTGCCTCCGCGATGACCGATCTGCTACGGCTGCGCCACCTCCGTAGTACGAGCCAGCTCCTCAAGCAGACCACCGCCACCTTCACGTCGAATCTCCACACATTCCTCTTCCTCTCCCTCCTCCTCTTCTCCTTCCGCTCCGTCGTCGAGAACGGCTCCCACCTCCTCACCTCCTTCATCGACCGCGACGCCTCCCTCAAGTCCCTCCTCTCCCGCCTCCACTTCACTCCTCACAGTCACCAATCCTCCACCCCCCACCACCGCCACCACCGCCGCCGTCCCTTCCTCCACCTCACCCGCGTCGGCACTCTCGAAGACGATTTCTTCTCCTCCGACTTCGACCGCTCCCCCCTCTCTACTCCCCGCAATGGCACTTCGGTAATTCTTTCCAACTTCGATCCTCATTTAGGGTTTTCAAATCGAATCGTCGATAACGGTGTCCAGTTCTTTCAAGTTGTTAACTGCGGCGTCAGTTTCAAAACCACTGGTAGCTTAGACAAATCTTTAGATAAAGAGGAAGTAGATAGTGGTGATTTGGATGGCAGTGAACAAGATGAGACTCGTAACGCTAAGCAACTCGATAGGATTGTAGATTTACAGGTCTTTTTAAAGGGGTTGGAGCTGGGGCGTCGCGATGCCGCCGCCTTGTTGTTTCTTGTGAGTTTCTTGTCTGCTGCTTATGGTTGGGTGATTCTGGGTTTCACTGCGGTTTATTCGTGGGTTTTGGGGATTGTGTTTATTACTGTTGTGAATCATTTGATTGGGAGGTTTAGTTCGTTAATTGGTGTTGTTTGGGATGGCTCCAGGTTGGGGATCAAGAGGCTTACTGGGTTTATTTTGATGAGGTGGGCTGTTAGGGATGCGCTCACGCAGCTTCTCGGGTTGTGGTATTTCGGGGAGATAGAGGATCAGTACTCGTTTTTTAAGCTGTTTGTGAGGTTAAAACTGATGCCTTTTTCGATTATGTCCCCGTGGATTAAGGGGTATGATAAGGAGATTGCTGGGTTTTTGTTTACGTGGTTTGTGTTGGATACTGTTGTGGCGTTTGTGTTTGCTGTTGATGCTTGGGTTGCTATTATGGATACGAGGAGGACTGGGAGGGAGATCGTTAAGGAAGGGTGTTATTTGATGTTGATGATGGTGAATCAGGCAATACAGATCAAGTGTTTTGAGGCTATACTTTGTGGCTCGTTTACAAGATGGGCATTGGCTCGTGTGTTTGGGAAGTCTTTTGCATCTGTTTTTCAGTCTGTGGTGGAGGTTTATTTTATGGTGGCTTGGCTGATATATTACTTTGCAGCGAGATGTAGGGATGCTAATTTGGAGGGGAGGAGGTTTGGGCGGAGAGAGTTGGAAGGTTTGATTGATGGACGTAGATGATACACGGTGATGATGGTATGGAAAACTCACTTGCAATTGCACGCTTCAATTGTGAACGCTAAAAGTAGCGGTAATCTTTTCAGTGTTTTTTGTGTTCCTCCGTTGCAGTTCCAGTGATCCAGCTTTTTCGTGTCAGCATCGATGTGTTGTATGTACTCTATGACGAGACAATATACTACTTGTGTATATTTTTCCACGAGAATGCTTCATGTGTATATTTTGCTGCAATCATTGATTTAAATGCACTGCAATCTGATGGTGATATAATTGAGAAATGAGCATGGCATAGATTTACCTCACTTCTGTTGTTTTCTATGTTTTAATGCGTAGATCTTTTCTGTTTTTCCTTCATATTTCATTGGTGAATGATTTGTCGAGATACATTTATGGCATGAAATTGATAGAATAAATAACACAAAGGAGAATGAATATTGCTTTACTGTAACATTTGAAAGAGCTTTCTATTACATTTGTAATTTGTTTATACAGTTATCATGGTAGAAATGAAATAAGATGAATCTGGAATACATAGAGGTAGAGAGATATCTTCTGGACTATGTTAAATTGGTGACTTTGGGAAGAAGAGGTTCCAAGGAAAATGGTAACGAGGACATTTACATCTGAATTTAGTTGTGGTTAGTATACTTGAGAGGTTATCTTGATGTCCTGTACTTTTGCTGTGGTTATAGGTTTTAGTATGCATTTCAAGTTTACATGACTTCTATGTACTATCTGCTCCACCTCTCCATCTTTACTTCTTACAAAACAGAGAAGAGTATCTACGAATAAATATATCTGTAGCGAGCTATAACTAACTAGCCCCTGAAGCATTGGCTACTTCAGTAGTCTCTATTGTTTATGATGGAGTCATCTCCTAGTTTATAAAAGCCATGGTTCTTGAAGTTCATTGGAACTCAGATATGATCACCACACACACTATCATGGTATCTTAGAAATTGGTATTTTAGGAGAGTAACCAGAGGAGATTTTTAGGTGATCAGGGACGGGATCCTAATCAGACTCAGATAGCTTGGTTGTTGATATCCCTTGCAAGTTAAAACATCAGGCAATTCTCTTCCTGATAATTGTATCGGGCAGAGACTGCTGATCGCTCCAAGTAGCTTTAGCTTATGGAGTTCTACTGCTAATGTCTGGCAACAAAAAGAATCTGCTTTTCTTGGTACTTTTAAATTTGCCGTCAACATTTTAACAAATCAAAGGGAACTATGTTCTTTGGTAGATTGCAGGCTCTTAATTGAAGCGATACAGGAGCAAAATTATATGCGTGGTTTCTGAATCACATCCTTGAAGGCGATGCCTTCAATGCCCTTATGGTACATTTGGCTGTTGTGCAATTGGCACTAGGTTACGGTTTTCACCGATGTAGTTGAGCACTTTGACTACTTCAACTTCCTAGGGGTGGACATTTCCTACGAAGTGTTGGCCAAATTCAGTTTCTTTTGTGACCATGTCCGATCTGATCAGGTCCATGATCTCCTTCAGGTATGCACACCATAATTGGATACTGTTTCCTACTCACATTTTTCTTCTCAATATATTACCCAACTATAGAAAGACGTAAAAAGTTGCCGTGAACCCCAGAAATCTAGCCTTCCTAGATTGGTGCTCTGCAACAACTGATACGTAATGGAAAATTGGTTGTGTAAATACTATTTGCATTCACCATGGCCTTTGATGTAAATACTATTTGCAATTGCAGTTTGCAGAATTCTATCTAGGATTAAAACAAGAAACCAGGGAACATCAATGGAATTTGATGTGAAAGAGTCTAAAATGTAAGCTTTGAGGCTTTTACACAAGGACTGAAACTAAACGTGGGGCTCATTTGGCACGTTTCAAGCATTTTACGGCCTTCAAGCTTACAGCTCAAGCTCAAACATCTCTTAGATTACGTTTGACACACAAGATTGGGATTGGAAATGAGAATGAGATTGGATTTGATTGAAAAATTACAGTCCCATGTTTAGTAGAACTTGAAATTGAATGAAAATTATACTATATTGTGTTTGGTATAGGTTGAGATTAGATTGAAATAAAATATTTAAATATTTTATTATATACTTAAAATTAATTATTAAAAGAAATTTAAAAAACTGAAAAAAGAACAAAAAAATGGTCCACCATCTTCAACATCATCTACAACTCAGTTCAACGACATCATCAACATCAGCATCATCATCTCTCAATTTTCAACATCATCAACAACAACAACATCATTATCTCTCACAACAAGAACATTATCAACTCTCAACACCCAACTATCGCTAAAATTAGTGATGGACACGAAGAAGACCAGAGTCGCTTGTCAAAACAACATCACGATCCTTGTCGTCAACTTCGTCCTCATCCCCTACGACTTCGATCTCATGGTGATGGTATTGGTGGTCAGGTTGCAGCTAACATTGACGAAGCCAAAAGTTGTAGGAGGCCTGACTCATGGTTTGGAAGAGGGTGATAACGAGGAGGTCAAATGGGGGGATCTGTCAGAGGTCGGAAAGGGAGAAGTGTTGAAGGAGGTGGTGGTAACGGAGGATGTCGGCGAGGGAGGAAGAGGAGAGGCAGCTTGTGATATAGAGGGTAGAGATAGAGAAGATAAAGAGGGTAGAGAGAGAGGGTAGTGTTACAAGTGCTGGTATTGGACCATTTCTTGCCTTGGTAGGAAATAGAGATGGGTCCGAAAAAGGAAATATCTCTTCTTTTCCCAAGTCCAAATATGGGATTGGGTGAACACTAACTTTTTATTAGTTTTTTTTTTTTTTTGTGTTTTTTTGAAAAAAAATTGTCATCTGAAAAATACTAACTTTTCACTAAGGCAGGACAAAAAAGCACATAAACCACTTAATTGAACCAAATCGAACCAAACTGCATGGTTTGATTTGGTTTTTTAAAATGACACATGGTTTTATTATTAGTGGCAATATTTCCAACTGTAAAAAATTGTATGCACACCCTAAATTAGTATTTTTATAAATATTCAATATTACCTTTAAATAAAATTACTAAAAGGTAAATATTTGTAATTATATATATATTATTAATAAAAATATCATGTATATCAAAAAACTATTTTACGGCATTAAACCTTAACTTTTCTTCTCAGTGCTAATCTTAAACATAATTTTTTTTTTTTTCTCAAAGAATACAATTTGATTATAAAATATGGCGAATGACTTGAGATTATAATATGTTAGTTCGTAGAAACACTAATGACTTAAGATTATAAATTGCACGGTCTAAAATGGTGTAGCTTCTTCCATCAGGACTGTCACCTGTTAGCAATTTATTCATCAATTCTAGTGCAAATGGAGGACCTGATTGCGCAACAGAAGGTTGATGAGGGTTCTTCAATGTTTGGGGAATAATCTGAGACATCATCCTCAGTGTATTCAACTCTAAGCCTTTACTTAGAGAGAATGAGAGACAAAAGGCAAGCCAGGATCAATATATTCTGCAATGCCCTCCAGAAAAGAAGAACTGAACTGCATTAAAGAAGTCCAGATTCAGGCATCCGTCTTCACTTGATACACACAACAATGGCGCAACAACTTAATTATTTTTCTCTGCTGTAAAAATTTAGTACTACACAATGTGATGCAAGAGTGTACAGAACACATTAAAAAATCACAAAACTTCCCAAGCAACCAACCAAAATAGCATATAAAAAATTAAACAAAATTAAATAAATGATAAAATATGTACTTATAAATCTATAAATACCAACTCATAATATAATAAATAATAAAATATGTACTTATAAATCTATAAATACCAACTCATAATAGTATATTAAGTCATGAATTACAGTAGCGAACCTATAGATCTGTAAATTTGGATTTAAGAAGAAGAAAGAAGAAGGTAGCAGAAGCGGAGGAATTAGTTCTTTTTTCTAAAGAGCATTCTTGTCGAAAAAATATCGCTTGCTATACAAATAATGAAATTATTAAAATAGCACGAAAAAATGTCATTTTCTCCTGTTCTTTTTCCCATTTTGTGACATTTCCTCAAAAAAAAAAAAAAATGAAACAGAGATATTAACAGAGCCACTGATACATGTTTTTACTTCCATAACTTTTTGCATACAACAGTAGTTCAATTCCAATGTCGGCATTTCTCATTTCTCCCTTCATTTATTCACCATTGTTTGTTTTTTTCAGAGGAGACGTGCTGAGCTATTCCGGTTCCATGTTCAGTTAATCATTTCTGATTGTTTTTGTCCACAGAATTGCAAATTTTTTTCTAATTTGTAACCTTTTTATTTTTTTTAATATATTTCTACCTGGAATTGATAACTATCAAAATCTGTCAGAGATGTCAGTGGTTTTGTCTAAGTCCCCATGCTTCTAACTTCAATTTTTAGCCATGAACTGCTATAACATGTTCAAAACAATTTCTGCCATAACACAGTTGGAAGAAGCTTGGATTTAAGACCAAAAACAATTAAAAATTTATGAGTTGGAATTACAATTATGAGCTAGAGAAACAATTATGTTACATAGTTTACAACAAACTCCGTTACAACGCAAAACTGCATGAATCAATTAAATTCTAAAAATGCCTCTCTAGATCCTGAATCGTGTCAAAGACATAGAAACATCCTCCTATCCTGTGGCAAGGCGGCGCAACGAATAACGTCAAGGAAGGTGTTTTCTTCACAAGGAATGCAGAGTTTAGAGTCAGTGGTGAAGTCATATACATCCTGTGCTTGATCCAGCAATGCCCTGAAAAGTGGGTGCTTGAGGAGACTTATTTTGATCACGTAACGCTTGTAGTCCTCTCCCACATAGACTACAAGATGACCCTTTGGCACATCTCTTGGAATAGAGTTGTCCTCACCATGCATGGAAGATGGCCATAGAGCCCACTGATAACACTTCTCACAAGCTGCACGTGGTATCACTCTGCTCCCCATTTTTTTCCACTCGTTCAACCATGCCTTGAAGAACTTCTTCTTTGTAATGCCAATGTTTTTCATGATTTTCTATATAATCTCTCTTGTATATATATATATATATTATATATATAGAGAGAGAGAGGGAGAGACACAGAGAGAGAGAGAGGCAGGGAACTGAAGAGAAGAGTAATTGAAGGTGATAGTGCAAAAGTGAAAAGGGTGTGTTTATATAGACCGAAAAATGAAGAAAGAGCCAGAATTTTGGAGCCATAAATGGTTGACATGACAGGTAACTAAGAGGAGGTGAGTTGAGTTGAGTTTGAGCGTTAATATATATATTTATATCTTATTTAAAAAGTTTATAAATAATGGTTGACAATAATTTATAAAGTTGCTGCTCTTTTTCTGTTAGCCGTGCTGTACCGTTTTCTACTTTATACTTTATAGTATTGAATCTTGATTCGAAAGTGTACGAACATGCATCTCATGATTTCTATGTGAATTATCACCAGTATGTTTCTGCTCTTAAGAAAGGATGGTGCTTGATCAGTGATCTTTGGAAGTTTTCAAAGTTAAGACCCACAAGTTGTGTATGGACAAGATAAGATATGAAAGTGGGGATGGGATAAGCTTCTTGGGCAAAGTGCGATCTCCACTTATTTCCAATGCGTTACCTGTGGATATTGTAAAATATGTTGCACTAGATCAGTTTTATTGAGATATAGCAGCATCAAACTTTTTCTTACTCTACTTTTCCGACTCAATGGTTAATCATTTGAATTGAATTATCTGTTTATCCAAACTTTTATGATCAGAATGATTATATATATAGTTTATGATAAGTTTATATTAGCAAAAAATCGTTATTTGATAACACTATATTATTTGTGCAAATGTGTTACTAAATTGATTTATGTCAGCGAAAATCTTGGTCGTATGTGTGTGAGGAAATAAATGGGGTTTTAATTAAGTTTCCACTAATTAAAAATGATTGATGTTGATTTGAGCTCCTTAATCAGCCAACTAATTGAATAAATACAATGATTTGATGTTGACTAGCTCTGCTGGAGTACAAATTAAGCGTTAATGATGTGTTTAATGGGTTGAGCAATCACTCTCACATAATCCTCAATGTATCTATTGATAGAAACAACAGTAGCAAATTTCCTGCATGCCACTTGTATTTCCCTTTTCTAATTGGATTGTTTTAGGATAAAATCCAACCATAAAATCTTAATTTGTGGGAATTTAAAGTTTGGTAGTGTCCCCATGTAGCAGTGTGTTCTGACTCTGATGAAGAATTGAAATTCGTAACCCATTTTTGGCATCTCACTGCAGATGGATTCTGGATAACTTTTGCGAATCTTTGCACTCTGCCTGATGCACATTGCACAATGCGCACACACACACACCATGCATGCAGCTCATGGGCTGTGCACTGCAAAATGACTGGAGAAAAACATCTTGTGTTGCAAAAGAGGAAGAAGAAAGAGAATGGAAGTCACATTTTCAAATCTTAGAAAATGCATTCAAACCTCTGATCTTGAAACTTGGAACGTTCCATGTATTTATTTCTACAGCTTCCACTTCTTTGTTAACTTACCAGCCCAAATAAACTGTTCCATATCCTTAACTGTAACATTAATCATGTATTAAAATAACATTTCAAAATATCTCTAGAGTTGTGTCACACAATGTACCCACCATGTATCTGCTGTCTAATTCTTTGATTGCCACTTACCATATACAAAATTTTGTTAATATATTTGATAAATTCAAAAAACCTATAATTTATATGTGTCTGTGTTTAAGACAAACTCTGGAAACCGCGTAAACTCTTACTTGCTAACTACAGCATAACGATATAGGAAGCTTCGGACAAGTTGTTGATGATAGAAGGGACAATATGTCAATGTCTATGACGTTTTGGAAGTTCTGGGTCGAGTAAATGCATGCAGGAAATGTATTCCTTAAGATGTTGATAGTTGGAAGTGAAATGTTTTGGTTTCCTAATTTTGGTGGTGGGTTCTATTTGTTGAGATTATTTTCTTAGAGATGATTAAAAGCCAGCACAGATACAGATTCATCCCCTGGAGACAAGGTGAGCTGTACTCGGTTTGGATGAAGAAAAATAGAGAACCTCAAATGAACATATCATTTGAGTAGAATTTACCAACAGTTTTGCAGACATGGAGATAATATCCTGGACCATCTCAATTCGGAATATTGTGATTGTATCTTCTTCCTTATTGCGGACATTAAAACTCATACATGTATATTTTTAATTCAATCTTCTTCAAAGTTTCAGATCTTCAAATAAATTTTTTTGTATCATTACATTATTAATCCTGATTATACTATCAGATAAAATGTAAAATATTAAACATATTATAATAAAAGTTTTTTATCCTAAGAGTTCACGAGTTTAAATCACATTTTGCTCTAAAATACAAGATATAAATAATTTTGTTTTAATTTAATCTTCTCTTCTCCGTCGAAAAAAAACCAAAGTTTTTGATAAATTTTGAAAAATATTACCCATGATGTACTTTAGATCATTAATTTAGAACAGATTAAAAAAACCTATAATTTGTGAAATTGTAACTTTTACACGATCGACATGAAACAAAAAGGGGAAAAAGTGAAAAACATGAAAGACCCATCTTTTTATTAGAGTGTAAACAGGTGGTCTAATGAATGTACAACGAAAATTGACGATCACTTGAGTCACACGATATGCAAAACAAAAGATAAACAGTTAATAAACCGACACAATTAGCTTGCAGATGGTCCAATATAGACGTCCAACTTACAGAGGTCCTCAGTGCTCACTAAAATAAAAGAGATTGAACAGTGTTTTGGATTGATTTTGTTGGCTGTTTACACAAAGATGATAGGGAGGGTGTGGTGAGAGATGTGGGAGAGGACGTGGGGTGGGTTCAGTCTGACCAGCCGACGACTCAGATCAGCCCCAGACCCCTACCATCACTCTCTCCACACTGTTGGGTTTGAGACTTAGTGTGAGCATGTTGACTGTTTTCAATAAGAGACTCCTTCAAGCAAAAGGGTTCATGCAAACAGCTGGTTTTGCCACACGTGATTGTTGAAAAAATCTTTCTTGTCTCGACTGTATTGTATATCTTTTGTAATCGTCTTTTCATATAATAAAACGATCTGAATAAAAATAAAGGATATTTGATTCATTGTACATCCCTTGTTATTATCTTTTCATATAGTGAAACGTTCAGAACATAAAATACATCGTACAGTCCCACACGGCACACCGCGGAGAATGAAGATGGTGTCACCAGCCGCGGTGTGCATGGCACCAATGATTTGATTGGACTGTCCTTGTCTCAGAATGGGGGGGAGGCCCCTTGTGCACGTGTGATCATCAGTTGTGATTAGCTGTCATTTTGTTTGTTTATATTGTTTTATGAGATTAAATAAAATGGAAACAGAATAGTTCCAACCAACCACCCATGGCAGCCATTACCTCCAATTAATTCTCTCCCATGCTTCCTCTTGGGAAGCACTGGTTTAGATTCGGCAGTTTATTCTTTTTTTATTTTCTTTTCAAGTCTTGAACATCCTTGTTGCTTTTCTCTTTTAATCTTTCTAATATATATATATATATATATATGCATGCAGTAGTTAGAGAAGATTTCAGATTTTTATAATTTTTTCTTTGGAGGTCAACCTTCTCTGCCAAATGAAGTGGTGAAAGTACTGCTGCTGACATTGTATTATCGTTACTTGTGTTAATTATTTGACTTGGCTGTGTCTGATTTATGTTATGCTGTTGTATTTAGTGGTAAAGTGCAGACAGAGTTGGAGACACTTCAGTTTCTAGATGACAAACTGAGTTGAGCTAGCTAGGGTGTGAACCAGGCCTGTCAAATTTAGAAGACTAGGCCCAGTATGATGGTTTATTTGGACTTAGAATGCAGCTCACTGCCCGAGTCCAACACCTTTGTGATGTGGATTGGCACTCTATCATGCCTGATTTGTGAGCTTGACTGTTTCTTTTTATTGAGTTTTAATATTATCCCCTTTGTAGTAACGTAGATCAAGGCTACATCACTATCTTACAATATTGCTTATGTCAATCTTTGTAAACCAAGGGCATGCACCACAAAAATGTCCTGGGTTCATATTGACACACAACACTGCTGTTGGTTGATTAGGTTTATAAGATATTTATTGGAATTTTTTTTTTTAATTATTAGTACCAAATCAAAACACTATTGAGATAAACTGAGATAAAACTTTAAAGTTCGGTTTGAAATTCTACTTTCAGAAACAGAAGAGGGCTACTTATATAAAGTACGAAAACTATCCATACATTAATGGAAGGATGCGAATTAAGCCCATGACTTTGGTGTATAGATGAAAATGACTATACCACTACATCTATCCAACTTGCTGTATAGTTACCCGGAAAATTGAGACCTTGAAAGTGAGTGCCGGTAGAGGCTTAATAATAATATTTAAGTGGGAAGAGACGCATGTGAACAAAGGATTTGCCTCGAAGACCCTAGTCACTATTTCTGAATTGAAATCTAGTTATAAATTGCTTTCTGGCAACAATTTTCAATTGTTAGCGCGAAAAGCAAGTGGTAGACTGGTAGCTAAAACAAATTAACACAAACCTTAGTGGCATTTTCCAATGAAGTTTCCATATTACAAATAAATATATGTACATTACATTCCATTATAAATAATTAAATGAAAAAGTTTTCGTCACACATTTGTACAATTGCTGATCCTTACTTAGTTGGAGGTTAATTGGAAAAGATATTAGAGGCTGACAAAACACCAATAATTTTTTATGATTTGACAACATAAAGCAATGAAACGGAAAATTCCCACGGTTGATGCGATGGACTTTAGATCTTTAATTATATATTATATTGTAATAATATCCCACTCAAGAGGTGGAGCTTCCCTATTAAGGCTGCTAAAGCATACATATCAATACTCTCTCAAATATCTTAAAAGTAGCTTTAATAAGACATTATCATAAGTTGAAATTTTATGAAACCCCACTCAATTTTGTCTCAATTTGGTGGAGACCCCAAAAAATTTCTTAATACAGTTATCATATGTACGGCTCTCTTTCTCTATATATAAAATGAGTTATCATCTTCTGATTTTCGTGTAAATTAAAGTTCATGAAGTAACTAGTAGTGCATGAGAAAAAATGAAGGTTGTTGCCGTGTTGATGTTAACTATTCTGGTTGTGATGGTGGTGGTGTCTTCTAGCGTGGGTGCAGACCAGCCAATAAGGAGAGGTGTGCTTGGTGGGATATATGGGCAAGAGCAGAGACACCACGTGCAGAAGGGAACAGCTGTGGAAGGAAAAAGGAGCAGACTTGAGTACCCAGAAAGGAGCATCGACAACCACCACAACATACCTAGAAATAATTACAATGACTGGGGTGCAGGCAGTGATACTGGCGACAACACTGATGATGGAACTGGCGGGTAAATATATGTTAGCTATGCATGCATGGGAGATTTCTGTAATATATACATAAATATATGTGTCAACATGTAGTATGGGTATATATACATATACAAACATATGTATAATAATATTATAACTAGATCTTTTTTTATCAACTTAAGTTTTTTAATCTAATAGTAACTAAAGTAATCTCAGAGCTCAGAGGTCTTTGATTCAAATCCTCTCTCCTTCATTCTCACATAATATGTGTATTTGTTTTAATTACTATGTGCTAGCTTGTATATTTTCTGGTTTGTGGAAATCTACTGTTTGTGCTGTAATGTGTATTTGTTTTAATTACTCTGTGCTAGCTGGTGTATTTTCTGGTTTGTGGAAATCTACTGTTTGTGCTGTAACTTTTAATTACTATGTGTTAGCTGGTGTAGTTTCTGGTTCGTGGAAATCTACTGTTTGTGCTGTAACTAAGGACTGGTAAGAATCAGAGAGCTGTCTATATGTGCTTGTATAGTCATGTGAGTAATTTATCATTATCAACTAGTGTGCTACTTTTTGTACCTCTTAAGGTTGCCGTGAGCCAGAGGATTATTAATTTAATTTGGTTCATAGACCTCTTACTTTGTTGCAAGATTATCTCTTAACAGGATACAAGAAAATAATTTTTGCTTAAAGTACAAAATTGATGGTTTCATTACTATTTATAGAAAGATCAAGGATGATTAATATTAAACAATGAGTTCAGAGGAGAATAATCGAATGATTAATACAAAAAGTTCAAAGTATACTGATAATGTTTGTATTTGTGTTGTCTTAAATACGATTCAATGTTTTACTTTTATTGAATTTTTATTGAGTTCTCTAAGATTTGGAATAATTCCTTACATAGTAAATGATATAACAATATGTAAAAGATGCTTAACAACATCATCTTTTACTTATAATAGAAGGAGTTCATTAAAATACATTTTTATAAGACTTTGAAAAACAAAATGTAAAATATATGACATTATCTAAAGATTTTAAAACATAATTTTTTTTTGAATAATTTTAGAACATAATTTTACGACGCTCAACAAGTTTGTTAAAATTGTTTAGTTCATTTTATGGGCAGTCACAATAAAACCATCCCGTTGACTCGACAATAGTCATGCAGTCGCGATTCGCGAAGCTTGTTGCTGCAGACTTGCAAAAAAGTATGACTACATAGAAGAACGGAAGAAATCGATTTTTGCTTTATCAAGAGGTTAATGGTTATACTGAAAAATGATAGAATGGAACATTAATCACCAGCTATGCCATTTTTTCTTTTTAATTAGCCAATGTTAATCTATACAAAAGGTGTTATCACCAACACTATAAGACTGTTAACCTCAAAACTAGGCAACAGGACTTGTTAATCCAGGTTACTGATATAACTTGGTTGATAACCTCTCAGCAACTCCTTCCAAAGTGAAAAAAAAAAAAAAAAAAAAAAATCCCAATCCAACAAAAGCAGATGAATGAAAAGGTGATAATGTCAAAGAAAAGCTACTTCTGTTGAAACATTAGTTGGCCATATTCCTGGCTGTTACAGTTGAAATGTTTTACCCGCTGAGTGCACAACATTCACAAGACACCGTAATCATATATTTTCACATACAGCTTTGAGAACATGTGCATGTATGTGCAGATTGTAACAGAACATTAAGGGTGGACAAAAAGGGGACTTTGGACATGATAACAGTTTCTTTACAATTAATATTTATGTAATTTTTTCCTGACTGTGACTGTGATTTACTGCAACTATGATTGAAAAAAACAAAGGTTCTTCAAGTATGCTTCTTCCTACGAACATTTCTTTCACGGGGATTATGAGCAGCTTTAGTTTTGGTCAGAAGCTTGGATGAGTCAACATGGTCATTGCATGATATCTTCGAGTTGGGCACTCTTGGATATGGGTGAATGGCGGCCAGTTCACGGATACGGCTTATGACATGCTTAGGCAAGGCACGCGGATCATGCTTTTGCTCAACCTGTATCAGCCACAAGTCTCGATAAATTTTGAAATCAGACTTAAATCAAGTGGAATAAGTTATTGCGCAAGTCGAACTTGAATCCACTTGTAAGAAGCAAAATTTAAAGGGCAGATTGGATGAAATTTAAAATCTCACCTCTCTTTTGTTTTTCTTCTGTGCAAAGCTAGATCTCAGAAGATTTCGCCATTTATCCTGCAGGTTCACCAGTAGCAAACAACTTGTAAGTTTGAAAATAAAAGCAACTGTTGAATCAGATACAGAGAAGTGGAGTACCCTCAGATCTACTGGTGTTCGGTAAGCAGATGATGTGAACAAAAGCCTCTTTATGTCAGTCCATTTTCCAACTCCATATTGAGATATACCATCAACAAGCTTAATCACTTCAGAAAGAGTCCACATTCTTTGATGCTTCCTTCGATCAACAGCCACTCTAGGTTTTTTCTTTCTCACATAGTCATCACCAGTCTCAGAATCAGGCTCAGATGTAGAATAGTCATCACTAGACTCAGACTCCTGCATGAAGAAAGCGAAAAAGATAAACTCAAACATTAGAAGGAATTAAGGCATATGGCCACTCAACTGAATTCCATGGTCATAAACTGAAAAATACTTATACAAGGGAAAAAGGAAACAGAGAAACAAAACTTAATGAGTCGACTGCTGAACATTAAAGATATAATGTCCTTGTTCCTTCTTTGATCATATGTCATTTCCAGATATTTTATCACCATCCCTTATCATATATTCAAATATCTGTTTTTTTATGTAAAACAAATATACATAAATATGCACACACATTCAGCTTAAGAAACAATTTTGCAAGGCTAGGATGCCAGGAACGAAACACACGTGCTTTAAAACTTAGTGGGCAGTCAAGCACGCCAACATGCAGGAAAAAGTACGAGACGTCTCACAAAGGCAGTAAAATATTACCGTTGTGCATTGACAGGCACAGTAAAACACTTGGATATATTAGCTCTATGGTAGATTAACAACTAGTACGGAAAAAAATAATAAACATATAAATAAAATTAATCAATGGAAACATGCAAGCACAAAACAGGAACTTACACCACAGAACACAAAAAGAGAAATATGAAAGTACCATATTATGAATTCTTATATTCAATGGAGGACAGATTAATATCTGGGTGAAAACTTTCCATACCATTACAGCTGCATGCTTCTTTCCATGTCCTCGTCTTAAGGATGATTTAGACGGTATTTGACTACAGGTTTCATCAAGAGAATCATTGTGAGATTTGACCTTCAGATGTTTTTTCTCCAATGCAGCAGTAGAATCCTCTTTTCCACCCATTTGATGCAGAGACTTCAGGTCTGAAAATTCTTCAATGTACCTCCGAGTAGGTTTGCGGAATCTCTTAACTTTGGTTCCTAGAACAGAGCTCTTTGCCCTCTTCTTACATTTAGACAATATGCTACTTAATAAAGGGTTGTCATCACTATCCAAATCATCAAATATATTCATATGAGGTGAAGTAGAGCACTTGTTACTCTCATCAAATTTAATCACATCAGGTGAATTTGGGCACTTGCCACTATCCAACTTATCAAATTCATGTGCATCAGGTGATTTAGGGCAATTGTTACCATCCAATTCATCAAATTTCTGCATATCAGATGAACTAGGGCACTTCTTGTCCTCAACTGGTACCTGACACCCACATTTACTCCTAGGATTTCCATGAAGCTGACAGGTGACTATCTTGTCAAGTGAGTCAGTCTTGCATTCAGATTCTGTCCCTGTTGATGATTCCGACATCCCAATAGCAACATTGCTACTTCCGCTGACATCAGGAGAATGACTATCTGAACTTGAGTTACCTAAACATGATCCTTCAGTTGGACAGTTATCCAATGCAGAAAACTTTTCAGCATATTCAATATCTGTACTAAAAAAAAGGGAAAATTAGCAGAAGGGTGTTCTTTTAAAGTACTATGGCCAATAGAAAGAAACGTAAAATTTACCCAAAAGGAAATCTTCACATGCGGTGGACAGATCATTTGCTGCATCAATATCGTCTACTTCATCAACATCATCCAGCAATCCGTCAAGAACCTATTAGATCATTATCTAATCAGATGCAAACCGCAAAACAAATTGCATATTGCACATGACATTTTAAACCATGAAGTGTGCAGCACAATACGTAAGTGGCATAAAAACCAAATGAGAGATATAGACAACAGCATAGACTGTAGTCTGCAAGAACGGAAAGTTCAACTCGAGTGGGAAAGAATGAAAAATGTAACTGACTCTCACAATGAGAAGAGTGGACAAGATAGCTACATAGGCACGATGACCAAATTTAAATAAAGAAAGATACATACGTCTAGCTTCAAATCATCTTCCCCTTGAACATTGTATGGATCCAGCCCACCTTATCAAGGATCACAAACATAAATCAACATTAAGAGATCAGAAAAATTTATGTTAAAAAAGTACAGAACAAATACAGACCATGAAATAAACTTGATGTTCAGCATAATGCACTAATCACTATCACCTCAATTAATCTATATACAACATTGGAGTTGCAGTTGTCCACTACTTGCATGAATCAAATTTTAGAATGCTTTACAAGACAAATGAGGAGTAAATCAACTAGTCTGCAAACTACGCACAACTCTCTGTCTAAACAGAGTTAAATATGTGAGATGACAGCACCAGCTAAAAGGTAGTACGAAAACCATTTGTTTTTACCATAGTTTGTTCTAAAATTATACTCAAATCCACAAGAGAAATCATCCAGTCCCAAGCATTTTCTGGAATTCTCCTTATTAAAGCAGAAGAGACCATCAACTGAAACACGATCACTTTTCGGTTCAGCAAGTAAATGCTCAACTTCAGCTTCTTCATCTTTTAAAGCAGGAACAAAGGATTCATCTCCCTTCACCTAAGAAAAGTCAGACACAAAAAAATGAACAAATCAGAAACTACAAGAATATTTCAGAAAATTCAGCAATTGAAGGAAAATTTGCGATATTAAACTGAAGCATCTCAACCATGATTCATTGAAGAGCACCGCATACTACAAAGAAAAAACCAATGACATAATGAACCGAAAATCATGAGAAAATTAAACCCCAAGAGGCTTACTTAGACAAAACTAATGTTCTCAAACTCAGCCTAGGTGCGGGAAACAGCTTAGGTGCCGCCATTAGGCAGCAAATTAACCTAATTAAGTGTAGACGGTCTCCACAGTGCAACATGCTATATTTTTTTCAACACCCAAAACGGGTGTTATAATTTTTTTTTTTTTTTTCAAAACACCAAAAACGGCATCGTTTTAGGTGCTTGCTTTTGAAAAAAAATAAAAGCACCCAAAACAGAGGGTGCTTTTATTTCTACATCACAGCAGCCGATCCCTCAAAGTAAAAACCAAAAAATTCAACAAATCCCTAAGCTTGAATTCCTGCTAATCATCAATTCCAACGGCTTCCTTGACTGCCCGAGAAAGTCTTAGGCGCTGCCTAAGCTCCCTAAGTGCTAGGCATCGGGCCACCGCCCAACTAGTGCCTTGCGCCTTTTAGAACATCGGAAAAAACCCAATTGGCACAGACAAAATTTCACGATGTAAGATGTCAAGTAAAGCCTGCGGAGCAAGCATATAGTGCAGCACTTAACCATAGATAGCACTTAATCAAACATATATTTCTAAAGTTGTCTTCGAATGTCAAAAAAAGGGAAAAACAAATAAATACATAATTACACTTCATTAATATCATGTGAGCTTATTTATTTGTAGGTGCAGAATACCGGGCTCTAGGATTTACAAAAGTGAATTAAGTTTTAAATCAATTTTACTTTTGATGGATGTTTTTCAACAATTAGCCCAAATTTAACAAAGCAAAAAATAACGCAGCGGTGTCCTTCTCTACAGCTCTACCACATTGCAACATGAAAAGTATAAATCATGGATAGTACATAAAATCATCCCAAAACTCCAAGCATAATATAACATTATACCAGAAAACCATTTGCCGAAAAATATATACATATATTCTCACCCTTTTACTTTTCATGTTTGCATGATTCTCAAGTACTTGTGATCCTTTATCCATTTCGTGCTATGCTCTTAACTTCAATTCACATTTTCATTAACGGACCATCTTGTTCATGTCTCCTAGCATTTAAAATTAATAAAAAGGTAAATCATTGTCCATTCTTCACCAAAACACAATTCTGCCCAGGCGTACAAATTCAAGGAACAGTCCATCATCAAAACATGTCAAACAGATAAAAATAAGAAAGCCATCTCCTTTACCATGACCCACATATCGATAAACTTCAGAGAACTAGAAAAAAGTGAGTAAATTCAATATTACCATGAAATGTGATCACACAGCTTTTCATTTGATTTTGACGAATTAATTAAAAAGAAAAAAAAAAATACATTTTCAACAACTCGTTCGGTGAAGAGTTATTTTTATTTTTTTACTAACGATTTATTAATCATTATTTTTCTTCCTGCTGTTTATGAAAATATCAAAAACCCCATGCAATTAGAATTTAGAAGACTAATTTTTTAACAAGTAAGGGGTTTTTTTATGACTTTTCAAACAATAGGGGAAAAATAATCATTCACGAGTTGTTAAGGAACAAAATTGAAAGTAACTCGATGATCAACCCATGCAAAAGACAAATATAAAAAAATATTAAAAAAACCAAAAGCGGGCCCCACTCAGCTGGGTCGAGTGCTTTTCATTTTTCTCTAAAAAAACGGCTGAGCTGAGCAAAAGTAATCCACCTCTGACAATCAAATACCAAATACGACAAAACCAAAAAGTAACGGCAAACACTCCGTTTTCTTTCATTTTCCTTCGGTTTCTCGGCAGCCGAACAGATTCCAATTCGATAAGCAAAACCAAAAGCAACAAAATTCAAACGAAGGAGAAAATCTCACCTCATTCATCAGTCAAAACCTCAGATTCTCCGATCTACACCTGAACAGAATCTAAAACAATAACTCATCAATCAAAACAAATTATTAAGATCCAACAATCACAAAAAAAAAAAAAAAAAAAAAAACAGAGACAGAATTCGAACTCAATTACCTCGGATATATATATATAGAGAGAGAGAGAGATAGTGAATCCGGAGAAATGATAGAAAGGACTGAGAGTGAAAAGGAGAAGAAGATAGTAGAGAGTTGAGTTGTGTTTTGTGCTGTGTTGTTTTGGGTTTCTATTACAAGACGGAATCCAAGTGGTGTTTTTGTTTTGTGAATTGGTAACGTCTGATATGATATAACGCGGGTTTGGGGTCCGGAGTAGCGAGAAGGAGGTTGGGTGGTGAGACAGGTGGAGGGGTATTTAATGAAACAAGTGAAAGTGTCTGTGTGAGGCTGTCCACGTTGGCATCATCGACGGCGGGCGTTACCACTTACGACTTTTCTGAATGGTTCGAGCTTATGATTTTGGCGGTTTGTCAGAGGTTGGTTGACTCATGGTTTAGGAAACTTACCCCACCGGTTGTGTTGTGTCGTGTCCTAGCCATTTCATCGCTCAAAACTAGTACTCATCGAACCGTGCCCTGCCCGACATTAAACGATAGTCCGCTGTATCATGTTTAATCAAGTTAAGTCATCGTAATTAGAATTTAAATTTGACAGATCTGTGCAGAATTGCGTATATCTCAAAAATCTATTCTTATAATTCTACTTGATATATACTCTGAATAAAAACCTTTTGCATTTATCAAAAAACGTTATAGTAGGATTTGAACTCCTTAAACTCTTATTATATGTATGAAAATAAATATATTAATCTTTTATCCTATAAGTTGATTTACATTATAGTATAATGTAATTTTTAAAGAGCCATTCGAATTAACAATCTTAGTGGCATAGGTATTAAAAGCTAGTCATTAAACGAAACTCATCTTTTCATTGAAATCTTTTAACTTTATTGTTTGGTTTAGGGTATGTTTATTTCACTTGGTAGATGAAGTGACTTCATATATATAATTGAAAATGAAAATATTAGGCTAATATTTATTATCTTAAGATAACTATTATTTTTTAAAAAATATTAAGATAACTAATTTTTAGTTACTATATTTGTTACTTATTTTTAACTATTACTAGATCGAAAATTTGAAAAATACATAACATAAACTTACAATCGTAAGTAGGAGATATTTAGCATTCGTTATATCAATTTCTTTTTCTCTTATAAAATGTTTTGTTTGGTGTCAATGACTCTAATTGATGTAATATTTTTTTAAACTCAATGTGGGTTGTGGGAAGCATGCATATATATTTTATAGAAAACATATGATAAAATATTTATTATACACTATCTCTCAATTATTATACAAAATAAGGTATGATATGTTCAACACCATAATTAATATGATTGAGCAACTAAAAAATATTATTTAGAATAATTTAAAAAGGGATGTCAATATATACTCTAATAACAAACATTAACAACTAAAAGATCAATTAAACAATATGTATTTATTTATTTTTTTGAACAAAATACCAAAAAACAAATTATACTATAAAAATATAAATTTAATATTTTTAATTATAATATATATTTAGACGATTGCACCTATGTTCACGTTGTCCTAGTTCAAACACGCATCAAGGTTTTACGCATTCGTGAAAAAAGAGTCACAAGATATCTGAGCAACAATGAATTGTCATTTCCTTAAATGTACCAAAATAAAAAAATAATTGCTTGTAAAGGCCATTAGACCTCTCCTAGAGCTGTGCAACTGCTGTAAATACTAACGTGAGTCAAAGAGGGCACATCAAGGATGCTACCGCGTCGGTGATGCTTTTGGTGCTCTACATCCGAAAGTGACCTGCTATTCCTAGACCGACGTGGAAGTGACTGGTAACTGTACGTGGTAGCTGATGGGATGGGCTACTGCCTATAGGGCTGTTTGTTTCTCCCTTCGTATTACCGCCAACGATTTTATGACCATGGAGAATCCAAAATTCCAATCTTGTCAAAGGAATTTTATCACCTGGTTCAGCAAAAGACGGAATCGAATGACACAATCTGATTAGACATGGCTGCTCCTTTTAGTGCAATCCATCACCACAAGTTGGATGCCTCGAATTCTTTGCTCAGAAATATAGCATTCACCATTTTTTTTTTTTTTAGTTCCTGTCAACCTTCGAACCCGTGTCTTTCTTGAGAAAGTTAGGATCGTAACCGTCAAGTCAGTTCAAAGATAGACGTAGCATTCTCCGATTGGTCTTGTGTTTTTTCCATATTAAAATATGCTAAATAAACACAACACCAGATCTAGAATTTATTCGGTTCACATGAAATGTTTACCAAGGAAAAAGTAATTGGATTTTCCACTCAGAGAATTAGTCGACCCGCAGACAGTCATACAAATTCAACGTTTGGTAGTGGCGAGCCCACCTGCACTTACCATGCAGATTCTGTGATTCTAGTTATAGCTCTTATTTCTACAAAACTCTCCATCCTTCTACTTTATAACTAAGTTTGCTAATTCAACAAATAAACTACGAGTAAATTCCATCTTTCATTCTTCTTAACAACACAAAATTCCGTACATCTCCCTAGGAGCTTAGATTCACAGAGCTTAAGTAATTATAGACACAAGTGAAGAGCTAAGTTACAGCTTGTTCTCTTCAATAGGGTCTTTTGTAACCTAAGATGTTTCTTGGGTTCCATGATTTTCCGTTGAATCTTCATTGGCCAAGCGTCGGATTTTCATGTCATAATAAACTTCCTCCACTCTTTTCAGGTCATACTTCATACCTGCCATGAGTGAGAAAAGGATTTTATGAATTCAACTCGTACATAATGAGATCTGTTTTTGTTCAAAGACATGAAGAAATTGGAAAGGCTGCTATGACTTACTGTCAAATTTTTTGCGCAGGAAATCATTTCGGAGGTTAAGCATTCGAAAGGCTGCATGAAGATCTGTCAAGAAATTCAACACCTTTCTTGGGCAATCATAGTCCTCTGCAAGTACTCGGTTCACCACATACCTAGGCTGCAAGACCACAATATATTGCATGATTAGCTCATTAAAACTGAATTGCTATTTATTTTTTATATGATTACATATAAACTGACTAACGAATGAGCAATTTGACCATCACAAGTTTGCTGAATAGCAGATACTGCTTAAAAATATCTCATGTTCTGAGTAGGCATTTAAATATGTACCCTACTTTCATTAAAATGTATTCACAATTATCAAGATTTCCCACTTTTCTTTAGTTCCCTCAAATGTGTACATTAAAATCTATGTAAATCACTTTCAACTAAAGAAAAAAAAAAGATCTATGTAAATCAATACAAGTAAAAAGAATGTCAAGTCCGTTGAATAAGTAAGATGGACTATGCTAATGAAACTCAAATAATGGTTCTTACCATTTCATTGGACAGGAAACAAAGACCTGCACAATATGTAAACATTTCCATCAGTTGTGCCCTAAAAGAACAGAACAGCCACATTAACAAAAACATGACAATTTGGGTACCACAAACAAAAAAATGAAGAGAGAAACACAAGCAACACTAGATTGATTTAAATTATTAGTTGAATCTTATGTTATTTATACATCTTAATGACATCGTTGATCAAACAAGTTCAACTCCAAAAGCCATATACTTATGTGCCGTCTCAATTGTCTGACACTATAACTACAAATATACGGGACTTCTTAAGAAAACGGTGGTACTCATCCCATTCTCACAGACACTTCAGTCCAATTTCAATGAGTTCAACCTCAAATCCACCATTGCCCTCATATAAAAATCTGGAAATGTTAATTGCTTAGTATTGAATGTCAGACAAACGAAGAAGTCAGCTACTTGACTTGACCTTGAGTCATATGGGCACAAAATACCAGCCCCATCCTACCCATATGTGCTGATAGTATATCATGGCACTTCTTAGATTGACTACAAAGTCTTTGAAACTCTATCATACAGATCTTGTGTATGCATGTGTTGTTTTTTTCTCTCCTGGACTATGTCTAAATTAGTAAAGAGATTAATACACTGTGCTGTCTTGCTAAAGCCGAATCTGAGATGGGTGTTTTGCATGTACTCTAACCCACACTTTGCATAAAGCAGCCCCTAGCTAATTCAGTGTCTATGACATTCATATTTATCAAAAATGGAGAACATAGAGGTCTAATGCAATTCATGGGCAATAGAACTTAAACATTATTACAGAAAAGTAATATCATTTCACAGAAGCCATCTCCTGAAGATAATATATATGATATTTGTTAGAACACTCACCAATAAGATAATCCTCAATGTCCAACGCAAACCCTGCAGAGCTTACTGCATTATTAAATACCAACTATATTAGAGCTTCAGATTAAAAGGAGCATAAAAATAATTAAAAATAGAAGAAACTTGAATAACATGCATACAGTTGCAAACTTGCAATTTCACTTTCACAAATCTCACTTACCAAAATTTCATCAAGAAAAAAACACATTTAACTCACAAAATAAATAAAATAAACAAATGGGCATGACCGATCTGAAAAAGGCAAATTTAAGCTCTTTTCTTGCCTGAATAGGGAAGCATGAGACATCCAAAATGTCTTCTAAATCAATTCGTCTCTGGTCACCCTAAATGCTAACCCAACTTTGGCTTTTGACTGAAATGATTATTACTGAGGATTCACAATCAATCAAAAGCTCTTAAATCTCTGTTAACAATCTCAGTGAAAATGAAAAGTCAGTCTTGGAAAGCATATATGGTTTTCCTTGATAAACTCGGCTACCTGCCTTTAAATCTTAATTTCCCATTACAAATGACATTTGGGATTTATTCTAAACTGACTTGGGTGCATGGGAACAATGGAGCACTTCCCCCATGAAATGAGTAGCCCATTTGGGAAAGGATTGAATTACCTTGATCAATTTATCGAAAGCATTTACAATCTTTTTAAAACCATTCCTAACAAGAAACAGAATCAAACATGAACGGACTAAAAGAAGTTAGGAATCTAGTCTAAACATAATAACAAAGAAAAATTCCCTAATAGGATCTCATTCAAACTTATCATATCCACGAATGACTCTTCTTTTTGAGGAAAAACAGAACACAGAAAAAAAATTCCGCAAAACCAACAAGCTGAATGTGATTAGGAAAAATATGCCGAATCCTCCTTCAAATTAATATAAGTAGTGGACTGAGCTTTAGCCCACCGATTTTTGCAGTAAGCCAGTATTCCCCCTTTTTCTTTTTTTACAATATCAGAAGACAAGAAAGAAAGTAAAGGCCACAGGAGCAGAGACAATACTAGTTGTAGACAAAACATACAAGACATTTATGCACTGAAATTCACCGTACAATACAACAAAAAAATTGCTCTGATCAACAAGCAATATATCAACATAGACTCCTAAAACATATTATCGTCAGCTGAAAGCTAGATAAAGACAAAATTTTTCTGGCTGGCGCAAATACCAAATAAATAAGTAGTGATTTATAAACATAACAATGGAGGCGAAGAACATACAGCCAAGTTTCTCCTCAGCTTCGGCATGCATAAGAAGGCTTCCAGTGTCGAGCCAGTGCATAAAAGCAAGCAGACAAACAACATTCTGTGTTTCACTCCTCCAATCACCATGATACCTAAGTACAAACACAACATATTACCAAACAGAAATAAACCAGCATTTTCTACAGATTGTGTTGGAACCTCAGCCCAATCTCTTGCCATTGGTCCCCGTAGGGTAGCTAGCGTCTTGAGGTTTGAATTAATTAAGACCTTAAGTGTTTTTTGGGCGCAAACCTCCTACCACCAAGGCAAGTTACTCACTCACCTGTAATACTCTCCGGTGCATTCACGTAGAACGTCAGCTAGGCGACTGTAATGCCCCTTCAACACATCAATTTGAGCCTTGGCTTTTTCTAAAACCTCTGCACCACAAGAAAATCAAAATTCTATACCATTTCATTCATTTTATTTGCATCAATTATCACAGTAAAGGAAGCGAGTATGGGATTACCGGCAAGTGGACGAGACTGGTGAACTAGAAGAAGACTAGAGTGCATGATCCTTGCGGTGGACTCGATGTCCATCACGATGGCTCGTATGCGCTCGCGCAAGCTTCCCGACTCTTCCAGCTGCACGCGGAAGTCCTCGAATTGTTTTTCCAGAGACGGAGACGCAGGAGCCTCGCCGCTCGCCATCGAGTACCGACGCAGAGGAGGGGAGAGCCGGCGGAGAGTTTGGAGGCTGCTGCGGCGGCGGAGCGACGGTGGCGGAGAAGGAACGAAGGCGGTGGAAATGAGCGGGAGGGGAGTGACGGCGACGGGTGAAGGTTTGGGGTTTAAGGAGGAGCGAGAGTGTGTTATAAAAGAAACAGCGTTTCGAAACGCTGATTTCATGCTCTTCTAGCGTGGGGTATTTTTTGGGTGATGAAAATTCTTTTCTTTTAACACAATGTACATGTGTGATTGCTGTGTATTCACGCGTGTAATTAAAATGCAAGCGTGCCGCATTTTTATCATTTTTAACTGTCGCATGTTTTCTTGGGCTAAGAAATTATATTTTTCATATTTTGATGGGTAATCCCACTTTTCCGCTTTGATTTGACGTAATCACTGATTATCTCATAATTTTAAAAAATCTCATTTCTGTTTTATCTATTGAAATGAGAGGTATTATTTCTCATATTATGTTGGAAAAGCCCATTTTCATACTGCAGGGTATTCTAAAATTCTTATAAATTGTATACAAATAGAAAACATAGATGTAATAAAAAAAGAATAAACATAGATTACATTTCAATTCCAATTAAAAACAAAAAAAAAACAAAAACAAAAATTGCATTCCAATTCAAAAACAAGATTAACTGACTCAAATATAAAAATTAGTAGTAGAAACTGGAAGATAAGAAGTTCTTATAGAAACTTTCCAAAAAAAAAAAAGAAGTTCTTATAGAATTATCAGCTCTCTTGGCAAATCCGAACAAAAGTTCACATGTACTACCTAGTTTATAACCATGATATGCTACATACTTGTAAACAATTAAAGCTAATTTTTTTTTTTTCAATTCTTTTACAGAAAATAAACTATCTTAGTTCTCATTAATCCACCATCAATTCTTTTACAGAAAATAAACTATCTTAGTTCTCATTAATCCGCCATCAATTAGCAACATGGACAGTGGTGGACATGAATATGAGTGCCTCCCAAACCTTGTTATTTACCGGACTAGTTATTTGTTAGTCAACAGTGTTCATTGCTAAAGGCTATGTTTCGTTTCCATCACTATGTTATGTGAGTAGTTGTTTAATTGATCTCATGCAAAGTCACTACTATGGTACAATTGGACTTCTTTGTTCTGTACTACTACTCTAAATCAGCTAAAAGATGTCCCTCAATTACTTCTGCTTAAAGGTAACCATGACGACAAATGCTAGGATTCGACAAAACATGCCAAAGGCTAGAAGGCAGAGTAAACAATAAGCCCAATCGCCAAGATTATAGCCGCTTTCCATTAGTGACGCGCAACGCGTTATCATCCAGACACCGGAGTACCTGAGGAATAACATAGACAGCAAAATTAACAGTTACCAGTTATGCGTGCATCAATACTATAGTGAACTAAAGAAGTGCAGTTGGGACATACTTTTCTGCATTTGCAATGGCAAAAGCCTCTAGAGCCCACCTAGTGTAGCACAAATTCCCCAAGTGCTTCACAATTGCAGTATCTTTGTCTTGTGTAGCAATGAGAGTCATAACAACAGGAAGAATTACTGACCACTGCAAAAATGCAAGGAAGAATTAGTCCAGTAGACAACAGCTATCATCCTGTAAGCAGGGCAAAAGCAAATGTGTTGTATCTAGTATACCAGTTGGGCAGGAGCAGGTTCAAGGAAAATGGCAAGTATGTAAGCTATGCCAGTCACGCAATACACGAGGCAAAGCAAAATAATGTAGTTGTCTGTAAAGGTTGATCTAGGATTGTTGAAAAAGTAGAACATGGATAAATAAACTAGAGGCTTGATTATTGTATTCAAATCATCAACCGTATCCTTGGCCAGAAAATATGCCAGGCTGCTGATCCCGGATGCACTCTCTCTTCTGTAGTGCAATTTGTCCAGAGAAAATGATCTTAATGCTGCGATCTTGGTTAGTAGAGCTGCATATGAACAGTTAAAGATTACAAAAATTCAGAGAGTTAAGTAAAGTTTTTGCAACTGATTTTCAAACGAAGTTCAGAAAATGTGAACAAGAAGTTTTATTTGGAATGGTTGAGAGTGCTGAGAGTAACATCTTTAATTCTTATAATCAGGGGTGACAAAAAACGAGTCAAACTCATTATTATGGCGAATAGTTAATGACTTTTTTTGTTCAACTTACAAACAGCAATGACTGTATAAGTATAGCCGAGGGATCCAAATGTTTCATCGTTCACTTTCGCAAGAGTTCCTAAGCAGGCTCCTGCTACCAACAGGATCAGATAATCAACTGCTTGTATTCTAGCTTCTCGTAGTCGTTGCTTACTAACCCTGAAAAAATGATCATATAGAATAGTAAGTGTAACAAATGTGTATTTCAAAAATTAAAAAAAAAAAAAGAAAGAAAAAGAAAAAGAAGAAAGTGTAACAAATGTGAAGAAGGTTCATGTCTTCACAAAAAGAAAACCACGTATCTCCACTTGTTTCAGATTAATCAAGAGCTTTTCATAAGAGCACACAGCCCGGTGTACACTAACGTTTTCAATATGACTAACCTTATTAATATAATTGTTGCTTTCTGTTCAAGGTTGCAGATTATATTGTACACAAAGGAATGTTTAAATTTAGTACATCATCAATGATGTCATAATTATAAAGTGAAGTCACTTGTTCATTTTCCTGAAATACAATCTCAAGAAATGAAGAATTTTTTGCTGCGTTTGTTTCAAAATAGGATAGGAAAATAGGTTTTTTATACCTCCCCAGGAAGTATCTATACTGGCGAGTTATACTAGGAGTTCGCCGATTGGATAAATCATTAGACTTTAAGAAATTGTGCTGTATATGATCCCGTTGTAGCTCAACATTACATTTCACATCCTTCCATAAATCTCCAGCAAAAGATTGCCCCACGTCTCCAGCTCGAGGATCTGCTGCCTGGCCAGCCAAGGACATAGCATCTCCATCTATATATTGCAACAAATCTGCAGGTACTGGATATCCATTATGTATCATCCATCTGACAGGAAGCTGCTGATGAGTCACACCTCCATTTGGTTTCACTATGCCTTCTAGAATGTCAATGAAGTGATCAGGGGGCGTCACACGGTCTGGGACAGTGATCCGAAGGCCAGCAAAATATTCTTCGACTTTGTTCACAGGTCCATGATAAACAGTCATACCACCTTTTGCTAGAAGTATGAAATCATCAAACATTTTGAGCAATGCATAGCTGGATAAGATGAAAATAATTGTTATCTTTGCTAGAATAAGACATGCAAAGTTTAAGGAAAAAAATTTCAAAGTAGCATCTAAAAGTTTGTCAAGTAATATATTTAAACACAAGATGTAAAATAAATTATATCACTTCACAATATAGTAGACAAGGTTAATATATCTGGACAATGACACGTTATAAATGACACAATATCATTTATCAACTAAGAGCTTCCTTTTGGGAATTTATACATGATCAATGTTTGACTGGTGATTGTTAGAGATTTAACTAAAGAATCCATCTTGCAAATTTCAGCAGAGTTCTACCTGGTGTGTAACAAATAGTCTGTTTCCTTGTACTTACATGCGTGTTTGTGTGTGTGTGTGTGTGTGTGGAGAGTGAGACAGAGAGGCATACCTTGGTTGGTGAACTACCATACAGATGTTAACCCCTTCAAGAGCTTCACGTCTCAACGCTCTAAGAAGCAACTGTGAAGATGAACTGTCTAAGCCAGTGGTGGGCTCATCCAGGATCAAGAGTGAAGGTTCCATGACCAATTCTATCCCAACATTAACACGCTTCCTCTGGCCTCCGGAGATTCCCCGCTTTTCCACTGTCCCAACCAGTGAATCTCTCACTGCCTGTAGTCCCAGTGACTCGATAACTCTTTCGATAACTAGAACCTTATCAGCTTTTAGCATGTTAGCAGACAGTCTCCATTGTTTTGGAATCCAAAAAAAGAAATCAAATAGAAAGTTAGAATAGAACAAAGAGGTACATGAAATATTAAACATAATGTAAATGCAAATATAAGTCAAAGAATGGATCAATAGAAGGCAGCAAGACAATCAAATTCAATCAATCCCATGAAGCAGGTTTTAATACGAAGACAATATTTAGACTTATATTAAACCGTGGATATTTACATATAAGAAAGATGCAGTGGTCTTATATAATCTATGACACCAGTTTCTATAATCTTAAATAACAACAAATGCAGTTAGCTTGCAATGCAAGCTAGTTTATGCTTACCTGCACCTTGCATTGAACTGTAGATTCTCCTCAACAGTCAAGTTCCCATGCACTATGTCATCTTGTGGCACATAACCAATAATTTTCTTGTATGAGTGGATGGATTCATTTTTTCCATTTACAAGAATGAAACCTTTCATAGTGCATCCAGTTGGTTTTCCTGCTAAAGCATTAAGAAATGTCGTTTTCCCAGCACCAGATGGGCCCATGACAGCTGATATCCGACCAGGCATCAATTTCCCAGTGACACATCTCAGTAGATGTTTGTTCGTTCCTTTCAAAGTTAAGGTTAGATCTTTAAAAGAAACCTCAATCACAGGCCTGGTTTTGATGTCACATTCAGCAGCCATTGAAATAATTCCTGAGAAGGTCAAATTGTTTCTTTCCTGCAGAGCTTTTTCCTTCTCAAGTTGACCATATGCATACTTGAAAATTTGGCTGCGAGTCTGTAGTTGTTTACCCTTTGGTACATGCTGTTTGATATGCTTATCTCCAATCTCCAGATTATAGCCTTCATGACTGTTGGGATCATCATCAATGGCGCGAATCATTTTTGTCAGGTTGCCTGCTTCTTTTTTACTGTCTTTCGAAGCTGCAGATGACTGCTGAGATGAGTTTAAATTATCTGAATGCAAAGGCGATAACAAGACATTGTCCGAACCATTCTTTCCTGAAGGCAAAGAAGGGTTATCTGAGAGAGGTTTAGCTTCACTGAAAAGCTTCATCTGCTCTGGTTGCCTTGTGGATTTTTTGCGAGAAAATGTCCGTGATAGCTGGTGTTGCAACCCCATTGCACCCTTCTTGGCAGCATTTTTCGCAGATTTCCACCTTTCACGTGCTTGTGCAGTTTCTCGTGCATATCTTGCAGCATCTTCTCTGCGTTTAGCCTGTCTTCTTTCTCGAGTAATCAGAGCTTTATCAGACCAGTTATAGATAATGATCAGCAATGCAGTCAATACAGCCTACATCGGCAAGTGAAGAAATGTCATTCTCTTAATTGAAGCCACAGCAAAAGGAATGTTACAAGAGACCTTGTTCAACAAAAACTTATGAGAGGCTACTATATATTACATGAATGATTTGTCCAATACAACATATTGAAGGAAAAGGAAAAGAATTCATTGCTAAATTAACCGTCAAATATATTAGCCATGAGCATAAAACACTACTGGAAAATCTTTCAAGAGATTCAAACAGTACAACTAAATTTCTAATATAAGTTGAAAGTTAAAATTGAGAACAATTTTTTAAGTTGCATAAACCAGTAGCCATATTGAAGCAGGTTAAGAGTGGAATTGTTTAAAATGACAAGATCTGCACCCACTTACAATAAGGATGACTCCATAAGCATGAATATCTTGATTTTCAGTATTTGAATTACATTTAGCCAACTGGAAGCAAGCTGCAAAATGTTCAAGAATTACTTAGAATTAGTTATCAAACTACTATCATGCAAACTAAAAGCTTTAAGCAGTCTTTTTGAAGCCTGCAACAAAGTTAAAAATAAATAGTACTATGAGGCAAAGAGAAATGATTAAGTATTGTATGCAGCTCTGGACACGAATTAATATTCATTTACATTAATTGTTCATCACTCTTCGTCCTCTGAGTTCTTAAAACGAATTATTAATAGATCATTCGAATTAGCTTACATAATATATAGATGCTATACAGCTTCATTGAATTGAAAAGGGTAAATTCTAGTAAGGTAAGATCTGGGGACTTGAAGCAGTATAACAAATTGTTAGCTTGTAAGAACAACTTACGCTTTTGAGAAACTGAACCCCTCCTACAGTAATGTCTGCAATTGTATGAAAATAATATTAAATTAGCTTATACAGATGTTTTTTTTTTTTGACATGAGCTTATACAGATGTTGAACACAAGATATTGCACAAAATCATCATCAGTTGTTCAGATAGATTATGTGAGTTGCTCAAAAGGATTCAGATTTTAAGTACTATAATATGTGGCACCACTTGCAGGTTGTGAAGAAACAATTGAGTTTTGGGACAAAAATCAATACCCACTACTGCAAGAGACTTTACTTGTGGTAGTTGGGCAGAATGATCCGGGCGAGCAGAAAACGTCACTACTAATCTCAACATCTGACCATGCATCTGCAGCACCACAAGTGTGATTCGGTTGTCCAGCAGGAACTTTATAATTGTACCTGCAAATTTGATCATCTGATAGACATCGATGCCTAACATAAAATAATGGGACCAGGGAAAGGACAACAAAGAATTTGAAAAATAAGACAGGAACTTACGGGTCACAAATTCCGGTTGCATTATTGAGTTTTGCAAGTGGACAGTAAGAACCTAATGGACAAGCTTCATTTACATGATTATAGAAACAAGAAAGGCATTAGAAAACCATAGCAATTCAAAACAGAAAAATCAGAGAAGAAAGAATCATGATCAAAAAAGACACTGAGATAAAACATCATCACTTCCTGAAGCCAATATTACAGCTGCCTTACACTTACATATCATGCAAGGAAGACCACGGGGGCAGAAAAACCCCTCGCAACAAGGTTGACAGTTGCGCTTTCTAGAAGGAATGTCCTTCGAATTTTTTAGGTCAACCTTTTCATCAGCACTACAACCCCATCCTGGTTCACATCCAGGACTCCATGAGGTCAAATTACAGTTCTTGTTAGGTCTCAAGTTGTTGGTTTGTGTTGAATCGCGTTTAGATAAACCATGGAAGTAGAATTCTATCTCTGCTGCTGTACATAGTCGCTGTGTGACATCCCCTGCAAGTTAAAATCATATCAATCATCAGGAACTTGGCAAAAATTTTACATCATGTCTATGTGTACATGGAAACAATACTGTACTCGAAAGAAAAGTAAAATGCTTGCAAATGCCATCAAATTACTCAACCAACAGAATCAATGACTAGTGTAGCTGTTATGAGCATCATTTAAAAAATCCATCAAATTAATAGAGCATCATTGTCAAACATTGTTATCAGATAAAGCTCATACCTTTTGTATTCTTAATACAGTTGGTCAAAAACTCCGAATTCGTACTAAAATCAAATGCCCCTTCCCAGTCAGCATGCCTGGAAAACGAGTAAGTTTAGGGTCTAAACCAAATATAAAAGTAGCTAACAGCATGAATTGTGATACACTCACACATTCTTTATGCAGAACCCCATCTGACTTTGAAGATCATCCATCAATAGTTTTGTGAGATTGGACAGCCTATCATAGATGAGCTGTGTGACAAGAGGAAGAATGGCTGGGTTATTTGTCTTACTGTAGTCATCACCATCCACACTCACTGCTACAGGAACCAAATTTAAAACCAATATAAGAGGCAATATAGCATGGAGCACAATATTGACATTGTTCCTGGCTCCACTCATTTCTATCACTTGTAGCTCTCCAAATCACAAAATTTAGCAAAACCATCTAAAAGCTTGTTGACATCAACATTCGTGAATAATAATAATTAAGTGATATCATATTGACCACGGCATTGCCAGCCAACTGGTCTCTATATTCCACAACTCCAAAACAGAATATAATTAACTCTTTTATAATCCCAACAACGAAGAATTTTAAGTAAATGGGGTCTAATAGGAATGTAAATGGAATGTTCAACTTTTCTCAATAAGCAAAATGTGGATCAACCATGACATGACATCTTTTTTTAATCTTTCATTGCATTGAATGGAGCAAAGGGTGGCTGAAAATGGTAATGGAATGTGAAAATGCTGCAGAACAGAAATGGCGGGTCGGCGGTGAGAAGGTGAAAGGAGAAGATATTTTGTGAGAATCATAGACTGAATGTTGATGGGGTTGGAGGGAGGTCCTGGTTTTGAGAGGAAGAAGTGGAGGGGAGGAATGGGAGGCTACATTGAAGGAGAAACTGTCAATCAACAACTAGTATGTGTGTGAAGTAACTAACAGTCCTAGGTGTATGCTTCTATGATGTACATCTGCCTTCACATTTTGGATCGTTCTGATGTTACAGCAAATAGTTGACATTCACTACCAAAGATTTGACTTTTTTAGACATAAGTTAACACGATCTGTTTTTGGTTTTGTGGTAACTAGCCTTTAATTTACACTCACAAACGATTATATTTTCTGGTATCAACTAAAAATATATATTTATGTTTGGTTTCTTGGATTGATATAAGAAATTTTAGTAACCAACTATAATTAAAATCCTTTTTTTTTAAAAATAATAATAATAATAAGAAAAGGTAAAGTTAAAGTATTTAAAAAAAAAAAAAAAAAATAGATATGTTGCATCCTGCCCAACCCATTATAGAGCTCCTGTTTGCTTTTAGTAATTCAAGTGATTAATATATTTTCCTATGTATTGGTGATAATATATTGCTTTCATATTACCAATATCTATGATAGTTTTCTCTTCTTATTATGAGAGTATATATCGTTTATAAGTATTTATCATATGTGTAAATAATTTCCTTTTCTTATTATGAGGGTTGATTTTTTTCGGTATTATGAGGATATATTTTTGTGTCGCACTTGAATTGTGTAAATATCTTCTCCGTTATGGGAGTAATTTTGACAGTGCTTCAAGTTCTATATTTCGGCAAGTTCCATAAATTCCTATAAGTATTTATGGTATATGTAGATAGTCTTCTTTTTCTTATTGTAAAAGTATATTTTTTTTAGTATTTTCGTGTTGCACTTGAATTGAAAGTAAATTCCCATCTTGTGGAAGCATATTTGGACGACTCTTAAATTGGCTTTATTCTGGTAAGTCCCAATATATTTCTAAACATTAGAGTCAAATTAGTTTGTAATTATTCAAAAAAAAAAAATCTTCTAATATTTTTCTGTAATGAAACAAAACTATATATTTCGACTAGACTTGCACATTTAGGCTTTATTTGTAACACCCCAAATATTTTAAGCATGCATATCAGTTTTAAATTGAGATTTGACATGCAAAAGTAGATTTAGTGTGAATATATACATATGGTAAAACCTTAAATTCTATTTAGGAATTCTTTAGTAATAGTTCATAAGTAATATTTCGGGACCCTAAATGATCAATAAAAATGCTTAAAAAGTGCAAGGAGTTTTTAGATATTGATTGAACTCAATTGGAGTATAAATAGGAGGGTAAAATGATAAATGGTCCTTAAGAGATTATTAAAGTGATAAAGGACTAAAATGAAAGAAATAAATTATATTTGAGGTCAAACTAGAATTAAGCAAAGTTGAGGGGCCAAATCAAATTTTCAAAAAGGACGTAATGGTCATTTTTGGAAAAGAAAAAAATAAATAGGTGTGTTGACTTAGCCATTTCGTCCAACCAAAGAAGCAAAACAACCAAAGACAAAAACAGAGAGTGAAAAAAAAAAAAAAAAAAAAAAATTGGCAAGGTGTGAACCAAGTGGTGATTAAGTGATTTCATCCAATTTTCATCAATCAAATCAAGTCTCCAAGTCAACCTAAGGTAGATAAACAAGTTAGAGATAAGAAATCAAGCAAATCAAGGTGAGTTTTTATACTTTTGAAGTCATTGGAATGATGTTGGATTTGGTGTTTATGTTGATGATTTTGGTGGAAATTGATGTGGGTTTTTGTTTATGGCATGAGTTGAGTTTAAAGAGACTAAAAACAAGGACATATCATGTAGAGCCATGAATGTATGATGAGCTAGGGTTATGTAGAGAACTTTAAAGATTGATTTGGGTTTTGTTTTTGATTGAAAAAGGTTGTATGTTAGGTATTTGATAAAATGTTTGAATGAGATAACATGAAAAATTTGAGAGAAATGGACTTAGGGTGTGTTATGCCATGAAAGACCATAGTGAGGAGTGTAGGAATCCAATGAGAATTGATGTTTTTAACCATGATTCCATGTTGAAAACATGTTAGAGAAACCTAAGAACAATTGAAAATCAATTTAGACCATTACCATTATAAAGTCCATATGAAGGGCAATGTTAGTTATTCTGTAATGTCATTTCCTTTATGTGTGTAAATACATTGAATAAGTACAATTGAGTATGAATAACATTAGGAAAAGAGGAATTGAAATTAGAAATGAAAAATGGTAAAAGTGCATCTAGATTAGTGTCGAAAAAAATGAGTTTTTCCTAGGTTTCACCATCCGATAGTTAGAATTTTTCATGATCGTTTTATGAGTGACCTCAATGCGAGTTAGGGAGATGAATGGAGTAAGAATTGAGGAAAGAAAATCAAGAGGGAGGGCTGTGTAATGCATTCGGTCAAAGCGGGTGTCAAAAAGTTGACTTTTCGTTTCGGGCTCCAAAAAACTATTTCGGGCATATAAGAATGTTCCTAGGTGTATATAAATAAGGTTCATGGAAAAAAATTGGAATTTTAGAGCTTCGGTTAAGTAAAATCAAGTAGGAAAGCTTTTTTGTGAAAAGTGTCATTTTATGAGTTATTTAAATTAGAAGTTATTTAACGAGTTTTGTGAAGTTAAATGTTGTGTATTTTAAGCGAGAATGTGATATGTAGGTGAGGAGGTAGCTCAAGAAAGTCAAGGAGAAGGAAAGGAAAAGATTTGAGCTTCCGTTAGAGAGTAATAACTCAAGGAATGTGGCAAAAAGATTAGTGTATATTTAATTTGAATCTTTGTTTTTAATTCTATGAATATAGCTTTTTAAAATGTTAATACTTGAGTGTTTAATTAAACTTGATCTACTAAATATGTTTGAATGTGTATTTTGAAATGCTATGTTGATTTATGAAAGGAATTGAGTATTAAATGTAACATGTTTCAATGGTTTATGGAATCGTTTAAGTGAAAAGAATATGTGATTATTATATGTAACCAATTGAAGTGTTAAAGGAGCCTCTCGTAAACCTAAGTATTGGTAGGTGAGGATTGGAATTTGGCATGCCAATAAGGTTATTATAGCAGTACTGTGCCGATATGTTTGAAATAAAATGAAAATCATTAATTTAGGACTTTGAGAGGCACCAAGTGTCCGGATTCCAAATGATTATTTTATATATGTGTAATACAATCCGACAGGTAGGCACCGAGTGTCCGATGTCGAAGAGCCCATTTTCCAGTCCAAGGTATCATACTAGTGTTTACAATGAGCAATGGAAATTGTTTTAGACCAATCATTTAATATATGTTTGATTTGAATTTCAAATGTGTATAATAACTTAATAAATGATTTTGAATTGAAAAATGTTTATTTTTATGATATGAAAATGTTTATATTCAACAATTGTAAATTCAAATTTAGTGTACACCCATTAAGCAAATGTGGTTAGCGCATTGGAATTTTCGCGCGTAGATAGTAGATTGCGTTAAGAGGGCGAAGGTTGAAGAGAGAGTACATCTGCAGCAAGCTGATACAGTCACATCCATCCTTTATTATTTATTTTTGGGTATATATATCATATTTGATTTTGTATATAACAAATTTTAATTGGTATACATGTGCATGCATATATATATATATTTATAAATTAATTGTTGGATTTTGTGAAGAAAACCAATTTATATATTTTGGGATACTGTTATGTATATGGAAATTGATGAATGAAACGGAGTTTGGTTTCAGTTGTTGATTATTGTGTTGTGGAAAAATTTTGTGTTGGAAATGAATATGATGATTTGTAACAGATTGGAAAAGTTCGAATTTTAGGAGAAATTTTGACAGTTTTTCCATTTGAAATAAAAGAGTTTTGTATTATTTTTAAAAGTTTTTGAAATTTCGTATTTTGAAGTGATTAATTTAATATATGGTTTTCTAAATAAATAAATTTGAAATATATGATTTTTACATTATGGATTTTATGAAAAGGATATGCATGTAGCGTCCATTGGGTTCATCTGGTGAAAGGACGGATAGGGGGTGTTACATTGTTTTGGGATTATACCAACTTAAAACATAATCACTTATAGTTTAATTCGAGAATAATTGGCTTAAAAGAAAATGTATGTAATAAAATTAAATAGTTTATGCAAAGTGACTAGTATAGATATTATAAATAAATTCTATATACTACATTTTCAAGTTAAAATTATGGGACAAGATTTTTTTTTTTTTTTCATTTTTCTATTTTTCGTTTCAACTTTTTTCCATTTTATTTTTGCAAAATTGCTTCCTTCTCTATTGTTGGAGCATAGCCAACCTCTCTACTGCCAGAACGGCCATTTTCACTTGTGTGACTGAAGGAATAGAAAGCCTCCTCCTTTTTCACGGACAAAATCACGTGAGAATGGAGTAGACTTTCCACCTCCTCCATGACTAGAGGAGAACCGGCCTCCTCTAATGGTTGCGATGGTGCCGAAAGGTGCCATCTCTCCTTTGATCGCCGTCGACAGTGGTGCTATGCCAGTGGTGACACCATTGGTTTTAAAATATGTTTTCAAAAAAATTTGATGAAAATATTATAATTTTTATTTTTGATTTTTAAAAATAATAATTAAACAACAACTCAAAACAATGAGATTATAAAACTGAGTAAGATCTGTTGGGTTTTTTTTTTTTTTTTAGACTTTTTGCAATCTCATAAAACATCATCAAAAAAATTTATGATCAAGATTGTTATATTTTTTTTCTTTCATACATCACTAAATTCCTCTTATAAAAAATCTAAAATTTTAAAAAATAATAATAATAATAAACTAAAACTAGTAAAAAAATATTTACTCTATGAAGTAAGTTATTATTTCATAAGTTCGAACAATTTGGGGCGCATTTTTATTTCATTAATAAGTACCCTTTTCAACTAAACCCATAGCGCGGAAAAATTAGTGGATTTGTGTAATTATGAGGGAGATTATAAGTCACCAAATTCCAATATAATAGGTTAGAAAAATAAAAATTTTGAAAAATTTAAAATAATATATGAATACTAATCTCTCATAATTACATATTAAATATATAAATTCTATATAGTAGCCAAGTCCTAGAATAATGAGCAACTTAATAGTATAATTATGGGTTAATCAACACATAAAAGATTTAACATATAAGAATCACGTGTCAAAACACATTTAATTGAACTAACTAGAACTTTAGCGTACAACTTATCTTGGTTTTTATTTCACTTTCTGTCTCCTTTTTGTGACCACTCACTTTTACTTTCTTGATGACATCCTCATTTCTTTTTATTTCATTAGGATGACTCCAAAGCGATGAGATTGATCCTGTAATGAAAATTTGTTTGTAACCTTTAAAATCATACATACAACTCTATCCACTTTATGTTCATTTATATTTGACTTAAAAACTGCATGCATTTCCGTATCAAAGATTATGAATAAATATAGTTTATATTAGGACTTATCTTTTAATAGTCGTGATTTATTTATTTTTTCATTCGAGACTTAGTTAATATTTATAAACCTCATTTTATGTTTTAAAAATTTATCAATTTGATAGTAAGTGTTTAAAACATTAAAACAGTACTAGGAAACTCCACTTATTAATTATGTGACAATCATAAATTTCAAAATTGATAAGGTGATATATATATATATATATATTCACCCTTAGTTGAAAATGAATTTTGAATTTTTATATTCACCCTTAGTTAGTTGGAATGAACTTTGATAGAATAATACAAATTGCTGCCACAGACTAACACAGTCAAATATTAAAACCAATTAAGGAAAAAATCTAAAAAAAAAAAAAAAACTCATGAAATGGAAAAAAATATATCACTAAACCAAATTTTTTAACATAAAAAATAGTTATTTTATATTAATTTTATTTTCAGAAGTATTTGATAATATCTCTTAAAACTAATAGAAAAACTGATTGTAACAAGATTAATGTTGATTTTTGAAAAAATTAAATATGTCAAACTTGAAGTCGGTTTTGTAAAATTTGCTAGTTTTCTTTTATTAGGCATGTTATAAGACAACTTTGTCCCTAACCCATTTATATAACAAACCACATCCGAACGCGCTCAAGTAAAAGGTATGTGTCTTGACGTTCAATTAGATCTAGACTCGATAGTGTCGAAGTCATTTATCCACATTTTTTGAAAAAAAAAAAAACGAAAAATAATAAATAAAATATAATAATAGGACCAAAGATAATGGTATTGAATGGTAGAAAAATTCGTGGGAAAAGACCACCACCACCACCTTGACATTGGCAGTACATATCGGCAAGAGAAGACCCTTGACTTTTCAACGATTGCGTCAGTTTCCTTGCTCTTTCTCTCCACTATCGCCTTGACTAGTCCCATCTTAAAGGACCCCATTCCCACATCTTCATTTCTTCCTTTTTTTGCTTTGATCTTTTTCTTTTTTAAACATTTTTACGCGTCCATTCTCCTACTCCAACAAATTAAATATCTACCTCAAAAAAAAAATAAAACTAAAAGTTAAATATCGATTATAATAAAAATTTCAAGATTATAAATTTAAAAGTTAAATAAAAATCTCAACAATATTATAAAATAATAATATTAAAAATATATGTATCAGATATTGTTTCAATATTCTATCATTCCATTCTAGTGTATTTGCTAGTGGGATTAGTGAATGAAAATGAGTAATGGAAATAATTATATGTTTTTATTTATTTTAAATTAATTCATAATAAAAATAAAAAATATAGGTCTCACACAAATTTGGGATTGCAGAATGAGATTGCCATTCCTGTTATGCCTTTTAGGATTCCCTTTTTCATTTCATTTTAAATATTAAAATATCTTTTATACCCCTACTTATAAAAAACAAAATTAGAAATTAAATAAAATGAGAAAAACCTATTTTATTTCTATCAATGGCATAGGAGATAACATTAAATTATTATTAAAAAAACCATTATTATTATTATTATTATTATTATTAGTTTAATAAGCATAATATTATTATGATAAAAATACATATTTCTTGATTAAAAAGAATAATTTTCTTTCAAAATGCTATAGGAATATATATTTTTAATCAATTGCATTTTTGTAACTTGAAAATAATTCATTCTGATTTCAATTTAAGTAAACATCTTAAAAAGAATATTGTTAATTTTAATTATGATTTCTACAATTAAAGTAAATAATTTACCTGTGATTTTGATACCTCGATCCGATTTCAAATCAATCTAATTTCAGATCATTTTGATTCTAAGTCATTCTGATTATATTAAATGATTTTCAAGTTGACAAGACAATTAATACAAGAATCACAAATGAGCTATCACATAAGGTTAGTTAGTAAAGTTAGACAACAGTGTTGGATCTTTACCATTATACTTCTGTTACTTTTTACTCACCTTAAGAAAAATATATTCAATCTAGAGTTTATTAGATTCTATATATAGTTAAATAGAATACACATAGATTTTGATAGTTTTAATATAAATCTGAATAGAATATACTTAGATTTCAATGGAATTCATTTAAATATCGATTGAATATCCTCAAACTTTCAAGATGTTCTATAAATTCTAATAAATTTTAGATGGAATAAATTTTAAATTGAATACACCTCTACAAAAATTAGAAAGAGTCTATTTATACATTATAATCATATTATATCCTATAGTTTATTTATTTTTCTTTTGACATTATATCTTATAGTTTATTTATACATCAATACATTACATGGAATGTGTTTTCCTTTTGGTTGGTGAGCTGACTTGGCAATTTCACTTGCCGTGTAGGGACTTCTATTCTAGGCCATAACTCGCTTTTACACCCCTTCTTCCATTTTTTAGCGGTATCATTGATTTAACATTCATTGAAGTTGCAAAATTTTTAACCAAAACAATTTTTCTGCAACCCCATCTGCCAAGATCGATAAAGGTGAGTTTTTTATGGTTTCTAAGTTGCCTGTAGTTAGTAAAGTTTGCAACTTTTTACATATTCATTGACTCTGATTGAACTTTTATAGTTTCTGATCGAGTAGTACTGCATTACTTGGAACTTTTTTAGTTTTTATTTATATTTAGTATGTCATACTTGATTGATGCTATTTTAAAGCTTGTAGATTGAGTGTGTTTGTGTGTGTTTCCAATTTTGGTATGTGGATCTGCAGTGAGGAAACTAGTGTGTGTTGATTTGTGGGGGGCTATGAAGTGTTTTTCATTCTCTAGTTGGGACAAGAAAGATGAATCAAAGATCCCAAAGTCATCTTCTACATTTACTGAAAATGGAGTAGGGAGAACTGGGTCTGAATTGAATTCACTGAATGTGTCTTCCACCAGCACAGAGTCCATGGGGAGGCCTTCCTACCCTAGTACCTCTCAGAGGCCTAGTGATCTCAGAGTGTTCACTCTGGCTGATTTGAAGTCAGTCACCAAGAACTTTAGCCGGTCCGGTATGATTGGTGAAGGTGGGTTTGGTAGTGTTTATAAGGGGTCTGTCAAGGATTTGGAGGACTCTTCTCGGAAGATTGAAGTCGCGGTGAAGCAGCTTGGTCGAAGAGGGATGCAGGTGAGGCTTTTCTTTTGTTATTGCTAATGTTTTAGAAGTCTATATACGTGCTTTTATTTGGGAGGAATGTACTGAATTCGAAGCGTAAATTGTTATAAGGACAGCATAGATTAGTTGCAGTTCATGTGTTAATGGTTGTTGGTTTATATACTTGGGATTAATCCAATTCGCATAACTTGTAATTTGATGATGCTGGCTTGCTGCATTCTGACAGGTATTTAAAGGAATTATCATACAACTAATCTTTTAGGAGCTTTGATTTCGGAATTGCTAACGGTAATTGGTATTACTGTAGGCTTGTTAAGTGTAAAATTAATCAGAAAATTACTGATAAATGCTACTATATTAAGGTTCTAATTGTAAGTAAATTTTTGCCAAACACTAGTCAAATTTTAGCTAATGATAACTGTCTTGTTTTTCTTCTTATAGGAACTTAGAATTATCTCTTTTCCTATTTCTATCGTTGTACTTCTGCAGTTGGTTAAATGGTTATTCTTTATCTAGCATTGAAAAATGTTACTTTAAGCTTGTGATAGATTGCTGGTGTTTAGGATGTCATCAAATAAGTTGTAAGATGCTCTTACTAGTTAACAATTTATATTTTGTTTATGAATTTAGGATCTCATCTATTGGTTGGCAGGGGCACAAGGAATGGGTGACAGAAGTGAATTTGCTTGGGGTCGTTGAGCATCCAAACCTCGTAAAACTTGTGGGTTACTGTGCTGAGGATGATGAAAGAGGAACCCAGCGGCTTCTAGTATATGAGTATATGCCTAACAGAAGCGTTGACCAACATTTATCGTCTCGTTCAGAGACAATTCTTCCATGGACCATGAGATTGAAAATAGCGCAAGATGCTGCCCGTGGTTTAACATACCTACATGAAGAAATGGACTTTCAGGTATCATCCTTTTTAATATGTTTATAATGTATCTTAGCACATTCTAATTATGCACTTGATGTTTTTCCTTTTGATGAAAAGGTTAGATAATAATGCAATTGCAACATATCTTTGACTTGGTTATCTGACGTGATATTGACTTGTTTTAATTTTGTTGTGCTTGTTATAGATCATCATGAGAGACTTCAAATCTTCAAATATTCTTCTCGATGAAAACTGGAATGCAAAGCTTTCAGATTTTGGAATGGCTAGATTGGGCCCTGCTGAAGGATTCACCCATGTCTCAACTGCGGTATGTCCATGCAACTTAATGTTTACCCTTTCTAACAATCACACTTAAAATATGTCAACGTTAAAAAAGAATAACATAGAACAAAACCAAAATTGTCATATGTTTGTAACTTGACATGCAAAAATTGTGTCCAACTATAGTGGATTATCGGATTAAATTTAGGAAAAGGATTTAAATTTTGTAGCTTGAAGTCATTTAATTATTTAATTGCTTGTGCGCTGCAAAATTTTGTGGAATCCATTGGTTGTTGGGGTTGTGATTTCTGAATGCAAGATATCGGTCAATCTTTAACCTGCCATACATGAAAACTCAAATGAATAAAATAAAGAAAAGAAAGAAACAAAGATAAAGGTACTTGAAACGGGGTCTTATAGAGGCCAGAGTACTAAGATTTTGATATACTGTACTTCAATAATCATCAGCAGAGATAAAACTGGCAAAATAGTATTTGAGCACATAAGCATGTGCCTAGTTCTATCAGTGGGTGTCACACAATAATTATCAAGCAATTATGAGAACATTGTAAAGCATTGGGATGCCCCAAGGAAATAAATCAATATATATTGTGATGGTGAAATTGCAAAAGAATTTGTGGCTTTTATGGTGGCATTTACTTTTGGCAACTTGTTTCAAGGAGGACACATCACCATTCATGACATCTTGTTAAAGGAGCCATAGGACTGAAACATAATGATTTGATTCAATTTATGGGTTATGAAAGCAAAACAGGTTCATTTTAAGTAACATTAGAACAAAACAATTCATCTAATGTATGATCTTTTCAGGTTGTAGGCACAATGGGATATGCAGCGCCTGAGTACATCCAAACTGGTCGTCTTGCAGCCAGGAGTGACGTGTGGAGCTATGGGGTCTTCCTTTATGAACTCATCACAGGCAGGAAACCTGTAGATCGCAACCGTCCCAAGAGTGAGCAGAAGCTATTGGAATGGGTAAAGCCATACATATCAGATCCAAAGAAATTCCACCAAATATTAGACCCCAGGCTTGAAGGTAAATACCCCCTCAGGTCAGTCCACAAGCTCGCTACTATAGCCAACCGATGCTTGACCAGGAACCCAAAATCACGACCAAAGATGAGTGAGGTTTTGGCAATGGTTAATCAAATTGTAGAGGGGTCATCGGAAACTGGTAGTCCTCAACTACCCTTGAGGAATTTAACATCTTTGGAAACTTCCCAAGACACCAAAGCAAGAAACAAGAGAAGTAGCACAGAATCAAAAATGGGAGAAAATGGTTGTCCAATTTGGACGTGGAGACCAAAGCACATAAAGATTTGCTGAATGCAAGAGCTTACCATTTTGGTATAAAAATACTATGGTTGATATGTCTACTTGCTGGCAGAGCTTCTGGTTCATGCGAGCTGCTGAGATAGACTTTTCGAGAACTAACAAGATATAGATGCTTGCATATTCTCTGAGTCGAAAAAGTGTAAAAAGCTACAGTCGTGAGGAAATGCCAATTGCAGTAAATTTAGCTGAAGAGGGTCGGGTTGCTTCTTCGTGCTATTGAAGAAGCATTGGGTAAATAAGAAAGATTTATTGCTAAACTACAATAAACTTCTGTGCAAATTCTGTATTGTTTGAATATATAGATTGTATATTTGGCAAACATTTTAAAGATTCTTTTCTGAATAAGTTACAAATACCATTCCTTTGACAAAAAAAAAAAAGTTACAAATAACATTGTATTGTAATCTCTTGATGTGCAAATTATTATCTCCTCAAATCAACTCTTGCTTAGGTATTGGATGGCATATGTTGACACATTTAAACAGCAGGACCAACAATATTAAAAGCTTTTTAACCATGCATGAAAAGCATGAGGGTATGTTTAAAAATGTTTCTTTACGTAAAAAGTACCTTTAAAAGAGCATTTGTGGTGTCCAGACTTACAAACTAACAAAAAAAAGCTCTAGGGAACAAAAGAAAACCAAAACAATTTCCTTAGTTTGCAAGTTTCTTGTGACACAAACAAAGCCAATAGAAGTTGCTTATATGTGCTGCTTCTGAAATAGGTAAAAGGCCAAAAAAGCACCTAATTTACACTTGAAAATCCCTGTGCCTGTTGTGGCAAACATTGACTTGCAGCACTAGCAACCACTTAAAATAAACAAGTAGTGAGCAAGTGATCATGCTTGAGAAGAAAAAGTCCACTTGATAGAAAGAAAGTTTGACGATGAAAGGCATAGAATCTATATTGCCGCCCTATGTAAATGAATAGGCAGGCATCATATTCTTGTAATAACTTGTAACTCTCTTTTCTTTCAAAAAAAAGAAAAAAAAAAAAAACCTTGTAGCTACCTTTTCTTTCAAAAAAAAGAAAAAAAAAAAAAACTTGTACCTCTCTTTTCTTTCTTCATTTGTGTTTTCTCATAAGGGTTCCTTTTTATTAAAAGAAGTATATTCTTTTCGTTTACTTTTGGTAGGCAGCAAATGACATTGTTGTATATATTGAAGAAAAGTTCTTCTTTTGAGTAAATGTATTATAAAACACTTCAATTAGTGTTAAACAATACTCGTGTTTAGTGTCTAGTATTTTCTTTATAAAGCATGTTGAAGTTTTGTGATCTGAAATGTACAAAAACATCAACTTTTCTTAGTTGTAAGTAGAAAATTTACATTTGAGACCTTATATTTTACTGATTTATCTCTATTTAAAATGTGAATACATAAAAAAATAAAAAATAAAAAAAAATCTTTAGTTTAGCATTGAAAGTTGTGGTTTTTAAAGTTTTTAAAACCTATTAATTTGGTCATTTTAATAAAAAATTTAAGGAAACAAATTAATGAATTTTAGAAATTTTATAGATCGAGACTTTAAATAATATATTCACAATTAAAAACAAAATAAATCAATAACATATAGGGATTAAAATAAATAAAAAATTGCAATATAAATTTCATGCTTTTGAATTTTGTTTTCTACTAATATTCCTAAGCGCATATTCTTTTTATTTAAATTCTACAAAGCCAAGAAGTAAATCCAAAATGAATCCAAATTTATAATCCTAAACAATATCCTGTTCTATTATATAAACCACACATTTTAACATAAAAAGGTAATAAATTACCTCAATTATAAGTTAAATAGTGACATCCAATACAATTCAATGAATCCAAATTTTTCTAAATAAAATAATCTACAAATTCTAATCTTTTACACGTGCTAGTTTTTATTGTTTAATCCGTCAATTAATTTTCCAACAAAATCACCTAATTCTAGACTGAATTTAGACCCTCTAGTCTTTAACTCAATTAAGCCAATTTTGACTAAATTAAAATTTCTTTGAAAAAAATAAAAAGGGCACAATAGTCAATCCAATCAACATTAGCAAGCCAGTTCGTTACGCAATATCCGCCGTACGATCCACGAATATCAACCATATAAGCAATTAATATCCCTTTTTTTTATTTATGAAAACACATCAATTAATATTCGAAAAAAAAAAAAAAAGCAGAGCCGCTTAAACGTCGCCAAATCACGCCCCCTCAACCGAAATCAACGGCTCAACGTGCTCCAATCTCACTCGAATCACAAACTTGCTCGACCTTTAACACGATGTCGAACGCCAAACAGTATATAAAGGCCTCTATACGATTTCTGCAAAAGTCCTCTCTCGCTTTTTTATTTTTTATTTTTGTATAAAAAAAAAGATGCTTTAATTTTCTCGGCAATTATAATTATAATGATTTATTTTTAATATTTTAGTCATTATCGTGTTGGCTGGTGTTTCCATTTATAAACATAGTAATAGACGGTGGCGTTTTGTGGCAGCCAAAACCAAAATTTTTATGTTGTCTTATTTTATTTTAAAAGTTGAAATGGGCTTTTAATCGACTCTGTTGTCAGGTGAGTTTTCGCTATAATTTCTTATTACGAGCTGATTTATTTTTTGTTATTGGTTTTAAGAATTAATTGATTGGTTTATTTATTTTGTTTTAATTAGGGATAATATGAGTGATAATTTGTGCTTGAAAGTTGTGATTTTGGATTCTGGGTTTTTATTTTTTAATTGTCAATAAGTGTCACTAGTGAACAAAAGACATGATTTTGGATGCAATTTCATATTTGAAGTTTCAAAAATGAATTTGTATTGAAGAATCGATGTGTGGTTTGTTGAGATTTTTGTAGACTTATTTGAAATGAACATGGAGATTGTATTTATAGGGAGTTACGTTTTTGTAATCTAATTTATATGATGATCGAGCTGCTTCAGCTGGTTATATTAGAGCAGCGGCTAAGATTTTATTGAAATGTTGACTGGGGCGATAACACATGCTGATTTTAATAAAATTTATGGAAAGTGTGATTGGTTCAATATATGTCAATAAAGTGGTTGGGATTGGTATATTTTTTTTAGTGTTGTAATTGATTTTGAATTTTTTTTTTTTTTTTGGGTGGGGGGGGGGTGTGTGGGTGTGCGCGGTGCGGGTGTGTTTAGGTGATAAAGTAGGAGCGTATTTTATGAGAGTGAAAGATTAATTGGGAAAGTTGGCTTTTTTTTTTTATATTAAATATTAAGAATCTATGTTTAAATAATTTGGAATATTGTGATTGGCTATGTTGAGCAAGATTAGTATCATGGTTTATTTTAGATTTAGGTGGTTGTTGCTCGAGGTTGAAGGTGTATGTAGTTGCAAAGTCTTTGTATGAATGATAAGTTGATTGATGACTAGGGCTTGCCAAACTTACTTGGGTTTGTCTTCAGAAATATTGTTTAAAGGAGATGGCTGTGGAAGAGCAAGAGTCGGGAGTTGTTCAATGGAGTCGTCATATTTTTGAATTTGATCCGTATTTGCATGGTGGGTACCAAAGTAACTTGATACAAGAGTATCCTAGTGATATGTACCAGAGGCAGTATTTCAGAGAACATAATGAGACAGAGTGTAATCATGTAGAGAATGATGAGATTATTGCACGTACCCTTCAAGAGGAATTTTCAGAAGAATTTTCACAGCTAGCAATTGCAGAAGCCTCACAATATTCCCATCCGCAAGAGCATTTGGAAGGGTCTATTCATGATCATGATTGGAATAGTTTGTCGCCTAGGAACTATAGTTCAGGTATTCATGAAACTTGTTGTCTGTTCCTTTGTTTTCGTTATTAATATTTTTATAATATATTCTATAACGGACAGAACTTGAGTGTGGCGAAGATGAAATTGACGATACAGACCCTTCTTGTTCTTGTTCTAGCCCTGGTGACGCGGAGGATGATACCTATTCTTTGGAGTTGACTGATGAATATGTACTAGATGGTGAAGTGGGAAAAAAGTTGAATGAAATGATTTCTATACCTGTAAGTCAGCATATTAGAAAATGCCATCATAATCTGTGATTTTCTACTTTTTATTATTATAATCTATTGAAGCTATGCTACGAAATTCATTCATCACCTGTTTATGACAAAATCCGGGTTCTGTATTGTATGACGATATCCCGTCCACACTCATAAATTTGAAAATTAATACATATTTCTGCAGACACGAGTATCATTACGATTCTGCACTGAGATTGTTGCCCTCATATTTTGTCACTGGTATATAGCCTGTTGGCAGTTGACTTGAGCTGCATTTTTTTTAATATATTGTATGATGCATAAGAATGCAAAATCATCAATGCTCTCGACAAAATAGCTACTATTTACTTCTTGTAGTCTAAAGTTATTTTTGCTTCAGTCATTGATTGTCATAAGCTTATGGGGTGGGCATGTGCTTGCTTTAATCGATGCATGATGAGAATCAGCATTGTTAGAAGACCACCTACACATCTGATCCCAATGTCTCTTACTTTCTCCATATCTCATTTAAATTTTTTATTGTTGTCCATAGCACGTGCCTAGGATTAATGGCGAAATACCTTCAATTGATGAAGCAACTTCAGATCATGAAAGACTGCTGAACAGGTATTATCATTTTTGTTCCTTACCTTTTCAGGAGTTAAGCTGCATGAATTAAGAAAGAGAGAAGCTTCAACAGATGTTCAACAGTCTTCAACAGAAGTTCAACATGTGAATTACAGATTTAGAGAATTACAATTGGATATATTTCTTTATGGTTAACTAAACTATTGCCTGATTCTTTATTTTTTGGTTTCATCAGCACTGTATTTTTCTTCAGTAATGAAGTTGATGATGTATATTATATCTAATCTAGATTGCAGTTATATGGCTTTCTTGAGCTTAAGGTTCAAGGAGATGGTAATTGTCAGGTTTGTTGCTTTGGCCCAGGCTTTGTTTTCTTTTTTTCCCATATCTTAAGTTTCAAGCACAGAGGCTCATCAGGGTCTACCTGTTTCTGATGATTATTTTGGGATTGTCAGCTTAATTATATTGACTGTTAAATCTTTCATTGTCCAGTTCCGTGCTTTATCAGATCAACTCTATGGCACACCTGACCATCACAAAGTTGTAAGACGACATATTGTAAACCAGGTTTGTTAAATTTCCATATCTTAATTCCAACTTTGCTTAGTCAATTGTTGTGTATGCTACAGCAATTTAAAATATCATTAACTGCAATAGTTGTTATCGACAGCTGAAATCTCATCGAGAGAAATATGAGGGATATGTTCCCATGGAGTATGGTGACTATTTGAAGAAGATGTCCAAGTACTAATTGAACTCTTTTCCCGAATTCTTTATATAATTAATGCTTTCAGGAAAAATATGACCATATTGATTTCCTTTCTAAATGTATCTAGGAGTGGTGAATGGGGTGATCATGTCACGTTGCAGGCAGCTGCAGACTTGGTATGGATCACAAACATCATATTTTAATTTTTTTCAAGTGCATTAAGTGGTACTTTGCTGTTTCTATAAACTATGTGAACTCAAATGCTGTCTGCTTTAGTCTTTGTTGGAATAAAACATAAAACATATATACCAGTATATTCTAATTCTTGGTTTATATGAGTGACTAACTGCCCTCCGGATAGGTGATTAAACTCTAAGCTTTGGAAAATAAACTATATTTCATTTTGTGATTTAAGAAGCTCTAAATTACAGCTGTCAAACTTTGATGTGTTGGGGATTGCATGACCAAAATATAGGATCATACAACCAAACTATTCATATATTTAGGACTAGTGCCCCCTTCTTTTCTTGCATGTCTCAGTTGCTCTTTTGTTTGTGAATTCTACTTGTTCATGTGATTGCATGTTAAATTACTCAAGTCACTTATGCTGGCAAAGAATTTTCATCTTGAAAAATATTTACTTCAATATTTCCATCTGCTAGGCCAGGTTAAAAATTTCTTCATACTCTTTCTCTCTCCTCTCTCTCTCTCGTGTTTTTTAAAGCTGTTTCTACTATTACATTGTCAATGAAATTGTGCCTTGTTTCCATCCATTGCTTATACTTATATTATTTTGTTTCAGTTTGGTGTGAAAATAATTGTTATAACTTCTTTCAAGGACACCGGTTACATTGAAATTCTTCCCAATGTCCAGAAGTCAAAGGGAGGTATGACGCATACCAGTTTCTGCTCTAAGTCTATTGTTTTTAATATTTTCTGGTTTGTTGGTAACTCTTTCACCCTTTTTGCTGGTTACATTTTAGCTTCAAATTTTTACTATCATTTGACAGTCCTTGCTTCTTGCTTGATTTTTTGTTGTTTGTATTTGCAATTTAATTATGAGCCAAATTTTGTATAATTATACTACATTGATTCAACAATTGATTACTTGTATCTACTTTATATTTGCTCTCACAATTTGAGCAAAGTTTAGATCTCTGTTGCTTAAATACTTGATAAAGTCATCATTTGTTGACTGTCTAAAGAGTTTTTGCTTTTCATGTAGTCATTTGTGTGAGTTTTTGGGCAGAGGTGCACTACAACTCGATCTATTCTCAAAGAGGTAATTATCTTATTCTTTCCTTCTATTGTATTTTGTGGACAAAAGATCCATTCAAAAGTTTCAAGCTACCTTTAGCTCACCAACTTGGGTGCTTGCTTGTTATCTTTGCTTTATCAGTTTTTACATTACCCATATTTTTGCTTTCAAACTTCAGATGTGCCCGCTCGCGAGTCTAGAAGGAAAAGGAGGTGGTGGAACTTTGGTAATTAACATATGGAAATTGGAAGCCACCACCCTTTCAGGTTACACTTCTCGTTCCTTAGCTGTCACTTGTGCTGGTGCTACTTGACTTGTCAGATGCAACCTTCTTGAAACGAGAATTACTTGCATTCTCATATTTAGTTTTTGTTGCTCAACATTTCTCTTTAGCTACTTTATTATTTTGAAAACACACCAAGTATCTCTGTTTCTTCTTGCATAAATATATTATATATGTATATGTATAGATTCTCATGCCAGTCATTGGAATTCTATGAAAAAATTAAATGCCAATTCATTGATTGCATTTGTTGATATGTTCAAAAGATAAAACTGGAGTATTCAATAGTTTCTCTTAATACTAGCAACTGATGGTGTGGGCTAGATGTTTGTATTTCATAGTTGTTAAAAGCACGCTTAGGCGCGCGCCTTGAGTGGCAAGGCGCAACGACTTCGGTGGGGCGCGAAATTGAAGGGTGGATCGGATGCACGCGGGGCGGCTAGGTGTGCCTCGCACGACCTTAATTTTTAAAAGGCTTGTGTCGACCAAAGCACACCAAAGCCTCCTCTCACATTGTTTTCGCTATCGAAACCAGCCTTCCTACTGTCATTCCACTCGCCTTTTTAATTCCTCTCCTCACGCCGACGTTCCAGCCACCAAAACTGGTGTTCCAATGGATGGCTGCTTGGCTGTTGTGGGATGAGGGTTGCAAAAGGGGATCGGATGCTGCTTAGCTATTGTGTGTGGATTAGGGATTATTACGACTGTTGAATATAAAATTGTAAATAATCCTCTAATTTTCAATAAAATACTCAATTTGATTTGAAAAATAAATAAAAGAAAAATCTATATAATTATATATACATAAAAAAAAAAAAAAACAGTGTCAACTTTGTAATTTTGTAATATTTTAAACAAAGATGTACCATTCCCCTAAGGTTTCATGGCCTTCCGCTTCGATAGATCTGACACCTTTTAAAACTAAATTGTATTTAAATATATACAAGTAACAAAGAAAAATTAAAGCTAAGAACTTTTAAGTTCCATCTTCACATTTTTTTGTTGGAAATTGATCTCATTAAATCAAAAAGTACTGTTTTATTTCAGAAAAACAAAAAAATACTGGCGAAAAGTAGCTTGATAAAGACTTGAGTTTATAATATAAATGCACTTTCTACAACAACATTCTCAATTATGATACCATTATTGCATCATATGTTCTTGCAGATTATCTTGTTTTCTCAGAAGTTGAGCATTGATGTGGAGTTATAATGTTATATCACTATCAAGTATCAAGATTCTTATTCCAACACATACCTTAACTGATAAATATATGATGATGATGATGGGTCCAAATTCAATTCAGTCTTGTTTCTATCATCTACTGTTAGATGGTCTATTTCACAAAAGAAAGACAAATCTCCCTTTAAAAGGATCCCATTACATCTAAAATTTCATTTACATATAAAACCCCTTTCTACCACCACATAAACACACAACCCACAAAACCAAAAAAACACACTGATGAAGACACTCTGGCTAGAAATTTCTTAAGAAAAAACAAATCTAGAAACCAAAAGCCTGGAAAAATAAAAACGAAAGAAAGTAAAAAAGTTCTAGTTTAGTGTCTATAGATACAAACTATCGAGTATTCCCTAATCTAGTGACCATCCCTGATGACTTCCTCTTGCCGCCTCCTCTCCTCCACTTCCTCCGCCGCTGCCCCGGCAGCCGGTTGCAGCAACAGCGCCGTGAACGGCATGTGCCGGTACCCGTTTCCCGCGTACTGCAACCCCAGAGGTTGGCACAAGTCCAGCCGACAACTGGGAGGCGGCGGCACGAACATCCCCTGCGGCGAAGCGGAGCTGCTGCTCATCGGGTGCACTCTACACGACACCGACGCCGGCGACGACTCGATCGGAGTGGACCCGGCAGTCGACGATATCGCCATAGTGGGAACAGTCCCGGTCCCGGTGGTCTCGTAGATAGCCTGCTCCGCTTGGCGGAGCAGCCACTCTATGGTCTCGCCGTCGGACCGGTGACCCAGTTCCCGGGTCAGCTGGAAGATCCGGGCCGCGCACATCGCCGGCATCCGCACCCGGCGGCCCCGCCCGTTGACCTTCGTATGCCGGTCCTTCGACGACGAAGCACCCGCACGCTTGCGTGAGTGAGAAAGATGCGTCTTGACTTCACCACCACCACCAGCAGCGGCGGCGGCGGCGACGGGGAGGAGTGAGTTAGAGTTAGGGTTTTGGTCAGAGGAGACGTTTAAGTTGTTATGGAGCGGCATTTCGGAGGCCATCTAGTCGGGGGTTTTAGTCTTGTAGGGTTGTCAAAATACCCACGAGAAAAATCGATGGAGCAAATTTAGGGTTTTTGTGAGAGAGAGAGAGAGGGAGAGGTGGGTCTTGGTTGCGGATTCTATTGACCCCACAACGACAGATATGGGAATGGGGGGCCACTACCTTTCCTTATTTTTTTTAATAGAGACTGAGTGCGTGACGTGTCGTCATGTGAGTCCCATTTGGAATCAAGATTAGGGCACGGGTACGCATGGATCAAATGTGTGTGGGCCCACTCTTTTAGATCCAACTGGAGTGTGGAGTCTGGGGTTTTTCTGAGGTAATAGCTCCAGACCGCTCGTTGTTGTGGCCCCACTTGTGTATGACTTTAATCAAACGTATCTAGTTGCTCTGAAGATATGGCTAAGATTGTCGATTGGATTGGATCATTATTCATTGGATATACATGACTTTTTATTTGTTATATATTAAATATATTAATTTAAAAATAATACTATATAATTTTTTAAAAATTAGTTTAAAAAAGCTAATTGAAATGATATTATATATAATTTCGCATTGAATAAAAACAAATTATTTTATTATTTTATTGATTGAATGTATTAATTGAATTAAAATGATACAAATCATAAATAAGATATAAATTAGGATATGTAATTGAGATATAAACTAGGATGTATATATGATATTTTATTATGAAATGTTTGTACATAATTATGAAATATTTGATGTAAATATAAATTATTCGAAATATTTATCATAAAATTTGTGAGATATGAACCATTATGGTTAAATTTAATATTTGTGATAAAATGAAAAAAGCAAGAGCATTAATAACGCGCAGCTAAGGTAGGGTTGGCACATCAAGTAGATTTGGGCACAATTAGTTCAGAAGTGTGCAATGTACGTCACTACAGTACATAAGGTTTTAATTAGGCTGTGAACATAACCCAAATAAATATCGAAATGCAAAGCCCACGCGCTTGGGAATTAGCTTGGTTGTGTGTGCAGGCACTTGTCTCAAATTTGGTGAGCTGTCAAGACAGACTGACGCACTGACCAGTCTTGGAGTGTTAAAATTTAATTTCCCCTTATACCCTTTCAGTAACATCCTCTTGTCTTTTTTTTTTTTTTTTTTTCCTTTTTTAAGGAAGGAATTTACACAAAATTCCCTTGAATATGTTTAAGGCTCCGTTTAGGATACAAGATTAGAATAAAATAAAATGAATTAAATTAGATTGAATAGATTTAATTGGATTGAATTTGAATGAAAAATCACCATCTTAATTTGAATAGAACTTGGATTGTATTAAAAATTATATCATATCATGTTTGTTATAAGTTGAGATTTGATTGAAATAAAATTGATTTAATTTTTTATTATAAAAAATTAATTTTATAGAAAATCTAAAAACAAAAAAGACCAAACATCATCTCTCACAATTTATCAATATCAAAAACCACACTTCTCAATATCATCATCTCTCATAATTCAACATCATCAACCCACAGTTCATCAATGTCATCAATCCAATTCATCAACATTATCATTATTTCTCACAACAACAACATCAAATCATCATAACATTAAAAAAAAAAAAAAAAAACTCATAACAGAACCCAAAACCAGATGGTTCCAGGTTCATCATCGAACCTAGAACCAATCTGGTTCTAGGTTTGACGACTCAGAACCGATCTAGTTCTAGGTTCGTCCTAACTCAGAAAAAGAAAAAGAAGAAGAAAAGATAGTAAAAAGGTTTCATGAATGTGTGATGAAATAAGGAAGGAATGTGAGAGAGGTAAATAAATAGAGAGAAGAGAAAGAAGATGAGAAATGAAATCTCATCCTACCCAATGACATGATTGTGGTTGGGATTGAAAAATCTTAAAAGAATGGAAAGTGAGTGAAGGTTGAGATTAAAAAAATCCCAATTTCATTCATTTCAACTGGTCTCCAAACATAATATTCAAATAGTTTGAAATTTTTGAATTTCAATCTCATCGCAAATCTAATGTACTAAACACAGCCCAAAAGAATGCAGATACACATTTAACTATTTATTGTACTAAGCCCTTGTGTCATTGTCCAATTCTATCAACTTTAACATTTAATCAACATTTTTGATCAAATAATTATTTTATTCATGAATAAAATAAAATTTAACTAACAATTTAAAGATTTGATGTAATAAAAAGATAAATATAATTTCCTTTATTTTAACCAGAGGAGGTTTATGTAATTCATTTCTTTTAAAATATCATTTATGTGTATACATATATATCACTTATGAAAGTTAATGCATTCTCACTAAATTATATTGAATGGTAATGTTTAACTAAGTATTGCATATCTTCCTGGCTATTCATTTATCGTAAAATTATTGGTTTTCCACTTGGACGAGGTGCTAGCAACTTTTATGAGGATTAACACCACTACCTCAAAACAAACCAGAGGTGTAAATTTAAAGCATAAATGATAACCTTTAAAAAGAATTTGAACTTATTTAGTGAAGGGAGCGTGACCACCATAGGCCTTTCGCCACAACCATAACCCTATTTATATGATTTGCTGTTCGAATCATACTTTAAAAGTCTTTGATATCATTATGGTGCCGGCCGGGTTGGTTACACACGGCAGTCTTGTGTAACACAGTGAGCATGTCTTCTCCACGTTTCGCCAACTCAAATTGTGAAATCTTGGCAAGACTCAAGAATCGCCAGGCCAGGACGGAGGACTCAGGACCTCATAAAAGCGATGTTTTCATTGACGTTTTGAGCAAACTGTCCATGGCACGTCTTGAGCATTGGGTTGGACCTATTAATCTCAAGATTAGTGTGAACTTAACTTTGCTAATGCTTAATTTTTGTATGAGTGTTTCTATGTTTGCACCTTGGAAATTCGTATTAAAATTTTTTAATACGATTACTCTTTTTTATATGGACATCTTATTAAAATTTTTTAAAATATTATAATTTATAAGCACACACTATATGTTAACAAAAATATTATGTCATTTAATTTTTAGTTTAATATTCTGTATTAATAATTTATACATTAATGTTTCAAAAAAAAATAAATTATAAACTAATTAAACTAAAAGATAAAAATAAAATAAAAAGCATAGGAGGAGCGGCTCCTTCCAGTGCACCTCCTTTCTTTTTATTTAATTTAAATTTTATTTTAACTCATTTTTAATTAAATGGTCTTTTATTTTTAAAAAGCACGATACTTTTTAATATCTGTAATTCAAATAATCACCATTAAAAATTTTAGATTAGTAGATATTTAATTATTTTTTTTTAAATAGATACTTTTAGAAAAAAAAAAGTTAATATTTTGATCAAATGTTCAATATATTGATATGATATATGAGGTATACATATAATTATTTGGCTCATTTTTAATAGTTTTATTTAAGAATAATATTGAAATTTTGAAAAACTATAATATGGGATATATATATATATACAGTTTTAGAGGGGTGTAAGTATTTCCAATATTTTTGTGTAAGAAATTTTTTCTGAAATGGCATAAATTATTATATTTTCATGCTAAGAATTGAAACCAAATTTGTGATTTGTGAAGCAAAGCACTTAAATTTTGAGTAATTCTATGTAACCAAAATTTGTTGTTCAAAACTCATGCTAAGTCTTTGTCACATTATATTGAATGTACGGCAAGCTTACAAACAAGAAAATTGAAGTATATACCATTACTGAAAATTTTAGTACTGAAAATTAAGATTAACTTAGTAGTTACTGTAAGTGGTCGTGCCTATTTGGGATGTCACTGGAAGCATTTTTTTAACTTCTTGAAGTCAAAAACCATTTAAATTGCGTAAAATTTGGATTAACATTTAATAATGATTTCTATTTTATATTTGGAGTATATAATTTAAAGATAATTAAATTAAAATTACACGAAAAAACGCCTCAAATTAATTATTTAAAATAATCAATTAAAAAACTTTTTATAACAATAATACTTGAAACGTTTATAATACGAAGCAAAAGAACAACACTTCAAAATTGGGGTTTAAGAGGGACCGAAGGAGAATAATTGGAACTCATGATTTATACAATGTAATTGTGAGGATTTATCACTCCCAACAACTTCATTTTATTTAATAGAATTTCTTTAACTAAACACATGATAGGTTGATAATGCTTGCTTGATGTAAATTATATTTTTTCTTGGAATTTCTTAACTACTTAGTTTGAGATACTTTGTGTAGTCTTCTCTCTACCTTATCTATACTTTGAATTTAGGATTTCTTGAGTTTCAACTTTCAAGTGGGAGTGTAGACCCGTCACTAGGCTTGTAGTTCAATGATAACGCACAGACTAGTCTTAGTTTTAAAGTAAGTCAAGGTTCGACACCTTAAATCTTCATCTTACTCAATAAATGTGAGGTTTTCTCTAATATATATAGATTATATCTCATCTTGATGTGAGCAACTTCTAATCATATCGAATTGTTTATCCTGACCATATAACTAAAATCATATCAATTTGATTTCAATTATCTTTTATATTTGGAAGAAAGAAAGAAAGGAAAAAAAAAAAAAAAAAATGGGAGCACTGCCCCCTCAAGGCATAAGCATTTTGAAAAAACAAAAAAGCTACAGTTGGGTGTAAAGGTATCGGCATTTTAAAAAAGCAAAAATGCTGCTGTCAACTGGGACTTGGGAGTCTGACAAGGGCTTTATTCATAAGCCACACTGATATTTTTATAGCACCTAAACGACATCGTATTATCTATTACAAGTGACTCAGAGTTAGAGAGATAGAGTAGGGAGACCAACCTGATCCTTCCACAAATTCTGGTTATCAATTTTGAGGCGAGAAATGGCCAGTGAAAGCGGTGCAGACCCTTCTCTTCTCTGCTTCTTTAGCTACAATTACACATTATAGACTTTTCCCACAACTACCAATCCATGTTTTTGTTTTTCTTGTTAGATTACAACGTTGTACAAACTTACTTTTAAATTAAGAACACACAGCGCTCCCCTTTCAGACAACATCTCCAATGGAGCTGGACGTAATTTAATGTCTTCACCTCCTTCATTTTCTTCAAGAACCCACTTCAAAAACTCACTTTCCTTCCTCCCCCTCTTCTTCTTCAGGTATCAAATGTTGAAAGTTTGTATCTTTACTTGTGTTTTCATACGTGTCTTCTCTATTTATGTTTTTTTTCATACTCCCATTTGGTTGCTGATGAGTTATTGATGATTTTTAACGCATAATATTGTGGAAGATAGCTTCTTTAAATGTTGGTTATGTTATTGGTGTTGTGAAATATTGTTTAGTTTTAAGTTTTTGTGTGCAAGAAGCCAGGAGCCATTTTATGTCAAGCATGATAGGACATTTCTTTTTTTTTATGCTACTCCACAGCTTAACTTAGTGGTTGTTTGATGTTTTGCTTGTTTGTTAATTGTCTGAATTATCTGCTCTTTTGTGTGCATGTGTTATGTCACTTGTGCACATGGATTTAGTAACCATTTTTGTATATTGTTGTTGAAAAGAAATGGTACCATGTGTCTAACAGTTTTTGATTATTAGCATTCTTAAAAGGATGTTTATAGTGATTTTCTTTTTAAATTACAAATTGAATGGTTGCAGTTTTGATGCATCATGAACAAGCAGCCCTTGCTGTTACTTCTGTTTTAACTTCTTCAGTAGCTCGGCATTTTCCAACCTCGGTTCTTTCACAAGAGCAGCGCGAGGAGTATAGGTCTCTCTTGCACATGTTTAAGGAAGACAAAGCATTTCGGGTTAGATATCTGTTTTGAATATGCAAGTGCCTTAAAACTAGTAATATGCAATTTTCTTTTCTGGTGAAAAATGGTTAACAATTAATGTTTTGCTTTATGTGGCGACTTTGAAATTATGTATCATCATTTGTTGTGTTGGTTTTGCCCCATTGTAGGCTACAATTGATAGGAGGCAGATGGAAACTGGAACCTCAGGTCTTGAAGATAAGAACTCTGATGACACGGATCAATTGGTGCAGGACTTTGAGCACCAGTTGCTTCACTGGCCTGGTTTATGGAATTTGTAAGATGAACAAAGATCATTTTGGTTGCTAAGTTTTTTTAGTTTCTAGCAATGCGGTTTTGTTTCTGAATCAACTGTTTTTGGTTGTGTAATTTTCTCTAGCAGGTTGCCTTCCATGCAAACAGGGGAACTTTCTTCCTTGTCCTCAGCTAAGCAGTCTACGAACAATGATTCCGAGGATCCTATTGATGTTGAACTATTTAATACTGTTGCCCTTGCTAAGAAGGCTTTGTCAGCCTCCAAAGAAGCAGCCTTATTAGTTGCGAACCCCGAAATATATGGAGCTGACCCTGATGATACAGTCTCAGCTAGGTTATTATTCTATTTCACTGGGATGTTTCCATGTTATTTGTTATCAGGTAAATATTGCTGAGGACTAACATTTCTAAATTTTGACTGCACTAGTTCATCAAATTGGCCACTTGATGATGTAAAAACAGTTCGGTCAACCCGGCTTTTGGAGAGACGGTCTAAGAAAAGGAGAGTTTCTAAACCAAAAGTTATGGTTTATGAAACTAATACCTCTAGAAAGGCTGATGTGCAGAAAAAGTTAAATCAAGGGTTTGATCCTAATGATGCTCTTCGGTTGTTTCTGGGGGGTCCTGAAACAAGACAACTTTTAACAGTTAAAGAAGAGTGTGAATTGATTGCTCAAATACAGGTACATGTCTACATCTTATTTTTTATCTCCCGGTAAAATATGCTTAACTTCAAATGGTCTTTTTCATGGATATGTAACAGGACTTAATGAAATTAGAGAAAGTGAAGAGTGAGCTTCAATCTCAGTTTGGTCGTGAACCCACCCTGGTTGAATGGGCTGAAGCTGTCGGGAATTAGTTGTCGGGACTTACAGTCAGAACTTCACTCTGGTAACAGCAGCCGAGACAAGCTCATTAGTGCAAATCTACGTTTGGTTGTTCATGTTGCCAAACAGTTTCAGGGCCGTGGTCTCAACCTCCAGGACTTATTGCAGGTTAACAATATATATATTTTTTATTATTTTTTTTCTATTTTGGCAAATGCCTTTTGTTAACTTAAGTATTATCAATAAAAGTAAACTCCTGGATGCATTAGTTAAATGTAATGCTCAAATATCTGATTGCTCCAATTTCTAACGTGGGGTGCACTGAGAGCACTGGGGGTGCACTGAGAGCACTGGAACATAAAAGAATTTGGGGTGAGGGGGTTTGTGTCATCGTATATGGGTGGATGTTGTTGGTTCTAACAGGGTTGGAAGTTATTTACTGATAAGGGGTTCAGATTACAAGAGTTTCGTGTTAAGTGTTACCTGACACTCATTTTGAAATGACCATTTGGATCTGAGCTTGTTGCATTTTAAGGTTCTGCCCTTAACATTTTTGTGGATAATCTAATTTTGTTTATTGCTTGGAGTTCTCTTACAAGCTAAGGAAATCATAATATATATTTACATTATTCATTCTTACTTTGGCATGGATACATTTAATTTCAAATAAAATTCAGGAAGAGAAATGGAAACTGGATTACTGGTTGGTTCACTTTCAAGTGACAATTTTACATATAAGTGCTTTCGAAGAACTTCACATGAATCAGAGGGAAAATTTCTCGGGATAATAATACGTTGTCTCTTGGCTATGCGAAACTGATGTAGGAGGGAAGTAAGGGTCTTATGAGGAGTGTTGAGAAGTTCAAACCTCACGTCGGCTGTCGATTTGCCACCTATGCCTACTGGTGGATAAGGCAAATGATTAGGAAGGCGCTATTTCAACATTCCAGGACAATTCGTTTGCCGGTAAATGACGATATTGTCTCTTTAACTTATTTTCAATTTAACTTTTAGGTTGTTTGTTTATTAGTATGTATCTGTCTTCGGTTCATTGTGTAATTTGGTAATACTTGGAAGGGATAGAATCTTCCCAGGTTTTTGAAAATATATAATCAATCATGTGAAAGCAGTCAGCAGTTTAATACTTGGTGACAGAATTTGTTCATTATCTGCAGGAGAATGTGTATACTCCTCCGGAGCAAGGTACTTGAAGCAAAGAGATTATACATTCAAGAAGGAAATCATAACCCAACCAAAGAAGAATTGGCTGGACGGGTTGGGATTACAGTTACAAAGTTGGAGAAGTTGCTATATATGACAAGAACACCTCTTTCTATACAACAACCGGTGTGGTCAGACCAGGAAACCACTTTTCAGGTAATTGCCTCTTTGATATTTCAATTTTCTCATCACAGCTTCTAAATGTATAACTTGTTGATGCTTTTTGTTTCTTTGAAAAAGAAAAGGCTAGGGACTTGATATCTGGATCATTCTTTAGAACTCTTCTTTCCCTGATTATGCCATTTCAAAATAGTTTGTGGAACTAATTCTTAAATGAAAAATGTAGTGTCTTGTGATCTTAACATGTTAATTAATATGTTAATAGATATCGAATGAACACTCTATAGGTTGGTGTATACATTGCAAAGTGTTCTGAAATTGTTTTCAAACATTTCAGAAACTGATTAATGGAACTTAATAGGGCAGAACTTTTGAAGACTAATTGAAAGATTTTCTTTAAGAGACAAGGAGAAAAATCTATTTTAATAGGAATTACAAGAACAAGAGATCTTGACTAGGTAGTAGTCTAGTTTCTTTTTGAGGAGTGTTGGAAGAAGGTTTGTTCAAATTTAAGTTTATCAATGCTGCTTTCACTATCTCGCTCTCATGTGGAAATCTTATTTATTTCTTTCAGAGGACATTCTGATGCTAGCATTTTCTTTTTCCAATCGTTCCATCTAAAAAAAATCAGAATTCACTCGCTATGCTTTTGATATCTTATTTCACTTGAGCTTAATGGATCATACCCTCGTGTGCTTACATAAATATATAATTTAGGAGTGTGATAATTATCCCGCATGCTGGCATATAATATGCTACGATTCTTATAATTACCGTTCCAGGTGATTATTATGGGGTCCAGAGGCTGATGGAATTATTAGTGATGAAATATCAATTATTAATCATAAATTATCCTCGTTACACATGCAGGAGATAACTGCAGACACTGGGATTGAGATACCGTATGTTAGTGTTGCAAAACAATTAATGAGGCAGCACGTGCGCATCCTTCTAAGCATTCTCAGCCCCAAAGAGAGGCGTATAATCAAGCTAAGATACGGCATTGAAGACGGGAAACAAAAATCACTCGCTGAAATAGGGAATGTATATGGATTGTCTAAGGAAAGAGTGCGGCAACTGGAGAACCGAGCTCTATACAGACTCAAGCAATCCCTTGGCAGTGAAGCAATTGGTGGGTATGCAGATTTGCTTGTTTAGACATAGAGAAACAACCCATTTTGTTGATTTTGGTGGCCTGTGATCTATGTCTCGGCTTTGTAAATTTACCGCTATCAAGTATGAACTAGCCTAGAAAAGGTTTCAAGTTCTTTAAGTTGTAATGTAACAAGTTTTTCATGCATTAAAAGGAACTTCACAATCTGTAATCTACAGTAGAATTTCGAAATGGAATGAATTATTAATTTTACTTCAAAGACAAATGCATTTCTAGTTCCAAAGCTGCCTGTTTGCGGTTGAAAGATAAAGAGGGTCTATATCCACTCTACAAGCAAAACAAGTCCATGCTCAGAAACACCGACTTCGCGTGTTGAATAAAACAAAAGAGCTTCTAATTATCAGTTCCAAAAAAAATCAGTGATCTGAAGATACGTCACATTTCACAGGGGGGCCATTTCACGATTGAGAAATAAAAAGTCTTCAACCAGAAATACACGTAAAAGTGTTTTATTTTTTTTTTTAAAAAAAGAATATAGATAAAAATTTATTGGAAAGTTTTTGTGTAAGTAAAGTATACACACATAAGCTATCATCTCTTGATATCCTTGGATAGGCCTTCGAGTTCTAGAAATTTAATTCCATAAATGCAATACAATTACATGTATAAGTTTTAAAATGTATTTAATGGAAATTTAACAGCCAACAATGGATGGATAGAAAGGTATCAAACCATTGGCACTAAAATCCCATGAGTACTAAGAAAAAGTGATCAAATGGTAAGATCAAGACTCATCATTGAGTTTTCAAGGTTATGAATTGAATATTACAAAGTGTTACTCTTTATGGGCATTTTTTTTTATTTAACGTGGATTATTCTCTTTCACTTTTTAAGAGGTGATTATCCGGTTGTGTTTTAAAATCGTACTTAACTGGTCCAGCCATATCCCGAGCAAGTACCCGTGAAAAAAAATAAAAAAAAGGGGGGGTTAGTACTTTGTGCACAGAAGTTGACAAATTGAAGACCGGAGGAACAGTAACTGCCCGAAATTTAGTGGGGTCCCACGAATCATAACATTTGTCATGTAGCTTGATTGAACAGCTGTTCTTATTACAAGTACACGTAAAAACATTAGTGTGAAGTTGTTGCTCACTTTGATGATGTTCAGGGCCTCTGATAGTGTCATAAACTCCTCCAGTAACGGCGGTGATTTCTTTATCAAACTAACACGGGGTGGCATGGCATGGCATTATTAAGTGGGGTTCAGGTCTAAATTCTGACACCACCACCAACTCTACTGTATAAGCATGGACCGCATGGGTTGATAACTCAACCTGCTCAGTTTTCTTGCAATCCCAATTCTGCAGTTTTGTGCTGACATTACAACACCAACTCACTTGGCGTGCTACATTGGTGAAACTCAATTCAATTTCCCTTCCACTGCTTTCTTTTTGTTTGGTTTATTTCTCTTATCTGATATCTTCTTCCTGCTCTCTTTTCCCTGTCTTTCTTTTTTACATGTATACACAGACAGCTTTCTTCTTCCATGGATGAGTAGTGGATTTTGAAGCTGATAGACAGAAGATATTCCCACAACTGAGTTTAAAAAGTGGCAGGTATGTGCTTCGATCTTTCTGTTAATGGTATAACATTGGTACTCTTTTACTTGTAGTCAGTGTGCATTCCTTTTGCTGCTCTAATTGCCTACCTTTATAGCCGCTTACATTCTGCAAACAATGGAGAAGAAAAAGAATAAAAGAATGAATTGTGAAATCTTTCAGTATATGTACAATTTATGGAAGTTTGTCAACGACAGTTAGAGATGCACTTACAAAATTTAGCCGAATGCTTTAATGACTTTGTAACCTCTCTCCGACACAGCTTTGCTTTCGCTACCCTGCTTCATTTCCTCCAAGTCTATAGAAAAAGAACAAACATATGAAAAATCAAACAAGTAAATCTATGCTCAGCCAGTCCTTTATGATGAAGTATCTATACTCTCATTATTGATTATTCTTTATGTTCTTTTATTCTCATTTTTGTTTCAGTATTTACCTGTGAAATTTAAATCACACTTGTATTTTGACATGAAAGAAATTTACTTATGGTGGTAAAAATATGAAATTTTGTCCTCTGATCATTAGAAAGAGGTTGTGTTTTTGATTTCTTGTCCCTGATTGATTACCTTGGTTTTCTGCAGGCTCGTCAATCAAGACTTGAGATGACTTCTTCAAGGTTTCTCAAGCTGAGGTTGTTCTTGATGATATTGTTATGTTCTTCAGTCCCATATGCAGAAGCTTCAGAATTTCAAGGACTGATGGCATTCAAATCTGGTCTTACCAACACTGAAGGGATTGCGGATTGGGGTACAAAACCATCGCCCTGTTCATGGACAGGCATCACTTGCAGTAATGGAAGTGTCGTTGCTCTTTCTCTACCCCATCTTGGTCTGAAAGGGTGGCTTCCTTCATCGCTGACATCCTTATCAAACCTTGAACTTCTCGACCTCACCAACAATGCATTTTCAGGTCCAATCCCATCACAGTTCTGGACACTCAAAAGGCTGAAAACCATTGATCTAAGCTTCAACTTTCTCAATGGATCTCTTTCTTCTGACATACAGAACATCAGAAATTTGATTAATGTGAATCTTGCCTTCAACAGATTTTCAGGCAGATTAAATCCTGCAATCTCCTCCTGTTCAAGCCTTGAGACCTTGAATTTGAATTCAAATATGTTCACAGGACCAATTCCTGAACAGTTATCTCAACTATCCAAATTGCAAGTGCTAGATTTGGGAGGAAACCCGTTTTCTGGTCCAATGCCGACAACCATGGGGAATCTTTCAGTTCTCCAAGTTTTGGATCTCAGCAACTGTCTCCTTTCTGGTAGCATACCCATCAGTATTGGACGATTGATGAGATTGCAGACCATTGATATCTCCAACAACTCCATCACAGGGCCTATTCCTTCCAGCATTGGAGGTATTGCAGCATTACGGAACCTTCAGATTGGACATAACAGGATCTTTGGTTCGTTGCCTCGAGAGATTGGCAATCTCACAAACCTTCTTAACCTGGAAGCTCCCTCTTGCAATCTCAAAGGTCCAATTCCCAATGAAATTGGCAATCTAAGGAGTCTCAAGAAACTTGACCTCTCCGGGAATCAGTTACAATCGTCAATACCCCCAGCCATTGGGAATTTGCTAAACCTCACATATCTCTTCATCAGTAATGCAGAAATCAATGGGACGATTCCATATGAGCTTGGCAACTGCCGGGCTCTAAAAACTGCTATCTTGAGCTTTAACGACCTTTCTGGAGCTTTGCCAGATAGTCTAGCCAGTCTGTCAGATTCTATGATCTCTTTCAGCATCGAAAATAATCAGATCGGAGGAGAAATTCCAACTTGGTTTGGGAAATGGCGTTTTGCTGAATCTATTTTATTGGCGTCAAATCAGTTTCGAGGAAGGATACCTGCAGAAATAGGCAACTGTTCATCTCTGGCTTACCTAAGCCTTAGCCATAACCATTTATCAGGTATCATCCCTTCGGAGCTTTGTCACTGCAAGTTCTTGTCTGATCTTGAACTTGAAAACAATTACCTCATTGGATCGATTGGAGGAACATTTCAGGACTGTGAAAACCTCTCCCAACTTATACTTTCCCAGAACCAGCTTGCTGGGAATGTCCCTGCATATCTTTGTCATCTTCCACTTCTGAGTTTAGAACTTGATCATAACAATTTCTCAGGACAGATTCCTGTGGAAATATGGAGTTCAAGAACCCTATTGGAGTTCAGTGCCAGTTTCAATTTCCTTAACGGACAACTGTCTGCAAAGATTGGGAATCTTGTTACAATTCAGCGCCTTGTTCTGGATCATAACAAGCTTGAAGGCAGGGTCCCAAAGGAAATCAGAAATTTGCAAGATTTACAGGTGCTCTCACTGAACCAGAACATGCTATCTGGGCAAATACCCAATGAACTATTTACCTTGAGGTTATTAACAAGCTTGGATCTTGGGTACAACAACTTCACTGGAAGTATCCCAGCCAATATTGGGAAGCTGAAAGAGTTGGAATACCTGGTCCTCTCACACAATCAACTTTCAGGTCCACTTCCCCTGGGGATAACAGAGGCTTTTCAACAACCTTTGATTCCAGATACAAGCTATTTACAGCATCGCGGAGTTTTAGATATCTCCATGAACAAGCTCTCCGGCCAGATACCTCAACAACTAGGAAACTGCTCTGTGATTGTAAATTTGCTGCTTGCAAACAATAACTTCACTGGAAAGATCCCGGGATCCATTTTTCGACTTCCCAATCTCATTTCAATTGATATATCTTCCAATTCATTGGAAGGCAAGATACCTACTGAGGTAGGAGATGCAGAGAAACTTCAAGGTTTGAAGCTGGCATGCAACCTCCTCAGTGGACGAATTCCTTCAGAAATTGGAAAGCTTCAGCATCTAGTCAAACTTAATCTCTCTGGAAATCAACTAACAGGTGAAATTCCTTCATCCACTGGCCACCTCCAAACCCTCTCTTATCTGGATCTGAGCAACAATCACCTCTCTGGTGAAATACCTGTCTCTCTTTCAAATTTGACAAACATTGTGGGCCTTTCCTTGCAAGAAAACAAACTGTCAGGCAACCTTAGTAAGCTAATAAGGGAGAGCTCATCATGGCATCTAATTGGTACCTTGAACTTGAGCCTGAACAAATTGAATGGTGAAATTCCAAGCTCAATTGCTAGTCTCTCTTACTTGACTTTCCTAGATCTCCATAACAATAGACTATCTGGCACCATAACTCGATACCTTAGTAATCTCTCTCAGCTTCAGTACCTTGACATTTCTGAGAACTACTTCCATGGACCAATTCCTCATGAGTTATGTGATCTCACTGAATTGAGTTTCGTGAACTTTTCCAGCAATCTGTTACAAGGGCAAGTCTTGGAATGCAAAAAATTCAAAGAAACTCCTTCTCAGAACAATGGTGACACTTTTGAATCTTCAGCAAGAGAAAACTGCAAAGAAAGAATCAGGTGGAAATGCTACTTGCTTGAAATTCCTCTGCTCTTGATTCTGTCACTTAGCACAACCCTTTCTGTGATGTGCTTATTCCTTGTCCTCCTCAAGAGGAGGACCTTAAAGGTGGGTGGTTTGAAGCTGCTGTCAGAAGGCCTGGGGAATAACAGAGATCTGAATGATGGTAGAGCTAATACTATGTTCAAGCAGTCTTTTCTGCAGCTATCATTCTCAGACATAGTCCGCATTACAAACAATTTCTGCAAATCCAATGTGATTGGCGATGGAGGGTCAGGTACAGTTTACAAAGGCATCCTCCCAAGTGGGCAATTGGTTGCAGTCAAGAAGCTTGATAAAGCAAGAGATCAAGGAAGCAAAGAGTTTTTAGCAGAGATGGAAGCAACACGGAGACTTAAACATAAGAACTTAATCTCACTGCAAGGATCCTGTTCTTTCAGAAGTGACAAGCTTTTGATATATGAGTTCGTGGTGAACGGAAGCCTTGATTTCTGGTTAAGGAACAAACCAGGGCCTATGGAAGCATTAAATTGGGATATCAGGTTTAAAATTGTATTAGGAACAGCAAGAGGGCTTGCCTTTTTGCACCACACTGTCGTACCTCCCATTATTCATCGAGATGTTAAGGCCAGTAACATTCTTCTGGATCATGATTTTGAACCTAAGATTGCTGATTTTGGTTTAGCTAGGACTCTGAATGTTTCTGAAACCCACGTGACCACAGAAATTGCAGGAACATACGGTTATATTGCTCCTGAATATGGTCAAAGCATGAGATCGACAACAAAGGGGGATGTCTACAGTTTCGGGGTGTTAATGCTGGAGATTGTCACGGGAAAGGAGCCAACAAGTTCAGAATTTAAGGATTTGGAACGGGGGAAACTTGGTGTGTTGGGTGAGGGAGCTGATGGGAGAGGGCAAAGGAATTGAGTGCTTAGATGAGAAGATTTCCAAAGAGAGTATAGCAACTGCCAAGATGCTTAAGCTGCTACATGTTGGTCTACACTGCACCCAAGACGATCCATTTAAAAGGCCAACAATGCAAGAGGTTGTCCACTGCCTTGAGTTATTGCAATGAACAATTGACTTTTGTGCCAGTACTTTTAGAATTTCAATGTAATATACTCCCGTAGCTGGCTTCTCTGTTCCCGTCTCATCTGAAAGATGATATATTATTATGTTACTGTAATGTAGTATGCCTTTAGTCTTATGGAAATGGTCTAAAGCCCCTTCAAACATAAAGAATATCAATGTGTAACCATTTTAAGCATTTCAAATGATTAAACAAAGGGTAATCAGAATATATGAGAATTAAGAACAAACAACTTACATCACTAAAAAATGCTTGAGCTTACACTTCTTGTTTTTGTAATTCAGATAATACAAATATTATAGTTAGTTTTATTTCTACTTAATGAAAAATGCCAAACCAATACATATCCCAAAACCAAAACGAAGAGAGAACACCCATTCTTAGCCTTAGAGAATAGAGAAGTGCACCTGTCATGCTCAGAAGAAGCTGAGATCTCCTGAGTCTCCATTTCCACAAACTACATCAAACCTCAATAACAAGCGAACAATGGTGGTGGTGCAAACATTTAGCAATCAATAAACCAACAAACCGAACCATTTGGCTAAACCTCCGCTCATCAAAGACTCAAGAGAACTCTTTTCTCAACCGTGCAAAGTTTACCTTAGAGACAGTAAAGATGAGATTTCATATTGTTGCTAGCACATTTTTATAACACTACTTTCCAAGCAAAACTGTGAACATAGGTTGGTATACCATCCGATGATTGGAGTTAAATGATTCATTTTTTTGAAACACTATAATATTGTAAGTCTTTGTGTTGTCAAGAATCCTTACAGTTTGTGTTGTTAAGAATCCTTACAGCTAATTACTAGCTGTATGAAGACTACCCACTAGTGAATTACACACTCTGTCATCAGGTGTTATACCAGCCTCTTTCATCTCATCATACAATCTAAATGCTTCATCTGATTTCCCCTCCTTCGATAGACCCGAAATTACTGATGTATAGGTGACTTCATTCTGCTTTAAACCCCTCTGTTTCATTTCATGAAACAGTTTCATTGCCACATCTGATTTCCCAAATATATATTCCCCGTGTATAAGTGATGAGTATGTGTATACATCTGCCATCATCCCCATTGCTTCCATTTCCCCTCTTAGCTTATGAGCTTCCTCCATCTTTCCATTCTTGCAATACCCAGCAATCAAGGTGTTGTAGGTAACAATATTGGGTCTCACTCCCTTTTTCTCCATCTCTTTAAATACCCGATTTGCCACCTCTAAGTTCCCTTCTTTGGAAAATATGTTAATGAGAGTACCGAAATTCACAACATTAGGAGTTAGACCCTTCTCCATCATAGTAAACAACCACCTTTTCGCTTCCTCATACCGTTTCAATTTACACAGCCCACTAGCAATTGAATTATAAGCAAACACATCAGTCTCAAACCCTTTTCGTTCCATGATAGCCTTCACACCTAAAGCTTCATCTATCCTACCCCTAGCACAGAATCCATTTATAAGCGTATTAAATATCACTTGATTCACACCAAAACCTTGGCTTTGCATATCCTTTACCAAAACCTCAGCTGCTTCCACCTTTCCAGCCTTACAAACACCATCAACCAAAGCCCCATAAGTGTGCCTACTCGGAACAATCCCTTTCTCAGTCAACTCATCAAACAATGCAAACGCTCTCTTCACATTTCCCACTCTACAATTCCAACTAATAACACAAGTATACACATGAACATCCGCTTCTATCCCTCTCTCACGCATTTCATCGAACAGCTTCTCAACTTCAGCAATTTTCCCCAACCTCCCATTCCATTCCATCAAAAGCGTATATGTCACCACAGTATAAGCCACCTTATCATCCTCCATCAACCTCAACATATTCTTCACACCCACAAAATCATTTCTTTTAACATACACATTCATGAGTGTATTATAAGTATAAGTATTAGCTTTGACTCCTCTACCCCCCATTTGATCCATCAATTTCACGGCTTTTTCAACCTCTCCTCTCTTACACAACCCATCAATCACAATCGTCATAGAATAAACGCTAATCTCCACATTAGCCGCCACCATCCTCTGAAAAAAACCAAAACACTTCTCCACTTCATCACACCTCTTCAAAGCAACTAAAAACACAATGCAAGACCTCTCATCAATCTCCAACCCACTTTTCTCCATATAATCAAAAACCCCATTTGCCTTCTCAAACATTCTACTGTCAGCATACACTCTAAACAACATATCACACAACTTCTCAACAAATCTACGCTCAGGACTCGCATTTTCAATCAGAGAAACTATTTCGAAAACCGGGCACCGTAAACTAACATCGGTTGCAATGTGTTTCAACACGTTGATGATTTCAGCGAACTTTCGAGCCTCGTAGAGACGGGAAATGAGAGCTATGTGGGTTTTGAGGTCAGGCTTGGGGGAAAAGGGTGATGGGTTTTGGCGGAGGAAGTTGAAGAAAGACAAGCAAGATTGAGGAGGGAGATCGGGGTTTGATATAACGAGGTGGGTAACGTCAGAGTCGAGATTTGAGAGTAAAGACATGCGTTTAAGGCCCGAATTGTTCAGGTCTTTAACAATTTTTAAAGCGATTTCTTGCTGGGACATTGAATTTAGGGTTTTGGTTATCACTTGTATGAGTTTTCTGGTGGACATTGTTGTTGATGCTTTGCTTGTCTCTGTTCAGTTTTGGTTTAAGAAGACGGTGTTGGCGCTTGGCGGGCATTTCACAATATTTAATCTTTTATTTTATCAAATGGCAAATTGCACAAATTGCCTTCATGTGCGATCACGAAGAAATTGCACCTAAATAACGGGTTTGACCACAAAGGTTACATGAGATTCCAAAAATACAAATATAAAATATCATTTACCAGCAGTCAACCATAAGTCAATCATATTAAATCAAAACTATAACTATCATAGGTAAAATGGTCAACACATAGTAAATAAATATCTTAATTAAAAGTATATATTTTCATTAATAAAATAATAATATATTATTTTTAAATTTCAATTAAAATTAAAAATGTATATATAAAAAGTTGCAAATCTTCTCTAAGAAATCTACAACTGTGCAAATATGGAGAACCAGATGGTCTCCATTCCACCACCATGGTCTCTTCTTCTCCAAACTTGAAGCCACCACAACTTCCCTGGTTTGCATCCTTTTGTCTCGGCAAAGCTTCATCAAGCACAATCGCAAGTTAAATACTATTGCATTGTTAGGAGATCAAGCAATCTCCTCTAATCTTCATTAGAGACCCGTATTTAGATCTCTAATGATGGAGACCTAGTTTCAAGTCTTTATCGTTGGAGACCACCAGATTCCATCGTTGGGGACTCAAACGAGACCGTTTGGGTCTCCAACGATAGAAATCGGTGGTCTGCATGCGCGAAGATCACTGGTCTCCATATTTAGATAGAGACAATTTGATTTCCATCTAAAATTTCATTTTATTTGTAGGATTTATTTCAATTTTTTAATAAATATTTTATGAGATTGTTCTCTTTAGTGGGGTTGTTTTGGTTTGTTGAAGAAATGTTTGTATTTTTTTTGTTTGATTGTTGGGAAAATTTGATGTTTGGTTGTTAAGAAAATGGAAGGAAAAAGAAAAGAGCTTAGATAATTTTTTATTTTGTTAATTTTTAAAATATTTTTGAATAAATAATGGAGATAATAAAGATGATGAAATGGATGATAATGGATGAAGAAGGAAGATGATGATAGATGGACTTATGATTTGGGATGAAATGATGATGGATCTCTTAAGATGGTTATGGCGATGAAGAAGATGATGATTTTTTAATTGAATTTTTGTTATTTTAATATGATAATATATTTAAAATATATAAATTAATTGTTAAAGACTTAAAGTTGATTTGATGAGTATTTTTGTTTTTTTATATTTTTGATCATTGACCGTTAAAATTTAACTGTTGTTAACAAACGATAGGAGATATTTGTGCTGTATTTTTTAAATCTCAGGTAGTCTTAATGTCATTATAATCAAACCTATCATTTAGATGCAATTTTATCAAATCTCGAAGGGATATATTGTGCAATTTGCCCCTATATTAAAGGTAGATGTTCCAGGATATTCTTCCATATTTCACAATTCAATTTGTTTACACATACTGGATTTTCAAAACTGCAATTCAACCAAAGAGAAAACACTTTCGCAAAAGGTATTTTCAAACATTCTAAATAATCTTTGACTGGCATATGTGGCATATCTTAGACACTATTAATATAATATCATGCCGTAAGAATTGAATCCCCTGATCCAAATTTAAAAGTTCTTTAGATTGTAAAGGCTATCTATGCATGCATTTAGACCTAGGTGTCTCTTTTCCTCAAGGAAATCAATGATGATAATGCATGCATATTTGACTTAAATCGGTCAATATTTGTGTTCTACTTACGCGTGAAGCATCTGATCACCTGTCCCGATCGAGCCGAATTCCCGCTAATAACCGACAAAGTAAGAGAAATTATATACGAATCCGATTTTTGTCCGAAAAATATAGATATTTCTGCTCTATTGATGTGCTGTTGTATTGAAAAAACTGACACCAATGGCAGCCAAAACTCAGTCTCACGATCAACTACATGTGTTTTTCTTTCCGTTCATGGCACCAGGCCACCTCATTCCCATGACAGACATAGCGAGGATCTTCGCATCACATGGCACCAAAGCAACCATCGTCACAACCCCACAAAACGTGAAACGTTTTGAATCCATAATCGAACGTGACAACCACCGCCAGTCCATCAACATCTTGAAAATGGACTTCCCTTGCGCTGCCGCCAACTTGCCACCAAATTGTGAAAATCTTGACTCTCTACCGTCCAGAGGTCTCTCCTACAACTTCTCCAAAGCAAACATGATGTTGCAACCCCAAGCAGATGATCTTGTCCGTCGACATAGGCCCGACGCTATCATATCCGACTTCAACCTCCCTTGGACAGTGGAGATTGCACGTAAGTATGATATTCCACGTATATCTTTCAATGGAACTTGTTGCTTCTCTCTTTGTTTATCAATGGCTGCTAGCCACCACAAGCCAAACGTGAAAGTCAGCAGTGAAACCAAGCCTTTTTTTTTTCCCGGTTTACCTGAACCAGTTTATACCACCGTGTCTCGTATGCCAGACCAGTTTTTTGGCAACACGGGTTTGCATGAAATGTTTGAGAAGATCATTGAAGCTGAGCGTGACACATATCTCGTCGTGGCCAATACTTTCCATGATATCGAACCGGAATACGTGAAACATTACGAGAAGGTTACGGGAAAAGTTATGTACCCCGTCGGACCCGTTTCTCTCTTGAATACAAAGGCTCTTGACAAGGCAGAGAGAGGAATGAAAGCTTCTTCCATTAGTGAAGGTGATTGTGTTTCATGGCTTGACTCGAAGGAACCCAACTCAGTTCTCTACGCCTGCTTTGGGAGTTTGTGTGAGTTTCCGGAGTCACAGCTTTTGGAGATTGCTTTAGGACTTGAAGCTTCAAAAGTCAACTTCATTTCGGTTGTCAAAGATAGTGATAAAGGCAAATGTACATTCTTGACAAATGATTTCGCAGAGAGAATCAAAGAGAGAGGGCTTGTGATAAAGGGTTGGGCACCACAGGTTCTTATATTGAACCATCCAGCGGTGGGTGGGTTCATGACTCACTGCGGGTGGAACTCGGTTCTCGAATCAGTGAGTACAGGTGTGCCAATGATAACGTCGCCACTCTTCGCTGAGCAGTTTTACAATGAGAACTTTGCGGTGACCCAGTTGAGAATCGGGACTGCAATTGGAGTAGAGAGAGGATTGGCTTGGGGAGAGGAGGAAAAGGTCGGTGTTTTAATTGAGAGAGACCGAGTTGAGGAGGTTGTCACTCGGTTCATGAGTAGTGGTGGTGGTGGTGGTGGTCAAAAAGATGCGGAGGAAATGAGAAAAAGAGTGAGTGAACTCGGTGAGTTGGCAAGGTTGGTACTGTTACCAAAGGTGGCCTTCTTACGTCAACGTAGACATTTTGATCACAGATCTTTTAAATCACAAAAGACATAAAACTGTAGATAAAAGTTTGAACGATGGCAACAGTAATTAGGAAATTGTGACTGGGTGTCACGGTCAATGATTTGTTTTCTTTTTAAGTTATTGTTTCATTGTGTGACCAAGATGAATCTACTGCAATTCTAGCAATGGATTTAAATAACTGATATTAATTATGTCCATCGGGGATAATACCTTGTACAAGTAAAATCTAATGCCATTTTTTTTTCTTTTTTTTTTTTAAATACTAATGCCCTTTCTTTTGCCAAACTGTTTATAAATTTGTTTGACTTCTATTTGTTTGTTTGTTTGTTTTTTTGTTTTTTGTTTTTTTTTTTATATAGATGGTGCTAATTTCAGATAAACATATAATTCTCATTTTTAAAGAATGTAGTGTCCAAATGTGGATAAAAATTACTTGGAGGTTAAAACCATAATTTTCTACAGAGAGACATTAAGGGTTCAAAGTTTGAGGGAAATGTGGATAAAAATTATGGTTACTCAATTATAGACCCTCGTACTTATTTAATTGATTAAAATTATGAGTTCTAAATTCAATTAAACAGTTTGCCCAATTGGATTTGACGTCATAATTTTTATTTGGTATGTTATATTAGATTAAATTGGATTGGATTTAAAAAATAAGTATTTAGTAAAATTATTTTTAATAAGTTTTAAATAAAATAAATATATTAAAAAATATATATTGATAAAATATAAAGAATTTAATGATAAAATTTAAATTTAGATATATAGAATACATTTAAACAAAAATATTATTGTTTCAAATTAATTTAGCATTTATAAATAAAATAACTAAGTTTGGTTTTTATTAATTATAAAAATAACTAAATTTTATTACATATAATCACTAAAAAAAGGGGTGCTTGAAAATCTAAAAGCTTATTCTCATTCATCTGCCTTCAGTTAAAAAAATGCAGGCTTGGCGCAAAGTGGGTTTGCCTTGGTAGTTGGTGCCCCTCCCTTACCTTGTTTACGGTTTTGGGTTCGATTTGCACACTTCTTACTAATATGTGGATCGTTTTCTCACTCTATATGGGTAATTCTCTTCTGTTTTTTAGAGTATAAATTCAGATAGTATTTTAGAGTCTTATTTCAATTGGTTTTAAGAATGCTTTCGTCTAATGCTAAAAAATAAAGAAAAAAACTGCAGACTTACAAACTCTGGCACTGTAGTGTAGATATGGTGAAACCCATCTTCTTACCCACCCTTTGTGGATTACGAGAATATCAAAACAGACTTCAATATCCAATACAATGACGTATTAAACACTAGTTATAAAAATCTAATCCTCCAATAATATATCCAATAAGACCTTAGAAGCCGTCAACCAAGCAAGTATTAATGAGAAAAAGTGTTCCATTTTGTAATAATTATTCCCTGCATAGTAATTCATAAAGCTAGTGACATATAACTTTGGGATAATCCCAAAAAACCCATTGTTATTTATAAAAATATTCATTTTATCATTTATAGTTTCATTTTTATCAAAAATTTCATCTGACATTAATAAAAACACTTAAAATAACCTCTTCGAGGTATACGAAATGAAGAAAATGTCCTCAACGGACATAAATTTATGATGAAGTCATGGAGAATAAAATTGATATTTTTTATTAATTTTTTAATATTAGGCGAGATTTTGGACAAAAATGAAATATAGATGATAAAATGAATATTTTTATAAATTACAATATGTTTTTTTGGGATTATCCCTATAATTTTGGCTGTGAAAAGCAATCGTGGATACATGAAACTTAAAAATTAAAGAGATAATAAGAAAAGAAAAAAAAAACTCGTTTCAGAATTTTGGGAACCTAATTTATTTCAGTAATATACATATAAAGTTCATAGTTGCTGATAAATACTTCGAACACATTTATCAACCTCAACTTCAATTTGAGAACCTCATAAACATAAAATATCATGTGTCAACCTTAAGTTTTAAATACTATAGTTGAATCATTTCCAATTCTTAAGTTTTAAAGTCTAATGGTAACTAACATGATATCAGATCTTGTAAGTTTTTGGGTCAAACTCTTTCACTCTTTTCTCGAATTCTTGTTAGTTATAAAAGTATGAGACATTTAACATGTATTCTACATCTATCATTTGTCTACTTTACATGTGAGGAAACGTGTCACGTGTCCGTCTCAAGTCTTAAATATTATAACTGGATCATTTTCTATCAGCTTAAGTTTTTGCATATGATGGTAATATGTCAGTCTCAAGTATTAAATACTATAGTTGGATTCTTTTCTAAACTTTTGAATCTGATTATAACTAACAGTATGCAGTGAAAAATTAATGATCTTCCACTATTGCCATGGAATTTATTGCCCGAGAACAGTGATAGAAGTCATCTTATATTCCCTTGAAATTTCCCAACACCTCTCAATTTTCCTCCTCAACTCAGTAACAAGAGTGTTTTCCTTCACTGTGACATCACCTTCCAGAATCCAGAGTACCGAAGACTTCGCCAAAATGTTATATTTGGGTCGTCCAGAGTCCCGACAGTGGAGTGATTTCAATAACATGTCAAATTGGATAAAATCATCCTCACCAACCTTAAAATCATTCCTTTGAATTTTATTGCAAAACCTGAGAGTTTGTAGACTCACGTCCACATTCAAGAATGGTCTCGGTTCGTGGCAAATCCAACTCGAGAGCAACCTGTCCACCTGAGATCTTGAACATCACCTTGCTCAATGAAATCACAAGCATGATATAATTGCTAATCTACATAATTAGGCATGTATAAAGTAAATAAAGTGTTGAAAAATGCATACACAATTGCAGATTATGTTAGAGGAAGGGCATAGTAAGCAACGAAATGCTTGCAAGTTAAAAATAAGCTTATATCTGGAGAATCCTAAATAGGTTATCCTTTCCGATTGCCGCTGGAACCGCACAACACCATAGTATAATTGTAAGCAGCTATCACATATGATGATATGAAACACAAAATTTTAGAGCCATAAAATGATTTCTACAATAATCATGTTTATGGTTATACATTAACTTGACTATAACATAAGTATTAAATCTTAAGTTATTCAAATTGCTGCTTTACTTGGCAAGAAGATTGCATATTTTAGTTCAATGAAGCAAACTACTAAAAAACATAATTTTTTTCATTCCAATTATAAATATCAACCAAACTTCTCCACATGAGACGTTATCAACCAAGTTAGCTAGTAACTTGCAATGAGAAATATTTTTAGAAATGAATTGCGAGTAAAAAGTATAAAAGATAAAAAGATATATAAGATGAGATGAGGAAGAATTAATCGGTCATTAATACAAACAATTTACAACAAAAGTCAAAGACTAGCTACTTGAAGTATTGTTCATTTCTACTACAAGGCTAAATAAGGTACAGTCTTCTAAAAGCAAACCAAATCGTATATATATTGGACAATTAATATATTTTTTAATTTACATATACATAAGTGAGATTATAAATTCAAGTTGCACCTTCTTTATTCGTTAATTTTTAAATTTATTATAATTTAAGAAAAAATAGTATTATTTATATATATATAGAGAAAAAAAGAAGGGCAAGAATTATTAAGAGAAAAAGAAAAGGAATATATATAACACTTAGATGAGAACAAATTAACGGCATGCTCGATCTTTATATGCATGTCAATGAAAATGTGACGTGTTTCAACCATGATATAAAAGTTCTAATATATATATATATATAGATTACTGGTTAGACTTGTAATAAGTGAACTCAAATCTCTACGTAGTGTGGCTTACTTATACTGCAAGTGGCATTTAAAAATAAATAAAGAAACTCAGATGTGAAGAGACAAACCTGCAACTTTTAAACATTCAGGTTGGCCAGTACATACATAAAGCATAGAGATTAGAGATACATTTGATTGATGAGCGAATATCAGTACTTTTCTCATTTTCTGGAACTTCAAGCTTACCCTGATCGCCTGTGCATGATCCTTCAAACTGTTTTTATTTTGAATACATTGTTGGAACTGTCTAAAAAACAGAAAATACAAATACATATGCCAGGAAACCTTCTATATGATCGTTCTGGTTTAGGGGAAATTGATTAAAAGCTGGACCCATCCCATTGCCCTCCTTTTAATGATACAATCAAACCCTAATCATTAGTTCTACGTTTGGTTCCCAACAAAACAAAAGAAAAATTAAAACAAAAATCGATTGATTGTAGCATCAAACAAACAAAAATTCTAAATCCATACGGTTAGCAATTCTTTCTCTGCAATATCCAACTGGATTCCATGAAAATGAAAAATTAAGACTATCTTGCAATTGAATATGAACAACATATTACAACAAATAACTAGCAAAGTAGAAAAGCGAAGTTTATAGCTCACCTTGTCAGTCCATAGCAAGTAGTAATCGTGTTCTTTCCTCCTTTCAACAGCAGTTTAATTACTTGCTAGCATAATTATTGTCAAACTGTGATCCTCCTTAATTAAGAGAATTGAACGATGTAACTAGCTAGATTGTAATAAAAATCATGACATGACTAGGCAGATCAAAATTTCCATGTAGTCATTAATTGCTAATGCAGCATCATCAAGATTCTCAAGCCAAACAAATAAATCCTTTAGATACGTATTTTAATTTTGCATGTGAATCTTGCTGGTGCTGCATCAGCAAACAACAACTGTCGATTGATCACCATACATACAAAATTATAGAAGAACAAGCTGCCTAGAGGTCTCCATCAGTACAGACTTGGTTGAAACTAAGACCCCATATATCAGGTATTTATCAGTACCTCCCAGACCAGAAACTTACAAAATCAACCTCACAGATACAGTCACACCCAAGAATTTTTTTTTTAAAAAAAAAAAACCCTAAAAAAGTAACATTCATACATGTTGATGATCCTCGACACAAACGAAGACTCTGAACCTTCTAAAAAAGGCCATGGTTTCTGGGTATATACAGCAATTAATACACAACTTCGAAAGAAACGCATGAATGCGTCGCCATATTGATGTAAAAAAAACTATGGCAAAATCAAAACAAAGATCTAGCTAGGGAGGAGTAAAAGTTAGAAACATTTGATGGAAAAGAGGATCTAGCTGTTTAGAAGCAGAAAAAACTAACGGAGGAACATAGAGAACAGATTGTTAACAATATCAATTAATTTTGGCGAAAACTGCGAGCTGCCCACATTGGACATAGACATGTCACAGTGCTCGTTGGTACTAATACTCATGTATCATCTCATCATCACATCATCAACCAGTCAAAGCTTCTGTGTGCGTGTGAGAAAGAGAAACTTAATTATACAATGAAGCTGTGAGTCTGGGATTGGACCAAAATTATTTAACCTGGAGTTTTGCTTAATTACATGAATGATATTTTATGAGACCACTGCCAATCAAGTTTTGCCCTATCATCACAAGAGGACAAAATTTTGGATTAATTGTTACAGCAAATGCTTAATATTATATATATATATATATTTTAAATAGAAACCACTGTCAAATATGCTTTAGTACAAAGTCCAAACAGGAAAATTTTACTCTTTTTTTAGCATTATTTAATCTGGTCAATGGACCTAAAATAGGAGAAACGGATAAGGTACAGAGGATATATATATACATTGTTTTTATTTAATCAAATCTTGTGCATGAATTATTAAAAAAACTGACATGATAAAATGACTATAATATCCTATTTGTTAAAATCTCCGTCAAATGGTTCTTACAGCTGTAGGTCTATTCAGTAATTGGGAATCCTTAGTGATATGAGTGAATGAAAATTTAATTTCTAATTTGTAATAGCAATTTTATAATAATTTGGTTTAGAATAAAATTATATAAACCTTACTTATAAATTAGTGATTACGTTTTCTTTTCGAGAGAACATTTAGTTAATATTCACATACAATCTAGCAAATTAATTAAGTTTATTTTTCAATGAAATTTGATTATTCATTTTTATTTTCAATTCATAAATGTGGCATTATTACAAATGTTTGAGTAGGACAACATTACTTACAATTACATTTAATCATGGTAGTAGTCTAGTATAATCCATTCAAAAAAAATTATGATGCTAACATGATTAACATTAATTTTACACGAGATAGTGTTAATTTATATCTTTACGACATATTTTAACAATACAAAAATTAATTAAATAATTCATACTAATTCTTTTAATATATCAATACATTAATTCCCATATCTCAAAAATATATGTAATTATAACCTTTTTATTCATATTTTCATACCCTAACATATGACCTACCTTTTGTCTTATATATTGAACATGGACATTGGTTAAGAAGTTCCAAAACTATTTGTGCGCAAGATATATGTAAAATCAACCGAGAGAACGTAAGAGAGCTAAAACATATGGATTCGAGCCAGTTGATTACTTCTAACTAAAGAAATTATTATTCTTATTAAATAAAACAATAAAAATAATAAAAAAGCAGAAGTTAAAAGTAAAATAAAATGAATAAATAAAAGCAGATTCCTTACGTAAAGACATGTACAATATCTGAAGAGGGTGGTGAGAGATGTTTTCATTTTCATTTACATGGTGGGGTTGCATTTCTAAATTATTGATCATTAAAGCGATTTGCCAATCCTCCTCCTTGTACCTCCTGTTTCCTCCATGAAAGGGGCTATGAGTCAGCTTGGCAAAGTTGGTGGATAATATTGTTCTACAAAAATGCTTTTTTTCAGAAGAAAAGTTGCAAGCTGACAGCTTCCAAAAATTCAATAAAAAATCCAATAACAATATTAACTGCCAAATCCAATTATTGATGTATATTATGCAGACTTGTTGCAGTTTCCTTTAATGTTAATTTTATTTGGCCACTCTTAAAGAAAGAACTTAATTATTTTTTCTTGAAAAGTATCATTTCATCCAAGAAACACGTATATATGACACCGAGATTCTTTTATCAAAATATTAAAATTAAAAGAAAACACTTTCTCAAAAAGTATTTTCAAACATTCTAAATAATCTTTGACTAGCATATATGGCATATCTTAAACACTAATAATATAACATTGTTCTCAAGTCCATTAATCGTTAATTTGATTGCATCGAATAATTAATCAATTAAAAAATAATTAAACTTTTTAGGCCAAACGATAAAGATACGAGATCAATCCCACATCTTGGTAAATAAAAAAGCATGTGCACTTGTTAATTAATTAATTTCTAAATCAAAATTTTAAGCATCAACATGGGCAACCACGTAGAAATCGAAGATGATTGTCTGAATCAAGGAATGCCGTCTGTCGGATAATGATAATTAACTAACGGTGCTAATGGGTTGATTGACAACTAAACGATTTTTTTAATTGCAACTTTAGTTAAAAAATGGTGCATGGGTGTTCAGCTGATGGGGGCTTGGATCGGTTAGGGTATTTTTTTTTTGGAAGAACTCGGATTGGTTAAGTTGTTTTATATATTATTCATAATTAATATACCTTTTAAATTTTAAACCAATCAGCAACAGTACCTTAATCGCTTTTTTCCTCATTTCCGCTTGTAGGAATTTGACAGTATTTACTCTTTCAGTCCTCCTTTCCCTATTCCTTCAAAAATTTTCAACGCACGCTATAAATGGGAAAATGATAGTTTACAACTGGACAATTAATTAGTTTTAAGTACATCATTATTTTGAGGTATTAAAATTTGCTTTCATAATTTAGAAGAAAAACTTATGTTGGGTTAGATATACATCTTTTCATCCCACTTGATATAAATAAATTGAAGTTTTAAATAACAATGTTAGGCATTCCAAAAGCACCAAGTTGGAGGTAATATGAACAACTTTTTCAAAGCCCAGAGGATGTTTGGTTAATTATCGCCACCCTAACCCCACTACCTTATTGCTTGTTGAAATTATTATATATTATTTGATCAACAATAAATTATCATAAATTTTAAATTATTATAAATTTTTTAATTATTTCTTTTTAAAATCATTTGAATTTGAATGATGTTTTACATCTTTTTTCAATAACCTACGTTTGATGATTGAATAACTGGCAGTTATTTTCACGGATTTCACAATATACTTCTGTATTATTGCTTATTAATTGTTTTCATATATATCATTTCACACTCAACTATTGAGTATTGACATTTAAACTATATTTCGTGTGTTAGTATCTAATTTAGTTATTAATTAAAATTTATTTAGTATTGAATTTAGTTATTAATAAAAATTTATTTCTTTTCTAAAAATAATTATTGAATATAAACAAAATATGTAACATCCATAAAAAAATGGTGGTGAAGTTGAACTAGTGGTGGAAGCTATAATAGCCAAAATCAAGAACTACGGACCCAATAGTTGGTTTGGAAATAGAGTCTAAAATAATAGCTCAAATGTTGGGTCAATATCCGATCCAGCCCAATTGAAGCCTATAAATCCTCATCTAAGTATAACGCTTGGTCAAATCATTTCAAAGTAAAATATTAACTTTAAATACATCTAGAATTATCCAGTGAAAGAAGTGTTATACTTATACTTATTGAAAGAAATTTTCCAAGTACCAAAGTTAGTATATGAATTTCCAACCTCATTGAAAAAAATAAATAAACTGAACCCTAGTAAAAATTAATTATTATTTATCAATTTCACAATTGAAGTCGAGAAATAGCCAACGTCTAAAAAAAAAAAAACCAAGCCACCAAATAGAAAAACTTCTACTCAGATAATTAAAATAATTAAAAATGAATTATAACTTCAAAAAAGGAAAAAAAAAAAAAAGGCATAGCGTTCATTAAAAAAAAATAATAATTGAGTAAAAAGAATCTCAATTGATTGTTATAGTTAAAGATCGCATAAGTGAATAAAAAAGAGAAATGACTTAAGCGAGCAAAGAGAAGCTATTTTACAAGTGAAGAAAGAGAGAAGAGGTAGTAGGTTGCGTTTACTTCAATTATAGGAATCGGAATGAGAATCGGAATGGTCTATAATTGAAATGATGTATCATAATTAGAATATGTTGTTTACATCAATTGTAAGAATTGGAATCGGAATCCGCAGTATTCCTATTGAGCTGTTTACTTTACTTTGGAATCAGAATAAATCAATTACAAGTTATAAAAATACCATTTGTTAAAATTATGTACACCATATATATTTTTTGTTAAAAAAAAAAAATCTAACTATTGAGATTTTACAAATTGTAAAAGAAGTATAATGTATCCTTTTACAAAATTGTGTTTAAGATGTAATGCCAAATTTTTGTCATATAACTAGTCATAATAAGCTAAAAAATAAATTTTCTTAATTATATTATTGTAAGCATATTATATATTTATATTATATGTCAAATCGTGATTTTTTTTTATATAAAATGTTATTTAAATTTGCTTTGCTTTTATAAAGTTTTTTTTTTTTTAATAAGAGCATAAAATAGGTTTTTTTAATAAAACATAATATAATAGGTTTTTTATAATAAGGGTATAAAAGTCATTTTAATTTGGAAAAGGGAATGAAAATGAAATTCTCAAGTGGGGTGAAAGAAATGAGATTCCCATTCCATAACTCCAAATCCATGTGGAACCCATATTTTCACTCCTATTATTGAATGATTTTTAGATAAGTAAACATCATTAATAATTTTCATTTTCTATTTCTATTTCTCAATCATGAAGTAAACACATCCTTAGCTTTTATACAGTTATTGAGAAAACCTAAAAATCTTAATCACATTATTATCAAAGAGACAAATAAAAACAGATCACTTTCCAAAAAAATGATTTATTAACGTATTAATAAAAAAGATCATTTATCTATAAAGTAATCTATTTCAAATGATCACTTTATGAACAATTTTTTTTTTTTCTTTTTAAAGTGATCTATTTTAAATAATCATTTCATAAAAGGAACAGTACTCTTAAGCTAAAGGATTTTAAAATAAGCCATTTATTATAGGTGATCATTTCATAAAAAGATATCACTTTGTCATATAACGGTCTACTTTAAATGATCTCTTTTACCTAGCTTATACTTAATTTATGCCTTCATGAGACTAAGCTTTTACCTTAATTAAATGATTAAAAGTGATGTTAATATGAAATTATTGTAGAATTAATTACATTTCATGCAAGGGATTTGGAATAAAACTTTGATAAGAAGATGAGAATAGTTTACGAGCACAAACAAAAAAGGTTATGAGTGATTTATTGTAACCATATTAAGTATAAATTAATATTGATGATACAAACGTAATTATAATTTAACATGCATATTACATTATTTGAACAACAAAATTAAGCAAATTTTTGGGCAATATAATATTACTCAAAATGAAAATGAGTAACACTAGATTGTTCAAAAATTTTGCCTAAAGACGTACACGTAAGTTGTTAACACCATATTATTTATTATATCATCTTATGATTTAAATATTATTGACAACTTATATGTCACATTATTGAAGTGTGAATTTAGGTAAAACTTTTTGACCACCTAACATTGTTGAATGAGAATATGTTAACATATAAATCTATTTAATATTTAAAGAAAAAAAATTATACACTTAATCCAATGATTAAAAATTACAATAATTTCATACCCCACCCAAAAAAAAGACTAATTGGCTCTCTAAACCTGCAACCATACTCATAAATTTTCATATATATATATATATATATATAATTGGCTAGAACAAAAGGTTTCAATAAATAGTATTAAAATTAATGTGAATTTTGAAATTAGTATCAGAATTAGTTTTTTTTAGCACCATGTTTTGTTCACCAAACTATTTCTTTTCTTTCACAAACTATTTGCACAAATGAAGAGATATTTAATTTGTTAATACTATATTAATTATCATATAATGTTATAATTTACATAGTGTTGATATCTCATGCACCACATAATTTAAGCATGTAGTTGAACAATTTTTTGACAAACTAGCATCACTCAATGAGAATAAATTACCATATAGATCCATTTATGCTTACAAAAAAATCTACAACCAATCCAATGATTAAAAAATATATATAGTAATTGAACTGAAAAAAATAATTTGAAAGATTGATGGAATCTCTCGATGTCTACAACCATACTTATCAATTTTTGCAAATATAATTAACAAGAAGAGAAAGTTCCGGCAAATAACATTAAAATCAGTGTGGATTTCAAAATTAATATGAAACTACAAAAATGAATTTTTTTTTTCTAGCATCATCCTTTATTCGCACACTATTTCTTCTTTCCGCAAGCTACTTCGTTTTTTGTTTGCTTTGTGAACCATGTAGAGTTTTTTTTTATAAAAAATAAAAAAAAAAATCATTTTCATAATTTGATACTAATTTCAAAATCCATATATAAAAAAGAGTCCAATAGAATTCCAAAATTAAATAAAAGTTCATATGTATGGCCCATAGATGCTTGCAATTGTGTCGTGCATCGTCCATCATTATTCATTTCTAATTTCGAGCAGTTAGTTGCATGTTGTTGATCAATTGGGCTTAGTTTGGCGAGAACAGAAAACGATGATGTTATGACCAATGAAAATTTTTCAATATAACCATGCTTTATATATGTCTGGCCTAAGCCAGTCCTAGCCCAGAAAATATTCCCTGAACGTATTGTCTTGTATCGGCTTCTCCTTCTCTTTTTTCTTTTATTTTTTTCATGGCAAACCTTTAATTCTATAGCTTTATTAGCATAGGAATAAATATTCTTAGATATACACAATTACCCGTAAATTTCAAATATTAATTAAGTTCATTGTTTCTGTAATGTTAACCATATCTGAATTCACAAGTTAGTAAATTACTTCATATTCATCTTATATATATCATTAATTAAAATCATAGTTCAAGATTAGGTTAAGCAACTATTAATCGCATATACTGCTGTTCCTGTGATGAGCATAGTGTGTTTACTCTGTTAAGTGCTAAGTCTAACAGACGATGCAAAAATGTAAAATACAAGTAATTAATTGGATAAATTACAATGATATACACAATTTATGAAAATTTAAGCATTCGATAGGTTCATTACTCATTTTATTGCATTTATACATGTTAGACTCAAGAAAAACGACATATAGATGAAGGCCAATCCAATCTGAGTCACTGACTTTTATGATTTTTCTCTTGTCCTTTTATATTTATGTTGCAGCTATTAAATGATGGCCGATCAAGAAGCTTTGCCGATTTAAAAAGAAGCAGGATGCTCTTAGTACAAGAAAGAAAATCTATATGACTCGAGACAAAATTGGCCTATCTTTAAAATGCTCTCAATGGCACAAGCACGGATATACTTTTTTTCTCTATAGATTAATGAATTTTTTACTAAACATCTTGTTGAAAATAAAGAGACATATATATATCATTACCTAGCTAAAACAGGAATGTATAGCAGTCGTGAATTATCTCTTGCAGATGTCCTGATCTTTATTTTGTGTGAACAAGATTGTGTGTCATATTCTAGGGATTGGGATGCAATAGGCGCATACTAAAACTAAAATGTAGGTTTCAAGCTAGATGTATTGCTTGTGGTTGGAGACATAGATTGATGGAAGTGCTTCTCACTAACACTAAATAGATGTCTTGAATTTAAATCTCACTCTTCCAATAAAAAAAATATATGAAGAAGAAAGAATGTATAACTTATATCAAACATGAGTTAGTTAAAAGAAAAAAAAAAATTGTGGCAAATCAAAACCAATATGAAGTAGTTGATATTTGTTGTTTGTCAAAATTAAGCAAAACGTCCAAAATTCAGACTTGAAATAATAAATAAAACTCGTAGCTGTAATTTAATGTGATGGAAATAGTCTTAAATTGGCCTAATTAATTAAATAAAGATGAAAAAAGCTCTTAGAACTTGCGAAAGGGTAAAGAGAGGGTTATGAAATTGGTTTGTGTCTTTGTCAATCTGGTACGCGAAAAACCGTACTGCACAGAAGAAAAACAAATTATTAGCTGGACTTGGTAGAAGACGAAGACGAAGGCATGAAAGAATTTTGTGTGTAAGACAAACAAGGGTTTATGATTATTGATGAAAATGTGCATTAGCACGATGCCAATTAATTACTAATCTAGGATATTGTTATTTTTTTTTTAAATATCATTTATTTATGGTACAATTATTCGAAGTTAAGATATTTTAGACTGAATAAATGTCCTTTACTACTAAAAACCACTAAATCATATTAAGTTTAGTAACTATAATTTAATAGTTGACATAAGGGGAAAAAAAGCCATTACAGGATTTTAAATAAGAATTAATTAATTTAATGGGTAAAAGGTATTTCAACTTTAAATTGTTCGCTAATAATTCATAATATCAAATCCAAACCTTTCATTTGCTTTTTAAATAAGAATTGAAAATAAATAATAAATAGATGTAATATTTATTAATTGTCTTAACCATTAGTTTAAAAGCAGCTAAAAAATTAATGTTTGAAATTTAACTCATAAATTTAAATTAAAATATTTGAATTGATATAACATGAATTTTAATTTGAAATATAGTTAGATGCATAAAATCAATCAGTGACAACAAAATAGACTGTCTCCAAATATCATTCCATGTTGAATATATGATGAAGGTTATGACTCTTGACTATATAGAAACTGTCACTCTATAAACTTACAAAAATAATCTTCTAATTGACTATTATATATCATGCAAAATCATGATAAAAGTAGTTGAACCAAAGAAGCAGGCCTTCATCAATTACTAGGCTCTAAGGCAAGGCAACTATAGATCATGTAAAGTTATAACTGATAATTCATCTCTCTCTCTTTTTTTACTTTGCAATAGTATTTTTAATTCTTAATATATATTTAATTATATTTTTAAAGGTGTTTCCTTTACAAGAAAATTCAAAATTAATTAAGGCCATACAAACTAAAAGCGGACATCCAAAGATTTTATACATGTATTATATATCCAAAAGAAAATCACCATACAATTAATAGAAAATCCCAATTACAATAATAGGAAAAAAAAAAATTGAAACTAATTAAACCAATAGAAATTCTTGGCATAAGATGATATAAATAAAGTGACATTTGATATAAGCAGTGAGACTCCATTTACCTCAACAAGTAAGAACCTATAACAACTTCGACACTTTGTATTAATCACCAACAATTTATTTTAAAATATACGTAACTATACATACTATAAATACACAAGCAGTTTTATATAAAAGCAGCTTTTAATCAGCTCTCCCCATTTTCAAAATCAAAACAAACGAAAAGCCTTAAGAGTACCTAAACATGGCGGATACAGATCAAAACTCTCCAGGGACCTCCATGCATGGAGTATCTGCCAAAGAACAAGCCTTCGCTTTCGTAGTGACCGCCCCAGAAATCCCCACAGACCCAACAGCAAAATTCAGTCTCGCAGTCGACTCAGAACACAAATCCAAAGTCTTCATTCTCCTCTCCTTGGCACACCCTCACATGACCACTTTCCACCTCTCCTGGCTCTCTTTCTTCACTTGTTTTATCTCCACTTTCGCCGCCGCTCCCTTGGTCCCCATCATCAGAGACAACCTCAACCTCACCAAGACCGACATCGGCAACGCCGGCATCGCCTCCGTCTCCAGCAGCATCTTCTCCAGGCTCGTTATGGGCGCTGCATGCGACCTTCTAGGCCCCCGCTACGCTTGTGCCTTCGTCATCGTGCTCTCGGCTCCCACCGTCTTCTGCATGCCCTTTGTTTCCTCCTCCGGAGGCTACGTAGCCGTCCGGTTCATGATCGGCTTCTCTCTGCCAACGTTCGTGTCGTGCCAGTATTGGATGAGCACCATGTTCAATGGCAAGATTATAGGGCTGGTAAACGGGACCGCTGCTGGTTGGGGAAATATGGGTGGCGGAGTGACTCAGCTGCTGATGCCGTTCATTTTTGAGTTGATCAGGAGAGCCGGTGCGACGGCGTTTACAGCGTGGAGGATTGCGTTTTATGTTCCTGGATGGTTGCATGTGATTATGGGGATTCTGGTGTTGGGTTTAGGACAAGACTTGCCTGATGGAAACCTAAGTACTTTGCAGAAGAAAGGGGAAGTTCCAAAGGATGATTTCTCTAAGGTTAAGTATTTCATTAATTTCAACCAAATCTTCAACATATCTTTATCTTCAATGAGACAAATATACATTAAAGCATTGATGTAACCATTTATCTAGGATTGATTAGTAAGAATTTATCTCTCCCACAAACATATATATATTTTCTTTTGGGGAAACTTCATTTAGTTTTTAAAGTTTCGAAAAATATCAAAATTTTAAACATTTTTTGAAAACAACTATTTTTATCCCTAACTTTTTCAAAAATCTTTAAAATAGTCCAAACTATCAGTCAACTACTAGTCAATGATGACAGATTGTTTGAGCGGAAAGGGTAAGATGATATTGTCACGTGAGAGACCAGGATCGTAACATATATATGGACGATTAGGATTTTAAATAAATAAAAGAAAAAATTAATTAATTAATTAATTAAAATTAAAAAAATATCTAGGTTCATTAGAGGAAAAGACCATCTTATTAGTCAAACCCAAGTTTGAAGGGCATCACCGACGACGACGAGAGCTACAGCTCCGACAAGCTTCTTGGAAGACCATCTCCGACAAGCTCAGCTACGACTCCATCACCGACTTGAAGGACATCACAGACCAAGCTCCATCTCTGGTTTGACGAACAATGAAAGCTCAACTTGGTTGCAACGACGACGACTCCGAACCAGGTACAAAATCTGACCACGCTCTGTTTCTTCCTCCCTCTCATCTGCCTCTATTTGTCTTTCGTCACTGTTCTTCTCTCTCATCATCGCTTCCCGCTAGATGTTATTGGGTCAGTGTTTGGAGTGTGGATCTGATGGGGTTTATTTGTGTTGGTGTTCGGTTGCTAGGGGTGGTTATGGTTGTAGTGGTGGTGTTAGGTTGCTGAGGGTTGTCTTTGTATTAGTGGTGTATGGTGGAGATGATGTGGTTGTATTGTATTGGTGGTGTATGGCGACAGTGATGTGGCCGTATTTGTGGTGGTGGTCTGACAGATTGTGGGTAGCGTTGGGTTGCTGGGGGTTGTCTTTGTGTTGGTGGTGTATGGTAGAGGTGATGTGATTGTGTTATGTTAGTGGTGTATGGTGGCGGTGATGTGGCTGTGTTTGTGGTGGTGGTCTGACAGATTGTGGATGGTGTTGGTTTGTTGGGTGTTGTTGTCATTGTGTTGGTGGTGTATAGTGGAAGTGATGTGGTTAGGTTGTGTTGGTGGGTTCATTTTAATGAAGATGACCGCAGAGATGCGTGAGGGAGATAGCTGGAAGAAGAAAAAACAGTGAAGAAAAAAAGAAGAAAAAAAATTACCAAATGGTTGCGTTATTCCCATCTGAGATTTAAGTTTTTCCTTCTTTGTTTTTTTTTTTTTAAATCCATTTTGGAGTCGAATTTATTTGGTTTTTTAATAAATTGGTTTTGATTTAGGTTGTTCTGTTGATAAATTGTTGATCTGTTGATGATGAAGAAATTGTTCCTGGTTTTTATTTTCTAGGTTCTAGATCTTCAAGTTGAAGATCAACCCTGAAACTCTAATTTTTTTTTTTTTAATTCTTTTTGCAACAATTTTTTTTAATTTTTATTTTTTGGGCTTAATTTTTTTTTTAATTTTTAACTTATAAATTGGTTGTTTCAAGGGCAATATGGTAATTTAAGTGTCATTATTCATCACCAAGGGCGAAAAAGTCTTTTTATGAATCCTGTTTTGTTTAACTGTCAGTTGACTAACGGTTTGAATTATTTTGAAAAGTTTTGAAAAAGTTAAGGATAAAAAAAACTGTTTCAAAAAAATATTTAAAATTTTGATATTTTCCAAAACCTCAAAGATTAAAATGAAGTTTTTCCATTTTCTTTTTTGTCTAATTTAATCATATCATTAAGTTACATATACTTTTGTTAGATTTATATACTAAATAAACATGATAACGTACATGAATTACATTGTTTGATTTTGACGTGTAAAAAACATTACATTGATTGTAATTTGTCAATGATAATAGAATTATATTACCACCATCTAATACACTCATTAAGCATAATACATAATCAATTATCTAAGTTTAATTGACATTTACTATAAGTAGTATCTTCTTTAAATATATATATATATATAGAATTATGTTAACATGTGTGTTTAAAAATAAATAATTCACATTTTATTATTTCATGCATCAATATACAATTTTTTGTATAAAAATTATATGTATTATTATCTTATTAGTTAACTTTTTTAATCTTTAACGTATCCTTAAAATACATATTAAAATTCATTACTTAAGAAAGTATAAATATAAAATAATATTAATAATAATCATCTATTATTAATAATGTTGTCGCGTTATAAAATTTTTAAGTTTGATAAATCTTAAAATATTGAAAAGTCTTAAAACATTTGATTGTGTTGCAAAATTTTTTAAAACTTAGAACTCGGATCAAGAGAATTCTTCTACTTGCAAACTAATTAAAATTCAAAAATATATTGTGCAGCTATTGACAACCAATAATTAACTTAAGTGTTCAGGTACTTGGGTATGCTGTCACAAACTACAGGACATGGATATTTGTTCTCGTCTATGGCATGTCACTGGGAGTCGAATTGACCATCGATAATGTCATTGCAGAATACTTCTTTGACAGGTTCAATCTTCCCTGGTTTGTTTTTTTTTTTTTAAAAAAAAAAAAATTTTTAAGGATTGAGACTATCTAAAAAGACAACCCAGACTTACTAGAATAGACACACTAGTAATATGGTCAAAGATATTATTCCCATATGAGAGAAATCCATCTACATAAAAGTGAGGAAGAAACCTACATAAAAGTAAAGGAATAACTCATATATAAAGATGAGAGAGCTGCTTATTTTTTCTCTTGACCGAGGTCTGAGTGTCGACCCATGCTAAAAGCATGGGGCAGCTGGGCCTAAACCAACCGCACTGGCTGCCATTGACTTTTCTACTTTTTGCACCTTATCAAAACTCACATTAAATTTTTTACGAACAATTAATTAATCTATACAATAATAACTAACATCAATACATCTACCACGTGCATATATATAACAGGTTTCACCTCAAGCTGCACACAGCCGGCAACATAGCTGCCACTTTCGGCATGGCCAACATCTTCGCCCGCCCAGGCGGCGGCCTCCTCTCCGACATGTTGGCCCGACGCTTCGGGATGCGTGGCAGACTCTGGAACCTCTACATCCTCCAAACCCTAGGAGGCATATTCTGCATATGTCTAGGCCGAGCTTCCTCTCTCTCCCTGTCCTTCTTTTTCATGATCATCTTCTCCATCACCACACAAGCTGCCTGTGGAGCACTTTCGGGATCATCCCCTTCATTTCACGACGTTCGCTGGGAGTCATCTCTGGCCTCACTGGTGCAGGTGGCAACTTTGGCTCCGGTTTGACCCAGCTGTTGTTCTTCACGAGCTCTAGATACACAACGGCGACCGGACTTTCATTGATGGGGATCATGATTGTGTGCTGTACTTTGCCGGTGGGTTTGGTGCATTTTCCGCAGTGGGGGAGCATGTTTTTGAAGGCTACCAAGGATACCGAGAAGTCTAAGGAAGAGTATTATTATGGGTTGGAGTGGAATGAGGAGGAGAAGCAAAAGGGGTTGCACCAAGGCAGCCTCAAGTTCGCTGAGAACAGCCGCTCCGAGAGGGGAAAGAGGGTCGGTGCCTCACCAACGCCGCCAAGTTCCTCCACTCCAGCTGTTTTGTAAACGGCTTGGATCAATAAAAACCCAAGGTCCAGTTGCTGCTGATATATATGGAAATGGAAAGTAATCTGCGGAAGTCGCATATATATATATATATATATATATGTGAAATGTTTAGACTTTTCAAATATTTTATCCAAATAAGGTGATATATTAATTAAAACCTAAATTTCATTACAAATTTGTAAGGAAATGTGCCCACGAGTTGAGCTAATAAGAAACATAGTTATATACGCATACAATCTGGAAAAAAAAATGAAGAAGAAGAAAGTTCAAATAGGATTGGGGTTTTTAAGGTTGGATTAAGATGATATCCGGATCATTAAGATGATATCCGGATCTATCCCTTAAAAACCAGTACAATTTGGAAGATGTGGTTTCTGGTGCTTTAAGTTTTTGAGTGAATATCGGCCGCTGTTTCAAGCTTCCTTTGCGATCAGACACAACGGTGAAACCTAGAAAGAATCATCTTGGTTTTGGTATAGCAATTAGAGATTTGAAGGCCTTATAAAGATGGCTCTTTCCAAGCCTATGGGAGGTAACTTTTCACCAGATATTGGGGATCTGATTGCTTTAAAAGAAAACCTTCTTCCTGCTTGTCATTTCCAGTTACAGGTAGCAGTGCTAGGAGTTGCCGTCGTCGATGTTATAGGGAGGATGAATTCTAGAATTTCCTTTTGTGCTGCTACTGATATGTAAGTTGGGGTTTTAACCCTTTATGTAGGTTGGTTGGATTTTAGAGGTGTCAAATAATTCTCAGCTTTGGGAATCGTTTGGCACATTGTCCAGCCAATCTAGCTTTCTCCTCTCCTGAGAATATTTGATGGCTTTCTGCGTATGTAAACTTTGTGTTCCCAATTTCAGTTGGGTGTTAATGAATGTCAGTATATTTCAAAAAAAAAAAAAAAAATTATACAATAATGAAAAAACTAATTTATACTTCAAAATACAAAATTTATAATATTAACTGAGGGTCATACTTAAAGAAATGTTGTAACGGGTAAATATTATTAAAAAATATTCAGTAGTTGAATTTTAAACCAATAGTTTAACAGAATTAAATATTTAAAAAAATTAAAAATTAAAGAAGATTATTCCTTCTGACTGTTATCCATTAACATTGCTGTTTCTGTATTGTTATAAATAGCCATACCCAATCGATAAATGAATATTTTTTTCTATCAGAGTAACATCAATCTGTGGTATACTTTCATATACAAACCACCACATCTCTCGACAAATAATTAGGTCTCAAGTTTAAAATTTCTTTTGCAAATGAAATAAAAATAATAATAATAATAATAAAAAGTATCAAAAAGATGGAACTGGACTTCGATATTTGCAAGACCCAAATCCAAAATGATATTTTCAGAAAGCAGATTTTGGGCTTCCTTTGCTTCAGTTGGGCTGGTCTATGAGTGTAGTACAGACTGTACACGATAGCCTAGTACGCATGTAACTACAACGAAAGAAAAACTAAACAAATTAATGAAATACAAATAAAGCGTAAGCTGTAATCAAGCAAATCAGTCTTGGAAGATACTGATTTTCTCTAGTCCATTAGTAGAAGAGGATGGGTTTTTATTCTACATATTTTTTTATTTTTGATTAAACATCACAAAAGTTTTGAACCCCATTTCTAACGTAATTTAGAATACAATAACATTTTTTAGCACATGGAATCGTATTTAAAAAAGAAGGGAAGGTTTTATTTAATTATAAAAGCAAAAATTAGAAGATTGGTTCCATCTCCTCCATATTTGTGCTAAGTTTTAGATGTGAAATTGTTGTTTTTAAGAGTTAAAATGTTTTTGATATTGATTTCAATCTCCATGTGGGAAATGTGAGATCGATGGATCTCCCAAAGCACAAGACCTCTCTAACGGCTATATGATGCCATGGACCAAGTAATTAATTAAAATTATTTCATATTACTTTGGTGCATCTATAATGATCATAACTATTATTATTTTTTTAACAAAAGTAAACTTGATTAAGACATACTTTTATGGTGGCCTAATTAACAGAGAGTAGAGATAATAAAAAGAAAAATAATTACAGTAAAAGAAAAAGAAAAAATAATTTGGAAGGGCAATTATATTAAATCAAAACGGTTGAGACTTGAGAGGGACCAAAATGAAAAAATAAAATAAAATAAAATAAAATCTAAAGGAAAATTGATTTTTTTTTAAAAGAAAATTTTGAATATTTTTTTAGGAAAAGGGCGCCGTGACGCCAAGGCCCCTCACTCTCGGCCACTAGCAAGCAGTAATCACATAGCTAGACTTAGAGATCAAATATCCGTACAAGCAAAATTTGGATAAATTCCAAAGAATCTAAATTTACGGAAATAACTTTTTTTTAGGTTGAAATTGAAAAATAATTTTTTTTTTTCAGATTTTTTATTTTTACCAAAAATATTTTTATCTAAAAACAATTTTTCATACATGATTTTGAAAAAATTATTAATATTCAATTTGAACATAAAAAAGAGTTATTTATTAAAAAAAAAACCATTTAATTTGTAGCAAACATTTACGATAATTTTTAAGATTTTGAAAGATATTACCTTTTCTTTTTTTGAAATATTTAAAGATATTACTTGATTGATAATAATAAAAAAAAAAAAAAAGATATACCACTTGAGACACATTTTATAATTAGTGAGGCATGGCCACCTTTCATTTACACAAGTAGCTCGGCTAGAACATGCATCTACCCTAGATTTTAGACTGTTGACTGGAAATGAATAATAATAATAATAATGAAGGTGAAATGTACTTTGTTTTGGTTAATAACCATAGAGATTGAAAAAGGGTTTTTAAAAGTTAAGAATGCAAATGATGAAGAAGATTATGATAGAGATTTATGTGGTAGATCATGAGAGATGGCGACCCATCAATTAAAAAGGCTACCTAAGACCAAAAAGACTAACTGGAACTGGCTTAGCACATGGCAGGGCCCATCTCCAGGATCTCTGACTTTCTTTTTCTATCGTACATCTTCACGATAACATCACTAAACCAACCCTAACCCCTAATTAACCTCCATTTGTGTATTAGTTGGGTTAGTCACAAATGACATTACAACTTTTTATTTTGTCCTGTAATAACAGTAATACAACACCATCTTCGACCACATCCATCTGGCAAGCTGTAAATGAGGCGGGCACAAAACACCAATCTCATCGAGAATTTAATTATCATCGAAAAACCTTTCTAGTAATGATCATTATTTAGCTATTATGCAATTAGTCCACATACATATATACATCTCAGTTGCCTTCACTTAAGGATAAATAAATAAAAATTAATAATAATAATAAAGGTTACTAGACAAGAAAAAGACATCCTGCCCACTATTGATCGAGCCTGTTGAAAGATCATCAGTTCATCACTCTTGCAAAATTGCACTTGCTTCTTTTCTCCAGGCAAATATATGTGATGCCATACTTTACAAGAAAAAAGGCCAATCAAATCATTATTTTCAAAAAAAAAAAAAAAAAAAATCATTATTTTCGATCCAATTTTTTAATTAAAATGAAGACAAACTTTTGGGCCCCCACCTCCCCACCCACAAACCTTAAATAATAATAAAAAAAGCACTGTTTTTAGTCAAATTACTCATCTGAAAAAATTAACTTCTGGGGAAATTTTTTCTAATCAACATTAAATATGGGGAAGCTGAATACGAAGCATATACACGGTATTATCATCAATATATATATATATATATAGAAGAACCTGGACCATTAAACAGGGTTGTTTTTCACCATTTTGTGCTGCTGAAACATTTAATGGTCCATTTTCCTCTATTGTTCTAAGTATATATATATATATATATATGTATGTATATAGTTACATTATTATTCTGAATGGTAAAAAGCATCTAGAGAGTGGGGTAGGGTTGAATAAATTCAGGTGAAAAATAGAGCACCTCAGAGACAATATTGGTCCATACTGTATCTCATATGCTAGCTGAGCTGCTCTATATCCCCATCCTGACACACAGCTTGATGTGGTGGGTTAATTACTTGCAATGACTAGCAACAGTCCATACCTAATTTAGTGTATCCCAACCCAGGAAAAAAAAAAAAAAAAAGTGATTATGGTTTAAAGAGAACCAATGTTTATTGATGAGTCTCAAATCTTATATAAAGACGCCTACCTCTTAGCTCTCTTTCCTCTATCTTTAACATTCACTTTACTGCTTCTATGGTTATAAAAATTCATGGCAGGCAACAAGGAGAAAAGCGCAAGCTTTAGTAATCAAGGTCATAATAATCATCACCATCGCCACAACCACCATAATCAGAATGCTTGTGACCCATGTAGATCGTTTGGCCAGAAGTGCAGTCACTTGGTGAAGAAGCAACGAGCAAAATTCTACATCGTCCGGCGCTGCATAGCAATGCTTGTGTGCTGGCACGAGCGCGGGGAGCCTTGAAAATTTGGCTTCATTAGTGTTGTTAGTTATATAGAAAGTGTGATTAATAGGGAGTACTGCTTTTTTTTTTTTTTTTTTTAAATATATCTGTATGTTTTGTAATTTTTAGGACAACTAAAGTACAGTGTTGATGAAATCGATTAGCTTCTCAAATAAATTGTAGATCTGTTCAGGTTTTGATATTTTTGAGTTGAATCTTTTAAATTTCTTGCTCTTTTATTTATTCTTCTCTCTATTAAGTTTCCAGTGCAACAAATGTAAATGGTCAGTATCTATCATCCTCTGTTTCCTTTCCTTTCTAGATTTTGTTTTATTCTTTGTTTGCAAGTGGTGGGTAATGCTACTACTGTGAAGCTCATCGTGTGGATTACAGCAATGAAAAAAATAACAATGGAAATCGTGAGAGACTACAGCAAAAAAGAAAACATTTTCAAGGTGGGTTGTCTTTTTAATTGATTTCTCAAAAGATGACATATTGTACATGAGATAGATTTTGATAAAGATTTTGATCTTACACATATATCTACATATACATTTTCTTTCTTCTTCTTCTTCTCTAGCTAGAATACCAAAAAAATGAATACAGTTGTGGATTCAAGAGTGTTTTGTTGCTTGAGCTAGCCCGATCTTGATCTAATCTGTACTTGTGATGAATTCTTTCATGCAAATTTAGGAAAAAGAAAAAGTAAATAGTACCAAAAATAGAAATGGCAGATTCTCCTTTTTTTCCTTCCGATTTCACATGACATTATGATTGGTAAGAGAGAAAGTGAAGAATATCAAACAGTTTTGTTTTTTCCTGATTTTCAGCTGCCTTTTCTTTTATCAACCATATCTGTCGATTGTATTAAACTGATTTTCTTTTTTTTATTAACATTAAACTATGATTCGTGTACTGTACATAACATATTGATATAGATGAGTTTTTTTTTTCCTATGTTTTCATGTCGATCAAACACAGATATCTAAATAGCAGTAGCAGCTATTCACTATATAAGATGTTACTTTAATCAGAGTATGGGAAGCATGTAAGCTATTTTATTTTATTTTTTAGTATTGATGGGGATATGGTGCATTATTTACCACGCTGCCCACAACTTGAAATTCTATATGATTTGTCAATTCGGACAATCCAATCACAAGGCCTGATGCTAAGGGAACATCAGACAAGAGCAAGCAAAAATTTTAGGACTATATTGTTGGGGCCATATCCCTCAAATTTTTTTAAGTTGTATACAAATTTGTGTCCTCAAATCCCACCACGTTTTAGTTAATGTTTCTTTACGTGCAACAAAATTCAATGACCTAGATCAAATTGTGTGGTTGGCCATACATGGAACACCCTTCATGCGAATATACAATTCCCAATAATTACACAAAAGAATGATAAATCTGTCTTCGAATTGAACTTGTGAACTGGGTCATATATTGAATATCGCTCAGTCCATATCTACATGTGATAATTGAATATTAATTGAAATATGGATACGAATTTTGATTAAAAAAAAGTTAAAATTTGTTGAAAAATTTTTCAATAAGACATATCTCACGTCCTTTATATATGTTTCTAACACAATTCAATCATAAGAGACACATTTTTTTAAAAAAAGGGGCACACACATTTATATATATATATATGCCATCAAAAAGAGGAAAAAAAAGTACTCAAAGGTGTTACAATTTGGGCATATGCATACATGCCTGAATTTTTAGGAAAAATGAACCTAACTTTGACTACACAGAATAGGCTATGAGCTATGTAGCAATTATGGAATCAAGTCATGTTTTATATATACACGGAATAGGATGAATGATTGGACAGTTATTGTTAAAAAAAAAAAGTTCGCATCAAATAAGTGTCTAAAGAGATAAAATTTGCACCCATGATAATACAAAAGAAAAGGGTAATTATGAAACGAATGAAAAGGAGAAAAAAGTAGTGGCAGCGGTGGTGATGGTGGTAGTAATTGTTTATTAATGAGAGGGAAAGGTATGGGACCGTGGAAAGGCTGGTGTGAGCCGACAGCGAGAATCCTTGGAGATGAAAGGGAGAGAAGTTTTTTTTTTTTTCTGAATTGGAAAGGGAGAGAAGTTTTGGCGGAGGGTACAAACGATCCCTGCACCTCTTTGCCTTTCTCAGTGCCCCCTCGTGCGGCCCCTCTTTTTCCTCTCTTGACCTTCTCCTCATCTGGTAATTACAGACGACACTCTGCTCTTCATCATCATTTCCCTGCTTACCATCAGACCTAGCTAGCGCTTTTGTCAATATTGTCGACATAAAATTTGGATCTGATTTCAGTCCACTCATTAATTTGTAAGTAATAGTGTCGTGACTAACTTGTGAAAAATAGTGAGAAAATTGTCATTCTTAAGGTAGTTCCATGAGATTTGAACAAATATTTGTTTAGATAAGTAAAGCACGAGATATAGACGCTACTGCATCAACCTGCCAATCTCTTTGAGACATGTATATTTTGATGTTTTGATTTGTGATCCAGTGAAATGGGTTCGATGCAAATACAGGTGTAGAACATTAGCTTAACTGAATTTACGGTTTAAAGTGATTTTTTCCCATTTAGAGTAAATCAGTCAAAAAAAAAAAGAAAACTGGAAAAGCCATGCATAGCAGTAGGGTAGAGAGAAAAAGAGGCGGTGGCATCGAAAAGTGAAAATACGAAAAGGATGGGGGACCCAGATGGAGGGCTAACACGTGCATTCCTGACAAGGTTGAAAAAACAGATGCTGCTGTGCGAACAATTTAAGTGTGAGTAATGTCTGTGTGTTGTTTTGTAGGAGCCTTTGAAGACTTTCCACGTGGAGACGCACGTGTGGCTTCGTGGAGAAAACGACTGCACAGTAAAGGCTCCTCACAGCGTTGCAGAGACACGCTCACAGAAAGAGAGAGAGCGCCAATGTGAAGTCCCCTCTTACGTTGCTTTTAGCTCCCTTTAGGATAATCTTCGCCAGCCACTTGTCAGTTGTCGCCACCATATTTTTGGTTCTTTGGGAAATTTGCATTTGTTCTTGTGGAAATATTTCAGCGGATTCAATGCATACATTACCCCTTGATTTTTGAATCCTATTAATTATTAAAAAAAAAAAAAACTAACATCACGTAGTCATATGGTATAAAAGAGTTAAGTCTATGGGAGCAAAAGGGGTTAATTGGGTGGTAAACAATTGCACCCCCTCTCATGGCACGATATGGATTCGAAAGATTGTGCACCCCACCTTCAAATAAAATTATGAGATTTTTTTGTATATATATGAGTTGTTTTCCACCCAAGTGTGGATAGCTTCCAATTATATGAGAACAGTTTATCTGAATCGTAGCATTAATGTCCTATCAACGTGGTCTGAATTATTTTCTAAATTAGTTACAGTAACTAAAAAAAGAAAAAAAAAAAAAAAGAAGAGTTAGTCTATTGCTCAAAAAAAAAAAAACAAAGGTAAGTCCATGAGATAAAACACATCAAAATTTTCTTTGAGTGAGATACCATATAATCTTGATATTTGATTTGAATGTCCTTTCAGAAGATGTATGGAACTGTTTATCGATAATATGATGGTGACTATTCAATAATTATGCATCTTTTTGAATTTGAATATCATGGAAAATGAAAACCCCTTGATCAAAAAAAAAAAAAAAAAAATGAAAACCCCATTGCTAGCATAAAGAGTAACTTTCACTAACCTTCACTAAAGAACATATTATTACACCCTTGTATATGCATATGATATCTAAAAATAAACTTGATCATCTGTTCATTAAAAATTTTAATATAGATATATGTATTTTTTTAAAGTTTCAAAAATTTAAAAAGTTTTTAAAGTTATTTTAAAAAATATTTAAAATTATTTGAATCCAAAGGTAGCAAAACGTTCTTATTTGCTAACGCGAAATTTACTAGAAAGGGTCTAAATGAATTATTTCAGGGATTTGTTTTTTTTTTTTTTTTGAAAAGACTGTCAATTAAACACAACCAGAACAAATATGGTTAATAATTTAAATAATATGGCCAAATTACCCTTAAACAAATTTTTAAAGGTTGAGATGATCAGAGACCTTTGCAATTTGTTGTAGTTTTTCTTTTAACAATGCTGTAGATTTCTTTTGAATGTATTAAAAACCAAATTATACAGAAATAATTATCCTCCCAAAAAATAATAATAATCTGCCTGCATTGTAATGATTAATGAAAGCTTGGGCCATATGATACATCCATAAAATTCATTCAAAACGTTTTTGGAAATTTGTCAAAGTTTCCTCTACAATAAGAGATGGTCAACAATAAATCATGATTAACTCAAAGGAAAAAACTATAAATCCATGATTGCCTAACGTTTAGTTACATCTTTATCAATTAGTACACTTTAGTTAAACTAGTAAAAAATATATATCAAACTAATCATTAATCACTTAAACCTTTAAAAAAAAAAAAAATCTTAGTTGTATCATTAGACTCTACATGTGACACGTTTTATCTTTTTTCACAAATCTCCTTTGGACTTTGGCACATTGAAACTGTTGTTGCCTATTGCGAATGGGAACCAAATTGTAGTTTGCTTAAATTTAAGGGAAATTATCAAATACCCTCTGGAATGCAAAATATCATCAAATAACGACTGGTTTCAAAAATAATACCCAAACAACCTCCTACTGTTAGTAGGACGATGGTTTCATCCACAAATAAATGATTTTAAACCCAAACATGAAAAATATCAACATGCCCTTACAGATTAATAATATTATTAAAAAGATATAAAAATAAAAAATAAAATTTAATAGAACATTTAATTATCATATTGCCCTTACATCATTAAATCCATCATCACCCACCATCCATCACACGTAACCATCATCATCACCATTCATCACACACAATAATCATCAAATTAAATTAATTAATAATTAATAATTAAAAATAATTAAATTTTAAAAAATTGAGATAGAGATCTCAAATGTAATCGCCATTGTCCATCAAAATAGATGAATGGTGAAGATCTCATCTCCACTTCTTTAAAAAAATAAAAAATAAAAAAATATATTATTAGGGTTGGACATCCCACTAGATATCAGGTGGGATCTTCATTTTTTTTTTCAAGAAAAAGAAAGAAAAGAAAAAAAAAAAGGAAGAAAAAGAAAAAAGAAAGGTTCAAAAATTAAAAATAAAAAAAGAGGAGATCTTAGATGAGATCTCTACCGTCCTTTATCTTGATAGACAGTGGAGATCTTATTTAAGATTTCCTCTTTTTAAATGGACGAAGAGCCAAATTTTGGTCTTCACCTAGAAGAGAAGAATCAACGAGAGGGAGAAGAGAGATCGGTGAAGGGAAGAAAAAGAGTGAAAGGTAGTGTGCGACTAGTGGATAGAGAAAGCAACGAGAGGGAAGAGAGACAATGAGAAGGTAGAGAGAAAAGAGAGAGATGATGATGAAGAGGGAGGAAAGCGGAATTTGGGTCTTGTCTATCTAAAGCACCAACATAATTACCCTTAACCATTCATGGGATCATGATTTTTAACACTAAATCACTAGCTGATTTTAGACTAGCTCCTATTGGTAGGGGTTTTTTTGAGTATTATATTTGAAACAAGTGCTGATTTGACAATATTTTACATTCCAAAGGCATTTTGATAATTTCCCTAAATTTAATTGCAAATGTTTGGTTTTAAAGGGGTTAAAAAAAAAAAGAGTGATGGGCATGGTGGGGTACATAAGGTATGCCCCCAGACATGATCGATATGTATGCGTATGATATGATATGATATGATGTGCTTCTCAGCACTATTATTCATATTATTACTTATATGATATGATTTGATGTGTGTTTGTTACCATTATGGTCTCTGTAATGCGTTTGATGATTGCCAACTAACCATGTCTCCTTTTACCACTAAAAGTGTGACCCTGTTTGGTTTGTTTCGTTTGAAAACACTTTTTTTTGAACTGTTTCTTTTGGTACCAAAAATCATTATTGAGATCATACATTGACATTGTATCAGTTCATATATAGTACCTCTACTTTGCTTGTTAGAACTCTAAATTTAAATATACGAGCAGCATCTTATGCTGATTTTTAAATTTGAAAGGATTTCATTTGTATTTAAAATGTACTAGCAAGTAAAGAAACAAACAATAAACAATTTAGATTATCCCATCCCATTGATATTTGGATATACGTTTCACTTGTTTTATCATATGGACTGTGATTTTGGGTAGCTCAAAATATTGCTGAAAACTTCTATTGTATTATTATTATTATTTTTTCAAATTGTTATCAAAATTAATTTTCAAAAATTGTCATAATTTCCTAACCATCTCCTCAAAGGAAAGGTCTTATCCCAAAATGAAAAACTAACATCCTGTTTGGTTTATTTCGAGGAAACTTATAAAGTTGGTTGTTGTTATTTCAAAAGTATCAAGGGAGTTTTATGTTGGAAAACAATTTCAACGTATGAAAAGGAACAAAAATGCTACATTTGTAAGGTTGGCAACGGAGCTGCGTGTAGAAGTTAGATAACCTTGAGTTGTTTGTTTGTTCAAAAACAGGGAGATATTTATATCAAATAAACAAAGAGATATGTATATATAAGACTTTACCTAATTTTTTCTTAAATATAGTTACAAGACAATAAAAAAATTAATGATACCAATAATTAAACATCTATCAGAACCTACTAAAATTAAACTTTAAGTGCGATTAAAAAATTTAATGTCATAACATTAAGAGATGACTGCTTTTATAATAAACGAAAAACTTATCCACATGTATTAGTAAATATATATAGTAAAACTTAAATCTCTATTTGTGTATGAAGAGGAAATGCTTTAATGAACCACTTTATTCAAAAATTTCATTTGCAGTATTTTGGTTCTGAATATATATATATATATATATTTGAAATAGAATAATTTTTTAAATATCAATCAATAAAAACTATCTTGACGATATTTTTAGGGAGGATGGTTATTTTTATTTTTATTTTTATTCTTATTTGAAGGGAGTGGGGGTCACACCTAATGAGCCTCAACATGAGGTTATGATCAAGGCTTGAAAAAAAAATAAAGACAAGAAAAGGCTAAGTGAAAGGACAATTATGATATTAGCAAGGGGAGTAGTGCACATTTTAATCCATAAGTTTTTCATGTGGGCTTGTCTCCCAAAAAGTGGCTTAGTCTAATCGATACCTAACTTTGTATTATACGTTTTATCAAAAGAAAAGAATAAGAAGGAAAAAAAAAAAAAACATGTCTAAGTAATTCTCCCTCCTAAGCCTTCAATTTGGTGCCTTGCTTTGCTTTGCTTTGAGCAGCATGATTCCTGCTTCTCCTGCATACAAAATACATGCATCATGTATTCCTTGACCTTGCTTTTGGGCCCCGGGTTGCTGCCCTACCCGAAACACCGATCCGATTCGACACCATATCTCAAAGTTCCTTTGGTTTTTCTTTTGTGTTGTGAGAGATGCAACTTGTAATAAATTAAATCAAAAACAAAAAATAAAATTTGGGATTATAATTAATATCTACGTATATTACAACATAATCAAGCAATAATAAAGAAACGAATGAGACAGTTACAAAGTAAAATGCCACGAAATCTAATCTTATATATTTCTAACTTAGTTAATAATAGACTGGAATTGATTTTGGTTTTTGTCCATATGTGCATAGATTGGATTGATAAGACTAAAAGCAACCACATAGTTAATGTTTTCAAACCGTGCAGATGAAGGGTCAAAAATGAGAGGAAGCTTGCAAAGAACTTTGAAATTCGTCAAACTGTAATAAATTTCTGACTTTGTCAGAACCACATAGGTAGCTTAGCTAGGACATGACTTCCACCTTTGTAATGTTATAGCCAATGTGATTGAATGAGCCTTGGTTCACGGATTTTTGATAAATCAATCAATCTTTAAGGTAGATTCATTTGATGAATGACCTTCGTTATCACTTTTTAGGCCAAATGACGTACACATCCATCTTGTTTATCAATATTACACAAATATGATAACTATAACTCTTTTTACACTAACATCACTTGAGATTTTTATTTATTTATTTATTTATAGACACATCACTTCAGGTTTTATAAACTTAACAAAAACACCCTAATCCTCAGTTGACTAGCCATCGGCCAAACTTTAAAATAATCATTGAAAGATAATTTGATCCTTTTATACTACATTAAGTAAATCTAAAGACTAATCAATTAACATTTGCCACGTATTTTTAATTAAAGGAATTTTTTCTTTTAACTTAGAATGATTTTGTCATTTAGTAAGTAAAATATCAAAAGAAAAATGTCAATTTCATCTTTATGTTTTGGGAAACCTTCACTTTTTAAATGTAAATCAGTTATGGATTTATTATCCTTAGAGTTTTTTGAAATTCATCAATTTAGTCTCCGACATCAATCAACGATAAATCAAATCCAATAGTTATAGAGGTCTTTTTGTCTTTAGCTCATATATGCCACATGTCAACATCAGAACAATTGATAAATTAAAACATATCTAGTTAAAATATATCATGATTAAGTAATTGAAAATTAATTAAAAATATTCAAACAAAAAAAAAATCTGAAAAAAAATAAAAATGAATAATTTTAAAATCTCATATCTCACAAAAATCAAAATAAATAAAGAAAAAATTTAATTTGTTCCAAAAATTTAATTTGAAAAAAAAATTCAAAGGTTGAACTCATATTTAAAGATTTGGGTTCAAAACAGATGATTTAATGAACCCAAATCACACCTATTTGTTGAACCATTTTATCTAGTTCAACAAATCTACATTAACATCTGTTTTGGTTCAATAAATCTACATCAACAAATCTACAATTGATCATCGATTGTTATTAATTGACGATCAAAATTAACGGTTAATCATTTTAGAAATAAATAATAAGATATGAATTTATTCATTTAAATTTTTAGAAGAAAGGTATTTTGATCTTTTTAATAATTTATCATTGACTGTTACTAATTCACGGCCAGAATTAACGGTTGGGGTGTTTTTTGTTGAGTTTACAAAACCTCAAACGATATTAGCTAGTGTAAAAAGAGACATAGTTGCCATATTTGTCATATTAGCATAATATTGACAAATGTTGGGTATATTATAATTTGTCATCACTTTTTTTTGTTACAGAACACCATAATAGAAAGTGTTAACATATGCTTAAGGCACGTATTAAAATGTAAAAAATTAAATAAAAAATTACATTTACTTTTAAGATATAAAAAATATTTAATAATGTGTTTATTAAGATTTTAGTTTGTTAACGAATGTCCTTAATACGTATACCAACACTATCCTATTATAAAAAATTAAAAAAGAAAGTATGCATGCTATTATTTAAGATTAATACATATATTAACAATTTAAAATTCAATTAAAAAATTCATGTTTATTGTTCAGTACATCAATACATAATATTTCACTCTCGAAAGATAAATATAAATTATCATTAATTTTTTCAAAGCTTAAAGTCATATATTAACATTATTTTTTTATTTATTACTTTTGAAAATAAAAGCTACAGAAATGAAAAAAAAAATGTTAAAAAATGTTAAGTTTTTTATTTTTTATTTAGAAGCAAGAAATGTTTGAGTTAACTTCTTAAAATATAATGCTTGGATCAAGTTTTTACCAAATATTAATCCAAAAGAATTTGTTAGAAAGAGATAAATATGTTGTAGAGAATAGGACACATAATTGATTCCTCATTAGCTAGCCTTTAGCCCAATTCTAAACAAACAAACAATGAGACCACTAATTTGAGATTTTTTTTTTTTTTCCTTTTTTCGATTTACTTGTTACCATAAGCTATTACAAAACTTTGAACAAAAGAGAGTAAAAATGTACCAAACTTTGTCCTCAACCTAAGTGATAGCAAACTAAAGCATGACCAACCTTAGTATCATCTAGGAAAAAACAAACGAGAAACATTACCAAAATCTGAAAAATAATTAATAACACTGGAAACCAATGGTCCCGGCTCTCAACTGAGAAAGAGAAATTTTTACGAATATCTGAAATCATTTAAAATTGAATCACTTTCCACAAACTGAAGAGGAAAGCTAGCAGCTGAATAATAAAAATACTTTCATTTGGCTTAAGAGTTCATGACAAGTCGACAATAGAACACCACCTATAATTGGTTTGGTTTCTGATGAGAGTATCAGCATTTAGCTGCTCCCATGCTCCTTATTTTGCTGTTTGTTTTTTAACTAAAAGATGAGGTCTAAATTGGGTTCTATGTAGGATTTGTACAATTGAATAATGGATCCTCGGTTTTTAATTTGGGTTCACAAATAAACATCGAATTCATGCTTTGAAACTGAATTTTAAAATTACAACACAGTTTAAATTTTGAGAAAAAAATTGAAATACAATTTTATTGAACAGAAAATAGGAACTTTGTTTCTTATAGAGACAACAAAAACAGCCTTTAATAATATTATATTCAAAATGAATTTATTAGATAAATTCTGAATCCTCTGTTCTTAATTATTAACAAAGAAATCATATTTAACGGCCAACATGAAAAGTCCACCAAGTGCGCATATGACTTTCAGATTCAAGACCTTCTAACTCCAACTCAATCAAATTTTAATAGTTTCTTTACTCCATTAATTATGTCTAATTTGAACAAGATAAAATTGATCAAGTCGTACACCATTAATACTTCCATTCAAGAAATTTTGATTTCCAGAAATATCCTCCTTCCCAAACATCGTGTCCACTATAATATTTCAAAAATATATATATTTAAATTAAAACTATTCAAACAATAATTGGAAAATTAATAAAATAACTTAATATAAAATCTTAGAAAATTCAACAATTAATTAACTTAATTTTCAATTAAATTGAAACTTAAAACCTTTTAAAAATCTAATTTAAATATTTTCAAACCCCAAAATTTCAAAACATCGGCCTTGAATTGAAAGAAAAGGTGTGACTTCTAATAGTGTCATATGATACGTAATGATATCAAATTTATTTGATTATTTATACCACAAGATTTGATATGATAAGAAGGTGCAAGATAAGCCAGCTGCATTGAAATTTTTATCTAGAATTGAGTAAAGGAAAGCAACTGGTGGATAAAAATTTCTAATAGTAATAAGTACCAACCTAAAACATCAACTTGTATGTTCCAAAGGAATGGTCTGGCCCGTTAACTTGCTTCTTTAGCCTTCTCTTCGTTAATAGTTGTTTTATTTCTAAAAGCAAAAGAAAACGTATACTCCTGTCAAGCAGGAGAAACAGGTCCTAACAATGAAGTATATAAATAATAATAATAATAATAACTAAGTTGAATTTTCTAAAGTTTCAAACTATTCAATTTATACGAAGTTTAAAAATTGAAAATGCAGTTTTCTTTAAACTTGTAAAGGGTCGCCAGAAGTCATCTAGTGGCATGAACCCAAGTTTAACTCAATGATTTCTAGGGCTCAATGGTGGCACCAACCAAGTTCACCACATCAGCCACTAAATCATCACAATACATATTTAAGGCATCAAAGTCAACATTAACATAAATTAGCCAAACACAGATGATGATCAATGTAATTTTCAACTGTAAAGGTCATCCTCATCAGCTCCACCAGCCGAAGCCACAAAAGGATCTGAACCAGCAGCACCGGATCCCACTTCGGAAAACCTAAATTCGCTTCCAAACCCTCTTGACTGCTGCAAGGTTTGAGCAAATGCCTGGTATTTTCGTATGTCTGCATCACTCACACTCCTGCGAGCAAACTTCATTGATTCTTCAAAATGTGCTGCCTTGATTTCTGCAAACTCATCCTCGACATCCTCCTCCATTGCCTCAGGGTTATCTCTTCTCCTCCTTTCCCTCTCAATATCCTGACATACAAAACAGTCCCTCAATAGTATCATTATACATCATCATGAAAATCATGGGGGTTTTCTAACAGGCAATTAAATGAGAAAGTAAATCAGGGAGCAAATCCAGCGAAATCTTACCTTCTCAATGTTCTCTCTAATGGCATATTTGCATGCCCGCTGGCATATTTCAGTAATATCTGCACCACTGAACCCTTGAGTATATTTGGCAAGAGCTCTGAGTTCTACATCTTTGGAAACTGGTGATTTCCTCAAGCAAGCCTTGAAAATTTGATGGCGAGAATCCTCGTCAGGAAGAGGGATATAAATCAACTGGTCAAGACGGCCCGGACGCAGAAGCGCCGGATCTATGATGTCTGGTCTGTTGGTGGCTCCAATGATGAAGACAGTCTTCTTTGCAGACATGCCATCCATCTCAGTCAGAAGTTGGTTCAAAACTCTATCAGCCGCACCGCCAGCATCTCCCACACTACTTCCTCTCTGCAAGAAATAGCAAAACAAATAAATAAAATTAATAGGAGAAAGCAATTGAGGGCTGTGCTATACTATATAAGTCCAATAAATCTCAATCAATCAATAATTTATAGAAGATAAATCTTAAAATAAGAGAATAATCAAAAAACAGGGAGGCTCTCTACCACAATCAAATGAGTCATGTACAGTAGCAGAATCCATTAACAGAATATGAAGCCACAATTCAAATGAAGGAGAGAGGTAATTATTAAACCATCAACTACACATGCACAATAAAGCATTCCCTTGTCCATTACAAACCATCCACAATAATCTTTGGATAAGTCACATAACTATCAGCAATGCAGATACCTTTTCTTTACCATACATCAATGTAAGATTCAATCATGAATATCGTATTTACTAAACCCCAGAGCAGTGACTGTGATAAAAAAAACCCTCTATAAATAGAATACCAGAAAAAAAGAAGACACACCTGGGTAGCAATTGAGTCGAGTTCATCAAAGAACAGGACACAAGGAGCAGATTGACGGGCCTTGTCAAAAATTTCACGTACATTGGCCTCACTCTCTCCAAACCACATCGTTAGCAATTCAGGACCCTTGACGCTGATGAAATTTGCTTGGCACTCATTGGCAATAGCTTTGGCCAGAAGGGTTTTACCACATCCAGGAGGACCATAGAAAAGGACTCCCTTTGAGGGTGACATTCCAAACTTCTCAAATTTCTCAGGATGCTCCACTGGATACTGAACAGTCTGCATAAAAAAAAAAAAAAAAAAAAAAAAAAATCAATAGAATCAAACTTTTAGTTGCGAAGAGATAAGGAAAATAAAGGGGTCTAGTCCAAAGCATGCAGCAATAGGCATTACCTCTTGAAGCTCTCTCTTAACATTCTCAAGACCTCCAATATCTTCCCAGCTGACATTGGGAACTTCAACAACCTGAATATCAAGATTTTTTTTTTTTTTTATTAAAAACCCATCAAGTGAACAATATCCTAATCAGCAGAGAGGCCAAGTTCTTAAAAATATCTTACAAATACTTACAGTTTCACGTAGAGCAGATGGATTGCTTGTTCCAAGAGCAGTCTTGAAGTGTTCATCAGTTACTGCCATAGAATTGAGTATTTCAGCATCTATTGACTCATCCTCCAAGTCAATAACGTCCATCTTCTCCCTGATGCACTGAAGTGCAGCCTCAGTACAGAGAGCTGCTAGATCAGCACCAACATAACCATGTGTGTCCTTTGCGATTCTTTCTAAATCAACCTGTATATAACAAACCAGGAAAATTCAATCATGTTATGAGAATCTAAAAAGAAATGGAAATAGAAAACAATAAAATCTATGCGAAAATATGTTATATATGACATTACATCATCAGAGAGCTTCATGTTCTTTGTGTGGATGCGAAGAACCTCGAGACGTCCAACTTCATCTGGTACACCAATGTCAATTTCCCTATCAAATCTCCCAAACCTTCTTAGAGCAGGGTCGATGCTGTTGGGACGATTTGTAGCCCCAATAACAATAATATGAGCACGGGCTTTCAGCCCATCCATAAGAGTCAAGAGCTGGGAGACAATTCTCCTCTCAACTTCACCATGAGTCTTCTCTCTTTTAGGAGCAATTGAGTCTATCTCATCAATAAAAATAATTGATGGTGCATTTTTCTCCGCTTCCTCAAATGCTTTCCTAAGATTACTTTCACTCTCCCCTGCCAGTTTTGACATGATTTCAGGTCCATTGATACAGAAGAAGAAAGCACCAGTTTCATTTGCAACAGCACGAGCAATAAGTGTTTTCCCAGATCCAGGAGGTCCATAAAGCAAAATTCCTTTAGGTGGCTTAACACCAATCGACTTAAAGAGCTGTGGATGCCTCAATGGAAGCTCCACCAATTCCCGAATCTGAGCCATCTGTTTTCTAACACCACCAACATCATCATAACCGACTTCATCTAATCTATTCTCATCTTCCCTACTCACTGGCTCTCCCTCGCAGAAGATCTCAGTATCTGGGGCCACCACACAGTACTCAGGAGGATCAGTCTCAATAACCTTGAACTCCACACTTCTCATCCCCCCTCTCACAAGGAATAGATCACCCTTCCTCACAGGGCGGTATGCCTCCAAGAAATATGCTGCAAATATAATGGGCTCAGATATCATACACACCACCAAAAACAACTCAACAATCAATCAAATCCATAATACTTGGCCAACAATCATTTACAGAACAGACTAAAACCAGAACAAGGTCAATAACAAAATTTAATCACAAACAGCAAGGTAAAAATATTTCAGCATAAGAAAACTAATGACAACTTCACTTTTGCAATAGCCAGAAATAGATTTAGAGTTCTTAAACTTACTCATATCCAAAATAGGAACAGAAAAAATTCACTATAAAATCATCATATTGATCAAAGAGCGCATAGGTGATGCTTTTGTTGGCAAAAACAGCTCCAGGATCTTTATAAAGGTTGACTTAAGCATATCTAAATAAATTACATGTCCATGCATGTGTGTGAGTGTGTGAAATATTGAGTGAGAAAATAAACTAGTGCATGCAGGATAGCTATATATAGATTCCTATAATACCACTTTACCAATATATTCTATACAATTCAGAAAAGCATCAGAAAAGTTACTAATTCAAGATGACTGACCCTATTCCTTGAAACATACTTAGAACCAGGTCAAAACAATTAACCACCACAAGGTTTGGAAACTTTAACTCTAGTGCCAGTCTGCCAGAGCTCAAAGCAAAATATTAATTACTGTGTATAAACCAACATCCTATTACATAGGAATAAATCTAAACTATCCAAACTAGATTTTCTTTTTACAAGTATCAGGAAAAACCAATTGAAATGAGAACATGAAAAGCAAACTCACGTTTCAAGAATGCATCAAAGAGGTTGCCAGTGACCCCTTCAATCGTGTCATCCACAGGCAAAATGTGAACACGCTTTCCATATTTGACATCAGGACACTGATGCACAGAAACAACATCTCCAAGCCTAACCCTCAAGTTAGACCTCACCACCTTGTTCATCCTTATCTTCGGTTCGTCACATGTATCGTCCGCAAGTGCAATGCAAATCGTATCCCTCCTCTTCTTTCCCTGAACACCCAAAGCAACGAACTGAGACACAGACCAACACAAAACTCTTGCATGCCGGATTCTCATTACAACCACTACCACACACTGATACCTATCGTAATTACATATATCTAAGAATACAAACAAACGTTCAAAGATCAAAGCTTTACAATCACAACCTCATAATTCAGCTAAAAAAATTCCAAACAATAAACCTATAACATCATCTTAACAAAAACTAAAAGAACTGTCTACAACATCCACGAACCACTAACCTTGTCACAAGTCACAAAACCAGAAACAAACAACAAACTGCATTAATTATTTCATTCTCTAAAATTACCATCGAGAATCCAAATTCACCGAAATCAAATTACAATCAACCCTAAAACACAACAAAACTACTCATCAAAATAAAACAAAACCTTGATGAGGATGGTGTCGCCGCGGAAGAGCTGGAGCTTCTCCATGGTGTCGGGATGGAGCGAGACGACAGAGTTGTCGTCGTTAATAGCTTCATCGACAATGAGCCGATTCGCCGCCTTCTTCCGCTCCAGAATCGCCGTACTGAAGTCTCTCTTCGTGCCCTTACTGCGGCAAAACACAAAACAAACAAACAAATCAAAATCAAAAGCGAAATTGGAAAGCGAATCGAGAAGAGAAGAGAAGAGAGAGATCTGGAGCGCACGAATCGGAGGACTCGGCTTGGTTAGTCATGGCGGTAGAGAGTCGATGCAGAGAAGATTTGAATTAACAGAAACGAGAATGGGTAGTTTTAGGAGAATGTGGGGATCTGAGCGTGGGAGGGGGACTCCCAGGGAGAGGGGTCTTTATAGAACAAGGTAGCTGCGTTTCTTGTTACATAAGAAAATCTTTTTCTTTTTTCTTTTTTTGTTTTTCTGCCTTTTTGCCTTTTTTAGTTCCGCTTCTGGACTGTTTTACAAGTTTTGTGTTTGTTGATATTATATATATATATATATATATATTTGAAGTATTGTTGATATTATATTTTAATCGTGATGTAAATTTGAAACTATTTTTTTTAATTAATGGATGAAATTATATTAATATGTCCTTTCAAAAAAATACTAATTTGAAATTGTAATTTTATAAATCTAAATATTAATTGTGTAAATTTAAGTTAATACAAATATACAATTTTGTTAATGTTATTATTATTATTTTTAAAGTTGACAAGAAATCCTAACAAGATAAGGAGATCAATCACTACTTATGGATATATTTAGAAATCTTCTCCTGTAACTAAGAGAGATATATTCCCACATAAATAAGGAGAAAATTTTCTGACATCACTTATTCCTATAAATAGAAGAAAACTTATCATAATTAGGAGACATTTATTCTCAAAAAAAGTTGGAGTTTGAGTAATGTAAATTTGAATTTAAGTGATGCATAAAAGAGAAAAATGTAATAATTATATCAATCTATTATCTTTTTATGGTGATGTACCACTTATAAAGGTTCTTCTTTATTGATTAAAAGTTGTAAAGTATCTATATATATATATATAATTAACATAAAAAAAAAAAAGTGTAGATTTTTGAAAACTTTAATCTGTTTTTTTTTTTTTTTTTTACATATTTTGTTTGAAAAAAACCTGGTAATTCAATATTTTTTTAATATTTTTCACCATATCTAAAAAATAAGGTTAATTTTATATTTTCATTACTCTTGTTATTTTTTAAAATATAAGGAACTACATTCAATGCGTTGATGAATTGCTATAATTTGTATTCTCCCATCTAAGAAATTAGCAAACAAATTAATATTCAATAACTAATAATAAATGATGCTTACGTAAAAACAAATCAATGAATAGCTGGTGCTTGTGTTTCTAACGATCTAGAATGTTCCACACTTCCTATCTGGTCCATTTATATTATTAATTCCAAGAAAAATTGGCCTCAAAAAACAAAAATATTTTGTTATTATATTTTTTTAAAACTGATACTTGATCGGATAGAATCTATTGAGATGAATTATTTATAAGATTACTGTTCTTATAACTTTTGGAGAGGATAACTCCTATAAATAGTATATTTATAACCTACATTTTATATTTTAAATGATAAATATTAAACTTAAACTTTTGATCTTTTAAGGTTTTCAAATCAAAATGAGTATTTAATTATTTCTATTAAAAGATAATGCATGAACAAAATTATTGGATAGTTGCAACCGATTTATTATTCATCACAGATGGGAGGATAACCTCTCGAAAACGGCAGGCCGTCCAGTCTGACAAAGCACCCATTCTGACAACGTCTCTTTATTATATGCTCCAAATCAGTATTTTTCACACACGACTTTTGTTGATCAAACTCTATTTCTTGCTTTCAAAAAAAAAAAAAAAAAAAAAAAAAAAACTCTATTTCTTGCATTCTGGTTTTGTGTTTTCTGATTTGGCTATGTAAAATAAAATACATGAAATATGATTGGCCTAATGATTTTTTTAATAAATTTTAATAATTCGTAATTATAAAATTTAATTTGATTCAAGTTAAAGTGATCAAATCCCTTGTATATAGGAAAAACACCCATTTTAATTTTAATTTTGATCTGAAGATACAAATATAGACTAAACTTTTGATAATATCAACCCATCTAAATAAGATAATATTATAATTCCAAGAAAAAAGTATATATAACTTTTTTTCAATTAAAAAATTATATCTAATTCCTTGTAAAATAGGAATGTAGTTGTTTTAAATATATATATATATATATATATATATATATATATATAGCAATGGGGTTGTGTATATGGCGTAAACCTTGATTTACTAAATGCGTGAAACATGTTGCATCTCTCAAAAATACAAAACACAAGATCTTTTTTCCCTTTGGTTTTTTTTTTTTTTTTTTTCTTTTAAATGATCATTTTTCAGATCTAAGTTGAACACTAACCATTTTTTCAAAATTTTACAAGAACGACTGCTTTTGGGCAAAATTATAACCGATAAAAATAAAAAATCTTAAAAAATGATTACTTTTCAACTTCAGCTTAAAAAAAGTTATTTCCATAATTTTCATTTTTTCTTTAGCTGGCTGATAGTGCTTTTGGTTTAAAGCCACAGTTTCATTATCTTTTGGTGTGGGTTTGACACTCAACAATAACATCCCCTTACCAATTTGTGTGGACAACCCTTCCATCCCAGTGTGAGCTTCTCTCCCATTATTGTATAGGTCGATCCCTCCCATATAGGAATACTTTTTCGAACTGCAACACTAGTATCTCATCTTAATTGGTCCCGGTAGTTCCTCTGGCCAATCCCAGTAATAAATATATATATATATATATATATTGGAGTCATCATTACTTTAAAAAATATATATTTTTTACTACTACTTCAAAAAATAATTTACTAAATGGGCAAATCAACTTTTCAATCTCTCATTTAGAAAATGATCAACCGTAATTAAACTCATTTAATGGGATCCGTGATAAATTGAATTTTAAATATACTTAAACTGCTGCCTGCTGAATTCTTGGCTAGTTCATAACTTTTTTTTTTCTTGATATCGCTAGTATATAACTTTCAATTTGCGATAGTTTCAAATTTTTTCTTCGGTGATACAAAATTTATAGAACTTATCCTCTATTCGTATTGATTATAATTTTGTCAATAGAATTTAAATATATGTTTACAAAGATTCCACAAGTGATCCTGAACAAAGACCTTTATCATAAAATAATGCAGATGACTTGAAGCATAAAAAAATCTGTTCCTTTACCGTTAAGCAAGAAAATAACACTAACTAGGATCGAGGTTGTCATTGGACCCAACCCAAGTTTTGGGCGCAGCCAGGGCTTACATGCTTTTGGGTTGGCATCGATACCTGGGCTTACTTTTGTATTTGGACCAAGATTTTTTTGGTCGACCTGCCATGGGCGTTGTAGCCAAAGCCTATCCATTTTAAATTTACCTCTCAGCTCTGTAACGGCTATGATTTCAACAAAAAAAAAAAGAAAAAAACTATGTAACGGATATATAGTTTAAGTCCAGTGTATCTGTAAAAAATGGTAAAGCTATCTCAATCCGAATTTCACTATTATGACAACTGAGTTCAGATTAGTAATGATTTATCTTATTTACTACATATTATATGAGTTCAATAATTAAATTATTTGCTGAGATACAAATATTAAATATATAGATTTTTTCCCTAGCAAAAAATAAGAGTTTGAGTTTTGAAACTAGCTTCAAAATTATAAATTAAGCTCTCTTATCATCGATAATTCTAGCAGAACTATTCCTTCTGTGTGAACTAACAAATAGTTCGCGAACTGGCAAACCGATAGTACTAAAAAACCTCCATTTATAATTTTGGTTCTAATTTCAAAATCCATAGTTTTTTATACTATTTTATGAAATTTTCACATAGGTAATATATAGCATTTATGTAACAAAATTCTCATTATTTGAGAGAATAAAAGTACTACTTTTGTTAAAATTTCAAATGTTTTAAGTTTTCATTATGACACACGTTAGAAAGACGCATTTTACAATACTCTATGTATACATTTTCTTTGCTATGGGTCCATTCATGGGTTACGTTGTGGTATAAATACCTATGTACATTAATTAAATGTTTAATTTATCAATAACTAATTGACATTGATTTGTGAATTGAACATTGGGTTCATAATGTTGAACATTAAATTGGTTTTCACATTAAATAGGTGATTACCATGCTCATATTCCTATTGCTCTGTTAGAACAAAGATAATGTTACATATTCCATCCTGTATCTCTGAACTAATTTGATTTTAACTCATGATATGTCAATACATGAATTTAAACTTATTAATAATTATTTATTTTACTTGAATAATTTATTCATTAATCAATTAATACATTATACATTAGGAACAAACGGGGATATAAAAAATGAGATGTTTAACATTATTGTTGAACAAAATATGATTAAATAAGGATAAGATAACTTTATCTTTAATCATAACAACTAGGAAAGATTGAAGATAATTCCGCTTTCCCTTTTAATAAAATTCAATGTACAAGCTTCTCACGATTGCATAATAATAATCGTGGATTTGAGTTAACTATTTGTCTCACAGTCACACTCACCCAACTTTTAAATTCTGATGTTGCAATTAATAATTTAATTAAAAAAAAAGGACTTGAACATATGCCCTTCCCAAATTTATAACAATTTTTGAAAAAGGCTTGAAACTTGTGATCAACGCCAATAATTTAATTTAATAAATTATATTTATTACTTTAATACGATATTATTGATGGCATGCTAAACACCTCACTCTATAAAACTTCAAATTCCCCTCTTAAAATTAAAAAAAAAATATATATATATATATATATATATATATATTGCTCCAAGTTGCTGTGCTTGGATGGCACAGCACACCTGCACCCCACGGCAGTGCGTAGGTTCGAGCACCCACTGTAATGTGAATATTTATCGTTTGGGCCCTCATTTGTGTGTGAATTAATTATGGTTTAATCATTTTAGGAGAAAATATCAGTTTTCCCACTTGAATAGGGGTTTGTATTTTGAATTGTACCATAATATTTAACATAATGACCCCGATAATTATAATTAATATATAACTCAAAAAATAAATAATTAAAAAAAATTATTACATAGTTGTATTTTTGTTGTATCCGTTGGTTGTATGTTCACTTTTTTTTTTTTTTTTTTCGGATAATTATCCTGCTCAATGATTGAACGGTGCTCGTTGGCTGGTGGCTAAATTTGACTACCAGACATGTCTTTTCCTCTTTATTCATTTCAATGCCATAATCACATAGACATCCATCAGTGACACCACCTTTGTAGGCGAATCCGAAATACACAAGCATTATGACTCAGTTTAGACTCGCAAACTTGTGATGACAAAACTTGATTTGTAATTCGCAGCTAGCAGTCAAGCGCCACTTCATTCCAGGACAGCTTAACACAAATGGCCCACGTGAGCCTTACATTACTTATAATTATCACAAACGAACAAACATATATACATGATCAATAACCAGTTTGCAACCACTCCAACTATAATGTTTCAACAACTGCATCGGATCACCGTTCAAAACCTAGGCATGATCAATCAAGGCGGGCCCGGATTTCCTTACAATTCTTGCCTTCACTTCATTGATGAATTGATTGAAGTTCCTATATGATGATCCATTGGTGGACAATGCGTTCTCTAGTGTCTTTTTTACGTCCTTGATATTTTTCCTTAATTCATCACTAGATTTCCCGTTCATCAGACGGTGGATTTTGCACGAGACTTCTTTTCTTGTGATGGGGTTTTGATCACAAAGATTGAGTCCGATTTTCCAATCATCAACAGCTAATTTTCTATTGGTGAATTGATCGGTCAAAAGAGGGAAACAAAGCAATGGAATACAACACCAAATACTTTCTAAAATAGAATTCCACCCACAATGTGTCAAGAACCCTCCGATTGCCGAGTGAGAGATCACATCAATCTGGCAGCACCACGGAACGATCAAGCCTCTATCTTTAATACTTTCTTCAAATCCAACGGGTAGGAAATCGGTTTCATTAGACCTGACAATGTCAGGGCGAAGCACCCAAATAAAACTCACTTGACTGAGCAAAAGCCCTTCAGCTATCTCTACAATTTCGTTTTTACTAACATGTGCATAGCTACCAAACGACACGTATAAAACAGACCCCGGAGGCTTGGAGTTGAGCCACTGGGTGCAGTCAGAGTCGGACCACAGGCTCGTGGAGACTGAACTCTTGACGAACCCAGAAGGGAAAATGGGTCCAATTGCGTATGTTGGTTGCTTCTCTTTCAGGGCCGAGAGAGTTCCTTGTTCGAGCTCTTGGACCGTGTTGATGATTATAAAATCTGCTCTTTTAACGTCCTCAAAAGCCTTGAATATGATGTTGTGTACTATAGTTGATGTGTCGGTTACTTGAAGGTATGACATCAAGTCCTTTGGCTCTATAGGTGCGACTCCAGGTATATAATCAACACTGTCCTCTCGTTTATCTAGCAAAATTGAGTTTAAACGTATAAACAGCACATATGAGTTTGTAGTTAAACTATATACGCCAAAAAAGCATAGTCGTTTTATAAACTTTGTTGAGTTTTTGGTACATACCAACAGTAGCGAAGTGGCCATGAGTTCTAAGAAGGTCCAAGTGATAGTAGAGGGAGAGAACCAAAGCAGGCTCAGTCCAAAAGGAGATATTGATCAGGTTGTATCTTTTCGAAATCATAGAGGACCACACGTAAAAGGTATCTGTTATCAAGCAGCTGGCTTTAGGGTTTGAGTGCTGTACTATATCTCCAACTAGTTCATCAACATGCGCCGAAAAGACATGTAGAAGACCCGTCCAGAACTGGTCATGGTTGAGAGACCTATCGAACCCTAATGGGAAACCATCGCTGACGGTTCTGTAACGTATGTCGAGACCGGATTCTCGAACGTCGGAGAAGATGTCATTGTCAATATGGGCGGTTTGGTCAGAGCGGGCTTTGGTTATTTGGTGGTGGATTGAGTGGGTGTTAACGAAGGTGATGGTGAAGCCGTTTGAAGCAAGCTTCAAGGCTAGATGAACGGAAGGGATGATGTGGCCTTGGAGAGGGTATGGTATGATAATTGCGTGAGGTTTTTGGTGATTGTTCTCCATATCGATCGATTGGTGTGTGTATGTGTAATATGTGATGGGAGAGATAGCCAGAGACCTAAAATGGTTAGTGTGGAGGTGAGGAGACTATACTATCATGTGATCTATTTTATGTACGTGTTGTATCGATATATCTTTGTAAAATCGAAAGTTTAATCTTGAAATGATCTAGATAGTTATAGGAAGAAATAATTTAAGCAGTCTTCTAGGCAACATTCTTAGCTTTTAAAGCTATATATATACACTAAAAAAACTTTTTATCAGATCCAATGAAAGATTTTCGTGATAATAAAAAACTCATGAAAGTTTCTTATGATAATAATCAAATAAAAATTATTCATTTATATTTTTATCTTTTTTTTTTTTTTATCCATCAGATTTAATAAATGGTTAAAATTTTTTTGTCCTAACTTTGGAGGGACACTGTCTGTAGAATCATTATATATATATATATATATACTCACGCAAGTGGGGTGGTGAATGCGAGTGAGGTGGCGAAGTGGTAGCCACCCCCACCAGCTTCTCTAAGTAGAAATTGCAGGTTCGAACATAATAAGTCTCATTTTCATTTGAATGGTCATCTCTCAATACTTGGAAGCAGTTATGTAAATCATACTACTAGAATCTCATATAATCTGGTCTTTACAATTCTTTGATCCTGACAAAGTGTTGGTGATATACATATATATATCAGGCACGATATAATCTGTAAGCATACAGATTTAATAGCTATTAACTATATATAAAAAAGGGATAGAGGGTTGATAATCAATAACAGGATTCCACACTCTTAGAATTCGTTTGAAATTGAAATGAAAATTTTGGTCTCGATAAAATATAAACAGACCACTACAACAAAAAAATAAAAAAGTAGATAAACCAGTACATACTTGTTTGGCTGAGAACGTCAAATGCAGAGACTGGTTGAGAATGAGCATGGCTGGGAGTATGGTGATGAACACAGAGATATTGGTGATGAGATGAGATTTAACATATTGTAATTGGATATTTTTTAAAGTTCTATAAAAACAATGCAATCTTGGTAAGCAATGTGACATAATACCCATCTTCAGCCAATTAAATTAGACACAGAGTGAAAGACAGTTCACTGTAGTCTGTCATACTTGATGCGATGGAGGACAATAATTGATAACTAAGTGATTGGTGGGAGAGTGGGAGGGAGGACAATAATTGATAGTTCTAGACTGAAAAAGTAAACTGTGCATAGAAAAAATGCAAAAATGTTTATTATATGAAAAGAAAGCGGTAATATATAATTTTGGTGTTAATGGGTGGCATGGAGTGGGAGACAAGTTCATGTGTGGTCTGTCATAGGTGGTGGGGAGGGTGGACAATAATTAATAGTTTGAGGCAGGCAGCGTAAGAGTTGACAAATCATCCCCGGTTTACCATTGCTTCTGAGCGCTTTTCAATTATTGATTGTGGGGTGACATGGCGACATGGGTCTCGCAGGCAAACAATGATGCATGTATCTGACAGCTAGTATTATTACAAGTGTATAAGGAGAGGTCTTCCACCGTTTGACTAAAAAAATGTGAAAGGGAGAATACAATTTTGGAGTAACAAAAGTATAAACTTGTTCTCTCTATTTTTTTTTGTCCTTTGACATGTTACAAATGAGTATATGAATATATTCTTCCATCACGACTATAATTTTTAAAGGAAAAAAGTTAGGATAAATAATATGAAAATGGTTGAAAGTTGTAAAGGAACTTTGACAAAAAAAAATAAATCTGTTACGAAGATCGAGCTAAAACGTAACCGATATGCCTGTTAAATGCAAATCTGAATTGTAGGTTATAATATGAAGTATAAGGTTGTATCATATTTAAAAAGTAATAATATGTTTCTAATTAGAGACAAAGATGGTTGTGACAATACTATATTGCATCAAAACGTTTGGCCTTTCTTTAATTGATGAATGAATTTAACAAAGCTTCTTTTGAAGGATGAATGAGAGAGGAAGATCGGGTAAAACATATATTAAATTCGTACAATACAAGCAAATTAGAAAAAACTGAAAAAATTCCACGCCATCCATTTCTAAGTCCTTTAAAACCCGACAATATAATGAGTTAATTTGGAGAACTCAAACTTCAAATATTGCAACACTGAATGAATGCTTCTTTTAGGAAAAATTACACTAAAGTACTTGCACCTATTGTATTATTGCAATCATGATGTGAGTTTGAACGAAATTTTGGTTTGACTAACATAGATATAATAGAAAAGTTAAATTTTGAAAGGTAAATGAGTCTTTTAGATATTAAATAAATTGAGAAAATAAAAAATAGTTTTTTTTAAAACTAATAAAAAATAGTTACACCCCAATTAAAAATCACCATATCACACTAAATTTTAAAATAATTTAATTAATTTTTTTTAAATTAAAAAAAAAATATTTTTTTAGGGGTGGAGATCCACCTTCGAGTGATTACATCAACATCAACAGAAACTTCATTCAAACAGAAAAAACATCAATAGAAACTAACAAAACACCAGAAATATTAATCAACATGCCAAAAACATTAATCCACTCATTTTCATCACAAAAAAGTTTTTTTTTTTTTAAAAAACCATTCATCAACTCACCAAAAATATTAACAAAACACCATCCTTAATCCATCATCATCAACTCATCTTAAAAAATACTCAAACAGATCTTAAGAATAAAAAAAATATTTAAACATCTGGGTTCGTAAAACCCAGATTCGACTGGGTTCATCGTGAACTGAATCGAATCTAGGTCGATGGGTTCATGACTATGAAACCAATCAAATCTGGGTTCATCGACCCAGATTCGATTGGGTTCACGACAAATCTAGTTGAACCTTGGTTTGACGAACCCAATCAAAACTGGGTTTATAGTGAATCCAATCGAATCTGGGTTGACAAAGCTAGATTCGACTAGGTTTATGACTGCGTGAACCCATTGACTCAGATTCGACTGGGTTCATGGTTCAAACCCAGATGCCCAGAAGAAGATGATGATGAACAAAAAAAAGAATAAGAGAAGAAGGAGAGGGAGAGAGCGATGAACTCGGAAACCCAAAAGAATAAGAAGAAGAAAAGAAAGAAATCGAGAGGGAGAGAAACATTTTGTTTGTTAGTCTTTACTTTTTTTATAATATCCCAAATATTATTTAAACTATTATAAATTTCGTGAAACGCCACAATTTTTATTAGATAAAAAATTTGACACGTAAAAGACTATTTTACCCTTGAGATGTTTATTTTGTCGTTGATTGACCGTTAGTCAAATTTAGTCAAAAGTATTTTTATGTAATTTAGTCTAAACTGACATAATTATTGCAACAATGTGATAGGTCTAGCACTTTAATGTATATATATATATATTTTTTAATAATTATCACATTAGGTGGTGGCTTTTATTTATTTATTTATTTTTAAAATACTAGGTTGAATGAACAGTTACCATTAAAGTACATTGGATGGTAACAGTTTCAAATGAGATATTATCACTTAATGAATTTAGGACATTTTCAGGTTGATGAAGGTTGACTACCATCAATCTACATTGAGCAGTGGTGACTATTTTTTTTTTTTTTAGATACCACCACTAAACCAATATCATGTTGTTGACTCTTTTATTTTCATAAATGAGTATTTTGTAATTAACATATTTGATAATTTTTTAGGGGCAGAATTATATGAATCCTTCGTCGTTCATTTATACTTATTATAATAAGTATATGGATGGATCCTTTAAAATGAAAATCAATACATTGATGGATAAAATAGTAGATTTTATGTCTATAAAGTATTAATTTAAATGATTTTAATTTGGTTTTTTTACTTATAGTACAATTTAAGTTAAAAAGTATCTTATTTAAAAATCAAATTTTCTCACTTTTATCTTAATGAAAAAGACTTTTATCAATAAATATACTTTAGTGTCCCAAATTAACCTCATATTATTATATTATTATTATTATAAATATAAACCTCATATTATTATAAATATACTTTAATTTCCCAAATTAACCTCATATTATTATATTATCATCAAAATATCTCTAAAAAGAAAATTTCAATTTTAATCAAATCCTTAAACTAACTTTAGGACCGTCATTTGATGGGGACATAAGACATTATTATTGTATGGCCAACCATAAGATAAAGAAGTAAAACATGTGGTCGCAGTCCAAACTCCAATCCGTATCAAGACCGCAATTGATAAAACACAATACCTTCGATTTTCCGATTTCCAACGTTTCTGTACTTTATGGACAAAATATAAACAATTCAATTTTGATCTCTCTCTTTCATGTTGTCTAATAAGTTAAAATGCTTAAATCATATAATTCGAACTAATAGATATGGACTCTACGGACCAAGGCACTAAGCTAATAATTTTATATATATGGTTGTTGCGATGTTAATATTAATTGGAGAAAATTAGGAATTAATTTATTGGTAATGACTTTGTTCACAAAATTTAGCGTCGGCTTGGATGGTCATTTTGTAATTGGGAAAATATCTTACAGGAACTGTACAAGTTGTATTATAAAATTCTTCCAAACACCATAACTGCCGCCAGGCGATATTGACTGGCAAACTAGAAGAGATTGATTAAAATAATTTTAACAGTAAAAACCAATCCCATTCTTAAAGGGGTATTTTTATATTATAACTTAAACCTTTTAGCTTTATTGATCGTTATTAATATAATATGGTATCAAAATTAAAATATAAATATCATACAGAAATTGTACAAATTGTATTATAAAATTCTTCCAAACACCACAATTGCCAGGCAATATTGACTGGCAACCTAAAAGAGATTGATTAAAATAATTTTAACATTAAAAGAATCCCATTCTTAAAGGGGCATTTTTCTATTATAACTGAAACCTTTTAGTTGTATTGACTGTGGTTACTAATATGATATCAATATTGGTTGTATTAACTGTGGTTATTAATATGTATCAAAATAAAAGTATAACATATTTGTGTTCAAGTTCTCGATATGATTATTTTTAAATTAGTTATTTGTATTTGAACTTCAAGCCCCGATCCATTAATTTACGTTTGATCGTACAATGGAATACTTAAATATTACGATTGAACCTTTTCCTAACAGCTTTAAAACTTTGAGATCATGTGATTGCTAACAAAACCATTTGTTTGAGATCCGATGTATTGAATTTATAAGATCATAAGTCTTGGAATTGTTTAATTTTCTTTCAACACAACAAAATCTTCTAAAAACAAAAAACTGATGTCAGAAGATCATTCCACATACAAAATCAAGGACTGAAAACTTTAATACCTAATCTTTATGAGAAAGCATTCAAGTAGCTTGGGCAGGTGGTAAATAACACAGCCCACCTACTTCCTCACTCAAAGGTTGTGGGTTCTACATATGAACTCTCCCACAATTTGTGGGTCTCTCTCTCTCCCACGCACCGTGGGTTGCACTTCCACTCGATATAAGTTACTCCCTCCCATTTTGGGAATTGTTCTCCAAATCGCATCCCAAAGTTATATCCCTATTGGTTCCCGCTGCCTCTTGGACTAAGTGCCAATCATCAAAAGATTAAAAAAAAAAAAAGCATTCAAAGGATGACAGGAGAAAGTTATCTTCAGTCATTTGTGGTTACACAGTTCCTCAAATCTGCTATAGAACACAATATACAGACCAAGTGCAAAATACAATTTGACAGGGAACTGTTAATTAAGTGTTTCCAGGTTTATGTTTGTACAAGGGGAGGAGGAGACTCTATAATAATATTCAGAGAACTTTTTCCACACAAAGCAAGGATTTTTCTTGCCTAGCACTGGCCCCTTATCAAGCACTCCTCAGGTCAGTTAAACAAGGTAATGACTATGGTTACATGTTCCAACAACAAAAGTTATTTTGCTTTATGACAACGCTCATCCGAGATCCAAATTGGTGGACACCTCAACCCTGACTGCCAATTTTGAAATCCGAAAGGGATGCACTTTCTCGAGCTTCAACTGTTGATGTTGGTTCTTTCTTGTCAAACCCAAAGAACGAGCAATTTTGAAATGCATCAAGACTGCTGGCGATCAGACGGTTCAATCCTCCAAGGCTGTCACCAAGAATTACATCTTCACAACGATATTTAGATGATGGTATGTCCAAATCTAATGGTCCTAGAGAGTCGGGCTGCAAATGTGGAGAACATAAATAAGGTCAATTATCAACAAAAACCAGCTCAAGAGATGTATAAGAACAAGAAATCTTATCAATTATGGCTTAAAGATTATGATTGCCCTAATTCTTATAGACAAATATTGGAAAACAGTGACAGGCTAACAGGCTCCTAATCAGGGTTGAGGTTGAGGAATGACAAGACTTTGACTGAAATGAAAAAGACATGAGAACAAAAGAAATGATACATACCCAATATATATCTGTGAGCCCAGCGAAATCCTTTACAGAATTGTCAAGGTTATTTGGATCAGAAAGATACTCTTCCATAGGATCCTCACAAGCATGGTAGTCTGTACATTCCTCAGCATCAGGTAACTCCTACAGCAGAAGTAAATTATACAATTGGTTTCATGTTAGATGAAGTTATTCTTCTCCTATGAAAATATTAACATTTCATTATAAAATGATACCTCAGCAAAGCCGCCAGAACCCACTGAGCTTGTTCTTGCAATCTGATTGCAGGCTACCGGAGCAGCATCGGGTAATCCAGAAACCTCTTGACAATATATTGGATTACTTTGAAATGAGAATGCATCACATGTTTCTTCAGCATCCCAAATGGAAGAAGAATGGGATGCCAAGGTTGATAAAACTCCAGTCTTATTTTGATGTCTAGATATATGAGCAGCAATGGCAGCATCAAATGAGTCACAGCTGAATGGTATCTGCTGAAGACATTGAGCATCGGCAATAGCTGGCACATCCATATCATGAGGCACGTCTGAAAGTAGATCTCCAATGCTTATATTGGTTAGACTGTCTGCCCACTCCCCAGCAGATAGTGCAGTACCATTGCTCAATCTCTCGTCACTCTAAAGCATACACAGGAGAGAATACAAATTCAGGTTACATTGATACAATATTGATAATATGATGTCATGACCAGTAGACTTTATTTCAACTTGCTATGCCTTAAAAGTATGAAACACGACATATTCAACTGACAAAATTTAATGATACCTCTGGAATATGAGACAAAAAAGCAAAGAAGGGTAAATCTCTCTGTGGCAGATAAATCAGTCAATCACTCACATCAAGGAAATTGAGACACAGAAGCTACATTTTTAAGTATAAAACAGGGATCCTTTGTTCTTAATGATGATAATAGTGGCAGAATTTAAGTATTTCAGAGGTGCATATATATAGAACCAGTAACCAGGCCAGTATAATGAAAGCGTCTAGATAAATTTAAGAAAAGAATGGGAAAGGTCAGAAGACAGTTACCACATCTTCCAGTTGTCCTCTGATAGCGTCACCACCAGTCTCCTTCCTGTGCCATGATACGTGTGCTGCAGAAACAGATGACTCTACAATACTACTTTTGGGAGCACTGATGTATGTACTCATCTCATTTGGCACATCACTTACAGAGGGTGAAAATGCAGGGTTTTTGTTTGTTAAAGTTAGATGATCATTATAGCAATCCACAGGTTTCTCAGACTGATCACTAGTAGATGAGACAGATGTGGTCATTGCATTCATGATCTGCTCCTTCCTATTTTCCACATTTGTATTTTGTGCACCAGGAATATAGCAGGATGCTAAGGGAGCTTGCAATGTTACAGACTCAAGTTCACTACTTGAAAACCAACCATACCTTCAAAGAGAGTTAATAAATTAGTTAGCTTATTCGATAATCTAATGCGGAAGCACTGTATTTAAGTTCAAAAATGAGAAAGCAACCTCAAGCGGAACAGTGGAGGGCTTCCAATCATTGCATATACATCTGCTGCACTGACAATTGAGTCTTGAGTCCATCTCCGATAACCCATCAAATTCTCCCTTTGAACACTGTAAGGAAAAAGCATTAGCTCTCCCGATGCTACACTTGAATTGCCCCATTTGCGATTCAGATGTTCTAACACTGATGATATTTTTTTACGAGTACTAAGTGTGAGCTCCAGATGCGGATTATGGTTATCCTGTGAATAGATGAAAATCCAATTATTTCTCGAACACTGCTCAACTTCTTAAACTTCATTCCACATCATGAAAATAGTTTCGTTTTCTGCTCACCATTTCAAGGGCTCTCCGAGTACCATCATCAATTGGAAATAGTTGGAGCTTAAGTTTTGCAGAAGTTTGTGCATTGCTCTCTGTATAAGGATTTTGTGAAATAGAGGGCAAGGGAGGCAGAGCTCTATCAACAGATTCAGGAGCGTTGTGCTCTGAAAATTAAAATGTCAAGGCTTATGATTAAGAAATTTTGCACACTCTTACAGGATTCATTTCATATGAAAAACATAGATTGGTGATATTCAACCTCACCTGGTCTACCTTGGTCAAGTTCAACTTCTTTATCAGTAGTTGTGCGCTCCAAATGCTCTGCAGCATCAGCAACTAAAGAAACCCCAGCAATAGCTGCCTTTTCCCATTTTTTATAAGCAGCTGCTGAGACTGTACCTCCTACTACAAATTGAGGAAGAACTAAGAAACAAACAAATAGGAAACAAAAAAAACTGGCACAGAACTATGTAAACATACAAACACAAAATTCAACCCACTCACACATTCTCCATCTTTTAATGCATATCTCTCCAAAAGACTAAAAGACATGAAAACAAAAAAGAATCACCTGGTCTCCGTCGTTGCCTTGAAGGCTTCATGTTAAATGAGTCTCCCTTGTTGTTACTACGATTAATACCTATGTTAACATTGCGCTTTAGTGGTGCTTTTCCAGGTCCTAACTTCTGTATGTTTTGACTGTCAACAAGAACCAGTTTAACCATGCAAGCATCAGCTCCGGATGCTCTACTCTGATTTGAGACAGTGCTTGGAGCTGTAGGTGAATAGCTTTCCCCATGGGAAGATCGTTTTTTGACATTCCTCTTCCTGTCTTTCAAGAGTTGATGCTCCTTCATGGGAAATAGATTTATAAACATCAATTTCAGCGCATGCAGAAGATGTCAAGTTTCATACATGGGAAAGCATTCAAGTACGAAATGTTAAGAATCTAGACTAACCAGGGCTTCTATAAATATCTTAAACCTTCGAGGCTTTAGGTGAAGTTTTGAAGCTTTGCAACTATATTTTTCCAGTAAAGACCACCTGCGAAACAAGTTACAAAATTATTTTTTTGAAACTATAAATCAATCTATGATCAATCCGAATGATGTTGTCCAAAATAAAACATTATTTTTAACAACCATGATGTAACTACCACTACTAAAATATGATGCCTTTCCTCTCTTGATGCCCTTGTTTTTTGTACCTAATCCATACTTCATAAATGGTGCAGCAGAGCTTAGTAGGAGAAAAGTCCACCTGATGCCCAAAGGCTTCTTTCCAGCTAAAGACATACAATCAACAGCTATAATTTTTTGCAATGCACATATGCTGGGTTATTAAATCACCATTCTCAAGATATTATCTTGCACATGCAATTTCCAGTTTCAAATTGTTTCTACTTCAAGTGTATATGTATCAAGAATGCAGCCACAATTAAAAAAAAAAAAAAAAAAAAAAAACCAATTTGTAGTAACATTACCATCGAAGCATTGCAGCATTGGTATCTTTGGAGTTTTTCGCATCCAGACATAATCCTGGACCCAACAACTTGTTCATCCGCCTTACAAGACGATAGTAATAATGTCGAACCTGATAATAACAAAAAACAAAATTGAATATCAAGAGTTCAACAAGAAAAGAAAAACAATCAAGAATATGCAACACCATGTGAGAGCAGTTGTATCTAATAGAAAATTACCTGATCCTTGTTTTTGCTTTGGACCCGATGCGTGATCTTCTCAAAATTCTGCAACCAAGTCACAACACAGTTAGGAAATATCTTTAAAGAGAATCAATATAGCCAAACTTATATGCCACCATGTCAGCAATAACACACCTTGCCAACTTGGCGTAATGCAGTGAAGAAACTTTCCTCCTCTTCCCGTGTCCAAGCAGCCCATTGGCGTGTCGGTTTCTTAGCTACATTTGATGTAATAAAATTATCCAGTGGTCAGTACATTTACCAAAGCAAACAAAGTAAAACCAAAAAGAACTACAAGCAGAACAACATACCAGGCTGCTGCTGCTGCTGCAATGCAACATTACTTAAGGTAGATGAGGCTAAACCTTGGTCTTCATCCCGAACTGAAGTATTCCCAGGATGAATGTGCACCTCAGAATCCAAGGACAACTGCGACAATGTCTGCATGTTGAAGTCATTACAATCACACAAACATCATATACATGCTGTTCAGCTGCCAATCACTTGAATTTCACTACTCTCGATCTCCAACTCCCCACACGTAGGGAACACGACAACCCTGGCCACGAAAACAAGACATCAGCTCAACACCTGACAACAATCCAATCTATAATCAATCATAACATGCAACCTCAATAAAATCAATACAATCACAACAAACGATCGCAACCTCAATAAAATCAATCCAATCACAACAACCAATCTCATCACAACAAGAACAAACCCAATTTACAATTTTCAACAACATTGAAATCCCCAACTCAAATGTCACTAGCAAACGCTAACAACAACACACTTCAGATCCCAAGAACAAAACTCAAACTCAACTAAAATCAACACAACAACTACCTGACTCACCAGAATTGCACACAATTCATCATTCTTCAACAATTAAACCTAGTAACACCAACAAAAACCATAAAGTTCCTTCATTTTTCGCTTTTCCCTAATTTTTCTCAGCAACCAAACACAACCTAGGGTTTCGAGCCACACAATTCAGATCAACATCAACCTCTTTTCCCTCAATCAAGTATTTTAATACACAAAAAAGCGAATCCTGAAAACGATTTTCGAATTAGCCAAAAAAAAAAAAAAGTACCTGACAGAACAAACAAACCCTGGAATTGCAAGCCGCGAGCTTTCAACGAAACAAAATCGAAACCGGACGGAATCTTCCGACAGACGTCTACAGTTAGGCGAGGAAGAGAAAGGAAGAGACTTTTTTTTTTTTTTTTGGTTTGTTTATTTTTGGTTTATTTTTATTTTTTTTAATTTTTATTTTTTCACTTTGTTGAAAAGAAAAGGAGAAAGGGGTGTCATTAGTTTAATTTCAAAGTTAAAAAACTGGAGTCAGGAAAATTTAGTTTTTCTTTTTTTCAGTTTTGAGTTGTGTTTTGTGACTTGTGAGACTTGTTTTGCTTTAAATTTAATCTAACTATTTTGGTCTCAAACCATTCCCGGGTAGTACTTAAAAGAATGATAATTTTTACCCTAGGAGACCTAATTGGTAACAGGAAAGTTGGTGGTGATTGATTCAAGTTCTAACAAATGTGTGTGATTGTACACAAGTTATTATTATTGTTGGTTTTTATAATTGTGGTGAGACTTACAAGGTAGAAAAGAGGTATGATAGTTGCTGCAAAAAATTTAATGTGTTAAATGAATAGGAACTTGTAATTGACACATGTTAGGTTATGGAGGAGGATGGGCCAATGCATTTTTGTGATTCAAAACTATCATTAAAAGGTCTTATTGTTTACATACAATTGTCAAATATTTGTTTAGAAGTAAAACTGCAATGTTTACAATTGACCATTGATCTGCTTTTCTCTCTTATCTCCCATGTTCTACATTTCCTTTTTGTTTTTAACTTTTTAAAAGGTTATGAGGCGGTTGCGGTGATTTAAGCTGGGGCTGTGTTGACCATTCAACAAATTTTCATCCATACCTACGAAGACTAGCATAAGGTGGATCTATTCCACGTTAAAGAACAAGAAAAGAGATAAATATACATAAAAAAAAAAAAGCTATGGAAATATTATATATCAAGCTGCACTGGAGCATCAGAGTATAAACACTTTTTATAAGGCAAATTGTACCTTGCAGTCAAGGCAAGACAATTCTAACAAGAAAAGTCATAACAAAGAAATAAAACATGTTGAATTCTTTAACAAGTCAAATTATTATACCCAATAAGCAGAATTAGACTTTTGAGAATTTATAATTTTCCTTTAATAGGGCGAGAAATTTGTCAGGATGATCAGGAGGAGAACGTGGCTTCGTGCATCAGGCCACCTCGTTCTCAAATATCATGATGAAGCTCTTTGTGGGACCCTTTTGCGGGCTCCACCAGGTCCAGGTTCCTGTGAGTTGCGATATTTTTGAAGTTTTGAAAAACTGGATTTTCTCAAGTTGTTTTTCTTTTGTTTTGGGCAACAAATTTGACGGGAAAAGCATAGCCGGCTGTTGACGCCTTTAGTTAAAAGCCACAGCCAGAGCCCTGTACCTTTTGATGTGGGTTCCATATCCCATAAAAATATCTCCCACTAATTTGTATGGATTGCCTCTCAATCTATACTTGAACCACCATTTTACTGTTGGGTGGACTGATCCTTCCGATATAAGAGCAGTTCTCCGAATCATACTATTGATATCTCATGCCGATTGATTCCAGTAATCTTCTAGGTTAGTCTAAGAAATTAAAAAAAAAAAAATGATAGGAAAAGTTTTGATGATTTATACAAGACTCATGGAGGAAGTTAATTATACACAACAAAATGCACTTAAGGAATCATTAGTCGGTTACTGCTATCAACTTGTGGTTGCCTCTTGTGCACTTGTTCTGTATTGTCTTGAGAGCTTTAGTGAGTGTTTCTCAGAATTGTCCCAGCATATCATCTTCCATTGCTATTCTGTTCTAGGTACCATTGCATGGCGTAAACAATCTTCAGGAAAGGCTGCGACATATGCCTGCTTGATTTCCCTCTGCATACAAGATTTCCTCTTCGATTATGCAAGGCAACGATTATCAGAAGGTAATAATATTAAAACTGCAGGATCTGCAGGTAGATTAGTAGATTACCATTACAAGAAAACGTGGTTATGAGAAACGCTTGCCTCTGAGAAAGTGTGAACCTAGCTGATGTTATTCGGCTGCTGACATCAAATTGCTATGAAAACGATCTTCAAATAGTATAATTAGCCTGGCTAGTTTTGTTGGTGTACGATATAGCCATTCTATGGACAATGGCTGCTCTGAAACTTCATCTGACCGTGGCCAATTTGGAAAGCATTAGTCTGTACATTGGGTCTCCACGATCAAGAACATGTTGCTCCCAATCTGATCTAACTCCAAAAGGATTCTCCTTGAGCCACACTCCTTGATTGATTTTGGTATTGCAATGGTCTTGCACAAGAGCAAGTTTACCCTTGCTATATTCTAAAAATTGTGCTCTCATTCTCACAGCGACTTCTTCTATGTCAGATTGCAGAAACACCTAGAGAATGATGAAATATTAGTAAATACCTGAGCAAGCCTGTGACTTTAACTCATTCAGATTTCATATATATCAACACAAAATTATAGGGGTACCAGAAATTTATTGTAAGAAACAAAGCCAAATTAGAAGTACGTAAATGAAACCAAATTAGATATGTACCTTCCCATCATAAGTTAGGAGATCTGCCACTGCTTCAACTAGTGACCTTTGCAGCATTCTCCATCTATGTTCTGTTTTGTTGAAATCAGGGTTTGGACACTGCACATTCACAAACATAATTCAAAAAGCTTAATTTTTCACATATGACTTAGAAGATGAAGAGGGAAAAGGAGTACAATTAAAAGCAAATCAATATCATTCAATGTCTGTAAATTAAATTTACTGACTCACTTTCTGCAATATCTTTTATGAAGTTGCTCTCTGTAAGGCCATTTTACAGAGAGCAACTTCATAAAGCACTTCTTTTCTTCCAAATTTCAAACTAAATTGAGAAACAATAAATACTACTTCAACCACTCAGAAGTGCTTAAACACTTCTCAGGACTGGTGAAAACGGTAACAGAAAAGGCAGTGGAAGCAACTGCGAGGAAGGCTGTGGTGGGGTCAAAGAAGTGGCCAAGACCTATAACTGTTATAGTGATGCTGCAGCAGTTTAAATTGACAGTGGCTGTTTATGAAAGATTGGCGGTCTTGTAGACTAAGGAGCAGCGAAGGAGATGGTTGGAATTCTGTTGTTGGTTGTGGCAAAGCATATTGCATCTTTATGATGCATTAAAAATACAATATAATTTAAGGGGAAAGCTTATTTTTCATTACTACGTATATTAGGAACATGAATAACAATTCTCATAAATAATGGCATTGGATAAGGCAGATTAAAAAGAATCTTTACCTGTATTGATACAAGAATCAGCTGTCCTGGGTAACTGGAAACTATTGAACGAAATGTTGATGTAGCATTTGTCTCAATGAAGAACCTAACACACACAATAATAACCACAGGGTTAAAATCAAAAAACCATAATGTCAAGTCAATATATCCAGTTCTTATGGCAAAGCATCCATGCAACACAGAGATTATAAATGCCAACCGCCTCGAATCAAATCGAACTTAATACAGAAGGCTAATCAGTCTAACATATTCTTTCTCGCCTTGGATGCATATCTTTAGCACAAAGCTAAAGGCAACAGGCCATACCCATTTGTTATGCCAGATAGACGAACCGAATCTAGACAACGCTGCACAAGCTGAAAACATCGTATTGTTAGACAAGGATGAAATTTAGAGCTTCAAGCATGAAGTACGAAACAATCCAAAAAGAGAGCATAAAACCTTGGCATTTATTTCTAAGCCAAGAAAATTCAAATCCTTCCTCTTTCTAGCCATCCCCAGAAGAAACAGTCCATTACCTGTCAATTAAATTTCAAGAGTTGGAAATGAGACAGATTTTCTTGTCCTTTCTCTATCTATTATTGTAAATGGAGCTTATGTTTACAGAAGAAATGTGCAAATGAAAAAAAGCAATCCACTACTGTGTGACTGTCATGCACTCTTTTATAACAAACTGTCTTTTGCTTTCTTTTTAGCCAGGGTTAATTAAAAATTTTAAATGAATATTTTTAATTTAATAGTCACCATCTTGAAAAACCTATTGAAGAAAATACTAACAACAATAGGAGAATTACAGAAGAAGTACCACTTCCAATATCAACTACCAGAGGTTGTGCCGCATCAGAGTAGGCTGCATCCCAGTCAATTTTAAATGGAAAAGCCTGCAGAACGCATTATTCTGAAGCAATTAGAAGAATTTCCAATGGTACAAAGGTGAAGATTTTTCTCTTTTGAGTCATAAATGGATGTGACAGAATAAAAATTTTAAATATTTTCTGCTCAAGAATATTGTTGGAATAGTGTAACCAAATAGAGATGAAGTTTAGAAAGTGTACTCTGTCTAAGGCCATGACTCCAGGAAGCTTCCTTCCTTTAAGAAACTCCCACACAACTGAAGCACTATTGACCATGTTTATACCCAATGCTGAACCTGATTCTTTTGCTATTGCCTTACATGCCATACCTCCAACAACAGTTACATTGCATTTGTTTTGACTTATTTCGCAAAGCATTCTAGCCAAATTAGATGCTCTGTTAAAGTATTGATTAGAGAACCCGAATTTCACCGGACCAATCCATATAATTTTCTGTGATACACCAAGAAAATACATAAGCAACTCCGAGCATTGAAAAAGGAATAATAACAGAATCAAAACAATGCAGTAAACAAGTCGTGAAACAAAATGTGATCATCAAATATGTAATACAGACTACCATAAATGTAGAATTTTAGCAGAATTAGAATTTATACATATAACTATGCAGGATAATTCTAATTAGTAAAATAGTAATCTTTATGTCAGAGCATAAGATTTTGGTGTAGCAAACTAGCAATATATGGTATGGCTAGACCTAGTATAGGTCCTGTTGAGATCTTAATAATCATATTATTTTGCTGTATTGGTATAAGTTATAAAATATATCACTTTTCCAATGCTTCAAAAAACTCCATTTCAATTTTTTGTTCTGATAATTTATTAACTGACTCAGAACACATGTTCCCTGACAGTATTTATTGATCCTGTCAAAGTTAGCAAAAAGTAAGGAATCACTTGATTTCCTTTCCTGGATCATAGAAACACAATATATCTGCAGATATAGTTTTATGTCAATCAGATATCAACCAAGTTCTTTCTATTCTAGTACAACTTTACTCTATTTAATTTAGTATCTCATTGAATATTTTTATAAGTTCATCAGTGAAGTTCTTTTTGCTCTCAAAATTTCCATTTCCCGTTTCTTTTGTCGTTTTTCCACAACTTATGAAATTATAAAAAAAAAAGGTTCCAATGAACCTACTAAAATTTGAAACTAAGAATAGCAATAATGAATGGAATCTAGACAATTATGATTTCGACACCCAAAAAAGGGAAAATTGTGTCTCCTTTTCAGTCTACCTTGCTTTTTGTAATAAAAGAACTTATCTCTTTAAGTGACATCGGCCCAAGATCAACAGGTACCCAACCTAAAATAGAAACATGTCTGGATTAATAACCACAAAGGCAAAAATATTATCATTATGTACATAGGCATAATGGAGATGTCATAAATGATAATCCACCTTTCTGCACCAATTGTGGCCTGTGTTTGGCAGTGCCTTTCCAGAATTGACTTACTAATAGTCCAAATACTAACAATCTTTAAGGTCAGCCAACCTCAGGTTGGCGGAAAACTTTATTTGATCAAGACAATGTCTCACTAGCCATAACTTATGAGAAGGGGAAATGGTGTATTGAAACATCACATGCTAAAATGTTGCCAAATGACCAGTTTGAGACAATTAAAAGATGACATTGCTGGGCAATAAACTAAGCTGACACAGATTATTGTTCAAAAGGACAAAAAAAAAATACATATAATAACTAATTGCATGCATTAATTTATTGTAAGAAAAAGAAATGTCAATATCAATTGAGTCGAACTTACCATCTGGAATAACATGGGCAGGAAACATTTCTGAATGCTTTGGAAGATGATTATTAATGCACCAGAAATCTTTTGGATACATAATAGTTATATTTTTACCATGTGCAAACTGGATTAGATCCAATGCAGCTTCATGTGCATCTTTCTCCACTAAACTTGACGGAACAGACAATCCTAGAGCATGCATTATCTGAAATGACATCATACCAACAAAGACCAATCCATCACATCTTGAAGCTAAAAAATGCAAAGCAGCTGCTTTGTTATAGAGATTGCCCCCACCAATCTGCACCACATTAACACACTAACATTAATGACAAATGAAGAGCAGAAAACGAACTAAGGAGACCGATTTAACAGTCAAAAGGGCAGTAGATACACACAATTGCAACATATGGTTTCTTGTCAAGTTTTGCAGCCTCCTTTAGTTGACGCAGGCTTTCCTCAAAATGAAAACCAGCCAAACAGGCACAGCAAAAGCGAGCAACACCAACCGTCGATGCAAGAATTTTATGAGATCGAGAAAATGAATCATTAACAAATATATGAACTCCTGATGATAATAGTTCAGCAAATTTCAAACAGTTGGCAGCTTCCTCTTTGAATTCAGCAAGATTCTCCAGCAGAAGAATATCTCCTTTCTTAAATTCTTCCACATCCAATGAGATCTTAGAAGATATGGACCGTACAGTAACAACTGTAAGTTTAAGAGCTGATGACAAAATATCTGAAAAAGCATCAAGCATTAATGACACCCTCACACTTCAATTCATTCTTTAATGCACTATGAACCATGTGCTGAACCAATAATATGTCCCCATGGTCTAATATAGACAAATTGAGACAGAAGGATCCGCCATATTAACATATTTTTAATCATAACTAACCATCTAGGAATTCTATTAGGAGCTGAAATGAACAATAAATCATACCTGCAACAGATTTTGCATCAACAAGCTTCGAATCAATTTCACTTCTCCAGTCACTCACAAGAATTATCTTAGCCCCAGCTTTATATAAATACTTAATAGTGAAAAATGCTTCAGAAACTAATCGGGAGCTAACATCTAGTTCTTCTCCGAACAATACAGTGGAATCAAACCTAACCATAACAACTTTGGCAAAAAGTTCGTGCTTGGGAAATTCGCTCAGAGTTTGTATGCACGGAAAGGTGTCCGATTCCACCTCATCACCAACATAAGCCTAACCGAGAATGCCAATAGCATCACAATCCAAAAATATCACTTCACTTCACATAAATTAATAAAAATTCATGGAAACAAACATGACTCTGATATATGGCCATACAACACAACAATAAAGTGATTCAAAGTTACATCTTCATTAACAGACATCAAGCTATTCTTGTCCTAGAACTTGAAATATGTATACATTAATCGGACTTTGAAATGTTGAAAATTAGAAATGACAAAACTATTGCAGTACCTTAGATTCAGTTGAGCTTCTAGCAGAACCTGCCAAGAAGTAAATTGAACCGATATGAGAAACTAAACTAAGATATTCAAATGATAATACATGTTCATATAAGAATAACCTTGGGAGAACGATTGAAGACGACTTGGAGAGGCGTCATTGTTTCTGATATAGGAACATGAATGATTCTTTAGTTGAAGCAACTTGCTCGGACAACTGAAGAAGCTGAATTTGTTCAACAACAGAATTCCGTTATGTGTATTCAGTAGTCGAGCCATCGACCCTGAGTTTGAGCCTCTCTCTTTGTCGATTGAAAATGCATTGCAAATGAAATGAGAGCATCGAAGCTTTATCTTTTTTCCGTTTTAAACCGTCTGAGGAAAAAAAGAGTAGACTTCTGTCCAGCTTACAATTATATTTAATTTAAGGGATTGAAATGTAATTTACCTCTAAAACTGTTTTAAAACGGTACCGTTTCAATGTAAAAGAAACAAAGCTGAGGTTTTGTAGGGTGAGGCGACGAAGACAATCTGTGGATTTGGAGTTTGGATCGAGGGAGTGGGGTGTTAAGAAAGGAAGATAATATGGGTGTAGGGTTCATGGTTGGCGTCGTTGGAGTTGTAATTCTGTCACACGCTGCTTATTCGACTATTCAATGTAAGCTCCAATCAATCTAGAATGTATAATATGTGTATATGAATAATATCAGCATGTTTTTGAGATTTAATTTGGTTGCAGATAGGGGCTTGTTGAAGATTACCGAGGAGGAGTTTTCAGGGCCTCCAATGAATGTGAGTGTGTTTTTTCTTTAATGCATAATATTTGATTATTTAAATTCTTAAAAAAAAAAAAAATTGATTAATTAATTTGTAAAAGTTGGGATGCAGGTGGTGGTTGAGTTGCTTATAGGATTGGTGTTATGTATGTGGGCGGCTTTAACGGTGCCCGGCAAGTTCCTGTCTATAAAGCCTGATACTGATGAGAATAGGTATGCTGGTTTTGTCTCCTTTTAAGTATCCTGATGGAAGATGATAATTTTAAGAGAATAAATAGAATTTCGCTTGTAGATTGTTGAACCTTATAACTTGTGGAATCCAGGTCTACTAGGATCTTGTTTTGGTTCTATCTGTTTTTTGTGATTGATGAAAACCTCCCGATAAACTAATTGAAGCACGGTGGCAAGATGTTGGTACAGATTCCTAGCTACTGAATTTGAAGGAATATATAATTGTAATGGTTTTGGTCATGGATAAATTTATGTTCATAAGTAGATGATGTTGAATATAAATGAAGGATTTAGTTAGTTACAGATGAAAGAGCTTGTCTGTTGCCCTCATCTTGTATTAATGTGAAAATGGACCGTGTGCATGAACGTGCCTTAGTCATCTTTGGCGTATGATCTGTATTTATGTTGGGATTACTGTAGTTCTTTTGATTGGTTTAATATCACTCGTTAAGCTTTTCTGTAGGATGCTTAAATAATATGAATGGCTAGCATAGCATGATTGTCCCATAGCTTGCTACTTGTGTGTGCAGAGAACAAATAGACTCCAAATTGAAGGTTTACACTTTTAGTTGAGATTAATGTAATTGTTATTTTTTTAGCATCACTTATCAAACTGTTTCCTTTCCTAGGATGCCTAATACATATAAATGGGTAGCAATTTCCCCCATAGTATGTAACTTGTGTATCCTGAGAACAAAAAGACCCCAAAATTGCAGATTAGAGATATTGAAGCACCTTTATGTCTGGATGCCTTCCTCCCTGACCCTCCCTTTTTTGAGGGGATGCTGAAGATAAAAGTTAACCTATCTCCTTTTTAAGAGGAAAATTCCCTTTGGAGTGGGCAAAACATAAGTTTAGCATCCCCTGCCAATGGTTTTGGTTGCATCCACTCCTTGCACCAGCTTTATGCATTGGGTAGTTTAGGTGTATCTTCTTTAAATTCATTTCATTATTGTTTTCTTGGACCAAAAAATTGATTTTACTATGGAATTAGAGGAGAGCTAAGCCTTGATAAGTCGGCTTGAAAGGTGCTTGTATGCACACTTGGTCATGGTTATGCATGATATAATTTGTACAAACAATTCTCAAGTTAATGTTTGTTAGTAAATTTCTGAGGAGCTTCTCTTTAATTTCTTGTGTTAACATGGAAGTAGGATATATAAAATGACAGCTAATGTGACTGCTAGTGAAGTTTTTTTATTCTTCAATCCATGGCTCATGATCTTTGTGTTTCTGTGTGCAGGATGGTTTCTTTACCAGGAAACTTGGACTTCATGATCTTCAACCACCGTGGAAAGGTATTTTCATCAGAAATGGATCTGAAGCTAAAAATTTGAGATGGTTTCAATCAAACTTAACAATTTTCATGAGGATTATTTGAGGAGAGCTCTATGTTTGGATATTTGCTTGAAAACTTGGAAAGGGTATGGGAGGATAAAACTTTGGTGTCTCCACTTGTTCTAGTTGTTATGGATAATGTTAGTTTGTCTTCATGTTGTTTCCTTTTTTTCCTTATCAAGAAAATGGAGATTGTCTGCACTTCAATTGCAGTTAGCTGCATACTAATTACCTCTCTTGGCAATACAAAAGAAAATGTTGTTATAATCTGGTTAATTGTTGGGAAACTCATTAAGATTCCGTAGAATGGTGTGTGCGTCAGTCCTGAGTTGCTACCTGTCCTGTAAAATATTGAATGGATCGGCACTCAAAAATACAATCCTGTTTTGGCTCAAAAAAAATAAAAAATGCAATCCTGTTTCTGACATAGGTGCTTAGAAATTTTCTAATTCCAGTCGTAGTTTCAACAAGGCTGTCAGCAGTTATAATTAGCATTCTATTACTTCGTTCAAACATGCTCATTTTGCTATGAAACAAAGAAATAAAAATTATAATCTGGAGTGACACTAATTTGGTTTACGAGGAAACTAATTGTTATTTTTCCAGCTAGAAATATTTATAATGGTATATTGATCGTTATTTTTCCAGCTAGAAATATTTATAACGGTATATTAATCACAGAGGTGAACTTGTTCTTGTAAGTGTTCAATCTGTAAAACAAGTTGGTAAATGCTATTCACATATGATGACAGTTAATTGATTTGATACCGTCAATGGAAAATGAAAATTTAGAATAAATTATCAAACGTTCGATTACTGAAATATCAAAATGCGGAGGGGGATCGGCTGCATGAAAGAACCATGCCATGCTGAAATTCAGCAGCCAGACGATTTCCCGAAGAGTATATGGATAAGAGAGACAAAGGAAAATCAGTGTGTTTCCCTGCTTGGGTTGAAAGAAGTAGTACGATTGTAACAACACCAGAAGCATGTACTCTGGCAGATGCATGCGCTATCGTAGCATGACCATTCTCCATATGTGAACTCTTTTAGAGTGTTATCTGCACTAACCTAGAAGAGCCATTCTCCATACATGGAACTCTTTTAGAGTTATCTTCTCCAGGTTTGTCCAACTGTATCAATACAGACAATTCATCACTAGTCATTTTCTGCTTCGGGCTTCAGCCAAACATTCAATGCCCTAACAACTGCACGCCAGATAGACACATCAAATATTGGCATAGCAACTTGTAAACTTTACATGCGAGCATCGTTTACCGTCCATATAAACATCCTCTTCATTCAAAAACCACCAACCACCGTAGAAAGATCTTGATAATTGATAAATTAACCAGCCATGTATGGCGTGGTAGAAATTACAGGACTCCAAATATTGAATCTCAAAAAGCATCCTCCATGTATTTCATTTGTATTTTTGACACTGATAGTTTCATACCACCAGGATCACTACATGGACAAAACTCTAAAAGAAAAGAACACAGAAATCAAACTTTGGTTCAGCTCTTTAATCTTTATATCACCCCAAAATCTGTTTTGGAACTCATTTCTTAACCTCATATTTCTTTTGGAGAAATCCCAACTAGGGACTCTAAGAAGGACAACTCAGTTCTCAGAGGTGAGACCACATGGACCACATTCATTATTGTCCAATCTTCCAATCTTCCTCTATATATACCCAACAAAAGCTCCCCATCAGACAACACGAATCAAAGTTCACGGAAGAAACAGATTCAATTTTGTTGAAGAAAAAGGATGCAAATGAAGAGCTCAAAGCACATGGATCAGGGTAAAAAGAAAAGAGGTGTAACTGCTTTACTAGGGTCAAGAATGCAATGAAGCAGCTACAATAGCACTTTTTCTACCTTTTGAAGTGGCAAACTAGAGAATACAGAAGGATCAGTAGCAGTAGCACATACGATTTTGGAACTATGAAGGGGCATTTTTGGATTCTTGTGCTCAGCAATGGTGAGACCCATAAATTTTTGGCTGCATTAAGATACCTTTCGCATCCACCATTCATCAAGTTATTAGAGGCAACAGAACGAGAATTTGGATTCGATCAAAAGGGTGTACTAGTCATCCCCTGCGAAGCATGTGAGCTCAAAAGAATTCTGTCATAAAAGCACAATGGGAAAATAAAGAAACCATAGAAATGCAGATCGAGGTCCACAGACAATAATGACTTGCAAAGTTGTTTCTTTGAATGCTGTTATAATGGAATGGTCAATTCAAAGTAATCACATGAATATGGTGTATGTCTAATACCAAACAGCATCCTCTTATTATACAATAAAACTAATCAAAAAAAAAAAAAAAAAGAAACCTACCTACTATCGTCTACAAACGAAATAGGCACTTCCATCTAAATTCTAATTGATCACAACCAGAGACAGATAATGGCTACAGTGGCAACATTATCTTTCTATGCGACTAGTATGGTCTAAGCCCTTTTGTTCTACGCATGCACACAGAAACACATTAACTCAAACAGGCTTCTAATCAAGTCCTAGAACGTATGTAGTAATTATCCCTCCTTTCAAATTGGATGCTTGTGTGAGGTGTGTGTGATAGATTCATTTGCCACCACAATCACAAAATGGCTTCAATCAATGTAAGGATTACCTTGTCATCATTTAAGGATTCCGTGGTCGAAGTTATGCTACAATATATATATATATATATATATATATCTTGCTTTATTTCTGTTGGATATATTTTTCTTGAGTGTGCGGAAAAGGCTTTTGGACTGTTTGTTTCTTAAGTACAAAATTAAGTGCACAAGTTGTTAAGTGTCAAACTAATAGTGCACCAACAGTAATGTAATTTGACAAACAAAAAAGCTAAGTAGCATTGCACAAAATTATCAATCTTATCACATATCCAAAAAGGGAATTCAGTTATTGTTGGAGTTGGACTATGAATCAGAAGCACAGAATTTTATGTATCCATACAATGTAAAACATTGCTGTAAATTACAACATCAGATCGTAACAGTGCAAAAACTTTCTTGTCAAAGAATCAATCTAGACTAGAGCCAGAGTAGTGTAAAACAAGCACTCACATACCTACTAAAATTGTTAGTGGGGCTGCAACGGACTCTCAAGAGAATTACCATAACAACCACATGCCCCTAATTGTAAGAGCATCACTAACCCATTGCTAGCACCAACTCCTAAACTAAGAAGATTTTCACCTAGCAGGCGAACCGCAAATTAGTTTACAACTGAGTGAGTTCTTGAGGGTTTTCTATGGACTGTCTAAGAATATATTCAGCTCTCCTCTTCTTGTCATCCTTCTCATCATCCCGCACAAACGAAGCACTTCGTCCACCACCCTTCTTCTGCAGACTCAAATCAACAGATTCACCCAAGAATTTCTTACTAGTTTTAAATTTGAAATGAATAGCAGACCTTCTGTCAGGTAGAGACTTCCTCTCACCAGCTCCATCTTCATACAATCCACTACCTTTCACTGCCTCAATGGCCGGAGCAAATGCTTTCATCACAGATACATGGTTTCCCTCCAAAGAAACATCTTTAAGCTTAGCTGGCAAAACAACCGAAGAAACATCTTTCTCCCCAGCTTGCACTGGCTTAGCAAGAAACGGGTTACCTTCACTTCCTCCACGCTCCTCCTCCTCACTATTCACCAAAAACCCTGACGCCGAAGTTCCTGTTCCACCACTGCACACCAATCTCTTCTGCAAACTCAACAGAGCCATCTCCGCCTTTCTCCTTTGCCTCGCTTGCTCAATCTTATCAGCACGAGGATCTGACTTCCTCTCATTCCACATAGGTGTGTAAATGTACGTATGAGGATCAGGAAACGCAGGCAACCAAGACGGGATATGTTTCCCGGGTGGCGTTTCACTCATTTCCGAAAAACTAGGTATCAATTTCCTGCTCTTAACTACAGGAAACTGTGGAATTGGCTGCATGAAAGGGATTTCCTCATTTGAACCAATAAACTCAATTAATTCCCTAACCATTCCCGACCCGACAGAACACTTAACACTATCCGAACCACCCGAAAAACCCTTCAAATTTCCCATATCTTCTAATCCAAGAACTATATCGAAAAAATTGCATTGGGTTCTACCAGCCAAGTTAGCATAAGAACTGGAGGATTTACCTAAGTCACAGAGATATCGGATCGCAATGTCCGCCAAAGCATCCAACGCCGAGTCCTTGAACCCCTCAAAACCAACGCTCTCGCATACTTGGGCCACCGCCATTTTCGACACTACCCGACCAAAGTCGTCAGCTCCGGGTCTTGTTGTCGATTTTTCGCCTCCAAGATCACTCTTTGTCGTGCTCTCTCCACCTCCATGGCTCATGTTCAAAACCTCATATCAAAATTAGGGTTTTATCTCTCTCAATCTCTCATTATTCACCCCATTAAAACCCCACCACCCTTTTCTTCTTTCTCTCAAAACAAAATCAAACAAAACACTAAAAACCCATTCGAAAATCCAATTTGGCTTTCGTTTTCCACGTCAAAACAAGGAAAAAAAAAATTGCTACCAGGTCGCCGGAAACCCTAGAATGGTATAAAGTTTGAAACTTTAACACAAAACACTAGAGACAAGAAAAAAAGAAGAGAACCCAATGAATGACGACTGGAAAGAAATGTAAATCACTAGACAAAACAACAAAAACTCAAGAACTGATGATTGAAGCTTTGAATTGGGAAAAAAAAAATGAAATTGAGCAATAATACTGAGAGTACAAAAGTGGAAAAAAAAAAAAAAGAAACAAAAACAGAAGAAAAGATTGAGAGATGGGAAATTTGAGTTTGTGTTAAAAAGGGTTACGAGGATTTGGAGGGAATTTTTGAGAAATTGATAAACCCTTGTAAGACCCTCGAGAGTGGATCGAGAGAGGAAGTGAGACAAAAGTCGCTGATCAAGTGAGAGTGAGAAAACGCCGATGACTTTGGCCTTTATTTATAAATTCATTTGCCCAATCAACGTCCTAATCTCGTAACCAACACTCGCTCGAGTAGAGCCTGGTTCTGTAGTCGCTGCATCTGGTAGATCATATTGGGCCGGACAAATGGGCCTGACAAAAATAAAATAAGTAAAAGCAAATTACAATTTAACCTACTAGTTTGAAAATAATTACAGATGAAGTCAAAGTTTGTTATTAATTATAATTTAACCTATCACCATTAGGGAATCTCTGTTAATATTAATTGAGACGGGGTAAAATTGTCTTTTGATATTATTTTTAATTTTCTTAAAAAAAAAAAACAAAAACTCACATCCTTTATCTCTCTTCCTAGATTGTCTCTCTCTTCTGCTTCTTCTTCTTCTTAATTCTTCTTCTTCTTCTTCTTCTTCTCTTCTCTTCTCTTCTCATTCTTCTTCTTCTTCTTCTTTGAACCCAGGTTCATCTGCTCTTTACCTTCTTTTTCGTCTTCTCTTCTCTTCTTATTCTTTTTCTCTTCTCTTTTTCTTCTTTGTCTCATCTTCTTAATTTGGGTTCAAATCGAATCCAAATGAAATCTAGGTTCGTTGAAAACGAACCCAAATTCCTAGGCTTCATCTGGGTTCGAACCCAGATGAGATCTGGAAACGAACCCAGATTTCATCTAGGTTCGAACTCAGATGAGATCTAGATTTGTTTCCAACGAATCTGGGTTCGATCAAAACCCAGATCTCATTTGGGTTGATTTGATGATTATTTGTTGGTTTTTGATTTGATTTGATGTTAGGTTGGTTTTCGGTTTGATTTTCAGGTAAGTTGATGATGATTTTTAAGATTGATGATAGTTTTCAAGGGATTTTTTGTGATGGGTAGATGATGATTTTTGAGATTAATGATTAGTGATGGTTTGATGATGATTTTTGAAGTTGATGATGATTTTTAGGGAATTTTTGGTGATAGATTTGTTATTGATAATGTTGATGATGAGTTATTGATGATATTCTGGATGGGGAAGAAGAAGAATAAGTAGATTGACAGTTGAAGTTTTTTTTCAATTTTTTTTTTTTTTTTTGGGTTATGGAGATCCAATCTCCAGATTAGATCTCTACCATCCATCTGGTGAGATGGATGGTGGGGGGATGGTGAAAATTCAATTTGGAAATTGAATTTTTTTAATTAAATGAATTTAATTTTTTTTAAATTTTTTTGGAAAATTAGTTAATGATGAAGATATTTTGGTCTTTTTGTCCGTCAACGATTAATTCTAACGAAATTTTCTAACAGTAATAGGTTAAATTCTAATTAACAATAAATTTTGGCTCCGATTGCAATTAGTTTCAAATTAGTAGGCTAAACTGTAATTTGCTCAATAAGTAAATAGAAGAGCGGATAAATATAGAGAATGAGAAGTGGAGGAAGAGTGGTTGCGTTGGAAATGGAGAAGTATTTTGGGAACGCGTACAGAGGAGACCCGGGAGTGCCGCACGCCGACCCGGACCGGTTCTACAACATATGGATCGGGTCTGCTCTCTTCTCTGTTCTCACTTGGAACAATCCCTACATGTGGCAGCTCACCACCCAGTTCAAGTACTCTCTTTATTTTATTACTTCAACGGTTCACTGTTTTGCTCTGTGATTCATATGTTATTTTTTCGTTTGTTCGATGATAGTTTTCTTCTGGGTATCTGCTTAGTTTAATTGGCTTTTTTTTTTTTTTTTTAAATGATTTGATGGAGAAATGTATTAATATGTGGTTTTAGTTCAATGTTTTGATTTTGTAATGGGTTACCACTGTGCTAGTGTATGTGACAACTTGACATCATTACTTTGAGGCTTATGTTTGGTCACTGTTTTGCTGTTTTCATTTTTATTTCCAATTCCGATTTTAATATTTATATGAGTTCATTTGTTGTGGTGTGGTGTCTTGCTTTTTTGTTGAAGAAGGAAGAATGTAAGTACAAGGAATTTTTGTGTTATATAGTCTCAGTCCAATGAGAAGCTGGATTCTTGTGTGAGAAACTGACTTTCTAGTTAGATGATAACATCCATTGTGCTGTTGGCATTGATTTGGAAGTGTGAGTTTGAATGTAAGAATTGACTTGCGTGGATACTGCACACATTTTTCTTTGTGTATATCTTATTTGGCATAAGTGAAGAGCTAAGCTATTGTTGATAGGACTATAGGAGCATGTCTTTGGTAATGATTGAATGGTAATGGTTATCTCCGGATTATTATATGAGAGTATTTAATTAGTATTTCAAATTTCAAAGTGTTTGAATTGCTGCTATTAGAACTGTGGTGATAAAGAAGGGCGCTTATAGTAGAAATTAATTGTGCCAATGCTGGACATAGAGTATCTACATTTAATATAATCTATGTGTACTTGCAGCCTCTCTATCTGTAAATGCTGTATGTATAGCTTGTGGATGTCTTTACTGTTATGGTTATATTAGATAATGTTTATGTAATTTTGCTGTTCAGCTTGGTTTTTGTTCAGATTATGCATATGCACGTGCATAGGTTTGTATGTGTTCTCTTGTTGCATCTTTTGGTCATCTTTTGCTGCTTTAATGCTTCCAGATTCTGTATCTTACTGTGGTTGCACATGCTCTCCTTCTGCTGCTGCTGTTGTCGTTGAACACAAAAACTTTTTCCTTTTGTCTCATGATTTGTGATACATAAATTTGCAGTTGGCATGACAAGGCGATGTTATTTGAGCACCACCACTGGAAACAAGCAATGAAGAAGAAGCAACCCTACAAATTTAAGGTCTGTTGTTCTAACTCCTCACAATCTAAATTATCATAAAATTTAATAGGCAAAGTATTTACGGTTCGTTGCCTGATCTCTTCTCACTTCTCTTTCTCTTTGTTTGTCTCTTTCAGTGGAATCAGTACATGGACGAGTATATGCGAGAGTCGTATTATTACAACTGGCCTATCTATTTCAAATAAGCTATTCAGTTAAGTAAACATGGTTTCTGTTAGGTGTTTTGAACATTGAAAATCAATGTCCTTAAGAAAGCTTGTGCTCATCTCTCTCTCCCCATTCTCCCCATTCTCCCCTTTCCCCCCTGTCCATTGATTCTGCTGGATTTAAAGTTTATTAATCAGTATCAGGATCTTTTGTTTGTTACTATTTCTAATAGTTGCAGTTAGCTGTCTCTTCATTTGATTCCAGTTACTCGTGATGGATGTCTAATTAGTGTTGTGTTATCAGAAAGAAAGTTTTCATCATTAGAGTCCATTGCTCTAGAAAGTTTTATCCTTCCACACCGCAATGTGGATATCAATGACTTGAAGACGCTATAAGTCATTTCTGTGAAAATTGAAATGCAGAGTGGAAGGCACTAGTAGTATTTCTATTTGTTCACAGGTACATTCTTGATTAGATTGAAAGTGTGCTCACCAGTAGAAGAATATACTGAGTAGTGGATGCAGGTGGATCAACCCGAACCAAGAAACAGATAGTTTGATCAAGGCATTACCGTTCTCAGGAATCTATTTTCTGACAGATACCCAAAATCACAAATAGCTTGGTCAAATTTCAATCTATGTCGTTTGATACAGGAGAAAATACTTTGTTGTGACTGGCATATGCAGCCGTTCTATTCATTAGACAAATGATGGCAGAAAACTTGTTTCATTTTTTGGTAATCAAGATCAATTGAAAGAGGAGCTGGACATGGTGACCACAACCTTAAGATCTGTTTTTCTTTAAAAGTTTGTCGGGATTTGGATGGATTAATCACTATTGGTTTTATAATTAGGAAAAAACTACTTTGGAAATAAGGAGAAAAGATTATTCTTATAAATTGTGTACTGCACAAGTTTATAAAATGCCTTTAATAAAAATTGAATCTCTACCATCTTGCTAAACGAAAAGTTGCACAGGTGATAGTGCGCTGCTAAGAAGCTTGTTCATTGCAATTGACCTCCATGTCTATTAACCTTCGGAACGCAAATGAAGAGTTGTAATGGTCGTCTCATGATATAAGACCGACAAAAAGTTGTGTTGTGATGAACATCCTATAATAGAAATTGGAGAGTTGGATGATTGACGTGGAACTGGGGTGTGACGAGCTTACCGCAATGGATTCTCGAATTCTGTCAGACTAAAATTAAACTTGCTCTAGTGATAGCATTGTTCTTCCAATGATCCAACAAATTGAAGTATTCATTAACTGTATGTTCCATTGTGTACTTTGATCACATGAGAGAGCGGTTCTCTTCTCCATTTATGCCCTTAGAGAGTGTACATAACAAATACCATTACCAGGCCCAAAAGTTAATTGGGCTTCCGTTATCTTATCCAAATAATAATAATAATAATAAAATCACTTTCAATTGTACGGTCCCAGAAAAGGTGGAGCATGGCGTTTGTGCAGCTTCCTTGTTCATCTCTCACTCTCAGAACTACTTCGCGTTCTGTGTTTACGCCACGCATCTCTGCGTCATCAATTTTTTCTGTGCAGTCCTCTGCAAACAATAAATCAACAAAAACTAGTAACTGGGTCGCAAATATTAACTCCAAATCTTTGAGCTTCTTCCTCTCAGGGGCTCTCTCACTTAGTTTGTCTATAACAGGCAAGCATTTCCTGTTTTCTCTGTCATTTTTATCAAGAACCGGCCATTTTGGCATGTGGGTTATACATGTAGATTGAATTTGAGTAGAAAAAATTTGTCTTTGTGAATGCATCGTTGTATGTACTTGATAGTTGATATTAATCATTTTCGATTCTAATATGCTATGGTGGGTGGTTTTGTTAACTTCACATTTATATAGCTTCATACACTGTGTCAGTATAGTATATATGTTGTTGGATTATATATACATATATATCCTTGGATATGTTTAATTTATATTAATATAGCTATTTTTTGGAACTCCCCTTAATTCATGCACAATTCTAGAGCATTTTGGACCCCATTTTTATTTTCTGGATAGTCAAGTTGAGAGACTAAATATAGAACAAACCAAACTTGTAGGAGCTGGGGTTTCGGAGGCGAAAGTTGGGGTTAACAAGCCAGAATTACTTCCTAAAGAGTTCACTCCTGTCATTGATGTTGCAGGGTTCCTCTCTGATGGGCAGGTGTGTTTGCTCTTGTGTTGCTTATGTTTAGCATTGGTTGTACCTCAGTGGCACTGTATGAGCTTGCTGGATTAGTTTGTTTTTATTTATCTATTTGATGTGTGTTTGAATGTACATGGTTATATGAGGGAATTGTGTTGAGTGGAAATTATGCTAGACTAGAAGTATGAGGGTGATGGCTGAGGACAAATATATTCTCAATATTATTGAGAAAATCGATAAAATACAATTAGGCTATTTATAACCCAATACCACTGTACAAAGAATAGGAATTTTCAATCAATACAATCCATCACCCACTAACTGATCAATCAATCTCCTCCTACTAATTGCTCAATCAATCACCTTGCTAAATCAGGTAATTGCCTAGTTGATACAAAGTCATATATTTTCCTTCCGAAGTTAGTGTTATACATGATTTTCCTATAATAATCATTGATTACTTTCTCCAACAATGGCCATTGGCCATTTGTGTGGTATTAAAAGTTGTTGCATTTTTACTTGTTTTGTTCTTATTGTTGGAAAAAAGTTTGATTAATTTCTACTTGGTACAAGAGATGGGTTTTTTGAGCATATTGGATATCCTTTATAATCGAGTATGTTGTTGAAAACCATATTTTCATCAGTCTCCTTCTGATCCTTGAGCTAAAATTAACTTCAGAGAGCATACATTAATGCCTTATCAATCTGTAGTTATGCTTGACCTCTATTTAGTTGTTGAGAACGTGGTGTTAGAAAAACCACAGGATCAAGCAATTTGTGGTTTGTTGTTGTTGTTAGTCAAAGAATTAAGCTGTCCTCAACTGAGAAACAAAAACTTGACTACAATTTGTTCTTTCAAAATGATCCTGCCATATATAATTTAAAGCTATTTATCCACATTACTCACAGCTTTTATTATGGTGTTGTATTATGGTAGACACATTAATATCTACTGCAAAACAGGCATTTATAAAGGATTTTTAATATCTACAGAAGGTGGCAGGTCTGTCTTTGTGGACCTTTGGTTAACTTTAGTAATTCCTCTTTTATTGACTCATTAATTATCAGTTTTCTTTAAAAAAAAAAAAAGGTCTACACATTGGATATTTTGCCTGATCTCATATGGCTAGAAGCCATGATAGCTGAATAATTCTAGCAATATCTTATCTAGTGATGCTGTTAGATTAGATGAGTCAATCCTACATGTATTGAAAGCAGCATCTGCATTGTTTATTACTAAAGTTATTGTTATTGTTTATTTTGTCGATTGAGGACTTAGTGGTGTCTTGGAACCTGACTTTTATATAGATAGCAATTCATTGTACGCTTAATGAAAAAATAGGCTAAATTGCTAAGCCCGGTACGGTTAGTTTTCAGGAGAAAAGACTGGCACAGGAGATTGCTAATATTGAAAAGGATACTGGATTCAAGTTAAGACTTTTAGCCCAGAATTATCCTGAAACACCAGGTGTGCTTTATTTTTGTGTTCTTCTCAGAGCATGCTTTATTTATTTATTTACTTATAACACTCGTCACTTCATTTTCAAAGCATATATGTTTGCTTGAATTTTGAATTTTTGATGAAGTTGATTACTGGATCTCTTGCAGGGTTGGCAATTAAAGATTACTGGCAAGTAGACGATAAAACTATTGTCTTTGTTGCTGACCCAACCTTTGGTAAATTATGCAAATATGTATCCCCTTTGATTATACACAGCCATGGATGACTTATATTAACAGGTTCTTTGACCAGGCAATATATTAAACTTCAATGTTGGAGCTTCAGTTGATCTAGACATTCCACGTAGCTTCTGGAGTCGTTTGGCTGGAAAATATGGAAACATTTTTTATTGGAAAGAGAAGGTGAAGTTGCTGTGTTGTCTGATACAACTATTTTCTTTGTTTAAAGGTTCTTGGGGTTATGCTATAATTTATTAGAAAGGGGATTTATGTTATCTCATCGCTCAAAACAGGGGGAAGATGCATCTATTGAAGCTGCTGTAATGGCAATATCTAATTGCTTGAAAGAACCTGTGGGCCCAAATAACTGCTCTGAGGTAAAATAGTGCAAGAATGCCTCTACTGTGCAATTTACTTCATTTGTTCTAGGTGCCAATTTGTAAATACCATGTCATTCTATAAAAAGTTGCATATCTGGGAGGGTATGCTTTGTAACAATAAGTACACATGTTATGGGAGTGAGATTTTATTTTCCTTATCATCAAGTTTGGTTACAGAACTTGTGATAAGGAATTTGTTGTATCCAAGCACATTTTTGTATTATTTTCAGAATAAAATTAGAGGAAGGAAAGTTCTTACGAGGGATAAATGATTACTAGGAAAGGGTCACGGTTTGAGTAATTAGTTAAAATAATATAGTTCACAAAAGGAAGTGAATTTAACAAGAATAACTTTTACCAAATTATTTTTCATATAAAACAACTAATGAAAGACCTAAGGTTTATCCGGGGGGGAGGCAGAGGAGAGCCTTCTTTTCTAGCTTTAAGTTTATTCCCTGTGGCATTAGATGGATATTTTAAGTAGTGATACTGTGTTAATGCAAACCTGTATCTAGGTATGACATGTTAAATATCAGGCCAGATATGGGGCACTGTGGTAATTGGATAATTAATTCTTTCTTTCAGTTGTTTATAATGTCAGCTCTATGGCATTTTTTTTAGTCTCTTTTACATAATAAATATTTTCAGTCACCACTAAAGTTTTGATGAAGTTTTGACTGTTTCACTTGCTTCATGTTTTTCATTGATATCAAGTAATTAGTTATAACTGAACTCACATCTTGAGAAACTCTATCTAGCACACACGGAGAAACAAAGGCAACGAACATATGAGACACAGTACTAGTTGTTGATTTTTGAATGGCTGTCATCATTGAATTACATGTGATATGAGGACACGTTCACAATTTTTTTCTGGCCATTATAATTTTTGTTGTGTTCAGAAAACAAGGAAGCTATCAACATTATTCTTATTGACAAAGAGAGAGAGACAGCAAGCTCTACAAAAACAGAAAAAATAAGTAGATGCTGCATTAGTCTTGTATGGATGGCTAGGATATCCTGATTGGTAGCGACCATCATAGTAAGTCTGATTGGTTCAAAGTCACTGTCTGCTTCAAGTTAGAAATTAAAGCTGAAAGTATAGTGGCATTTGTTTCTCTAGAAGTTAGCATGCCATACAATGATCTCGCTTATACACACACATGATGAATGTTTGCTAAGGTTCGATTATTCTTTTTGACATTTAGTCATAAATGATGTTGAAGTAAGAAAAGAGGAGAAAAGCTATAGAAATAATCCAAAGGAACTGCCTTTGGAGAAGCTGCCTTGAAAAGAAACAGAGATATCAGATCTTCCTTGAGGAACGCTACCATTCGGTACTGACTCTTTTGGTTCTCTTATAACTTATAACATCCTGTAATTCTTCAGGTCGGCAAGGCACTGCAAGAACACCCTTCTGTTGGAATCCATACTCCTCTTCAGCCTGCTCCAGTAGTCTCAAGAATGCTGGGTTGCTCAGGTTGTCCATCTCTACAATAAACCTCTTCGGTTGTCCACCCTTTACTGCAACCACTGCAAACTGCCCTCTCTTTACATCGGTTGGAACCATTCCTCCACCTTCATTTTCTTCTCCTTCATCAACATCATCAAGAACATGTTCTCGAGATGATGAGAGAAGTCTTCGCTGTAGCTTGTTTATGAACAGCTTAAGCTTGATTAAACCTCTAGTTCTCTCTTCCCTTGTTTCCATGATTAGAAAATACAATAAAAATTTCTGCAAAACTCACAATGCTTGTTTCTTTGGGTTTTTTTTTTTTTTTTTTCTCTGTTCTTCTGCAACTAAATTTGTATAACTTCCAGTCTGATTTATACTAACCAGTGAAGAAGGGAAAGGGGAACAAGCTGAACTTTCTAAGAATAAGTGAGGGGACAATTCATATTGAGGTGACCCTGTATCATTGATTGCAACATTGATATTTCATCTTCTAATTTTTTTTCTCATTCATCTTCCCTTTTTTTCTCCTCTACCAATGGTGGGGTCTTTGGCAACACGGTTTACAGGTCCATTTGTTTCCCATCTCGAATACTTCTTCCCAGTACAATTAAATGGATGTTTTTTTTTTTTGCACAGTTTCCTGTGTGCTTGTATGTGTACAGTATTGAGTATGTGTCTTTTGCCACTAAAAAGTTAGACTTGTGCTTGTTTTAGTTTGTCCATTGATCAGATGCTGCTTGGATTAGATTTGGTTGGTTGATGCCAGAGATCATCATCTGTAGCAGATTGAAACAAGAGATTAATTGTCTTTGTGGTATTATGCAATGTATGATTCCAAAAGTTTACATTTCCGGTCAGACTATCTTCTCTAAGGGGAGATTTCTGGCAAAAAAGGAAGGTTTTTAATGAATCATTTCGTGGACATAGTTACTTACATTTTCATTTTCCTTGTGACAGCAAATGTTGATACTTGAGACCAACAAAAGTTTGTGCATTGACTTGCAAATGTTGTTTAAAGTCGGCATGAAATAGTATTGAATGTGTTCAAACTTGTCTGTGCTACATATGAATTAATTATAAACCAAGCAAGCTTAGACCACCTAACTCTGACTACCATGTGTCTTCGTAAATTGGAAGCTATGCTATTGATTTGTTACCTACTAAAAATGGGGTCAAAGTACACATTACCTTGCAGTCATAGAGCAATAATCACTGGCAAAGGGCCCCCTGCTTGTTTTGAATTGGCCAGAAATGAAAACGTTACAAGTGAATGTGACCATTCTGGTATTGGAGATCATGAGGCCAATGTGTAATCCTTATCCAGAATTTATCAAAATTGTGAATTACATTAATTAATTTTGTTGGAAGACATAACGGTACAGCATATCAAGATTTATTGGTTGATTGATTAAAGACTTAACATTTGAAGATTTGTTGGTTGATTGATTGGCAACACAGGTTTCAACAACGTACGAATACATGTTGTTGAAACTTTCGACAACACATTTTACATATTATGAAATGTCTGATTTTTTCTTGTAGATTATCAGTGATTTCAATAAAGTACAATCAATCCAATGATTGTTATCAATCGATAATCTTATTTAATCAATAAATTAGTCAAATATAATTAATAAATTATAAAATTTGGGGAAAGGTTATCAAGAAACTCATAAATTATTGGCCTATGTTCTTAAGATAGATCACGTGGCCGGTACCCTATCCCGTTGAATACAGTTAGAAACCACTCCACTTATTGGGATGCCTTTCAAGGACAAAACCGTACCGCTATTTTACGCCAAAGCTTACAAAATCTCAATAAATGTACATGGGTCCTAATCTTGATAAGGTTGAGACAATTCCACATTGTGTTGTCTCTTTCGCTGTTCCACTCAAAATTTGACGACTAAATAATAAAATTTTCGTTTTAGGCAACTAAATGTTACCTACATTAGTTTTTTTTTGTGAGGTTCTGGCATGATTCAACTGCTCTTGTTGTGTGGTTTAGATATATGGACACTAGATCCGTGATAAAATGATATGGGAAGAGAAAAATACTTTAGCTTGATCTAATGTCAGCATTTACCATACCTTTTGTACAGTCTTTTAGATATGAATATTGTCTCCAAATTGATGATCTAATTGGCCAGATTATTATTTCGCAGCAAGAAATTTAGGGATCAAACGCCTTGCCCCCTCACACTAACCTAAGTTCTCCACGAAAAACGTGGTGAATTTGGGCTTGTGTATCTTCTGCTAGAAATGGTAAACCAATATTTTTCAGGTTAAAAGTTACAGAGAGGAATAATGGAAGCTTGAACAAATCTTAATTGTACCACCAGAAGCTAGCTGGCTTTGAATCATGAGTCCTGACAAACCCACTTTGAGTTTAGTAGCGCCAAAAATAATCATTGTAATTGTGCATTTAGTTTCTTACTATTCCAAACTCCGAAGTAAATAAATAGTTGTAAATAATTGTCACTTATTTATTTATTTTTATATTTTTATGCATGTTTGAATTATAGAATACACACGAGTCAACATTCTCTCTGCAGTAGTCATTATCAAAGAAAAAGAATATAACATCAATAATTAATAGAAAAATTACACTATTAGCACTGACGATATACATGATGACAAAAAGAATGAAAAATATAACAAATGTCACGTCAGTGAACATATATACATCTTCTAGCTAGTTAGTAACTCTCCATGATGCTAGAATTACTTTGGAGCCCCAGTTCCAGCACCAGCACCAACGTTCAGATCACACCGGCCTTCAAGGATTTTCTGCAACTCCTGAGGTCGACAAGGGACTGTAAGAGCTCCCTTTTGCTTGAATCCATACTCCTCCTCAGCCTGCTCAAGTAATCTCAAGAATGTAGGGTTTGTTAGGTACCCTAGTTCCACCACGAACCTTTGCGTTTCCTCTCCCTTAATAGCAACAACAACAAAATGACCTTCTTTAACATCATCAGGAACCATTGTTGCCACCTCCATTTCTTGATCCTCAGGTACTCTAGGAGCCAAGAATGAGAAACCCTTCTGCAGTTGCTCCACAAAAACCCTAATTTTTACCATTTTTCTCTATTGCTTTCTTGATGGGGTTTTGATGTTTATATGTGTATATATATATACAGATCTGACATCTATAAATAGTTGATCCATGGCAAAGAGCCTGAAAGCTCATTTATAATCCTGTGATGTGAAGAAGATAGGAAACCTGGCATGAAACTTCTACATTTCAATGTGGAGCCAGTGTACTTGGTTATGACAACGGATCACTTAATGAGTTTGGTGGGGCGACTCAAATTATTTTACATAGGAATTGAATGATAAACGCGGTACACTGTTCATCAGTACCTAAATTTCTCTGTTTATAGACCACAACATTTCGGCATTAACTGATGTGGAGACTGTTTATGTGTGTAGGGAGCATAGAATTGATGATTAAGGATTGGCAATCTAAGCTGACTAATAATTCAATTTTCTTTAGTGTCGGCCGGTACCTCTCTTGTACTAAAGAGTGATGCCTCTGGATTATTGTTATTATTATTTTTTATTAGCAAGAGCGCAAGACTTCAGACCAAATGTCCAAGGCAAAATTTTATTAATCAAAAGATAATGTACATAGAAAACTACAATCATTAATGCTTTTGAATTTATGTTGGTCTTTTGTAACCACATGCAAAATAAATGTAGCATAAATTAAATATCATACAAAACAGCCACTCAAAACTGAACTTGGAATTTTCTGTAAAAGCTCTTCATTTTAGAGAGAATAAAAGGCTCCATTTTACTTGGATGAGCTATTACACATTTACATTAGTTGAAATATAAGATATATTTAAATATAAAAATTAAAAAGGAAAACTAATTAAAAAAAAATAGGATGTGAGTGAATCGGACGTGAATCTTATACGTGCCATTTCGGAGTCCCTTTGACAGTTTCTTTCCAACAAATTGTATTGACAAGGACTAATAAATACTGGTGGTGTAAATGACATCATGATAAGATTGCCAGTTAGATATTTATGGTTTTTTGTTCCATCACTTTCTTGCTGCTTCCTCTAATTCTAGACAATTTCGTCTAATATTCAGAATAAATTGATCCAGTACTTTATTGGATTTGACCCTCCAAAGCGACTTGAAAATAATTAACATTTATTTATTTTAATAATATTTAAGTTTGAGTTATTGCAAGCAGGTGGTATCTCAAAAGAAATTGATTGAATTTATATATGTGTAAAGTGTAATTAGTATCTAGGACAGGTGCTTTATCATGATTTTCCTATAATTGCTTAATTTACTAATTAATTATTTTTATTTGGGGAAGTAAATCAATTGATAATCTTCCTGCTACAGTACAAAACTGCCATGACAATTTAACTGCATAATTTTCTAGAGGAGTTAATATTTTCTTTTTTCAATAGTTCATAAATTGTTATAGTCGAATTGGATGATAAATATACCCACATTGTTCGATTAATGTTCTCTAATCATCAATAACTAAAACAATAAAGCTTGTTATAAACAAATGCAAAGTTACACCAAATATATGGTAATTTCGAAACGAGAAAACAATGGAAACAAAAATAATTTACAAACGTATATCGTCGTATTTTCCTAGCTAGTAAGTAGTAACTCTCTAAATATCATGCAAGAAACAATACATGTAATCCATTAATTAATCTAACGCCGGCCCTCTTCAAGAATTCTCTGCAAATCCTGTGGTCGACAAGGGACTTGAAGAGCTCCTTTTTTCTTGAATCCATACTCCTTCTCAGCCATCTCGAGCAATCTCAAAAATGCAGGGTTTGTTAGGTATTTTAAGCCCACAACAAACCTCTGGGTTTCCTCACCATTCACAGCGAAAACGACGAAATGACCTTCTTTTACATCGTCAGGAACCATTGTTGTTGCCACCTCATCAAAAACTCTATGAGCCAAAAATGAGAAACCCTTCTGGAGCTTGTTGACGAAAGGCCTCATCTTGATCACCACCTTTGAATACCTGTTATTCCTTGCTGTTTATAGCACTCTTTGATAAACTTGGTACGTATCTCTTAGTGTATAGGTATATATGTTGAATACTTTCTTGGAAACTTGAATTGCAATCCTACTTGATGGGAGCTAATTTAATTTATATTGGGTTGTGGAGTAAGGGAGACAGGAACCTTGGTGTGAACGTTCTATATTTCAGTGTGGAACCATAATACGTACTGATGGAATATGACAACAAGATCATTTAATGAATTTGACGGGATGATTCGAAATTATTTCACGTTTATTGACAAACGCGGTGCACGGTGCAGTACTACACCATGTTTGTTGACTAGTAGATAACCTCTCCTAATTTTAAAATAGCAAAATATGTTTTGGACTTCTGTACTTGAAGCACGGATGTTTGTGGAGGGATAGTGGGACTATAGGTAAAAAATTGTGTAGGGAGGGTATGCAATTTAATAGTCTAAGATTGTTCAACCAATACTGACTAATCAAACTTTTCTAAATTATTCTCACGTTTGAATTTAGGTAAACCATGTCGATACATTTTTGTAACCGACGATTGTAATTAATGACTTGAGGGCAATTTAGTAGGTCACTTTTATTGAGCTGAATATACTTTGCTATGTATAATCTTCGATTTGTATTATATGATTCGCTTAGTTAGTGGCATAAGCATGACCTTGGCCGTTACAATTACAAACATGAGTACCGAATATCCAAAATAGATTGTACTTCTTGTGATCTAGGGATGTGTGCTCAGATAATTATCAGTTATCATCACTTACAGTTTTCACAATCCTACAGAAATTGTCTTGGAAACCAGCTGTATACTTGTATCTTGCTTTTTTGTCTTTGTCATTTGAAAAAATCACTGGCATTACAGTTGTCGCTGGTAACATATCATCTACTACCATGATCACAATAACCGATACAGATAACGTTGACTGGTAGGGATGTTTCAAAAAAGCTCCTTTGACATTAATTACGTACCCTTTTCCCGTTTCTGGAATCAACCTATATGCATTCAAACAACTGGTAGTATGAACTCTTCCGAAATCTGTAACTATTTTATATCTCACCTCCAGTTTGTGGAGCGATATTCGATCGACTTTATTCTACCGCCACTTTAATGGTACAGGAATAGACAAGAACATGAGTACCTGGTCTCTGTGTTTAATTTTTCCTTATTTAACAGTCCTTAGCTCCAGATACACCAACAATATATTCATTACAAAAAGAAGCTTGAAAACTTTGCAATTAGAAATAATTAAATAGATTATATTTATTATTTTAGGACACATGAAATTTATATTTATGTATTGAAATAGCAAATATGAAATTTGAATTTTTTAAGAGATGTTTTCTTTTCAATAAAAAATGAAAGATACTTTTTTTATTTGACGAGTTATCACAAATTCAAGAATTAAGAAAGGGGATATAATTTAAAATCATAATCTCATTATCCATGTGTGAGAAATTTGCTGCTAAAGTATATTGATTTTTGCTTATTAGACAATGATGTTTATGAACAACAATGGATTAACTTAAGGAGAATATCTATATTTCAATATATTAGTTTGTAATTTATGTTGTGAAAAAGTAAAATTAAATATTTTATTTACTATTTCAATTCTTGACAAGTTGTTATATATAGAGAATCATTAATCGATATACAAAATTTACAATCTGAGTTGGGTTTGGTTAAAATTAGTTTTAAAAAACCGTGATTACCACTAAATAAAAAATCCCTTGTGTTAACACCTTTGGTTAACAGTACTTATGTTGGCAGCGGACTTGACTAAATTTGAGAGATGAGAGGACTCAAGTTGTGCGCGTTCTGGTGATTGATTATTTGATTTGCATGAGCTTTTGCCGGAGCTTGTTCGATGGTGTGGGCACAGTCAGGAGATATATACGTTTTAGTTGGCCAATCTTGAATCTTTAATTTTGTCAAGTAAGCTCTCACTATCTGCAACTTCTAATTAGGAACCAACCATTGTTCCACCTCCAACGTTTCATTTAGGTACTATTGGGAGCCAAGAATACGATTTGCCTTGGAAGCAACAGCTAGAGTACTTTCCTTGGGGTTTCGGATCATCATAAAAAGACAACCCCCCTGGTATCTAATCTGAGGTCGTTACAGGGGGCCCAGCCTGCCAGCAACAAAGCCATGCATAGTGTCACCAATATTAAGCAGATATCAAGACACATTGCCCCCAGTCTAGACAAGATAAAATGATTCCATCTCTATATGCCTAGTAACAGGGCTACATCTTCGCTTTTTACCGGATAAAACCATGTGCTATCAATTTTAGCAACAAATTGATCTAAGTAGATACTCATCCAGCATATTTCGAAAAAACAAAAAGATATCCAGCAATTCATCATCACACCCGACTGGCAATCCGCGTCGCATTTTATTGTTGACCAGATTTTATCGTCAACGACAACAATTAGCTTCTGCATTTCTCCTGCACCATAGGGCCTAATTTATAATAGATTGTGAAGGAGATTAGAAACTTACAGTAGTGTGACATTTCTATTTCCAAGTTTGGAGCCATTATAACAATAACATCATTTTAATGATATTGATCAGACATTTTAAATAAAGAAAAAAAAATTGAAAAATCCTCTAAAACGAAAAATAATATCACTAAATCTCATTTTATACATAAAAATGTGTGATTTCATATTAGTTTCATTTTCAGAAATATTTTGATAATATTCCTTTGAAATAATTTGACGCTTAGGGAGTAGTACTTAAATTTGTTTATTAGCAAAATATTTTATGTTAATTTTTCTATTTAATCTCTACATTGAATTTTATAGAGGAATAATATCTGTAAAACGTCTAGGGAACACAGTTACATGCAATCATCAATCATCAAAGCCCATAAAATAAGTTAATATTCTTTCAAACAATTGTACTTTCCGTGATTTAGGCATACGGATTCAGCTTATCATCACATCATATATTATTGTCAGAATCCTCGTAGATATTGTCTTATAGACCAGCTGTATATGTAATGTATGTGTATTTTTTTCATTTTGGTCATTATTAATTTATAATGTCATGAAATCACTGACATTACAGTTGTCGCTGACTGGCTGTTCCCATACCTTATATAACTAACCATCAAGATCATCACCATAACTGGTACAGCTAATGTTAACTCTCATAACTCTATATTTTTGTATGTATGTTGGAATATTTCGACAGAAGGTTCGTTTACACAATTATGATTTATGAATAATAATTCTTTAGTAACTGTTTGAATTTGAACATGATCCGATGCGTATGCAGTTACTGGGTTTCTGTCCACTTGTCATCCGTTATCAATTCACTCCACCACTTACATGTACGCCTGACAGCACCTTATTATAGCTTTGCGCTTCAAACAAAACGAACGGCGAAAGAAAGGAAGAATTTGTCTGTCTCAAACTTTCTCGAGAAAATCTGGTATATTTTCTGGAGAAAATCCGGTATATTTTCTGGAGAAAATCCATGACTAGAATGAAAGTGCATCGAAAGCTTTAGTAAATCTCGCTATTTTCGTTTCCATCCAAGCTGCGTTTGCGTCGACGTACGAAGCAGGCTGCTGTAGCTTTCGTTTATGGTTCCTTTGGTTAGCGTCACAGTTGAAACGCCTCTAACGGTCTAACCTATCTTTCTGCAGCTGACTTCGAGGATGATGTTTGATGAGTCAGCCCTTCACGTGATGTAGGCATGATGCGTCAATACGAAGGATTATGTGGATATAATGGGTCAGCACAAATAAGATGACGTGGACATAATGAGTCCACATCTGCATGACATGGCAATGATGTGTCGGTATCATGTATGATGGGCCAATCGCAAGTTAGTGGCATGTTCATTTGTATGTGTATATAACATGATAGCCACATCAAGGATTACATAATAATAATAATAACAATGATGATGATGATGCATCATCAAAATTTTATTTAAATTAATTGTGCAAATGGTGTGGTATGATGATTTGTAACCACCATATCATCAATACATCATTAAACAATTAAAAATATTTTCAATACAATTATGAATTATTTATTTAAAATAAAATTTCTTGCTACATAGGAAAATAGACAATGAGGTAATCATCTTCTATGCAATTATATAATCAAAATATGAAACTGATGTGATGAAAAAAAAAAAAAAAAATAAATAAATATGTGCTTTTCAATTAAGAAATTTTATTAGAAATACGAACTGTGATTTCTCAAATTATTTAACCAATTAAAAATATAAAGGTTTGTTTTATTCTCTCTTCTTTTAATTGTAAAATATAAAAAACAAGAAAATTAATATGATATATATTTTTTATAATGATTGGTCAAAGAGTAAATGCATATCTTTTTTTAGATATTGTAAATAAAAATATGTAATTCTATATTTTTATTTCCAAAGTGGATCCATATTCAAAAAGAAAAAATTGTTAATATATAAATAATAGAAACTCAAAAGTATATAATAATATTAAAGATACTTTAATATATTTATTTCAAATCAGATCGTTAGAACATCTAGACAAAGAATTAGGTAAAATTTAAAAAGCTTTTTCTTTTTGGAATAAAAAAGTTTTACGTTGTTCTAATAATAATAATAACTCAACGTCTCTCTCTCTCTCTTTTTTTTTTTTTTGTTTTTTTATTTGAAGTAAACTCAATGTCCCGGGCCCTCCCCCATCCCCTCTTTTTTTAAGTAAACTCAATGTCTGTTATTACGTGTATAAAATGAGTCGGAACTAAAATGATGAGAGTATGTGGAGTCAACATCACCAATGATGTGTTGATGATTAGTCAACATCGAACATGATGGGATGATGATCAGTTTGCATCGTTTGTGGTGTGTACTAACTTATGGTTACATGCATCTCAAAAAAATAAATAAATAAATAAAGATCAAAATTTACTTTAATTCGAAAATAAAGGAAAAATTTCGTTTTTACCCTTTTTTATAAAAATATGTTTTTCGATTACTCAAATAAACTATTTTAATTCTATACTCAAATTTACCATATTATCTTTAAATCAAAATTTAAAGAACATTGAATTTAAACCCGATACCAAGAGTTTTGTGACCCCATAAAATCCGGTGAATTTTATTTGGCCCCATAGAACCTAGTAAATTTGGTTGTCGTCTTCATTATTGCATCTCATCTAAAACCTCAATTTTCAAGTCAAATTCAATCCTAAACATCAATATCCAACATCCAAAAAAAAAAAAAATCGAAAAATCTAAAAAAAAAAGACTTAAACAATTCCAACAAAACTCAAACAATCAACAAAAGAAGACAAAAATCTCATACCATGAGCAATGGAGGAAGAAAATAAGGTAAGTAAGGACAATTTGGATAAAGTGAATATATGGTGCAATTAATTTGTTTGAGTGATAGAAAATGAATATTTTTAAAAATGTGGTTAAAAACAATTTTTGACATTCTTGTATTGATATTTTTTGGATTTTTCGTAAAAAATAATAATAATAATAATAAAAAACTTATGATTACATGGCCATGCAAACTCAGCATCACATATGAGGCGGCCACAATGGGTTGAGTATCCCGTATGGCATAGCAATGCGTCACTGATGGCATCATTTATATGTACACCTAACCTTACAAGTTACAGCACATGTAACATGTTCATAACTTTAGCCTTCAAACAGAACGATGGTTAGAGACCAAAAAGCATTTTAACCGGCTTTTTTTCTCGTAATTATAATGAGGGATAATCCTAATTTTTCCCTTGTAGTTTGATAAAATAATCAAAATCCCTCTTATTTTAAAAAATCGCTAATATCGTTTCTTGATTTATAAAATAGAAAAAATAAAAAACACCCTTGTAGTTTATTAAAATATCTAAAAAAAACCCCCTATCATTAATTTATATGTTAAAAGTCAACAGTTAACCATTAATGTAAAAATGTAAAACTGTTTAAGCAAAATAAAATATAAAAAAAATATAAATATTTAATAAAATGATAATTTAAAATTGAAAAAAATCTTCACCGTCCATCTCTAAAATGGACGGTAGTGATCAAAATTACTAAAAAATTTAAAATTTTTAAAATATTATAATATTTTAAAAATTATGTCCACCATCTATCATTTTAAAATTTTAAAATATTATAATATTTTAAAAAATTATGTCCATCATCCATCAACATGATGGACAATGGACATAATTCAAAAAAATAAAAAAATCAAACATAAAAGTTATAGACACTCTCTCTCTTTACTTCTCATTCTCTCTATTCCTCTCTCTTCTTTTTCTTCTACTCTCTCTCTCTCTTCCTCTCTCTCTCTTCTTCTTTTTCTTCTTCTTTTTTATCTCGACGAAGACCTCTCTCTCTTGGTCGTAGATCTACGGGTTTTCGGCTTTGGAAACCTAGAGATTTTTGGGTTTTCGCATCGGAAACCCATAGATATTTGGGTTTTCGACACCAAAAACCCAAATATTTCTGGGTTTTTGGTAAATACTTATGAGTTTCCGCTCCGAAAACTAAGAAATCTAACGGAAACCCATAAATTTGTGGATTTCCGATGCTGGAAACTAGACCCATAAATTTTTTTAGTTTTTAGTTTTTAGTTTTTTTTTTATGTTGTTGTTGTGTTTGATGTTGTTATTGCAGTGTTATGGGATTTGATGATGATGATGGTTTGGTTGAATAGATAGTTGAATGAAGATAAGTGAAGATAACCCAAAAAATTTTGTGTTTTTTTTTTTTTTTTTTATGTTGTTGTTTGTTTGATATTGTTGTTAGTTGTTACAGTGTTGAGAGGTTTGCTGATGATGGTGTTTGCTATTGATGATGGCTTGGTTGAATAGATGGTTGAATGGAAATGAGTGAGAATGTCTGGGTTAGTTGAATGGATGATGATGGTGTTCTTTATAGAGTTCTTTAGTTTTATATATATATTGTAATTTTATTGTATAAAAAAATTAATTATTTTTTCTAGTTAAGGGACAGTTTGATATTTTTACACATTGTCATGGTCAGAAACTACTTTCACTAATAGAGTTAGCAGAAAGGGTAAAATATGATTTTTAAAAATTATATGAGAGTAATTAGTAATTACTTTAAACTATAGGGATGACATTGGAATTATCTCTTATAATAAATTTAGATACAAATCTTTGGACTAACACATTAAAATTTGAAATTCTGAATCTTAGAAGCCAGTTGTTTGCAGACACAAAAGTTCATTTGAATGAATAAATATCCTCATCCTGGTACATGGCCCGTTTCTCCATTTTTCTGCCAAGTGGGGTTAAATGAGGATGAGGGCGGGGTAGAGGAATGGGATGGGACAACCTATACCTACCTCATTGACATCTTAAGGGGCGTAAATACAAGTAACCAAATAGGCATAGTTGTATATTTTTAAAACTTTTTAATGGTAATGTTTGGTTGTTTAACCCATTCAACAGTAAGAGGCCGAGCAGATTTAAAAAAAAAAAAAAAAACATAGTACAGGAGCCGCCAATTGCAAATAACGAAAAATTTGTGATTTTACACTGCAAAATCTTTTAAAATAAATAAATAAATATATAGTTAAGACAATAGGTACAATAATGATAGCTAAATCACGTCGAGGAATATCAAAAATTAATTAATTAAAATGTCTTAAAATTCAATCCTATTAAATTTTAAATACTTAGTTAAATTATAACATGCAGTTCCCAGCAGGAAATTTATAATCTCATGCACGCCGGTCTTGATCAAGAATTCTCTGCATTTCTTGAGGTCTACAAGGGACTGTTAGAGATCTTTCTTGTTCGAATTCGTACTCCTCCTCTGCCAGATCAGGCAACCTCAAGAGTGCGGTGTTTTTCAAGAAACCTAATTCAACGACAAACCTTTGTCTCTCCTCACCCTCAACGGCGTATACCACAAAATGACCCTCCTTCACATCTTCAGGAACCATTGCGTGATCCAAGAATGAGAAACCCTTCCGCAGCTTCTTGATGAGACGCTTAATCCTCTCCATCCTTGTATGTGTTGATTGTTTCCAAATTCAAATTGTGAAATTCTCTTAGTAATTTGAAGGCTTTCTTAGTGTCTATTTTTTTCTTCGAAGGTTTGCTTGGCTGGCTAGCAACTTGTAGTAATCTTCTTGGAGTTGGAGGGCCTGTAAACTGCAAGGTACATATAAATGTTTAATTGTGGAGATAGGAAATTCTATAATTTACTGTGGAGGTGAAACCGGTATTACCACGTACGTGATCACGAGGATTGATTTGATGCATGTAATGGGACATCAAAAACTTCAATAATATTTTTCCCATTTATACTATAAATATAGTAAAATATTTATATTTAATAGTTATATTTATTTCAATAATTTTTTAATTTCCTTTATTTATAACTTTGTCATATATAATATTTTTATATTGTTTGAATTTATGCTATATGTTATGATTTATTTAAAAGGATTGTAATTGTAATACAATATTGTGGATTTAATATTCTAAAATTTTATAAAATTATATTGTAAATTCTATTTTTAATTATATTTAAAAAAAAAATTGGGGTGAAATGAGGATAGAAAAAAATGAGGGAAAAATGGGAAATGGGGATCGGGGAACCACTCCCACCCCACGTGTCTTCATTGACATCTCTAATTTAGAGATACAGTTTTTGTTTGATAACCATACTATTTTTACAACTACTTAAGTGTTTGAATCGTAGACACTTAGTTCAATGACAAAAGTTGATGTACTTTTGTCTTAAAGCATGGTTAGGATTGAACAAAAGTTAATACAAATGAACAATTATGATTGGCAGTTCAGGTTGACTAACAAAAGGACTTTCCAATGGAGTCGGCAACTATTCAAAAGGTCCAATGTATTTGAATTCAAGTTGATAATAGATCTAAGCGAGTTGCAGAGAAGGCCCCAATTACAGCCTCCCGAAACCGAAATTTTCAATATCGAGGTCTTTCATGTCAAAGGAAAACTATAGATAAACAACATTCACATTTTTAATTAGGGTGGCTCCGTAGCCATCGCCACACACACATATATATATATATTAATTATACGCAGCATATTGCCAAATATTATTATTATTAAATATCTATTAAATAACTTAAATTGCAATGTTTTGCAAGAAAAAGAAAGATATATTCATTTATTACTCAAGCGATTACTGATTAATATATTTTTTATTTACACATGTGATCAATGGTTCAGTGTCTATTTTTCAACATGTATGAAAAGTTTTCTCTTTATTATAGAAGTAATCTTCAGGTCTTACATGATATTTAATCTGGTTTGGTCTCGATAGATATCTTATTATTAATATCAATAAATTTGTAATAATATTTAAAAAAGAAAAAAAATAATTGCAGCAAATTACATATGGAAATGAAGGCCACAGATAGAAGAGTTAGGTGATTTCATTAGGGAGGCAATTACCTGCAACTAAATTTAAATGAAGGTCAAGAGCAAGACCAAATAAGAGTATCTTCAATGCTCCCATTAATTGTGTTAAAAAAAAATGTTATTTCATCAACATCAAGAAACTTATGTCCTACATGACATTTGATAGACAATCAAATTAAAAATTCTTCTCCAATGTTTTATTATTGCTCCTTCATTAAATTAAATTAAGTTATATCAACCTCAAATGCATTTTAGTTGAGATATACTTCAATAAAAATTAAATTAAATTTAATCTACTTAAATTAAATCAAATTGGATTTAATTATCTTCAAGTTAAGACCAAATTTAAATTATCTTCAATTTCTATATGAGATAACGCGAAGCTTTTAAGATCAATTAACCAGTAACCATTGGATTGAACAATTTATAGACAACCAGCAGAGTCTAGAATAACAAAGCAGGAAGAATAAAGGCATTAGCAGGCTCAGATTTGATAGTCAGCCACCGGCAAAAGTTAACTCAGCATTCAAGAGATAGTCAGCACTGTTGTGGATAATTTCAGGCATCTATCAAAAGGGGTTTCCAATTCCATGATTTTGAACTTAAAGTACATAATTTCAAAGAATGTTCATGAATACACAGCAGAAATAGATCTACAGAAAAAAGTCCATGTTTTCCGACCTCAACGTTTGGAATATTGTGGGGCTTTCCGACCTCGCTGTTTATATATATACATATATATATATATAGATATAAACCCATGCATGCCATTCATGATTCATCCCTGCAGCATTCATTAATTTCTTCAAATTCAGAGAAAGTACTATATATTGTGAAGATGAGCAAAAGACAATATCATGAGCTCAATGCCAATGCGTCGTCAGAGTCTGATCAAGCTTCATGTGGAAAAAGAGCAAAACTTGTCAATGCTATGACTACGTCCCTTCCTCAAGGCAAGGTTGGTTTAATAACAGAGATGGCGACAGACACGCATGAGAAGGATCTCCTCCTGCCAACCATGTCTAAATTCTTATGGTGGACACGCTACTTTTCTAATTATCCAGCCTTTGAATCGCCATCTCATATTTTCCAACCAAACTGGTTGGACGCAGGACTAGTTGCCGTCCAGAAAATAGACCACGCAAATTACGAACACATAAGACAGTTACCAGCGGTTGTTAGATAGGTCATGTTCGAATATGCAAACACGTCAAGAATATGCACGGTCGATATCACGTCGACATTGATGGAAAGGTCAAGAGACAACCCTTTGAAGGTCTATTATCCCCATCAAATCTGGAAGATCCGAACCTCTTACTATGATCCTACTGGTACTGATATTTGAGTAAGGTCTCCTGATGAAGCAGAAGAAGAAAATAGAAGATGGGAGAGTTATTGGTCAAATCCATTGAAGTCAAGGGTAGATAGGGTTGAAGCATTTGCAACAAAACTGGAAAAAGATTTACAGAGGCGCGAAGAATTTTGGTTCTTCTTTCATGGAAGAAGAGTAGTGTCGTTACCTAGAATTTGGGTCGATGATGAGGATCTGGATACAAGCAAATTAGGATCCCAAGATTGTGAAAGATTGTTAAGACAGTTTCGAGAGGACCCTGAGAGTTTGGATTTACCTCCTCAAGTTCGAGCCTAATTCTCTTTAAGATATAATCGATCATTGTAATTTATTATCTAGTTTTTGATTATTCATTCAAATGATTAGTATTTGTTTAGTAGCGGCAGTTATTTGGTGCTATTTCCGTTTAACCTTCTTCATTTTTTTTTTTCATTATCTTTGATTTCCACAACCCAGCTGTCTCAATATGGGAGATGGATATCAACGTTTCGAAAAAAAGATAAAAGGAGCAGTTCTTATTAGAAAATTAGACATGTCATGAACGTTGTTTTAATTAATGACAATAATACACTCTGCAAATTAGAGATTGACTGAAGAATAGCAGCAAATCAATGTTCCTTGCTTAATTGAAAACTTATCATTTCATGTTAGAAGATACAAATTACCTTTCCTGCAAAATATTATCTTTAATGAATTATATAGATGTGGCATTGCTCAAATCTAAGGTTAGGGCTGCTCTTTCTCTCTTATGAATGCTAGTCAAACGGGGAAACAGTTTCACATGATCTTAAATAAATCATGGAACATAACTTGAAAAAAATAATTGTCATTAGTCATTACTATGCATCATTACAATTAGAAAAATAAGAAATATTTATTTTTGTATGGAACGTTATTATGTACTAAAAATTGACTATTTCTAACATAAAAAATTAAAGTACAAATTTGAAATTCTAAACGATAATCTATTGATGTCCTTCAAATAAACAGGCTAGGTCATGAGCTCCAATGCTATAAAAATCTAATCTTAAGCAAATGAAGACTGTTGAGATAATTCCTGGGAAAGTAAAGATCCAAAGGATTTGCAATGAATTAGTATAACTTGAGGGTAGCTCAGACTACCTTACAGATCTAACAAGCTAGTACCGATTCAATGACAATCATTAGATGATATGAAATTACACATAGGTCCTTTAAAAAATAAATAATAAAGTAAAAGTAAATTTAAGACACTAATGTGAACATAACGGTGGGGGGTGTGTGTGGAATAGTCGGTCAATTACTTATGGTCTGTATCTCTTGATTTAATACTCTGTTCCATATTTTCCTCCAAAGAATAGCAAACGACAGAGACAAGAAGACACTGAAAATAAATATGCATGATATGATAAGATGGCCCCGCCACGATAAATTAATCCGATCCAAACTTTTTATCTTACATGATTATATAGTCTAGCCCATAGAGATGCTACTTGATCGGACTCTTGACTTTGAAAACGAAAATTAATAATTTTGTTTTGAAACTCGTCAGTCTAGCAACCTCTATGGTTGGGGTGGGTTAAAATAATGGGACCAAATCGATCCAAACCGACCCAAAATGTAGGGTTTCAATTTAATTTCAGGTTGGGTTGGGTTGGGTTGGTTTTAAATGTTAAAAATCGATTCTTTTCGGTTTCAGATCGAAAAAAAACCAACATGAACCAAAAACTAACTTTAAAAAAATAAAAACATTAAAAAAAAAAATTGAAATATAAAAGCCTAAAAAAATCTTAAACACACATGTACCCTTCCACGGTTCCACCAGACCTAGTTCACACATCAATATCTCACAAATCCTTAGCCACTGCTCTTACCAATCATCCCCGTCATCGTCTCCGATCTCATTTTCCCAACCTCTAACGGCTGGTTGTCCCTACAAGCTCTCCATCTGTTGCACAGGCCTTCCCCACTCGAGTATTCTCCCATCTTCACCGTCACCATTTCTTGTTGAAGTAATCATCACTAATCTTCTATCCTTTCAACTCTCCCTCATCTTGTCTCTCCTCTCAACTAAACACGATTTTATTTTTTATTTTGTTCAAACTTGTTTGTCATTAGCCCAACGGTATCACTTTTATCGATCACTTTTCTTCATCGTCACTCGTCAACCTATTATGCAAGTTATCTCTCTTCACAAAAGTTGTTGTTTCAGTTTCTTTTGCTTTGTGTAATTTGTTTGGTTATAGTCTTGTAGATTTGTTGTAGATCTAATTGGATTTTGATTGGAATTATGTGGGTTTGGTGTTTGTTTAGTTTTGTTGATTTCTCTTTGAAGATTTGTGTGATTTTTAGTTGATTTGGTTGCTTCATATTGAATTGTGCTTTCAACATTATTTGATTTATGTAAATTTTGACTTCAATTGATGATGATCAGAAAATAGATATAAACTGATCGAACCGAACCAACCCAGTTGTAATTGATTCATAGCGGTTTTGCTCTTTAGATTAAATCAAATCAGTTTTCAAAATGGAAAATCAAAGATAGTTGGTTTCGGGTTGGTTTTGGTCAAAACTGATTTGACCCGACCCGTGTCCACCCCTATCTATCGTGGAGGCTAGCCGGTCTCTCTTGCAAGGAGGTTGTTGGTCTCCATTCGAGGATGAGATTGACCCATGTCTTGGACAATGAGGTAACCAACCAATCTCCTCCATAAACAAAGATCAGTAGCCTTCTAAAACAAAAAGCAAAACACCTCCTTTTTAGAAGGAGGAGCCTCCTCCTTTGAGGCTATCAATAACATCTATCAAAGATGCTTCAAGCGATCACTTTTAGGCTTCGTTTGGCACGCAGAATTGGAATTGATTGGATTGAATTGGATTGGATTAAAATAAAAAATCACCATCTCATGTTTGGTGTAGATTGGGATTGGATTGAAATAAATTAATTTAATTTTTTTATTATATAAAATTAATTTTATAAAAAATCTAAAAACAAAAACAAAAAACATCTCCCATAATTCAACTTCATCAACCCACTTCATCAATATCATCATCTCCCACAATTCTACATCATCAACTCATAATTCATCAATATCATCAATCTAATTTATCAACATCATCATCTCGTATAACAACGTCATCTTCAACAAAATTAAATCATCATAACACCAAAAAAAAAAAAAAAAAAACAGACTGAAAGTCTGGTTCTGGGTTGACAAACCCAGAACTGATCATTGGTTCTGGGTAGGCGAACCCAGTGACCCAGAATCGATTTTCTGGGTTCGCTTACCCAGAACCAGCGATCAGTTCTAAGTCAGCAAACCCAGAAACAGATTGGTTCTGGGTTCGCCGACTCATAACCGATCTGGTTCTGGGTTTGCCGACCTAGAACCGATCTGGTTCTGGCGTTCGGCGAACCCAGAACCAGATACGTGAAGAAGAAGAAGAGAGCTTTCATGGGCGTGAGAGGAAGAACCATGAGAAGAAATGTGAGAGAGATAAACGGAGAGAAAAAAAATTATCGAATCCAATCCCATCCCACCCAATGACATGGGTGTAGGTGGGATAGAAAAATGCTAAAAGAATAGGATTGGATAGGGGGTTGGGATTCCAAAAATCTCAATCTCATTCATTTTAATTGCTCAACAAACATGGGATTTAAGAAGATTGGGATTTTTAAATCTCAATCTCATCCCAAATCCCATGCACCAAACACTACCTTAGAGTGTCCTCAACCAATCTATGGGTTCTAGCAATGGGGGACACTAGAGGAGAAGTTTTTTTTTTTTTTCAATTTATTTATTTATTTTAAATTTATTAATTAAATATTTAAATTGAAATCATTATAAATATTAATATTTAAGTTAAAAAATTATATTAACCAATCCAGCATTTTGTACTATTTAATACTAAACTCGGTAAAAATACTATTCAATAAAATATAATCTTGTACAATACAATTGAGTCCAATACTCTACAATGTGCCAAACATGACCTTAATTTTTTAATGTATTTCTTACGAAAAATATAATAATAATTTTAAAAAAAATATAGAGGTACAAAGCTCCCATTTTTTTTATGTCTAAGACTAACTCAAAGTATAATCAGTACCAACATCGATAGACGTTGTAATACAATCCGAAGATCAATTTCTAAGAATGAGAGGAGTCAATCCATACAAAATAAGATAGCATCTCATAAATAGTGATAGAAAATTGCTACAGTATTTTGATGGCGGGTGAGCTTTGAACTTGACACACTCGCCATGTCAAGCGGATTGCTTCCCACGGGGGCAATGCTGCGCTCTACATGACTCCCATTAAGAGCATACAATCTTGTTCGATTCATTATCCTCACCCAATATAATACTTTTTCTGGTTTAGCTACACATCATAAGTTTGCTGCCCAAACATATCATCACTCTATTATTATCATAATCGTGTTAAAGATTGGTGTATGTATATGTCGATTGCTTTTGTCGTTTGTCATGTCACTGTTTCCTTTCCCAAATCTGCACTTGTTATCGCCATAACAAGTACTGGTAGAGATAACTTTTGTCATGTCATGTCGCTATTTCTTTTATCATAAGATAAATTTATAGGATATTTCAAAATAAATAAACAGAGATAAATTTATAGGAAAATTCACACTATTAGAATTGTGAAAACTCTTATAGGGTCTTTCTGTAAAATTAAAAATTATATTAAAAAAAAAAGAATCAAGAATTTGGAGAATCCAAGTTAAAAATTTCGCTCTTCAACTTGAGGGTTCTTTCATGTTATAAGACTCAACTAATCTTATCAAATTGTTAGGGAAAAAAAAATCTTTTCTTAAACTTTAATATATTGCAAATTTTATGGTGTAATTTTGTTATGAACTCAATTCTCACTTGTCAGTTGATTTTTTTAAAATAAACATTCTTGTGCTTTACGTAACAATCTTTTTTTTTTTTTTAAAAAAAAAAAAGGACTGTTCACCAAAATATCTAAGCATTGCAATGAGAATCTTCAATTAACCAGGAAGAAAAAAATAATAATTGCTAACACAAACTGAATCAGCAACATATTCAAAACTGAGAATTCGCTGAACTAGTAGTCTAGTGCAGGTACAACCAAATAATATCTAAGGTATATAAACTACTCCTAGAACATGAGGATGACACAAAATAACATGAACATAAGACTAAAAAAGTAAGTGCATGCAGTTTGCATTATGTGGCCTTATTGAAACTCTGCATGATTGCATCGCTGTTTTTTTACACTAAGAATCTTCTGCAATTCATCCGGACGACAAGGAATAGCCAGAGCTCCCCTCTGACAAAACCCGAATTCTTCTTCAGCCTGCTTCAACAGCTTCAAGAACTCTGGATGATTGAGATACCCCAATTCGATCACGAACCTTTTTGGCTTCCAACCTTTGGTTGCAACAACCACAAAGCGGCCTTCCCTCAGCTTGAGTAATGGGAGACCAGTTTGCATCTTCTCCACAATGGATGTCCACATTCCAACGCTTCCTCTTCTCAATCCTTCAAATTTTCTAGCCTTAGCCATTGTAAAAATATGCACTGCAAAGTTACCACTAGCTACCTCTCAAATTTCTTGCATTGGAAGTGGCATTGGTGGTGGTACACATATAGGCAAAATTTTGAGTCTGAAAACAGGATTGTAGATGGGACGGAAATCCCTGAGAAAGTGACTAAAGTGGGACCAAACGCATGTGATGCATCAGCACGCGTTGTTTTAGTACTATCACCTTCTTTCTGGGACATATTAAGTTGTACATTTGATCGTTCTACATCTTTTCAATGTCTGTATATATGGGATCTATCAAAATGCACTTTATACGGATGGCAGGACAAAAGTACCTACGATCAAAGATGTACCACTCTTCATGTGCCAGCCAATTCCTATCTATCTCATTACCAAATTGAGATATCGGTGACATCTTTAGAGTTGATACCATTAATTTCCACTTGATTTCAGTAAACAAACTTGGATCTGATTGGTTCTTATTATTTAGAAACGCTTTCCAGAGTTTTTGAGGAAATATATGATCATCTATAGATCAGCTTGTAGTTTACTTGCAATATTTAAGGTGATTTAACAAGGGTACAAGATAAAATTTGCTTTCTTTTGCAGCAAACAGCTAAACAAAGAATAAGAACAGAAAACCCCTGCTCTAGAACTGATAAAAGATGAATCATGAATTTTAAGTTCTAAATAACTGATTGTAGGCTAATAATTGTATGCATAAAGTGAATTTGGTTCTAAAATACTGATTGTAAGCTAAAAATTGTATGCATACAGTGAAATTGGTACTTACACCACTATGTTTAAGTGTTGAACCCCACCCAGCCCTTCACCAAGGACGGACAACCATGTGCAGCATATGCCCCAGCTTGCATATGTTGGCTCCATAACCCAGTAAAATTCAACCGGGAGTATAGGCCAGGACCATGCATGTGAATGCATTGTAATATCGATACTAATGCCCTTCCATAGCATCATGCTATTAGCATGTTACTTAGGCAGACGGCAATTGCTATAGGCAGTTCATAAGAATCATAACTGAAATTGCTATATTGGGTGATATTGGGTGACCTACTTTCAACAAAAATAATTTCAATAAGGAAATGGCAGCAATATAGACAACAGATGCAACATATCAGTACCACGGCCAGTACACATCATTTTGTAACAGAACAAAAAATGATCTACAATTGATAAGTACACCTAAAATTTTACCTTTCACTGAGGAACGTTCAGCCATAACACTTCGATAACAAGAAGTAACCAGCATAAGTGGGAAAACTAAAATGAAATGTTAATATAGATTAAAAACTGAACTTCTTGTAATTAAATACATGTTTGTATCATATGGACTGACCATCACTACATCCATCTTTTCAATTCTCAAGAATCCTATGAAGCTCATTAGACCTACAAGGAATGACAAGAACTCCAGTTTGTTTGAACCCAAATTCCTCCCCAGCCAGATCCAGCAACTTTATGAAACCTGGATGTGCTAGGTAATCCAAGCCAATGATGAACCTCTTCAGCTCCCCATTATCAATGGTGTGAAGCACAAAATGTCCCTCCTTCACATCCTCTGGCAAATCCTCTGATAATGAGTGCAAGTCATCATATTCATCGACAGTAGTGGCATTACCAGGAGCAGCTGCAACAAAAGTGTATCTCCTTGCTATTGTGAGGAGGATTCTTGTTAGTACCTTTCTGACAAGCCTTAGAATCACAATATTTCCTCTCATTCTCACTATCGCCGTTGAGCACCCACTAAATAATATAAAACCTACTAAGTTTTTCTAGGGTCATTTATACAAGAGTTGCCAGAGATTCTCAAGAAGTCACAACCAATTTTCTGAAAGAAGTAAGTCAGATGGGTACAGTGTTCAAAAAACACATTGTATTTAATGTAACCTCGATGTATCAATTTCAGTGTTTCTATTTCAGTATGATGGTTCATCACAGTGTAAGGTTCCCACCACAACATCATCAGAACAGCATCATTACTCTAATGTCCTTTACGAGTTTGGACTCACATGCATTTAGGACAACTACTAAACAAATATGAGCTTCTCCATGTGACCGTCCATAAACTACAGAGGAATAGGATGACATCTGACTTGGCACTGAAATGACATAGCATACTCTGATACTCTTATGGCAATATCACAGTACAGAGATATACTAGTGAGTAAGCAGGTGATGAGGACTCTCACCCTTGACCTAAAATATGTACGAAAATGGAAGCAAAACACTGATTTGGTCATCTCCATTACTCTATCTACAGTTTCCTATATAGAACCATGAAGGTACTTGACATCTTTATTATTTAGGTCCTACCATAACATTCAATACACTTCAGATGAACACGATTGAATAAGCTTATTTCAACGGATACCTCTAAGTTCATAGAAGCATACACTGTGAAATTTGGTGGAAAAGGTGGCAAGATAGATTAAGAAGTCAAATATGTTATGAAGGAACTGGAGAGGTTCAGCACAAGAGATATTAGAGCAGTGACGTGATCAATGCCCAGCTTAAACCAGCTAAGATGCATTTGTTTGCAACTCACTGGCTTGCATACTGAAGACTGACATGGAAATTCCCCTTTGTAAGTGAAAGTAAGAGCTAAGACTCGTCCACACCATCAGTACCATAGATATCATAACTAAATGCAATTAAAGGAAAAACCAATTACTACAACCCCTCTAGCATCAGTTTTTTCATTGAAATCCATAATCAGACCTATCAATGGCAGTACTGTACAGATAACATCCAGATTCAAACAAATTTTGGATGCACATATTATACGCCACCCACCATTCAAAAAACATCTGTAGGATGATCTGGTTTCCTTTTATCACTTTGATGGGCTATTCAAATCCAAACCATATCATGCCACAGACATTGTTGGAGAAGAAAATGCAATAGACAGGTAAAATGATCAACACGCAAGACCACCCTTTAAGCCTTCAATCTCCATTTTTTAAAACGTCAACATAAAGAAAGATCATAAACTTTCTTAACCAACATCATCTTGGTTGGAATAGTCACTGGCCCCATATCCACTGAGTCCACTACTTCCTATCCTATTTTAACGATTCTGATTCACATAGACAGTAGGGTTAAAAGGATACAGTATTCAGTGGGAAAAGAAGAATATTTTTGGATAATCAATCTCTTATTTTACACCTAAAGCTTTGATGGCCGTTTAGTTGTGTAGTATACTCAGAAAGAGCATTTAGAAAGCTTCCAGTAGTCTTGCACAGAATTTTTATGTTATTTCTTTAGTTATATGACAGTAGCATAGATCCATGACACTCTCAATCAACAAGACCTGTTCTTGATGTCAATAGAATGAAACCCAAAAAGATAAGAGCCCAAAGCAAAATCTAGATAGACGAGAAACACAAAATTTATCAAGAGAACCAGATCAAGAACATGCTTCTATTTTTATTGGTGTACATAAATGTCCCTGCATCACGATTGCAGTGGTAAATTACAATCCTACATTTCAGAACTTCATATATTAGACATATACAGAGTTACAGACACAGAATATCCACTTTTCAATCTAAAAAGATAATAGGGTTGGGTAATATGGACTATAAAGAACAGGAATGAGTATAATAAACAAAACATTTCAATCATATAAGCTTGATACAGCTAAAATAGAACCCCAACCATGCAATAATTTTGCATCCAGACATAGAATCCCAAAATACAAATGAAGTCATAGAAATTTGACTGTTTGGTTCCACTTAACTTCCACAGAAAATGGCATCCCATATTTCACTTCGTTCGAATTCAAACCAGGTCCAAGAGTTTGTAAGTTTCACCCAATAGTGAGTTTCGTTAGTTATAACGCCACCATACGTATTTCAATTCAGCGTTCCCCAATATATATTGTTGCATGATAAGCATTCACTAGTCAAAATTTCTCAAAATCAATTCATACAGAAACAAGTCTCTAAGCCGAGTTACTAACTTAATATGTAAGCAGAAACATTTGTTATTGACCAGATGAGCACAAACAGTGAGATAAACAGAATGTTCCGTCCTTGGCCAACACCAACAAGTTGTTAAGATCGGTAATATTAGACATCCCATCTATAGTATCCCACTTGTATTTCAACCAATGATGTGACAAATGGTGAATAAATACACATTAATAATGATCATCTGTTACACTTGTAAAGGTATTGTCACATTATGGGTTGGAATGCAAGTGATATACAAGCGGTAAGACGTCCAGCATTATTGTTGTTAAAATAGATAGTCATTACATTAGATTTACAGAGATGCTTTTAACAAGCATAATCCCTTCTACTTAGATGCTTAATTGACAAAGTGCTCATTAGACAAAACAACATTAATTGAAACTAAGATATATAATAAGTCATACAATATCATATCATATATGTTCAATTTATTACTAGTACATCATATATAATGCCTAGAGAGAGAGAGTTTAAAGGATAGCATATAGAAAGTAAACAAGTATACAAGAGTAAAGTAGAAACAAGTACTAATCTCTTTGCGTAGATAAATTAATTAAGCAGTTGACTTGCGCTGGAATCCAGTACCAGGATCATCATTGCAAGGAAAAACCTCAAGGCCTGTAACCATTGCATCGGGGGGGCCACGGCGGCACCTCTGCTCCATCTCCTGGACAGAATCAGAATTGCCTGAAAACAAAGCTTCAACAGAACCATCCCTCCTGTTGCGCACCCAACCTTTCAACCCCAATTGCGTGGCATTCTCTATAGTCCAGTTCCTGTAGAACACACCCTGCACCCTCCCTTTTATCACCACCCTTACCTGCACACCCAAAAACGCCTCAAACCCATTACTCATACCATACAAACATTAATTTGCAACACCCCAAAACAGCTATTGATAAATCAGGAGGGACCCACTAATCCAAAAAACAAAATTATATTAGAAAGTACTAATACTAACCGTTTTGGAGGAGGTTGATTGAGGTGGGTTAGGAGAGGCTCGAGGGGTGGTCATGAAGGAGAGAGAAGGTCGAAGAGGAGGTGGACAAGGTCTGAGCAGAGAAGGAAGAGGAGTATTAGAAAGAGGAAAACGACAGCGTAGCGAAAGAAGATGATGAAGAGAATGAGAGCGATAAGTAATGAGATGGGTGAGTCTATGAACACTACTAACATGGTTCATGTTACATATATTCCTGTTTACAACCCTCCTGCTGCTCCCAGATGTCAGGAATCTCCTTAAAATCTGTTGTGGGGGTGGGATTGTTGATGTCATTCGATTTTGTTGCCAAAGTTTGATTCTTTTCTCCTTGTACTGTTCATAGTCATCCACATAGCAAGGCAAATGGATTCCCAACTTCAATTTCTTTATCTCGAATCTAATAATGGTATATATGTATACTGTGAAATATATTATAGTGATAAATTATATTTCACTTTTATCTCCAATTTATTTCCAATTCATATAGGTCAATCAATGTAACACCACTCTTAAAATATTTATTATTAGTCTGTAAATTGTAATATTATATTTTGATTCTATGATATAAAATGGAGGAGAGATAAGTGATGTATTAGCAGGGATATGCATACAAAATTACTTGTCCGGTAGGAAGAGTTGGTAAGTAATTTGAAAGCAAGTAATCTACAAATAAAATAATAAATTATGTGGTATCACAACTTACTTGACCAAATAGATTGTAGTGGTAATGTGTAAAGGAAATATCGTCACATCAACCAAAGCCTATAGGCTATTATCATCTAAAACACATATATGATTATCTAGAACCATATAAACTAATCTTCCCATGTACAAACTTTTGGCCTCAGTGTCAAATTCAAGGCTTTTTTTTTTTAAATAAAAAGGTCTCTCATTGTTGATTCAATTATAATGATAGTAACTGTAGTGTGTTTAATTTTCTTTTACATGTAGCTGGATAAAAACACGCTGTTCTTCAGAATTCTAAAGCCTTCTTGATAAAAGTAATTGTTTTAAAAGCTTTTTTGCCTTGGACATTGTCTCTTCTAACACCCTTTGTCAAAAACCAACAAACCATTGTCAAACTATACCTAGCATTTCAAATGCGGTAGTTTAATGGGTGGAATTTACGGGAGTAGTTATTATGGTAGGCGCTCTACATGGCGCTTTTGTGTCATTGTTTAAGAAAGAAATCTCGAATGAATCGATCTAATTTGGTATGAGAATTCACTTGAGAGAGCTTCATCAAACGAAACCTTCAGTAGACTAGTGGTAGCAGAACTTCTAGAAGTAATGTCTTTAAGGTATAATTTTTTTAGGAAAATTATTAATTGTTTGATTATTTAATTTCTAAGAAGTTTTATATAATTAGTTTATTAAAAATGATAAATGAAAATTAGAGTTAAATAGGTTTATTGGATAATTCCAAAAATCTATTGTAGTTCGTAAAAATGTCTATTTCACCATACTAGTTTCATTATTGTCCAAAATCTTTCTCTGACGTTAATAAATTAACAGAAAAATTATATAAAGGGTTAAAAGACAATTTTAGTCTTACGATTTTTAATAAATAAAATATTTGTTAGGAGAGTCCTAAAAAACCTATTATAGTTTGTAAAAATATCCGTTTTACCACACTAATTTCATTTTTCTCCAAAATCCCTCCTGACATTAATAAATTAACAAAAAAACTATATAAAGGGTAAAGAGACAATTTTAATCCTAATATTTTTATTTAATAAATAAAATAATCATAAAATAATATTAAATAACTTTTTAGGTCTCCAATCGAATTGAAAACCTAATCTAAAGGTGGAGATCGAATCACCAAATTAAATCTCCATTGGTGATTAGATCTCCACTGTTGAAACCCAAATAATAGACAAAAAATATCAACAAAAAAAATCATCAACAATCACACATCCAACATCATCAATCACTAAAATGCATCATCTGGGTTCCAATTGAACCCCAATTCGATTAAATCTGGGTTTTGAACCTCGATAAATAAGAAGAATAAGAAGAAGAGAAGAAAAAGAATAGAAGAGCAGGGATTTGAATAAAGGAGAGAAATAGAGATGAAAGAAAGAGTGTGGGTTAATGTGGGGCTTGATGGAGAGGGTGGTGGTCAGTGTGGAAGGGGGTGGTGATGGAGGTCTAGTGTGAATGTTAGAGAGAGAGATTGTTTAAGAGAAAAATGTTGTTTTGTATTCTATATATTTTTTTATTTTTTTAAATATCTTTTTTTAAAAAATATATATATTTAATATTATTTATTTTATTTATTATATTTTAATTAATATTTTATCGCATATCCCATTTTGCCCCTAGAGTCAAACAGTCAACTAAGTCAATCTAACGGAATCTATTACCGTCAAGGACAATGTTGTCCTTTCACTTTTGAGTGTTTTTATTAACGTTGTTTTTATTAACATTAGGAGAAATTTTGGATAAAAATAAAACTTTAGGTGATAAAATTGATATTTTTGTAAACTATAATGGGTTTTTTTAGGATTATTCATTTAATTAATATTATTTTCATTAATTTTTTCTAGCATTTTTCACTTTACCTTTAGAGTCAAACGGTCAACTAAGTCAACGTAACAGAATATGTGATCGTCCAGAATATTATTGTCCTTTCACATGCCTCTATTTTGACTAATTTTATTAATGTCATAAGGGATTTTGGATAAAAATGAAATCACATGAGGTAAAACCGTAAAATAGACATTTTTACACATTATAATGGATTTTTTAAGATTATCCCTTTTTTTAGAAAAATTATTAAAAATGGTAAATAAAAATTAGAGTTGAATAGGTTTATTGAGATTTTTTTTTTTTTTTTGAAAAGAGTATAATATAATTAATAAAATGTCATGATATATATATATTTTTTTTACATTTGAATGCATTTTAAAAATGTAAAAAAACAAAAAAAACAAAAAAACAAAACAAAACAAAACCTACTAAAAGAAGTCTGAAATTTGAAAATCTTTCGGTAGATGTAAAATAGCTTTAGCCATTTTTTTTTAGTCTAAAACCTCTAATGGTTCTTTTAATCGCAAAAAGTTTAATGAGACTGAGATAATGATCAAATGACCCAAAAACAATTGAAAAGTGTTTTGGGATAAAGGGTATATTTAGTACAGCTTTTCAAATACAGCTTTTATAAATAGATATTTTGAAGTAGAACTTCCACAAAATAAAACTTCTAGTAAAAGGTTTAATGTTGTTTGGTCGTATATTTCACAAAATAATCAAATGTTGTTTGGATATGAATAAATCTTTTGAGGTAGAGCTTTCGCAAAATAAAACTTCTAATAAAAAGTTTAATATTGTCTGGTTGCGTATTTTAAAAATGATAGATGATTTAAGAAATTATTAAAAGGTGTTTGAGAAATAAGGTTGAGTTTTGTATTGAAGGGACTTTTTAAATGTTATAAAATTAAATAAGAGTATTTAAGACCATTCATTAAAAAATAATAAAAAAACAGCCACATCACACTCTAAAATATTTATTGGTCTGTACAGTTGAACTAAAATGGGCTTTAAATCAGTTTCTTAGAAAGCAAGAGGGGTGTCGCTAATTCACCACGTAGAACCCTAAAGCCAGCCCTTAAGTCAACTACAGACGTGACCGACACTTTTCGAAATTGTTTCGGTCCACCATTCTTTCTTGGGCTTGGTTAGTCCAGTTACTAACCAAACCCAGATCTAGTTAGTCATCAAAAATTATATATTAACGATAACAGAAAACCTACATCTTGTTTGAATTTTTCTGTTTGGTCGCTGAGATATGACAAGGGAAAGGTTAATTTGGATTACACCATAGAAAAAGCTACATTTTCATATGTTTTTACCTCCACGGATTTAGTTCCATTAGCAATGATTGAATTAGCTTGTGCTTTCCCCCTAAATAAAAAGTTGGAATCTCATTAAATATGAGATATTGGATGGCATAATTCAATAAATTTAAATAATATTTAGAAAAAATTGTACACCTTTGAAACATGAATTAATAAAACTTTTCTTCTAATTATTTTTAAGCGAAGAAACAAATTTCATAACCAAAATCATAAAAAACTTCAACAATAACACTAGCTTTGGAATAGAGTCTGGGATAGAGATGAATTCAATCTCCATTGTAGAAGAAGAAGGATGTCTGTATCCATTAAATTAAAAATTGGTAAAGATCCTAATATCCAAATTAGATACCCTATAATTAACATCTTAACGAATTACTATTGTTTTTCTTTAAAAGTTTAGGGATATTTTGGTCAATTTATAAACAATGAAAAATAAATGGTATTCCATAAAATTATAGGCAAGCTTTTGAAATTTGCCAATTAATTTTAATATTAGAAGTAAGAATTTTTATTTTTTATTTTTTTTATTTTACTTCTGAGAAGATGGAAAGCAAGAACAATGATAGTTTTGACTAAAATGCAAATTAGTGGGGGTAGAAACATAGTTTATGTCAGTCTTATATATATAAAAAATGAGATAAAGAGTTCTTCATTAGTAAATTCTCCATAATTTCTTTTACCTAACCATGGACACATTAAAGTTTAATTAAAGATAATATACAAAGGAGAAATTGAAGAAGAAGGATAATTCATCAATCAACTTTATGACAAAGTCTTGGACGACTTGTGGAAGGTTTAGACAACTAATATAAAATTTCTGCATGCAAATACAATAGAGTAATAAGTCATGTTTGAAGGAACACTGCAGAGGGTTTGTGTTAGGTGGATATTCTGGTTGCACCAGAAATAAAATATGGTTGTTTCAAGGAAAGCAGAACCTCCCAATCGCAAGTACAAACACAATTTTTCCTCTATCAGTGAATAAAACTACTTAACTTTTATTAACCAAAAGTCTCAAATTTATATCAAAATTTTAATAGACAAGCAAAACTTCAAGATAAAAATTCAATGGATAAAATTAGGGTCCTAACAGTTTGGTCTTAGTCTCTCCTGTGAATAATGCTGTACTGTTTCAACCATGAGTGAGCTTTAAAGTGATGCAGTTCGAGACCAAGGAAAGAAACTTCAATTAGACTATTGAGCTCCAGATTGGGCTGAAAAACTATGATCCCAAAAGGATAAACGTTTCAGTGGATCTGAGAGGTGAAGTTGCTTGCCACACATTCCTCATCCTCAGATGAAGGTCGGCATGCTTGAAGATGCCCAACAAGTTCAAGAGGCTGAGAAAATAGGCCTGGATTATATATGGATGTTGAAGCTCTAAAAAAAATTTTAGCAGACCTTGAAGAAGCTTTTTGTTGGAAAAATGTTGAATTCAATCGTAATTTACATTTGTTTTGATTTTATTTTCTGAAAAAGGAATAGAAACATTGTACCGTATTTAGTAGTATAAAAATTCTCGATTATTTCTAGTGTTGGCACATTTTATCATTCAAACAGATCACAAAAGAATATGGGTCTATACAATTGAAAACATATTTATATTAATAAAACTAACAAAATTTAGCTTCAAGACAAAGAACGTATTACATTCACAACAAAGAAACAAATTATAGTACATAGACTCTACAATGAAGGAGCAAACTCCTTGAACACGAAGTGTGACCCATGAATTATGTCCTATCTCGTTTAATATTTGAGCTATGGAACCTTTTTTTTTTTATACCACACCCTACACACATCAACAAAAATTGAAACTATGACCATTATTAACATTCCATATTCTCCCTTCCTCGAATCACAATATAGTGCATGAATGAGGATTTTCGTCACTGAACATATCGAGCCCATTGGAGTAAGCGAGCCCATTGGAGTAAGTCACAGGGCGCCTATGGTGATAACGAGAACTATAATCATACGCATAATCAACAGACCTTTGGTAGTATGGTGGAGACACCTTTATTGGAACACTGACAACATCCTCCTGACCGTTTCCACGTCTGCTGTCATCATTAGACGTTTCCTCATTCTTTCTGTCACCACTGCATCTATCTTTCCTTTGGCCAACACTGCTGTCCTTGTTTTCACTCTTGTTTGGCACTCCGGCATTGCGTTTATGTTCAGAGTCTTTGTCTGTGGCGTCAACTTCCTTTCGTTTCTTATCCGTGGCAGCAGCAATTTTGCCTTCGCCTTTGCCTTTGCGTTTTTTGACAGTGAGTACAGTCTCTTTTTCTCTAATGGTTGTCCCCGCTGCCCCAACTTCTTTTCCTTTCTTGTCTGTAAGACCGACATCTTTGTCATTGTTGTTGATAGCAACAGTTTCTGTGTCTTTCTTCTCGGTTGCAACAGTGTCTTTCTTGGCAGTAATCACAGCCTCTACGTCTTTCTTGAGTACCCCTTTCACGGAGGATTTAAGTTCTGTCATGTTCACACTGCCCTTTACTGTTACTAAATCCTTATCCATGTCCATTGCCACTGTTTCTAATCCTGTAAAACAAAATTATCACTTGATGAGCTTTAATTGAATAATTAATTATATATCGAAATGTAAATTAATGATATCATTAAAAGTTATAATAACATATAATACAGACTTATGATAGCTTCATATTTTACCTTTGACCTTCAAGACATTTTTGAGTTTTTGATTGCAAGAATCGCAGCACAATTTGATCTTCAGAACCGTCACACTCTGAACCATGAATAATAAATCGTAATTAGTCAAAAAAATTACCCAATTAAACAGGGCCTTGATGTTAATAAAAAATGGCAGAGGATGTAACTCTGAAACATTATCACTAGGTCCAAATTTGTCAAATACCTCAGCAAATTATACTATATCTGTTACTTAGCTTAGAAGTTGGAATACACATAACATTCTCAATAAAAAAAGTAATCCAACCGGTAATTATCAAGTGAAACCAGAATTCGTAAGGACAAATGTTAGATAAAGCAATCTACAAAACGTTTTTCAGTCAAGCTAACAATGCACATTAAGTTAACTTCGATTCCAATTGTTACCTCTTCACTGTTCGTGTTGGCAATATCATCTGGTCTAGTCTTTTCCTCCAATGTTTCATCAGGGCGTTTATTCTCATCTCTGTAGCCTTCACTCTCAGCCGACGGCAAGATGAGTTTCACCTCCCCCTTTGTCTTACGCTTGACCATCTTTCGAATTTTTTTAGGGTCGACCTTCCCCTTCACCTCGAGTTTGTTGGAGGAACTATCACACCTTACGCTTTCTACACCTGCATCAGCCATCAGCCTTTTTATATGTTTCTAAATCAGTAAGACAGTACTGCATCCTCAAACATCACTTAAAAAGAAACATTCAAGGCAGAAACAGAACCTATATTAGTCATCATGCAATTCTTGAAATTAATCCTCTCATTTAGGCTAATGTGGTAGATATGAATTGGGTGCTGCAAAATTAGACTTCTGCTGATCTTTGTCATCTAACTTCATAAGGTATTTTCTAGGTAACTGATTTCTACCACCAATTTTACACATAATTTTTCAAAAAACGACCACTTGTTACAAGGTCTATGCATTTTACCATTGATTTCCTTGACAAACCGCTCCACTTCTTGGAGATGGTCATAGGTATGCATGATCAAGATGAAAGTAACCAAATCATAGACTCTCCGGTTCCCACTGGCCTTCTGTCCTTCACGTTTGCGGCCATCCTTCTGCAATGATAGAAGGAACATCAATTATCGTTTCAGATACTAGTAACAAAAAAATGTTTTGATAACGAAAAAAATAAGCGTTTGGTTCGTTTGTATCCAAAAATAGTTATAGATATAACTCTACAATTAACAGTTGTTTTCATTGGCTTGTTTTGAATATCAATATTGTATCAGAATCATTTGTCAAAACTTCAAATTGCACTTTAGGTTCCTATTAGAAATCAAGAATCCCATCGATACACAAAGATCTCATCAACTTCTTCAGAGAACAAAAGACATTTATGGTCTTCAATAAACCTCTACTTTCTAAGTTTAACCTCACAACTCACAAACTATTGTATCGAATTGTGCTTTCTAAGACAACCAAAAAATAACATAGTAAAACTAGATAAATCATAGTAAGCACAGAGTTCATTTATTAAAGAACCAAAAAAAAAAAACTGAAAATCAAATACAATATGCCTATATATATATTGTGAATTCATTCTCTAAAACTAGATGCAGAATCAATCCTCCTTGCAACTCACAATCAAAGAGGCGTGAGCCTTTGATTCCGATGAGACCACTGATGGTGGTGGCCTCCAATGTGTTTTTGGTTTTTAGTTCTAACTTCTAATTTTAGAGGAAAAAAAATCATATTGAAATTAAAAAAAAAAAAAATCAAAAGAAATGAGGAAAAAAAAAAAACAAATCTAAAAATCAGAAAAGAGCAATCGAGAGCAAGACAAAAACGAAAAGATGAAGAAGAAACAAAAATGAATCTTTACCTCAGCTGGAGTGACTCTGCTGGAGGTCTGGGATACTACTTCGATGTCTCTGCAATACAAAATCATCTTTACTGCAAAAGCAACAAACCAGAAACCACAAAAAAAAAAAAATCAGACAAACATTCTTGTAACGTGTTAAGAGACAGACAATTAAAGATGTTGAGTATATGTTAGGAACCTGATTAGTTGGACTGAAGTGGAGTAAGCTGATTGAAAGTGTTGCTGTGGTTTGTTGAGTCAGAGAAGACGACTTTGTTTTGAAGTCTTTTAAAAACAGAGAGTGTGAGAAATTGTTGAGAAATGTTGCTCGTGAAGTCGAAGCTTTGAAGTTTCGAAGAAAGTGTCCGTAGTTATAGCGTAGGAGGAGTCAAATTTAACATGATTTTATTTTTCTGTTTTTTTTTCCTCCTTGTTTCCCAAGTAACACAGCCTGTTTTCCAAATTGTATGACATAATCAGAATGACACAAGCAAATTAGCATTACAACGAAATTGAAATGTCAAACCATTTTTTTTTTAATAAGTGCAATAATCTTCTTTTAACTGAAATGTAAAATTATGTTTTATTGATTTTATAATATCAAATCAACTTTTTTACCGGTGTAATTACTCCTGTCCAAGTGGTTTTTGAAAATAAAAATCAATTTTTAAAGAAACTTTAAGTACCAATGGTAAAACAGTATAGTAACATTCAAGTATGATAGTAGTATATTTTTTTGGGTGTTATGAAAATAATTTTTTGACAACACATATTATATTTAATCTTTATAGATCTAAAACATCTCTAAGCATCCATGTCAACTTACTTTATAATTATATAAAAAATAAATACTCTTTTATTAATTTTTTATTTTCATAAAAACATTTATATATTTTATATAATGCTACAGATGAATGAAAATTATTTTTTGTCCATAAAATAAAATTACGGTTATACTCTTTCATATTGACATCTTATAGACTTATTTGTCTTTCTATATCTTTATGAAACAAAAGATTTTTTGCAAATTACTAAAAAGTAAACCTTTAAATATAAAAACAGCACATAGAATCTAAAACGTGTTGTCGTAGAATAAAAAGCTTATGTAATTATTTCACAGAATAGAAAGAACGAAAAGGTTTATGTTAGTTATAACATCTATACTATACTAGTACGGGCGCGATAAGGGCCAATAGTAAGAAGACATCGCACTAATAAGAATGAGACACGTGTCAATTGCAGCAAACATCGATGGATTGAAGATACATTTGATAGCATATTGAAGACCAATGGAGAGATAGAAGTGAGGGAAAGAACCACCTGCAGGAGGAAATTAGTAATCTATGAAGTCCAACGAACCAACGCCAGGGTGATAGGTGTCCAATATGCAACCAACACCTGTCAACCGAAGAGCGATATGAATGACAGATGACAAGCATGTCCACTTGCATTGCAGTACCGCAAATGTAAGTTTTGTCTCCCTATAAAATGTGGTTTAACAGTTCATCGTAGAGATTAAGAGCAAACTAAATATTTTTAGCGAGATAAGCAACTTTTATAGATATAAACACTAATTTAGGCATCAGAGGATGCTTCTGAAGTTAAAGTTCGGGTCACCCTAACGTAGATGTTATCTGTCAGAAGAGAACGAAGGTTGCAAATGAAGGAAAGAAGCAAATTCGAAGACACAAGTTCAATGAAAGCAATGTTAACCTTTGAGCATAGGTTCACTGCATCAAGAATAGAAATTTTCTGTCAATATTCATATGATGTTAAATTTTTTATGAGATAAATCCAAGTTTTAATGTTGTATGAAACAGAAAAAATGTAATAATTTTAGTCATCCATTATTTTTTATACTGATATATCATTAGATTATTAAAAGTTTAAGAAAAAATTGATGGTAAGAAATCCTTACCCATATATCGAAACAATATTCATAACAGATAATAAATACCTTCCTTCTCTAAAAATTTAGACTGAGAATGATTGACAATTTTTAGTTGTTAAAATTTGTATTTAGTTTTAAAAAAATAGTTAAAAGTTCTTTGTTAAAAATATTTTCAAGAGGAAATATTTAATAATATATTACAACTTTTATACTATTATTATATTATACTGTTGATTTAAAATAAAAGATATATAAATGTTTCGTTGATATAAAATTAATCTAGTGATATTTCTCTATGGTCCCCTTAAAACTTATTGATTTGGTTATCTTTTCCCTCCACAATTTACTTACATATTAAGGAAACTGGCTATTAACATTTTAGTCCATACTTTTTTGCAAATGACATTTCTTTACCTATGCATCTTTCCATTTGGATTGACATTACTTTTAGGCTTCTCTAACCAAAATTAAATATAATAGGACATATAAAAAGATCATTTTATCCTTGAAACTTTAATTGTACTAGTAAAATTATAATTTTATCCTCAACAAAATTGAAATACGTTCACAAATAACATATTTACCTATTAATTACGAAAATTGAATTGGAATTATAAAATATATTAAAACAAGTAATAATAATAATTTAAACTTAAAAATGAAAGAAAATATTTTTTTTTTTTTAAAAAAAGTGAGAATACAAATGTAAGACGATTTGAATATAAAAAAGTTTATTTTTAAAAAACATCTCCAAGAGTGAAGATGCAAATTATTGACTTTGTTGATGGATCTCCATCTCCATTATGATTGTCATCCATCATCATCATTGGATGAAGAAGATCTTCATTGTTTTTTTTTTTTTTAATATATATATTATTTATTATTAATATTATCAAATTGAATAAAGACTCAGATTTAGTAAACACTCATATTAAGTAAACTATTAAAGTTAACCAATGTCTAACATATATAGTGTGATTAAGAAGATCTAATTTCAAAATTTTACAGACCATACTTATTATTTTTTTTATTAGTATCAAACTCATAGAAAGAACAATATAACGTATTTTAAAAAATTTAGTCTCAACTCATTAAAAATATATATATTATTATTATTACAGACCACGCAAGACTCAAAATAAAGATACAGGCAAAAGGTGTAATTACCAAAAAGGTTACAAACTCAGCAAAATTCGTCAGTGGTGATGCATAAGCAGAAAAGAGGATCAAGAAACTCCGGAACCTGTTATTTCCCACGAGTGGGAGTATATTCGGCCGTCATCAATGAAAAGTGCCTGTTGTAAAGAAGACTTTGACTGACCAATTCAATTTTAAAAGACCATTCGTTTTTGTATTTTGTTTTGTTTTTTTTATTGACTTTACTATTGTGTGTGCGACTTTCTAAATATATCCACAATATGAAGCGAGATAATTAATTTCATTTTTGTTGTTACTGACACCCAACAAATATCATCAGTTTTATTATATAATAGTGCTTAATTAAGATATATATATATAGTGATTTTATAATTGAGACTCTCTGACTTTAAAAAGTTGAAAAAAAATCAATCAGATTCATTAATTATATTCCCTCCCATTTAATTCAAATAGAATTGATAAATTTGATTAGTTTTTTCTAACTTTTTTAAAATTAGAGAGTTCTAGTTATAAAAGTATTATATATATGGTACGTTTATAATCAGGTATCTCTAATTTTAAAAAGTTAAGAAAAATCAATTAAATTTATCAATTCTATTTTCTCTCCATAAAATAAATTTTATTTTATATTTAATTCAAATAAAATTTATGAATTTTATTTATTTTTCTTAATTTTTTAAAATTAAAGATAACTTATTATAAAAGCAATATATATATAAGTCTAAATAGATAAAGTTTCAATTTCCTCTTTCAATAAATTATTAATGACATCAAAAGATATAGAATTTAATGTTATATTTTAATAATTATAATTAATAATTTAGAATTCAAGGAGAGTATAGAATTGGAATTGGAAATGGTGGCAGACCAGAAAATTTGTAAAGGATGAGCACATGATTAAGATAATAAAAACATCAAAAGTTAAGATCATATTAAATATATAATGTTTTTATGTAAAAACAATGTTCAATGGTGTAATATGGTTTAAATAAAATGAAATATGCACTATATATATACTTAAGCAAAGTAAGCAGTTTTACACTTAAAAATCCAAACAAAATCATTAAAATAAATAAAAATAAAATAAAATAACATAAGCCATGTAAAAGCATAATATTTCTCAATGAGACTTCATATATTGAAATCGTTTCGTGATAATTTTTTTGTCAATTTTGTCACAAATATCTTTCTCCATATACGCAAGCAAACTATCATTTAATCATTGATCTCTCATTCGATTACGTAATTCAATCTTTACAGTATTTATAACAAAAAATATTTTTTCAACAATAGCAGTTGCAACAAGTAAAAATAATGTCGATATCAAAAGCAAGTAAACTAATGGAAGAGCCTTATCTTTTTTTTTTTTTTCTCAACCAGTTTTTGTGCCGAATTTGTAACACCATTTAATTCTTATAAAAAAAAAAAAGGTTCAGTAAAATTATAAATCGGCGATGAAGTTTGTGTGGTGCATCAAAAAGTAAATAGTACTATATAGGAGAGAATATGTACTTGTTTAAAAATAAAAATAAAAATAAAATGAAAAATATTATATAATTAAAAGTAGGAAGAACACTGTGAGTAGAAAAAATAGGCGTAAAAAAATAATAAAAAAATGATGTTAATTATATCAGAAATAATAGTAATAAATAAGAATGTTAAAAATGGAAATAATAAACCATGAAAAAAAAAAAAAAAATGAGCAAGAAGTAGACCGTCTGACAATAAAACAAAAAAGGAAGAGCAGCTATTAAAAAAGAAATATTAAAAAAATAATAACAAAGCAGGAAGAACTGCTTTGGGTTAAAAGAAGGGGTAAAAAAAAGGGGAAATTGGAAGTCAAACACGTGAACCGCCCAAATCCGATGTGGCAGTCTCAAACCCAAGTCAACTTCATTACTTAAAAAAAAAAAAAAAAACAATTTTTCAAATAACTTTGCAACCTTCAATTACTTTTGAAAAACCACGACATTAAGGCCGAGAAAATATAAGTTAATCCTATTTTATTATATAAGATTTAGTGTTAATGATTTATTTAAAAATTAAAAGTCGCATCAAGTCTCCGTAAACTTATTTACACATAATAATCATCATATAATTAATTTTTAGTGGTGACTCATGATGCATGAAAACAAAGCCAGTAACTAGGTGACTAGAGTGTGAAATGAGTACAAGTCCTTGACTAATGCAAGTCAAGGGTGTAAGCAAACGTGACACATCATGCAAAATAATATTATATCATAAATGAATAAGGTCGGCCAAGCGGTGAGTTGTCGGCATGAAATTTCTCAGCCTGCTAGGGCCCTTGTATTCTTTAATTAACTGCTGTTCACACTGAAATTTCTTCCTCTTTCGGTCAATATATACAATTTTACATATCTGTCTGCGGCTGTCATCCCCAAGCTTCCATTGAATTTTCTCAGCCTTCCTATGGGCCAGAGATCCAGAGTCTCTGAACGGGCGTCAAACGTGGTTTTGACCTCTCCCGTCTCATTTTTATACAAAAATTTCAGTGCAAAAAGCGGAAAGAAAATTTACTGACTGTGTCAACAGATGATAGGTACACAAATTGACTAACACATCATGAAGGGATTTATCTATAATCTATCTACTCACATAGGAGGGATCAAATGAAAATTATCTATATTACTGTGAATAATACTCGAATCCGTCTGCTTAACATGAGGTGCAGATGTGTTATGCTAGGGAGGTACAGCAACTTAGAGTTGAAATATTAACTTTTTTCTATTAAACCAACGAAGAAATACAATTGTAACCAAACTCTGCCCTCTTTAGAAGCACAGGCCATGGCAGCGAGAGCATTAACTTATATTATTGTGCTATATATTCATGCTAATGATCAATTAAAAAAATACACGCGAATAGAAATCGAGGAGGTTGCATTTATGCCAAGTGTCAAGAGTTTATAAGTTTAATTGCATGGATTGAGGATAAGTAATACCTTTTGTTTCTTTTCAAGTAAGAGGATAAGTACTAGTTGATTGACTGCTACAGTCAAGTTTTCTTTCTAAGAAGAATAAAACCAACATTAATTAACATTTTTGTCAAAAAGGTTTGGTGCTCGTTACGTCCAAGTAACCTAATTAATTGAATACTGACGTAAAGTTTCAAAAAATATTCCAGATCAGAAAATATTTCCAATCAACATTTATAATATAATCTCGCAACCAGCCCCACAAATCCTTAAATTAATTAAAGAGGTGCTTACTTAAGTGCATGCTACCTTTGTTTTGCCCCCACTTTTCTGAGAAAGTATCATGGAGAAACCCAAGTGAAATGTGCGGCCTGCTCATGTTGAAAATGACTGTGAGACAAATAAAGAGAAAATTAACAAAAAAATCTACCACAAACGAATGAGACATCGGAGAAATAGTCATCGCCAGTTGTGACTATTGATGTTGATATTAGTGGCAGTGGTAACGGTGCTAAAAAGAGTAAACGTTATCGTTTTAATGAAAAATGTTTGATTGGGTGGAATCCTCGACCGATACACGAAAATGATACGGTGGAGATTTTTCTAAACTCCTTAGCTTCCCTTCTTAATTTTGTTTTTTTCACTTAACAACTAATAGTTTGATTTTGTATATTCATTTTTATTATCATTTTTTATTCACTATTTCAATAATTAGCAAATAACCCTAACTATATGTATCTTTTTTATTACTCTACATCCAGTATTTCACTATTTATAAATTATTTACACTATTTGCATCCAGTATTTCACTATTTATAAATTATTTACACTATGTGAATAATAACTATTTTACATAATGTAAAACAATTATTTAAAACACTTTGAAACACAACTGTTTTACAAATATGTCTTTGGATTTCACTTTGTGTTATATAATGTTATTTTTATTGTCATTATGTTATTAGAGTTTTGATATTTCATATTGTCTAGATATTTGAATTTTATATTGCAAAAAATATGGATATTTCACATTATGAAAAATATTAATATTTTATATTATATAAAATGTTTGTATTTGACATAATATTTATGTAATGTGAAATATAAGTTAATGAACACTCATCTCATGTTTTTCTAAATTTTTTAATATTTCAAACATTTATCTTATTAATATTTCACATTTTGTTAATTATTTTCACGTATGAAATACATATATTTTATCGAAGTGACCCGACCTGACAGTTGAAATTCTTGGGTTTGTTAAGTGTTGGGATTGGATTGAATTGCGGTGTGAACACAACTTGGATCGCACTGGTGGGCTGGACTTGTTCAATAGAGCAGCGCAACAAACGTGAGAATTGAATGCGGACCTAAAGGTATCGGGCTTGGACTGAAAATACACGAAATTCCGGTCAAACGACAACAAGTCAACACTACAGAGGTCCAAGTCCAATAATTCCAAACTTCCAAAAAGATCACAATCTATTACTGAAATGATAATATCGAATTTTGACCGGGAGTTGTTGAAGGTAAACGAAAATTACTAGAGGAACGATCAGCAAATGCAGCCAAGGAATTATATATCCAAAGGATATTCAATGTGCTTTGGACATTTTTCCTATTTTGGGACAATCAACATCAAAAGTATCTCTAAATTATCTTGATATTTGGAGAATATTCTTAATATTTACATAAATTTAGATTTCCGATATTTTCATCTAAATCGAGATATAATTTGTTGAATACAAAGTTGTATGCGCAGCAGAATCCTGTGGGGGCTGGGCCCCATTATTCGTGGTTACACAGGAACGGTGATACTTTCGGGTGTTAATAGAATTGACTGTACCTTCGGTCCTGAAATTATAGAGGCGTTGACAATCCTTTGTGGTATCAGTCTGGCTGGCAGCTGGAGCCAGTATTTACTCGGTTTGTGTGAAATCGGATGGTTCCATGTGTAGGGTGCCTCATTGCTCATGACTCTATTTCAGATAGGAAATAATTTCCTGCCTTGAATGTATTTCTAGTTTCCAAGAAGGAAACCGGAAAAAAAAAAAAAAAAAAAAGGTTTGACCGTAAGCTGGAATCGACTTGTTTCTACAAAAAGATGATTCACTACATTTCAAAAAAGAAAAAAAAATGATTTACTAGAAGGGGAAACTTCATTTTAATCCCTGAGATTTTCGAAAATATCACATTTTTAAACATCTTTTGGAAACAGCTTTTTTTATCCATAACTTTTCCGAAACTTTAAAAAAAAGTCCAAACTGTTAGTCAACTAACTGTCAACGGCGACAAAAAACTTAAATGAGGGGGATAAGATGGTTTTTTCATATGAGAGACTAAGATCGTGACACGTGGATGACTATGATTTTAAACATTAAAAAAATTTAAAAAAATTAATTTAAATAATTTATTATACATTTCAAATTAATTTTATAAAAAAATTGAAAAAAAATTATTGGATCTCCATCATCCATCCATCATAGTGGGAACTAATCTGGTGGATTTCCACCATCTTCAACACATCTTCATCTTCACCATCAAACTAGTTCCAATCAGTTCATCAATCTGGTGGATCTCCACCATCTTCAACATATCAAGCCAATCAACCCAACCCAGTTTATCAACACCATCTCCCATAGTATTCAACATCAACAACATCACAACATCACAACATCATCTCCCTCAACAAAGAAATCATCAGCAACATTAAGAGCAAAAAAAAAAATTATCTGGTTCTAGGTTCGAGTTTTTGAGTTCGCATCGAACCTAGAATCCTCTGATTCTGGGTTCGCATCGAACCCAAAACCAGAGGTTTCTAGCTATGCAAACCCACAAACCTGTTTTTGGGTTCAATCGAACCCAGATGCGAACCCATAATCAGATCCACAACATCATAAAAAAAAAAAATTGAAGGAATGAGAGAGAAAGAGAGAAATTGAGGTTACTGTAGCTTATGGGTTGGGTTTTCCACGGTCGTTGTTGGGCTCGTCGACGGTGATGGAGGCGGTGCTGGAAGTAGACAGCGAGGGAATGAGAGATTGAGGAGAGAGATATGAGTTTAATGGATGCTAATATACTTTTCATTTTAAGGGTTTTTTTTTTTATTATTGTTTAATTTAAAAATAATAATAATAATTTAAAAATATAATAGTTTATGTGTCAACTTTTTATTGGTTAAAAAAATATGTAATATTTTGATTTTATTAAGGGCAAAACGGTCATTTTGAGTGTTGAGGGTAATTAAGTTTTTTTTTTTAATTTTTTTGTTTGGTTTGAGCATCAATTGACTGATGATTTGGACTATTTTAAAGAGTTTTGAAAAAATTAGGTATTAAAAGAGCTGTTTCTAAAAGATGTTTAAAAATTTGATATTTTTAAAAATCTCAGGGACTAAAATAAAATTTTTTCCTACTAGAATTGATTTGTTTTTACTAGCCTTTCAATTAAGCTAAAAAATCATCAATTTTCACTGATTTTATTACCAATCAGATCAAGACGAGCAAGCAAATTTTATCATAGCAACCCATCAAATTAAAGTCTTAAACTTGTAATCAGCTATAAAGATGCTTTAATATCCAAGATTAGTTACTAAATAATTATAAAAGCATTAACATGGTACTGATTCTGGTTATATAGAAAGATTCCTATTAGGTGTACATTCGTGTCTTGAGTTCTTAAATAGTAATGTCTCCCACACGGAGTACACCTGTACAGACATCAACTCCTCTTTTCTAGATTTTGTTTCTGTTTCGAAATTTTATTTTCATTTTTTATCAAAAATAAAAATGAAAAATCTTATTTTCATTATTGTTTATCCAGGCCGAATAGAAGACACGTACAGCTATTTTAGTATTTACAGTGCTCTCTGATTTTTAATTTTTTTATTTTTTTAACATTAATAGAATTGTGAGTTTGAAATTAGTAAACAAAATTAACTTGGCTTTGTAGTGCTACTAGTTCCAAAAAAAGAAATAATCGGTGCCAACCAATGATGTTGAGGAAAACTTACTTTATTTTATTTTATTTTGTTTGGTGTACTTATTTCCAAACTTTTTTTTTTTTTTGTTCCCTAAGCGGATTTTCACAGTTTTTTTTTTTTTTAATGAAAATAAGAACTTAAATCTGACGTTTGATTAAACATGAATTTAACGGATCGGATCAAGCATGGACATGTTTGGATCCGGACTGTTTTTGGGCTGACATTTATTTGTTATTTAAAGTGCCAGATAATGGGCCTTGGCAGGGTTCAAATTGGACCAAAAGGGTTTCACATCGGGTAAGGTCGGATAGTACGGAATGGATTCAGTCTATGCTGGCTCAAATTCGTCCGACCCTATTGACACCTCTTTTAGAGTATCTTCAATGTTATTATACATTTTTTAGTTTCTAATATTGACATATCAATAATTTTTAGAACATGTATCCATCTTGACAGAGAAAAAATAGAAATACATGTTATCATCTCCAATGCAATTATGTAAAACAAAATACACATTCAGTTTATGACTAATTACTATAAAATATGTTTATCACTCTTTCTTCTCTTGTATTTTACATTTAAAGTGAGAGAAAGTGAAACACAACTCTATATACTAATAAACGGGAAATAGTGAGAAATGTGATTTTTATGAAAATTTTTTAATTGAGAAATCCATCTCTATATTCTCATAAAAGATTTGTCACATAAACTTCATATTTGGATTAGATAATTACATCTAGAGATTTTTTTTAATTTTATTATCTATAGATATAGTATGTGATAATAAATTATATCCAAATAAATAACTACAATGGAGATGCTTTAAGATTTCCAATTGGTTTGTCTTTATACCGACTTTGATATGTAGCTTTGGTAATGAGAAATGAATTGTAATTCAATGAATAATTATTATTACTGGGACCTCAATTCAATCATTCGCTCATTTGTTCCCGTAGGGTTTTAGTCTTTTTGCTGCATAAGATAATAGCGTCTTTATCGTTTAAACTCAAAACCTGAAATGTCTTTTTGACCCGTAAGATAGAATTTTAAGTAATTATATTTTTAAATGACATTTTTAAAATATGAGTGTTAAAAGATAATAAGAATAATTTGGGTATAAAATAAAATGTGTTTAGATTTTTTTTTTTTAAGAATATCAAATGAAAAAAACTAAATAAGTATAGCCATTAACGACGGAAAAATCCCATGAATCTTTACATTTGAGCTTGGGCATGTGAACTGACCTCTAGAGTCGCTGGTCCAGGTTCGCAGAAGTGTGATAGCTCTATCTTTGATCAAATTTTTGAGTTTGGAGCAATGATCTGTGATCCATGCAAAGAAACATGCCGATGGTTGGGCCTTTAGGTCTTTGGATCTTCTAAAGTTTAGATGGACCCTTTCAATTTCGTTTCTCGTAGGCCTTCCACAGTTTAATATTGGGTCTGGTTTGGATTGGTAAGAAAAGACCCATTAGAAAACCTTTGGTTTCTATCATGTAACAGAAGAAAATGAGTGCACACATGGCATCCGTGCCAAACGGTGTCCTTTTTACAGTATTTTATTTTTATGGGATATGAAACTAGTCAGACCTTACTGCCTTAACCTTAACCATCAATTATATCAGTTAGATTAGTTATAAGGATGATTATTGAAGCTAATCAAATAATTATAATTGTTGAGTAAAATTATCCGACCAGTAAGTTATTCAAATCTAAAAATTAGTAACAAAGAAAATGAAATTTCAGTGATCGACCGCTGTTGGTATTATCAATAATTATTATTTTTTTTCTAATTCTGATGCATTTTATAAGAGGGGTTTTGACACGCAATTAAGGAGGTTTTTAATTAAATTTTGAAAGCAATACATCGTAATTTTGGTGTACAATAAAGGAGTTTTAATCAAAATTATAAACTAAAAGGATAGTTTTTGAAAAGTGATTGGGGATTTTACAAATCTCCCTTCATTTTTTTTTTTTTAAACAAATCTCCCTTCATTTTTTTTATCCACATCTACGTGGGAGACAACCTATATTTATAAGAGAAAATCCCATCATTTTATTAATAAAGGTAGGGTATACGGATTTGATCCATGACTAGTCATGGGAGAGGTACAGCCTTTACCACTCAGCTGATTTCTTTCTGTGCGAATCTCCCTCAAATTCAAACGGAGAAAAAAAAAAAGAAAAGAAAGTTGACGCCAACATTTGCACTGAGTGCTAACACGGTCTCCCAGAATTGATCGGGCAATTAGAATGTATAGGATTTAGACAGATTACAGCAGAGGTTGTATTTTTATGTGTTAAAACAACTGAAATGGCAAAGTGAACAAACAAATAAATAACCACTAACATTATCAGTAGATTATAGTATTTAAATTAGTTTCAATAACTATCTTTGTAATCAATCAAATGTTATAATTTATGAATAATATTACCGATTGGATAAGGTAACTAAACCTAATAAATAATGGTGAGATCAGAACTGGGCTTCATAAGAGTCCCAAAAAAGTGATAATACTAAAGACACCCCGTCAACTTTAAGTACACCCACCAAATAAAAAGTGAAATAGGAAACCGACTGAACTATAATAGGTAGACTCCTTTCATAACTTCATATCATTAGGCTTTACAGAGCCCAACTTTGGGAAACAAGAACAATACAAAGTGTAAGTTTTAATTATTTTGTTGCATAAATTTTGTGCATTTCCAGATATAGGTGAATGTAAAGTCATGCTTTTTTAATGTAATCTTCAACGCTAATTAAGCATATATAAGGTACATTTCTGACAATATAGAATTAAAAAAAGTCAACAGTGAATTTCAAACCCATCTTAATTTTTATATTATCAAAGTATGTATGAGTAAAGTCAGTCAAATTTACTTTAAATATCATCTTGTTTTGGGTCTAAGAATGCACGTGGTATGACTATCAAATATTATATCCAAGGTACTTTCAAAAGAAAAAATATTATACCCAAGGTTGAGAAAGTCGAGAGGAAATGAACACTCGTGTTCCCTGATGTTGAATTCTTCTGTCAAAGTGCCAAAGTTCAAATCAAACTTCTCTAAAAAATAAGGTTGCATGTTATTCAAGGCTTGGACTAAATGAAGAGAAAATCGAGGTACACGTGGGCTATCGATACCAACAGTTTGACACCTTTTTATGGACAAATCTCTTTTGGACTTTGTTTCAAAAAAATAAAAAATCTCTTTTCGACTTTTGTTAATATTCCTTTTATCAACAATCAAAGCTTTTCATAGTTTGTCAAATTCGACGGAAGAAAATAGAAGGGCTTGGAATTATAATTCATATTAATTAACGGTTACAATTTCTACAGCAATTGATGACAAATACAAAGACAAGGAAATAAAAATATGCCGTGAAGATTTAAGGCGATGGGATCGATGAATGCAAATTACAATCACGGAAAATGTTAATAATAATTGTAATTAAGTAAGTTAGGTGAGTTTTGAAATAACATATGTTTATATTTAAGTTTTAATTGTAAAATTATTGTTATAAATATTCTTTACTTTTTGTTATTTATCATATTATCATTCAATTAAACATCATTATAGTAGTTGGCTTCAATAGTATTTTAAGCACTATATTTATAATAATAAGAATCGAAAATGAACCCTATTTTTTCTCTCTTTGTTAAACAACAAAATTTAATTTATTAAAAAAAATAATAATCCATTAAAAGGTGTTTATTGTTCACATTTTTCTTTATAAATTTATGAATATTTATTTGATATAAAATTGTGATTGGAGAGCCAAAATGAGAGGTAGAAATTGGGGAAGGACTTATTTTGTGCCCCAGCTTTAGCTAGTTAGGTAGTCACATTTAGTCGGCAACAGATTTTTTTTTTTTTTTTTTTTTGTCTATTTTTGGACATCGGTCGGCAAGAACAGATTGGCTAAGCTCAAGTTCATTTATTTTTATTTTTTAATATGTAAAATAAACCGTATATGATTTTAATAATGGCATCAATATTTAACAAAAACATTTTCACACATACAATCAACAAACACCTAAAAAATAAAATGCAATAAATTCAAGAAAACAATTTTATAGACCCCGCAAGCCGGAAAACAAAACAATTTTTTTTTTTTTTTTTCAAGGAAAAGAGGAAAAAGCAAAAAGCAATCACATTCGTCAATCATGGGATTGGCGCGTGGAGGAAAAGTCGTACGATCCTAGTAGGATAACATGAAAAGAAGTTGAAATGCGAGAAGTGAAGAAGAGGCGTGTTTGAAATTCGCGGCGTGCAAAATCAAACCCCAACAAGGCGTCCATGTGTGTGTGACGTGGAGTGGGACCAAACATATCCTCTCAATGCGCCATCAGTCAAACGCACGTACACTCATCATAGACATCCAACAGCACACCATCGGATTCCCAATCGAAACCATTTTCACACATACATACATGTTGCATGATATCATGTATGTGCCATGTATATGTATGACCATTGCCAACATGCAATGGCATGTCACGTCATGATAACGTAGAAGAGGCCCAAGGACTTTTTTTGGATGTCACGGTCGAGGCTGAGTCAGAGAATGGGACCCCGTTTCGTGAATCACCGAGTCATCTTCCCCTCTGAATTTGTCTTTTGTATAAATGGCGATGGTGACGAATTTTTATTCTGACTATTGAAGTTTATTGTGCATCAACTATTGTTATTGCCAAAATTAGGTTATTTCGTGGATTTTATTTTTAATTTCTTAGGATGTGTGTTTTTGTCACCTTTTAGGAAGCTTGCTAACTATTCGTGATTTTATTTTAATCTAGAAGCTGAGTTAAGGGCGATTAAAAGATATCTTCGTCTTATTTAAGATTTATAATTTCCCGCGGTTTTAGTAAAATCGGATAGTAAAAAAGTTATTGATTTCATTCTTCATTCAGACCTTAATCTCATTTGTTATGAGTCTGTTCTCCTGAATATTTGAAATAACATAAAGAATAATTAACATGTTAAACTTCTTTTGTATCACGGGATGCTAACTAGACTGCTGATTGATTGGTAAAAATAGCTCTTGATTTGATGATGGAGGATATAGATTTTTCTACTATTCCTCCAAATTTGGAGTCTCTTTTTAGTTCCGATCATCAAAGGGCTCAGACTCTCCGTTAGTATTTTTTTTTTTTTTGGGGCTTTTCGCCCCACTATTGTATAAAAAAATAATAAATAATAATAATAATAATAAAACAATATCTTAAAGGCATGTAGATTTGGTCTTATCTACATTTGTTTTTTTTTTTTTTTAAATTATGGTCTAATCTGCATTTGTTTTTTCAAAATTGTTTTTTGTTTTGGATGATATTTCTATGATTGCATGCAATTCTTATTAATTAAATGGTGAAATTGATGTTGAAAATAATAGTAGAACACTGAGAGGAAAAAAGCTTAACATTTAAATTACCGAATTATCGTTGTGTATGACTTAAAATATAAAGATCATTAACTCAACTTAACAATATTTTAAATTCAAACTTAAACGTTGTTTATAATATTTTAAAAAAATAAAAATATTTAATTATTTTTGAAATACTAAAAATATTTAATTATTAGTGAATAAATTGTACTTAAATGATCGACTGCTTGTGGAGTGTGGTAATTATATTAAGCTTATTGCACAGAAAAATTTTCATTATCATTCAACTTTGACTATAATTGATAAGTTTAACATTATTAACCATAATTTAGAATGATTCAATTGATAATAATAATGGTGTAACTTATATCATTATATAGAACAAGAACAATAATATTCTCATGCTTATAACTTAACCTTGAACTCCAAAATCTTGAACTCCAATTCATCGAACGTGTATCATTAATTTATACTTTTGAATTAGTTTGATCACATAAAAAAAAAAAAACAAAATACATGAAAATCTTGAATCAATCTTTAGGGAATCTCAACTAAAACCATTTGCTCCCACCTTAAGCACGACGTACTTGGACTCTAATCAACCACCACTGCCAAACAAATTCATAATTTGGCCTTAAAAACCTCCTTGACTTTTTATATTTATTTCATTAATTGAAAGTGTTTAAGAACTAAAAAATTACATGTAATTCTTTGATTTCTTTCAACACAGAATCCCCAAAAGGTCTGCAATTTTGATTCTGTTTGATATCCGTGAAACATTATATTAATAACTCGTGGAGCCAGCGTGACAATAATTTTTTCTTCATGAAAATTACAATTTATATGTAATGACTGAGATGGTTTTAAAAAATACAAATAACCATATGATTTTGATACATTTTTGTTTTCTAGAGGATTTACTAATAGATTGGGAAGGCTATCCTTCACGTACGAGTGATCTAATCATTTTATGTCGGTGCAATGGAAACAGTATTTAATTACTAGTAAATTTGTAATAAAGGGGATGTCTTTAAAAGTTTAAACTAGATTAATCCGTGATTGGCATTGTCCCAAGTATATGGTCAATTAAAATTTAATTGTTTTAGGTATTGCCGTTAGTGTGGAAAGTGACTATGTCATGTATTAGTTAAAAAAATAATTGGATAATTTATGTTAGTAATGTCCAAATTAGATGATTTATCACTACGTTTTTTAAGGTATGGATTAAAAGACTCGAACCTTTGTTTATAAATACCGTAAATACATGGTTCACATTAAACCGCATAATATGAAACTTGGCTTGTATCAAGTGATTCAAGTCACATGGTATGACTTTATAAAAAGTTTATATTTATATATATATATATATATTAAAAAAAAAAAATTACTCTTTTCTTGTTCTCTATCAACCTACTTGGTTTATAATTGGAACTTCTCAACTTCTGTCGCTCTTTCTTTATCTTGTTCTAATCTTCTACATATTATGTATCTTGGAAAAGATAAAATTATGAATAATGAATTTTTAAAATTATATTTTTAACTAAAAAGAGGGATATATTTTGAATGGTTGGAGAAGAAGCTTGAATATGAAATGGCAAGAAACAATTAAACTTATTAAAGAAAAAGCCACAGCAACGACCCATTATTGCTAATACGCTTGCATTGATATGTATTCATATATATTTATTAACAAGCATGCAAATAAATATTTGATTTGAATAGAGACCAAATGCAAAATGTAGTTGGCGAGCAAGCATTTAAGGAAAGAAAGGTTCGAAAACTCTAGGTGGAAAGTTTAGGTATGGGGTGTTGTCACATTTGCTTTATGAAAATTATATATATATATATATGATCATCACAATAATACGAAGAATAATGGGTCAATTATATATATATATATATATCGATTATGTTTTGTTACTTGTTATTGATTATTCTTGCATTATTAGCTTGTAATAAACTTAAAATTAAAAATTAATAGATAACCAATGCAGTGCTGGTAAACTTTGCAGCGTAATGATAGAAAAAATAGAATCAAATCAGCTGATTCCAAAAATATCCATAATGTATAGTTTAAAGGGATACAGAGGCTAATAATATATTAGTGAAGAAGATTGTACATAAATATTAGTCGTAAACATCCCTCTCATGTGATATCATTATCGTATTGAAAGTAGGTTCAGAATAAACAAATATGTTAATGTCTAAGTATAATAATTGTGATTAATTGAAATTCTGACTGGAAGGTATCATAATAAGTTAGGTGGTGTTTGGATTGAAACTTTGCAGCCATCCAGTCATGAATCTCACCAGAAGCAGTACGAAGCATGGCTGTTGTGGTTTTTCTTCTTCCTCTTCTTCTTCTTCTGCTTCTAGAGGCCTCTTTCATAAAAAATTTGATGGGGTTGTGACATAAGCGCTGATGTGGAGTCCACTCGGTACAGTAACTATAGTTTGGTTCCGGTGTCGTGAGGGGCCACAATCCATGCTGTATATACACCACCTTCACTTCAATTCACATCTATGTACATCGTCTGCAACCATATAACCAATGCCATGCATTAATTTTCTGTGTCTACATTCTTAAGTAAGTGATCATGACAACATTACAGTGACACCCATTGCTGCTTCCCCATTTCTTCTGTATTGTTGCCATTTGCGAGTAAGGAAGCGCCATATGTTATTTTACTACATCAGCCATTTCTCCTCTCAGGAATTTATTTAATAAAATCACAAATATATTTTTATTTATTTATACTGTAATGAAACCTAATTTAAAATCGGTAACATGTTTAATTGATAATAGTACTTAGAAAATGTTTGTGAGATAATTTTTTAATTATTATAATTAACTCCAAATTTGAAAAAGATAAATTTACAATGCGTAAGTGTCAAAAACATATTAGTCGATTAATCACATTTCATTTTATTAGATGGACTCACTATGAAAAAATGACATACTACATCAAGTTGCATTACCTTTTTCTATAGATAAAGACGATATGATTTTTATATATTTAATTATGGGCAACTTTTTTTTAAATTTTTTTTTTTGGTTATATTTTAATGTAAATATTACACAATAGGTGAACTTAACATTGCTCAGATATCGGTTTTATGTTTATGAACGACATCAAAAAATTTCTTAAATTTGTGTAAAATCTCCCTATAACAAAAGAATTTACTCGTAAAGAATTCAGATGTTTCCATATAAAAAAAATCATGAGATAAGAAGAAACAATTGGAGAGAATACAATAAAATTACATTATTTTTATTCATTATAAGTAACTTTATATAAATTTCAATTTTTTTAAAAGAATATGGTGGCCGTGGTTCCCTTTGCATATATACGAGATTTTGTCATTGTTACGAACAAAAACAAATTAAATACTCTATATTTTCATCTTTAATCAGATTATATCAAACAAAAGATCTTAATAATAAACTTTATCTTATAATTAATAAATTTCTTCTGATGATGACAATCCACAAGAAACAATATAATATCTTGGACGTGGATTTGGTTTCTGAAAATGGGTGGTGCATGCAACAGAGAGGACGTTTTCAGAGTTAGATTTTTTATTTTTTGTCCTGTCACATGAGAGCATTTACACATTTTTGTGAAAACTTCTCCTCTCAATTGTCATCCCCATCGTTTGCACTTTTGCAGTAGTGGAGCCATTTTTTCATGATTTCGTAGATGCTTTAATGACATGAAACAAACCAAACGAAATTGCCTTGAAGCTTCTGGTTTTAATTATTTCATGCTTTTCATTTTTGGATTAATCGAAAGTTTATCATCATTGACACCACCATTATCTAATCATGTTCGATATGTGGTATTTTTTTTGTTTTCCTTTTCGTACAAGAATCTTTGAACATTTTGTCTTTCATGATATTCTAATTTGCCCAAAAGACTTTAGGGAACATTAAGAATTTTAGAAACTTAATTTTTTTTTTTTTTAAAAAAAAAAAGATCTTTAATTAGAAGATTTTGAAAATCATTCTTGGATTTGTATAAAGGTAAGACTTAATGAAATTTGATTAGAATAATTTGAATAGATTTTGAACGCCATCCCATGAAGTTTGACAAAAATACAAATTAAAGATTATAGAGGGATTAATTTTGATAACTTCTTTAAAAAATATTCTATATATTGTTTATAAGATTATTTTTTATAATCAAATTAATTATAAATAGAGACCAGTATAAATTTATGTTACATTAGACATTAACAATAGCAGGACGGTCAGTCGCAATCAAACATTTTTAATGGGGTTGAAAGAGGTCGCTATTATATAAAACAAAGAAAGCATAATGATGATGATGCATTGCAAAAAAAACGAAAATAAAAATTCAAAGCGCGTCTCTTTCTTATCCTCAAAATGATTGGTTGCTTTCTGCTGTTGTTTTCAATTATTTCAAGGATGATGATTTCGATATTAAGCACAAATACGCAACCAAACCTCACTGGGGAATTTTATAATAGTTTTGGTTAACAATCCATGTATGGTATGTGAAGTCGCCGTTACACTTATATATTAACCTTTGTTTGGAGTCATTTCATGGGTTGAAATCTATCGACCAGAAATAGCATTTACCAGCTTTTGTTGCCTCACGTTGCTGCTTTGTAAAGAAAAAGTAGGGGAGATGGAGATTTTAGGTGCTTTTTCAACATCAAGAAATGTGATTGCAAGAGGCCCTTTCATCGGTTGTTGGTATTCTGGCATTTGTTGTTTGCTTGCTTTTTTATGCTCCCCACCTACTTAATAAAAGGAATAAGGGTGTGTTTACTTGATAGATTGAGGAATGAAAATGAGAAACGAAAATGATTAATGATGTTTAGTTGTTTTAAAATCATTCCATAACGAGAATGAAATTGTGGGTCTCTTATGAATTTGGTGGTGTAGAATGAGAATTCTATTTCCCCACCTTATTTGGGAGTCTCTTTCCCATTCTTCTTTCCAAATTAAAAAACTTTTACACCCCTTATTAAAAATTTGTTTATGAACTTGTATATATTTTTCTATACATTTTGTGTTTATTAAAAAAAAAATGTGTTTATACATTTTGTATACCCTTTTCCACTAGGATATACATTTTTTGCTATTGTGTTTATGAATTTGTAGTTGTTTGTTTTTATATTTATAAATATGAATGTTTACATATGCTAATATTCATTATTTATAAATATGAATATTTATAAAATATGTATACAATACTTTTTTTGTAATTTGCAAAATCTCAATGGTTATATTATTTATTTATTTATTTTACAAAAAAAATACTTATGGAGTACATAATTTTAATTAAGAGTATTTTTGTAACTTGTAATAAATTTATTTCCATTCCAAGCAAAGTAAACAGTTTAATGAGAATACTGTTAATTCTCATTACAATTCCTACAACTGAGACAGACAACTTATTATGATTCTGATACCTCATTCTTTCAAGTTATTCCGATTCCAGATTATTCCGATTTCTGCAATTGAAGTAAACGCTCCATAAATGTATATGAATAATCCTTTTAATCAATATTAAATTATTTATGGGAATTTGTTTAAATTAAGTATTATTAATTGTCAACCAACCAACATATGGGAAAATTTTTGCGAGTAAAGAGAGACTGGGACCTATTACTAATAAGGAAAAAGAAGTGTAAGATCACTCAAATAAGGATTGTTACATGAGTGTATTTGTCAATAAATTTGTTCTCCTCTTATGCATGATATGAGTGTACCTACATGTCTTTAGGATCTTGAAGATTCATAGAACCAGGGACTTGCATGCTTGTAGCACAAAAGAGGAGAAAATCTGGCTGCAGCGGAATAAACACGCATCAATCTCTATTATGATTGATATTAAACCTAATTTGTTGTCTTACTTTTAAAATTTTCTTCAAATACTTTTACAAAGTATATTGTATAAAAGTAGTTTTTATTTTAAAAACTATCTATCAATATATTCTATAAAAGCAGTTTTTTTTTTTTTTTTTTTTTTTTTTTTTTAATTTTAAAAACTATCCATCGAGTTTTTCTCTTAAATGTATTTTGATTTTCTTTTTCATTTTTTTTTCTAAATTTTAATCATACACTTAAAAATAGAAATAAAAATGTTTTTAATAGTTGAAAGTTTATACAAATGTTAATTAAAATCCCTTCTTAAATCAAAACTTCTTTTAAATTTTCAATTGGAATGATGGGGTTTTCACTAGTGTAAAACCCAAGAAACCACAATAACCATACATGTCTAGATTATTCTGATTATTTATAGATGCAATTAACTTAGGTGTCTTTAGAAGCAAACAAATAAAACTGAAATGTTAAATGAATTATGTGTTTGATAGAACATGGCAACAATATATAGCAAATATTTGCCTACTATCTTGAGGATTCCTTAAGTTTGTTGAAAACTTGAATTTCAAGCTTCATGTGGTACTTTTCACCAAAGGAAGAGTGATGTATTGATCCTCTTGGTGTTTGTGTCCAATAAAAATGCAGAGAGAAATAAATCGTGGAGCTATAATGTCGAATGGACAACGACAATTATTATTAGGAGACTTCTAATCTGATTTTTTTTGGGTTTCGTCAAAATTTTAATTAGTTATTACTTCATTAAACATAAAGGAGGTCAATCCTCCAATTATTGATTTTACATAGATAAATCAATTCCAAGTGTGTTGTTTTTACAATGAACACTAATTGTACATAAAAATCGATTTGGGATAACACTAGTGTAAAATTCTCATTCTTCATGTAATTTCTTTTAGTACAAAGTTAAAAACAAATAATTTGATTTGTGATTATCGCTTAATCTAACCATTGAGAAGTAGGCTATCTTAAAGTACAATAAATCAAACACAGTGTAAAAACTAAAAAATATATAAATTTTTTATATGATTTAACAATCAATGTAATCTCTACGTATACAGAACATACTAGTACTCAATCCACTATAGGGTTTATCACAATCTCTCAGTTCAACACTTTCCTTTTTACGTCTCACTCACAAACAGCTACAAAAAAGTAGATAGTAAAACTTTAGAGTCAAAACAGAAAACTGTAACTCTTAATCAAATCAGAAAATTATGAATTTTTAAACATAATTGAAAAATACATTATTAATTTAGATTTCACAGTACAACACTAACTAGCTTATTTTGGATTTGTTGTATATAAGTTGAATTATTATTATTATTATCACCATTATCATTGTCATCGTCATCTAAATTATTACAAATTTAATAACTGAGATAAATGAATATGGCTAAAACTTACAATTTCATTTTTATGAGTATCATGTGTAAAAAGTTTATCATAAAACCAAACTTCAACTTATTGAAGATTTAGTTATCTAATATTTACTTTCAGTAAAAGTTTATCTAGTATTCATTTTTTTAATTTGTTATTAAATTTCTTTCAAAATACTACAATATAATTTTTTTTTTTCTAAAAAAAAAAGGGTGTTTGAAGCTTTAACATGGGTCCAACCTCACTTGATAACCAAATAAGTTTTCTATCTTATATGCATTGCATAAGCAAGATAAAAAGTCAAAAACTGAGCAATTTATGGTTCTCTAGAGGCATGAACCAATACAATAAGATACGCCGACTAGGTTTTTTTAATTAGAGTACTGAAACATCACTTTCTTCCAGTATTTACTGCGGATAAGCTAATAATGCGGCTGCTCATCTTATCTTATGACATCTCAAAGTAAGACTCAAGATATCGGTAACATTTCTTGTCCAAATCAAGTGATTTCATTTTCACACGAAATCAATTATATTCATTAAAATGTTAACTAATAAACACATAATGGACGTGGCGAATTGACTTATAACCAGTTTTTTGTTAGACAAAAAACTTTACAAAAAAAGTGGCTCTGTAAATGGTTGAGTGGGTAGTACCGTAGTAGTAATAGCAGCGGTAGGCTTCGTGTCAAAATTAGCCTTCGTTGGCATGAAAAGGCAAAAATTTCATGTCCTTTTTGTAGAGTAGGGATTATTTGCATGCACCTGTTTAACGTTTGTAAAGGTCATTTAAGATGTTAATTATTTTATTTTAAATTTTATAGTAATGCTTCCTGTTTAACGTTTGTAAAGGTCATTTAAGATGTAAATTACTTTATTTTAAATTTTATAGTAATGCTTCACTCTAATATAATTTTTCATATAGAACTAGAACTCTACAAGCAGCAACTTTTAAATTAGAATAATGCAATAAATTAAATTGTAGTGGGCGATATGTCGCTGAACCCAATTTCAACTAAGCAATTGACCATGTTGTTTGATGTTTCTCAATTTCGTATCTTAATTTAGAATCTACTTAAATCAAATGGTCGGTCACTCTTTCTTAGAATTTTGTGAGAATATATCCATTATGGATAATTAATGATAGAATTACAAGTTAACTGTATAAGGTTTTTTAATGTTTCATGGATCATTAAATAAGAAAATGAGGATTTATTAATTGTGAAGGAGAATAATGAAAATGATTCTTCGTTTTTTATTTTATTTTCTGTGGAAAAACAAATTCAAAACTCTACAGAAGCACGTTTCAACAAATTTCCCTTGTAGGTTTTTTTTTGGATGACCGTATTTCTTTTGCGGTTTTACTTATTTAGTAAAATACATTTTCTATCAAAAGTTCTGTGTACAAATACAGACAAATTAATTTCGAAGCAAACACACAAAAAAGTATCGAAAGCCATCGATACTTCTTTCCCAATGTAGTCTATTTGATACTGTTATGGGTACGACATTGGAATAATGTACTGCAATCTCGCCAACCCAAAATGTGTACTTTTTAACTCCATGACTCCTTCAAATGCAAGGCACTGTCAGAGTGGGAAAAAATTCAATTTGTCAAACTGATCTCCTCAATGCCGACTTTGCCGTAGGACCACCACACAACCAAACAAACACGAACTAATCTGCGAACGCAACTAACCAACCAAAACCACAGACAAATTTACATACAAATTTTTTTTAAAAAAAAATATCAACAAAAGCTCACTATGTGGCCTCGTGCACACCCTTGAGGCTTGAAAATACCATGTGATTCGAGATAACATTTTATATTTCATTATTATATTGAATTGACAAAAAAAGAACTACAATTTATATTTAATACTGAAAGAAACAAAGAACCGAAACGAACCAACCAACAACCACCCCAACCGGTCCGGTCCACCCCAAACTCTAACCGATACTAACCTAAAGATGCTTCCAAAATCCTAGTAACAAGTATTGCTAGTTTGTCTTCGCTCCAATATCATGATATTTACTAAATTACTTTTCTCTCCCAAGATCATTTCTTTATTTACAAGTATGTCCTGTATTTCCCTCTCTCTAATTGGATTGATCGTCCGCTAGTGGTTCCTCTCCAAGTCTCTCCCCCAGTTCACTCACTCACATAACAGAACATGCATTGGGATTCTCGTCGCTGAACATCTGAGGCGCGTGCATATTCGGGTTGTAATGCATATTCGGTTGGTAATACATGTTGTGGTGCTCCATCGGGTATCCATGGTTCATGTACACCATCTGATGGCTGTTCTCCACCACGTGCTGCGGATGGTCGTACACGTGTCCATTGTACCAGTAACTAGGAAGTGGCTGGTATGGGTACCCCGAGTACTCCATCTTGCTCATCTCCATTTTAGCACCCTCACCACCACTGCCTCCGGCAGCGGCAGCCGCTTTCTCTTTCTTCTCGCCACCGCCGGCCTCCTTGTTCTCCTTCTTCTCTCCACCGTCGTCCTTTTTGGCGGGAACCACCTCAACGTTTCTTTTCAGCTTCTCTTTCAAGTAGGGCACCAGATCCTTCACGTCCATGGTTCCCTTCACTGTTACCAGATCTTTAGCTCCGTCTACCGTCACATTAGCAACCCCTGGTAGTTCCGTTAACGTAAGGTCACCGTTAGTTAATTAAGTAATTTATTATTTTAGCACTGACTTTTTTAATTCAAATAAACTAATATAAATTCAAATTATTGTATTTTATTTCATTATCAGTTTCTCACCTTTAATTTTGGAAATTATCTTCTTGATTTTGTTAATACAACCCTCGCAATGCAATCTGATCTTAAGAACGACTGTACTCTGCATTAACCCAAAAATTAATAAAAGATTAGGAATCTTTCTGGTAGTGACACTTAATTCGAAAGCAAAACAAAACGGATCAAAGTCCGATCTCGATATTAATGAAGAAGTCAAACTATTATGAAAAGAAATTCAATTAATTTTTCAAATTAATTAATTAAGAAGCACACTTGCCACATGGACAGTAATGAGATGGTAAAATCTACCTCTTTCGGTGGTTTCTTTTCCTCGCTTTTTTTCTCCTCCGGTTTTTTCTCCGATTTCTTGTCGGACTTTTTCTCCTCTGGTTTTTTCTCATCAGCGTCTTTCTTCGGCTGTGGAGAGATAAGGTCGACTTTTTTCTTTGTTTTCTCCTCCAATCTGGTTTTAAGTTTTGCCGGATCGACTTTTCCGGTGACTGTGACTTTGTTGGCTCCCATGTCTGTTTTCACATCCGTCACGCCTGTAAATTATCAACAAAACAATCGCATTACACACAATTGGACGATTTTAACCTAAAAATCTCTTGTAAAATCAAAATTGATAAAAACATTGACTTGAATTAGACAAAATTAGTTCAAAGTTAATCACCATCATAATGCTTCATATAACGCTTGACTTTCTTAGCACAACCCTCACAATGCAAGTCCAACTTCAAAACAACCACGACTGCGCCGTCGTCTTTCTTGGCATCAGCCGCTGGCGCCGCCGCAGCAGGCTTCTTCTCTCCCTCTTTTTGCTAAACCACACAACAAAAATCCATGAGATGACAACGAATTCAAAATCGCCACACTTAGAAAATCGAAACAATAACAGAGAATCCAAGCACATCAGATCCTAAGAGGAAAGGAGAGAACATACATGAAGATAGTGACTCAATCAAGAAACACCACTAAAATGAAACACCGAGACTCACCTCGCCCATTTGAATCTGTGTTTCTTTTTTCTTCTTCTCCTAGATTCTGTTTACCTCGTGATTACTTATCAGCCGTCGATTACTCGAATCGTTTTTCTGAAGAGAGGAGAAGAGACAAAGGCAGATATATATTAGAGAGGAAAACTTGCTGATTACTCGAATTCTTTTTTGAAGAATGGAAAAAGAGCCGAAGGCAGTAAATATATATACAGAGAGGAAGAATTCTGTTAGGTCGATGGTGGTGTATGGTATGTCACAATGTGCATGTATGTATGTAAATGATGAGAATGATGAGATTGTTTTCTGACTTGATTTGTGTGGTGTGAGTGATTATTCAACTTGGGTGTGCTTTTATATATATATATATATATTTTTTTTTTTTGAAATAGCTTTTTTATTTAGTTCGGTGGTTTGGGGTTTGGTGTCTGTTTGCCGCCTGATTGGACTTGTGGTTGTCAAGAAACGACGGCCCCTGATGACAATTCATCCAAAGTTGACCTGACCATGACCACTCATCATTAATTTACTATCCTGCCCTCTAGAATATTCTACTTGTTGTGGTTATTGATTAGGTAGTATTGTAAATTGAGGTCACTGTATCCGTTGTAGTGGGACCGGTAAAAATTTGAACTAGGTTTGTGTACCCACAGTGAATTTAAAGCAGTGTGTCGGGCATCAGAAACTGTGAATTTTTGAACTGGAACAGAAACAGCTTGTATTTTGGTGGTTAGTTTTATATAATTTGTTTTTTATTTTTAGTTAATTTTGTGTGTTTGGTTTTTGTTTTTGTTGGTTTTTTAATGGACTGAGAATTCAAGTCATCCTAGTAAAGAATTCTACGCATGAAGTTCAAAAAAAAAGAAGAGAGAATTCTACGCATGTGCTTGGATTTTATTTTATTTTGCGGCTAATTTGGCATTACATGGATGTCAAATTATGTGAGCGGCTGGCTATGGGAATTTTTCGTAAAAATATTAAATTTTGTTTGTTTTTCCATTTAAGAATTTCAAATTTAACGTCAAGTAATTAGACTATCAATATTATAATTTTTTTTTCATAAATATTCATTTTTATTATTTTTTTAATATATTATTATTATTAGATATGCTAATTTTTATTATTAATATTTTGTATTTTAAATATTTTATTTTAAAAAATAAAATATTATCTTAATTTAAAAATTAAAATGAGAACAAAAATAAAATTAAGGAACTTATGGATGAAGGAGGCCTCCACTTTCTTCCACGGGCTATTAAAGCAAGAGGAAGCTGTTATTAAAGCAACAGAAGGCTAAGCGGCCTTCTATGATCACACTAAAATATATCGTGATTTTTATGGTATAATTCTAATATCCTCTATTATTTTACCTAATCGTTAATTACCCCCTTGTAGTTTGGATAAATCTCATTTTGCCCATTTTGTTATCTCTATTAGTGAAAAGTTGACTCTAATAATGACAATGCACAAAAAGAGGAAATTGCTTCTCTGAAAAAAATAACAAGACAAAATAAAAATAAAAAATGAAATTTAAAAAAATATAAAGAAAAAACACTTATCGTCTCAAAACACCCAACCGCAACTCATCAACCCAATCTATAAACATCATCAATCATGCATTCGTTGCAAACTCACAATGAACTACTCAAAAACACCAAAATCAAAGCCAATAGTCAATTAATTGAACTCATACATCTCTAAAAGCAATACCTTATGACCCTTAAAACCCTAAAAAATATTTGCAAAATCCAACACAAAAAAGAGATTGACCAATTATCAACAAAAGCACTCTAAGGAGCAACAAGTAGCGAGTACTTGGCAACTCGGAGAGTACTCGGCGAGTACTCGGTTTGACCATCGGTCAACGGTTTGACCGTTGACCAATGGTCAAACCAGGTCAAACCTATAAAAAATCATTCTCCATGTCTACATTAATTCATTAAACAATCTAATGATTCTAATCATCAAACAAATATTTAAGCATGAAAACATTTAAATAGATATCTATATATTATTCTATATATAACACCCAAAAAATAAAAAACAAATATTGATGCTACTGATATAATATAACAAAAATCTCATCAATGTAACAAAAAATCAAAAATACAAAACCCTAAACAAATATAAATAATTTATAAGACATAATCACATAATCAACTCCAAAATCTAAATTTTTAGGCAACTATAGCTTATATAATCAATCAAATTGTGTTAAAAGCAAAAAAAAAAAAAAATGATAACAAAAGTTACAAAACAACAAACCAAATTCGGCCTTCGGGTCGAGGTTCGGGTGACGAAGATGATGACAGACGGCGTCGGCGACGATGGCTATGACGACGACGGTGACGGACGGCGGGGCGGACAAGCAGAGATCGGCGACAGTAACGAGCAGAGCTGCAAAGATCGACAACGCAGAAGGCAGAAGCAGAAGCTGCAGAACAGAACAGAAGAGAAGCTGAGAAAAATGAGCTGCAGACTGAGATCATATAAGTGACGCCAAAACGACGTCGTTTTGGGCATTCCAAAACGACACCGTTTTGGCGACGAAAAAATTCAAAAAAAAAAGCGCCGAGTTGAAACAGCGCCGAGTTGACCGAGTTAAGCCGAGTTGGGCCGAGTTACACCGAGTTGGGCCGATTTTTGACCTGGGCCGATTTGTGCTGCCGATCCGGCGCTACTCGGATCGGCAGCCGGCCGAGCGGCGAGCCCTTGGCGAGAACTCGGCCAACTCGGTCGAGTTTTTATTCCATGGCAACAACACATCAAACTTTGAATCGAAGCCAAATGAAAAACATCAGGGTTAGTTAATCGAACCCAAATGAAATCTAAGCATTTGGGTTCATCATCGAACCCAAATGATGATGGGGTTTGAGAAGAGAAGAAAAATAAGAAAAAGAAGGAGAAGAAGAGAGATAGAAATAGAGAAAGGTGATTAGGAGAAGAGAAGCCTACAAGTGTATATATATATATATATATATATATTAATGAGTTGATCTCCGCTTACCATTTTAAGATGAAAAATAGATTCTGATGAAAAAAATTTCTTTATGAAAAAATTATTTTATTTTCATTTAATTTTTTTAAATTAAGCTCCGTTGATGTTAAAATTGTCTTCAATAGCTACACCAACAATATAAACAAAACACGATCAAAATACAATATACAAAATAAAGAGATATTACTATTTTATTAGTTGATAATAAAAAGGAATATAGAAAAGGGATTGAATTATGCAAAATTCCCTCGGATATCCAATACCTTTTTACTATAGTCGTTTTCCCTCTTCTTGGATTGGTTTCCTTTCCCTTTTGGTTAAAAAAAAGGAACAGAGAGTCTGTAAAGAATGAGAGGGGAGATTTTGTCACCTCATGATGAGATTTTCAAGGCTCCAGCCTTAATCCAACATTCTTATTCCCTTTCCCATTACCCTTTTTCCTTCTTGCTTGCTCTCTAATTGTTCTTATTTACTTGTCCTAGTTCTGAATAGTAACTGTCTTTTATACACGTTCTTCTTAGGTTCAAGGCTCATTATCTCACTTCAAGGCTCACTATCTCGCTTTCCCTCTTGGTCAACTCTTTTCTGACCTCCTTAACATACTTTTCTACACCTTGTCACCTAAAGCTTCCCTTGGCAAGTTGCCTTCTCTTTTTCCATGTCTGGTGCTTTCGACTTCCCTTGGCTTAGATACTATGTACATGTGTCAGCTTCTCTTTAGCCTCTCTGGTCTTTGCGCTACCTGGTGCGTGCATGACCCTTTCTTTTTTCATCTACTGTCTGATGTCCTTTCTCCCTCGGTGCTTCAGACTCAGGTCTGACCTATAGGCCTACAACTTTTGCCATGCTGATGTAAATGGGATCATACATTAATTTCAAGTTGATTTTCCCCCTATTGGTTTCCTACCCGATTGCAAAGGTACTTGTACCAGTTTCCAACTTATTGGACTTGGGCTTACACCAATTCTCCTCCCAATTTTAGTTTTATGAATTTGTCTTTTTGGGGCGAAATTAAATTGTCAATAAATTATCGATTATTTTATAATTATATTTATTTTTTCTAAAAAAAAAATGTATGGAGGTTCGATAAACTATTAATGAGTTATAGGTTCAATATTTATAAAAAAGTAATGCTAGATTTCCAAAATTTTGTCCAAATTCATGCTGACGTGGTATGTAAGTTGTTAACGTCATATTAATTATCACATCATTTATTACTCACATATTGCATTATTTAGATATCAATTTAGGTAGAAAAAAAAAATTTGGAAAGCATAATAATACTCTTTATAAAAATTTGAAAACGTGTGAAGATTTCAAAATCTCTCTCCCGAAATAAAGTTATTTGAATATATCTTTTCAATAAATTACTAATTTTCGGAAAATAAAAGAAAAAAAAATAACTTTGTACTCCCAACATCTCTAATTTTTCACAAGGTTTTATTTTTTTCATCAACTGTTTTAAGCATAGAAAAAAATTATGTTAAACGAAACAATTTTTTTAAAAGTAATATGAAATGTATCTATATCACATTGTTAAAATAAAATTTAAATATATCTTTAAAAAAATTAAATACCAATAAATAAATGTTAAAATCTGTAGTACATCTGTATATATTAGTTGTTAAGTGAACCAAGCTATAGCATGATGGGAATTTATTGCGATAGCCTTGTTTAGTCTTTTAGGTGGAGAGTTGAGAGCATCTTTAATCAGGCTTCTTATCTACCATCCTTAATTAAAATAGTTAATGATGACATTTTTTATGCATTCTAATAATTTACTATATATTTAGTTATTTTATAAAAGTTGAATTACCCTTCCTAAATATAAAAAGTGGAAGAATACTAGACAAATTGTCTCTTTTATTATTTTGATATTTAATTTGAAATAAATAAATTTAAAACTTTTTACTAAACTCTGTTTTCTAATATTTTAATATTAATATTTTCAATAAAATATTTTAATATTAATGTTTAACTAAAAATCTCTCTTTTATTATTTTAATATCGATACTTAACTAAAATAGAGAGAATAGTTTAAGTGATTTAGTAAAAAATCCTTAACTAAAATATGTTTTTTTTTTTAAATTAATTTAGCTAAAATTTAGAAAATATACTAATCATCCATTGTCCTTAGTTGAAATGATTAGTTGTGTCACTTTTTATGCACTCTAATTATTTTTTGTATAGTTAGTTATTTTATAAAAAAGTTGAGCCATCCTAACAAAATACAGAGAGTAAAAAAATTATAGTTAAATTATATTTTTTATTATGTAATTTAAAATAAAGTAATTTGAAAATTCTAATAAAAAACCCTTTTTTATTAATTTAATATTAATATTTTATTAAAATAGAGAGAGAATGACTGAGATGATTTAATAAAAAATTACTAACTTTAATAAGTTTTTTGTTATATTAATTAAAATTTATCTAAAATTTAGGAGTAACTTTGCAAAGGCGTTTTAGCACGATCAATTATCGATGTCACATCGAACTCTATGTACAGCAACAAATCATTTCTGATGGACTCATTCATCAGTCATCGCAATCAAATTATCAAATGGCTCAAGTTGCGTATGGAATCAATTTAATTTCTGCATCATTTCTGCATTATTAGACAGATGTTTGGTTATGGTGGCCAATCCTTTATGTCACTTACCTAGTCTCATTATCTGTGCTTTTTACACATGGAGTATAGGCTAGGGTCAGTCTCCACTAGCTCTAACTACATGATGTATACGATAACAAAGTTTGAGTAGAGTAGATTAGATTAGATTTGATTTAATTTACTTTGATTATCATTAATGGCCTGGCTACTCGGGGGAGGTCCACCTTGTTTAACTATCGAGGTAGTAACTTGTCCAGAATTATACCACACCCCGTTGATAATTAACCTAATTTTTATCACTGAATTTTGCCGCATTTTGGTGATTTGAGTACTTAAAGGTTCTGATGTATGGACAATAAAGATTGAGTAGATTATATTAGACTAGATTTGATCTAATTTACTTTAATTTATCATTAATGGCCTGGCTACCTTGGGGAGGTCCATCCTGCCAGTGCATTCACAGAGGCTCGGTTAACCCCAGTGTCCCCCTTAGAGGTTTAGCTACGAGGTTGTAACTTGTCCAGAATTATACCACACCCCGCTGATAATTAACCTAATTTTTATCATTGAATTTTGTTACATTTTGGTGCTTTGAGTACTTAAAGGTTCTTATGTTGCTTTTGACACACTTTTAAAATTATTTTTAAAACAGAAACCAAGTTTGTTTTTTTAAATCAATAGAACCCATGGTTTAAAAATATCGTATATATTTTTAGTTGAATTTCTCAAAAGTTATTTTCAGTAACTAAAAATGATATAAATATGTTTAATATTACTTTTAAAAGTGAATAAAATGATTGTTCGAAGAAAGATTTACTTTTTGCAATTGCAAAAAGAAAAAAAAAATGTTGTTTTTCATTTTCATAAATATATTTTATAAAACATTTTATCCAAACACATCTACACACATTCTCTGCCTTTTAAGATGAAAAATCACTTTTGAAAACGGATTCAAACACCATCTTATATTCTTAGCATCTTTAAGAACATGTCCTATCATTTGAGGATATTTCCTATCAATGAAATATATATGTAGCGTGAAAATTACAGATGATCAAATATTAATTTATATCATATGATGTATTATTCAAATATTTATCCAAATGATATGTAGTATATAAATTTTAACCATCATATCAATCCAGTAATGATATGACTACACGAGGAGTTGAGTTAATTATAGCTCATATATTCACTCTACAATCATCATTATTTTATATAATATAGTATAGTCTCATTTATTTAATGGGATAGCCTCGTTTATTTATAATACAGTATAGTCTCGTCTGTTCAATGGGATAGGATTAGGTTTGAATAAAAATCGCTTTTGATGCAATTAGATGGTCTTCACTAAATTATCCCATCTTATTTTTATCATGCTGGAATGGGATAAAACAAACTTATTGAACATATGGATTAAGAAAAAAACTGGGTTGGAAAAAAAAAAAAAAAAAGTCTCCTCTCTTTACCCTCTACTTTCTCCATTATCATCGCAGGATCAGATCTTCATGAGCAGCTTCATCTTTCATAAAGCTGTTTTTCTTTTTTTGAATAGACTAAGATGTTTCTGGTTGGACTTTGTTTTCTTCTTGCAATTTGATGGAAGATGATTTTGATTTGAAGAACAAAGTCTGGAAAATTTCTATCTTGTTTTGTTTTTGAAATTTGATTGAAAAAGGATTTGATTGAAGAGGATTTGGAAATTGAAGAAGATTTGATTATCTGAAAAATTTTAGATCAAGAAAAATTTGTGTTTTTTATTTATTCTTTTAATGACAATTGATTGAAGAAGATTTTTGTGGGAGAAGAGAATCTGGAAAATTTCCAGATCAAGAAAGTTTTGTCTCTTTACCCACACCTCTCATCCCTTTTCTCTTCTCAGGTACAATCATGGCGGGTTGTTTTCGGGTCCGATTGAGAAAACTAGCTCCGAGCAAAACCAGTTCCAACGAAGCTTCTCTCATTCGAGTTACAACTTCCGACCAGGATCGCGAAAACAGTCCCTCATTCGGGTCCTATAGAGAGACAGTCTTGAGAGAATTCTGAGAGAGTTGTATGTGGTGTTTGATGAAAAAAAAAAAAAAACTCTGATTAAAATCAAGGGATTTTTATCAAAATCCCCTGATGATAATTTCAAAACACCGTATTTTTAATCATATCCTATGTTTCATCAATCATAAGATTATATTTAAATCAATCAAATCAAATCTAATCTCATTCAATTCAATCAAATCTAATTCGGTATAAATAATTTAATCATATTCCACACATTGAACGGGACTTATATGTTTATATATATATAAATAATTATTTTTTTAATAAATACACCGGCATATGTATAATTTGATGCATTTATTTTTTTCAATATGATAATTTCTGTAAATTCTTATAAACATATAAAAAAGAAAAAGCCTTTTTCAAAAGTTCAACGTATTTATGATGATAATTCTAAAAGTAAAACTTGTCGGCCGTTTCTAAAGATTTGAGAAGTTTTACTTTTAAGAACCTTTCTCACTTTTTCAATGGTTTAAGATTTAAGTTGTATCAAATAAAATCTGAAAAAGATATTAAAGTTGGTACAACTGCATGACATGTACGTTGTTGCGTATTTAATCGTTATAGGAAGAGTACCTGGGGCACAGGGTGATAAAAAGTCGTATTATAACCAAAAAAACCGTCGCTGTTCAAAGCCGTCACTGTTCAAAGCAGCCTGGCACGCAAATGCAAGTTGCAATTGTTGATCACGCTTTTATTATCTTTTTGTGCCTTCCTCAAAGTCGTAGTATATACAAATTCTAAGTTGGGGGCTTCTCAACCTTTTATCTGAATGAGTGGCGAGAGATGACTTGAAAGGCACTAATAAATGGAGAATGGAAATGCACTTTGTCTTCGGCCTGCATGATTACAGTATCAGTGACGCTCAAAAACCCATCTAAATTTCAAAATTGGACCACTGACGTCCGAAAATTGTGGAGCAGATCGATAATTCCATGTGCATGGACGTGTAACTATTTCTCTATTCAGTAATTCAAATACAATCACGAGCACTTGGATACATGTTGTACTCACACTTAGTCGGATAACGAATGAACAATAATTATAAGAAAAAATCCTAAAAAACAACTTCATGTATGAAAATATGTCTACTTTACAATCCATTATTTTATATTTATTCAAAATGCAACTTGACATTAATATAAATATCCAAAATACTTCTTAGAGGCGTACTAAAGGACGATAATTCTTCTGACGGTCATGGAATCTGTTATATTGACATGGTTGACCATTTGACTTCAGAAGTAAAAAGGGAAAAGCAATGGAAATTTAACTAAAATAATATTAATTAAAATATAAAAAATAAAATAATAATATTAAATATAAACTCATAAAAAAAGCAGATATTTTTATTTAAATATGCATATGTGTAAAAAAAGAAAAATTCTCTTGACTCTCTCTCTCTCTCTCATCTATTCCTCTTCTCTAATCGGGCTCTTTCTCTCTTGTTCTATATCTTCGTCCGATGATGATAGTGGTAAGGATCTCTCTATCTCTGGCGGTCCTTTCTTTCTCTTTCTCTATCTCCGACAACGACATATCGATGGTTGCAACAGCGTTGTAGCAGTGGTAGGTCTCTACCATTGAAGCTTCACCTGGGGTCTCCAATGGTGAAGATCCATTGCGGAGACGCAAACTGGGTCTCCATCGTGGATAGCCTCCACCGCCATCTTTTTTTTTATTGGTTTTTTTTGTTATCGATTTTTCGTGTTCTCAGTAAGGATTCTAATGAAGATCGATGATAGTTGGCTTGATGATTATAGAAGATTGATAAGAGGTTGAAAGTTAATGATGATTGTGGGTTGTGGGTTATGGAGATGGTGTTTGCTGGTGCTTTTTACTGGTGGACAGACTGAAGATAATGTTTACTGTTTATTTATGATGATAATTGATGATGACATTTGCTGGTGGAGATCCAATCATTGTTTTTGATTTTCAATCTGATTCAAATTTTTATTAAGTTTTTTATTTTTATTATATTTTTATATAAAATTTTGGGGGTAAAAATATCTTTTTAACTTTTCTAAAACTTTTCCATTAAATTTAACTTTTGTGAGATTTTTGATAAAAATGAAACATTGGTTAGTAAAAGGATAGTGTTTCATACGTTAAGTTGTTTTTTTAGATTTTCCCTAATTATAATTGATACTAAGTAGTCATAGGCAAATTATTGTCATTGTAGTAAAAATGGTTTTCCCATTATAGTTTAATAAAATAATGGGATAATCCCAAAAAACCCCTGGACTTATGATAGATTTTTCATTTTCCCCTATATGATTTCGTTTTTATCCAAAATATCATATGACTTTCAATTAAACACCAAAAATACCCCTTGAAAGCATATAAAATGATGATAATACCTCTAACGGTAACATATTCCGTTAGCGTGATAAAGTTAACCGTTTGACTCAAGGGGCGGAAAAGGAAATTCGATGAAAATATTAATAAAAATTAAAAATAAAATAAATAATATTAAAATTTCTATTAAAATAAGATATTTTTATTAAAAAATAAAAAATATATATGAGTTTATTTTTTTCTCTCAATTTCTCTCTCTCTCTCTCTCTCTCTCTCTCTCTCTCCTATTTTCCTCTTTCTCTCTCCATCTCCTACCGGATCTGCGAGTGGGTTCGACGGCAGTGGTAAATGGTTGGACGACGATGACATAGTGGAGACCCAGTTTACAGAGACCCAGTTCTGGGTTTGGGTCTCCACCATGATCGGAGACCAAAAAATTAGGTCTCCGATCTCTAATCATGGAAACTCAGATTTTGGGTCTCTGATCGTAGAGACCCAGGGTTGGGCCACCAATCTGAGTCTTCAATCGAACTAGCCTCCATTCGTGGAGACCCAGACTGAGTCTCCACAACCAACTGGGTCTCCGATGGGTCTCATTGTTGGAGATCAGTGGGGTTTTTTTTTTTTTTTTCCTCTTCTGTTGATTGGTTTTTTCTGTTTTATGATGTTTGGTGATGATTGTGAGAGATTGATGATTGTGGGAGGTTTAATGATGAAAAATCTGGGTTTCCTAGTCCGGAAACCCAAAAATGGGGAGAGAGTAAAGAGAAGGGATGGTAGGTGAAGAGAAGGGATGGTAGGTCTTCAACGGTGGAGACCGAATGTTTTTTTTTTTTTTTTTTTGTTTTTTTCTCTTCTGTTCGTTGGTTTTTTTTTGTTTTTTTTTTTTTGTTTTATGATGTTTGATGATGATTGTGGAAGATTGATGATTGTGAGAGATTGATGATTATGGGAGACAGAATGATGAGAAATCTGAGTTGCTAAGCCCAGAAAACCGAAAATAGGGAGAGAGAAGAGAGAGGGGATCAGAAAGGTTTTTTTTTTTTTTTTTTGTTGATCGGTTTTTTTCTTCATGGCTGTAGAGATCCAATCTGGATCTCCATTTTTTATTTATTTTTATTTTTTAATTTAATATGTTTTTATTTTAAAAAAAAATCGTATTTGGGGTAATTTAGTCTTTTTATTCTCTGCACATGTCAATGCCACTTTTCAGTTAACAAAGTGATAGAATTGAGGAAAATGAATAAAAATGAAACTACATGGGAGACAATTGATAATTTATTAAAAGTGAGACGGTTTTTTAGGATTTTCTCTAAAATAATATATAGACATTTACTATAATTTTTTTTTTTTTTTTATATATCATTTACAATGAAGATAATTCGAATATGAATTATTATTAGATTGTATAAACAGTATTCTCTATCATGTAATTATATTGTACTATGATTATTATTATTAATTTTAAATGATGGTGGGGAACCAGGGAAGGTGGTTCCCGGGACGGCAGTTGTGTTTGGACACTGAGATGAAAGTGACGCTTTTTTGGCTCCATCAATTCCGCTTTAAGGTAAGATATTATCGAGGAAGATTTGAAGACCTTCCCTTGACTCAATAATTAAATTAACTAATTAACCCACAGGCCGCAGCCAGCAGTTTTGCGTAGTCAAAACATTCAAGTCCTTCTAGTTAACAACTACCAGGTAGTGGATTTTTTACAAAAATATATCCAGGAGAAAGGTCTTGCTTCTAGAATGTTTAGGAATAAAAAAAGTAAAACATTGTTGGAGTTTTTATTGATCGTTTCATGGTTTGAAAAAAAAAAAAAAAATCTTCTAATAACCATCCCTATATTAATACTAATTATCTTATACATTAGCAGAATTCTAAACAAGAAGATAATTGTTCATTTGAACAAAAATGTATTAAGAGATAGTGCTGGTGATAACATCATCGTGAACAATCTAATTCATTGTTACGTATTGAAATAGAGTTTCTTGTTTCTATGTTCTAAAAGCATATATAATTAAAACTCAATCTAGTATAGTTTCTTAAACTTAGTGTTTATAAAACACCGAAAGCTCTCAGATCTCTTGAGCTTGGAAAAAGAAAATAAAAAAGAATGGAAAAAAATATCATATATTGTTGTTTTTGTGCATAAAAGTGAGGTATATCTTAGTTGATAATCATACCTCTCAATAAAGTTGAGGTCTCAAATTTGATTTTTCCATTTAGTTTTGAAAAAAAAGAGACGGTTATGTCGAGAAAGGGAGGGAGCCGGAAAACTACTTTAGGGGCAATATATAATATTTAAGAGTTTGAAACATAATTTATGTGTGGCGAGTGAGGTTCCTGTAATGGCATAAGTCATCTCCACTAATGCATCAAGTTATGAGTTCAATTCGTACTTTTTCACTAATTGTGGGTAGTTGGGAGCAGGAATCTGTGCTATATTTCGGAGTCACATATCAACTGGTTTCGATAGTGTTTTGACCTGGTGTCAGTATTTCAAAAAAATACTTCAGAGTTCTATCTCAATTGGTCCCAGTACTGTTCTGCCCTGGTGCCCGTATTTTAATAATAATAATAATAATAAATATATATATATAATTAAAGGCACTTATATTATTTTATAGGTGCATTTAAGGGGGAAAAAAAGGTGAGGGATGGGGTGTCAATAAAACTTTATATAATTTTATAGGTGCGTTTAAGGGAAGACAACAACCTAATTAAACTATAAAATCAATTTAAAAATCTTTATTTTTGACATATCACCGTTTAGTAGAGGTGGCGTATTTCTCTACTATAAATACTTTTTATCTCTTTATTGTGAGTGTATTTGTATTTACTTTTCATTTATGGGAATGAATATATGAATCACACGAGCGGTACTTGATATCTGTAGCTACTGCTGAAGCGAACACATTACACATAGGCGCTTAGAATGTTATAGGCTTTTCACGTTTAAATTGTTGGCAGACCATAGCAATGGATTTAACTGGAAATCCGCACCTTTGTCCGGTGGAATATAACATGGAGCCGGCTCACAACTGAAGAAAAAAAACAATGAATTTTGCTGAGAAAGAAAGATCAATTGGACATTTGTTTTCGTTGGCTTCATGATTTTATGGGCCACATGTTATAATTATGATTCGCGTAAAACTTACTTGTTTAATATGTGTATGGATGGCAATGGCGTTGCTTTTCACGTGGCACCAATTACCAACCCAACCAACAACTCTCCAGAACTTTCCCTGCAATTTCTTGTTTCTCTAGAACCTTTTCTCCTCCTACTTTGCAACAGAACATTAAGCAGAGCGGCCATCGGCTTTTCCCTTTTTTAAATTTCTTTCTCTTTCTTTATGATTGTATGGCATGGCATGCTCCGCAAGAGTCATACATGATGATTGTTACCTCCAAAAACTGCTTCGAATCAGATTGCTTTTTTGTTTAGATACCATTGACGATATGGTTTATCGTACATGGATTATTACCGGACGGACTGAATGTGACTTTTTTACTACCATATCACATATGATTTTTTTTTTCTTTTATTAGTACATTTTACAAGTACAAATAATATAGTCGGAATCTTTCGGTACCAACTCTAAGGCGCAACCTTAATCAAACTCTTAGAAGTTAGAAAAAAGATGCACACATATAAGTGGTAATTGTTTCGAACTAAACTCATGTAGAAGTGAGAGTGCGGAGAGAAAGGGGGTGGTAACTCTTTTATGGAAGATTTTGTCGCTCAATTGTTTCCTAATCTTCCTGTTGTAGGTGATAATTTTTATTTTTATGAAATTTTTATAATGGCCCAGTGTGACCTTCAATTTTCAAACGCAAGGCCCAATGGAATTTCTCCGAAGACGGGCAATATCAACACTCCTCACTTCTTGCAAATACCCCTGATGTCACTATTTAGTTAATTGCGTAATGTTAAGTTTCTTATATATATTTTAATCAAAATTTATATTCAAATGACATGATACGTGAGTTATCAACTTTATATTAATTATTATATCATCTCATGATTAATAAGATGTTGACAATTTTTATATCATATCATTTGGACAAAAAATTTGAGAAGTCTAGCAGTACTTTTACTATTTACACAACCATCTTGGAGAATGTTATTATGAGATCAATTTTAAGACAAATTTTCTTACATTTCTTCATTTTTTAATACTCAATATTCTTGTGTTTCAAAAGAAATCGATTAAAACATAAAACAGCCGTGTTTTAATTAATAATACTATCCCATTAACAATCTATTACAATTTCTTCGACTTTCAGCATTTAAGGAGATTCCCATAAAATCTATTTCAAAGCATTGTACCAGCTATAGATTTTTAAACAAAATAATTGGGGTACCCATATTATTACTCCGTGCAATGGTATTTGCATCTCTCTAAATCGAATATACACCCCATTCATAATGTACTCCATTAAAGATTGTTTAAAAAAATTATAATATGTAATTATAATCCATGTAATATGAAAAATATTATTTCCTTAAATTTACATTTACTGTATTATATATTTATAAACTAACATTATTAAAATGATTTTTTATGTAATAGGATTTATTTTTAAATATCTGATGGAGTGTACTACTTATCCAAGGCTTACTGCCTAATCAAAAAGGTCATTGACACTTATATATTTTGGGCTTTCTCAAAATTAGGCGGGCCCATTTGAGCCCCAGTAACGGAAAAAACACTATCTTCTCCAAGCTCTGACCGCGCTAGTTACTTAGCTTGCTACACAGTATACGCACAGTGAAACGCTAGCTAGTGACAGTGGTGTGTGCGGGCACTTTTTGCTCTCTCTCACTCACTCTCTCACAAAAACATGCCTGCAATCCATTCTTCACTCAACTTCTACCTGAAGCCTCTGTTCTTGTCTCACTCCGCGTTCTCTCCTCGCAAATTTCCAATTCCAAAACAGTTGCTAAACCCTAGAAACCTCTGTTCTCTAGCGGCCCCGGACTCTGCGCGAAATGGAGGCAGGTCGGGCGCGCTCTCTCCGCCGCCGCAGCCAATCGCGGAGGAGATGCAGAGAATCGACGTCAATCCTCCCAAAGGAACCAGAGACTTCCCGCCGGAGGAAATGCGACTTCGCAATTGGCTCTTCGACAATTTCCGAGAGGTTTGGGGTTCGTTACATTATCCGAGTACAAACATGTGCTTTTGAGTGCATCCTTTATGTTAATGTTTGTTTTTTGTGGATCAAAATGCGGTTTTTAGGTTTCGAGACTGTTTGGATTCGAGGAGGTTGATTATCCAGTGTTAGAGTCGGAGGCGCTGTTTGTTCGAAAAGCTGGGGAGGAGATTCGTGACCAGGTTGGTTGATCTCTGCTTCTTTTTGTTTTCAATTTGTTGTAGTTTCTTTTTGGTTGTTTTTGAATATCTATATTAGAATTGTTAAGATGATTATATGGAATTGGTGTATGTAACATATTTATATCTAATTATGCGGAGGGAAGTTGATATGCTGAAATTGAACTACTTTGGTGTATAAAGCTTACTGCTTCATTTTCGTTTTGGTTTTCAATGTAGTTGTATTGTTTTGAAGATAGAGGAAATCGTCGTGTTGCCTTGAGGCCTGAGCTTACTCCTTCTTTGGCAAGACTGGTTATACAGAAGGGGTACTGAATTTTTGATATTGTGGTGTATTAATGAGAATGCTTTTAAATATGCCAAAAGTTTAGGTCTTTTAAATTGTTATTTACTTATGATTTTTGTATCCAGGTACGGATGCCAGAATTTGATCCCCATCTTTTTTTTGGTCCAGAAAATCCGTGTCACTACCTTTGAAGTGGTTTGCCATAGGACAGTGCTGGCGGTATGAGAGAATGACAAGGGGACGGCGTCGTGAGCACTACCAGTGGAATATGGATATTATCGGCGTACCTGAAGTGACGGTATGTGCTGCCAATTTCACATGCTTTGTGAACTAATAAACTATTCTGGTTAGGTTTCTGTTTTTGATTTGAGTCGGCATGCCCTTAACTTGTTCTCTATATTTAGAAATTTATGTCTCCCTTAACCGAAAGTATTGTTGTTAAGATTCTAAAACTCTTGCAAAAATAAATTTAATTTTGAAGTACTTAAGTCTACTAATTACTTAGACAAAGAGAATGATGTTCCACTCAATTGAAAAGTGCACTTTTTCAAAAAACCAACAATGCTATGCAAACAGTTTATTGCAAAAATGCAGTGCACATCATAACAGTGGTAACCAGAGTGCTATCATGCTCATTTCCGGTAATATTTAACACTTGACAGTTGACACTATAACCATTTGCATGAATGTGCTGGTCACACAAGGACACACTTGTGCACAGGCATTGAGTTATGCTGGTCCCTCTCGCCCTCTTTTTGTGTAAACACTATAATTTTTATGCTCAAGCAGGTTTACATGATGCATTTCATATGTTGAATTGTAGTTGTTAGTAACAACTAGACCAAAAAAATTTAAGTTAATAAGAAAGGGCTAAGTTAATAAGAAAGGGCCCACCAATAGCGTATAAGCACTCTCACACACCCCCATCACATGTAAGACCAACGAGCCTTGTGGCTCAATCCCAAACTTAAACACACAACAAATTCACGTAACAAATAACAAATTCAAATTTTTATCACGCAGATTGACTCGTGGGACAAACCAAACTCTGATATCATGTTAGTAAATCCAAAAGCTAAGCTAATGGGAAATGACTCAACGATTGTATATAAACTTTCTAACAATAGTCTTTCTATTTGTTCTCTTTTTCTTTGTCATGCTTATTGGCCTTTTCATCATATTGCAGGCTGAAGCAGAACTTATTTCTTCTATAGTAACATTTTTTAAAAGACTTGGAATCACTGCATCAGATGTTGGATTTAAGATTTCTAGCCGAAAGGTAAAAACATTTCTTCCTTGAACATAGACTCAGAGGCATTTCATAAACTGTTTAATCTATCTTCAGTTCTCTAAGTTCATCCTTTGCAACTTATTGGGTTGTCAATATTTTTCTACTTTATGAAGAGCACTATTCTTACACATTTAGTTGATTAAGTATCATGTAAATAGTAAAATTTTCTGAAGGTGTGTTTGGTTATCTGATGAAAGAGTCCTTTTGCTGCTGCATATGGGTTTAAGGTCTATACAAGGCTTCTGCTGGTGGGAGTCACAGTGAAATGGCCTCTTAACATTTCTCACAAGTTTGTGGTTTGAAACTCACCATAAATTGCACTGCTTTGCAACCCTATGGTTTTCTTTAGATAGTTGCCTGGAGGCAGGATGACAATGTGCTCTCATGTACTCTCCCATCATTGTTAAACACTGTAGTAATACATTGCAGACTTCTGCAGAGTAGAAGCAAATCTCTTCCGTTAATTCTATCGGAGGCACTATACATTTTACCATGCTATTCACTGATTTTTTTATTCCTTTGAATGGGTGCCTTTAAAGTTTTTAAAATTAGAAGTGCATGCAGTGTCCTCTGTTTTAAGATTTGTGCATCTAGCCTTTCCATACTTGTTTATGTTTTGATTGTTCTCTTTCTCTTTATAGGTTTTGCAAGAAGTTTTGAGGTGTTACTCCATACCCGATCACTTGTTTGGCAAGGTTTGCATCATCATAGACAAGGTTAGTTTCTTAACTTTGCATATTCTGAGATGTAACTTCACTCATTTTTTTGTTTTCCTCATAGCTGCCTGCCATGCTATTGTAGTTAATTACACAGCACAAAGTAATATGATGGAACATCAAAGTGGTTGCTTGTTCTAAATATCAATACCTTCTTAGTTAGATGCATAAATATTTTGTGATTTATCGAATATAATTTTCAAAATTTTTATATGGTGGTGCTGTTATCGGGTATCAGATTGAGAAGCTTCCAATTGATGTAATTAAGGAAGATTTGAAGTCTGTTGGGGTATCTGAAGAGGCTATTGAGCAGCTATTACAAGTCCTTACCGTAAAGTCTTTGCCAAAGTTGGAAGGTGGGTTATAACAGCATATTGATTGAGAAGTTGCGCACTATTATTTTTTGCCCAAAAATTGTAGATCTCTTATTGAAAAAAGGTGAAACTAAAGGGTCAGTTTCATAATCTGTTAGACCAATTATTTGGAGTTAGCTTGAACAAATCTCTTCAACTATTGTTCAACATATGTTATGGTGATTTCATAGTTGGTCAGCGGTGCTGCTTTTCTATGTATTTTGTAGGCTGAAAACTATTTTACTGTGCAAGACCACTTATAGGCTGTATTTTCTTGATAATTTCTTGCACAAGATGGACAAGGTATAGAATTGTTACATTGAACAAAGAGAAAGCTGAAGAAATACTTTGACAGACATATTTTGCAAGCCTAAATATCATTTAACTTTTTTTTTTTTGGTTTGGAGTTCTTTTACTGAAAGTCTAAATGTTTGATGTTAGATTGGATAGAATGGAAAAGCGACACTCATATTGCTGCCTAATTCTATTCCTTTTGGAGTAATTTGTTCTTTGTAAGTTTTGATGATTGATTCATGCACTAAATGTCTCCAATCATTCTAATCAGAGTACATTGTTTAAGTGCTTCTGAAGTGTACCCCATTAAAATGTGACTTATGGCAATATACACCAATATGAAGGGTACTATTTAGAAAAATAAACTTTCAAAAATATTTTTGATTTGGCTCTTTGGTCTTGTTATTTTATTGATTAATATTCTTGATATCTTACTTGTTGAGATAATTCAACTTGACAAGCTTATTTATAAGGACTAAACACTTCTAAATCCTTATAAAATTGAAATAACCTATTTTAATGTGAACTAGAATAGCAACTTGAATAAAATCACTGAACACAAATCTATTGAAACTAGGCTTTATTTAATTCCTACATTGCCTCGTTTAAACCAAGCTTGACGGAATTTACAATACTCATCTTCATTTTTAAGAGACAATATACCTTTAAAGTGGCTTTATATTCTTCTTAGAACTTTGATCTTTAAAAGGATGAAATGTTGATCTTTTTGTATATCTACAAGTTGTGAATATAACTCAATTTTGAATTTCAGATCTTTTAGAATTCTTCGTAGCTTAGCAGCTTCACTTGACTTCTTTGAATTCTTCTTTTCAATTGCAATTTCTTTCTTTCTTCCATCATTGTGAATTTTGCTTTTTGATGCATTCTCAAAATTTTGGGGCTTTCATAAAACTTGAGCAACTTCGCATGGTTCCGGTTTTTCTCTTGGAAATTGTTCCTTCTCGAAGGACTTTTTGGTTGAGGTTTTGGAAGGAATGGTGCTGGACTTTAATGAGAGCAATTATTCATGAATTTTTCTACTGGAGATGATTTGACAAGAGAAAAGACTTTATTTTGAGACATCCAATATTTACCACAATATTTGTCAAATAATGATCCCCTGGACGCCTGCTAAAGAAGTATTTTATGAGTTGATTAAAGTTCTGTTTTCATGATAACTTAAGAAATCTTCCTTGGATACTTTTTAGATATAAGTTAATTATAATTTTTAACAGGAATTGATATGGTATGTCATTTCTGATTTGCATGCCATATCTTGGTGTTGTAGAGATACTTGGAAGTGCTGGGGAAGCAATTGCTGATTTGAAACTACTGTTTTCTCTTGCTGAAAAGTTTGGTTATTCTGATTGGATTCAATTTGATGCATCTGTTGTTCGCGGCCTTGCCTACTACACTGGTATTGTCTTCGAGGTTAGATTTGTGATTTAGTTTCTCTTCTTTAATGTAAATGTGGACTAGAAAAACTGCAGTGAAGAGCAGTAGTCATATATACTTAGATCATGCTTGTTGGAATGGGCTTACTCTTTTTTTGAATTTCTATATTCTGATATTGATTTTATTTATGGCAAGGCTGCTTCAGGGATTAGCATCTATCTCTTTGAAAATCTAAAGTTCTAGTACTAAACAATTTGGGAAGTGTGAAAACCTGAACAGACATTTCAAAGAAAAAAAAACCTGAATAGACATCTATTTGTTTGTATCAGATTGGTAATCTTCATTTCACTGTTTTGTCTTGTTATTAATGGCCAAGACTTACAGTGGATACTATTTAGGCAGTTACATGGAACTTTACATTTGGCAAATAACAGAGCTTATGCTGTTATGCACTGGTGGCAGATAGACCACAAACTCTTTGTGTAAAATACTGTGCCGTTAACATTTAAATCCAAATGAAAATACTATTTGGTTAAAAGTTAATGCGGCATGCTATACCTGTGTATGAGGGAACCAAAAAGAGAAAAATACACTGTAAAAAATCCTTACAGTTCCTGTCCTGCTTTGCTGAAAAATGGCTAAATCTCATTTATTAGAGACTTTGCACTTTTGTTTAAAAGCATTTTAAAACAATCCCCTTTCAGTTTCTCCCTTTGATAAAAAATAGAATGACAATTTAACTCTCTCAGAAGAACTAAACACAATCCTTATTTCAGTGTTTTGACAGGGGTGGGAAGTTGAGGGCTATTTGTGGAGGTGGGCGTTATGATCGCTTACTGTCCACTTTTGGTGGTGATGACCTTCCAGCTTGTGGCTTTGGATTTGGTGATGCTGTCATTGTAGAAGTAAGTTAAAGTTTCTTATTTATCATTGCCATGTTTCTCAGCTATTTGAAATGTATGATTAACAAAGTCAATTAAAGGTGTGTTGATTGATGACCCTTGATCTCTAATTAAGATGTTAGAGATTGGAATTCCTCCTTAACACCTTAATTGTAGGATATGGTAATGAAAGGGAAGAGGATAACTAATCCATTAGAGCTGCATTTAAGCTTTTTGGTGATAACTTGCAAATTTGGGGGGAGATGGAATGACCAAACACTTTTTGAGCTTGGATAACTATTATACCTATGATGAAAAGGATAGAATTTTAAAACTGTTCTTATGTCTTCTATTTAGCAGGATATAATGGCAAGGTGATTACATAAATCTTTTTTATTATCAATACAAATGTGTATTTCTTTTTCATTCCTAAACCTTCAAGCAAACAAACTGTCTTTCTCTTTAGTTTCTTTTCCTTCCCTTCATCAGGTGTTTAAGGCTCAGGCATCCTTTCCATTTTGGCGAAAATTCCTAAAATAGTGTTAAATTTCGGTGTATATATATGTACATATTAGTGTTTTGCTTTGGTGGTTTGCAGTTGCTTAAGGAGAAAGGTCTTCTACCAGAACTCAGCCTTCAGGTGGAGAATATTGTGTGCGCTTTAGATCATAGTCTTCAAGGTGCAGCTGCTGCAGTTGCTACCATACTCAGAGGAAAAGGCCAAACTGTTGATTTGGTCTTGGAGAACAAACCTCTTAAATGGTATCTAACTCCATCTGATTAGATGCTGGACACTGTTAGATTTGTTAATAAATTTATGGTATTTTTGGATATTTTATAATGATATGTTTCCCATCATTTTTAGGGTATTCAAACGGGCTGTGCGGATCAATGCTCAAAGGTTGATATTGGTGGGGAATACTGAATGGGAGAAGGGTATGGTTGGCGTAAAAGTCCTGTCCTCTGGTGAACAAACTGAGATTAAACTCGATGAACTAGAGTGAGAAGGTCAGGATCTTTAATGATCTATCTGTACGTACTGTTTATGCTAATTTTATAGTTGGTTTATAGTCTTCCAGTTTATTCTAACTGATTGTATTTGTACAGATTTTTAATGAAAAATGCAGCCTATTTTTAGCTTTGAAATTTTAGGATGCTTTTGACTTTGAGTGATTCAATGAGAGTTCTTATTGCAGTTCCGCCACTGAATCACTTTTGATGACATTTTTGTAGTGAAATAAAAATAGAATTGTTATTGTTTACTCAAATAGTAGCAATTTTGTAGTTATATTAAAAATAATAATGACTTGTCATCACCTATCACAAATGTATTTAGAATTTTCCAGGGATTCAATTTATCTCATTTCCGATTGACTTGGCTCTGAACGCACCATTTTAATTTAATGGGTTCAAATCGCTTTGCTCTTAAGACTTAAGCGACGTAAAACTTATATTAAAATTAGCTATATCTTTTCATTCACAAAGAGGATGGGGGTTTAATTTTTATCAGTCACATTTTATAAGTTTGTATGGGTGGTTTTCTCATTTTATTTTTGAAGTATTTGTCTCTCGATTACAGAAGATTATAGGAGAAGATATCTACATTGTATAAGTAGTAAATGATCTAAATAGGTTTTAATCTGTGAAAATAAATCATCGGATCAAACTTAACCATCTTTGACTGTATGTGGGGACCACTAAGCTTCTCAAACAGAATATTCAATTTAAAGTTTGGTAGAATTTAAAAGCTACCATTTAAAGTTTGATAGAATTTAAAAGCTTCCAAAAGTATGTGTTCAATTTAGATTTTAAAAGAGTAAAAATTTTGGATGCATTCAATTTAGAATTTTAGAAGTCCAAATAAATTTAAACATGTTAAAAACGTCATTAATTTTGCATAAACTGCTTAAGTGGCATGTTCACAAAAAAAAATCCGTCAAGCTCCAGCAGCTGTTAATGAATGTTTGTTTCTATATTTTTCTAATACACTCGTTGAATTTATTTTCCTTTGCAGAATTTTTGACATTAGGAGTGCATTTGAAATTGTTTGTACTTGTGAAATAATCTTTCTTTTTATGAATTTTGAGCAATAAAGTGTTTGGTAAACTTTCTATAATTTGCTTATTTTATAATCTGCTTATCTTAGAATCTACTTTTGAAAATGTTAAACACAAATTGTTGCCGCTGATTTAATAATTGTCTTGTTGAGTGATATTTTTTTATTAATCTTTTAGTTAGTCAATGTTTTCCACTTTCAACATTGTCTGTTTCTCATTAAAAAATTTCATTTCTATAATAACATGTAATAGAAGACCTATGCCTGGAGGTGCATCGCGTTGCAGTCTAATAGCCTCAACATAAGGTTTTCAGTGTGATCTGAGGAGGGTTTCCTTTTTCTTGAGGACTGGAAGATTAGTGATGTTATCTCTTATGCTAGTCTCACCCTGTTGAGCGCTCCACAATTGAGGCTCTAACCTTGAAATTTACCGGCACGGAATATGTTCATGTTCAATGAGGGGGCCCATTTCTGAGACAGTGAGCAATGGTGTCCTATGTTGTCATGCATATTTACATTGAATCATGTATAGCATTTGAATACAAAATATCTTTGCAATATTTTTTCTCACCAACTTACATCGGATCATCACTTCATTAAGAGTATCACATGCCAAATCATATCTGTAGATTGTTTTCCAGATTGGAATTCAAAAGAAACGTTTTTCTAAATACTAAACTTCCATAAATTTCTTGCATTACTTTTTCACCCTTCATTATATTTCCTTGTGCACCAATTATGTTAACTTGTCATTCTGTGTACATGAATGTGCCGAAGTTAATCTTATTTCACTGAATGCAGGTTTTTTCATGTAATAAATATAGAAACTGAGTTCAACAGCTATGTACTTTTTTGCAGAATTCCCTCATCGTTTGCATTTTCAACTTTTTCCAAAAGCTACATTATCTGCAAAATACATGGAGGACGATTTTACCATCCGCATTTATTTTACCAGTTGAATCATATTCTTTAAACAGCTTTAAATAAGTCCAGTTCCTCATTGTTTTAACTTTCCAAATAAATAGTTAAGTTACAAAAATAATCAACTGTAAAGTTAAATAGGCAGGCATTGGATAGCTTTCATCGTGACAGCTGCTGGTGAGGTTAAAAAGCACTAAGATGGTGGTTAACTTCTAGTGATTGATGGTAGATTGATTCCGCTACTAACATTCACATGCTGAAAAAGTGGTGATAGACTTTAGATTACAAAGCACTCCTTGATTTCCAATGAAAATGATTGAAATAAAACAGTCTTGTCCCACTTTCAATGATGGTTAGTCAAACAGCAAAAAGTAGCAAGAGTGCTATAAGATCAGAAGCCCTTTTTATCCCTTTTAACTTTTGTGAAACCGAAGCTTCCTTGCTTGTAAATGAATCCAATCTTTTGTCATCCTCATTTCTTCCTTTTTATGAATATTAATGAACCCATTTGGGAGCTGCAAATACAGTTTAGTCTATGGTAGTTGTATGATGTCTAAATAAATTGAATACCAACATGGATGATGGATAAGTCTCACCTTCTACAATTACCCATAAATAAATGAGACTACCAAGTCAAAATAATGTATCCAGGCTGAAAAGGGTTTCAATTTGATTGTAATTTATCGAGCTATTTTCGCCAGAGGATGACAGATCTAATTCAAATTTAGAATTCATAATCTGTATGTTTGTTAAAGAAAGACTAAAACTGCATTGACTTTTCCCTGAATGCTGAATATATTATAGAATTAGAATTAAAAAGTCAATAAAAGTCATACAATGAACACTCTTTTCACACAAATGGAACAACCACATGAACAAACCCCAAATTTGGTCGAGTTCGGCAAACAAAATTTGTATATTTGGTCATTCTTTTGCTGTATATCGCACATCAAAGGTCCTTGGCATTTAGCATTCTGCTTTAACACAAACGGCTACATGGAAGAGTTATTGAACCAATTATTGAAATATATCAATTTTCTTAGAATACATTTATAATTTATAAAACAATCTTTATATAGTTGAAGTGTTATTATACAACCAAAGATAATTACTTATTCCTTTATATATATTTAATTAAATAGTTAATTCATGATTTTACAAAAATACATCAATCGATTCAAAAGTAATCGAAACTTTTTTTAAAAAATTATTACATTAATTTGAAAATTGAGAAAAAAATAAGATTCGAACTTATAATCTTAAAGCATAAGTATGATGGCATACCATTACGCTGATTTCATCTTATCGAAATTAGTCTAAACTTAATAAGGGCATCGTTTATAAACACAGTCCAGAAAACAACCCAAACCACATTATTAATTAATAAAAAAAAAAGTAATCTAATTAATAAATTCCCAATTTAGATTGCAAGTCTAAATACATAATATTGATTTTGATTAAAAAAAATAAAAAGCAATCTATTTAATAAGTTCCCAATTTAGATTCCAAGTCCACATACATAATATTAATTTTGACATCTCCAGAGATTTCATTGTACATTTAATTCCAACCTAAAAAGAAAAAAGGAAAAGGAGAAAGAAAAACTTCCTGGCAAAAATTTCCCTCTTTTTCAAGTGCTTGAGACCCCCATCCACCGGAGGCGGGAGCTGCTACAAATCTCACACAATCCTCTCCACAGATCAACACACACCCACAGACCCACAAACACAACCAGGAAAACAAAACACAAACACAACCAGGAAAACAAAACAAAACAAATACAATACAGAATACTTGTAAAGTTTGAGTGATGCTCAAAACCCACCACCAATTACCGAAAATTGGTTGATTGATATATCTGGGTCATTTATGGTTACTGGCAATAACAACCACCTGGAAGATGGGGACAAGAAGCACCCACCAACAACAACAACCGCCACTTCTAGAGGAGGAGGTACGCGCTCCTGGGGCACCACTGTTTCCGGCCAATCGGTGTCGACTAGTGGCAGCGTTGGTTCTCCTTCCAGCCGTAGCGAGCAAGCCATGCCTACTCCTGCCAGCGACAACACTTTCATGAGGTTGAACCATCTCGACATTCATGGAGACGACGCTGGCTCCCAAGCCGCTGTTGGGTTAGTCTCTGCGAACCACCCCCCCCCCCCCCCCCCCCCCCCCCCCTCGTTTGATTTTTGAGGGTTTTGGGTGATTTGCTTTGTTGTTAAGCAGATGTTGTTTTATGTTTTGAGCTTAAATGTTGTGTGCATTAACGGGGCTGAATTATGCTTGGTTGTTGAATCCGTTGCGGTAGGTTGTTTGTTTGATGTTGTTTGAGATTGAAATTGGTGTGCTAACAGGATGTCTTTTTTATCATGTATCATAATTGTGTAAATTGTTGGAAGAGGTGATATTGTTGTTTGATGCTGTTGGAGTAAACTATGAGAGCTGAGATACTTTGGAAATTTTTGGCATTGTCCTGAGTTGTTATAGTCTTGTAATTATGTGGACCATGGTTGATTTTACTTTGTTGTTGTCGAAATCTTCTGGCATTTGCTCGTTATTTTCTTGAAGCCATTGCCTCATTTTTTATATGTTTTTACTGATCCTCTGTTTGTAAACAGTAGCAAGAAAAAAAAGAGAGGTCAAAGGGCAGTTGGAGGAGATAAGAGTGGAAGAGGACTTCGCCAATTTAGCATGAAAGGTAGTTGATCCATCCTTGACTATCTATAATCTCCTAAGCGAGGGCCTTGTTATAGAAAAATTAGTAGGTATAAATAGTCTCACTGATCTCACATTTGAACCCTCTTTGATTGTTTGTAGTGTGCGAGAAAGTGGAAAGCAAGGGAAGAACTACATATAATGAGGTCAGATGGTTTCTTGAAGTCATTTCTTTCATATGCAATCATTGTGTGTGATGATTTTGTTAGGACCAGTCTGTGAGTGATTATTCCTATATATATGTAATTGACTTGTTTTAATTAGTCCCCCCAATATTGTTTTAATTATTTTTGTATTCTTGTACTTAACTATAGTTATAGTTTCAAGTTTCCTACATCCTTGTCAAATGTTATAATCTTTTAGTTATTCTGTTTTTGCTTCTTTTCTGTCTCATCTCAATTATTCATTCACAAAGCAAAAATTATATCACTTTTAATTTTCCTTCCCCTTTTTCTTTTGTTTTCATCTGTTCATTCTTTTAGTTAATATGGAACCATCCTTCATGTGCCTTTCTGTGGGGACTGGTATTGATCCCTCTGCTGATACTGTCTTCATTTGATTCAAACAAGACTTTTGACATGGGTAGGACTGTGGGTTCAAATAGTGTGATGATGAGGTTTGTGGCGTTGAAGATGCATGAATTGTGTATGCTGGGGAAAAAAGTGAAAATTATGAGCAAATGAATAAGGGAGTGTTTCTTGGGTTTTCACAAGTTGATTTCCTTCTCCAATCATTTGGCTGGAGATGAATGGTTGGGTTGAGGCAAAGCAATTACGGTGATTGAACTATGATGCAGCTGCAGAATCGGGGGTCAAAGCAGGGATATGGGTAGGTATTTCTGAACAGGGTGAGGTAGGCTTGAGTTCCCTCAGCCCCATGGATGCCCTGTTGCCATCCCTGAAAGCCCTATTATTATGGACGGTGATGGATGGTATTTAGACACTCTATTTTCAATGTTAGTTATTTAGAGAAATTATGAATTTTTAAATTATAGCTTCTTGAAACTAAACTTTCTGGATTAATGGCTGTGAGTAAATATGTCGTGTTAAGTTTAATTATATTGTTTCTTAGATTATATGAGTCAGATAACTACCATGTTCTTCTGGTAACTGGTGAGCCTTTTGTGCACATTGGGCTTAAGGTTTAGATCTCAAGATGATTGAAGCTTTAAGACCAATTTTTATGTTGTTAATGGTGCATGGAAATTAATTGTGGGGTTAATGATAAGAAAGCGGCGATGCCGGGTGCATCAAACTGTGACTTCAGTTTTACCGTTTATGAGGAGACACTTGTGTGCTTTCTCATATGGCAGATTTAAAAAGGAATATCTAAAGAGGATGGAGTTTTTTTTTTTTTTTTTTATCAATCCATATGGGACCAAGGATTCTCTTACTAGTTGAATGGCCTTTAAATAACTTCCATAATTCACAGTTTACGTAATTACAATAGAATACTGCTGATATAACCCAATATGTTCCCTCAACATTATTTTATTTTATTATTATTAGTATTTTGTTTTTGTTTTAATGGACTTCTCTTCCCATCAATCTTACCAAGGATCATGTAGAATCTGTTTCATCATTCCGTATCTGTATTCAGTGGTTGAATATTGTAGCTGGTATCTTGCCATGTGTCAAAACTTATGCTCCCATTTAGTATGTTTGTGCTTTTCTGCTTTTACTCCTTTGTTAGCTTTATTAACCATTTGTATTATTGTCCTCAGCCCATTTAAGTAGTATTTGACACATCATTATTTTATGGATTAATATGTAAACTCCATCAAATAAGTTCCATGATGAGCATAAACCATGCATAGACAGTTATTAGTTATTTTTTGTTGGGTGGAGCATGACACTTTAAGTTGATTAGCCTGTCATCCATACTCAAGTGTAACAGATAATTCGTTCTGTAAGACTTGCGAGCAGACAAAAATGTTGTGCCTTTGATTCTGATGTATTAATGTTTCAGAGAATAAGAAATGATAGTTATTACGTTTTCTTTCATGTCTTTGCTGGAGACATTTGCTTCTCTCCACCCCCCCTCCCCTTTCCTATATTGATTTATCTTATAAGCAATGCCTGTTCTAAGAGTTAAAGTACTTTTCAGGTTGCAGATGAACTTGTTGCTGAATTTGCTGACCCTAGCAACAGTTTATCATCCCCAGATCAGGTTTCTATTCTCCAACCAGGCTGATAGATATTTAGTTCTATCTACTTTGAATCTGTGATGTCTGGCAAAAGTGGAGCCTAACTATGTGAGTCTCTTATATTGTTAATTTTTTTTTTAACAGCAACAATATGATGAGAAAAACATACGGAGAAGGGTATATGATGCTCTGAATGTGCTCATGGCAATGGATATCATATCTAAGGATAAGAAGGAAATACAGTGGAAGGGTCTCCCACGGACTAGCCTGAACGATATCGAAGAATTAAAGGTGCAAGTGCAGTTGCATTTACATCTGTATAAGTAGAATTCTCATTGGTGAGTGTTGTGAATAAGATTATAAGCTTATTCAACTCCTAAAACGTATTTGATGCAGGGTGAGCGTCTTGGACTGAGAAATCGAATTGAAAAGAAAGCTGCTTACCTGCAGGAACTGGAGGATCAAGTAAGAATTTGATTGAGTTTCTTTATCACTTATTAATTTTGGTATGATCTTTTGTTCGCTGTAGACAGTTAGGTTGAGTACTTTCTTGATTACCTCAAGTGTATTTGGTTTTTGGGTTGTGGACTGACTTCTGTTCACCCTTGATCCAGTTTGTTGGACTTCAGAACCTTATACAGCGAAATGAGCAACTGTACAGTTCAGGAAATGCTCCCAGCGGGGGTGTGGCTTTACCTTTTATTCTGGTTCAGGTATATTTTCTTCTCAACTTTCTCTTGTGTCACACTTGCATCTATTCTGGTCTATTACTGTTCTTTTCTTCTTCCTTTTTTCTTCTTAATAAGAAGGCCAGCATTTTACTGGTGACATGGGAAGGAGAAACTCAAAAGTCAGTCCACCTTAATTATTCAGCCTTTTGATTCGGCGAGTTAGGTGTGGCTGTTTGATGTAGTGTGATTTTACTTGCCAGAATCATTAGGAGAATTTAGATTACTTCCTCTGGTAGATGAGAATTGCCTTGTGTCATATCATTCACTAGTAACACACTGTTACTGTTTCTTTAGCTGTTTAGTTAGGAGCGGTATCAATTTTTGTTTACAAATATTCCCTTTTGATCACTGCTTAACTAAGCATCTGGGCCAAACTGTAGGGGGCTGCTAGTTCAAAATATATTTGCTTTCCTTGATGTGTTCCACTTTGTCTAATCTAATCTTTGGTCCTTTTGTTTGTTCAAATTTCAGCTTTCTAACACTCTTTCTGTACACTGTTCCATATTCTTTCCTAGTTGGCATTGAGAATGTCATCTCATTTTCATCAGTTTATTATTGCTGTGCGTCTCTCTTTCTTGCACTTGTTGGTTACAATTGTTTAATCGAGGAAGAAGGTTATATTCCATTCATCTGTTTTTTTTATCTGAGGATAACAGGTTTTGCTGCTACTTTCATCTTTGTAGCTTTCATTTCAGATTTTCTTTTCTTCATAAATCCTACAGTTACATATGTTGACTTGTTGAAATAATGTAATATCAATTGTTGCTCCCAGTAGACATTGATCTCTGGGTTTTAAAATGAATCAATTATCATTTTAATTCCACCTATCATGATTTTGTAAGACCAAAAGGCAAAGGATTTAAAATTGATTTGATTTCGAATTCAGAATTCGGAAATTAGTTACTACTACTAACCGGAATGACTGCACGAGTGTATGAATGTGTGCATGCGGGTGCACCCACACATGCACCCTTATGTTTTAGTGAGCTCATTTCATAAATTTAATTTATGTGTGTGTGGAAAGCATTGTTGTATGTGTTATAATTTTCAGCAAGATCTGTCTTATGGTTCTGCTGAAATGGTGTTGTAGGATTGTGCTTCACATCATTTCATTAGTTTAAGCCAAAGGCAAAAAATGTGTTTGTTGCCAGGATGTCTAATAAAATGCTTCACATCATTTCAATAAAAATGCTGGCTTTTATAGAGATTAATAGTGCCAGTCTTTCTTTCTTTTTGTCCTTTTATTTTTTTGAAATGAAACTGGTGCAATTCAATTTTTTATTTCATGTACATCCACCTATATCATTCAGTTTAGGCCCCAATCTTAAGACGTTCTGAGAGAAGTTGCATCGTTGTCATCTTAAAATGAAAGGGGAGGAAAAATATGTCAAATTGTTATTTTAGATTATGATGGAAAAGTATGTCAAATGCCTTTATCAGAATTATGCTCCAAGATGTTTCCTTAGATATTTAGTTGCATTTGTTGTGCTCCTCTGATATTTGTTTCTCCCATGACATGAAATTGTAGACCCGCCCACATGCGACTGTTGAGGTGGAGATATCCGAAGATATGCAGCTGGTGCATTTTGATTTCAATAGGTAGGGAAGTCTTGAGTGCCTGGATTTCTCATATATTTTATTTATGGAGGAAATGGCATTTTCTGCTTGCATTGCTGTACACATTATCAATGAGGATGTTAAGTGATTACCCTTTATTACTTTAGCTAAGGGTGATTAAAAACTGCAAAGAATGCAACAGAAGCTAGGATATAGGGAGCGTCTTGGTGGCAGAGGCTTCATGGTCACAAGTTGATGCCCCTATATGTTGGCAGACTGAGCTTTTTTATCGTGTCTATTTGTTGTGGTAGAGGCTTCATGCTCCCATTGTGATGACCCTTTATGTCGGCAGACTGAGCATTTTTATTATTCCTATTTGTAGTGATGTTTGTAGCTGAAATTTCCGTTCTCTTTGCAGTACCCCATTTGAGCTCCATGATGACAATTATGTTCTGAAGGCAATGAAATTTTGTGAGAGACCACAGAGTGATGACGTGGTGCAAACTTATCCTGCCGATGGCGCTGAAGGTTCTAGCATGTCGGGTATGTATCAGCAGCAAATCCTTCCTCCCCCTCGGCCAAACACTTCTAGTAGGCCTCCTACCTCACCACCTGTCCCTGGTATATTAAAAACGCGTGTCAAGCATGAGCATTGATGAGCTCCTTTTGCACTCAATCATCTTACCATCGGCAATATTCTTAGCATACCTGTATATTGTGTAAAGTAATTTGCCAGAACTGGTTAGGTTGGTAATGGTAGCCATACCTCATTAGATTTCGTGCCTAATAGGAGAATACAAAGGTAACAAGCAGATCACTCCCTCTGCTTTCAAGACTTTAATTCAAGGGTTTTTGGCTCCGGCAAATTCTGTGCTTTGAATATCCTAAATTTGCCATTGTAATTGTTTTAGCCTATGTTTTCCAGTTATTTTGTCCCCGTTGTAGGAGAAGTGATAAAATTTGCATGAACTGTAGAGGTTTCTCAGCTGCACACAGAATTATAGAATTAATTTAACAATTTGACATTCTTTTTCGTAGTTTTGCATTCCTATGTATGCCATTACTCCCGTTGCTGTAGTTGTTAGAAACCTATGTATCATCATCATATATAATTCGGGCCCCAGCTGATCAGCGAGCACGTAAATTGCTACATAATTGTTGGATCCAAAGTTTTCCCCTGTAAATGTTTATAGTTGGTCGATCTCTGTTCATTTTTAAAGCTGGAATTCGAATGTGAAGAAACCAAGCAGGGTTTGCATGGACCATTTCCATAGTAGTCAATTAGATTTTATATGGTAGGTGCAATTCTCAGGCTAGTGAACAGACAGTGCCAGTGGCCCACGTGACCAAACAAGCGCTTTCCATTCAAATTCAAAACATTATTGGGTTGTGTAAGAGCAACAGCAACGCAACCTGACCCGACCACATATCATAAATGAGTTATCGCTGGTACCTTTCTTTCATTATCTCTCCCAAAGCTCTTGTTTTTTTGGTTTGTTCTTCCTTTGCCTTTGCCCAAATCGCCATGGTGGTGTCAGGTGAATAAACACTCGTGTAATCTTGGCTTGTCATTCTCTGATTGGCCAACACCATCTATTCCCACGTGCTTCACCCTTATCCTCACGTGGTCTCGAGGTACTGCTATTTTCAACAAACGAGCAACCCCACACCCCCCACCACCCCACGCCCCCCCACCCCACAAAAAAAGAAAAAACCAGTTGATTTTTTTTATATGTTTGAGCCTTCGTTTTCACTCTTGCTTATCTTTCTAATATAAAAGTCACTCTCATGACTCTCCACAACCACGCTGAGAACATATTTGACAGCCAAGTTGTTTATATTTATCTGCATTTGCACCTGCACCTCTTCAGCCATCTATGGGTAGATGAAGGTGCCGGTGCAGGTGCAGACGAATGCCATCTTGGTTTCTTGACATATTTTAAAGTTGAAGATCACTCTGGATTATCTACATGTTTTTCAATAGAAGGTAAGATAATTATCAACTTGAATGTCCACATGTGTTTATATTTATATGCCTGAACAACTTGTTACAGTCCACTTTTCTTCTGCTACGAGCCACAATTTACTTGACAGCCTTTCTTGGACAAGTAGTATTTGCTTGTTGGTATGTTTAATTTTGTTTTTCAAGCTCTTGGTTCATTGTTGATCATATAGACGCTGTTTAAAATAGTAAAATACACATTTGACATGAAGAACAAACCCAATGCAAAAGACATGAAACTCTTTGATACATGTATGATATATGTCATATCATATGATATTTGTTTTATAAAGGAAATTTTCTAACATGCATGCCTTCAAGCACTCATGTTTCAATAAATTGTGAGCATGATTTTTTTTTTTTTTTTTGGTGTTATAGTGTCGATTATCATGATCGAGCAGATTTGATTTGGGAATTGAATTGGTTGCTAAATTGCAATACGCAATCAACTGATGTCTCAAGTAATATGTTGAAAGAAATGAGTATGAAACTGTGGAGACCTTGAGACACAAATTTAGTAAAACATTATTGTTCATGCACTAGTATCATGAAGTTTATTGGTTGTCTGCTGAAGACTATATTTGTTGATAGAGTAAACGTAATAGACTTCTAACTTCTAATTCTTAGCTTTTAGTTGGACATTTTAAAGGTGGTGAGTTGAGAATGTTTGATCAGAGACTGCTGGCAAATGATCTTGATGAAATATATATTAATACCTATATAAATAATTATAAAGTGAGAATTTATAAATATGTCTATTTAATTGTAAAAACTTACAAGATGTCTATATCTTTTTACAATTTGAATATTGTTATGAGTGACCATCAAATAAATTATTAAAAGAAGTTAGTTTATCAAATACCTACCCATTTATTTTTTAAGGGAATTATATCGTAAATTAAGCTATAAATGACTTATTTGATAAGTGAAGCAATCCCAACATAACTGTAATCATGACCTTATGTGTCTAATTGTATACTAATGAAAAACTATATATATATATATATATATATAGAGTTTTTAAAATCATGATATATCTGATTTTAAAAAGTAATGATCCACCAATCAAATTCATTCATTATATTCAAATTAAACAAGAGAGATAATTTGTTTTAAGAGAGAGAATGCAATAGATTAATTTTATTGACTGATCCTTATTTTTTAAAATCAGATATATTGATTATAAAAATCTTCATATATATGGTTTTTAAAATTGATTTTAAAAATCAATTAATTAGATTTTTCCATTATATTTGAATTAAATAAGAGAGAAAATTTATTTTAGGAGAAATAATGTAATAAATAAATTTGATTAGTTGGTTCTTATTTTTTAAAATCAAATATATCTAATTATAAACGCATTATACGAATATAATCTCGTCGTAGGTTTTATTAAAAAATGCTTAAAACGGTGCGTATTAGCCGTTTAGGCATCAAAGCTCTAAATTACAAAACAACAAACTTGTACGCTTCTCTTTCCTTTCGCTCACTCGGTCGAGAAATTAGGGTTTTTCAGCAACACCTAAAAACCCTTGCTTTGACATTGGCATACTACCTTAAATTATCAATTGACAAAAATTAAGAGATAAAGGATGGGTAAGTGTCCGAACAGGAAGGTGAAGAAGAGAAGATACTCTCACAAGACGGCTCGCCTAGCGAAATTCCTTCGCAAAGATATCCTTTTTCGATTATTTCATTAAATTTCGTTTATTTAAATAACTTGTATTCTATTTCACTGAAAAAGTTTCAATATTGTCGGTGATTCCTTGACTGAGACTTCGTGGTCGTCACGTGACGATGCAGTGTATGATGAGCTTCAAAAGCCAGAATCGGAGAAGAATCTTTTGCCCTTTGACGAGGACTTGCCTGGGATGGGCCAATATTATTGCCTGCACTGCGAGTATGTGTTTTTCTTTTTTGTTTTTAATTTCTTTTCAAGTTTTGATTTTTGTTATTTATGCTGGAGAAGTGACAATGATATAATTTATGCGTAATTATAACCGAGTATTATTACTTTGATTGTCGTACGCTTATTTTATGAGATTTCTCTATTGAAATGAGGTTTTGGACCTATATTGTGATGTTATTTATATAGGAAGGGTTTTGGTTTATATGTGTTCTATCTTTCAATGTTTTGTTCTTGTTTACAGCCGATATTTTGCAAATGTGTCGGTGAGAGATGAGCATTTTAAGACAAAACGTCACAAGAAGCGGTTAGCTACTTTCCCTTAATCTTTTCTTTCCTATTCTTTTTTTGTGTTTTATTGATTCATTGATTTTATTAATTGTAATGAATAATTATTAGGAGAAGAAATAACATGTGATCGCCTATCTAGGTGAATAATTAGTTTCCTATAAGAATTTTTAGATGTCATGCATGTAAATGTGGAAAGAGCATTTGAAGAATTTATTGAATTCAATGCAGGCTGATGGAAATGAGCTAAGTAGGCTAGTTTGTTGTGTGTTTGTAACTATTAAACTTAAAAGTTTAAATTAATAGGAAATGGCCCAACAATAGTATTGTATGCTATCTAGCACACCTCCTCACATGCAAGACTCACATGCTTGCCATGTGGCTCATGTCCAAACACTAAACACTCAACTGATTCATATAGCAAATACCACTTCAAAGTTTATCACGCGGGGGGTTTGAACCCAGATTCTTTGGACAATCCAAGCTCTGATACTATATTATTAATCATCAGACTCGAAATTTTAACCTAATAGCAAAGGACCAGACAATAGTAAATAAGCTCAACACAAATCACATAGCAAATTCTATATGATGTAAGAATTTGTTGGAGCAAAATTCCTAATTCAGTGTGGAATGGCTTTGAGGATTTTGTAAGGCCCTAGGACATTCATTGTGGATTTAATGAGGATGGATGGGAGTTTGATGGGAGCTTTTTCTGTGATCATGAATATTTAACGTTCCTTCATTAAACTAGCGTATCAGTGTGCAAAGACCAGTGTTGGTTGTTTTTTAATCACTTTTCGTGATTTGACTATAAAAGATATTCATATAATTCTACTTAGAATATATGCCTACAGCTTCATTTGGTACAACTTTTCCAAATAAATCTTTTAGAAGTAGACATTTAGAAAGAAATTTGTTGGTTTTTTGGTTGTCAATTAAAAATAATCTTTTAAATTGTAGACTGTTTGGTTGTATTTTTTTTTAAAATACATTTAGATTATTTGTTTACCGAAAGAGACATGAGACAGAGTAGTATACCTCATTGTCCATTTGTCCTCTTGCAGTGCTTCCACCACTACACTTTTTAGATTATTAATTACAGTTTTTGCAGTTTTTCCATCAATGAAATAGGATTCATAAGCCTCATGTTTATGGTTTTTTTTTTTTTTTTTTTTCACCTTAGTTTAATGGACTTATTTTTAATTTTTAATGAGTAATAAAACCCCAGATCAACAAACCAATAACAATATTACAACCACATCAAAGACTTCCTTGCCAGAGGTTTTGGTTCCGCCAAGCGCCATTAATGAAAATAGAAATGTAGTGATATTGATGGATGCATTGAGAGAGTTCTCTAGGCAACCTCTTCTATGGACACTTACCCATGTCTATACCAATCAAATTTTTATATTTGATTTTTACTTTCTTGGTTATATGAAGCAAGAATAGACCAATACAAATAGTGCTCCAAACAAATATGGCATATAATATTCATGACAAACAAAACAAAAAACTAGAAAGATATATTCGCTATGTCTATATATGCAATGTATATATACAGAATCAGCATAAGATAAAAATAAATAAATAAATAAATAAAATAAAAAATTGTTGTATATATGTATCACCCAAAACCAATTGAAAAGGGGGAAAAAAAACACAAAATATAGAAAACATATTGGTTAAAGAGAAGTTCTCAAATGTTTTTATGACACAAATCGTTAATGAAAGTGGAGGTTATGTGTTTATTTTATAAAAAAAAGTGTGTTAGGGTTATAAGGGTATAAGGATATTCATAAAATAAAATAAGGGTATATTAGATATTTTAATCTTTTAAAAAAAGCTTAAAAAGATCTACTTGGAAAAGTTCAAAATTTAAGCTTTTCCAAGTAGATCCTTTTCAGTTTTTTTAATTCCCCAAAAGCTCTATTGGGATGTTAACCAAACAATGTTAAAAAAAAGAAATCAAATAAAGCTTTTGGCATTAAAAAAGTACTTTTAGCCAATAGATAAGCTATACCAAGCGTACAATATATCTCAGCTGAGGGAGTCTAAAAGTTGTAACAGTCTAACATAAGTAATCTGTGTTCAGCCCAATGAGTCTCGAGTTCGAGGTGAAAGAATATAAATCTCCAACTGAAAGAAATAAACTAATATAGCCCTCTAAATGTTTAAAACAATCAGACAATATTTTATTTGACTAAACATTCTTTTTCTTTTTTTTTTCACTCATGCATTACAGTGTAAAGGAAATGATGGGGTCTAAACCGCATACTCAACTTGATGCTGACTTAGCTGCTGGAATGGGTATGCCAGATAATGGTCCAAAACTAATGTCTATGTGAGCTTCTATTTTTTTGGTTTTTTCCTATTTTTCTTTTTTAATTAGGTTTCTTTCTTATGTATGTTGAGATGATGGTGAGTTATATCTGGTTTTCTGATGTCGGAAGATAACTGATGTTGTAAGAATTATCTTTTGTGACAGTTGCTACTATTTCACAGAAGTATAAATTAATCTTTTATCCAGTTTATTGTATACAGTGTTAAAGATAGTTTATGTTATGCCTTAAGATTAATTGATGCATTTTGTAATATTGGTATCAAGTGCCATGCACTTTACAATTATTAATGTGCTTCTTACTATTAGTTAAGTTGTAGCCTAAAACTTGTTTGGAATTAATTATGCTTTCTTATAAATTTCCATTTTCCTTTTTTGCTAAATGATTTCCTGCTGTAATTATCTTTTATTATCAAGGCCATTTCTCATGACATAATATTTGTGAGGTATATAATTATTTACTTATTTATTTTTCATGATTTGTCCTGTGGGGATCTTTAAATAGTTTCATGTGGATTTTACATGTCAATTTGTACAGGTCGTGGTGGTTGCAATTTCTTTTGATTATTTGTAAGGAGAAACTAATGTGGAATACTTGTGATGATATTATCTTTAGTCCTGTTGAAACTGGAAGTGTTGAGAGGCTCAGAGACACATTAAGTACTTTCTGTATGTGATGCTGTTTTTGTCTTATAATTGGTTCGTAGAAGTGTTCTGGTAATTTCCAATTCTTGTTATGGTCCTTGGTTTGGCTTGCAATTTAGTACAGGAAGAGATAATTTGATCTTTTTAATTAATGAGCTAGAATTCAACTCAATAATGAATACCTTTTATTTGCTCGGTGGTGGGGGTCAATAATCCCATTGCATGTGGAGGATGGAAATTCACCCTTAGTTGCTAGAATCTGGCTAGCTTAAGCAGACTGGAATTATCCCGAAAATGGTCTTATTTTTGTGTAGTTTCTTTGAATAAACAACCTGTTTAATGCTAATGCACGGAATCTCCCCTGTGAATTGTATAGCAACCTAAAGAATTTTCACCCTCTAATCTAGGACTGAAGCTTAAAAAAATCTGAAAGCAGAGAGATACACGAGACTGTCATTTATTAGGATTTGTAGCCCCAATCTTTCATTAAGCCCGCCCTAAACAGGAGGGGCACGTATTGGTTTTTTTTAAAAACATTGTCTCAATTTATATGTTGAAAAGATTGTTTGAATTGAGGTTCAGAGAAACAACTTTTGCGGTACCTTTTTCTGCAGGTAGCAACATGCCATTCTTTATCAATTGATAGACATTCCTCTTCTGTCAAAAGTTCTCTTGTTTGAAAAATGTTACTTGCTGCCTAGAGCATAAGGTTAATTAATTTTAGTCTGCACGATTCCTTTCTCTTAATCTTCCTGATTTTAGGATTTTAACCTCTTGTGTGAGCAGGGACATTACCTGTGGTTTTGTTTATTCTGTTGAGGATAAATGATAGCTTGTGTTGGCAGACTTGGGTCTACCTATTATAGTGTGATCTAACAAAGATTTGTCATTATTATTCAGGCACAGGTCTTCGAAACTTTATCTTGTTTTCATCCTCTTTTGGTTTTGTTACTGGCCCCTCTTTTTCCCTGTTTGTATACACCTTTCGTGTAATTGGTGCGTTGCTTTGGTTATCAAATGAAAGCAGCCAGCCAGGCTGGAAAAAATCAGCTCCATTTAAAATTTACTAATCTGTTGAGTCCAGTACAACCTGTGGTCGACTGTGAATCGGTTAACACAGACACAAACTTACACTCAAAATTTCAGGATCCCCATAAATCGAAGTAACCATATATCACTTTAAGTGATGATAAACCTTCAAAGATAATAACTTGTATTCCTGTCACCCTTATTGTATTATCGTTATTGCCAATTCCATTCCAGACAAAAATCAAAAGATTTTTGTCAGTCTTAGCTGTGTGTCATCGCTCAGTATCCCACCTAATAAGAAAATAAAGCACTAAGCACTTATAAAGAAGAAGACGCGGCGTTTACAAAGTGCCAGTGGGCACCACCCATATTTATCAACCCGATATCTGCTCTCTTTTTTGATAGAAAAGAGATTAGTGGTCCACTGGCATACACTTACAGCATCCGATGAGGCCATGACCAAACAACAACATCATCATCACCATCTTCCTGTCATTTTCCAAGCCAGTTTTCTCACCCATTTCTCTCATGCTCTCATCCACTAACTATTTTCTGGTTGGAGCATGCATGATTTTCCGCTTCCTCTTTTTTATCTTTTGAGAGTTACATGCACATGTACAATCAACCACCATGCGAACTTGAGTTAATAATTTTGTTCCCCACGATCACTCCCATAAATATATACATACCCAGTTGAGATCATGATCGCATGATTTCGAATTGCCATGTCTTAAAGCTTGATTGTGATGTGTAGTTTCTCCACATGTTATTCGATTGAGGTCTACATCCACAGCCATTAACTCCATTACTCCCAAAAAGCGGTCGTATTCTAACGTGCTTGTATGTTGTTATCTTCAAATTATGCACCCATTCATTATTGTCGTCAATGTATTGAAATTCCATGATCGATTTTGACAGACAAGAAAAAGTTTTGGACACATGATATAGATAATGCCTTGACACAACTTTTTTTATCAATTGAGAATAATGTCATGCGTCCTTGACAAGTAAAATGCACGAGGGCTGCCTGCGAATTCACGTTGAAGGATATGTTTTAACGTTTTACCGTCTTTTGAAAACGAAGAGAAGTATTTGTCACTATCATTTCCTTAGAAAGACTCATAGAGATAACATATATGGTAAAAATTACGTAATACACATGCTATACTATACCAGAACGTTATAATGATAACAAAAACCCAAAAAATCATAAAGGGGTATGAGGGAAATACTCCTTTTTTCCAAATGGTATTATCATCTTAAAACTTACTAGGCTTCTCTCTCCTCATCATCTTTTGGTCTTGCTGAGGAACTTGAACCTGATGTCATTCCAATAACCTGGCTATGCGTGAACCTTTGTAATTGTATCATCCGGGCATAGCAGCCATCAGGATAATTTTTCAAAAGATGTGAATGGGAACCTTGTTCAGCAACTTTCCCGTCATCAATCACTGCAATGACATGGGCATTCCTAATAGTTGATAGCCGATGAGCAACTACAATTGTGGTCTTTCCAGAGCAAGCGCGGTCTAGAGCTTCCTGGACGGATCTCTCAGACTCAGCATCAAGTGCACTCGTTGCCTCATCAAGCAGCATAAGCTCAGCCTTTCTCACTAGAGCTCTAGCAATTGCAATTCTTTGTTTCTGTCCTCCAGAGAGTTGAACTCCTCTCTCCCCTACGAACGTTTTGTAGCCCTCAGGCAACGCGGATATGAACTTGTCAGCATTGGCCAATCTAGCTGCTTCAGTGATTTCAGCTTCAGTTGCTGATTCATGTCCATAAGCAATGTTCTCATAAATTGTAGTAGCAAACAAGCATGGCTCCTGTGGAACTATTGCCATATGCTTTCTCAGGGACTTGAGATTGTATTTTCGAATATCCTTGCCGTCAATTATGACCCTTCCAGATGATGGCTCATAGAATCTCTGTACAAGTGCAACGACTGAACTCTTACCACAGCCACTAGGACCTACAAGAGCAAGAGTCTTGCCAGCTCTTGCACGGAGAGAAAGGTCACGGAAGATAGGGATGTCAGGGCGAGAGGGGTAGGAAAAGTCTACATGCTTGAATTCAACTTCCCCACGAAGACGATCAGGTACTGGGGTGGCATCTGGATCATCAGGCTCAATTTCTGTTTTGCGGTCAAGAAGCTCAAAGACTGATCGCATGGCACGCCCACCTTTGATGAAGTCAGGAGCCAAGGTTAGTGTTTCTGCTGCACCATTGGCAGAGACCATAGGAACCATAAAAACACGGATTGTCTTTGAGAAATCAGAGATCCCGTGCTTCACAAGCCAGGAAGCATACCAAAGGCCTAGAGCATAGGAAGCATAAAGAGAAAACTGAGCCACCCCATATCCACTTCCAGCAATTTGTCCCTTCCAAAAGCATCGCTTTAGCGGAGTTTGAAGGTTGGAGGAGAAAAGGCCAACAATCTTTGATTCTGAATTGAAGGCAGCAACTGTCCTTACGTTGGCGATGGCTTCCCCTGCAAGTTGTGTGGACTTGGCATGGGCAGCTTCCAAGTCTCCTAAGAAACCTTTCATGAACATTTTCTGTTGAAAGTTCAACATATAGAGTCAAAAATTGCTTGTATTTAGATTTATCAAATATGTAAGATTTTTGCGATATCTGTACAATCATTAAATTAGCCTAATTCATGACTGATGATTCAATTCACTCGTTCAAAGTATAAACAATGAATGTATAAAAAATCAGTAATAGACACAAACCTGCAAAACAGTGGCTGCAACAACCACAGGAAAGACAGCGATGAGAACCAGGGCAAGGCGCCACTGCAAAACAAAACCTGCAGTACAGGCAACTAGCATAAGTGCTGTATTCTGCACAATCACTGAAATTCGGTCTCCAATGGCTGATCTGACGTTGTTGGCATCAAGAGCCAGCCTAGCTGCTATCCTAGCACTCTCATTTTCCTCCTGATCGAACCATGCCATTTCATTTTTCAGCACTGCTGTCAGCATTTTCTCCCTCACACGTTTCGTAAGGTTTTCTCCCACAATATCCCAGAAGAAATGCTGAAGAGTGTTAAAGAGAAGCGCAGCTGATGATAGCCCAATTAACAAGTAGCAGTACTTTTCAATTTCTCTGCTCATGTAAGCATGGTTCGGATTGTAGTAGATGCTGAGAACAGCACTTAGAACATATGCAAAGAAGGCACTAAGCGAACCACACACAACAGAGCCTATAGAACCAACTAAAGCGTAAACCCATTCAGGAGAATTCATCTTTGCAAGACGCCAGAACGAACTGGCCTGCTCCTTGAATGCTAGTTTTTCAAGGCGGTAACTGGGATGTGTGGCATCCAACGATAGACTAAAATCAGACGTGGAGAAGTCAGACAGCCTCCGGGAGTATGGAGATCGACCATAGGAGGAATTTCGGGCAATTATTGGTGAGCTAACAGAGTTCCTGGCACTAGAAGGCCTGCAAAAGTAGAACCATGTTAATCAAATGTATTCTCAGCCAAGTACAAAGCATTAGACCAGCATTCTAGGAACAATACAAACACCATAAAACAAAGTTCTGATGTTTCAAGAATGTACTAAAAGATACATATAATGGAAGTAACCTTGCACTACTCTTTCTGGCATTGTTGAGAGCAGTTTCATGTGCCATCTCCTGCATCCTGATGAGCTTGGCATAGACACCGTTTTCTCCCTTGGCGATAAGTTCATCATGTGTACCAATTTCTGAGACACTCCCCTGCTGGAGCACAGCTACAAGGTCAGCCTTACGAATGGTAGAAAGGCGATGAGCAATGACAAGAGTTGTCCTGCCGATCATGAAACGATCAAGGGCCTCCTGCACAAGCTTTTCTGACTCTGAGTCCAGTGCACTTGTTGCTTCATCTAGGAGCAGGATTGCTGGGTTTTTTAACATTGCCCTGGCTATAGCTATTCTCTGCTTTTGTCCTCCTGAGAGTTGCAGTCCTCTCTCCCCAACCTGCCATTTTCAAATTTCCATTTTTCCTCTTCACAAATTTATAACATCAATTTAATTCCTCAGAATATAGTAATTAAGAGATCAAAATTTTGAACCTCATAGCATGTAGCCCAATGATCTTTGTAAGAATATCCATTAAAATTAAATTTTATGTGATTTTATCATATAACTATTAAGATTCTATCTTTCTTTTCTTTGAACGATCTTTTCTTATATAAAAACTCGTAGAATTCAATATGACTTAATGACAAAGTAATCTTATTTACTCTGGCTACATCCCATTTTGAGTCGTCCGTATCTAAAAAAACAAACTTGTCGAATACAAAGGTTGGCATTTGTTAATTATTTAATGGGTCCGGACCCTGTTATTCTCTAAGTTACTTAATTTGTCCAGTTTTGCATACCACATAGCATTTTCTCCCATCAATTATTTAATACCCCAAGACCTTCACCGGTTGTTCATTTTTTAGCCACTCGTCGGTTCTCTTCATTTTCCAATGTTATGTATTTTAGTATCCGTCTCAACTGGAGTACTCTCTATTCTAGGTAATTTGGTCTTATATTCCACATGCATTGTGTTGACTGAACCATGTTACCTTCTTATAAAATTCATGCATGATGGAATACTTGCTTACATTGACTTTATTAAAAAAACAAAACAAAGCACACATAAATAATTTTCGTTTGTGTTCGTTGACCAAATTTTCCATTCAATCTTTAATTTTAAATGTTAGCAATTATATTCCATAAACTATCTAGCCAAACATGACCACCCGTTTGGTCAAGATCCATGATTTATTTTTAATTTACAGAGTGAATATAAACTTATTTAACCCCACCAACTGCCTCAAAGAAAATAACTCATGTAATTATTATGGTACTGTCAACAAGTCTCTAACAATTGATACCGTCTCATTTGGCAGCAATATGTAAAGATTTCATGTTTAGATCCAACAATCTCAAATACCGACCTTGTTAACTATTAGACACAATGACATATACTTGCTGCATGAAGCTAGAGATAGTCCGATATGACTGATTTGCTAATTATTTTCGCATACTAAAGTCTCAAACAGCTTACTTGTGTGTCGAAGCCTTCCGGTAACTTGATAATGAATGAATGAGCATTGGCGACTCTGGCAGCCTCTTCAATCTCAACTTGGTCTGCATCAGGCCTACCCAAGAGTATGTTCTCTCTAATGGAGGTAGCGAAGAGAGCAGGCTCTTGGCTTACAAGGCCTATTTGCTGCCTCAGCCATCTCAACTTCAATGTTTTTATGTCATGCCCATCCAACAGCACTTGTCCTGCACAAGTTCATTCATTTACTAAGATTTTCCTTTACTAAACAATCCTCTGCCAATCTCACACACACCTAAATGGACTAAATGAACTCAACAACTGTAGTTACTTCAGTTGGTAAAAACACTAACAATAATTTATTACTAACAGTTGTAGATTTCACGCATTTGATCAATTCAGTACAACTCGCCATAAATTTTACCTGAGGTGGGATCATAGAATCTCTCAATTAGAGAAACAACGGTGCTTTTACCAGAACCGCTGCTGCCAACCAAAGCAATGGTCTTTCCAGCTGATACATTAAGCGAAAAATTGTTAAGAATCCGAACATCAGGCCTTGAAGGGTATGAGAAATCCACATTTTTGAGCTCTACTAGTCCTGTAACCGAGTCCAACTCCAAACCCGATTCACTATTTCTATCAATAGCTGGCTTGTGGTCGATTATACGGTAAATTTTGGCAGCTGCAATTTTAGCCTTCGTAAATGCAGACATGCTTGGGGCTGACTGTCCCAAAGCCCTGCCAACCAAAAACAAGTTTCAAGTTAACAAAAATTTTTAAGTGGATAAATTTAACAAAACAGAGAGATTAACAGAGTACTACTCACAATCCACCGATCATGACTGCAAACATGGTGGCTATGGCGAGCCCTCCATTGGTGTAGTGATGCCTGACGAGATAACCACCATACCAGAGAAGTAGTGCATAACAACAAAACACAACAAAGTAAGTTGCACCCAGTCCCATCCCTTTTGCAAATCCACTCTTGTAACCAAGTCTTTGAACAATCCTTAATGCTGATGAGTAGGATTGTAACGCTCTAGATTCACCAACAAATGCATAAACGACACGAATTTGAACCACTGTCTGCAATTTGGGTTTGAAATCAGCCACAACCAGAAGGAAAAACAGAGGAAATCAGCCTCAAAAAGAGTTCTTGAAACTCATAGAAAAGGCAAAATCATAGAAATCTGCTCCCTTACCTGTTCCACAGTATTTCCAGCCTGTGATAGAGCTTCTTGGCTTTTCCCAGAGAGCTTGGCTAATGTGGTGGTGTGGATGCCTCCAATTACAGCTATGAGAGGAACCACTGCAAGTGTGACCAAAGCTAATTGCCACACAGCAGTGAAACCCACCACGAACCCGGATACAAATGTTGCCATATAGTGAATGAAATTACCCAGCTGCACATAACATGAAACCAAATTAGGAAACTAAAAAACCCCAGAAAACAAGTCACAAAAGAATTCAGATTCCTTTTTTCAAACCTTCTCACTAATGGCATCTTGAACCATCACTGCATCAGTGTTAATGGCAAATACAACATCACTGGTCCGGACCTCTGTGTCAAAATATTGAATGTCCTGGCTCAAAGCAGACTCCAAATACTTGATCCTCATCTTGGTTGTTTGTCTCTCTCCAGTCCACATCCAACAAGATATCTCTGTGACCAATTCAACCCAGCTCAATTGAAACACAGTTTTTCATTTCCAGAGAACCAAAAAAAAAAAATTAAAAAAAAAATAATAATAACCTGCCCATGAAGATGCCCAGATTGCAGCACCAACCACGAGAAAATAAAATGCATACTGCAAGAACCAGAAACAATCACACAAAACAGTGTTGGAAAATGTAACATGTGGAAGTTGATTGTAAATGAAGTTACTTTACCTTCAAAACTTCTTGCATCATCTTATCCATGTCATTGGCATTAGACCCAAATGAGTTAACAAGATCGGCAAAGAAGCGAAGAAACAGAGGCAAAGAACAGCCATGTACAAAAGCACCAACTGACCCAATTCCCATCAACACATAATCCAAACTATCAGCAAATCTGAACAGCTCTCCAAAGCCAACTCCACTCACCTCACTTGCCTTCTCTCCGTTAACACCACCACCACCACCATCTTTTTTAGCCTCAGAAGAAGAACTCTCCATTTCACTTCTCCTCTCAACACCACCACCACCACCACTCTTTTCTTCCTCTTGGTTGTTTTCTCTAGCGTTGGTGTCTCTAGTTGGAGTTGGTGTGTTGGTTATAAAATGGTCTAAAGAAGGAGGGGAGGTGGACACAAGCTCAAGTCCTTGCATTTCGGACCATCTCCACTGCTCAACCGTCTTTATCTCCTGAGAATCTTGTGACATTTGCAAAATTCCTAGCGAACTTTTTATGCACAAAACCACACCCTCTTCTCTTTCTTTATTATCCCACTCTATCTGGCTTTTCAGCTCATGTTGTGTTTTTTTCTGCTAACTTTTTTTTTTTCTCTTTCTCTTTTTTGGTCTTTTAACTCTCTTACGTTAATTTTTTTTTTCCTGTTCTTGTTTTCAATGGTTACAAGGATTTCTTTGGTTTTGCTCCTTCTGTAAAAGACACAGAAAATGACGCATGATGAGATGCGAGCCAAATAGAGAGAGAGAATGGATTTTCCACCCGACAAACCTCACTGTGTGAAAACTTAGAGATGGGTTTTTGACTAAAACAGCTCCATGTTCTTGAGTGGAAAACCAATAACGTTTTCTTTTCTTTTCCCTTTTTTTTTAAAAAAAAAAAATATATGTTTTAAGCGATTTTTGTTTTTGGTTTTTTATAAATGTAAACACCAAACCAACCCAAACCAAACACCAGCTTATTACAATTCTTTTCTTTTCAGGTTTGGCTTCTTTTGCAAGTTAGATTCATTCAAGTAAAAAGCTTCTGAGAATAATGTTTCATGTTGAAACATTTTACCTTACCCTTCTCTTTGTGTCTCCTTCAAATCCGGCGCTCTTTCTTCCTCACTTCCTTCGTGTATCGTTTTAATATTATACCCACAACCAAACACCCCGAAGCCACTGCTGAACAACCTTCTGACAATGACTTTTGGTACCCTTTCATAAACAACGTATCTTCCATTTTAATCGCTTTAAGGTTAATTTTAATATTGCTATATCCTTGATCATTGGTGTTAGAATTTTAAAATAATATGACCTTAATGAAAAATATACTATACTTGTGATTCACCTTAGCTTTCTAGTTGTGGTGATTTAAATCCTTTACATGCCAAAATACAGTTTTTTATGTAACTTTAATGATCATGTATTTTTCATTTCAATCACTTTCGAATAAATTTTTATTCTAGACCTTTGATCATCGGTGTTAGATTTAAAAAAATACATATGACATGAATGAAAGAGACACTATACTTGTGATGTACCTTAGCTCTGTTAAATGTAGATATTTATATATTTTACAAGCCAAAAATAAGTTTTTGACATATCTTCGTCGACTATGGATCTTCGATTTTAATCACTTCTTATTGAATTTTGTTCTAACAAACTCTTAATTATTGATGTCAGATTTAAAAAATAAAATAATATAATGAAAGATATACCATACTTATATGCACTGTAGCCTTCTTATTATAGTGATTTAAATATTTTGCAAGCCAAAAATCAAATTTTGATATACCGTCATTGACTGTATCTCTTCCCATTTAATCACTTTCTAGTGGATTTTAGTTCCAACATGTCCTTGGTTATTGATGTGAAGTTTACAAATATATATATATATATATATATATTATGGAATAAATGCGATGCCCTTTAGGCTTTCTTAGTTGTAGTGATTTCAACCCTTAACATGCTGCTGCTAGAGATAAGTTAACATTTCATGAATAGTAGTTGATCTTCTCTTATGTTTAAAATAAATTAGTAAGTGAGATTTCTAAATCACAAACTAAAGGTATGCAATTAATAATGTTGTGTTTGAATATTGCCCTTATTAAATTGACAAAAAACAGTATAAAAAGTTAGAATGTAAGCTGTAGCTGTTTGAGTCAATAACTGTTGATAAAAACTAGAGCTGTTTTGTCTTGAAGCAGTTAGATCTCCAACATTCTAGTAAAAGTAAAATCTTAAAGTCGAACTCCACTTATGTCAGAATCCCCAGCCAAGATCTCACCGTTTTCGGCATTTAAAAACTAAACTAAAACTAAACTAAAAAATGACCATACACCAAGAAAAATACACGACACATCTACTATATTACATTTTTACCTCAAATTCTACAAAAATTGTATTTTATTTCATATTAAAAAAAAAAAAAAAAAAGAAATACAAAGTACAAATCCAGGTAAAATTGTCAGAAAATCATCGACAAATCTGGGGATTCCCTCTAAAATTGATACTTTATAGAAAATGACAGCAAATTTAGAGGCTCTTTTTTTAAAAAAGAAAAAAAATGCAACCATCTTGTTCTCTATTTATAGTTGTTTTGATAATTCAGTCAGTATTGTACAGTGCGAGCGGTGCAGTTAGAAAATGTCTATTTATAAAGAAGAGACTGAACCCACTTTAATCACGCTTTCTTTTGGGGTTTTAATATCAGGGTGAGTGAGTCAGTTTCTTTTCTTGGCTTAGAATACAAAAAAGCAGACTGCGTACTGACACCATAAATTCCCTGAAAAATGCAAGAAACGTTACCATTTTTTCGAGCTGAAGAAGAAAAACAAAACAAATAATAAATGAAATGAATGTTTATGCGGGAGCGAGGGGAGAAAGTGAATAGATATCTTTCTCTTCTGTCACGCTTAAAACCGTACTGTGTCTGGTGCGACTCCTCTTTGCCAGCATCAGAGTTTTGTTTAATTCCTCCACCCACGGGAATTTGTCCACTGCTCTTCCACTTTGTTGTTTTTCCATTTACGATATTTCTTTTCTTGCTATTCACTCCAATGCCATTCCTATTAACAGACATTTTTAATCAATGTGACATATCTATCTCGTCATATAATTCACGGCATGTATAGTGTTTTTGAATTTAAATTTTTAAGTAGAGAGAATTCTAAAATTCCTTGAGTTTTAGCAAACTTTCAGGATAAATGTTTAGTTTTGAATTTAACTATTAGTTTGGGAATCTAGTTTTGTATCAAAATCCTTCTGTTATGGGATTTTTCATCTAACCGAAGACTAGATTTTGATAAAAATAACCTATCCACAAATATAATTAGATGTGTGGTGGAATTATTAAATGAAATTAGAAATAACAAAGTATGTTAGGGTTGGAATGAATTTATGTTAATTTCAATTCTAATATAGAATACAAGTTATAACTATCATATTAATTATAAAATATTATTGTAAATGATGTATTAGTTATAGCATTTTCGTACACATTATTTTATAGTACAATTGGTTGTGCATTTGTCATCTACTCTAATATAGAGGTTCGAGTTTTGCTAACTATATTTTTACAAGTTTTGTATTGATAGTTTTTGGTAACTGATTTTAATAAGTTTCGATAAATTTTTAATATTTTGGTTCACATTATCTCCAGTACATCTGGTTGTATATTCGTCATCAATTAGAGTATCGGGGGTTTGAGTTCCACTAATTGAATTTTTTATCAAAAGCTTTGGACAGATGGTTTTTAGCAATTTACTCTAATAAATTCTTATAAATTTCCGATCCATTTGATATTAATTTTAATAAAAAATTATAATACTCTTACTAATTTTGTAATTATTTTCTTGTCGCTGTAAAGTGTGTGTATATATATATATATATATATATATATATATATAAAATTGCAGTTGTGGGTTAAAAAAAGTCCCTGAAAAATTAATGATGGAGTCAGAATCGGGCATCCCAATTGAAGAGGTTGGGAATAGGAACAAGTCAATAATCAACATGATGTGAAGGGGAGATTCATCTTCAACACTTCAACGACTCTGTTGACGAAAGCAAACAAACTTATACAATGGTGAATCACAATTATGGGAACAGGTAAAAACTTTTGAAGAAAGCCTTCTCTGATTCTACCTTACTTTGGTACTTGCCCTTGATGTCCTGTCTTATGGACCACAGTTACTTTGGTGAATCAGTCATGTGGTAGCCCATCACTTAATTCACCTCAGCCTTCTGATCATTCACAAAACTATGAAACTTAACATCAATGTTTCTGTTAGATAAGACTACATCATCTACATTTGTCACCTCAATGTTTCTGTAAGATAAGATACTCTTTGTTAGTATTCCATATAATTGTTCATGTTGCAGGTTAGCTAATGTTCACTTAAATTGTGTGCTTGTTTAGCATTATAATGCATCATTATAAAATTAATACCCCATACAATAAATTTAATATCAGGATAGTATGTTATCAAATGTTATTGCATTGTATCATACTACACAGGGTGTTTTGATAGATGTAATATGAAGGAACAAATATATTGTCTTTTACTTATCTTTCTCTGATTTTAATTAATAAAAAAGATGATGATGACGGTGACGGTGGTTCATGAATCTTTGGTAGTTTAAAAGTATGTATTTAGTTTGACTAAGGCCAGCCTTTTAGGCATGAACTACAGAGGAAATAAGGGAAAACCACTTTAGCAGCAGTAATTGCCATCATCAACAATGATGGATCACATTAATCCATAATTTTACCAAAAAACTTCATCACCAGACGAGAACTATGTCCTTACAAAAACAGTGCTTTCCAAGAACCCTAAGCTCAGGATTGCCATACTTTTGTCCCCACTCAAGATTCCTTTAACTATGTTTAGAGAGTAAGACAACCTTAAAAAGCAGATAAAGAAAGAGTTTGTATTCATTTATATATGTAATATTTTTTATTTATAATAAGAGTAATTAAACTGTCTAAAAATTTATAAAAGATACTTTGTTAATTGTTTAAAAAATTATCGCAAACTTATTTTAAAACTAATCATTTTTCAAATTAAAGAAGTAAATTATACTAAATATTATCTTATTATTTTAAGATTAATATGGAATCGAAGTTACACAATTAAAAGATGTATGACGTGAATTTATATGTTTGTTCTTTACTTTTATCGTTACATTGATTAGGTTTTTACCTATTACTTTATCTTTTTATGTCGAATACTTATTACTGTTGTTTCCTTCATTTTACTGGTTTAATGGTCAATTTGTTGTTGTAGGAATGATATAACATAATGAAAAAGAAAACGAAGTTCAGGCATGGGCAAGGCATTGTGAGCATAAAGAAATGTTACATCATCCAATAACTTGTAAGGATTAAGTGAATAAGAGCACAACCACTCAAATTAAACATCCAATAAGGTCGTTAAAGATTAGGTGTAAAGATAGAGAGAGTCGGTGGTACAACTCCCATAAAGAAACCCAATTAAGTTGCAAACCAAATTAGTGTATTTTAATGGCAAATAATCTACCAAATTGAGAAGAAGAGAGAGAGAGAATGACTTTGAAGAAGTAAAAAAGAGAAAGAAAGCCCATTTCTCTCTCTCATTGAGAGGCTATTATTATTGGTTATTATAAAGGGGTGGTCCATTTCCATTGCTTATTAATTAAATAATTAAACTAAACAAAAATATGGTGTATATAAAAATAATAAAAACACTAAAATACTTGTCAAAAGGGGCGCATGTGAGACTCATTATGCTATTCCATTGTCTTTCTTGTGGTTAAGTGTGCATTAGTTTATAATATAATCTTCTGAATAATAAATTAATATCATATTTAAGATTGAGGTTATTAAATCTTGATATTTAAGTCGTGATGATTCTGTGGCCAAGCTGTGGATACCACTGCAACCACAAGATGGTTGTGTTGTCATCTTAGTGGGCTGACCAAGTGTCCGAAGTGCTTCTGTTCTTCAATTTTTATAGTTTTGTGCCATCTTATAGTTTGGTTTAATATCTTCTCTAATCTTAATTATGGACTAGGACCCGTCAATCTTTCTTTCTTTTTCAAATCAAGAAGGGACCCATCAAATATTATGGAAGGAAAATGATGCTGAAGATTTCTTCATTTGTCTTATTGAAATTGTTGTATATACAAGTATTGTTTCAAGAGCAAGTAGTCATCATGTTTTTTTTCTCCAAATATTAAAAAAAAAAAAATCCATTATGGGTTTTTATATTATTTTTCTTTTAGTGTTGCTTCGATGCCAAATTTAGAATCTATGTGTTTTGCTATTTATTTTTTTAACAAGCTTTTCTATTCTATTTTTTAAAATTTGATATTTATACACATCCGTAATAGTAAGAAAATAAATATAAATATTATAACTCAACAATTGAAACTTTATAGTTCCACGTTTTGACACAACTCTTAATTATGTATTTTTTCTTCATAACTTATTTCAATTCATACATTTAATTTTCATTAACTATATTACTAAAAAAATATTTTTTATAAATATTTTCAATCTTATTTTAATCTATTAATTTAATTAATCATTACAAAATTAGTCAGCTATCATCATAAAAAATTAAAAATACTCTTGTACATATTCCAAAATCATAACAAAATGTTCCACTTATCTTCAAATGTAATAACTAATTGTGGTAAAAACAATCACAAAAAAGAGTGTATAATATATGATACAATGACGTGGTCACAAACATTCAAGCAATTAAAGTTTTGTGCATCTCTCGAGCAGCGGGAATCAACTAGGGAAAGATTGATTTGAGATATGTAGGGGCACTTGTTAGACATGTGATATAAAAGGTCAACAAATTCTTTTATATATATATATATATATTTTTTTTTTTTTCTTTTCTTTTCTCTCGTCTCATTTATATATTGATTTATTTTGCATAATAATGAGATCAGAAATCATGAAAAAGTGTGAAAATAAAAGAAAAGAAAAGAAAATAAGGGGCTACGGAGGGTCCATGCTTACTTGGACTCTCTCTGGAATTCTGGTCTGAATTTGCAAGTTAAGAGTTGGAGCAATAAATAAAAGAGTTAAATGGATGTGTGTATGGTCTGGTCGTGCCCATTTTCTATGACAATGGACCCATTTGGGTTCACATCAGGGATCCTACTCTAACACTCTATGCCTATTATAAATATCATCTATGTTGTAGTCTGCTTCATTCTTTATTGAAGTTATCTTTAATTTATATAAAAATATTGAAGGAGAGATTTCACGTAGATATCGTAGGTATCTTTTGCTTTGTCAAAATTTGGATATTTTTAATCATATTTAAGTAACAATAGTGGAGATTGGAAGGAATTTTTATTATTTTTAAATGAGGTTGTCAATTTATTTTAGAAATTCAAGAAAAACTTTTAAATTTTTTTATTAGGATCATGCTGCATACTACTCCAGGATGTTGATATTATCTTAGTTTGAATTGAGTTTAATAGTTTTAAAAAAAATAAAAATAATTATCTATATAATACAAATAACTATATAAAAATTTGCATAATAGTATAATTTACTTTGGAAAAATTTCATTTTTGTCCAAATAAAAAAGAAAAAAAAAATTTAATCCGAAACAAAATGTTATTTACTTTTAATCCCAAACAAAATTTCAATAATTTTTAACATGTTTTTGTCATGTAAGATATTTTATGTAGGTCAATATTTCACATATTTGAAATGTTGCGACGTTCACATAGATGAAATTTTATCCTAGGTGAAATGTTTCATAGAAAATGGGTTAAGAATAAATGAAGTTTCTTTTAGGGCTAAAAACAATTAGCCATTTTTTTCCAGCTAAATGTTAGTTTGCATTATTTTTAGATACATTTTTACTAATAATTTAAATCTAACCATTGTTCAATTGTCTTGCTAGTAAAGAGCGTTTATTCAACTAACAATATTTCATGTTTGACTCACTATATTATAAGTTAATGGCGGTGGCTACAACACTCCCAGGTTTATATTTTTTAAAATTATATACCTAAAAAATTATATATATATATAATCCTCAAATTTGTATAAAATTTACTCTGCATCTTATAAATATTATATTATTTTTTATTGCCCCTTTAAATACATTTATCTATTTTCGCTCTTCCGACATGTGATATTTAAAAAAAAAATATTATAATTTAAGTCTATCAATTATATCAAATAAAGAGTTAAAAATAAAATAAAATTAGTAATTGAAGTCTATCAATAAAGTCAAATGATGAGTCAATTATACTTGAGATAAAAGAGATGAATGTCAATTTGTCAATTTGACTAATTAAAATTTCAAAATTCACCGATGAACTAGTTAACTCATTTCAGTGTAAATCTTTAACCACTTCTTTAGTCATATATATACTCATTTTTTAATTTTTGAGTTTAAGCTGAATGAAAGTGGCTCATTTATATGCTTTTGACATTCCTATTAATGAGATCGTGAGGCTAAGTCATACAAAAACCAAGCCAAAACTTAGTAATTGGACTGTGTTAATTATATATATATATATATATAATTGCTACATGTATATAGTTAGATGAATCATGCAATGCCACCTTGGAAAGCCATGCTTTCTTCTCAAGTTTTCATTTTCACAATATCACACAATTCACACCTTTCTTCTCACACAATCACCTTATATATGTATGATAAATCCTTGTGCTTCGTGCTTGTCCACAATATTTGAAGCATTTAAACAAAAAAGGCCCTATGCTATTGCTGGTTCAATGTCAAAACTATCCTATTTTAAATCAGATTAAATGTGATTTGCCAAGCTCAGATCAGACCCAAATCCGAAAAGATTTGAAAATGACAATTGGCATTTATCAGTTTGTTTGGTTGTCACAAGTCCTAAACTAATTACAGTATAATTTTCAAATATTTGGTTGGGTAACTTAGTTTATACATTTTTCTCCCAATAATTTACATCCTACTTTATTAGCTTTAATGATTCAGTCTTACCTTTTTAAAGAATATGTGGGTGGTCAATTATGTGAAACAATATCAAATTCCTAACACCATGAAGTGGAAAATCTTGGCAGCAAGATTTGGATTTGTTGGCAAAATTCTACCAGCAAAAAACATTGACACTTTGGCAGCCTATAGAAATAGTTAGCATTATTTATTGGATTTATCTGCCAAAAAATTCTACCAACAAACATTGACAGCCTATATGACTAGATAACATCAAGTATTGTAACAACTGAAAGTAAAAGTTGCACATAGAAAATCTGACTCCTTTCTTGTCTGATACAGAAAATTTGATTGCCTAACATTCCACTTCAATAAAAATAACACTATTCATAACATAACAATTAACTGACAGTCAATTCAGTTTATATTCAAATGTTGCTAAATCAATGAATTATTGGTTCCTCTTGAAGGAAAAAAAATGAGACCCATTTTGGGTTACATATAGAATCATCAAATCTGCACCCTCAAATTTTTTTTTTCTTTACTATCAAAAGGCAACCATTAGAGATCAGAACAGGCTTTTTTCAGAAGTAATTCTCTCCTGAAGTTGCTTCCAGAAAATCTGATTCCTTGCAAAAAAGCAAAGGAATATTCCAATTTTTTTTTAGGTAGCAGGCAGCCCACGCCTGAGTTGCCAGAAGCAAAAGCCCTACCATAGCCTAACTCAATACAAAGAAACAGAATAAAACTGAAAACTATATCATCTTTGTTGGATAATCCAATTTAAATAAATCTTAATTATACATCATGTAACTCACATATCCAATAATGCAAATAGTATGACTTGATCTAGTATCACAAAAGTATATATCCATATCATTATCATTTCATTTCCATTGATTTGTCAAGATTTGCAAATTGTTTCGTGTCCAAGTATGAACCATGTTGTACCACAACATTTTTTTTTTATGTGTCTATTTAAAATACAGTAGCTATGTTTCATGGGAAATTGCCCACCACAACCTTCTTCTTAGGCTTTTGATTTTAAAGTGAGTACTATTTATTATTCTAATTAAGAGAATTTTCATTAAAATTTCTTGAGTTGGTTGTAGTGGGAATCCTACTGGGAAGTATCAACCAAAAAAAAGCATATACTTTTTATTAACGCAGGTCTCCTTAACGGTAGCAAACCTCCAATAAGTGAAGATAATTAATTAATTAAGTCTTAATCTGCCCTTAATAATAGTGGTTTCCACTGCATCTGCCGCTTGTTTCACTTATATTTGGGCTTTAAATTGGAACATTAAAAGGCAAATGTTCATGCACATGCTTTAGGCATCTTCATGATCAAGCTTTATGATCAGCTCCTGAGCGATTATCATAATATATTGTATATAATTAATGAAAAATTAAGTGGATGAAATTTTTGATCCAATTTTTGTTACAGGAAACACAACTGTGTGTGCAAACTTGCCATGTTCTAGGTAGTTAGATATAGTCTGTGTATCACTTTCAATTTAGGAGAAAAAATGTTATGTATATATTATTTAAGGGTGCTCACTTTTATGCTTTGACAACCAATATGGCACTGATGTTTTTTTCACAAAACTTTAAGATTAATGTAACAGGCGTTTTTTTAAAGGAATCTGCTTAAAAAAAGAAATTGAGATGTGGCTGTATACACTTGTAATCTGAATTCTGAAACATATTTGAAGTACTATGAATGTTATTTTTTTTTAAGTACTATGAATGATATACTTCGTGTATATTACAACACATTAATTAGTACATCAATAGACTTCAATTTCTATATAATTGGAGCTTGTTACATATTGATCACCTTATATGCATGTAACAAAATACACAAATCTCTTTAATTGCCCACAAACTGCCTCATGTCAGATAAATTTTAGTTTTTTGGAAAAGCTATACGTTGGTAATTATGATGATTTATTTGTAAGGTAATTCATCATGGTAATTACTCAAAGTTGTAGAGAGTTTAAAAACAAAAAAAAAAAATCTCCTAAGATTTGGTAGATTATTATTATTATTTTTTGACAGCCAGATTTGGTAGAATTTTAAAAAGAACCTTTTTGTTTCAACATTGGGTAACACCTCCCCCTGATATGAGGTATTTTTATTAGCGGCAAAGGTCAACAAGGAGCAGGGATTCTTTCACTAATAAATTCAAGAGATTTTATCCAATCTTATGAAATTATAAGGTTGTTTTTCAAACTTATTTAAATTTTAAAAGAGTCCTTTTGAATGTTCATAAAGTTTATATCTCTAAATAAGTTCACTTATATATATTAGTCCTATAGTTTATTGCTTTATATGCATGAGTGAGGTAAAAAAAAAAAACAGAAACAAATACTACTTTAATCATATTAATTTTCTTTAAATAGAATTAATATTGTAGACAAATTCTGCTGTGCATGCATCAAACATTTGAAATCAAATTTGGAGGTTACCTTTTAACGCATGTAGTTTACATTAGGTGACAATGAGAGACAAAATAATTCGAACAACACTAAAGTAGGTAGGGTAATATATGGGTGTGTCATGTCTTGAATCATGTAAAAGGAAATTAAAAAAAAAAAAAAGACTAATGGGATCAAAATGAATGGACCATACAGAGATAGAGAGAAGATTGATGATAGTTGACCTTTAGTGGAAATGACAAAATGGGGTGTTTTTAATGATGAATGGTTAATTATTTGAATTTTTGCAAACTTGCAATATTGCATATGTAGCTAGTGGAAATTGAATAAAAAAAGAAAAGAGAAGATGAAAAGAGAGAGTTGGTTCCCATTTGTCCATGTTAGTGATCATATGGTTGTGTGCTTCTTCCATGCTTTGGACCCATTCCCTTTTTGTCCTTCTTCTTCACTAATTTTTTTTTTTTCTAATTTTCTTCCTCCTTCAATTATTAATACATACATCCATATTATTTTTTACTTTATGTTTATTGTTTATTATTGTTTTCCAGTTTATGGTACTGTAAGTTTTCCTTTTTGTCAAAGCATCACACACGCAACCCAATTTTGATTGTACGGACATGAGATGGCCATGCCTTGATTTGCCTATTGTGGGTCCTTTTTTCCAATGCTCAAGCTGGCTGTGCCTCTGCTTCATGCACAAAAGAAAAGTTTGATCAGTCACATAGTGTAACTTAAAGCATTCAATTACCATTAATCATGTAGTTAATGAAACTGAAATTAATAGATCAACCCGAGAGTAGAAAAGAAAAGAAAGAATGGACAAGGCATGAGTGACATTGAACAACTAATTACTAGCCATGAAAAATAACAAATCAAAAATCATGTCAATCTAGAAACAAGGCCTGGCCCTTTGCATATGCTAGACATGTGAATAGAAGTGAAGGTTGATCCTACATAAATTATATCATACACAGTGAAAAGGAAAAAAGAAGAAAGGGTATATATATGTATGAGATATGAGTGGATCGATAGCTTGTTGGAGAAAACGATGTTTGTTTGTGTCCAAAACAAGACACATCTATGGAGAGACATATCTCACAATCTCTATTGTGATGATATGATACAAGAGGGGGCAAGTTGAGGTACCATTGTACCTACAGGTTCTCTTCGTGGGGACAAATAAAAAAATATATATATTATTGTAGGGACATCATTTTCTAATCCATGTTGCAATAATCCTTGCATGAATTTGCCCAAAAATGGGCTCCTTTCAATCAACATACAAGCTTAAATTAGATTTCGCAATCATACGATCTGGTTTAGAAAGTCTCGTATGTAAAAATCTGTTATTCATACCGAAAAATTAGTCCCTCTTGTGTAAACTTCAACAACCCTTTTAATCAATTAGGTGGAGGAATTTATTCTATGTATAAAACAAGAGTCCCTGTAGAAACAATTCCACACAAGTCTTACAACTCAAGTTATTAAATTTTAAGCTGAATGTTGATAATAGTTGTGGTGGGCTAACTAAATATAATTGATCTCAAAATAAGTGAATTAAACTCTCCACATATTCGAATAAAAATGAATGATATAGGATTCAATTCCAATTATAAATATGACTAATCACTTGAATTATGAATGAATATGTATTAACTAGTGGTAATTACTTTATTTTTCATTTATCATCAAATTTAATTTAAGATAAATCTAGCTATTATAAAAAGAAAAATCTTCTATTTAAAAAAAAAAATTAAAAACAAAATCTTATATGAATGCCCTTGAACATCAACTTTTTTATAGGAAAATATGCAATTCAAACTACACCAAGGACCCAATTAAACTTAATTATTTATTCACGTCTTTGATTGATCGTTGTTGTTTATCCGAATATATTTTCAGAACCAACAAATTAATTTAATTCAAATTATAAAGAAGAAGTTTCAAAAGGAATAATAAATAGAATCAGAAAGATGTTGGCAGTTATGATTGTCAATGGATGATAGAGGGAAAAGAAGATCTCCGAGTTGATATTTGAGGATATGGAGATGAAAAATTTCTATTGTTATCGGTGTCATAATAAAAAGAAGTTTATTTGCACTTGACAGCAACAAGTCAATTATTTTGTAATATTAAAAATCATCAAGATATCAATCAATTTATAGTGATTTGATTTTGATCTCTAAGTCGTGATGTTCACTCTTCGATTTTGATCTCTAAGCCGTGATGTTCAATCTTCAAAGAAGAACCACAATTTTTTTAAGAAAACAACAAGGAAACACTGTGTTGTACAAGAAACGATTTTTGTCTAGCAATTACAAATTTGATAATCGTAGGATGTGAAGAAAAATATTACAAGACAATGTCGATTGATATGGAAACGGACCGCTTCACCTTTAAGTGACACTGTTTTCTAAAGTTTTATTCTTATACAAATTAGACCACATATAGATAGATAACCTAATGCTTTGAGTTATTACTATGTTTGAAAATTGAGAGTACTTTTAGTATTGTTAAAAACACTTAGAAATACTTTATTTCCTTTATTTTTTAAATATTTGTATAAAAAACGTTTCTATTAGAATAAGCTTTATATAGAACACTCCTGAACACATACTTACTAAAAAACATATTTATAGACTTGTAGTATAGGTGACAAATTGACAATTCGAGTCCCTAGAAGTATATAAGTTGAAATTAAAGAGATTATAAGATATAAATCTCTCGTTTTTGAAACACACAATCAACCATTAATCAACAAAGCCAGAAATCCAAATCCCACATATGTAATTAACCAAAAAAAGTCAATGCAAGGCTCTGTAGTCTACAAAACAAGTTCGTGACAATGTCAATGTGGAAGAGGTACATGGGGGGACCAAAAGCTGAAAAGACTGAGGCAGATGAGAGCAGGCAACGTTTTCAACGGCTCACTTATTTAAAAAAAAAAAAAAAAGGGCTTGCATTGCATGTGCCTCTTGAATTATTGACCTCCAAACTTGTCATCCATGCCATTTCTTGTCCAAATACTAGAGATTGATAGAAAAAGAAATGCAAATGTCCTCTCAAGTTTAAACCTATATTTGGGTCCAGTACTAGTCCTACCCTCACTTGGAAATCAACTTTGTACCTAACCATGTTGATTCTTATAAACTTGTAAATTTCTTGTTTCATGATCCATTAATATTTCAGTTTTAAAAGTCAAAAAGGGTTTTGTTTTTCCTTTTCTTTTCTTCTTTCTGAATTTGTTTTTATGACAATTCAGTGAAGATATTTGTTAGGTCACTTCATTAGACTAAAAGCTTGTGAGGACATGCTATGAGAAACGTGACGGTGAATGAAATGTGGGAAATGGTTTTGGTTGTGAAGGTGCAACTTTTTTGACCAAGAATGCTTTTTCATTGGATTTGTTAGAGATTAAAATTAGGTGAAGTTGAGCTATCCTAATTATTTGGAAGGTTTTTGATTTAGATTTACTCATAAAGCTCTGAAATTGATTGAGAGCAAAATAACAACCTGAAAGAAAATTTTACAGGATGCTTTTAGGCCTTTAATAGAAGGATTATGCCAAGTGTTTATGCTAGGGACAAAACTTTTTTTAGATAGCAAATAACAAAAGGATGAAGTCATTTTAAATTGTAGAAAAAAACTTGACATGATATTTTCAACAAAAAAAAAAAATTGATCATTAGTTGGTGGAAATTCAAAATAGCCCAAATCCAGAAGCCTTTCAAGTGTTGTGTACCAGTTGGCTGTTAGACCCATTAGAATCAGCCCAAGCCCATAAGAGTCCACTTTTTGTGTCTTAACCATGTCAGTACAAAGGATTCAAATTAAAATTTTTCTGTGAGAACAATCACAATTAGATATAAAACTTAACTAATGAAAAAATCATACATATTTTACATAGGTATAAAAATATGAAAAAAAAATTGAAATATGTATTGCTAAATATCACTAATGAACTTTCCCAATCACAAAATTTTTCATGTCCCTCATCATTTAAAGTTATTTAAAAAGAAAAGGAAGAAAATGACTAAAAGCAGCCTTAAAAGGAGAGTCAAAGAAGCAAACTTGGGTGTCATGGTTTGGTTTGGCACTTGGACAAGTACCTCTCTTTTGTGACATGTAATATTTATATGAGGACTCACTGAACTAAAGTGATACTGACACAACAGAAACAAAGTTGAAAGCTAGAGGGGCCGAAAAAACTTGATGTGGGTTTCTAATGGGGCCTCACTTATGAGGAATGTCTATGTATCTTCTGCTCCTGCTCCTACTTGTGCTGGAAAATGCTTACTGCTAAGAGAAGCCAGGGTTGTGGAAGTGTCAGAGTATATTACCATGCATGCTTGCTCAGGGAGAAACACTAGTCTGTGTTCAATAACATTAGCTGGCATCCTTTTATTTTTCTTTTCTTTTTCCTTTTTACTGCACACTCCAACAGAAAATTTCACATAAGTCCTAAATTTTTTGTTAAATATTTTAAATATCTTTATAATATTAATATCTTTGGTCCTTACTTTTTTTGAAATGCATCACTTTACTCCTCTGACTAAATAAGTCCAGACTTATGTGAAATTTTTCCAAGATCAAACGGAACCTTTCAAGATTGAGGTGGAGAATAATTGATCCTTAGATCTTCAAGGGTACAATTTTAATTTATATTTAGTTTAAGTGATAGGATGCTACCCTACAAAATGAATAGATAAAAACTACATAGAACTATGATAAATTTAAATCCAACTAATTGAATTTATGTAGGTGCTTTTTCTAATTATCAACAAATTCTCAAAATTTTAGATGGAATGGACATAATTCAGCAAGAAATCCGAACAAGCTATTTTCTTCAACATCTTGCTAACTATCATTAAGTCATTCAATTCGTTCCCATTATTTTTGTTAGTCATTCTATCATTAGCTTTATTATCATCAAAACATAGCCTAAAAGAAATTTACTTTAGTTTTTTTTTTTCAATAAATTGAGGACAAACCTCAAACATGTATAGTTATATATATGTAAGTCACTCAAATCAACTCAGCCGAAAATGAAGTATAACTAATTTCTGTTATATTTTCTACAGGTCTTAACTCTGGCTACATTATGCAATTGATCAATCAATTCTACATTATTGTTGTGGAAATGAATGATACTACAACTTATCCGCACTTGAAAGATAATTAGGTCCTTATCTATCCTAGTACATTGTATATATAAACTCCCTTCTCAAAATCTATCCTTAAAAAGTCCTTTGCGACACTGTTTACGAAAGTAACTCTATGTAATCTTTCGTATGGTGCATCTTGTAGATGGAAAGAATCTGATTAAGTTCAAAGCATCTTATGTATTCAATAATACTTGCCTTTGTTTTTGCTAGAACACCTTTAATAATTGGAATAATATACTGTGATGAGCATTAGCGAATGTCACAATAATGTCCCACTAGCAAGGGTATTCTTTTATGAGGCTACCCATTAGATGGTGGTGCTTTCATGACTCCACAGAGAGATGTTTTCAATGGTTACCCTTCACTAAAATGACAGCAAAAAGGTAATAAAAAGATATATGCGTATATATATATCCGGGGATTGATTGAAAGTAACATTAATTACCTGCTTAGCTATTAAGTTTAAACATCTTCTACGGTCCGTGAGCTGTTCAGCAAGCGAAAAATGAATGCAATTGGGACCTCACCAACATTAGCATCAAGAAATCTACAATAAGGCAAGGTGTACATAATAGTTCTTAGAGCATGATCATTAAACTAGAGGCTATCTGACACATGGGATGACAGCAGCATCTAATATTTCAAAATGTTGGTGCCATACAAACTTTGCTGGTGCCACCTAACAAACACTCAATAATTTCAATAGAGTATTGTGGTTGTAAATGTAAAAGAGAACAATTAAAGGGTATACATGAATTAAAGATTCTCAAATCAAGTACATAGATTGCGTGATATATTCAGAAATACAATAGCTCACCTTCTTTTTAGTGGTTTAACTCAAAAGCAATAATAGATAACCAACAAATAAATCAATCATTTACAATTTCTGTCCCACCTTACGCAGCACATATTATCCAAAATTCATCAGAATGAAAGGATATCCACTACATTTCTCAATTAGTATTCGCAAAATTTATGGAAACAATACTAACAAACATGACCCGTGAAAGCCTTATTATGAGTTGATGATGTTATAACAGGCATTGAATAAAATGGTTCTCTGACTGGAACCCATACTACCTGAAACTGCACACTAAGATCATCTTCTCACCAATCTTCGACACCATTTAATAAGCAAGGACCTTTAGACCTCCTATTAATAACAAAACCTGAATTCAAAAGCTTGGATGAATAAACGACTAAGCATGCATAATCAATAAACATGTTTCACGTCTAATTTAAAAGTTAATTCATTATTCAAGCGTTTATAATATGTATAAGAAGTTTTCTCCACTTATTGTGGAAGTTGATATTTCCGACGTTATGGAGTTAATTTTTCAAACTACATGTATACTAATTAATTACAAAAAATACCAATAGACCTCTGTCTATTGGTGTAAGATTACCATATACATACATATATATATATATATATATATATTAAAAAAGGTTCTGTATCCAATTTATTCACTTGTGTGACCCAATTCAGTTCATAGTCTAAATAACAACTTGCAAAGTACGGTTTTTTTCCATTTTGAGCAGAAATTATTGATTTGGGCTCTCAAAAATTTGGACCCATTTAGTGATTAGTGGACCCAGATTAATGAGCCCAAGTCCATATGTCTACTCTTGTCCAAAGGAATTCTTTCTTCTCAAAATCTTTTATGAAGTTAAGACCTGCAATACTGTTAATAAAAACAGCTGTGCATAGTTATCATGAAAAAATTATTGTACAGCCTAGTTACTAACTGCAATTTTTTTTCTGTTTTTGAAAGGATTCATTAGTATAAAGACGATTACTAAGATAGTAGAGTTGCCTTCAAGATTTAACTCTTCACACGTTTCGTTTTTGTTTTTCAATGCATGAGTGGTTCCACAATATTAAAAAAAGTTTTCTGTTTCAAAAAAAGGAAAAAAAGTTATCTGAAAGTGTGTTATCGTGTCAGCCAAGAAGTACTACCATCAAATTTTGTTATTCTCGCATTAAATAACATGTCAACAGATACATCCAAGGCAAGGTTATAGATCAAAGCGTGACCTTGCCATCAATCAAATATGTCGCGCTTATGCCAAAAGTGAAGTTAAATAACGATAAAATCAAGAAATAAAACTTAGGAATTAACATTTGGAATTCGAATTAAAAAATGGAAGTCAGAAAATATTTAGCACTGCGAACAAAAAATAAGAGAAAAAAGAAAAAAATATCAGCCAGAAAAGTAATCAGTTATATATTTAATTAAAAAGAAAAGAAAAGAAAAGAAAAGAAAAAGCTAGGCAGAGACGTCCAAGACCAAGAGCCAAGCGTTTTGAAAGTCGTCGTAATAAAAACTGTCAAGGAATGCCACGTGGCAAAGCTCCACAGGTGGCGTGAAACCTCCTCCTTTCCCCTTCCGTGTTTCCCTCCCTTTTCTTGTCTCGGTTGAGATTCCACAACCTTTCCCTGTGTGTATGTGTGTGTTTTGTTTTGGATCAGAATCTTATTATTTGAATTGTGATTTTGAGTGACCATGCCCGAAACCGCAGGTCTCTGCTTCTCTCCATTGTCACCACTTTCCTCATCCATTTCTCGTTCCGTCTTTAAATCCTCACTTTCTCACCCTCGCTCCACTCGTTTCCTTCGATTCACCGCCAGAGCTTCCAATTCCTCCAACAATCTCGGCGATGATTCCTTCAATTTCTTCCCTTGGACACACGGCGACGCCGGTACCTTTTTATTATTATTCTAATTTTCCTGTTTTATTCTAAAGGTAGATATCTGTAAATAATCATTTGACTTTTTCTATCAAATTGTGTGGACAGTCAAAATATATGGAATTGTTTGTGAATTGTTGTAGGTATCCACTGGGTTCAAGAGGAGAGAGTGACTTTATTTACATCTGATGGGCTGGTTCAGATTGGAGGTTCCATCGTCCCTAAACTTGTCACTTCTTCTGATGTATGTCATTTCTATGCTTTATTAGATACTTAGAGAAATCAAGTTATCATCTATTAATTTTATTTATTATTTTTTCCCACTTACAACATCATATTTTATATCAGTTATTGGTGCATGTGGTGATGATGAGTTATTTGTTGATTCATTCATGTTGTTGTGTCTATACGACTATATATAACTACATTCTGATTGAAAATAAAAATAGAACCTTTTTCTTCAATAGCTGGAAATGGCATTTTTGGTTTGCATGATGTCTTGTAGATATAGCTGAATATCTCGTCTCTTTGTACGAATAAATTGTTAGTCAGCTTAAAAGATGTGAACTTTGTTAGCAGAAGAAGCAAGGGAAATCGAAAACCTCACAAAGATATACACGGTTTCAAGAGAGTGATTACATGGATCCACACCAGGGTCTATGTCTAGGTGCACTCTTTGATATTGCAGCGACAAATGTAAGTAATTTATATGCTGTAGTAGCATGCCTTGAGATTATAAGCCCTCTGTCTTATGCATTTGAGTTTGTTCTGTTTAGGGACTTGATATGGGCAGAAGGCTTTGTATCTTTGGGTTTTGCCGTTCCATTGAGATGCTAAGTGATGTTGTGGAAGATACGGTCCTGGAACATGGTGGGGAGGTATGCTACATTTTGTCTATTTAAATTTGATATTGAAATTGTGTTATGAAATCCTATTCTGTATTGCTGTTTCTGTACACTTGGTTTGATAATTTAAGATAGGAAACAACAAAAGATGCAACTTTGATTTTATGTTATTGTTTATCCAACAGCTGGGTCTATAAATGTAATTTGTTCTGTTGGAACATTTTTAGCTTTAAGTTTCCTTTGTGCGTTCATGGAATGTCATACATTTAAATAAACTTAGTTTTGGTTGAACTTTTAGTTGGATAGGTTTTCCCTTTGGCGAAGTTTTGTTGGCATTTTGAGAACTGAATTGATATGTAGGGATTGGAAAACTAATTTACTAGTTTGACCACTGGTTTAGTCCCAGTTTATCAGTTTTGTTTTCTTTTCTGGTTGTTCGGGATCTGTTAGTGGTATGATTTAGTAATTTGTTACAAGTTAGATATAGTAACAGAACCACTATATAGAAGCAGAATTCGTGAGTTTCTCAAGTAACTGCACGATACTTTCATGAGTTTCTTCACTTTATTTGGTATTGTGGGCCGGTCAATGAATAGCTGAATGGAAATTATATCCAGAATGATGTTCAAACTCTAGTTCCATTTTTCATGTCCACCTTTTTAAATGATTGTTTTTACATGTTTGACAATGATATGTTACTTCTCAATGCGCATTGTGTCAGCATGATTGTATGCATATTTTCTCTTTTGAAGTTGAACAATTGTGGATTTATTGAAAAAAACCTTAACCTTGTATGTATAGGTTGTTGCTGCCGAGAAGGCCAGCAAAGGTGGTTTGCATGAAAAGCTAACTATGACGGTTGCAGTGCCATATCTTTGGGGGGTTCCTCCTGCTTCTGAAACACTTCACCTCGCTGTTCAGAGCGGTGGTGGAATTGTAGAGAAAATCTATTGGCAATGGGATTTTTTGTAAATAATCACCAATTCCTTGTAATTATCATCTGTGCATTCTGTACATAAACAATTGTACTCTCATGTATAACAATAGGGTGTCATATTGCCACTCGGAAGAATTTGTTACCCGATTGATCAATACACCTCCTTCCAAATTTGAAATTCAATGAGATCATTCAATGAAGTTACGGAGCTATTTTTAATGAATTGGCTAATATTATCATCATTTTGGTAGAATTATTTGCACACTAGAAGCTAAGATTTGAAACATTTTAAAATCCGTGAACTTTGAATTTCACTTGGTGTTGACACCAGATTTTCACCTTAGTGCTAAACAGATTAGTCCTAGATGAATGGATAGCTACAATGCTCAGGCTTCAGGTGAATTAAAGCAGCGGTGCTCTGATCTCTGTTCTTCATTATAGCTAATATATGTAAAACCAATTAGGGTGCTCCTAATGGGGTTGCTAGCGATCACAATCTGACTGACAAAGATACTTGCAGATTTGCAGTTCAATGATTATGCCAACTTATAACCCAAGCATGTTGAACCGCAAATTGCCGTGCATATTAGCCTTGAAAAATGCTTGGAATTAGACTTCTGCAGTTACCTCTTCCTTCCGTTTTTGCTCTTCTGGAGACATAAAGCACACCTTACCAAATGGATGAATTTGATCCAATTGTTAAGTTGATATTGCCCCGCACTGAATCTAGAGGCTGTGGTTATGTTGTATGAATGATTACCAGCTTGCAGAAACTGACAGATGAGTCATTAACTTTGAACTCTAAACTCTGTATATAAAGGGTAGAAAGATGAGCAAGTTGATATCATTACAAGATGTTCCACAAGTATTTCATTGCATTGTGTTTCATTTCATTCACGGACTGAATATGGAGCAACTCTGAACTTAGGTTGATTTTAATTCTCTCATTAGGCATACATAACCCCTCTAGTCAATCCCAAAATTTCACATTGTTCACAATTTCTGTGTCTTAAAACCTGCACCGTTCCTTCTAGTACGAGAAATATTCCTAGTTGCCTCTAATCATCGTTTGAACCGAGCAATATTTTCTCTGCCACAACAGAGAAGTTGTGTTGCTAAATCATGATCTACATTTTTGCTGGGCATGTATAATTGTTATTCTACGTTTATGAATGTATCTCCATAATACAAGACATGAATAACGTGGTAGTATACATGAGATATATAATGCTCAGAGATGCACCATCAATTTGGAAACTCTAGCATTTTAGCAACGGACAAAGGACCTAGGGACCAAGGGAGTTACTATCCTTCTGCAGAAGTTTAGCAGGTCAATTATATATGCACAAGCAATTATATTGAAGTGTACTCATACTCATGATTCTCATGATCAACCGTGCAAAAACATCACATCATACATGTAATTCACATGTTAATCCATCCATACAAGCATGTCAAATCTCTGTTGATTTAGATGGCCATGTTGATATCTATTGAATTAATTTAATGTCCCACAACATATAATAATCTATCCTTTTCTCTTCTTCAAGCAAGTTTAGATAAATGCAATAAATCTGACAAACATGTAACAGCAACGCTAAAGTCTCAACCATTCGTTGCATTAAATATTGTCAGTGCTTCATTTTGACTTGGAGCAAATTTCATACTGTTGGTGAGAACCACTTGTGTTCAAACCCTTTAATCGTTATGTTGTTGACCTTATCAGAGAGGTTATAGTAAGAAAAACTGCCAAACTGGGAGGCTTTATTTTTCCTTTTTTATTTTAGATGGCCTACATACACTATATATATTATACAAAATTACAAATCAATCATTTATGTACAACAGTATGAGAAAGGGATGTAAAGACATTTCGAATTGTTAACTGTTAATTTCTTCATTATTCCTGTAGAAATAATTGAAGTAGAGAGAGAGAGATTTGGTTCCTGGATTCCTTCTATACACTTCAGATATTGTAAATTAAACGAGTAGTGAGTGCATGCCAGCAACTCTGCAACCACTGTTGGATGTGCTACCTTATAGCCTTTAGATTGTATATACACCATTAATACATATATACATATAACCTTATAGCATTTTAATTGGCTGACCTCAATAAGTGTATCAATGGATCATAAACCATGTTGTATAAAAATTTTTAATACATTGATACACTTATTGAGGTCAGCCAGTTCGAGATCAGCCAATTAAAAATGTTTAAACAACGGTTATATGTATGTATTAAAAATTTTGAGGTCAGCCAATTAATTTTTGTTGGATCATAAATCTTTATTACCTTAATAAGTTAGATAATGAGTATAAACCATGCTGGACAAATTGGCTGGCCTCAATAAGTGTATCGATGGATCATTTTTTATTGAACAAGATAGAACTTTTGTGATTGAATTAACAAAAAAAAGAATTTTTATCAACATTGTAGCTGGTGGCACCAACGAACTATGTCAAGGTCCAAGTTCAAACCAACCTCCTCGCTCTCAAACATTAAATTAACAAAAAAAAAAAAGAAAAAAAGAAACTCGTGTCAATATTTAAACTCGTGATTGGCAAGTATCTAGATTGGCTGATGAGACTATTCATGCAGTCAAAATTGTTTACTACACTTTTGGTAGTTTTTGTTTTTCAAAACTTAAGTAACCAATCCAACTTTGTACACAAATTAAATTTATTACGGCAGCCAATCGAGAACGTTGATAATAGTGTGTTGAGACCTCCGATAGGTGACTGAAGGGTTGTTTTCTAAAAGTTAGGCAGCCGCTGTCATTTTGGTTTCCATGTATCATCACATCCGAAACTCCATTTATCCATTTATTATAACATTAAAGACAAGTTGAATTCGTGGCGGCTTTTCATTTTACTTTTACTAATAATGGGTTGAATTTTTAAGCAAAGGCTCCGTCAAATTCAACGTTGGAGAGGTAATAACTTGCGTATGCATGCACTTTTGCAATTGTCGATCTATTCATAATTTTAAAATCTTTTTTTTGTAAATTTTAATGGTCTGAAGTTATTTGACCAAGAATATCTATATCATGTTGAAGATAATTTGCTGTCTCTTCAGTTGAAATCTATAATGATGTCGAAAGTCCAATTAAGGTCGGTATATAGGTTTAATTTTTCTTACATTTATTGCTTACAGTACTCTCTTGTTTTTCCATGCACACCAAAATTTGAATAAGAGACAAGACGCTTCATTTTATTCTTTTTCCATCTTCTTGAATTATTACCACCGATTTACATGAAAATGACATTAATAGGACAAATGTTTAATTGTTAATGTGTTTAATTGAACAATGTATATCTATAATCTGGTGAGATTTTATTTTTAGAATTGATTTTTTTTATTAAATAACGGTAATAATGTATCATTTAATAATATATAGCATGTTGATTACTTTGAATACTTCAATCAATCATATATATTGAAAAGGAAGCGTTTACTGTTGGATTTTTTTTTTAATTTTTACATAATTTGCTACTACATTAGTTGCAATAAAAAATTTCACCATTTGTTTTTCATTACCATTGAGTCTTATTTGAGATATTGGTGGAACGTAATGAACATTAATAGTCCATGACATCATTATTGAAGATGTATGATGGAAAGAACTACTCTTCAAAAAGTGGCTAAAATTTTTCATCCAGTCAGTAGGTGGCACACTTTTGACCTTTTGCACTTCGCTGGAAAAGACATTCCTAGAAAAGCATTTTCCCATATAGCTTTAAGACAAAATTTGATTAGGCTCTTAAATAATGCCTATAGCTGGCAAACCCCGTTAATCTAACCCAACTCCACAAGCAAACAAAACCGGTGAAGAGGTCAATGCATTCATCTTTCAATATTTCTTTTCTGTTTTCCATGGGGAATATATATATATATTTCAATTTTATCTAGACACAACATCAAAACCCATCAGCCAATGACATTTTTATATATGCTCAAGGCATTGTTATTATCCTTAGATCATATCATTTTGGAACCTTTGGACTGCTTCCCCATGAGGATTCTTCTATCACTTTCCTTTTTTTTTTTTTTAAATATCTATATGACTTCATTTGTTTTTCCATTTTAAAAATCTCTGTCCCCCCAGTTGGATTTCTTTATTGTTGATTACCCATTTTTCCTAATCAATCTTCTAACCTCTCCATACCCCACAAAACTCCTAATCAAAGGTTAGTTAATAATGGTAACCCATTTCACACGTGTCATTGTATGGATCATCAACCACTAACTATAGGGTTCAGATTTGAACAATTATTTTACAACCCTTATTGCAGCCTAATAAATTTTAAAAAAAAAAATTGCTAATTGTAGATTAAACTTATGTTTCCATCAAAATCATGCCAATGATACGCACTATATTCAATTATTGTACAAGGATATTCCCGTAAAATATTGATAAGGCCAATAAGAGCATTAAGGCCAGTAGTATGTAGTTATATATTCCTGTAAAATATTGATGAGGCCAATAAGAGCATTAATGCCAGTAGTATGTAGTTATATACATATCTGTAATCTATAAATTAATGTATTTGTTTTAGAAGACTAAGATAAGGATTAACATCAAGTCATTTAAAAATTTTGGTGTTTGATAATATCCACAAAGATCCAAGGTCCTCATCTTATGCTTGACCAGATTCAAAATTGATTAATAAGAAAACAATTAAAAAGAAAAAAAGAAAAAGACTGAACGTTCAGAGATGTGAAAAAAAAATAATAATTAAAGGGTTAAGAATTAAAATGGAAAAGTGCATGCTTGGCTTTCAAGTTCGATTCTTGAAAGTTGAAACTCGAAAAATGGTGGGAGATTGAGGCTTCTCTAGTTTCCATGACATTTGTTTCTGATTGATGCAGTTAATTGTACTAGGACATACATCATTTCCCAAAAAGAAATGCACAATGGAAACTTTTTACTATGTAATGTACCATCAAAAAAAAGTTGTTCCATCGCAACCACCAAAGTCTTCCCCAATACACACCAAAATTTTAAAAATAAAAATAAAAATAAAAAGAACATTGTTCTAAAAATCTGAATCTTCAGCACCCCCTTCCACACTTCTTTCAAATCTTTGTGATTTTACTCACAGTCAGCATCAAATATATCAATAGTACATGACTTTTTCTTCTGTCTTGTTTTCATCAAACAAAAAGTTGTTACAATTACTAATGTTTGTACTGCTAATAAGCTGCTTAATCTCTTCAAGTCCATAGTCTAATGGAGCCTCACCCCAACTACACCCACTAGTTACTGGCTTTTGCTCACACCCAGTTGAGATCATGAACTTCTGGTTCTCTCCAACTCCATTGTAGAAGCAATTCTGCATCCCCATTTGTCCATAATCATATTCTAGTTCTTTGCCATGGCTGATCTGGTTGTTGTTGTTGCAACTTCCATCTGAAGAGCTGCAGCTAGTTTGATCTCCTCCACACATCAAAACACTGTCTTTCACATTCACTTGGTAATTCTGCATAGAACCGAAATAACCCTCTTGGGGTTGAAGAATTGTTGCACCAGCAGGAGTACTAATGCAGGAAGTACTAGTACTGCTGCTCCATAGACTTGAATATGATGGATTGTGTTCAAGAATATTTGTGGTGAATGATCTAGCTGGGTTGTAGTAATTAGTGCAGTTGTATGATACAGCGGGTGATGATGATGAGAGATGAGATGATGGTGATGCTGATGATGATGCTGATGTTTGAAGAAGACACGAGAAGCTACTAGCTTGATGTGGCTTTCTTAGAGATGTTGAATTATTAACCATCCCCATGAGTTTCTTCTTCAGCTTGGTGTTCCAATAGTTCTTGATATCATTATCAGTCCTGCCTGGCAACTGAGCTGCTATTATTGACCACCTACACTTATCCATATAAACCAAGTTCCATTAGAAGAAATCTAACTGCGCTTCTACTGAAACTGTAACTCTCACCCTAATAAACATCTATATTTGTCATGCATGCAAGCCATCATGACATGGAATACACCTAAAATTGATTAGCTTGCTTTTTAAGCTAGCAAGTTCTCTGATCAAGCCCCACTTCTTCAATTTTTTTCCACAAATAAAAAGTACTTGCAACTTCCAAAAAAAAAATACTTGCAGATTTGTTGTCTCCTTTCCACAGCATAATAGTTAATATATTCTTCACATTAGCCACCACCCACTTAAGAGTAAATTATTACATTGAAAAAAAAAATGAAAAATAAACATTAAAAGAAATGAAGATCTAAATTTCAAAGATATTTTAGTGAAGAAGAACTCTAATGTTAGATGGAAAGAATTTAAGGGAAGAAAAAGATGATAATCACCTGCTTCCAATGTTAGCAAAGAGATTACAGATTATCCTATCTTCATCATCAGAGAATTCTCCATGCTTGATGTTTGGTCTGAGATAGTTTAGCCATCTCAACCTGCAGCTTTTCCCACATCTCTTTAGACCTGACACATATATACAACCAAAATCCATTTAAATTGATGACAAAACAAATTTGAGAGATAGAATACAAAGAACAGAATACAGAGAACCCTACACATAAACCAAAAAAAAGAAAGTATCATTTCATGAAGTATTTCCCTTAAGAAAACATCTTATATACCATATTCTTCTTTATAAACACAAAAAGAAGAATAAAAGGAAAGAAAAAATTAATTACCAGCTTTTTGTGGAAGAGCAATCCAGTTCCCTCCAGTACCATGTTTCTCTATGTACTCCTTCAGCTTTGCATCTTCTTCAGGTGACCATGGTCCCTTCTTCACATTAGCTTTGTCACAACAAGGAGCTCTCCCCATCTCTCTCTAGCTATTTGTCTCTCAGATATTCTCTTAGATCACTTGATGATGGTTTTGTTTCTTGGCAGTGGATGTGGTGTGCGCCTCTTTGAGAGCAGATAGAAAGCTTGGATTTTGGAACCTAGAGATACATTTATGGAGGGGAAGAGAGAGAGAGAGAGAGAGAGAGAGATAACACAAGTCAAAGGACAAGACTTTCCCTCTATTTTCAATCAGCAGTAGTTTCTTAAAACTTCAGTTTATTGATTAGCTAGCTTAGAGAACTTTCCATCACAAAACAAACAAATAATAAATCAACAGGGCCCCTTCCATGGCTGCCGTTACTTGGTCGTCTCATTTTTTTCTATGTGTCTTTCGCAAACCCCAAAAGAATCCAAAGTTTAGTCTACTTCCTTCAAGCAATCAGATACAATCTGTGCAGTTTTGAAAATGATGCGCTCTGCAATGCTATTATTTTCCAAAAGCATTGGCCAATTCATAGGCTACATTAGTCAATGCCAATGTCCAATTAAATGCTACTAGTTGTCGATTCGTATGTATGTATTGTACGTCCGTAAATTTATGCATATAGCCTTCTGCGCTATCTAACATTTATACAATTATAAGTTGCAATTAAATTACCTTTATTATTAATATTTTTTTTTATGACTAAAATAGATCTAGAGAGTAAGCGAAATTGAACAAGATAAGATACTAGTGGCATGCTCAAAAAATAACTCTCATATAGGGGGGAGCAACCTACAAATGGATGAGAGAACAGACCACACAAAAGTAAGAGAAAAACTCACAATTTTAAATGGGGGAAGGGCGCCTTAGGTGTAAAATTCGTGATTTAGCTATAGTCATGGGTGGACAGGCTTTACCAACGAGGCAAAGCCCATCTATAATTAAATTACTTGTATAATTTTTTACACTATTCTTGTATGTAGAAAAATAATAATGCTAGACTTTTTATATTTTCTATCTTACTTCCATCTCAATTAATGACATAATAATTTGATAAATAGATCCATATAAATGATAATTTAGTTTGTTAGATATATAGGTTCCTATTTACTAAAAATATTCTAAAATTTTTATTTTAAAGGCAACTTATTATGTATAAATATATAATTGTTAAAACGTAAGTGGCGCATACAATGGGATGTCTAGCGTTACCGTATATGACAATGATCAAGCACAAAGTATTGTGATCTACATAACTAGTTTCATTATGTAAGTCAAGATACATATAAAGTATGAATCTACTCACCTAGCAACTTATTGAATTAATTAGGCATCCAATTTAGCAATTTGATTATGCATGTATTTATAATTTATTAAGTGCGGGATTCTCAAATACTTTTTAATTAGAAATCTCGATTTACACAGATATAAACCGAATTCATCTCAATTTACATTATAAATTCAGATTCCACACGAAAAAACATGGATCAACCTCGCATCCAATTATTATTCTATATATATATGTAAACATTAATTATTTTTATTAACTGATTCATTATTTCTATATTGTTTACTGTCGTTTCGAAAACAAAGTACATACAAAATTTTAAAATAATATATTAATAAGTTTGTTTTAAAATACAATCTTTCTAGTAATCTTGAACCCCACCATAAATAAAAGATGACATTTGTTTATTTCGTTTGTAAGAGAATGAATACTCGACCTTTCAAAGGGTTAAGTTTTATTAATGTAAAATTTTGATTTATTTTTGTAACTCCAAAATCTATTCATCCATTTATTCTCAATTGCAATGTAATCTACTTTTATTGATTTGTTTTTTTACCAGTGTTGGATTGAAAGTAACTGAATTAATGGATGTTAAAATCATAGAATTTAAGTCAAAAACTTGTTAAATTAGATAAAACAATTTCCTGCAAGAAACCAACTGTAGTTCGCATCTCTCCCTAACACAGATGACTGTGTATCTCTTCCTCCAAGTACATTTTACAAGCTTTTGTGTGGATAATTTTCTATTCTTATTATAAAAATAAATGTTTCCTACTTATGGAGGTGGTATTTGGACTATATAACTAGTGATCAATATCAAAAGGTCATAACACACCTTTAACTCATATGTTAGTGAATTACTGACCTAAAAATGAAAGGAAAAGAATAAATAAACTATTTGTAGTTAATTATATATCCCCACAAATTTGAATGGATTATAAAGGACTAATTATCAAATCATAAATTTATGATTAATGTGACCTTAATTACATACTTTTCCAAAGTGCATTGAATGTGGTGTTGGACAGGGTGGCTAATCATGTATGCTTTGTAGATAACAAAATTGTCAAAATGAAATAACATATAGCTTACGAATTTTCCAATTCTTGTACCAAACTTTCTCACTTAATTTCAACCCTTATTAATTTCACTTAACTTAGCCTTTAAAATCTGGCCGACGAGAAAGGAAAGGATTGGATCGACTTAGAAAATTTGAACTTCAATTCCCTTTTCTGTAATTAATTAGACATTATATTGATCATATCTCTTAAATATTATAAGGATAAGCAATGTTATATAAGGTTTAGTTATCTTATTTAATCACTAACTTTGTTCCTCAATTGGAATTTTTGGATTGACTTCAATAACCATCATTATATCAAATTCAAATGTTTCAATTGTAAAGTAAGATTAGTAATTAGGTAAAGTAGTCAAACTCATATATATATATATATATATATATATATAATCATGCGGTTATGTTACCCATGTCTAAAACATCACAAAACAATGGAGTGAGTGTTAATTGGCAAGTGAAAACGAAATCAAATTCATAGCCATATGTATCTAATTGTTATATTATCACAATATGTATTTGCAAATGGTTTTAATACCAAAATAGATATAGTAAATATTAGGAACATTTGTAAAATGTTCGTACAAATGAAATGATTTGTGAAAGATTGTGGGCATAGGAGCCAGGATGTGTGTGAAACTGTCGGTTTTTTCAAATTGATATTAATTAACAACTAATCAAGAAAATAATTTGTTCATAGGCGTGTGGAGATTGGCTTCCTCTGGTCAAACTAATTAAATATGATAGTTACCTTAAACATTAATTGCTTTATAATGTAGATTTTAATTAAGAGTCAATCTGTGTCAACAACTACAGTAGTCAGATATATTGAGTAAGATTCTCTATCAGTTTTTTTTTTTAATTAATTTTTTGATAATTTAATGACATGTCAGCATTTAAAAAACTTAATCATCAAAATTGATAGATTTTTTTCCTCTCATACATCATTCAAACTTAAATTATTCTTGTAAAAAAAATTGTATCGTGTAAATATTGACAGAAAATTCTTACTCATTTATGAAAGTTTTTAGCAACTATCCAACACAATTTAATAAACCTCTTCTCCTTTTCGAAAGTAACAATTTAATTAAGGTTTTTGTTTGCATATCTAAAACCATTTCTTTTCCTTCTTATCGCCATTAAAAAAAAAAATGTAATGTAAAAATAACTTTTCCCAGGATTATTAGTTAAAAGAAAGAAATTAGTTTTCTTTTTCAATTAAAAAGGGAAATTAGTTATTTAAAAAAAAAAATCAAACTAGTTAGAAATCTACTAAAACCTATCAAGAGATAATCACTACATACTCAATTTTGATATTTACTTTCATTATTAAGAAATATCTACTATTACAATTTTAAGAAAAACTCACAAAACATCTATGTAAAATACATGATTGGACTCGAACCCTTGTTATACCACCATAATTATAAAAGGAAAATTGTATAGCACTTAGGTTAGGAGAGGATTTTTTTTTTTAATATATATGGCATTTCATGTAATTAATTAATTTAATTATTATTATTATTATTATTTATAATTAAGACTAACCCAAACTATAATCAAGACTGACAACGATAGGCGTTGTGACACAGCTCTATGATCAACTCCCAAGAATGGAGAGGAGCCAATCCACAAAAAGTTGAGGGACAACCCACAAATAATGGAGGAAAAATGCTCATAATAATTTTGTAGGACTTTGTGAGTTTGAACCTACGACCACTAAAGTCATTAGAGTGGATGGCTTGTGTTTATGATCAGATCACAAAACCAAATCTTAATTAATTAGTTTAATTAATGTGTTAGATTATTATGTATATTATATATTTGAAAAGGTAAATATAGATATTTTCAATGATATGTATATATACACACACAATAAAATATTACTCAACTACGTGTGTGCATATGTTAACATTTTCTTCGAGATATTTATATGACGTGGGCTTCAAGTTCGCCTTAAGAAATGAACAATAAATAATACCCATAAGAAATGAAGGCCACAACTTTTTAAAAATAAAAAATAAAAAATGGGTGTTTATTTTTTTGAGAATTGAAAATTAAAAGAAAAAAAGAAAAAAGGCGTTTAGGCATGCAGGTTGTATATATATTTCTTGATTGTGACACTATGACTAAGAACCATGTGAATCTCTCTCTCAACATTTTTTGTCAATGCACATTTTAGGCTCAATACATTGCACTTTAATTAACATTTAACATCCCAAAAAAGCACATCCAGATTGATGGACAAAAGCAAAACAATATTAGATGTCCCCATCTGCCTTCATTTATTATATATTAATTTCTCACTTAAAAACAAAACTATATATATTTCTTGGCTGATCCTAATTGATTTTCATATATATATACATATATATTTTCCAGTATAGAAAGTTCTTGGCAAAGATAATTGTGGTCCAGTATTCTCTATGTATAATACTGAAGAAGAAAAATCAAATACACATTTGTTATATAATATGATAGTTGCATCCATTATAAGATCATGGTTTTTCAACAATGTTTGGATTGAGTTATTGGGGAATTAGCGTCTTGGTGCTTCGCTGTCCCTGTGCCTTGTTCAAACCTGTTCCACATGCGGAGATTTTGACCTTTGTCTCCAGAATTTTTGTCTTTTTTTTTACCTCCCTATATAAGTGCAATGTTTTTCTTTTTCTAGTTTGTGTGGTATGTTGTCAATTGCGTGCTTCTTGATATTATTTCCAATTCAGGAACTGTTTATGTGATTGAATTTGAAAATGGAAAAGCAGAGATATATCGAATAAGAATAATTAGAAGTTGTCTGATATTATTATTATTATTATTTTGACACTTAATTTGTCTGATATTAGTTTATGAAGATGATACATCAAGTTTCAAGATTTTTATGTGATCCTCTTATAAAACATTTTTCTTTAAAAAGTTAATATTTAGTCAGGTTCTAGGAAATTATACAAGAAATTTGATTATTTGAATGAATACGTTAATTAATCAAAGAGTCTCCATCAGTCAAACTAGCTGACAAAATCAATAATTATATCATTTGAAAATGTGAAATGTGGTTCTTTTCAAACGCTACACAACCAGTTGATAAAATTGAAGTTTATATCATTTGCAAATGTAGAATATGGTTCTCTTTCACACAAGCAACTGATAAGGTTGTTTTCAGGAAAAAAAAAAGAAAAAGAAAAAAGACAATTGATAAAGTCAATAGTTATATCATTTAAAGTATGTAAAATATAGTTATATCTTTTCTTTTACTATTCTCTAAAAATACGGTTCTTTTCTTTTTCTAGTTTCTAATTTCTTGCGCACATGTACACACACCCTTTTGTTATGTTTTTTGTTTTGGTACTTTTTTCCTTCTGTTAAGTTTTTCTTTAAGATTTTGTTGTCATCTTTTTTTTGGTATATTTTTCTTTAAAAAAATTATATTATGAAATTATTATATATATTTATATTATGAAGTAAATATTGAATCAATAAAAATATTGACAGTTTAAATTTATAAAAATATCGAGAATATTCAATGATGTATGTAGTGTTATATTGATATTGATTTACGTATTTTATGTATTGTGTAAATTATGTCTAGCAGCAATATATTTAAAATTAATTGGAGTTTTGTAAGTAATAATGAGTTACGTAAATGAGTTTTTTTTTTTGGGAAGCGGGGTTGGGGGGGTGCCGACATGAACCATGACGGCCCCAAATTTTATTTTATTTTTTTACAAAATATACCTATATAATTATCTATATAACTCTCATTTTTATATAAAATATATTTTGTCCCCTCTTAAAATATTATAAAATTATACATTGACTCCCTCAGATATTTTTAAATTACTCAAATCAAGTAAACCATCCATTATACATTTCATTAAAAACATGAAATGCATTCCGTTTTTCTAAGAATTAATTTGGGAACAAAGAAAATATTTTTTGAAAAAATTGGTTTATGAATAAAGAAAAATTTTCAAAGAAATTAGTTTACAATAGAAACAATAGTTCATTAATAAACAGAATAATTCCCAAAGAAATGATATTAATTTTAATTTAGATCATTAGGGTTATTCAACACAGAGTTAATTGTTTTTTTAGTTAAATTTTTAAAAGTATAAGATGATTTTAGTACACAATAAGGGAGTTTTAAACGATAATTGAAGTTAAAGGGTTATTTTTAACAAAATAATCGAACCTTATGAGCCTTTCTACAAATTTTCCAACACGGGAAAAAGTTAAAAAATTGTAGATATTTAGAAAAACAGAGCATATTTAACATTGTTATGCATTGTTGGACACAATAAACGGTTATTTTTTTTTCTAAAAAAAAACCGGTTTATCTATTTGAGTGCCAGGAAATTTTATTTTTATAATTTGCCGCTAATTATAAAATTTTCACAAATTATTACAAAAATGAAACAATATTTAATTGATTGAAACCTTTTAATATATGGTTAAAATATATTAGAGAGTTTCACACGTGAAACAAAAAAAATAAGATGAATCTTACATCGAAAACATAAAAATCATTATAAGAGTGTATATATAAATATATGTCATCATCCAATTAAACAGTCTTATGAGTTGAAAGGTTATTTATCAATACATGATCCTATTTTCAAAAACATATAAAAAGTAATAAGTGTAGATATTTAACGTGATATCAAAGCAAATAAAATTGAAAAATGGATGACAACATTTAAAGCCTACTACATATATAATTACTAAAACCTTCTGACATAGATTACTAAAACCTTCTGATATAGATTGTACTATTTAAAGCCTGTCGTAGACTCTTAATAGGCTTGGACCAAGCTCAACCAAAGAAAAAAGGCAACTCATAAAAAGAACTGAAAAGTAGGTGGCAAAGTTTAAAGCCAATTCGGGCTAACATGTGAATAGAAATATTAAAGAATTTCATGTGTGAAGCGAAAAAAATGCGACGAATTCCATATTAAAAATATAAAAATCAATAAATGATTATAAATATGTACGAATGAATGTTATTATCTAATTGACTAATTTTTTAAGTTGAATGAATATTTATTAATATATGTATATTTTTTAAAAAATAGATAAAAAGTAATAAGCGTAGAAATTTTAACAAACCAGAGTGCTATTAGCAACTATCACAGCTTGTTTGGAAAGATTATTATTTGTTTTCCCGAAAGAAAAACGCCATAAGAAATTTCCCACCATTAACATATTTAATTGATTTAATAATAATATAATAGCCAAGCATGACTAATACAATTGTTCCATGTCTCTTGTAAGACCAGTCATCATCCCTTAAGACTTGGTCACTATAAAAGTCATGTTTTTCTCTTAAATCTAGTTGAATCACCGGCACTGATGGGACTCTATAATACAAACCGTCCAAATTATAAATAAAGAAAGAAAATATAGACAATTTTCCCACAAGTCATTAGCAAACTCGAGGAAGCAATTAAATGCTGCAGAGACAGAGAGAGAGAGAGAGATGTTGAAATTCAGTAAAAAAAAAAGGAAAAAAAATATATAATCAATTAATGTTTTTGTATTCTGTGGACATGATTGTCGCCTTACCAAACAGCACATTCACTCTGGATAGCATCAAGTCTTTTATTATCAAATGATTATACATGCATTAATAAAACCCTATTTAGTTGACCTTTGCGCTTCATTTTTTTTTTTTTAATGTCAGAGCAATAGTGATTGTTTTCACTTGATCGGTTGATTTTTTATTTTTTAATTTTAAATTTTTTTACATTACAAATACATATACAATTACTAAAACCTTCTGATATAAATTATACCTAAATAGATTTTAAAGTACAATTTAGATTTTTAATCCTTAATAGATGAGAGAAATCTATTCATATAAAGTGAAAAAATTATCCACTCACCTTAATATGACTTTAGAAATTATTCATATTTATGGATAATATTGTTGTTTTTCGAACCTTCTTCCTCTGTATTTTAGAAAACAAGTGGCATCACCCCACTTGAGAGCAATCTGTAGCATACTCATGCATTATGAAATACACCATGTTGAGATTTAACTTAAATGAAGTTATGAGTCCATACGGTATACAAATTAATATACAATATATTTAATTAATCCCATTTGGTTTTAGTCAAATGCAACACTCGATCATCCTCTCATTCATATTATACATATATATATAATATTAATTGCATGTAAATGTATTTTTAAAAAATATATATTAATTGCATGTACGTGAAATATACATTAGATAAAATGTGATATATATATTCAATTAAAAATAGTGAATGCAATTTGAACAGTTGATTTAAAAATCCTTAAAAACTAATTGACATAATCAATAGTGTGTTCTTTTCAATTTGCCACCAAAATGTTTCAAAAATATATCAAAATTTACTAAGATTAATTACTATTTGTGTAGTTCATATATTTATTTTCATAATTTACAACTATTGATATAATAAATAAAATGAAAGAAAACTACTCTTCAAAAACTTATATAATATACCTAATAGGAGCTGAACTCCCACCATTCAAATAAATGAAAAAATATATCACCACTTGTTTTAATAACGGGGGATGTGCCTTAAATTTCTAATTTAAAGCAGCCTCCTTTTCTAACGAAAATCTCATTAATAGTTATAAACGTACTTGTTTGGAGTATTTTTATTTTATATTTGTATTACAATAAATAAACCAATCCCTCCTTAATATGGTGTAACCGTGTATGAGTAGAAGTCGTGTAAATTTCAGTACCGGAAGAACCAAGCATGTGCTTGTTTTGCATTAAAAAAAGAAGAAAAATCAAAATTACAAAATCCATCATGCATGCATGAAAATTAAAGCGAAACCTTTACAGATGTAGCCGACGACAGAACAACACAAAGCCAGCTCTTAGGCTATGTCCACCACTAGGATATTGTAAAGAATTGACGGTACAGACTACAGAGAAAGAGCAAATTTTGACCAGTAAAGGGAAAGTTTAAGAAATTGATTCTCATAAAAGTTGGCAAAGTTAGGTACTATGAATTAACCTTCCTTTTTGTGGTTTTCTTGCTTGGTGAGGATTCTTCATTGGAAGTATCATCTTCTTCAAGATTCAAACCTCATCATTAATTATTATATGTACTTATCTATATAGAAAATCATGATGTAATTAATTAAATTCAAACTTAACTGTGTTTCTGTATATGAAAACTGTGACTTTTGAATCTGTTATCCTTCTTTGACTTAAGTTTATCTGTAACTGTTTACTGTGTTTTTGCTCCTATCAAATTTAAACACCAACTATATGATCACGAAATCTCTACTTTTTTGGTAATGTTTTATTGAAACAAGTTACATATTTTTAAAGTAAAAAAAGAACGCATCAATTTGTTTTCTAAATTATGAAGAACTAATTAGAAAAATAACATAATTTATTGATCCCAATTAAATTTTGCCAACAAAATATAGAATTCAAATTTAATCTCAAATCTCTTGCACACCCCCTTTTGGTAGGAGTGATTGAGTATTTCCCTTAATTCTAAGAGATTAATTATTCAAGTTTTTCATTGATCTTAAAACACAAGACGTGAGTATTTTTATTCAAATTTAATCATCTCTCTCCCACCATAAAATAAAAAAATCTCGAAGTCTCTTATACAACAATAAAAAACCTTACAAATTAAGTTGAAACTAATCTTTCTTATTAAACAGTCTAAAAAGAAATCATACCAATAAAGGATATAAAGACACCGTCGGATATCATTTACGTGCAAATTATGTACCCTGTCGAATTATAATTGGACAAACAACACCTAAAAGCAAACAAGAGGACAAAGTTCAGAGCCTGGATTGACTTTAAAAAGCATATACAGGAGTTGAGCCAGATATTACTTTGTTATTTACACTAAACTTGTCCTTATATATATATATATATCATCAATCAATCCAATAACGGGATTTTGACTTTTAATTTTGGCCAATTTACAAGTAATGATAAGAAATAGATACGTTGGGCGACCTAACAGGTCTTCATCAAACAACTACAAGAACGACATCGGCTTCGTGATTTTCCATTAAGAGTTGTTGATCCTTTCTTCCTACCATGTTCCGGATTTTGCATTCAATTATAATGTTTATGTCATTCAACTTTTAAGTACATTTATTCATTCTTAGAAAGTTCTACATATTTTTTACATACAATTTTTGTACTAATGATCTTATCTTTTATTTTAAGAGAAAATTTTTACTGCATTTAACATATATATCTTAATCACATAAAATCACTTTATATAAACAATAACTATTAGTTATACGAGATATTCATACCATTATATAAAAGACTTATGTTATATGTCATGATTTTAGTTGGTTAAAGCATATTGAAGTTTTTTTTTTTCTTATTTTGGTGTAGGTATTGATTTATGGGCACTAGTGCAATTTGTTAATAAGATCTGCTTTGCACATTATTTATTGTTATTTATGTTAATCACAAATTTGTATTCATTGTGTTAAAATTTTAAAATTTAGGAATAAAATTTGGCTTTTTGAAATTATGTCTCACTCTTACGTAGGATAATACAGAGGAAAAGAAGACATGACATAGAAAAAACACAACTCAAAAAATATTCGTAGAAACATAAAAGTCTTCATAGAAGCTATGACTTGTCCATCAACATATTAGGATAATTGTAGTTGAATTTTGAGTTTCTGAAAATGATTTCAAACCAATTTAATATTATGAATTAAAAGATTTGATTTATTTTTTAATTTTTAACTAATTGTTAAGATTATATTGAAAACATTGAGATTTTTGAAGATTCACATACGCATTCTAATAAAAAAGCTCCTTACAATTAAGGAGACTATCAATGTCTTCTAGATATATATTATACAATATTGACTGCATTATTTGAACAGTCTAATCAGAGTTAGGTAATCGATATTCTCGGCTCACAACGGGACATACCACTAAACGCTAATCATAATTATTCAAATCGAAGTAGCATTACAATACAACAATACTCTATTAGAAAATAACATAAAAAAAAAACTCTATTAAAAAATATTAGAAAAACAGTGATTAAAACGTCAGGAAATATAAAGAGAGAAAAATTTCACTGTGGAGTTGTTTTGTACTAATTCAAGTGGGGGGCCACAAGTTTTGATTATATCTTGGCCTCAAGTGATTATCACCTATCCGTCAAATCACCTGCGAAATTCATCATTATTTCATGCGTGTGATTCGCCACAAACGCTACAGAATCGTGGGTGGTGGCAGTCTCGTAATTTTTCTGGAACTAGAAGCCTGCTTTGAATAATAACATGGATACGACCTTACGATAAGGAGACAAGGAGATTTGAGCGTGGGATGGACGTCACGCGCGCGTGGTTGTCAACTCAGAGACACATTTCAGCTGGGTTGTGCACGAGACGTGGCAGATGTGGGGCCACCAACAACAGCATTGGTAGGGGACCACAACGATCGGGGGCCAACCAAGGGTGATCTAATGGTTTACTGAAACATCAATCAATCCATCAATCATCTCATTGTACGGACTTGATCTTGTCCCGCTTTGCTTTCAGTTTTTCAGATGGTGAACCTACGCGTGTAGCAAGAGCGTGGCTTCACAGGTGGGATTCGGTACAGAGGATTGGCCCAGCAAAACTACTTATTAGGCCAGATTAAGTTGGATTGAACATAAACTGAGCCGATCGCAAATATCATATGCCTGAGCCCAACACAGCTTTATTGGGCTTGATTAAGTTGGATTGAACATAAACTGGGCCGATCGCAAATCACATACATATGTTGTTACTGCAATTGTGAAATTTGGATAGTTTTATGTATTATATTAGATTACATTAATTTATGTTTATAAAATTTATTTTATCAAAAAAAATGTTTATACAAGTTAGATTTTCTTTGGGATTGTTTATACCAATGAAATAATCACTTATTTCATAATGAAAAGTCCATAATACCCTTACTTTAATAATAATTTTACAAACTAATAATTTATTTTAAAAGCACACTTAGTCTCGCCATAAATTAAACTGTTAGTTTGTGTTATTGGGTTATTGATAAAGTAAGAAACCTAAATGAGGTGGCATTTCAATTGAGTCATTAAATATTGTTAGCCCAAAATAGGTCAATTGTACGAATTTTGTAGGGAACAATCGAATGGTCAATTGTACTAATTTTGTAGTGAACAATCAAAGTTTGATAACCTTTTGTTTTCCCACATAGTGAAAAAATGTCCGAGGGCCTCTCTCTCTATATATACTGTATACATACAATTGTTTTTTAGAATATAAATTAGTATTGAGACGGAATATGACTTAAATTCACAATCTTAATTTTTGGACGTAAAGTATTTATCATTGACTTACTTGGACTTTTGTTTATCTTCTACACTGGCTGCACATAAAGACGAGAGGTTGATGTAACCAATAGATGGTTTGGTATTGAAAATGTAATTTGAGATGGTCAGGGCATGCCAATAGTTGTCGCTGCTAAAGGCTGTTCTGATTCATCGAAGTAGCGGAGGCTAGAGCTGTTCTGAAAGGTTTTCAGTAGGCATCTCTTCGTGGTTGCTTTCCTATTCCATATAATTGTAACAATAATGAAGCTCGCTTTGTTGCTAGGTGGGCTGTAGGTGATTGTTTGTCTATGACTTGGGCTGGCTATTTAAGGTTGAGGAAAATAATGCTCAGCTGTTCAACAATAATGCTCAGCTATTCAACCACCGGACAAAGTTGGGTTTTCATCATTCCAGTCATTCGAAATTTAACAAAGCTAAAGCCACTTTGTCCAAATGGTTTGCTCCCCCACATCAGTCATCACACTACTGTGCATGTTTATATCTTTGATTCTTAGCTCTGCAAAGAACAACACCTTCTTCAAATTGGACAAGTGTTCTCTCAGCATTTACTTGGCACGATTTCATCTCCATAACGTGTTATATCTACTTCTTGTCTTCTAAAATTGGTTACCAAGCAGAAACCGAGCATCTACAATAAGAGAAATCAAAGCTAATAAAATGTCATCAAAAGGAAACACTTGAAGTAAAAAATTACGGGAAAGAAAGAGGGTCAGAAACTCAGAAGAAACCCTCATTGACCTGACTAGTCCCACATCGTTAACACAGAAAACATAGCTCTGCTTCGTTTGATATAAAAGGCACGCGAAGCCTCTCTGCAACTCATACCTTTCTCGGCCTTTTGGCTAAGATCAAGTGTAGTATCTGTTCTTATCAGTTTAATATCTGATACGTGGATCATTGATCCACATGATATTAAATTAATTTTTTTAGGGGGAGAGTCCACTACAGTAGCTTGCTACTGGGCCTCTCGCGCGTCGCCCATGCGTTGCACTACTGCACGGGCCTGGCGCACCCAACCAAAACCAGTTTAATCTTTTTATGCTCTACGCTCTAAAACGAAGTAGTTGTAATTTTTTTTTTATTTTTTAATTTTCTGAAAACAAGAAGTAGTTGTAAATTTGTCGGACGTGTGTGATCAAATTTAGGTGGCAATGTGTAACGTCAAACAATGCATTCTTCACCGAGATAATTTTATTTGTATCCTCCTTAAGGTCATTTGTCACATATTCTGCGAATAAAAAGGAAAATAAAAAAGCCTCCTAACCGTCTAGATCCGTTCAATGCTGCAGAAGCTCACTCATGGCGACACTCTCTCACTCGCCTAGCTGTCTTTCCTGCACTTCTCATAGGCTCTACTTGTCTCGGAGTCACGACCACAGCCAGTCCCAGCTGAGCTCGAACCCTCGACAACACCTGCAACGAAACTACTTGACATTCACAATCTGTGCTTGTTCAGGCAACAAATCTTCTTCCAGGTTCAATTTGATTCTCTGTTTTCATTTTTTAGATGATTTTCGTTTATTAACTGACTGGTGAGTTGTTTAATTATTAGGTCTTCTAGTAGTAGTAGAAAGGTGAGGAGCAATGAACAACTGCGCGACGAAATAAGGGAGTTTCTGTCTTCGGTTGGACTTCCAATGGCTCATGTACCTTCCATGAAGGAGCTTTCAGAGCATGGAAGGTTCTTTTTGGTTGTTTTTTTTTTTTTTTTTTCATTTGGTTCTTATTTTGTTTTGTTAGGGTTTAATTGTGTTGCTTGATAGTTTTGGAATCGATTGTCGTAATGCTTTTTACTATCCGATTTGGCCCTGGTATTGTATTCTCATATGTGTGTGACTTTTTTTTTTTTTTTATAATTTTTATTTAGAACTTTATTTTGGTGAGTGATTTTCTCTTCAATATTGACTTCAGAAGTTTAACTTGTTTGCATTTGTTTATGTCCAATGTATTGTAGGAATGATCTTGCGAATATTGTGAGACGAAGAGGGTATAAACTTATTAGAGAGCTTCTTACTAGCTCAACAGAAACAGACAGTGATGTATTCATTGCTGACAAAAGCTTAGCAGGTCAATATATGTTTATTTCGTTTGTTCATGAGTTCTCATTTCAAGTCCACAATTATTGATGCCTTCTGTAATTTAAAAGGTCAGGATGAGAAGGTGAACGAAAATGTTGAAGCAGTTTCCTCGTCAGTTGAGGTTCTAAGTAGTAGGAAACTATACAGGAAGTATAGATAGCAGTTCAGATCTCGTCTCTGATGGCCAGTAGTTGCATGGGAATAGAATCTTCAGCCAATTTCTCACTAACGGAAATGAAATTGTATACTTTGAATACTCAGAATGAGAATGTGGACAATATAATTGAAGACATTTACTTATCTACTGATGTTTCGAACATGGAACACCTTTCCAGTGGGTCATCTACTGAGGAAGATCTCAACCTTGATGACTCAATTTTGCTGCCAGTAGAATCCCCATCTAATTCATCCTTGGAGGAAATGGATTCATTCTATGTAATAGGTCAGCATGAGAAGGAGAACGATATAGCTGAAAAGGTTTCTTCATCAAGTGATGTATTAATTATGGAAAATTATTCCGGTGGTTCAAATTCCGATATTGCTTTCAACTTGGGTGAACATGATTACATGCCACAAACAACTTCAGCCCCTACAACCTTGAAGAAAAGGTTGCCAAATTTATTCAGAATGGAGATTTAGATATGATAGAGGGTAAGTTCTTAATATGATTTAGTTTGAGTTTACTTTATTGATATATGTTGTGGGTCCTATTTAATGACTTTGACATGTTGGTTCCAACAAAAATGCAATGTACTTGACTTAAAAAATGCAGTTTATTTTCTGAAATGGTGCATGTCTAGCTTCTGTAGTCAGCTTGTTTACTTGCATCTAAACTGAGAAAGAAATCTTAGAAGAGTCTCATTCTTACAGAAATACTGCTTTGTTTATCAAGTAAAAAAAAATTAATTATTATTAGGTTTAATTTTTAGTGTTATATTTTGAGCTTGTGAGTTGGCAAAGCATTGTAAGTATGGCACTGTATACAGTATAGTGTACACACGGATATAATACACCTGTAAGTGGACTTAAAACCTTTTTTATTATTGAGACTTGGAAACTTCTGGTTTTCAGCCTCCTCATAGGCTGTCTATTATGAACGTTTTGAATATTTTATGATGCCTCTTTCAGTAAAAGCTCCTACGTAGTGTCATCGATAATCTGTTGCCATTTGACCATAAGCATGGTATCTCATGTCCTCATTTTTTTTCCTATCCTTCCAGTTGATGCTTCTTTCTCTGGTAACAACTGCCTACCAACTTACCGTTTTACACATTGACCTTCACTTGCTATTTTAGAGATTAATAGATGCAGCTGCTTGATGCTCAGATAATGTCAATGGAATTGCAAAGGAAACTGCTGCTAAAGAAAGCAATGGAGTCACTGAAGGAGAGGATGCAATAGAAGTTAAATCTAGGACCCCTGGTGCAAAGGACTCAGAACATGCTGATGATGATGGAGCATATGGTGCTGTGGTATCAAATGGGAGTGCACCGACATCCAAGCAGATTGGCCCTGCTGCATCTGTGAATTATCCTCTTAGGTTAGTGTTATACATCTGGTTAGAAGATGTGTGGCTCATACATATTGAATATTGTTCTTAATTTTATGTCTCAAACTATATAAATTACTTCTAAAAGCCTGCACATTATCATATCTAGAGTGATAGAGCTAGTGGTGAGATAGTCATTTTGTTGCAATCAGGAACAACTCTTTACTGTAATCATATAATCCATACCAAAAAACCGAAAATGAAGGAGTTGAGATGATAACAAAGTTACAAGAAATGGAGAAATTGGGAGAAGGAGAGATTTTATTTGCATGTATTCAGCCAAAAGAGAGAGGGAGATTGTGAGATAAATTGCCATATGTATAGGCTAATGAAAGAGAAGCCGCATGTATGAAATGCCACACTTCAATGGACAAGTGTTATACCAAAATAACTTTGTCAGTATGAAGCACAATTGAAATTTGAATGACATGAAGAGAAAGAGTTAGACATGTGGAAATCCACTTAGATCGACAATAGTTCCTCTTGGATTTCGACCATTTTATTGTATCCAAATTTTGCTAGCACAAACCCAGTGGAACAAAAACCTTGGCAAAACATACCTAATGATTTTTGGATTTGGGGTATGTTTTTAGATTGTATAAATCAAGATAAGGATACACTAACATTTTATCTTTCAATATTGCTACTTCAGGAGCATATTTATATGGATCACTTTACATAAAGCTAATTGAATAACATTTGTCCGTTGAAGTGTTGCATATCATATATGTGGCCTCTCTTTTATTAGAGTATATATATGGCAATTTATATTGTAATCTCCTTCTCTCTTTTGGCCAAATATAGAAAATAATAAAATTGCTCCTTTTCCATATTTCCTCTTTCTTGTAATTTTGTTATGATCTCTGCTTCTTCAATTTTGGTTTTTTGGTATGGACTGATATTATTCACTACTTATTATGAATTTGAACTTGTTTTACAATCAGTTCATCCTCCAACTTATGCTCCCATATATTCTGTCTCCCTTTCTGTTTCTATCTTTTTCTGTGTAAAATTGTTGATAGGTGACTGAATTTTGGCCTGTAATATAGGTATTAAGATTCTTCTGACACTTCAAAACAATTTTTGTCCTTTTTTCTTTCTCATTCAAAAACACCATACACGCCTTTTGTTCACCACGAAGAAAGAGGACAATATAAAACTTTGAACATTTAGGGTGTGTTCAGTGACGTTTTTCACCCACGATATTGGCCTTTTAAATTTAGAAAAATAGATGAAATGCATTCGTTATATGTTTCCAGAAAATGAAAAAGGAAAATGAGTTCTTCATTTAGTACTTTTATAATGTAGAAGTGGAAATACATCATTTAGCTATTTTTCTTGTTTTTCTACCCAATATCTAGTACACATGAACAACCTCTGCCCAATGTCCATCCATTCCTTTCGCTCTGGCCTCTGCTCGATCTCTCTCCAGCAGCCTCTCTTTCGTTATTTACTATTTTCAACTTCAACCATAAGTACTTTTGAAATTTCTCACTGATGATTTTTTTCCTTTTCCTTGAAATTACAGTTAATTCTCACTAGTGATTTTCTTTGAATTAGAGAGAGAATCTGGAGTGGGAAGGAGAAGATTATAGCTTATACAATTTTGGTTGCAATTTAAGGATGAAAGAATGCTTAATGGTGTAGAATTGAGTTGCTTTTAGCTGAGATTTGGACACAAAAGCAAAACACAAGGGTTACAATGTCTTAGGTGAAGAAACTAAGGAAGTTGGTGGTGGATTGAGTCCAGAAGAGGAACAAAAGTAAAGAGATTGTGTATGTGGAAGATATGGGTCTAATAATACTTAAAAGTTTGATACATGTAACAAGAATTTCAGCTTCACTTGATACGTGATTTTTTTTTTGTTTTCTTTTTTATTTACCAAATAAATAATAGATTTGATATATATACTATTTTATCTCATACCTCCTTTATTTTATTATAATATTATTACTTCATTTTTTTTAATTACTATTTTCAATGATTGCTACTAGAGACATTTTCATATCCTAATAATATGGAAATCATCATTTTCAAATTAATATTGATAGAACAATTAAAGCTTAAAGAAAAGATTTGCAATCATGCCCTTAGTTTTGTTGTAGTTTTTTAAATAATCTTTCTCTGAATCCTAAACGTTCCTCTTATTCCTTCAGATTTAGTAATTGAGTGCCATGTAAGAACACAGACAGAATTTATATTGCATTTTGTTAACTTTTGCTCAATTATTTGACCTTTTTTTTTTTTTTTGATATATATTAATTTTCTGTTTTTCATTATATTTGGATTTTATTGGTTGCTGGGTGTTTTTCTTTTGTTATTTTAAATGTTTACAGGGATGATCACTCAGCCGCTGAAGAACCGATAGGTGCTGATTCTGATGAGGATTCAGATGTTGAGGTCATTATATCTTCTGTGTCATTATATTGATTTCAGTTTTGATATTGGGATATGCATCTCTTGAGTTATTTGTTTCTATGACACAGACCAATAAAGGGGAGAATCAGCTTGAGATTAATCATCTGAAGTTTATGCTGGTAATAATATGCATTGAACTTTGTGGCCTCCTAGTTTTAAACTCCTGCCTGGTTGTAAATTTTATTACATATACTAATTAATTTTATTTTATTATATCTTTTAATGTGCTAAGCATCAAAAGGAGTTGGAATTGTCAAGGTTGAAGGAACAGATTGAGAAGGAGAAGGTATGTGGAATTATTTTTGAAGGCATGTTTTGTTTGAGGTTTTGCTATCTAGTCTGTCTTACCATCCACCATGGGCAGATAGATTTCTGCGTCTAAATCTCCAAATATCTTGAATGCAATGGATTTGTTTAAAATTTTATAAATTACAAAATTTTCTTAATAAAACTGGAAGAATCCAGTTATCGCATCAAAGTTCCCTGGTTTTTATGGTATTGTTGTTAAGTATGTTAGGTTATGCTGAGTGGTAGTTTCCACGAATTTATGTTGATGTACAATTATAGATATTATCTAGCAGGAACTGTGACAAGTATTGCTTCAGTACATTATGTTCAGTTGAGTTAATAGAAGAGCAGTTTTTATTCGCAATAATCACTGAATTCATTAAATTTCTTTCTTTTCTTTTTGGCTTTCAGCATGCTTTGTCTGTTTTGCAAACCAAGGCAGAAACAGAAATCGATAAAGCTCAAAAACTCATCTCTGAAAAAGATGCTGAATTACATGCTGCTGAAGAAAGCCTTTCGGGATTAGAGGAGGTATGGCATATGCCTTTTCTGCTACAATCTGTTCTACTTAATGTCTAATTTGTAAAGTCAGCATTTTGGTGGTGATGATCTAGATTTTTCTCTGAATATGAAAATGCCTGGAGGCCAAATTTGAGTGCTAGAAAATTTTTCGTTTATGTAGGCATCATGGTCAAAATTGTAAAAGATGTTGTGCAAACAATTATCAATTGAAATGGTGCATTGCTTACTTTTTATTGCTGATTGAGTGAAACTTCTACATGATGTCTATAAAATATTTTGTTGAGCGCGACACATGATAAATATAAGTTCTTTAGTAAGTTTGATTGAAGAAGCCTTCAGTTCTGGAATTCCAGGGTTCCCCTTCCTGCCTCTGCCAACATAATATATATTTTTGAGTCTGTATAAATATTCATTAAATCAATACCCAATGTTACCTGCATCTGGTGTATTGGTGTTTGGGATATTTTATATTGCGTTGCCTTTAATTTTGGTCCATTAAACGTATAGATGATTAAATGTTGGATTTTGACAGCAAACAGCTTAAAGCAGTCATCGATAACGTTTTCACCTGTTATTTATTTTATTCATTTATATTGTGGTAATGATGGTAGAGTTGGAGGTCTTGGACCAAATGACTATGAGTGGTGTAACACAGACGATCAACTACCTAGTAACTGTAAAAGATTGTTATATTGGGAGGGCAAGATAGAGTTTTCTGACATTTAGATTTTGGCTTGTATGTTTCGTTATTGACTCCTTGTGCCAAGCAAATGAAGATCCACACTCTCTGCTATGCTTACTGACTGGAATTAATTTATGGGCTTTTATCAGGTTCAGCTCCAATACTCTGGAGATGGTGACATCGTGGAGGTGGCAGGTAGCTTCAATGGTTGGCATCATCGGATCAAAATGGATCCTCAGCCATCTTCTAGTGTCATAGAACCCATTGGATCAAGGTGTTTGTTTTTTATTCTCTTGTCAAATGAGTGCCCTGCCCTTATAATCGATAATCACTCTTGATTTTTAGTTTACAACTTTTGTGTAATGCTTCTATGATCTCAGCATTGGTAACTTGTTCCATTGTAGTATGTAAGATGTTTTGGGTTTAAGCTTCCGTTTCCTTCATTAGTTAAAACACAGCAATTGCCTGCACTAGTTGAAATTTATTTCAGCAATGGTCCCATCATTTCCTTTTGCCCAATGTTCCTGTTCGTTTGGGCTCTTTTGGTTATTCCGCTAATGCTCTGGGCAAGTAGGACAATGTGATGATATTCTATACATAACCTGGGTTTATTGATGGAATCGACATTTAAACCACCTAAAATTTCCATCAAGGAATTATTAATGCGTTGAGAGAGGTAGGGCTTAATTGAAGGACTAATTTTGTTTCTGTCTTCAACTTCCTTGCCTATTTGCCTATTTTTTTTTCACTCTACCTGGCAGGGTTAATTTTCAGTCATTGTGCTGATTGCATATCATGATATGTTGAACAATTTGACAAAGAAAAGTCTGTGAGCTCACAAAAATGCAGTTAGTATCTCGGTTCAACACTAATGTCTCTGCTTGTATAAACTTTTTCTTTTTCAAATATCGGTATTTTAAATTATTTAGGAGACTGGAAATAGTGTAAATTTATTCCGAGGCTTTTACCTTTCTCGTTTTTTAAGCTACAATCAAGAGTTCTGAAGTCTGGACCTGTCTCAGCATTAGGAGCATGAGACAGCCATTAGTAAGTACCTGACACTTGGACATGTCATAAAATTGGCATGTGTCATCAATGTCGAAAGTTTTTTTAAGTGTAGCAAGATTGGTCCTTGTTCTAGCCACTGATATTGTGCTTTTCATTTTTTTAGCATTTCGTGCTTTCTATGGCTTATGCATTTACACTTCTTTTGTACTTGATGCTTAGAAATGGTAAAGATATAATTGCTTACATCAGCAAAATTTTCCAGGAAATCCAGACTTTGGTCAACTGTGCTGTGGCTATATCCTGGGACATATGAGGTGTGTAGATCTTCCATCTACTCTCAATATAACAATATATTTATTTATTTATTTTTTTAAATCAAAGAGAAGTATATAGCTCAATCATGGGCTTTGCAACCAATATAAAGTTATAATGTCTTGCTATTCAAATTGAACTCGTGAAACTTATACTTGTCAATTTTCATTAATATGTCTGCAAAACTTGAGACTTTGAAAAAGCTTTTTCTGGTTCTTATTGCATGGAATGAGTCCATCTCACAGGTTTAATAGTAGTTATCATGTGTAATTTTGTTTATAATGTCAATCCTAACAATGATCTACATTGGTGCTTCCTGTTGATTTTTTGTGCATATTATTGTACTTCTCTGAAAATGAATCCAGATGCTCTTTCAGCCAAAAAGAAGGGGGAATTAACAAGATACTGAATTATGAATTCCTCCATTCTGCCTGTGGCCTCTTCTAGTGTATTATGCTCTTTGATTGAATGTGTCAGTAATTCTGAAAGAAACCTTTACTGAGTCCTGGTCCCAATATAGCGGGATTCTATAATACAACGAATATGGAAAGATAAAGGTTCTTTTCAGATACTTTGCCACTCTTTTGGCCAAGAACTGCCAATATTGCCTCAACTATGTTAAGTTTGGAAGATATGCAGCTGCTTCCTTATTTAGTTTCTGAGGTACCAAAAAAAATAGTGTGGCTGGTATTGGGGCATAGACTTGTATTGGTTCTAGTTAAATCAATATTAATGTTCTGCATGTTTTCACTCACGGCATTTGTTCATTGCAGATATTTGTTATAAAAATGGCTATTTAGGTGGGAAAAAATATTTTAACTGTGAAGGAGTTTCATTGTTGATTATTAGCCATCCTTCTTAGAGAATTGCTTCCAAGGACATGAATTTGTAATCTAGCAATTTTTGACAGTGTCTGAATTGTTCTTTAAGCATGACTGGTTTATTAAAAAAAATGGCTATCATTAATTCATTATTCGTATCTGATTTATAAAAGTCTTCATGGTGGCCCCTTTTGTGGGGGTGGTTGTGTACAGGAAATATGGGCTAGGACCTTCCTCCAAAGGATGTGTATTTATCAAAAGAAATGGCTTTATTAAAATCAAATCTACCTTATCTGTTAAAGATCTGCTATATGACCATTATATCTTTCTTTGTTGTTAATGACAAATCCTTCATAGCTTGTTATTTCATTTTAAGTCTTGTTTAACTGCAGATAAAGTTCATTGTTGATGGTCAGTGGAGAATAGATCCTCAGAGAGAGTCAGTTTCCAGGGGTGGCATATCTAACAACATTCTTAGCGTTAAGAGATGACATGATTTCAACAGTGAGGGGAGCCTTAATAAATTTTCTACCCCCAAGGTAAAATTAATTTTTTACTTTTCAGAGTTCTGGAAGATTGATTTGAAATCCCAATCCAGGCATGGTGGACCTTTTATACTTGGTAAAATGAATCCTATCAAATTTGAGGCCCAAACAATAACTCGAAGCACTGTTGGTGGATAATTGTGAGGAATCTTGAATGCTAGATTCAGGATTAGGAAGTGTGTAACAACAGCAATTGGATTTTACACATTTTGCTCCCATTTCTGATGAATCTTTCTATTATGGCACCATCGAAATTCATGTGGTTTTTATTCTTAAATTCTTCAAGATTTTGAATTGTGATTAGCAATATATTTCTAGATGATTAAATTATGGATATTAACTGTTTCCTCATTGAAGTAGCTAGTTAATTTTATCTTCACGTCTTCTATATCTTTGCAGTGCCTTCTTTTGATCTCTGTATTCTCTAGTGTGTGTATATGTTTGTGTAGTATTAAGTCATTACTAGGTACATGTAATAATTATAACTATTGTGGATAGTGTACAGATAATAATGGCGGACCTGTATTGTATCATGCCATCAGAATGGGAAGTGTTGAAGCTGGATGCCTGTAAAAATGGACCTACTGATTCTTGCAGATTTTGGATTGATGCTGCTATTCAATGCTGTATACAAGAGGGGATTTAGTTTGTTTTGTAATTTTTGTCATTACCTTCGTTCACTTTTTCAAAAATCGTCCATGTTTATTAAGTTATTTTATTGTTAGGAGAACCTGAGTGATTGCATCAAGAATCCTCATCTTTGATGGGAAGGGTGTGTAGTTAAGATCAACACACTTGCGGTGCTACTGCTATAGTGTATATAAGTCGAAATTAGTAGCTACTGATGTATCTCTCATATTTTAATAAATATGTAAGTATTGAAATTCTTGCTACTTCAAAAACTTGTAGGTGGTTCTTAAATAAATCGTTTGAGAGGCAGGATTGGTGCGTGATTAAAATTGGAAGCCTCAGAATACTGGTTTTTGATCTCGTTGGCTTCTCATTAGATAAACCAACATCGAAGGACAAATTCACCCAGGCTTCTATATAACTTGCTTTAATTACATAAATTTTGAGAAATGATGTTGGATTGTGACATCAATTAGTACATATTTGTTTTTTGTGTTTGCCAATTTTTAATTTTGATTTTTTTTTTTCACACCATTTTTTAATAGAAATGACTGAGTATTTCTCTTAATCTTTTAGGGTTAAAGGTTCACGTTTCACTTTTATTTTAGTAGAACACAAGGTGTGTAAGTTTATTCTTAATAAAAGTTGTCATTTTTCGATTGTAGGAATAGTTATTCGGATTGTGTTATTAATGATTAATTTTAGAATGTTCCTATAATCTTATGATCTATAAGATATCAAGGGTAAAAATATGGAATTTATTTTGAATTCTATCTTGGCAAATGGAACTCTACCAACTTGATCATAGTTAGCAATTCATATAATGAGATAGCCATGTACAAAAAAGTATGGTTCGAAAAGAATGGGCGTATGGGGACCACGTTGAAGACTGGAAAGGTCTAATATTTAGTATTGGCGTGTCTGTTTCCTTACCTTTCCCACTTCGCCTCTTCCCTCTCTATCTCTACTTTCCACTCCCACACTCCAAAAACACAGAGTGTTTATGCAACTTCACAAATGGCCAAGGTAAATGCTTCTGCAATTCTCTGCCTCAACACCTCCTCATCTTCTCTTCTACCTACCTCTTTCCCCATTGCTCCACCAAATACTTGTAGAATATCAACTGCCTTCTCTTCTTTTACATTGTCTGCAACTTCAAATAGGAGGGGTCTCCTTCCTCAGTATTTTGCTTTTAACAATGAGGTTGTTGAACGTAGTACTATTGATGATGCTGAACATGTAAAAGAAGAAATGGAAGAGTCTAGAGAGACACTGTTGTACTCCCTCTCTCCTCTACCTTTGCTGTTTGTAGCTGCACTTCCTGGAGGTATGCATTATTGTTTATCATCTTCTCTTCAAGTGTTACGTTTTTTTTTGTTCCATATTTGAAGCACTTATTTTTAGAATTCATTAATATTTTTAGACAAGAAATGTCTCATTGACAATTCCAGATGGACTTCAGTTAAAGTCACAACTTAAAAAATCCAAAAAATAGAACCAATTTCTTCAAAACACAAGTCTCAACACGAACAAAGGGGGTTACTACTATAGCTTTCATGACTCACTGTGTTTCTAAAATGCTCGTTTATGTAGTTTCCAAGTCTAATATCTTCTACTCTTATAAGTAGTTATTATTGGTTTTACCACCTGACCAACAGCTGGGGCCGTTAGATCTCTCTCTGGGCCTTTTGTTGAGCTTGTGAAGTCGTGGAATCTTCCTGACTGGCTTGTGCACTGGGGTCACCCTGGCAACATGGTATATTTCCTTCTTTCTGCTTCCCTTCATTTGATCTAGTTTTTATGAAGTTATTGCAATTATATACATCAATTCTCATGTCTGTATGCTCATGTCCTATTCCTAGGCAGTTGTGCTCTTTGCCATGGGTGGTTATGGAACATATCTAGGTTTCCGAATTCGTTTTTCTGATGATGTGGTGAGAGCTTCATCGCAAATCTGTCCATGCCTGCCTTATCATAATCACCAATACCTTGAATCTTGATACGGTCTGATCATTGCAGGAGGAGAAGGCCAAAGCAAAAGACTTGCACCCAAAACTTCTTGGGGGCATGTTTTTCTTCTTTGCTCTCGGAGCAACTGGTGGGATTACATCACTTCTCACCTCGGACAAACCAATCTTCGAAAGGTCTTTCGCAACTTAAATTTCTTTTCTAAACTCTAGTTGCTCCTCAAATAATAGCTTGGAAAGGGAATGAATATGTTAATTTAACTCTTGTGCTCTCTTTATTCCTCCATAGCTAAGTACTATATATTTGTCTGCAGTCCTCATGCTGTTACAGGTTTCATTGGCCTTACTCTCTTGGCTATACAAACCATTTTGCCCTCATTATTTGAGGTAATAACACAATTGTTTTCTCCTAAAAGGTAATATAAGTATACTATTAACAGAAATTTTCAGGATTGTCATACTCTTTCATTTCCAATTATGACTGTTCCCTTTTCAATTCTCTTTCTTACACTTCACTTATGTGCAGGGTAAACCTGAATTAAGAAACGTCCACGGCATATTAGGCAGTGGTATCATGACACTGTTTCTTGTTCATGCTGCTCTTGGCCTCCAACTCGGTCTCAGTTACTGACCACAACATTTTCCTTGTCCATTCCCCTAGGACTAGTGTCATTTTTTTTGCATATCATGATCGATATTCTTTCTGGCAGCCTAGTCTGGTAGTGGAAGAAATTATGACAAAAGAGATGGTAATACTTACAGGGCTTGTGTATTTTCAAACATCTGAGTTTGATAAATGTTACTTTGTCAAAACCATATAGAAAAGGTGTGTTATTGCAGTGCCTGCAGTGGCTATTATTTATTTATAGAGGATGCTATTTCAACGCATAGATATGCAAGTAAAAACGTATAAAGCCACCTAAAAAATTTCTCCCCTCACCCAGTTTGAGCCCAAGAGCCAAGTTGATGAATGTAAAGAAGTGTCAATCTATCTATGATACAATGTAGAATTTAAAGAAAATGAATTATTTTGTTAGATCTAGTTTCTATTACAATAGAATAGAAATCTATTTATAGGCATAGATAATTACATAAAATTGGATATATATTTATGCAAATGATCAAATAATTAAGATAATCATAAACCTTTATATATAACAGATTCATATTTGGAAGAATCAAATATTCAATGTTTATTGATTTTTCATGCTTTCTTAGATTAAATATGCGTGTTTAAAATTTTATTCAATTCATCTGGGTTGAGAATTATAACTAAAACTGATACAATTGAATTCAGTTGCCAAATGCCTAGATTAGATCTAGATGCTGAAAATATAATGTGATTGATTCAGTCAGTGATTATTTTTCATTATGAAGTCTATCCTAGTTGTTTTGTTTCCATCATTAATCTAACTATTAAATAAATAAATATCATATGATCTCAGTTGGCTATGAATTCACTTTAACAGTACGGCTAGATTTTAAAATTTTAAGATTTGATAAAAAGTGTGTTCTTTTCAGATCAAGAACACATTACATACATTTTCGTGTTTTTAATATAAGTGATAAAAGACACATCACATCGGTGGTTGGTAATTGAATATCCTCTTTAATCATAAAATGTAAGTTTAAATTCTATTCTTATTTTATTAAAACATAATGTATAATAATGAGTTTTCTTGGGTAAGAATAATCATCTTTTTATATGTAAAAATAATCATTCAAATCGTATTATCAGTGATAACAGTCCGTTCGTTAGTTTTTCTGATTAAAAAAAAGTTGAAGAAAAGAAAAAACGTACATGGATTGGCATGTGAGAGTGAGGGGTCGTCATGTGAAAGTGAGAGGTTGTTTGTCTTTTTGTCTGAAGATTGAATAATATTGTTGAAAACTAAAGATTGAAGACTGAATAGTGATTGAAATTTGAAATTTGAAAGACATATTTTTTTTTTCTTTATCTCTGAATATATAATAATCTTATTTATTTTTTGAAGTTAAAATTATTTGAAAATTAATAATTTAATATTTATATATTTTTACAATGAATTATTATATAACTTTATTTAATATAATACAAATAATTATAATAAATTATTTAACAAATACTAAAACACTTATATATATAATAGTTTTATTCATGATGAAAATATGATAAATTATTATAATAGAATCAATTAAATTTATAAATTAAATAAAAATAAATAAAATAATTTTAAATTGAATTATTATTGTAACAAAAATTAGAATAATAAAGTAATATACATTTTATACTAAAATTAAAATTTGGATAAATTTAAAAATATATTATTTTGAGAAAGATAAAATTAGTGTAATATATTTATAAAATCATTAAATGATTTAGTATTTAGTGAAAAGTTAGAAAATATAATTTTTTATTTTCAGTAATTTTTGAATAATTTTAAATTATTTGATCAACTTAAAAAAAAAATTATTTAATTGATTTAATTAAATATCATTAAATATTAAGTGTAAAAAATAAATTTATTGAGCGAGCAGCAGCTGAGGTGATCGATATAGTAGGACCCACTCACCAACCCAACCAATCATACCAAACTTTGGTTGGCTGCTATCCTCTGCAGTGCACCGACAATTCCCCTTCTCATCTCGACCGTCTACACCCCACTCATCATCCTTCTCCCAACCAAATCCAACGCCACCAACCCAGAGGAGCATAAAAGGTGGAAAGGCAAATGGAAATGAAGCGAAAAGAGCGGGCGAGCAAAGCAAGAACCGAGAGAGGGAGAGAGAGAGCGAGTCAATCGAATCCTCTATAAAATCTCTCACTCTCTCCCCAACAACGCTTCTCTCTTCCTCCTCCTCTAGTTTCACTCACCTTTCGCTCACCGGTACGCTTCCGCTTCTTCTTCTTCTCATATCATGTTACACATTAGATCTTATATTAGCTCTATCGTAATGTTTCATTTATTTGAATCTAGATTTGATTAGATCTTCATTACGCTTATTTAGATCTTAATTACGGTTTTTTAATGGATTCATGTCATCATAAAAACATTAGTGATGTTGTATTTGAGTGTGATATATATGTGTTGGTATGATGATTGTTTGTTTACAGTTGAGAGATGGAGACTTTCCTGTTCACATCTGAGTCAGTGAACGAGGGACACCCAGATAAGCTGTGTGACCAGGTGTCTGATGCTATTCTTGATGCTTGCTTAGAGCAAGATCCTGAGAGCAAAGTAGCATGTGAGACTTGTACCAAGACTAATATGGTCATGGTGTTTGGTGAGATCACTACCAAGGCTACTGTTGACTATGAGAAGATAGTTAGAGATACTTGCAGAGGGATTGGCTTCACGTCCGCCGATGTTGGTCTTGATGCTGACAACTGCAAGGTGCTTGTCAATATTGAGCAACAGAGCCCTGATATCGCTCAAGGTGTTCATGGACATCTCAGCAAGAAGCCTGAGGAGATTGGAGCTGGTGACCAGGGGCATATGTTTGGTTATGCTACTGATGAGACACCCGAGTTCATGCCTTTGACTCATGTGCTTGCTACTAAGCTTGGTGCCAAGTTGACTGAGGTGAGGAAGAACAAGACGTGCCCGTGGTTGAGGCCCGATGGGAAGACCCAGGTCACTGTTGAGTACCACAATGATGGTGGAGCCATGGTCCCGATTAGAGTCCACACTGTTCTCATTTCGACCCAGCATGATGAGACTGTCACCAATGAGCAGATTGCTCAGGACTTGAAAGAGCATGTTATCAAGCCTGTTATCCCTGCTCAGTATCTAGACGACAAGACCATCTTCCATCTCAACCCTTCGGGTAGGTTTGTCATCGGTGGACCCCATGGAGACGCTGGACTCACTGGCAGGAAGATCATCATCGATACATACGGTGGGTGGGGTGCTCATGGTGGAGGTGCCTTCTCTGGAAAAGATCCCACCAAGGTGGATAGGAGTGGTGCGTACATTGTTAGACAGGCAGCCAAGAGTGTGGTAGCTTCAGGGCTTGCTCGACGATGTATTGTGCAGGTCTCGTATGCAATTGGTGTGCCGGAACCATTGTCAGTGTTTGTTGACACTTACAAGACAGGAAAGATCCCAGACAAGGACATTTTGGCTTTGATCAAGGAGAACTTCGATTTCAGGCCAGGAATGATTGCCATCAATCTTGATTTGAAGAGAGGAGGCAACTTCAGGTACCAGAAGACAGCTGCTTATGGTCATTTCGGTCGTGAAGACCCAGATTTCACCTGGGAGACTGTCAAGCTCCTCAAGCCGAAGGCCTAAGTCTGTGGTTTTCTCTGGAGGTAATTTTTTTCAGCACATGGTTATTATCGAAGCCATCGTTATGTTTGTGGGGAGGTGAATAAAGAAGCTTCAACGCATACGTCTGATGTCAAAATCAAAACTTAAATACTTGGGATCTCAGATGCTACAAAGACGTATGCTTTAAAGTTTGAGGTGTTAGCAAACGTAGGGACACATCATAATTGTCATTTTTAATTTGCTTTTCCATTTTTATTGTCATTTAGCAAGGAATTGTTTCTGCAATTAAATTGATTGTTACGCAGAATTTCTGCTAGTATGTCATTGATTCCATTTTGTCAATTTTAATTTGTAATTGTTTTGAAGCTTATTGTGCACCGGTTTGTCATTTATGTACTGTGAAATTGCGAATATATCAGAAGAGAGATTCGATTATATGATTATAAAGAAGGTACACTGTTTGACAAATACAAATCATAAACAACAAACTTAATACAAAGAGATATATCTCAGGAGTGCAACCACAATCGATCGTGGAGGCGTTCTTCACCAGCACCAAACATCTCATCAACTCTTTGACCATCACGGTAGAAATGAAAAGTGGGCGTGTAACGAATATGTTGAGTGGTTTCTGGGCATTCATCGATATCCGCATACACGAAGGAAAGCTTGGGGAAGTTGTTACTCAGCTCGCAGAATGCAGGCAGAATCTGGCTGCACATTCTACACCTGAAATCAATAATAACAATCACAAATCACAATATCACTCAATAATGACACAAAACCAAACCATCAAATGTCTCACTTAACAATTCTTAAATTTAAAGCATTTTGTCACATCCAATCTCCAAGTACTTAAACTTTCTACTCCACTAATTTGTTTTTTCAAACCTAACACTGAACGGAGAAAATCAGTCCTTTAACCATCTACACAAGCACTTATGCCTAGTGATGGTTTGTTTTTTTTATCCTTTTAATTGCCAAAGAAGCTTTATATCAAACACCTTGGGCTCATCATGTAAGACTGTGAAATACAAAACAAGATAATAGAGAGTAGAGGAGACTTACCACGACGCACCGTAGTTGATAACTGCCTGCAACAACAAAATTTAAGAAATACATAAGTCAGTACGTTGAAAAACTAACAAAACAGCAAAAAGGAGAGAGAGAGATGGTTACATACAGGCGTTTTGGAAGATTTAATTTGAAGAAGAATGTCTTGAAGGCTATCATCGGTTGAAGCACTTTCCAAGTTTCCATGACGATTGGGTGGAAGGTTGAGACCCGTGCCCTCGAGGCCTTTCTTCTTCTTATTGTCTTCACCACCCTCCATTTGACAGCCCGGGACTCACTTGCCTTTACCTTTCAATTGAACCTAAGCTTATACGCACCCACCACCAACACACGCGTATCTATTGTCTTCTACCTGGTCATTTTTTCAGATTTGTAGCAAAATACCAACCATTTTACTAGTTTTCCCAAAATGAATACTATCCTTTTTTTTTTATATATTCTTTTTAAAAATTACTATTACACTGAATTAATGATTTATTGGGATATGCTCGAAGCTCGAAGCTCAAAGCAATCACTACTCCGGCTGTATATTCTTATAATCAGTAGATAATTCACACAAGTTTCTAAAATGTTTTCATGAAAACTGAAACTCTATCATTTTTATAAATTACCTATAATGTTAATTATGTTATAATGTTTCTTCATTGTTAGGCAATTTTTAATTAGCCAACTTTTTTTTTTTTTTTTCAATATAGTTCAAGTAAAATATAAGAATTGTGTTATTTTATATTATTATTTCTATTTTTGTTGTACAAAAATAAATTGATTTTTTCAATTATCCCATCCCCAACGCCAACAACCTGTGGCAAGCCGGGGATTCAGGTGGGACTTGAGTTGAGCTGGTGGTGGGGTTGATTTGGCCCAAACATGGGACAAATTAAAATAGGCAAGCACATGCCCAAATCCAGCCCACCCAACACAGATCACAGGAGAAAAGTGCACCCAGAACTGGGCCAGATAGTTGGATAGGTCCTGAGTGTTGTGACAATTAGTTTTAGAGTGACGATATTTCCAATCCTCTAAGATTGTATGTACATCCCTTAATTTCTACATTTTTAATATTCTAATATTACCTTAAATTAAATTATTAACACTTTAATAAAAAGATGATATTGTTATTATTATAATCAAATTTGAATACTCCCAACTTTAAAATCCAATAAAAAAATTGGTTTGTTTTAATAAGGGGTAGTAAAAAATAAGAGCTTTTTGTTGTGTTTTTAGAAGTTTTATAGATGGTGAAAATGAATGTCTAAATTTGAAGAGTTTGTTCTTTTTTTTTCTTTTTTTTTTTCCTTTTTTAAGTTGGTTAAAACTTAGCTTGAGTGAAAATGAAGGTTTTTAGTTTTGTTTGATAGTTTTGCATATAAGGTTTTGGTGAAATACAAGAATTTTGACTGAAAATAAAAGATAACATAATATGGAGAAATCATGAACACAAAACAGAGCATCAAAACAAGCTTAAAAAAGAAAGTTTGATTTTTTTTTAATGTTTTAATTTATTAATTTAATTATCTTTATAATTATTTACTCATAACATTCAAAAGGTAAATAAATGAATAGACATAATTGGTAATACATATGGTGTATTTATAGAATATAAACTTTTAAGAATTTTAATGGGATGTAAATACAAAAAGGGGTGTATATACAATTTTTAAGAGGTGGAAATATTACAACTCTTAATTTTTATATACCCGTTTTTCTTCAAATGCTCTCATTAAATATGATGGATCAACCACATATGTCAAGGACATGGTATTCCAAAATATGGACAATGCAACCATGCCAAGTATCAATACACTCTATGATAGAATTATCCATGGATTTGAATATTTGCAAGAATTCATTATATTTAAAACGGATATGAATACTATTATATCAAAGGTAGAGTACAAATGGATACAATTCTAACATTCATTTTAATTTTAAGGACAAAAATGAATATGATTTGTGGATTTTATCCATATCCAAATTGGTTATTAATTTTAATATTTTATAAATATAACTAATATAATTTTTATTATATAATACCATAATGAGTAATGCTAGATTTTTAAAAAATTTTACCTAAATCTATATCGAAATAATGTGACATGTGAATTATCAAAATCTGATAAATTATAAGATAATGTGATAATTAATAAGATCTTGACAACTCACATATCATATAATTTAACAATAAATTTGAACAATTTTAAAAACCTAACATTACTCCACTATAATTATTAAAACAATTATACAGATTAATAGTGCAAAGATGAATATTCCTATCTCAATTAGATATTCTTTTAAATTTACCTTTCTTATAATAATGGGTGGAGATTGGGGTATTCATCCCCAATCTGCTCCATTGCATCCCTACTAACCATTCTTAGTACCTATCCCATCCACCCTCATAGTATCATCCATGAGTCAAATAAAAGATTGCAAAAACTATAATAGCAGGAGCTCTTGTAAAATGAAGTAGAAGATAAATAGTTCATAAAAACTACTTCAACTGTTCTTCCTCAACAAATTGTAGTTTTCAATGAAGCTGTGAGATTAATTCCCTATTGTGTTGGGACAACTAATACAAATCAGAGTTTTTGAATTCTTCTTTATAGGTTAAATAATCAAGAGAGCTGTGTTATTTTTCTTATTAATTGAAAAGGTTGCTCAGCTATGTAGCATCTGCTTTGCAGTCTTCTTTGACTGTTTTCTTTTCCTCATTCAAAATTAAATCGTCAGCAATCATCTTGCATCAGATTTCAAATGAAGTGGTGCTTCTCACTTCATATGTGCTTAAAGTTGAAAGTGGGCAGTACAGATGTCACATAGGCTTCCCATGTCTCTGAAGCTTGATAGGCAATGCTTAAAGACAGGCAAATCTGCCTGCTTAAACGACTTCAGAGAATGCCCCTGCATGAAACTTTTTGCGCAATGATTCTATAGCTGAATCAATTTGTGCTTTGTCCTGCAACCAGTTATAGATAATTGTCAGAACTAATGTATGATGTTTCTAGAGCAGCTTGATATATATACAAGATAATCTTATACCTTTCCTTCAAAACTAATCACAAGAATCCCTTGTCTTGATATGCGATAACACCCTTCAATTTGCAAAAGACCGCAATTAGAATGAGACAAAGATAGCACTTTGGACAAACCAAAAATCCGGAAAAGTCTTACCAATATGAAGATCTGGGAATTCAAGACAAAGTTTTGATAGAGGTTGAGCGACTTCTACCTGCATTCATGAAAACAGAGTCTACATCAAGCTGTCCTACAAACAATAGAATATCAAAGTTGTGTGCAATTAAATAAATTGAAGTAAAAATTAACAAATCCAATTCTAACAAAAAAGCATTACAACTCTGGGAGATGCTTCTTGGATATTTATTCAACAAAATACTCATGCAGATTCTATTAATATCAATCAAGCTAAGATCTTCAAGAGAACTAGTCATAACATCTCAAGTCCAATTTTTCCGTTTTCATACATACAGAGAGAACATTTCCATAACTGGTGTGTTTATATGCTTCTGAACAAGACTATATAGAATAGGTCAATCATATCTAACATTGCTCCTCACTTCCTAGGCTACTTTTGATGAAGACACCATCCATATATGAGCCAATAACATTTTAAGTAGGCTAATTACATAATGCTAGTGAAAACTGAATATATACAAAATAATCTCGAATTAAGTAATATAATCTGAATTATCAGAGTTCTGTATTATCCTGTGTCTAAAATATAATATAATTTGCATTACTCAAATGTTTCAAGATACAAAACATGAGAATTCACATTTGGTTGACATCGCGTTACTTATTTGTTTGAAGATACCAAAAATGAGAATTCACATTTGGTTGACTGGGAGTGGAACATTAACAAAAATGCTTAAAGTAAAAATGAAGAATCCACTGCTATATGACTTAGACAATGACCAGTTGACATTTAGAACATATAATAGGGCACTCCAAATACAGTTGAAGGTAGAACTGGGCAAGTTGGTACCATGTAGGCAATCAGAAATTTTTATCTCTTGGCAAAATGGAACCACGATTTAAAGAGATTAAATGTGCAACAAAAAATAGCATTTGTTTTAACACATACATCCGCTAGATTTGTTGTCAAGCGCTTTGATGTAAATTGTTCCATCAAGGCTAACGAGCCAGTAGAACCTAGCAGTTCAATCAAACAGGTCCACTCCTTATCGAGCTCAGTAACATTTGTTGCAGCAAGAATGATTACATTTTGACACTTGATCTACAAGACAATCCACAGAGTATCGTTGATTTACAGCAGCGATGCATAAAACAGATCATTTACGATTCTATGTGAGAGAAAAATTTAGTCAAGAAGAAGGAAAAATATCATGTCAATATTTGTCAGTTAGTGCTTCAATGTGGTGTTTAACTGACCATGTAAATTTAGAATTATGTTCATAATTAGTCTCCCAAAAACATACCAGAGGTACAGGCAGTTGTTTATGATGCAACAGTTCAGTAATACCTTCAGGCAACTGAGCCATCTGAAAAGGAAACCCAAGTATGAGAACAAATTCAAGCTATTCAAGCTACAAAGACTCAGATACTGTGCATAATAACTGATATGCAATATGGAAATAAATTTTAAGTTGACGGATTTGCATGCTGGATACATATACCAGTGGAAACAGCTAATAGGAAAAAAGAAGTAGCAACCAATATCAAATCAGGAGAAATTATGATCTTGGGGTGACTACAAAATATGTCTCCTAAAACCTGCAAGTGGAGGCATAAGTAATACAGATTCCCAAAGTAAAAATCAGCATATTAACCTAGTCTAATACCCTTAAATGAAGCAGAAACATAAAGCATCAAATATCCTGAAAAGCCAATCTTTCCATTTTCTTCTGTTAGAGTTCTTAAATATTATTATTTAAGCCCTTACCTACAAGCTTAAGTTTTTTGATGTGGCAGTTATCTTACATTGTATCAAAGCTAGCTAAAACTTAGAGTGTCCAGGTTTAGGTTCAACTCCCTCCCTCCATGTAACTGAAATTGTAGTTTATAGACGTGTTTGGGCTTGGACCACTTGTCAAGTCCATTGATCTTGCATATGATGGGGTGTGCTAGAGTGCTTAAATATTATTGTTTGAGCCAAAACCTATAAGTTTAAGTGTTTATTCTATCAATTATATAACACTAGCAATACAAGACAAACATGCCAAGGGTTGGGTAAGATCTTGACTTAAGAAGATGAAAAAGTTGCACATTAATGTCCTCACTTGTATGGATTATAATAAAATAAAACAGGCAAAGTTCTAAAAGCATCATGCCTTCCATTGAAACACGCAACTTTTACTGCACATGCCTCTTGGTTTGAAATAATCTAATAAAGTTGATCTACGAATCCCTAATAAAATTCACCATGCTAACATACTAAATATTCAGAAATAGTCAATTCTAGCCATCAAATTACCTCATTCCGGTCACCAGTGCAATGTTCACCAATAATTTGCCTAAGATATTCTTCAAATTCTTCATCAGGAGCCTTAAAGTCAACGACAATTGACCAACCAAAATATTAGCGCAAGAAAAAGAGAGACAAACCAGCAATCTTTAGATAAAATGAAACAGAAACCTGAATAATTTAAAATTCAATCATCAAAAAATGCCTTTGCAACAAAGCAAGAAATGTGACACGTTTGGCGTAATATTAGATGTTCAAATATAGCGCTACAAAACAACATACCAGGCGAACTCCAAAGGCTTTGGCAACACCAGCTGATGTAACATCTGAATGCAATGGGCCAACCCCTCCATATATAAACACCTACAAGAACCACAAAACATATGAAGTGTAGGAAAATCAGAACTTAGAAAGCAAACCTTTCACTGCAGAAATCATCGAAAAAGCTCTTTAACAGAACCACATTCAACAGCACCTCATACCATATTATTAGCAGATTTTCGTCGGTCAACCTCTTCTGCAACAGAATCTACCTGATCAAAAAGAAAGTCAAAAAATGAAATGTAAGAAAAGGTTGGTAATTTCAAATTTTAGAGTTCCAGATGTAACTCCACAGACATAACCTAATATTTATGTGCAGATCACTAACAAAATTCCTTTTGTGCTTCCACCTCGTATATGTATGGATACATAAAGGCTTATCGTTAAACAATTTACCTATTAACTTCTATAGTTTACCAAGATGAATTTCACAGATAGCAACTCACATCATTCCGGACCACAGCAGTTTGTGATACTGACCAACCGATTGAATGTAGCTTTTTACACAATGAACGTCCCAATTGATCCTCAACAGTGCCAGACCTGAGCTATGGAACAGATAGGAAATATCACAACATTCAGCAATAGCAGACTATAGTGGGAAAAAGGTAAAGAGAAGGGGGGGGGTGGGGAAGGGGGTCATGAAGATTATACTGGAGAGGTGATAAAAACAATAAATCTTGAACACCTAAGAAAATGGAATAATTATACATCTACACCATATATAAGAAACATCAAGAAAAATAGTAGATATGACACATATTGACCAAATACATAAAATGCACAATTTTTTTTTTTTTTTCTCTTTTTAAAAAAGGACAACTGCAATGAAGAGAAGTTTATGTTGGAAGTCCAACCAAGGTATGAAGATAACCACAAAGCAACCTTGAGATATTAATGCCAACAAGGGACTTACAGAATCTCATCCCCCACCGCAATGACTGAGGCTGTGAGCATCCCATGTTTTTGTGGATCCACAATGTCCATGCCATTGGCAACTGCAGGAGAATGCCCAGAAACTGAAGGAGAAAACTTCTTTGCTCTCCCTGCTCTTTCTAATCTTCCATCAGAAAGCAAATATGCAGGCTTAAATTTTTCTTTGCTATTGGATGAGTCACTTATGCATAATAAGGCATTTGGAACTGTGTCATATATGCTTCCAATAGAAGTGTAACTGTAAAGAACATAATAATTAACAAACTGTTGATGGAAATTCAATATGAATATATGCAAACGTTTTGAATAATTTGCATCCGGAACCCCCAACATGGTCTGAATTTACATATATAGAGCTTTGATCAATTTACTATTTCAAGCTGCATAGAAGAATTATTACCCTTGATCATAAAGACTGCAGTACTGGACCTTGCAAGTTAAGATGAATGCCCACACATCTCTGCCAAAGAAACAATTACTGTCAAAAACTAGAAATACACCCTAAGTTGAAACTGAGTGGAAAGCATCAACATGAGCATTCGAGAACTCGAAAAATGATGACATAATGCAATGTACTTAGGAAATACAACATTAACAATCCGCTGAGAGCAAATTAACACTAAAACCAATTTCCAAAAGTGTTCAATTAACAGCTTCACCTGATAACAGTAAAGTACTCACACCACGACTTACCACAAAGCCTTCCTCTAGCAACTTAATTATGCAACTCTTAAGCTTCTTATCTAAAAGGTTTGTGATTACTGGTATTTCATATTTTCATGAGCTCCTATTAAATAAAAGCACTCATTAGTGGACGGAAGATGCCACCAAGTACCGACATTTTCTAGAGTTGCATCAGAGGCTGTTCACAATGCTGAATGACTAGCAAGCAGTAGTAACCATTTAAAAGGATTAAGAAAATGATATTTATCATCTATTACCATCCGTTATGACTTATGATAACTTATAAATTCAGCAACCAAGCCAGCCAAAGAGCTTAATATAAATTAAGAGACCTGTAAGACCAATCCAAGATAGGATTCACTCTCATGAAAGCTGGCCAACCAGGTGAACTTGGGGAGAACTGTTCTTGGCCAACCTGCAAGATTAAAAAAGATATATAAACTTGTACTGCATCTCTATTTTGCCCAAATTCAAATAAAAATCACAAAAATTTTTAAGATGATTGAATAGATAGGACATTATGTAACTAAGTTATAATTATATCCGATGTAGCATGAGAAATACCGCAGTAGGATCACCAATTCGGACACCAAGGAAAATAGCTCTAATTGGTCTAGCCTTGAGTAGACCCTCCAAACCAGACTTGAAATCAGTACGAATGATATCCAATTGCAGACCATATCTGCTCATATAAGTAATTCGATTAAGATACTTTCCCATTCAATAAACCTCAGTCAAATTTCCTTTTCTTTCCTAAACTTCACTTTTGGAGGTGGGGGAACAGAAGATAAAATAAAACTACAAAAGAAGATAGAGAGATAAAAATAAATAAATAAATAATTAATTAATTAAAAAAAAAACAGAAGATTTTCACTTACAAGGAGGCTGTATCATAGGTAAATGAGTTGATTTGAGGAAAAGCACAAGAACTCTCAAAATATATAGTCCGGATAGGAAAGCTAATTACACCCCCATTTGAACAACTCTGTTCCCCTTCATGCAAAGAATAGCCAGCCCGAAGCAGGTGCAGCAAAACCTAAATATTAAAGATCTTTATCACTTATAAATCAGAATACGATGAAGCTCGAGATGATACTCAACAAAATTGAACATGTAGGCTTACAGTTGAATCCTTTCCTCCATTGAAGCTGAACGCAACCTCTTCAATCCTAATGATGGAGAAAAAAAATAAGTACTTGTGAACATCAATAACCTTAATACCAAAGGATGATTAAAAACAAAGAACATTATTGTGCAACATTAAAATATGATACAATAGAGTACTCAATATTCCTAGTTATTTTCTAATTCACGACCATTTCGTCGTGACAACCTAGTTTTGAATGAAATTTACAATGGAATCACAAAAACCTATTAGAAAGCTTACAAATATGTTTTCAACAACACCACTCTCGTAGCCAAGATGATGATGATGATGAAGATAATAATAATAATAATAATAAAAGAGAATTCAAATTATCATAGATAGAATTCTCATCTTTCAGGACCAGAGATAACTAAACCTCATCTCTATTCAACTCTTAACATTGCATCATTAAAATCAAACAACTCCAATATTCCAAGCAAACAAATAAAGGTTCAAATTCAAACGTAAGAATCCAATTGAGAACCAAAAACTAAACAATACAAAGAAAGAAGAAACACTCACGAGTACAAAGCGAGAGCTCTTCGAATAACATATATGGCGTTGTTATACTTGGTCTTAAGCCTCTGGTCATCACTTTCTCTTATCGCTCGATCGATCTCCATATTCCTACAAACACAAAACCACATTAATTCAACAAAATCATCTACTTTTCACTATAAGTCGTCTCAAAAGATCCGTTTTTCACCAAACTAAGCAAATTTTTCGTCTTAGATTAATCAAAAATTGCTATTCTATTCAAGTTTTTCAGATTTAACAAAAGAGAGAGAGAGAGAGAGAGATTACCTTCGAATGGAGTGACTATGATGGACTTGAGAGAAAAGGAAGGTGCGAGCAAAATGTATGAGTTTCTAGGTTTTCAGTTGGTTTGCAATCAAAATCGAATGAGAGATTCCTGATCAGGAAAAATATAAATATATATTCAACCCAACAAAAAATAAGCTTCTCTTGCCTCTTTAGATGCCACTAGTTGTTTATCTGAGAACAGATATGCTATTTTAAAATAATAATAAAAAAAATTATAATTTTTTTTTTTTTTTTGAAAATTAGTTATATTACTAAACACAAAACAAGATACAACTTTCGGTGACTCCATGCCACCGACGGACCTCAAAAGAGGACAAGGCCAGCGAGGTTAGGTTATGTGCTAAACGATTCCCTTCCCGCGGAATGGCCTGACACGAACCAACCCCCACCTCACTACATAAAATCCAAACATCATCAACAATGAACCTACTATCCCCCCAAAGCTCACACCTTGACGACACATCCGCAATTATATTAGATGCATCAACCTCGACAGAACTGATTTGCAAACCCAAGCACTTGGCTAGCAACAGCCCTGCCCTCAACGCCAAGAGTTCGCCTAACGCTGGCGAGACACGCCCCTGCAGACTACAAAAAATTATAAATTTCGTGTGCCGTGTTTGTATGCCAGAAAAACAAATGACGCTGTCACGCTGACGTGTTAAAATCAGTTTGGGAAAATCAGTACCCGTGAGATTCCGCATCCCGCCATTTTGGGAGTACATATGCCCTCGATATTAATATTGCTATTTAGTTTGCTATGACATGACGTAAAAGATGAGTTATCATAAAATGTTATATTTGAGCATGAATTTGAAGAAAAAAATTTTAAAAACTTGCATTGCCCTTTAAAGACAGTCTTACATTTTTTTACGAAACTTTCAGATTTTATTGAGAATTTTCCTACACTTGTCTAAAGTTTTCTTGTTATAAATCTATTTTAAGTTTAAATTACAAATTATTTTTGCATGTTGAATAAATTATGTGTTCTCATTGTTTAGAAGTAGCTTATAAATAATATAGATTTGATTGCACACCCAATCATAACTCAAGTATGTTTAGTGTACTTTTTCGATTTGTGATAAGAATTTGAACTTTACTATACGTTTATATGAATATGTCTTGTGAGAGTAAGAGTTAATTTGGTATTACCATAGTTTTTAAAAAATTACAATTAGTTGTGAAGTTAATCAAACTATTATTTAATTAATATTTGTATTAAAATTGTTGGTAAATTTTATTATTATTATTATTTTAAGTATGGTAAATTTTATTTTAATTACTATGAATTTATAAACTTTTTATATTAGACATAAAAATAAAATAATAAATATATTTCTACACAATTTAATTTAGGCATAAATGTGTTTATGTTGGAAATTAATGGGAATGATTTTAACAAAATAAGTTTCACTTATATCTTAAAATTGCCCTCTGAATTATTAATATAATCACTTTAGGAAATTTTATTAAAAACTTTTTCTATGTCAAAATTATTATGTAATTAGATTTTTAACTTATTAAAAGTAGTAACAAATAAAGCTTAAGATTATGTTTATTCGAACTTCTATAAATAGAATTTTTGATAACCACGTAACATCAAACAAAAAGAAATTTTGGCATTAGAAAAATTGTTTTGATTATAATTTTTCATGTTTGTACTCTGAATATTTTTAGGGTAGGAATAAACTTTTGAGCAGCACATAAGATTTACTATCTCTTGGTCTTGGTTATTAAAGTTAATAAATTTTTAATTATCTTATATATTATTATAATTAAAAAAAAGGTAAATTGAATTTAAGGAATATGCTTTTATTATATATTTATATGCCATGTCGTGTAATGGTTGTCACAATCTTCAAAAAAGTCCTACTAGCTTCACTTTAATATTAAAATTTCTATTTATTTCTACATATTTTTTCGTTGTTCTTATTTTAAATTGTTATTTCCGGTAGTATAAATTTAAAAGATTCGTCACCGTATTCGTCATTTTAATTGTATTTTGTATATAATTTTTTTAAAAAATGGACAGTCAATATATTTGTTTTCAATTTTGAAGGGTCAAAGTCAATTGAGTATCAAGAATGAAGAGCCACTGCCGTATCTGTTTGAGCCTTACCATCTGAATGTGAAATGAAGAAGAAATCTCTGCTCGGAAGAAAAGCCAGAAAAGCAACAAAATTGTCAATGGTCACCATCAATCTCCGGTATTAAATTTATAACTTAGACCTTGACCAGCAGCATTTTATTTGTCAAGTGTCAACTAATGTCTCTCTCTTGTATGCTTCGTGATCTCTTCACTTTGTCTACTTTCGGAACTTATCCTGAAAGGCAGAGGAAGCTCTAGAAAAATAAGTCATTGTTTTTTTTTTCTCCCCTTTGAAGTAGAAAAATAAGTTTTATTATATTGACATTATAAAGCCTGTTTGGAATGGTTTTTTTTTTTTTTGAAAGAAAGTACAATTACACAACGATAGACAAGATACAATCTTCGGTGATCGCGTGCCACCAACGGTCCTCAGCTGAAGATAAAGCTAGAGAGACGAGTTTATGTGCCAGACGGTTTGCCGCACGGGGAACGGCCTGGCATCGCACAACACCCACCTCAACACAAAGCGCCTTGACATCCGAAACAATAAAACCACTGTCCCCACAGTGTTCCAAACGGGAGGAAATCGCCAAGATAGCATTAGAAGTATCCACCTCCGCCGTATGGATCTGTAGACCCAACCTCTGCGCAAGGAGCAACCCCTAACGCAGCGCAATCAGCTCACCAACAGCCGGTGAGACACATCCCAGCATAACCCTGGACGCCGCGCAAACCACACCCCCTTCGTGATCATGAATAGTTACCCCCACTCCAAAAAAGAACTTACCAGAAAACACAGCAACATCAGAGTTCAACTTCAGGCATCCCACCGGAGGAGGACACCAAGTAGGGGAAGGACGTTGGACGGGCAGGATAGGGGGGGGGGGGCAAAGGCAACTACACTAGACTGAAATTCCCTAAGGACTGACGAAGCCCACCCAGCAACCTCGGACGCTTGTTTGACTCTAAGACCATGCAGAGTAGCATTCCGGTTGTTCCAAAGGCACCAGCAAGTCAAACACGCAAGTTCCACCAGGGCTCTACTGTCGGCCGACGAAATCGCCCTCATCACATCCAGGATGCGTCCTGTCTCAAAAACCAAACTCCCAACGCTGGAAAGGAAAGGCATCCAGGCTGGGAGTGCAGAAGGGCACCGGAGGAGGGCATGACTCACCGACTCCACCTCCTCACCGCAAAGCTGGCAATACCCATCAAGGAGGAGGCCACGTTTTAACAGGTTCACTTTGACCGATAGGGCATCGTTACAAGCATGCCACACAAAAATTTCACCTTTGGGGGAATGCATAGGTTCCATAAGACCTTCCACCAGGCGTCAATCTCGTGTTTAAAAGTTGCTTTTTGCTTCTAAAGTCTAAAAGCTACTTTAAAAATAAATGAAAAACAAAGGGGCTCTCACCATTGAAAAAACCCTTCTAATAAAGGCTGGCTCGTGTGGCTGCCCAAGTAAAAGCTTGTAAATGAATATGTGAAGAATTTAAGACTTTATTTGATGCAGTTTCTGTAAGTACATCTTTTCAAAATAAGTAGAGCTTTTTGATGGTTGTTTGATTATCAATTAAAAAAATATTTTTAAATTATAGATGATTTAGTTGTATTACTTTCGAAAACTCTTTAGATTATAAATTTATTAAAAAGGATATGAAAAATTATTATGTTCTATATAAATTGATAAATAAGGGCACTATAAAAAAAATTGTAATGTATAATTTCCCTTGTTTGTTTCAAGGGCACTATATAGATTAATACTCAATATATAATGACAATACAAATGAAGGAATTTGCTCGAGTTTCAGCTCAAATCGGTTCAGTAGTCTCTAATGAACCGTGAGCTAAAACTAAAGCTTCTCTTGATATTTCTTATGCCAATATCAAGCTTTGCTCTTCAAGCTTGATCAAAAATATTATAACTGCCTTAATTACTGATTGACAAAAAACAAAGGGATTAAAAATATTAAGAAGAATTAAAAGTCAATTTTTAACGCAGTAAGACAACAATGAACCATTATAAGCTTATACATTGCCAAATTAAGAAAAGAAACAAAAGTATCTCTATGGAGGAAAAATCTTTTTACAGAAAAAGCATTAAGTGTACTGTATACATAATCTTTGACAAGGCAAGACAATTGCATCAAGAAAATTATATCGAGACAATAAATGTATTCACAAATAGTTTTACAATAATAAGAGTGTATAGTTTTATATTCTTTAAAACAAGTTATATAGCAACTTGGTTATATATGAAAATGGAGACTGTAGTCTTTATATGTTAAAATAAAGTGTATTAGAGTTTTAAGAGTATAATCATATCAACAAAATATAATAAGAGTATATTAGACATTTTAATCATTTAAAAAAAAAAAAAAAAAAAAACTCAAAAAGACATACTTGAAAAAGCCCAAAATTGAGCTTCTCTTAGTACATATTTTTCAGTTTTTTTTTTATTGTCCAAAAGTTCTACTAATATGATAACCAAACAACACAAAATAAATCTACTTTTGAGATTAAAAAAAGTATTTCTAGTCAATAAATAAACCACACCAAATATACGACATTAAATACATCTTTAAAAAGCACCAACTTAAAATGCGTTTTTTGAAAAAGGCATCACGGCGTTGTTTTTGTTGCTTTTACTGGTCAGCTTTTAACTTTTGAAATGTAATACTAGTTTTTAGGAATATTTAAGTGTACATTCAAAAGAGCTTCTAATTTTCAAATAAGAATATAAAATGTATGAATCAAACAATCTCTAAAGGTTTTTTAAATAAAGTACTCAAACAATAATAGAAAAACTCAAGTTTTTATTTATCTTCTTCTATCAATAAAAGCCAAAATTACGATTGATTCCGGGTGAGAAATACCTATCTACTTAAGGGAAGTTCTTATTTAGTATTGCGATTGCTTTAATATGATTATTTAAGACATCTCCACATAGTGCATGAGAAAGTTGACAAGTTCTAATCACCAAAAATCCATACAAGAGCATGTTCCATTGGTGAAATGATGGAACCTGATGGAATCTCTCACCATGATTTCTCTTCCATAAATCTTTGACAGGAGCTTGAAAGATGAGTGACAGTCTCCACAAATGCGAAGATTCTTTATTATTCGGATAGTTTCCTCAGGACTGAAGTTGATCAACCCAAATGCCAATGCCAACTTCTCACTATGATGAGAAACAACTGTTTCCTTCTCTTCCTCATCTACGTCAAACACTACTTGGCTTGTGTTGGGGATATATCCAGCAGATCTCAGCCTCATGATCATGTCCTTGAGCATCAACTCAATCTGTTTCATTTGTGGGTGTAACTTTTCACTAGCTAAAAACTGGTGAAGAGTTCCATTAAACTCAATATAGCTCCAGCCAGGTGGTTTCTGAATGCCCCTATCTTCCATCAGTTTCCTCACCCTCCCAGCACCTTGCCAATGATTGGTACTGGCAAGCATATTAGACAACAAAACATACCGCGCTCCATGATCAGGCTCCAGTTCAAGGAGCTTCTGCCCTGCAATTTCACCCATTTCTGCATTTCCGTGGATCCTGCAAGCACCCAACAAGGCTCTCCATATTACGGAGTTAGCCTCATGTGGCATACTCTGTATTAAATCATAAGCTTCATCCAAACGACCATCTCTTGCAAGAAGATCAACCATGCAACCATAATGTTCCATCTCTGGTTTGATACTATAAACATTCAACATGGAGTCGAATAACTCCTTACCCTCATCAACTAGGCCACTATGGCTACATGCACACAAAATCCCCACAAACGTTACTCCACCTGGTTTTATTCCCATCAATTCCATTTCCCTGAAAACAGCTATTGCAGTCTTCCCAAGTCCGTGATGAGCAAGACCAGAGATCATGCAATTGAAGAGGGAAACGTTCTTTAAATTATTTGGTATTCTATTAAAACCATCTAAAGCAGTCTCTATGCTTCCACATTTTGCATACATATCTACGAGAGCAGTAGTAAGAAAGACATTTCTACCAAGCATCACATACTCTATGTATTTTTCACAAACCCTTTTGCCAAAATCCAAAGCACCAAGTCCAGCGCAGGCTGAAAGAACAGCAACCAGCGTGACCTCATCTGGTTGTATGCCAAGACATTCCATCTGTCTGAAAAGGCCTAGTGCTTCACTAAACTGTCCTACTTGAGAGTAACCACTAATCATGACTGTCCAAGAAATGACATCCCTCCATTCCATCTGATCAAATAGCGATCTGGCAGTCTCAATGTCTCCAACTCGACAATAACCAGATACCATAGCACTCCAAGCAGCAGTATTTTTTGTTCTCATTGTGCTAAATACCCGTGCAGCCATGTTCATTAACCCACATTTTGCATACATATCTATAATAGCAGCGCTAAGCAGCATATTAGAAGTAATAGAAATTAAGTTCTTATACACCAAAGTATGAATCTGCTTTCCAATCCTGGAATCACTCAACACTGAACAAGCACAGAACAAAGCTACAAAAGTAAACTCATCAGGCTGGACATCAGAATCCTGCATCTCTCTAAAAAGCCACACAGCAGCGCAAGGTTGCTCAACTTGGGTGTACCCGTTTATCATGGTATTATACGATACAAGATCTCTAACAGGACTACTCTCAAAAACCTTCTGGGCATGGTTTATGTGCCCAAAAATGGAATACAAATGGATTAAGGCATTCCTTATATAGAGATCAAATTCGAACCCGAACTTTATTATATGACAATGAACCTGATAACCTGGCTTCAGGCTTGACAGCCTTGCACAGGAATTAAGAACAAACGGGTAGGTAAAGTTATTGGGTGATTCGAGTTTTCTCGAAAGCATGGACATATAAAGAAGAAGTGCTTCATTAGGGGATTTACTGCGAGAGTAGCCCCTCATCATAGTGTTCCAGATAAATACATTTGGGTTATCAATTTGTGAGAATAGATTTTGAGAATGAATGAGACTGTGTTCGGAACCCAATAAAGCGAAGGAGGAAATAAGCCTGCTGACAATGTAGATGTCATCATGGAGGCCATTGAGAACGATATGAGCATGAACTTGGAGTGCTTGTTTGAAGGATATGCATGATTGTAAAAGAGTAACTAACCTTTTCACAGAATACATATTCAGTCAAACTTCAAACTATCCAATTCTACAGAAACTATTTTGGTTCTTAATATAACCACCACAGCGGATATGAATTCTTCTCAGACAGAACCAAACTTGCAAAGATGCTTTCCAACCCATAAACAACTGAGTTATACGAGTATCTGCTATCTGTTTGTGTTGTCAAATAACCTGTTTCACCAGCAAAACACAATCTGGAATTCTGAGGTCTCATCTCACAAAACTAGTTCAGCAATCCAACTGCATCCAAGACACATAGAACTGCAGCCCTATCAACAAAATGTTCACTATTTCCTTGGAAGTCTTATGCAATTTCACAGGATATTAAATTGCAGTCCCAGCATTACAGGTGATGTTGAAAGGAAAGATTATAAACAAGTTCCATAATTTATTTCAATCAGTAAAAAGTGTAAGCTCCTTTTATTGTTTTTTTATTCCCAAAGATTGGCTTCCCAGTTCAAGTTTTGAGAAGAATATACCTCGTCAAATCAAGGTCCTCCGAACATTGTCACAAAATGATAAAAACTTTTGAAAATTAGCTGACTACATAATTGTTTAGTTATAAATCAGAATCACCTACTAACCAATGATTCAACTGTCAGTGTACACTCTACATAAAAGTTTTCCTTTAAATGACTCTTGTTCATCAAATCAAGAACAAGAGAATATATCACTACTTAAATCAATTTCAGGGAGTAAAATCTATAACCTACTAGTTCACTTCATCAATCTGCACCAAACAAAACTGTGCAAGCACCAAAAGAACTTCATCTAGTCATAGAGGCCTTCTTCGTGCCAGATGTCAACTAAAAAATCCACCATCTCCTGCACATCAACCAAATGCCAAGTGAGTCACATTCAAATAAAAATATTCCCTGAAGTAGAAACACAGAAGGTGCTTCCCTAAATAAAACTTACAGCTAATGGGATTGGCTGTTGAAAAGGATCAGAACATAGAAGGTCCTCATAAGATGTGCTCCAGCTGCAAGAGAAAAGCAATATTCTAAGAATCTTTACTTACGACTAGTATAAATGCAGATGATAGAAGAGCACGTAAAAGCCAATGCCTAAGTACAATTCTATGACCCAATCCTGTGATCCTAGTCCACAGATGATATTTGAGGCAGGACTAATCAAGTTTGCGGTCATAGAACTCTATAATCTCATAATCTCAATAACAAATTAGTATAGCGATAATACATGGTTGAATTACCCACTGCACATAACAAATTGAAGAAACCAAAATAATCATAAGATGGCAGATACCAACTTTGTAAAATTGTAAAATCTCAGCCATGAACAGAATGGGTCATGTCCTCAGTATCTAAACCACTGACAAGCCATTAGTATACCTCATAATTGGTTCTCTAGGTGCTTTCTTTGAGTTTTGAGACCGATCACCAACCCATTGTCTTCTCCTCTCATGCCAAGCTATCTCAGCTGCAAAGTAAGGCCGACCACATTATTCCCACAAGCAAGATTGTAACCTGAATACCTTTATTAACAGATTCCATAAAAATAAAAAACAAAATAAAATAAAAGTAGAATTACAAGAGGGCTTTGTGACATATTATTTTCTAGACTGCTAAGTTCCATGGTATTAGTACATAATCAAGGTATTTATAGAAGTACTCTACGGGTTGCGCAAAGAAAATATAATGTTCATAAAAAGTTTGACCATGTTAAAGATTATCAACCTAATAATCAACCTAGTCTAGAGTCTTCCAAGGTATAAGACTGGTAGCCCAATTAGCCAACCAAAAAATTAGTATTCATCACATGGAAGGTGGTCAACAATGTTCATAACACACAGAAGCTTCTCTTGAGGTTAACTATAGTAATTACAAAGCAACATACCATGATTAACAAAGACCACTCTCTCAGTTGAGATGCCTTTGCTAGCATCATTTGAAACATTTGAAGGCTGATTTTCATGGGAATGAGAATTACTATCATTTGTTTCCATTGTCTTCCAACTGAACAACAATCAGCTTCTAAACTATAGCTCTGTACAAAAAGCAAAATGTATAGAGGAGAACATCTGACAGTGTCTAATCCACAAGTTTCAAAAGGAAAAGAACAACTGAACAAATCTGATAAGGCAGGAAATAAGTATCCAATGTATCAAGATGAAACATGTCTCTATCTAAGAGAGTTGTAATTGGAGAATGACCAAAACTATGCCCCCATAAAGAAATATTAATAGCCTCAAACCCATTGCTCACTGTGCATACTATATACAACAAAATTCAGTGCTCATAGCATCTAATTAACTCAACAAACATCCACTTTGTGAATGTTTACTGGCGCCTCATATTTGGGAACATAATTTCCTTGGAAAATAAAACCAAAGAATCAATACCTTGAACTACAACAAAAGGAACGTATCCGACTAAAAAACATGTCAGCTGCTATCCACAAATTCTACTTTCATACTAGCTGTGGTCCACTACAGTTTTTATCTATTTCTAATTATACCTTTCTTCTAATTGCCAACCAGTTCCACACATTCTCTCAGAATTGAATCCTATACCATTACGAAAATCCACAACACCCACTTCTCAGAAATAAATCAAAACAAACACTTCAATAACCCCATTCTTTAGTTTCCAAGACTCATCAAAACAAGTCAGATCAAATACCAATTATCTCTTCTCAGCAATCCTAAACTCCTAAAGCAATATAAATTTGACGTTATTTGGCTAACTCAATAAAATACATGCCGTACTACTAACATCAACCATATAGAACAGTATCATCAACACAACATCATCAACATGACAAACTCACCACCAAAACCAAAAGATTAGTACCCTGAAGAAGAAATTGTCCTACATTGGTTTATGTTCACTAATAATATCAACACTTGTTCTACGGTCAGACACCCACATATGAACTAAAAGTTTCTGGGTTTGGATTAAAAGAACCCAGATCCAAAAAGCCACTATTATTCAAGATATATTAAAAAGGAATCAAATTCAGGGAATCTCCTTCAACAAAAGAACCCATATAAGATGATCAAAGCTTTACGTACCTGTTAGAGTGTGAAGAATTGAAGAGTGCAGGCGAATTGAGAAGAAGTAGAAGAATAAAACACGTAATGAGGTGGAGTCTAAAAGGAGCACCACGATAAAAAAGATGGCTTGTTTGGTAAAATTGGAAGCGTCACAGAGGTTTCATAGAAACCAAAAGTAGTGTTCAAAGATTCTTCTGAGAAAGAAGATCCTGGACCTGCAAGAATCCGCAGTGCTTACACCTACTGTGAACCGAAGTGGGCTACTGTTGTGGTCGGTTGGCTGTGTGTACTTTAAGTATATATACACTTGTTTCTTTTTCCTTTTTTTTTTTTTTTTGAGCAATATACACTTGTGTCTAGTGCGAGACTCATGCTTTCAAAAAAAAAAAAAAGTGGGGGGAGAGATTGTGTTTGTACCCACTAAATCTGTATATGCAACCATTTCGTATATTCATCCTATTAAATATTATTATAAAAAATTATAAATTACTTAATATAAAACAAACATATTATTTTTTAAAATTTAATTTAATTTTGGGAAAACTTCATTTTTGTCCCTAAATTTTCACGAAATATCAAAATTTTAAGCATCTATTGGAAACAGCTCTTTTAATCTTTAACTTTTTCAAAACTCTTCAAAATAGTCCAAACCGTCGGTCAACTAACGGTTAATAATGACAAGAAACTTGGATGGAAAGGGTAAGATAATCTTTTCACGCAAGAGATTAAGACTATAAAAAATTTAAAATAATTTAAAAAATCAAAAATTACTTATGAAAAAAATTTAAAAAACTAAGAAAAAAATCTGATTTTTCTTTAAAAAAAAATCTGGATTCAAACACATGGTTTGATTATTCATCAAACCCTTTTACTAACATCATCAATAACCCACTTCATCTATATTATCAACAACCACAGAGTCTTTAACATCATCAACAACATCACAGCATCATCAATAACATCATTTCCCACAACAACAACATAAAAAACAACATTAAGAAAAATAAATAAAATTGTTTATCAAAAAAAAAAAAAAAACTCTTCATCTAATAACAGTTTTTGGGTTCGGTCGAACCCAGAAACTCTTCATCTGGGTTCGACAAACCCAGATGAAGATGGGTTACTCTTCATCTAGGTTCGATCGAACCCAGATAAAGCTTATCTAGGTTCGACCGAACCCAGATGAAGCTCATCTAGGTTCGATTGAACCCAAACCTAGAGCAACTCTAGGTCTGGGTTTAATCGTATTGAATAGCCCCTCGAACGTCGTCCACGATCTGGTTCGCACGTCAACAACTCCTCCATTTTCGCACCTGGTTCGCACGTCAACCGCTCCTCCATTTTTGCACCTGTTTTGACCGCTCCACGATCTGGTTCGACGATCTGGTGCGCACCAGATCATGGACGATCTGGTTCGCACCAGATGGTTCACGATCTGGTTAGATTGTGACCCATCTGGTGCGATGTGGTTCGCACCAGTCGTCAAACCAAATCGTAATCTAGTTTGACGATCTGATTCCTTTTTTTTTTTTTTTTTAATTTTTTGATTTTCTTTTTAACAGTTAATTTGGTTTAGCATTATTTTGTAACCACATTATATATTTTTTAATTTATTTTTATATCATGGACACGTGTCAATTTTTAATTTGATGAAAGATATGTAATATTTTGATTTCATTGAGGGTAAAATAGTCATTTTAAGTGATGAAGCACAATTAAGTTTTTTTTCATTTTTCTGTTTGGTTTGACCATTAGTTGACTGACGGTTTATATTATTTTGAAGAGTTTTGGAAAAGTTATGGATTAAAAGAGCTGTTTCCAATAAATGTTTAAAATTTTGATATTTCGTGAAACTTTAGGGACTAAAATGAAGTTTTCCCTTTAATTTTATGTTTATAGCGAAAGGACGTCAAATATTTTTATGTAAATTATATTTTAAAAAAAATTAATGAAATGAACTTATTAAATATGTATACACTATTAGAGAGGGGTGCAAAACTCGATCCTTAAAATAAATAAAGTGTGAGAGTTGAGACTCCAGGTGACCCCAACACCTGATCCTTAGTCCAATAAAATATTTATAAGCGTATAACTTTTTCATTTTACTTTGTTAAGTACTTTTACCATACGAACCAGTGAAAGCTATAAATACTAGTAGAATCTATGATCATAAAAAATTATTCCAAAGGATTGATTTCGTGCATTAAAATCAAGAATTCAAGTGCAGATCTTTTAGTTTAAAGGACTGTTTCTAATAAATAAAAAAAATCCTCCAGCGTTTGCCACTAATGTGAAAAAGCACCAGGTATTTTCATAATTGACCATTTTACACTCTGCTATTAGTATTTTCGTTAATGGTATGTTATAATCCACTAAAGGACATCTTTTACCCCTAATACACAAGTCCCTTTATTAAATGATAAATATAAAATATATATATACACATATATGAAAAGATCTTCACCATCCATATTAGAGATGGATGGTAGAAATTAAACTTAATTAAAATTAAATTAAAAAATAAAAATTAATGAAGAAAGATCTCCTCCATCCAACTCTGAAATAGGCGTATAAGATCCAAATCAATACAACAAGAATTTTGTTTATTCACAAATAGATGATAAGAAAAAAAAAAATTGATTTGATAATTTTCTCTGAAACTTTCAAAGACCTTATAATACATCATAAGATTTATTCATAATCTGAATAAGGTACATTATCCAAATTCTTTGTCTTAAAATGTGGTAATATAATTTGTAAGTAACCATGTTGATCCTCAAAGAAAAGTAAATTGGGTCGAGACAGTAGCTCCAAATCAATTTTCACAAACTGTAGACTTTTATAATTCTATGGGCTTTTGCAGCTGGACCAAGCCCAGAATGTAAATCGATTCTTAAATTCAAATTGGAAATGCACTTATATAGCATATTTCGACTTGATTTTATGAGACACCTAATTATGCAATTTAATTTAAAGGTTAATAATTAAGAATAAGTAACTTAAATGTAATGTATACCAACATAATAAATATGTAACCTTTGAATTAAGAATAAATCAGGAAATAACTGTTAAAGTTTTGAAACACAAACATAAGTTAATATAGCATCACTTAGGTATGTTTAGATCACGATAACATTACATAACATTAGTTTTTTCAAAAATAATAATAATAATAATAATAATAATCTGAACATTAAAGATAATTTCAAAGACCAATTATACTATATACTTTTCAACTCTATTTCAATTTTCCTATCTCAGTCTCAAAATAAAAAGCTTTTATGATTATAATATAATAATAAACTTAAAAGAAGAATATAAATGTGATAGCTGAAAGTTATTTATGTCTATAGAGATCTATTGGGATTAATTATAGATTTAGTAATTTTTATGTGCTCATAAATCATTCAAACGGATAGTCTAGTAATGAAGTGATAATCAAATACAACATAAGACAATAACAAAATATAATATGAAAATACAAAGTTAGAAATCCAAGCATCAACAAAATAGAGGCACGCATATACACTGCACAGGAGAGGACTCAGTGCTAGAGAGGAGATTCCTCCTCTCGTGTGGGCAGGAGTTGATATCTGAGCTCCATGATATAACCCATAGTGCTCACAACTAATCTTTTCAATTAACATGATTACCAAGAAATAATACCAAACCTATATATCTAAAGTTGTCAAGAGTTTTGTTAGAAGCAATATGCAATTGATAGAATTTAAAATACACTCACTATCGTAGTTGTTACCAAAATTTAAAATTGTTAGTCAAACTAGCTAGCTGTAACTCAAAATCCCTACAAAAATGTGAATGAGTTTTGACGAGTTATGTACACTATCAATTGCATATTGCTTCTACATAACACGCATATTAACAACATGTTACTCCGAATTTAATATGTCTTAAAGTTTTTGTAACAGCCCATATTTAAATTTTGTAACTCATAAGTTTTAGTGTTGGTTTTAAAACTGTAGTACTAACACATGTGCAGTATAGATACCTATTCATACATACGTATAAATACGCATAATAACGCTTAAACATCACCACAAGCAAAGAAATGGAAATGTTCATAACCAAGTGAAAAATGGAAGTATGCTTACTTTCATATATAGTTAAGACTTGAGTTGGGAATCGTAGTATTACTTTATTGCAGCATCTTATTTCGATACAGATCTTGAAACTTTGTGGGATTTGGACCATCTTCACAAGTACGTACGACAAAGAAAAATGATGAGGGCGTTTCAAGGGACCTCGATTTGCATTGAATCATAAGGTCATAAGAGGAATACACTGCAGCAAGTACTGAAGCAGACACTGAATGACCAACTTAAATGTATGTACTCTTTATTAATATATATATATATATATATATATATATTTAAAGTAAATGTAAATAGTCCTGTGATCATGTAAGCCAAAATTTAAGTGTCGGTAGGATATATATCTCTCTCTCACTCTTAAACATTTATTCAATCATTTGAAAGCTTTCAAAATATTTAAACTTTTCATTAGATTCTTGTACAATTTTGTAGGGGGCATCCAAAGCAGTATTCTATATTTCTAATCAACTTTAGCATCCACGGACTAATTATCATTATGAAAATAAACGACAAAAAGAGCCCATCACTTATTCAAATTCTTTTAATATCGCTATTTCTTTTCTTTTTTTAAAAAAAAACAAACAAACAAACAAACAAATAATGCTGTAATCAATAATTTTGATGCGATTAATACAAGTCGAGGAGATATTTATAGATCAAGATAAATAAGTTGTCATTCGTCAAGTATAAAATTTATATTGGTTTGATCACAAATTGTCAATAGACCATATGGCAAAACTGTCAATTCTTACTAGTACTGTTGTATTTTGGATTTGTTCCATATATCAAATGGCGAATATAATTTTTGTTAGAAAATCAGTGGAGATCAAGAGACACAAAATATTAAGTTAGAGTCCAATTAATGATTTTAAGTTTTCTAAAATACATTTTCAATAGTTTATCATGTGGATTTAACCAAAGCATATATACATACTCGAAACATATATATATAATAGCTTGTGGAGATCAAATCCATGCAAGTACTACAAAGTTATATTTAATGATAGCGTTAACATGTGACCTTTGGGCCAAGTTAAGATAAGTAATAAGTAGTAAAGGAATGAGAGAGAAAGTAAGAAAAAAAGACAAGCAAAATCATTGAATTCATTCACCGGTTAGTTGTGATTTTTTTAAAAAAAACTTTTTTTTAATTAGGTCTTAATTTATGCCCTTAAGGCACAAGTTAACACTACCGCATCTTTAATACCATATTGGATCATAGATAAAAAAAGTTAAAGAGTTGTCAAGTAAACTAGAAAAATAATATTAAACTCTTTATTATATAAAATAATACAAATTATGTTTATTCACTTACCATGAAAATTCTAGAAAATATTATTAAAAAATATGAGTTTTTAAACTAGCATTTGATAAAACAGAGTGAACTTTTTTAACACCATCAATGTTCCTGAACTATATATTGAAGATAAAACCAGCCTAAGTAAAGAATGAGAATCTTGGCACAAAGAAATAGTCTTTATGGAGGGCTCTCCACAAGGGTTCACCATTTATGGACTTTCCACATGCACTAACCATTTATAGGAACCTTTCCATAGGGGTTCATCATTTGAGGGAACTTTTCGTAGAGGTTCATCATCTTAGGAAATCTCTCCACCGGGGTTCATCACAGGAACCTTCCTATGTGGGGTTTATCAATTGAGGGAACCTCTCAACATGGAGTTCATCATTTAAGGGAACCCCACAAAGGGTGCACCATCTATGGGAACCTTTCCACCAGGATCACTTTTCGCATAAACCTTTTCACAAGTTTTGAAAGCATCTTGTGATCACATAAGATAAGGTTTTTGAATTTAAACTAGGGCTTGAAACCCCAAGCATTAGGACAATTATAGTGCCATTGTTGACCTACTGACAATCTAGGCACTACGAAGGAACATGGCGATAAAGTTAAGAGAAACGTGACCTTAGGAGAGCCAAGTGCTTACATAAAAAAACTCCAACAGTGAATGAGATAAATAACTCATTCTAGTGCTCAAGAAAACCCTAATATATGAAGAAACTTCTCTTAAAGAGACTCTTAAAAATTCTAGGAGCTTTTTCAAGTCCCCCATATTTATATTTTTCATCGAGTCTTTTGTTCGTCTTTCCTTTAGTTATACTTAAGGTTCTCCTACAAATATCCTACAAACTTGAATGTCAAAGGGTTTTCGTTGGTAACCACCGACGACACTTGACCCTTTTGTATCTAATATTTAAGTGATAACGAAACCTTAGTTCATTTAGATACAGCTTAACACCATCATACCTACCTCTTCAACCAAGTTAGTTTCTACACCTTTAAGGGGACCCCTAAGGTAAGAATCCTCACCAGCACATGAGGGGATCCTCATGGCCTTTTTTGTTCTGTTTGGCCTAAAGGAGAAATTCTAACATCAACATTATAATTTTTTGTGGTCATTTGTTTACGGACTACACTTTTAAAATAATCATGGTATTATATATATTTTTTAAAAAAGTCATGATATTAAAAGAAATTACTTTATTTATTTAATTCTAGTTTTAAAGATTATCTTTTTTTTTGAATTTTTGAAGATTATCTTTTTAGTGTTAGGAGAAAAAAAATCAAATTTAATAATGGAACTGCTTATAATTGCGGAAGAGATTTCATGATTGGATTTATGTTTATTATATTACTAAATAATTATATATGACAAAGAAAAAGTGGACAATACCCATACATACAAGTGTGATCATTCTTCAAATCATTTTAAATCACTTCTTTTTTTTTTTTTTTTTTTTTTTGTCACAGATAAGAAATGTCATTTAATCACAATTATTGTCGGATTCAGCTTTCTTTCACACAATGCACGAATAATGGAAGAACAACTTTTTTGGACTCGTTTCAAAAAAGAAAAAAAAAGTTTTTTGGACTATTCATTGCTGTTCAACTGGATACTATGTTTTATTGTCAACTTTTTTGTCACTATATACCTAATTTTATTATTAGTTATTTTCTTGGTACATTTGATTTGATGTAATTTCATATATGGTCGTTGCGTACCAAAGCACCAAAAGGAGACATATGTGGCTATCAATGGCAGAAACACTGTTATATTTTCCCCTCCTTGGCTGGCAAAGTTATTGGTAATAACAGTAAGACATTGCAAAATAAATTAAAAAGAATCAAGACATTGCAAAATATTTACCTGATATCTTTACCAAACAATTCTTCTTAAGACTTAAGAAAAGTGTAAAGCATTTTGTTTTATTGAAAGCTAAAAATTAGGGAAAGGAATGTGACTTGAGTAAACAACTTTATTGATATTAATACCAAGAACTCAATGATGGGTTACCTCAACTTTATTAGCTAAAATGTGAATCATTAATATTATGATTGAACATCTTTAATGTTATTAATGTTATTCTTAAATAATTAATAACAAATACGGGTTTGACTATCTTATTAGTTAGATTAGGTTATTTATTAATAATAACATTTAGATATTCTTTCATAAACACTTTTACAATCAACTCAAAGGTTGTTATTCATTAATAATCTTATTTAATTAATAGTAGTCAAACTCAAAAAACATGTACCATAGAGTTTTAATAATTTTTTTTAAAAAAAAAAAAACAAAAAAAAAAGGTTTTAGAGTTTTACTTTTCATATATATATATATATATATATATATATATATTCAAAGTCACAATTTAACATTGTCCTGCAAAATTTGTGAGCCATTAATAAAATGAAGAGGATATTGATAAAAGTGGATAACTTTAAATGCTTACAATAGAGAAATTAACTTATAAACAACTAATTATTTAAAAGATATTTAAGCCAAAAGTCAATTCCACCAAGCATCCCTTTGTGCTATGGGATATACCATTTTTTAAGTACATTACAACTACTCTTGGCGCATAATTTCTTGTTCTCTATCTCATTTCTCTTCCATTATTATAAATTGCATACACTTTCTTTATTATTTGTGATAATGGATGTATAAGCATAATCATTTATCAACAATCATTAAAAAAGATGTCATAAAATATCCAATCCCATTTATGTTTTTTTGAAACTTATCCGTTCCCATTTATATTTGTTAATCATTGAACCAATTTCGCTATTTTTGTCGATTACAATCATCTTGGACAATCATTGTAATATCTTAATTGCCATTTGAGTTTTTATTTTCAAATTAAAGAAACAACTACCCATTTCTCCACGTATGAGATGAGATACATGTAATAACGTTGTCTATTTTATTTATTTATCTATTTATATTATTTTTTTGATATCATTAAGTATCTTTCTTTTTTTCCTTTGTTTAACTAAGATTAAGTATCTTTTTTAACCTTAATAAAATATTAAATATGACACACATATTCTACTGATTGCTTAATTTGGTTAGTGTTCCCTTCATATTCATAATTAAATTTTGAATTCCTCCATACATATTTAGTAGTAATTATTAAATTACAATGCATTCACATTAACTTTTCAACGACAATAATTCATATATTTTAATTTAAATTTCAAATTAATATGCTCATAAATATAAATTAAATTAAAGGGACTCCTCACAAATTAAAATATAAAGTGGGATACAAGTTGGAATGTCTAGTATTATTCCATATAATATTAGATAAAATCACGTAATTATACTTAATTTTACATATAGCAAGTTCATTTATTAAAAAAGGGTTCTTTAATTTTCTAGCACCTTTCACCCTTACTTTGCAATTCTTACAAATACTTAACAATTTGAGTTTTATTAATACTTAAATGGCTTTCGAATAAAAATACCTCTTTGAAGGAGGTAAAAATTGCCTTTGTTGACTTAATTATAAGCCTTAAAGGAAGCAAATTTCCTTCTTCAAGACTTAATTTATTTTTTCTAATCTCTCTATATTGTTTTCTCGTTTTTTAAATCTCTATTGTTTTCAAGTTTTAATTAAAACAATCTTACAAATTTGAACCAAAACTTAATTTAAAAAAATAATAATAATAAGAAACATCTAACTATTCAAAATCACATTTGTATAATAAATAACAAATCAAATCTCAATTTTTGAACACTAAATAAGATTTTGGTTCATAAAAAATAGCATTAGTCAAAAGAGAATGAGATAGTTTGGTGTCAAAAAATGATGAGAAAAAGGTAAAAGAAAAAAAGGAAGATAAAAAAAAAAAGGGAAAAGAGACGGCATGAGAAAATTTGTTATTTCATAAAAGATATTTTTATTCCACTCAAACCATTAAGCACTTATTGGTCTTGAAACAAATCAGAAGATGCATCCGATACCATTTTCACTTACAATAAACGAATAACTGCCTATTTAAAAATGAAGTTAAAGTCGATGGTTTGTAATTTTGTATTAATTTAGGAAAAATTGTCAGTAAAACAAGAGTGGGCACACTCGCAAGTGGAGTGGTGTCTTTTTACTTATCTTAAATCAAGTGACAGATTCAAAAAGTAACGTTTAAATTTCACTAATATATGAATAATTTTTTTTATTTTATGTGTGTAGTACTCTTTCATCTGTTGAGAATAGAGTTTTGCTATTGTATCTCAATAACCTCCTGTCTCCATAATGGTAATTATAATTGTAATTATAAGAACCACCCACCCACCCAAGAGTGGGCACGCAGACTCACCGGAGTAACCGGAAGAGAGGAGCCATGACTCGTCAATATTATATTGAGAAAAAAAAGAGGGTACGTGAACGTGAGTGTACGTGAACCTATTCTATAACTTGCTAAATTTGTCGGTTTAACAGGTACAGGCCCCAAAAGCACCGCTGCTTCCACTTCTACCATCCTCTCCCTCTCTCTCTCTCTCTCTGGCCGACACAACAGTATCTCTCTACAGTTTATGTATTTTTTTTTTCGAAACATATGGTCTTATGTATTTTATTTCTTTTGATTTTGTCAATATTTTCGCCTACCAAATACACTATCTTTCACAAATTTAGTGAAAACAAAAGGAACCCAGTACCCACTGTCGTTTGCATATGATATTAAATGACTCCCATGCGGTGCACCCCTGGAAAATGCTGTCAATTTCTTCATTTATTTTTCTTCCTTTTTGGACAGCAAAAGTTCTATTCCTTTGACCACCATTTGATTCTCAACTTGTCAAAAACAAATCTAAAATTGTATTTCCACTTTTAATTGGTAATCTTATCTTATAATTGAACTTTAAGAAATTTGGAGTTCAAATTTTATTCATACCGAAATAAATCAATTCATTAGATGTTCAATTTATATGTACATTTATTAGAATGAAAAAGGAAAAAAAAAAAAAAGAAAAAGAAAAAGTAATATTAATCTGACTTGATAATCGGCCCTATTGTGTCACGTGAACATAGACATATCACAACACTAAACAGTAGAAAAACTCATATTTTCCATGTTTAGGTCCAGTAGTCCATTAGTCAAAATGATGATTGAGGCTAGGGCCTGTTTAATCCTTGTTCATCAAAAGAATTATGTGATATTCATTGTTTTGTACTAACAATGATGTCATTTTAATCAATCTAAAGTCGAGGATGATAAGGCAGTTGAAGGCTCTAATCTCAAATGCATTATCTTTTCAATTTGCATAGCATTCTATTACTAACTAGTAACATATATTCACTTAAGGTTATGCACATACTTAGATTCAATTTGTTTTTATTTAAATTCATTTTTTTCCCGTGTCATCAAAACTCTCACACATTAAGTGCAAGGTGGGGCGGCATAATGGTAGCCACCCCACACCCATATCTTGTTTCTAAGGTTATAAGTTCAAATTCAAACTCCTCCCACTAATAATATATGGGCAATTTTTAAGTTATTCTTCCTCCAAATTAGGAGCCTTCGTCTCCTCTCACTTATAAGAACTTTAGTTTCGGGTCATGTCGCAGTAATCCAATTAAGAGAGTTCGACGTATATTTACTATATTTATAATATGTACTTATAAAGTTAAAAAAAAAAAAAAAAAAAACAACTCTCACGCGTTAACGAAATCTATGGCTCACACTCTATGTTTAATAATCAAATCGAACATTGGTCCCGGACTAGATACTTGATGTCCCACTGTATTAATGTAGTTCAGAGATTCAAACGGACCATAACTAAAAATTTGATCCACGATATTGACTGTATCAGATTGTGACCCACATTGATCTTCCAGGGCCTGGAAGCGAGACACCAAGAAGAGGGGGAAAAAAAAGGGAAACGGAATGGTAAAAAGCAAATAATTTGGGGGGTAATACAACACTGGTGCCTTAAAGATCCCAGACAGAAATGAAAGTAGCTTTCAATGAGGAAAGAGAGTTGTTTATCATCAGCAACAATAGCTAGCATCAAGCTCCTGTAAAAGCAGCAAAGTTATACGTTAAGATATTACACCTAGAAAACACATTTAAGACATAGCCATCTACCCCGACCCCATTGGGTGAATCTCATCTTCTTGATTTCACTAGCTTTCCATCCAAGTTAACAGGTTTTATCACAAAGAATGAGATGGCAAGTGGGTGTGTGTGACATGTGATGGGAAAAAGCAGTTACTATTAAGTAAATATTTAACTGATTTACTATTTATATGCATAGTCTGCATTGTGTGGTTGATATTATAGGACCTTTTAGACTCAATTTTTTGTGTTATATATCTAATAATAATAAGGCTGTTGAGCTTGTAAGTGTAGCGATCATGAGTTCATCACCTTGATCAACTTCTTCTGCTTTACCATTTGAAGGGAGGGGCCCACTGATGTGCTTATTTATATCAACTGTACAGCAATACTCTTGCCTTCATTGGCAGAACTTGTCTACTGCTTTATCAGTCTCTCACCCTGCATTTATAGTCACTCAATCTTTCCGCTTCTCTATTAAGTGTTTGCTCATTTTTCCTACTTAGTCGTAGTTTTTGTTGATGGCTCTCTTTCCCTTATTTCTTCTTATCCTCCTCATGGTTTCTTCTAGCAATGCTTATTGGCCACCTTCACCAGGGTACTGGCCAAGTACTAAAGTCAGGTCTATGAGCTTCTACAAAGGGTATAGAAATCTCTGGGGTCCTCAGCACCAAACGGTTGATCAAAATGCATTGACAATCTGGCTTGATAGTACCACAGGTCTTATTCAATACCAGTTCACTAGTAGTTAATGTGTAAATTTTTCGGCCTACTTTTTTCAATGTTATTGTTAAATTGTGAATTGGGTTACTGATTCTGTCCATTGCTTGATTCTTGATGACAGGAAGTGGGTTCAAGTCAGTCAAGCCTTTCAGGTCTGGATATTTTGGAGCCTCCATCAAGCTTCAACCTGGTTATACTGCAGGAGTGATCACAGCTTTTTATGTGAGAATTTGGGCCTCATTTTCCATTACAATTTCTAAAGTTTTTTACATAATAAAATGAGTTTTTTCTAAGCTTAACTGGTCTCACTGTCTTGTGTTCTCGATGGCAGCTATCTAACAATGAAGCTCATCCAGGACACCATGATGAAGTGGACATTGAGTTTCTTGGAACCACATTTGGCAAGCCTTATACTTTGCAGACTAATGTTTACATCAGAGGAAGTGGAGATGGAAAAATCATTGGTAGAGAGATGAAATTTCACTTATGGTTTGACCCCACCAGAAATTTTCACCATTATGCTATTCTGTGGAGTCCTAAAGAGCTCATGTAAGTTACGATCTATTACCTTGAAATAGACTTATAAGCTAAGTCACTAGCATTGGCATTGTCACTGTTTTTGAAGAGGTGCAATGAATGACGGATTTGTTTTTGCCTTTGGACATGAAAGAAAACAACTAAAGAAAAAGAGAATAACACATGCTTGAAATATACTTATGCTTGTTTTGTATATTTTTTTCCTTCTGTTTTTTCCTTCTTTGCTGTTACCAATAGTTGCTCTTAAAGCTTTAATGATAAATCACTTGACCATGATTGAAAAGCTATGATAATCCTTCACTAAAATTAAAGATGACCCAAGTGACTTGACAGAGGTAATAATAAATAGAATCTAGATCACATGGGCGGCAGAGATATTGAAAATGAGATATATAAGTACTAAAATCATGTCCAAAAGTTGGTAAAATGAATTATGATAGTACTGTATAGTATATTTATTAGTACAAATCTCTCTTTTGCAGCATGAAATTTAGATTTAGCTGTTGGTCTTGGTAGGTGCATTTGTTTCATTGTACGTTTTTTAATAATTTTCAATCATGCTATTTCAGATTCTTAGTTGATGATGTGCCCATAAGGAGGTATCCAAGAAAAAGTGCAGCTACATTTCCTCTAAGACCAATGTGGGTATATGGTTCAATATGGGATGCCTCATCTTGGGCGACTGAAGATGGCAAGTACAAAGCTGACTATAGATACCAACCATTTGTAGCTAAGTACACCAATTTCAAAGCAGCTGGTTGCACAGCATATGCACCGGGTTGGTGCCGCCCCGTCTCTGCCTCTCCTTACCGGTCCGGTGGGCTGACCCGACAACAACATTGGGCCATGAGATGGGCTCAAACCAACCATATGGTGTATGACTATTGCAGGGACCCCAAAAGAGACCATTCTCTAACGCCTGAGTGTTGGGGTTAAAGTGAAAATCAACTTTTACCATATGTTCCCAAGTTTCCATGCCAAGAAATCACTCACATTTTATGTACTTCCACAGTTCCACTTGTGATTTCTATATTTGTCATTTTGTTTTTTTTTTTTTTCTGAAAAAAAAAAGAAAGAAAGTGTCTTTGGATGTGTCCCATCTGCCAACTCTCCAAAGAGAGTAATATCTGGAGAGAAAAAGAATGGGTGAGTAATTGTTTTTGTACTGAGTTCTCTTGGTGTACAAAAATAGGTAGAACAAAAAAAATACAGAGTGTGAGAAGGAGAGAGCTACCAAATAAAAGTGGAGAAGGGAAGATTGGGTGGTGAATGTAGCCAAAAGGGATGGGGATGGGACATATGGGGCTTGCTGAGTTGTGTCTTCTCTTGTCAAACTGAATAAAGCAAAACTATTTTTGTTATTTTTCGAGTGTTTTCTAGAGTGCCATGGAAGTTGGGGGGGCACTTATGAGTTATGATAGATCAAGTCATGGTCTGGAGTGAGAACATGAAAATTACTTAATTGGAAAAATTATGAACATATTCCATAATGGAACAAATCTCTAGAATTATTCAGTGGTGTGGCGTGGTTTTGAGAAGTACATAAAGTTTTTTTTTTTTTTTTTAAATAATAACAATAATAATAATGCAGTCAGATGATCAAGAGTGTTTGAGTATCAATGGTTCACTTTACATAAAATTTACTGTGCTTGGCTGACCTATAATTTTATTTGTTTTGTGTCAGAGGAATCTGGTTGATTACATTGGTGCAATTTTCAAATCAAGCAGTGAAATAGCTGTTTAAGTTTGTATTAAATTACAAAAAAACTTTGAACCATTCTATCAATTGAAATGAAGAATTTGGTTCATAATCAGGGAGAGGATATGATGGAGAGTTTATAATTGATGGAAATATCAATAAAGCAGTGAAATAATTGTTGTTGGGTTATCATTTACTAGACTTATACAGAAGCAGGATTTGAATTGGACTTGATTGTGATATCATGCTGGAGAAATCAATCCCACTTCAATGACTTGACTCACATCAATTCTAAATCCAACATTTAAAATTAAAACTTTTGGAAGATAGAAAATATCAACTTCAAGAATTAATCATAAAAAATATCACACCCGAATATCTTTTTAATTCTTGAGTTACAATTATAGTAAGGATGGATATTAATTTTCATACAACTTATAATACAATTCTTAAATTGTTAAATCAGAGATAATATAAAGTATTATGAGATATATAAATAATATTTATTAAAAATAGTAATATAAATGTAATTATAACTGTTCAAACCATTTTAATTTAATTATTTAAAAAATTATGTCACAATGCATTTAAAATAACGTTGGTCCTCGCAAAAAACAATTCAAAGTATAATAAAGAAACTTGTTAATAATTAAGAAGAATACCCAATTGAACTTTATATTAGACTTCCTAAATCAACCCTATCACATACATAGAGTTTAATAAACCTATGTACTAGTAAAATTTTTGGATTCCCTACATATTGAGAAAGGACTCCAACAATACAATAGTTTGGACATCTAATTTACTTGTTCATAGGTGATGATAGTAGCCATTGACAAGTAAACATACAAAACAGTAGCAATTAAGAAACGTGATGATTGAGAAACACGAAGAAAGGAAAATAAAAATTGTTGGCTAGTTTATGCCAATGAAACATGTTGCATGGGAAAGCGTACCGGTGATGAAGTGAAGATGCTTTAGCAGCAACAATAATGGGGAGGTTAAAAATAAAAAAGCAAAGGCCAATAATGGCTTGAAATGAAACAGGTGGAAGATGGGGTCCCTTGGTGGGCTTTAATTGGATTGAAAAGGATAGAATGTTTCCCAAGCAACATTATATTATATGATTGTATTCAATTGTTCATATGGCAGACCCTAACTACTCCGCATGTTATTCTCATCTCATCCGTTTTTGTTTTGCGAAATTTGATGGTTGTAGAGTGACCTTGTTTTGGACTTTCAGTTGGTACGTATTTTCAAACCCTTTTTTAAAATGGTAATTGTTTTTTTTATCTTTATGGTCAATTAAAATGCATTTTAATGAAACCAAATATTCAAGATAATCAAGTTTTTCTCTAAATTTCTTATGACTATGTTCCATGCACGACACATTTATGCTTGATTACGTAATGATTAGAGCAACGACTTAGCCGAAATAATCGAACAAAATGTGATTAATTTAATTTAGTTCTTGATAATCTTTATCATGAGAACATATGGACGTTTGAACCAAAACCGACCTTAGCTCAGTTGGTAGAGCGGAGGACTGTAGTTGGCAATATGCAGACAATCCTTAGGTCGCTGGTTCGAATCCGGCAGGTCGGATTTTTCGTCACTCTAAAGTCCACGAACAACGTTTTTTGACCAAGTGATTTTTCTCTTCTTTTTTTTTTTTTTTGGTTAATTGCAATAACTTACCTTAAGGTTTTTGAATATGACTTAATATTCAACAAATCCTTTTAATTGTCGCAGGCCCAATTTCGTTAGTCAACCTCAGTTAAATATAACAGTTAACTAAAGAATTGGGGTAAAATGGTTATTACAATACATTTTAAATCATAAAATAATAAATCCAATAAATTTTTTCAGATAAGAACAATTAAAGCTTAAAAAAACAATTAAAAACCAAAAATAAAAAATAAAAAACACAAACCAAAGATGGATCTATAACACAAACCAAATCCATCTTTGGGAATACCTTTTTCCATCGCCTACTATAACGATGGAGCTGTGGGTCTCCACCGTAGACATCTGTCGTCGGCAGTGGAAACCCATCTTCGTCGTCGCCATCACCACCTGACGAATGTCTGGTCGAAGATCAACCAGATGAAGAGCGTAAACAAATTTCGAAGCTGAAATTGAGAGAGAAAGACTTTTCTGGGTTGAGTTGTTGGGTTAAGGTTGCTGGTGGTTATGGTTGGATTGATAGGTTGAGGTCGGGTTGCTGGGTGGTTATGGCTACGGTTGGGTTGTTGGGTTGAGGTTGGGTTGCTGAGAGATAGAAAGGCATCTGGGTTCGTTCGAAGATGGTTGGGTTGCTGGTGGTGAGGGTGGGTTTTGTTGATGAGGTGTCTGGGTTTTGTTGATGAAATTGATGGTTGATATCATCATTCAGTTGTTGATGATGATGTGGGTTTTGTTGATGATGGCAATGAATCTGTTGATGGTGGGTTTTGCTGATGAGAAGGGAGAAGAAGGCTGAGAGAGAGAGAGACGCGTCTGGATTCATTCGAAGATGGTTGCATTGCTGGTGGTAATGGTGAGTTTTGTTGATCAAGTTGATGAGGCGTTTGGGTTTTGTTGATGAAATTGTGGATCTCATCATTTGGTTACCGATGATGATATAGGTTTTGTTAATGATGGCAATGAATCTGTTGATGATGGGTTTTTTTGATGACCTTTGGGTTTTGTTGATGAGAAGGGAGAAGAAATTGATGATGGTTATCATTGATAATTTGATGTTCGAAGAAGATGAAGAAGCAGATCGGAGATGATGAATCTGAAGAAGTTGATGTTGAAGTTGAATAATGTATTTTTATTATAAGTTTATTATTATTTAATTATTATTTTATAATTTAAAATTAATTATTTCAATAATAAAAGGTAATTAAGATTTACAAAATAAATTGAAAAGGTATTTTTGACTTTTTAACATCCAATTTTAGCCATCTGTCAAAATGGATAGGATTTTGACTATTTATATGGATAATTGCAGTAATTAATCCAATTAGTTGAATATTAAACTTGTATTATAAATCTCAGGGTAAGTTATTGTAATTAATCCTTGTTTTTTTACTAGGATAACACCGAGAAATTAATAGTTACTTTTTTTCGAATTACAAGAAATAAGACCATAAACGATAATATAACAGTAAAAAGCTTATATACAAGACAATCTTCTACCTTAAAATAGCTGACTAACTCATTAAAAAATAAAAAATAAAAAATAAAAAAAAAAGATCAACTTGACCTAACCTAATCCACCCCTTATTGAGATGCTATAAAAAAATTTACAATTCGCTAGTACAGAAGATTAAGATTTAAAAAAAAAAAAAAAAAAAGTCGCTACGAAATCTTATAACCACGTGGGCTACAAAAAACAGGTGGGCTGATTGCTTATTAACAGGATTGAAATCGAAAAACCTGCAACAAATTCAGTTCAGATGCATAAAAAATTAGTTGGATTTACTGCAAAATCATATAACTAATCCATAATCAATATGAACTGTTGTTAATACACTACTAGAAGTAGCCGAACATTAGAAACTAACAATGGTACCAAGATGAGAAGGAAGAGCCACCTTATTGTGAGAAGCTGCTAGTGTAAAGTTGCAAGGCATCATCACTTACACAGCCAAGTAAACCTTGGCTGTTGAAATTTGTAAACTTTATATCACGAACAGGATGATTCTGCGATTCAAGATACTGAACAGCTGAAAAAGATGGTAACTCATGCAAGACTAGTTCATTTGTAACTTCTTCTGCAGATGCAAACAGCCGTTTCTGGTTCCCCATGTCTATAATAGTAGATTTTGGCAGTCGAATATCATTTACAATAGTAGTCAAAGAACCCAATTTCTGGTAATGGTTGCGTCCCTCTTTCTTCAATAGAACTCGGGAGCCTGGTATCCCTTGCCCAATAAGAGGGGAGGGAGTCAATGCAGGTTGAGAGCCTGCTATCTCATTGAACATTTCGACTCTTGGACGGAATGAAGCAACTATGTCATCACTGCTAGGACCATAAGCTAGAGATATACAAACCCCTTGATTCTCTGTTTCAGGAACCATATGTGACCTTCACCACAGAGATCAAGATTTTGTTAGAACTAGCAGTAACGCATCAGCAACAATAAAATTAACATCATAGGATAGTGTTCAAATCGTGAGATAAGGTACAAACATTTGCATTTCTTCTCATTTGAACAATCTGTCACAAATGTTAACAATCAGTTCTTCTAAGTAGTTATGCAAAAGAAAAGAAATTAACAGAAAAAAAAAAAAAAAAAAAAAAAAAAAAAAAAAGAACAAGGCCAACCATTGACCATCTCATACAGTAGTTCAAAGAAGTTCAGAATAAGCAATTCAACACATTTGTGGAGGTTAAAATATTTTTAACGGGATTTTTACTCAATAGAAAAGTATACATATTCTATTAATTTTAGCATAGAATCGACAATATGAGAATTTCAATCGTATCCTTGAAAAACCATGAACATTGAAATGAACTTATTGCATAAAAAGTATGATTCTCATTAAGTAAATAAATAAATATTAAAAAAGGTGATTCATGGGTCATAGTAATATACTACTAAAGTAATATGAGCCAAAAGAAATGTGTGAATGCACATCAAAATAAAGAAATATTAATTTCCTATTAAAGTTAGGATATATTAACCATGAAAAGGAGTCATGATTATTCATTTAAGAAAAACTGTCACAATGTCAGCATAAACGGCAACCATTACAATATGAGTATTATTACTAACCTTCATTAACTACAATGTAAAAGAAAAAATTATACCGTACATTCAATTTTTAAGAAAAAGAAAAAAACAATATTCCAAATGTAAATTAAGGAATATTTAATTAAATATATAATTTAAAAAAATACAAAAGAAATTACATGAGATTATACCAGATAGGTTAATCACTTATCATGTTATAATCACTTGCACTGTTATTCCTCAATGTTCAGGCATTTTAAAGCGCGACCACCTTTACGCACTATTGTCCATCAAGGTTTTCAAGTTATTTGAAACTCTGTTTGTAGTCTCTAAGGTGTAGCTGGCAATTCTAGTTCATTTGGTGAAATGTTTTTGTGCTAATTATACATTAACCTTATAGTTGTGTTATAATGAAAAGAAAAGCAGAGATGAATTTATTCAGGATTGAAAATAGAAATTTTAGGTCCAAAGATTCTTCAGACATCTACCTCATTTAATGCTATAGTACACAAATCATGTTTGTCTTTCTCAACTAGTTACAAATCCAGAGCAACAATCCTAACATACCATTTGTTTAATTTTCTATATAGGAATAACTGCTTTACAACATTGGGGTGATAGATCCAATCAATAAAATGCATAGCTTAAGCAAGGATATGATACTTAAGTTTGCAGTAATTGTGTTGGGCTTTCAGCTGGTAAAAAGTCAATACGAAAATGTAAGTAAAGTTACTGGCTAAGGATTATCTCATCTAAAAATAAAAAGCTATGGTGCAATACAATATATTATTTACTCTTCAATAAAGATGGCGCAGCAGATAATGAAACAAAGAACGGATAAGAAACAACCAATAATTAAATTAGTTTGCATGCTGCGCGCCCACATCAACAACTAACCCAAAGTTCTAAACATAAATAAATAAGTTTTTGTAAAGATCCACGACTTCTGTGTATGTGTGTGTGTGTGTGTGTATTTTTGTGGGTTTGTGTGTACAAATGAATCTGCACATCAATATCTGACCCAAAGCTCTAAAAATAAAGAAATAAGATTTTGTGAGATCCACAACTTTTTTATCAAACAAAGACATTAAATCGACACTAAACTTATAGAAACAAAATGACACCAGCTCACCTCACTTCAGCACCACCGAAGTCCCAGTGACACACACCAACTGAAGAGGCTGATAGAAGATCTCTGACACCCGATGGAAAAGTTGAATCATGTAAAAGAGAGTGTATGGTATGAATTGGGTTGGATGTTGGCCCCTTCAGGGATTCCACAGGCCTAGTAGTTTGACGCATATCAAATACCATGAGAAAGCCATTCTGCAAGAAGAAGAAAATATAAAAGGTTATTGCAACCTTTCCAGAATCAAAAAGATATATAGAGAATGATGAGAGTGACACCTGTAGTCCAGCATATATATACTGCGCACTGCTGGAATCCCAAGAACATGACCAAGCAGCAGCCTGGAAATACATTGGCAACATGAAGAAAACTGAGTTGGATGCTAGATTGAGATTTTAAAAAATACTATCATTAAAAAAAGCAATAGCTTCCAGCCAGCAAATGTTGAATTAAAAAGCATGAGAAAACCAAAGAGTTTAAAACACTTCCAAAGAGTTCAAAGAAAGTGTGATTTTACTTATAGTACATTATCAAAATGACACTTTTTGATGACCAAACCAAAATAGGCAATCCAATTGAGTGCTGTGCTTTGGATATAATGACCAAACCAAGCTTGCACTAAAATTTTAACAGCACCTACAGTTTTGGATGCAATTTATGAATAGGCAAATCATCTTACTTAGGGCTAAACCAAACTTAAGTTCAAAATTGCAAGCCCAATTAGCAGTCCTAACTATCAAGCCTCATTAGGGCAAAACATCTTACTAGAGGAATGATAATCAAGCATATTAGTTCTCATATAACCTTAATTTGTAATCATGCAATTGTAGAGGCTTGGATACCAAAGCTTTCACTCTCTCAAATATCAGGTGTCAAATCAAAAGCATCTTCACAAGTTTAAAAACACAAATCCTAAATAGCCTTCAAACCACCAATGATTTGAACAAGCTGGACACTATGTGGTGCCTCCTAATTACAAAGGATCGTCAGCGAGATTGTGAAGACCGGAACTCTTTACCGTAGACAGACAGTCAACCAACCTAGTGAACGTATTGACTTGCTCCCCAATGCATGGTGAACTCAACTAAACCATAAATCTACATTCTTTAAGAATTTGGGTCACAAAACAAAATGGCATATTTCAAATATTTCAGTGTATTCAATAAAAAAAAATATATATATACATTTCAATGTATAGCCAGTCACAGACTTAGAAGAACGGGAGATCATGTCCACTTGCAAAGCAAATAACAAGCTTGTGAACAGGAGAAAACATCACATCTAAAGAACTCAAAAATTGCAAGTTGTTTTTTTATTCTTTTTGTGTGTTTGGTGGGGCTAGGAAAAGAGGGTGTGGGAATCCTAATTATCCTATCATATATCCTTCCATTATTCAAAACATTCTTATTTATTGGAAAGCCATTTCAAAATATTCTCAATGACATAATGAAATTAGGATTCATAATGTTGACTACAGTTTACTCATTAAACTAAAGATTAATGTCATAAGTGTTTGGAAACAGTTCCAGCTTTCAAGTAAAGAATTCACAGGGAACTTATCTGATCAAAAGAAGAATTCCAGATTTTCTTCCTTTTCTCAATGCATTTCTCTAGACGAAATTTTGGTTAATAATTGTGGGGGAAATTTGTACACAAGAAATTAAGTGGATACTTTCTATTGCCTAGAAAAAAAAAAAAAAAAGAAAGAAAGAAAAAAAAAGGAAAACAAAAACATTTTCCAAACACTTCAACACTAAGCTTCAAAGCAAAAGCAACTTTATTGCAAATTGGGAACCTATTACCACTATATAATATTCTTTCTTAAGTAGCAAGAAACAATAAGAATGTGAATTTTTAATCTCAAGATCTTGAGCATTAACAACCTAAGCAATGGATTGAGATTTTACCGGAAGATCATAATTCAGTATAACATTCTTGCTCTCCATGCTGTAACAAATGAGATGAGCAAGTCAGTAAAATATGTAAATCACAAATTCTAAAGAAGTATTTCTTACTTTACAGTAGTGCCACCTGAGAACTGATAATTTCTTGCCCAATGAAGCAAAAAGTGCAAGGTTGTGATTAAAAGGGGAAAAATGCAGGTCCTTGATGGCTTTTGTACCAAAAGGAAGTAAAATATCTTCATTGTCATGAGGATGTATCATGCTAATCTGCAACATCGTGTTTTCAGAAACTATAAGAGCAGTTCTTGAATGAAATATGCATAAAATATTACTGAAGCTACATTTATGTCAAAGCTAGGATAGTTACTTTAGTAAGTAAGTTTGTTCCTGCAATCCCAGGTAACCTTCGGGCCATTAACAAAATTTGACTAGAAGCATCCACATCAAATAAGCGTGCACCACTCATCGGTAACTCTTCCTATAAAGATTGAGACCATGAGGTTCAATGACATAAGCAATACACAGTACAGATGAGAACTAAGCAATTCTAAACGAAGAATATTTAAAGAAGTGACAATTAGTCCTGAAAAGCTCCAACTTTTTAAGTCCCCTTGAAGAAATAAATCTTTGAGGATACAAAAAAGAATAGCATGAACAAATAAAGGACAAAGAAAAAAAAAAACGAAAACCACCAATGCCCAGAATGCTAATCACATTGATATGACATTGACCAGGAAGCTTTACAATGACAGAGAAACCCAGCCAGCCCCACTAAACCTACAACTGACACCATGTTTTAACTTAACACGGTTATGAGCGCCTACAAGCTTACAAAGGACCAGAGAGAGAAAAAGAAAGTCCATCAGCTGCTAATGTTCAAAAATCATTGCTTCAATCTGCAAATCTTAGACATGATAAGCAACTTTGACACTATGGCTCCAAACATTGATCTTATCATGTCAGCAAGAACCAAAATGAATACAGTTCAAGCAACAAAAGTTTTGGCTTAATTTTTAGTATACATCACATAATCAAGGACATAAAACAACAAGAAGATCAACAATATGATGTCCATGTCCATCTAAACAGACAAATAACAGTTTTCAGGCAAATCATAGCACTTTTTTTGTCTTGCCATCTCCTTCTCTCTTTCTCTTTCTTTAGGTCACATGTGAAGCTTCCAGATCTCAGACATACGATTTCTGAAAGTTAATACATGTCCAAAATCAGCCTGCATATGCTCGGAGTAGACTTGCAAAGACTTTTTAATTTGTGGCATTTAATCTTAATTCCCTCATCTCTACTTTTCCCCTATAACTCGAACTTCTTTTAAAACTCTCTCTTTCTCCGAATCCTCATTATGAGATACGGTTTTGATTAGTCATAACCCTAATGCTTAGGTTACGTCATTGCAATTCACTTTAAACATAAAACTGTAAAATGTCCTAACAGTCTGGAAAAGAGTCCCAGAGATCAAGCCAAGCACATTACTCATTGGTTACTCAAGGATAAGAACACATATAAGCTTAGTTCCACATCTGTCACACACATCTTGTATGGATTTAGAGAACATTGTGCACAGGCTCCAAGGGAGGGGGTAGAGAACCTATGAGTTAAAAACTTTTTACAGGACAGAAAGAGGAGAAATGCCACACCTGTAATACAAAGATAGATGATCCCTCTCTACTTGAGCCGAAGTTTGGTCCTATAGAATTCATAAAAGCTTTATCAACACCAGCAAAATGGAAAGAGAAAAAGATAGTAAAAACATATGGCTTTGATCCTTCAAATTACTTCGTAAAATCAACATCAACCACACACACACACACACACGACAAAAATTAAGGGACCAAAACCCTAGAGCATAGAGCCAAAAGATAATAAACAACTGAAGTTCATAAGTAACCACCTTTATATGTTAAACAGAAAAGCATTACAAAATGCATAAAGTCAAATGGTCATTCTTCTGAAAAGATGATTACCAGACATAGATCGTCCTGGAAAGCCACCAACGTCAGCAACAAAACCAGACTGCCTGCTCTTCCCATCTCGCAACAAATGCTCCAAGAAAACTGTCCTCTACAAAACCAATTTTGTGAACTTTAGAGACTAATCTATTTTATCCCAAATTTCCTTCTTAGTATTCATTATACTAGTTACAGAATCATTTTCTAACAGTACAGTCAGAAAGCATATATAGCTTAGAATTGAGCATCACCATTTCAAGCTGCTGAACTTTAAGATGCAAGTCAGCCTCTTTCTTTTGCCATTCAGATTCTTTCTTACACCAATCCGCACACTACAAGAACCAGTGTAAATAACAATATCGTTTTCACTAAAAGAAAACCATGGATTTATTAAAATCAACCATGTCACTCAACACCCTTTCACAGCAAATGAGCAAGTTATGAGGCACATAAAGAAACCAAGTCACGATTATCAATTTCCTTGTATTGGCAAACAAATCCATAAGTAAAAGCACATCACATTAACTTTCCATCTAATACATCTTTTTAACTAAATATTCCTACCTTCTTCTCAAAACATGCACATTTAGTCTCAAGAGATCGTATTCTCTGCAAGCAAGAAAAACCCACATTAGAATTAGGTTTTTAGACAACTCCTTGAACATCAAGCTCACGAAACGTTTTAACCGTCTGTGATTCTTCATCAACTGCAACAATCCGCGAAGCGAACAGTTTCCTGACATCTTTCAATGAGCATTTCTGAGTGCATTGAGGACACTAAAGACAAAAGAAAACAAATAAGATACAAATACAAAAATATTACCTCTAATCATCCCAATAAAAACATAATTGAATAACACGCACTACCTTCCCAGAACTACGACCTTGTTGCAACCATCTTCTTATGCAAGAGAAACCATATACGTGCCCACAAGGAAGACAACTGGAAAGAAAATCACGTAAAATTCAAGAATTGAACAAATTGAAGATGAAAAACGATTCAAGTTGAGTAGGGAGTGGAAATAAAATGAAGAAACAAGGACCTGATGTGGTGGTCACCGGTATTGGTCCAAACGTCCATACAAATAGGGCAAAACAATCCATCAATCTCTTCTCGATTCCACTGACTACCTTGAGACGATTCTCCGCTCTCAATTCCACTCGCAGAACAGCTCTCTCCTCCTCCATCCACTCTCCTCCGCTTCTCTCCCTCGCCGACACTCGTTTGACCGACATCTGAAACCCTAGGCGGCGGCGATTCCACAACCGAAACTAGCTCCTCTCCGCCTGCGCCCTCCACCTCCGCTCCCTCCTCGTCGTCGTCGTCTTCTTCTTCGTCTTCGTAATCGGTGGATCCTTCCTCCTCGTCTTCGTATTCTGATTCGTCCTCACTTGCGCCTTCCTCGATATGGAGTTGTTGGTCGGGCGTTTCGAGTAGTTCGTCGAAGTTAGAAGGGTCAGGATTTGCCATCACGAAGCGGGAAATTTTGAGTTTTAGCTTTTGGGTCGCTATTTATTTTGAAAATAAAGTGGGGCTGGGATTTTCTAATATACAGGTGCTGGAATCCTGGTGTCAGTACCGCTTTAGCACAGTCTGACACGTGTCAGACTTGAAGGATAAAAGACGTGTTTTCCTACTTGACTGAAGATTTTGTTTCCTTCTGTCAACGAGACTTGGCTTTATTGCATATGTTGGACGCTTAGATTAAACTCAATTAAGATTTTTATCCTTTTTTAAGGATTCAGGGTAGTAGAGAAAAGCCACCGTCATCAAGATAACAAGAGAAAATTACTATTAGTAGAAAATTGTTGTAAGTATCTACTCATTACTCTTTCTATAATCTTAAACTTCAATTATAACCTTATCTTAAACTCATAATCAAATATACCGAGCTCTAAACTCACCGTTCATACTTTTGAGACGTCCCAGTGCATTTTTATATATTCTAAACAAAGAATAGAGATTTTATTTATAACATAAATTTACTTGATCATAAAGTAATCGAAAATTCATTTTAAAAATATTTTTCTTTGTCCTAAAAGTAATTAGAAATTTATTAGAATACTATAAAATCATCTATTTTCATTCAAACTTAACCCCATCAATTTCTTGGGGTATGTGCTAATGCATTAGCCTTTTTTGGCATCGTTTGCGATGTTCAATTCCTCCCGAGTTAAGTTTTTCAATAGTATCTTACTAATATAAAAGAACTTCGTTTAGGTCATTTTCGCATCAATTAAAGTTTGCCACTTAATCAAGCCAAAGTCCTAAAAGCAAATGGTGTCCACAGATGAGCATAAGTAATAATCCATAGATATGATGAAAATGGAACAAGAGAAGGGAAAGGGGAACATGAGAAAAGAAACGTACGGGTATTCATTTCTCACCTCTTATGTTTTAATTTAGTTTACGACTTTAAGCAAGTAATTTATCTAATTTATTTATTTTATTCCTTTAATATTAAATCAAGTTTAAAACTTCTTATTTAAAAAGTTAAAATTCCTTTAATATGATAACTGACGTGTCAATGCTTATTTTCTAAACTAACCTTATCAATAGAAATATAACCCAAAACACTCTCTTAAAAATATTTTGAATCCTTAATTTCATCCAACCCTAACTTAAAAGCGAACCCGAAGGAGGCAGCAACAACACCGCCTCCCTAGGTCATGATCCTAGTCTGGCCAGGCTCCTCCTAACCTTCTCCAATCGCAAAGACAAAAACTGCCCGCGGCCGGCCTCCATCACCTTGGTCGGAGAAGGCCAAGCCATCCTGGAAGCTTGAGAAGGATTGAAGTTGAAGATGCCTCCTTCCTCTTCAGGTATATATATATTTTAATTTTAATTAAATTAATTTATTTTATTCATAAAATATTATTAATAAATAAAATTATAATTATTATTATTATTAAAATAAAACAACTTTTATTTATATCAAATAAGATAATTAGAATAATAAATTATAACCAAATGAAAATCAAATTAAACTAAGAGAAAATTAGTAAAACCTCAACCCACTTAATATATTAGTGAATTAATCTAGAAGGAAAAACAAACAAGTTAAATGTATTCACAATTAACATCAACTAATTCCACTAAAAGCTATTAAAATTTAAGATAACAAACAACCACCACCTAAGGGTCTCCTTGTCTTCCCCTCACGAAGTCATCAAGTTGGTCTCCTTGTCTTCCCCTCATGAAGTCATCAGGTTGGTCTCCTCGTCTTCTCCGCATAAAGTCAGAAACCTCATGACGGAAAGTGTGAAACTCGTCTCTAAGATCCGCAACTTGCCTAGAAAGATCAGCAACTTGCGTAGAGAGATCATGTCGGAGTGTGTTGAATTCCTCATGTATGTCCTGCAACTCATCCACACGAGTAAGTCCATCCCCTGATAACTCAGCGGCTTGCTGCTCGTCATTCCTAATATTGTCACCATGATGTGAATCTGCAGGTGCTGGAGGTCTCTCTCGTCCAGGATAACCACACTATTGTACATATATTGAAGTATCAAATGACAATGAAATGAGCTCAATCAATGGTACAATTTTCTAATAGTTAAATAACAAAACTTCTCAACATATCCATAATTTTGAGAGATTCTACCATAGTACCATGCAATGGGATGTGCCAAATGCATCTCCCATTGCGAGCATCCTGATGCACCAAATATTTTTCCTCACAATAACATAGTGCGTAACCGTACAAGTAAACAGTTAATCAAACAATTTCTGCCCCTTTAGTCATCAGCCAAAAAAGGTAACCAAGTGAATGATAAGCACATAGGGTAAAGAGAATGAAATCGAGACAATGATGAAATTTCATAGATAAAAGAAAATCTCCTAAACTCCATTACACATTACAATATACAATAGATGAAAATGAAATGAAATGCAAATGGAAATGTAGGACAGTCAGGACTCGGACTGACTAGAGGATCCTATGGGAAAATTTCGGCGCACAAGTGTGAGAATCTCAGCTGTCTGAGATTTTAGAGTCAAGCATTCTTTTTCAAGATGCTGAATTTTAAGGTCCAACTCGGCTTCTCTCTTTCGCCATTCAGCTTGTTTCTCACACCGATCACAATCAGCACCCTACAAGAATAAGTTTAAACTACAATTTGCTCAAATGCTGATTTGAGATTATAATGATAATTCCTTCAAAAAACAATTCCATTCTCATTCTCATTCTCCTTTTTTTTTTTAATTTATAATTTAAAAAAAAAAAACCATTATACAAACAACCACATCAAACTGCTATGCATCATAAACAAGCAACTCATGAAGCAAAGAGTAGACATAATCGATATCAAGCAGACGACATAGCATTTCTACACATATTAGCAAACACAATTGTGGGAAAACATCACGCCAAATTAATTAGCATCCTGATCTCATCTGTCCACTAAATGACCCTACCTTTTTTTCAAGATACGCGCATTTAGCCTCAAGGAACTGAATTCTCTGCAAACACAAAATGACCACCATTAGAATCACATTCACCATAAACTTCTTAAAACATCAAGCTCAACAAACAATTTTCGACCTTTTGCGATTCTTCATCAACTGCAACAATCCGTGATGCAAACAGTTTCCTCACATCCTTCAACGAGCAAATCCGATTGCATTGTGGGCACTAAAAACAACAGAACACACATATAACAAACAAATACATCCTTTTTGTTCATCCAATAACACGACATAATCGAATAACAAACACTACACTACCTTCCCCGAACTCCGACGCTGCTGCAACCATTTTTTTATGCAAGAGAAACCATATATGTGCCCACAAGGAAGACAACTGCAGTTCTCATAAACACACCAAAAAAATAAAATAAAAATAAAAAATAAAAAAATAAAATAACTTCATAAACATATAATAAACTATAACTTAAAGACATTAAATTAAAAAAACTATACATGCATTCATGTTAACTGTCTAACAATCTCGCTATACATTCAATTTGGTCATTATACAAATCGGGTTACAAAATTCAAGTAACACCCAAGAATTTGACAATATAAGAAAAGAGAAAAGAGAGGCACCTGATGTGGTGATCACCGTTATGGGTCCACGCGTCCATACAAATGGAGCAAAACAAGCCATCAATATCAGTTCGATTCCAGTGAGAGCAATCTCCGCTCTCAGTTACATTCATCCACAAACTCTCTCCTCCTTTCTCCACTCTTCTCCGCTTCTCTCCCTCCCCCTGACCGGAATCTGAAACCCTAGATGGTGGTTCCTCCTCCGCCTCGTTCTCTTCTTCTTCTTCTTCTTCTTCTTCGTCGTCGTCGTCGTCGTCAGTATGAGCTTGCTCAACCAGAACACGATGGTGAAACGTTTCGAGTTCTTCCTCCCGTAGAGGTGAGAGGAGGTGAGAAGGATCGAGATTTGCCATTCACACTGCAATATCGAGTTTCCACTTTCTACTTTCTAATATTTATTTTGAGAGAACTGCTCTGTTTAGTTACATATACGTCGTATATGTCCTATATTTTTTCCTTTATACGTATTAATTGGGTTAGGTAAAGGTTATATTGATTTTACACCTGAGTTATTTTTATTTTTCCCCTTATAATTGAATACTCGTCATTTTCGCTGTTATTGATTCATAAAATATTTTTTTATCAATTTTTTTAACTCGAGTTAACAATGATTTAGGAGGGTTCCTGATAATTTTTAAATTATCAAAAAAAAAATGATGATTCGGTAATCGTTAAGGAAAAAAATAAAAATAATTCTTTTAAAATTTATGACATATTTGCTAACCAATAATTCTCTACATATTTGCTAACCAATAATCCAGAGAATGAAAGAAGTTAAATTACTATTGATAATCAAGTTCCCTTTCCTACTTAAATATTGAATACACGTTGTTTTACTAAAATATTTCCTCCTAATTTTCATAAAAAGAATTGTAAATATATGTTTCTCTTTATATCGTTATTATTCTTTTCGAGCTTTTTCATTTTATTTTTGACTTGTAAATTTATCCAAAATGAAAAATAAAATTCAAAATGAAATCATAGGTATTACAATCCTTTTTTAAATCAGACTTTTAGTTAGACTAGCTTAATTCATACTAAAATAATAAAATAGAATTGTCTTCTCACAAATTAAAAATAAGAAAATTTTTTCAATACCTTCGAAGTAACTCCCTATACGGAATATGTAAGTCTACGTTTGACATATGGTTACTATGAAATCATGTTGGACCGTATAAAACTGGAATGTAGTAGAGTATATTTTATATTGTATTGTATTTGGGGTGGCACCGTATTATATCATTTTAGATAATATTATGTGCATTATCTTATTTGATTCTATTATACTAATTTTAAAATAAATTAAAATTAATATTTCTAAATAATATATTTATAAAGCATATTGTGATAGATAAACCACTTTAATTATAAATTTACTATTAGTGACTAAAGGTGGGCATCTGCAATGAAACTCGACAGATTCGATCTAAGCTGACTATTTTTTATTAGATTAGGTTGGGTTAAATCCTAAAAATTAAAAGACAAAAACAAAATTGAGATAAGACAAATGCCCACCCTTAATTCTAAATTCAAGATTTCCTCCTTAATTCTCACTTTTTGTTTGTAATATTTAATGGACTAACCTTTTGTTTGTAATCACCTTATGGACTACCATTGGGTTGAGGTTGGAATTTAAGTGTAGCTAATCAAGATTTATATAAAATCAATTAAAATCTTGATAAATTAAATTCAAATTTTGTATATAATATAATAAAATCTAAATGAAATTTAGATGAATTTGGATTAATTTTAAAGTGATTTTTATGAATAAAAAGGTTAATAATAAATCTTAGGATTCCAATTAAGATAACATTGGATTTTTCAAAGAACTCTAATAAAGTAAATATGAAATCCATAAAATCTTTCAATTTCATTAAAATCTATCACCGAACTGTAACAAAATCAATATAAAATCCGTAAAATCCATCTATAGTAGAAACAATCCGCTGCTGGATTTTCTGATAGCACCTAAAGAAAACCAAGCAGAACGCTTTCAAAAATAAATAAAAAACCAAGCAGAACGCTTTTAAAAATAAATAAAAATCGAGAAGAAGAGAAAGGAAGAACAGAAGAATCAATGGCTCGGACGGTCTGCTACATCACCGGCTCTCAGCTTCTCTCCTTGAAACGGCGCCCAAATATCGCTATAATCGATGTTAGGTTGACTCCAATCCTCTCCTCACTTTACTCTTTTTTCAGATTTGAAATTTGTTCTTGTTACTCGATCATTATACATAATTCGTGGGATCTGTTTACAGGGACGACGAGAGGAGTTACGATGGGCACATAAATGGGTCTCTACACTATGCGAGTGGCACCTTCACTGACAAGATCTCCAATCTAATTCAAGAGGTCAAAGGCAAAGACACTCTTGTTTTTCATTGCGCTTTAAGCCAGGTCTATCTCTGTTCTAGTGTTTTTCATCAACCCTTTTGTTATCGTTTGATGTGATTTGGTTCAAAGTCTGGAAAGGATAATTCTGCTGCGTATATAGCCAGTAATTAATTCAAGTTATTTTTCTGTCTTTATGCGAAAGTTTCCTTATTAGTCAAATGGACTGGAATACAGTTCAAAATTAGGTTTCCACATTGCTAATTTACAGGATCTCTGTAGTTATTGGAGGGAATTTATAGTTATTAGATTCGAATCCAATGGTTTATAAGAATCAAATGTTTTACGAAAGAAAAAATTACTCAACTATATTGTTCTAGTGTTGTAGCTAACATTTGCTATGTCATAGGTGTTGATAATCAGTATGATATCTTACAATGCTATAAGGCTGGTCGGTGAACATGTAGACACTGCTTCTAAATGGCTTGTGTTTCGTGATATGATTTCTCAAAGTCACGGTGTAATCTCAATTATGCAATTTGATGAGATGTTGGAAGTTTTTTCGTACCTTGAGACAGTTGGCTGGGCAATTTTTGACATTAAAAACAGTCAAATAACTTTCTGGCTATAGCCTGGAAGTTATTTTGGTATTTTCCTAGTAATCCGACAGTTATGATGTTGGTAAGAGGCACGAATTATGAAGTCCATGGCCCTAGCACCCAAACAACCAAATAAATTGCATCTGATTACATATAAAAGGGGTTTGGTGTGTTGGTCGTGTCTCACAAGAGGCAGCTTTTGGTTTGACGCTAAAACTATCCAAATGACTTTCAAGTAAGTAGCTGCTGAGAGTCACTTGGGAGTTTTGGTCTTGAAAACTGTCTAGTAACTGTCTTGAGCCTTACAGAAAACCTCAAGTAGTCTGTTAAGTTGCATACTTTAATATTGCATGAAAGCCTTAGGAAAAGCATATCTTTAAATATTACAACTACTTACCAGGTGCCTTTATATGTCATGATTGTCTTAATGGCAGTATAGCACTATGTTAATTATCAATGATGAGGGCATAGTATTTGACAAAAGAGAGTAAAGATTCTTAATTGTTTAAAAGACATTTCAAATGAAGCAATGCTGCTAGTATCAGCTGTATTGTTTAGGGCTTATTCTGGCTTGAAATGAGTTTCTCATATGAAGAATCGAGCTGGCTTGTTAGCATTCGGAGGTAACATGAAAGGATAGTTTGGACTTGTTTTCACATCTAAAATAGACCGCCATGTTCTTTGCTTGGTGTGAAAAAGTTTTAAAAAAAGGTAAAAGTATACCATATGTTTTAATAAGATAGGAAATAGGAATGAACTAGTTTTCAAAAAATGTATGAGTATTAGAAATTGAGGATCCAAATATACAAATGTAAAACTCAAATTTGAAAGATACGTTATTCAAAATTTGGTGTCGCTTATCTACCTATTGGACCTCAATTTCTCTCTCTCCTTCTGTTTTTTAAATTAGGTAGATCTGTTTTTACTCTTTGTTAGTCTTTAATGATTAACTTTTATAATGCTCTACCATTTACTCCCCCCATTTTTGGAATAAAGTTTTATAGTTGTAGTACAAGTAGTTGTTAAATTCGAACATGACTTGAAAACTTACACAGTTTTTTATTAGAAATCTTCAAAGCCAACAGTTTATGAAGCATTTAATGCTGGCAGAGCCAGGGAGCTGTTCTAAATTTTGCTTGTCCTTTTCAGTAAGTGAACCTAGCATGACTATTTGACCTTAGTTCTGGAGACACCCTATTTGAAAGATGATATGAACAACAACCCACTAAATTATCAGCCAGCTGTTGTATTCCATGTTTGCTGCCCTACTAAGGCTTGAATGTGATAAAGAAAACCTTGTTGTTTGGGATTTTTTTATCTTTATTTACTTACAGATCATATACTTGGGTTTGTAAACTGCAATCTCCTTGTAGATGTATATGCAATGTTTTGAAATTCGGCCTGAGGTGCCATCTTGAGGTGCACCTCAGCCGTCTCATGGCTAAGGGTGCCCTGAGGCATGCTTAAATAGCAGAAACAGTTAGACATGTACTGTCCATTATCAGTGCTAGTTTTGTTCGACTTTATTTTGTGGCAGAAACAATGATATATTAATTTGATGGATTTTGTGGAAAATATTTAAAAATGGTGCTAACCATTTCACGAATGACTCTGCAGGTTCGCGGCCCAAGTTGTGCAAGGAGGCTGGCTAATTATTTGGATGAGGTGAAAGAAGATACTGGGATAAAGAACATTTTTGTTCTGGAACGTGGCTTCAATGGCTGGGAATCTTCTGGTCAACCGGTTTGTCGCTGCACTGACGTTCCTTGTAAAAGTGAGAGTGTGGCACAATAATTTGATACAAATCACTAACGCGAAAAAGCATGTTATTGTGAACATCCTGACATTCAACTATCAAGTATAATCTATACATGCTATTGTTTACAGACTGCATGTCTGGTGATACGGCTTACCGTTTGATGATGAAGAATGTAATGATATGTTTCCTGATATTATTTCTAATTGATGATGACGAACGTAATGATATTTTTCCTGATATGATTTCTGTTTAGTGCTGTTTCTTGTAAGCGTCATGGGGGACTTCGAGGTAGGGCACAGGAATAAAAATTGTTTGCTTCCATTTTTTTTTTTTTGCTTGTGTATTGTAATCAGATGATGACTGAAATACACAATTAGTCTGCAAATTGACTTGCATTGTGAATTACTAAAAATGTGGAAAATGAAGTTTGAGGGTAAATTTCCAATTTCATAAAGTCTCAATTATTTTGATTCGTGATTAGTTAATATCAATTGATTGTAAGTCCATTTCAGTATGCCTATCAAAGTTGAAACTGTGATTACTGATCAGAAATTCTTTTGGGGATAGAAAAGCTTGTTTGATTTTTTAATAAATGTCGGTATTTACTAATATTTTTAAGAAAGCAAATAAAATGAACATGTAAACATAAATAAAGAACTGTCGGAAAAGTGGTACTTAATCATACACTCGTTGGAAATTAAGTTTGTTTTCTAAATTAAAAATTTAAAAAAAAAAAACAATTTTGATTAAAATTCTTTTAATTAAATTTGTTCAAGTGGATGAGGAATTAAAATATTTACCACTATAATTCTTAAAAATTAGTAAAATCAACAATGAAAACACTTAATGCCGATTATTCTTTTGTTTTCTACTTGTATTTCCCTTTTACTTTTATTGTGAGCAATACTAAATTATTCAAATAATGTACACGAATTCTTACTCAAATGATGAGAGTTGTAACAGTGTTAATCGTACTATGATATGATGAATGATAAGTTATAAGTTGTAATATATATATTACATCGTTTGAACATAATTTTTAATAAATGACTAATAATAATTCACAGACAGTGTTCAAGTTTTTCTTTTAAAAAAAAATAAAAAAATCACCGCAACGAGTTAAAATCTTAAGCATTCTTTAATTGAATGAGTATTATTTACCACTAAATCATATTGAACATTGTTGTTTGTGGATTTTTTTTTTTTTTTAAGTCATAAGATATCTTCTTGATATTACAAAACTAAATTTTTAGATACATATAAGATATCTTCCTGATATTACCACTAAATCATATTGAACATCATTGTTTATAGATTTTTTTTTTTTTTAAGTCATAAGATATCTTCCTGATATTACGAAATCAAATTTTTAAATACATATATAGTGATTTCTCATATATTACAGCAATAGATATCTTTTGTTATTATAATAATTGATTTTGGATGGTACATATAGTTGTTTATCTTGAGGGTAGAATTTTGGACTGCAGATGTAGTGTTTTATCTCAAATTTCTCATATATTATAATAACATATATCTTTTCTTGTTATCATGAAATTGAATCTTTTAACTCAAAATGTAACGATCTAATCAGTAAGATAGTCAAACCTAAAAAATACCTTACAGATTAAGTAAAACTAGTCAAACCTAAAAAAATACCTTATAGATTAAGTAATTTTATTCATCAATATTGGTTGTAAAGAATATCTAATATTTAAGAATTGTTATTGATGGGTAAGATTACCTAACCACTGGATAGTCAAAGTCAAATGAAAACGGTGATAAGTACGGTGACGCCACGGGCGCGACGGTATAAACAAGAGACACCTTTTGGTAATTTCCTATATGTCCCATAAAACAACAGAAAGAAGAAGCCTGTCAGTTAACCAATAGTTTGCGCCTAACAGAAATTCGACGTCGACGCTTTTACAGAGAACACAATTCCAAGATGGTAATTTTCGATTACTCCAACCTGTTGTTGCAATTTTATACCTTTCAAATTCGATCGAGACTCACGCAATCGTTGCTTGCTTTAGGTTTGTATTGCTTGTCTGTTACCGCTTTTCCTGGTCCCGATCGTCAACGTACTGCCACTCCTCTTCGACCTGATCTTGGTAAGTCACAAAACCTTTTTTTTTTTATTAATTCAATTTCCAAATCGCTTGTTTTGATTTCATTAACCGTTAAATTGTTTTTTTTTTTTTAATTTCAGGGAAAAATTTATGGTCTTTTAGGGTGGGAGTATAGGAAACCGGAGAGGGCTCCTCCAGCTTGTCCCTATAAGCCTGCCGCTAAAAAGGAAAACACTGCTAGCAGAGTGAGTCTGCCTCCACTCTTCACCAATCACTATGCTTATGTTTTTTATAGCTAATTTTGATATGTGCATTGTTAGTTCCTTTTTTTGAGAATATAGTAGAGAATATTAATCTGTGACTTTGTTTGTGAGTGTGATTTGCTTAGACTGTAGAACAACATTATTAGATGTATGTGTAAGTAAAATGATAATAGGTAATGCATGAGGGGTTCTTATATTGAAATATATACTAGCAGCTTTTTTTGTTGGAGAAAATTTTCGTATTTGCAAAAGTGAGCTTGGTTCTCACTAGTGACTAAAGAAATGGGGGTTGCCCCCTTGTAATATTATTATAAGTTTATTTTGTGTTTGTAATGTTTTCTAACATTTTATTTGTGAAACTTGTCAAGCGAGTGGTGGATCTGTCATCTATTTTCCCAATATTTTGATTTATGGATTTGGTGTATCAATCATTTGTCATGCTGTGTGATATGATTTTGGAGATGTAACCTGTGTTAGAGTTGTTATTGGGTTGGTAATGACTTAGGTCTAGGCGTCTAGCACCATGAATTGTGGCTTCTAATGATGCATCATGAGGAGGAGAGGCAAGTGTGATTGAGACGTATGTTGTCATCAATAAAGTGATCTAGGATATATATTTAACCAGTTGGAATGGAGTGTGTGGCTATCAATATTAGAGAACCCATAACCAATTGACAGTTTGCCCTCCGAGGAGACTTATGGCTGGTAATGCTAAAAGTTAAGATATGTGTGTTTACAGAACTAAGAGTTTTGTTTCCTCCTTTGAGCTTTTTGCATGAATATTACTTTTTGTGGCACTCATATAGTAATGTTTCTTGAACCTTTGTACCATTTTATTTTAATTTTGCCCCTAACCAATAAGCTATAGCTTTTTTTTTTTCCTTAATTCCTATGGAGTTTGAGATCATCACCTGCATTGTTATGAGTTGCAACATTTCACATGTCCTACTTCAATGAGTGATCATGTGTCTCCATTAATCATTACATTTATTTATTAGTAATAAATGTTCGTTTATCAAATGTGATGCAATAGTTGGAAATAATTATGCTTGTTGTATGATACCAGTTGAACTAGCAATTATTTTTTTCCTAATTTATGTCCTAGTTAATTATGGAAATCCTTAAGTCTTTAGGGTCCTAATTGTTTTAAATTTTACTTTCTAGTTTAGGAGAAGCAAATGTATGTATGTATGTATGTGTGTGTACACACACACACACACACGTATTGTAAATACTTAATAAACAACTGTTTTTTTTAACACACACACACACCCACACACACGCACATGCACGCGCGCACACACACATATATATTCTTAATAAACAACTTTTTTTTTTTTTTGGTTTTTTTGTTTTTTATCATCATAACCTCACACACACACACATTTTCTTAGTAAACAACCTTCTTTTTATTTTTATTTTTATTTTTTTATCATCATAACCTTAAGAATGCTTTTGCTGCCGTCTGCCATTGTGGTGGGGACAGCCAAACTTCTTCATTAATATATCAATAAGTATAATTAGCATGTTGGATCTCTTTTAACTCTCTTAGTGAAATCGTTTTAGTGACATCTTTGTCAAGTCGTTTCTTTGGCACATCTATTAAGTTTTTTGTGAATACTCGGCACTCTCAAGTTTCATTGGCATTTTTGTTAGAGTCATTTTCTTGGCATATTTGTCAAGTGGTTTTGTCGACACTCGGCACTCTTTCAAGTAATTTTATCAACATCTCTATCAAATTGTTAGGTTAGCATCTCTAATGTGCCAATCCATTAAGTTTTGAATGGACTCAGTACCATGTCATTGGAACTTTGCAAACTTATATCGCTTCATCTTCCCATCTTGAATTTGAGGGAGGGCCGGAGGGGGGGCAGGGAAGAAACTCAGAATTAGCATGCATGCTTGGTATATAATTACTCCACATATCAAATATAAAGATTAAGTTAGCGATATCAAATATTTGGATTAAGCTGGAGATATCTTCACAGAAGCCGTGCATAAGGGGATTTTTCTCTGTCAGTGTTCCAAACTAGGTATTTAAAATATCTATGCTTGAGTTTGGAGTGTTAAACTAGAATAGAAATGCTCAAGGAAAGTCAGAGGAGAATGTAGATTGTTTGTGGGATCGTGCTCGACATTTAGCTTTTTTATGGGCTTCTGTTACAAAGGAATTTCTTAATACTTCTCTTTTTTGATTCAACTTAATTGGGAGGGAGCTGTGAGATAATTGTTGTTCAATTGAGAGTTTTTGTTGCAGTGAGGTCTTTTTTGGTTTTGGGGGGGAATTGTTTGGTGGTTGATGTTGTTGGGAGCACTATTTTTGTTTGTATAGGCGTTTGTAAAGAGTTTTGATCACCATAACTCTTTTACAATAGTTTGTGGATTACTTGTTCACTTTCTTTTTTTAATAAAATATTTGTGTTTCCTATAAAAACGAAAAAAATAAAGATAGTTTTCCTACTTTATGTCCTCATAGGATTTTTGTTGTTTTTAGGTTTCTTTTCTAGTTTAGGTGGGTGTGTTTGTGTGTGTGTGTCCAAATCAATATAAATAATTGTCCTTTTATTTTATCAATCCCAAAGATAAGCAAAGGTGGAAACGTTATGTTATTTTACAAAGTTTACTGAATTGTCCTTTATTTTGGTGAGGATTTAAAGTCAATACACATTCCTTCATGTGTATTTTGTCTCAAATCTCTTATTTTTTTTTTTTTTTTGACTGGGAGCCATGAATTCTAGTTATGCTACTGCAAGTGATACAGATGAATTTATTTTTTTGGTAGTAAATGCTTGTTGTTGTATCAACATCTAGTATTATGTAGTGAAAACTTGTAAGTATTTCATGGTGTGTATTGCTTTTTGGTACATATTCACGAAAATCTTGTTTTCTCTTTTCTTTGATGTAGATGCCATGCTCCATCATTGAAGCTTCAATAAATACTATGATCCATAATTTACATATTTGTGTTTTTTTTTTTTTGCAAATTTGACTAATCATTAGTGTCTTTTGGTTGGTGATGTGTTGGTTTTGTTCTTTTTATTTCAATAATAACTGCTCTATGGTTATCTAGATATTTTTGCATTGAGTTTTTTCTGTTTTGCTTAGTTGCATGTGTGTTTGATAGTAAAATACTTTTAATGGTAATAAAAGCCAATTTTTGTACAGGAGGGGGCAGAAGCTGAACCTGGTGCGGCAGAGTCTTTATCCAAACCGGGATCAGTTGATGGTAAGCAGAACTGAAGTGGACTTGTGCATGAACAGCACTTGTAAATGTGATGAGTCTCTCTGTTATAAGCCTTTTCAGTCCCAAGCTCTCATTGTATGTTTTAATATTGAATAGCTAACATATAAAACTTTGAATTTGGTTGATACATTCCACCTTGTGCTTTGTTTGGTAAAAAAAACGTGATTGGGTGGCAGTTTACTTACTGTATTTATTGCCCTCAGGCATTTTTTCCCTTCTAAATGGCAAGTTGATAATCAATTTTTGTTTGTTTAGGAATCATTAAGGAACCAGCCCACTGATAAGCAGTGGTCCAGTCCCTTGATGTTGGAGGGGTGGATGGTGTCATGGTAGCCATGTCCTTCAAATTATGTGTTTGAATTTGTGAGGTGTGGTTCATTAGCCTAAGACCTTTTGTGGTTTTATAACTCTTTTTTTGTTTCTTTTTGCACTTTTTTGGGGGTTCGTCATACTAGTTTTCTGTTGTAAGTGTTATTACAGATATGTGCATGGCTTGTTATACTTCTACATGTAATTTACTTTTATACGAAAATCATGCGACAACCGTAGATGGCATATTCTACGGTCATGCTAATTTCCAACTTCCGAGAGAGTCCAACATTATGAACATGTTGTTGCATTATTTAGTAAATTACTCAACTTTGTAATTGTAGTATATTCATATTTTCATTTTGAATTTGTACTGTAATGTTGTACTGGTGCTTAAAGCGGAGAAAAGGAGAAATACAAACACATCATTGATTTTACATGAATGAAGATGTGGGGTAACAAATGGTTGGCACAGGTTAGCATGATTTGTGGAACATGACTTTTGCATATGGGAAATGCTAGCTGTTCCAGCTAATATTCAGAGTTTAGGACTTAGGGGCACCATTTGATTGAAAATGACATTTACAACAAAAAACATGGGTCATAAGCAGGTCCACGGGACTCGTGGCAACCAACCCAACTGCGGGTCATGAGCAGGTCCACGGAACCTGTGGCCAGCAAGCCAACTTTGTGCAATTGCTTGCCTGTAAAGCATTTACGCATGTGATCCTGCCTGTTAGGTGTAACCTGAGTGATCGCAGTGACAATTAGCCCACCGTTTTTGCTTAAAAACGTTAGATGATTCTTTGTTGTCCGCACCTTCCGTTCCAGCTCTTATAGCCCAGAGTAGTAGAGCTTTTTGTCAATTGAATAGGAGTGGGGGTTTGGTAAGATCAAGCGTAATTATAATAGTATCTATCTGAAAACGAGCGAGGGAAGGGCAATCTAGCCACAATCTAGTTCAACTACTATGATAATTTTGGTGACTTACGTGGCAGGCAAGGAAAACTAAGGTATAAATTATGAAAATATATCAACATCAAGATAGGATTGTGAATAGATGGGGTTGAACTGAGAGAAAAACTTAGGTGGCACGGAGTATCATTTCATTGTGCATTTGTCTACACAGAGCAATATCACGTAATAACAATTTGGCTACCCCTCATTAGTTACAAACCGGTAAAGATGCGATTAACAGTGACAAAGTGATACAAAGGCTATAATATCCTTGAATTAAAGAAAAATAAAATTAAAATTGAAGAAGAGACAAATGAAGAATCCAAGGATAACAGTATAACACCCACCGTGTTGAACTTGAAGGCCCCCATGAGTGCCACACCTCAAACCTACTCCCAATCCAACAAAATTGTTTAATTAATCTCCCAACTCGTGTAATTGGTCTGGTCCGCTCTCTCCTAACATTCAACTCCAGTATCTTCAAGCATTTGTAACGAATCTTACATCAAAATCCTGTCCCTTTTCAAGAATCTTGTGTATGGACTTTACATGAAAGTGTATTACCAAATTTTGTCATAATTTATTGTTAAATGACTTGGAAAACAAGGTAGGTACAGCGCATACGCCACAAAGGTATGGCTTTTCACACTCGTACCAGTCATTATCCGCTCCCACTTGTTAGGCCAGGGCCCATGTCTGACCCTGGACAACACGACCGGCCATCTCCTTTCCCTCCAAGGCTCCAACTATTAATTAATTACTAACTCAAAGTCCTTCTTGTCAAAGTAATTTCATTCATTGGATAGTTGGATAAGTTTTGATGATGCATACGTATTACACTAAATATAATTTTTTTTAAAAATTAATAAATGGACACATGAGCGACCGTCTCAATGCTACTTTTCTTTTTAACGTTGAATGGTTATTGTAATTTTGAAGGTGGGCACAAAGGGTAACAAGTGGAGTCGGTCGTTCTCATCCAACTTATGGTTGAAAAACCTTTGTTTCTGTGCATTGGTATGGATGGATTCGTGTGGCTATGTCCACGTGTAAATTTGCGTTTTGCTTTTTGTCGGTTCTTCTTTTTTTTTTTTTTTGGATTTTAAAAGGAGAAAATGAAAGTTGATTGGATTATCATCACTTTGATTGTAAGGATGTGGTGAGAAGCCAAATTTGTAAATTATACTTTATTAGCACTTGATCTCTTTCTTCCTTTTAAAATTTGGTCTCATATAATGCAATATTTTAATAGAGTAATCCAAAAACGTTTGTATTGACATTCAATATTAATATTAAATATATATATATTTTTTTAAATTGAACTAAAAACCCTTAAACTTCTCCCCAAATTGTTTAATCGTTTCTCAAAAATACATTTACTTTAATTATATTTTATTAATCAATTTACGCCCAGAAAATCTTTTCTTAAATATACTTTTGTCTTGAATCATATTTTATTCATCAATTTATATGCCGAATGGATTAGTTCGACCCTACAAAATTGCTTTAAAAAACAATATTATGAACGTGCTAAATACATCAAAAGTGTCAAAATCTTTATGGATTTAATGCTACCAACTGAGCATATACATTACTCTCCAAAAAAAATAAAAACCAAACAGTAATAGCCAATAATTGAAAATTGCAATTTGGTGACAGGCGATGGCACGGCTGGCTGGCTTCCTTCTGCTGGACACTTTTCCACCGTTGGATAAAACTGTCTATCTAATCTAAGCAAATCATGTCGTCATAGTCTGGAGTCACAGCTGATATCATTTTTTTAAATAAACAATTAATCAAACACAAATATTATTAGTAATCAGAAAGCAACCCTCTCTACTTTAATCAAATACACTTGCCTGCTTGTCTCAATCTATCCCTCTCGTAGTGGACACGAGCCCATCACAATTTCTCACTAACAACAACACCTACTTTGTTGCAACACCAAGTAAATTAAATTCTTAATATAAACGTTTTTTGTTTTTTTTTTTAATGGTATGGTTGAGGTCCTTGTCAAAGTAATTGCAAAATCTCAAGCATAATTGTTGTATTGACCTTAGCTTATATCAGTCCAATTAGATGCAGATACGTCGGATCTTTGGTTATGGTGCAGTATAGTAGTCTTGTTGTAAATCTACGAGACAGCCTGATTTTGTAGCCCGGAAATCAATGTGCGCTGCGAACGAATCGGCCTTTATCAATCATAGCTCCATCGGATGTGAACTTCGATGAAAACCACCGCTGCGGTTTGTTCTCACTTATGTGATGTCTGATGTGTGGACCCCGATTTTTCCATGATTTTTATGAATATACTCGAAATCTTAGGTGGTATTTAGTTCCGTTTTTAAAAACTATTTTTTATTTTTAAAAATAAAAAATATTTGAAAATATGTTTGATAATCGTTTTTAAAAATATATTTTTGAAAATGAAAAATATGTTTTAAAAATACTAAGGTAAAAGTAAAAAATATATTTTTTTTTTCATTTTCTATCATTTTTAAAGATCATTTTCATTTGTACAATAAAACTCAAAAAAATAAAAAATAAAAACACACATCTCTATGAGTCACTTCGTCATTTTTAAAAATAGTTTTAATTTAAATATATTTTCAATTTCTACCTATTTTTACAAATGATACCAAATAACTTTTATTATTTTTCGTTTTCAAATGTATTTTAAAAAATGCTACCAAACACATTATCATTTTTGAAAATGTTATTTTCAAAATATGTTTTTCCTTTTTGTAAATACAAAGTATACCATTTTAAAAACATATCTAAACATACCTTTAGCGCTTTAGTTTTCAACAATTCAGTTTTTAGGATTGAAACTTAATTTTCAACTAATAGTTTAACACTCTTAGATTTGATTCAATGACAATTGAAGGGTCAAAATTTCAAATGCATTCATACTCAAACACACTCTAGAATGTGCCATACATATAATTTTTCAATAAAAGCGTCTTGAAATTTTTATTTTGCAATCATAAATTACTATAACTCATTTTTAATGAATCCGTTTCAGTGATGGGATCTGTTAAAGATATATGATTGTAATCAGTAGTCCTAAAATGAAAATTTTAGAATGTTCTTACCATAGAAGGATCACCCCTTCTCTCTCTTTGTATATATATTTATATATAAAGTTGAATTTTATTTCATATTTTATAATTAATGTAAAATTTATTGAAATAAGTTTTTTATGATATATTATATAATTTTAAAATAATACTGGTTATATCAATAAAAATTTGTCATTCTTATTGTTGATTTAAAACTCAATGGTCATGTGATTCCCATGTCATAAACATATTTTTAATTAATAACTACGATTCTACGGGCCTAAGCCATGAATTGTGGATTTTATATAGGAAAATTTTCATTTTAATTCTCGAGGTTTCAAAAAATATCAAAATTTTAAATATTTTTTGAAAATAGTTCTTTTCATTTCTAACTTTTTCAAAACTTTTCAAAAAGGTCCAAACCGCTAATCAATTGACGGTCAAACTAAACAAAAAAAATTAAAAAGAATCAATTACCCGTCATAACTTAAAATGACTGTTTTACTCTTAATAAAATTAAAATATTACATATCATTTAACCAATAAAAAACTGACACATATATATAATTATATATATTTTAAAAAATCTTATTACTGTTTTTGTTTAAATTAAACAATAATTTAATAAAAAAACATATTTCAGAAAAAAAAAAAAAAAATCGATCTGGGTTCTTCATGTCCTTCTCCGTCTCTTCCGCCTCTTCCATATCCTTCTCTTCTGTCCCTTTTCCTTCTTCTTCAATCTCTTCTGCCCATATTCATTCTCCATTTGAGTTTTTCGTCTGTGTTGACTCTTCATCTGGGTTCGATCGAACCCAGATGAGGAGTTTCATCTGGGTTAGACGAACCCAGATGACAGGTTTGGTCATCAACCCTCTGTTTCGATTTTTTTGTTTTTTGATAAACAGTTTTGATTTTTTTTTTTCTTAATATTGTTATTGATGATGTTGTAATCTGTGGAGTTGTTGATGATGTTGATAAGATGGGTTGTTGATAATTTTGGTAGAGAGGTTTGATGAACAATCTTGGTGTGTTGAAGATGGCGGTGGATGGACGGTGGAGATCTCATCTGATGGATCTTCACTTTTTATTTTTATTTTTTTCCCATTTGTTTTACAAAATTAATTTTATGTATATAATAAATTATTTAAATTAATTTACTCTATTCATAAAAAGATCATTTTACCCTTCCCATCCAAACAATCTGTCACCATTAACCGTTAATTATCTAACGGTTTGGACTTTTTTGAAGAGTTTTGGAAAAGTTAGGGATGAAAAGAGTTGTTTTCAAAATATGTTTTAAAAATTGATATTTTTTGAAACCTCAAGGACTACAATGAAATTTCCCTTTTTATATAATATCTTTGAAATTTCGAGAGAAAATGAAAAGGTACGTGACTAACGATTGAGTGTATGGTTAAAAACTTTGTTCAAAAATTCAATTCAAATTACAAGATATGTGATTTGTCTTTCATTTATAATTTATGTGACATAAAACCTCAACACTCTGTAAATTGAATAAATTCTCAACACCACCCTCCACCTCTCCCACTCTCTCCTCTCTTTTTTATTTTTTATTTTTTATTTTTACATAATGTTAAATATTTTTAGTAGTTTTAATAGTGTTATTTTTATAATAAGATTTTTAAAATATCAAAGATATTTTTAATAGTTTTGATAGCATTTCTGATTTTGTTTTTAAAACAATTTAAAGTATTTAAAATTAATCAATAATGCCGCTAACAAGTGGGGTCAGCATAGTAGTATAGTCATCCTTCACCCATGCATTTAGGAAATGAGTTTGATCTACAGTCTTCCACTAATATATAGGTAATTTTCTCATTTTATGTGGATAGCCCTCTTCCGTTTTTAGGAGCGAAAATCTGGATCGTGCTTTAGAGTCTCAGTTTAATTGGTTCCGACAATATTTTAATTCAATATCAATAATTAAAAAGTATATATATATATATGTCAATAATGTTCTCAAAATTATTTTACAACATTTGCTTACAATAGACCAACACAATCGTCAAGTGTTTCTTTGAAGTTTGAAACAGACAAAACTACTTTTTCGAGTTAAAAACGACTGGCAGCACTCTCTTACAAGAAGTTGCTAAAAAGTGTATTGAAAGAAGAAACAGGAATCTTAAACGTGTCCTGAAAATGAGCTCTTAGATATTTTGTTCATGAAAATATTTTGAGATATTTTTACAACAACAGGTCAATATCTCTGAATATGTCCTAGAAATACGATAACCACAACAATTATTGTACTAAGCCCTTCCAAAACAAAAGCAGAGAATTACCATGTGCACCTCCAAGATACCCCGAATCAAGTTTCAAGATTCCTAACCATGAGATCACTTTTTATTATTTTATTTTCCTTTTTAAATGAATATGCTTACAACATTCAAAGGCATCAAATCCCTTTTTAATTATGATTAATTTACTAAATTATTGGTATCTATCAAGAGTGATGAGGTGGTCATTATTATAATGTCATTTTGTTTAAATTTATATAAAGAGATTTTCAAAAACGACTTTAAGGTTTGACTATTTTTAAAAACAAACCTCTTACTTTAAATTTAGATAAAAATTTTCATATGTGAAGTTTTTAGTAGTCAGGCAAGGAATATTTTAAGAAAAATTTGCAATTACAAAATTTTTTTAATGTGTAAAGAAAAAAGTTTTTTTTTACCTAAATTTAAAATTAAAGGTTATTTATAAAAAAGTAAAACTGCATAGTAATTTTTATAATTTCCCCCAATATATATATATTGTTAGTCTAATTCAGTGCTAGACAGTAAAAAAAATAATAATAATAAATAAATAAATGGGAGAGATGCAAAATTTCTAAGGAAACAGGTGAGGGTTTGGTGTGGAAGAGCAAAAGAGTGAAAACGACAGGGAGCAGCAACCCTTTTTTTCGTTGAATTCAAGCATTAAGTGAAGCACGTGAGGGGAGGGGACCAACCGGGAACAAGACACGTGATGGCGGCCGAAATGTGTGTGTGTGTGAGAGCGACTCACGAGTTTCGATAATTAAAATGCGATCGAGAAAGATAGAGATGATAAATTGGCTCGATTTATCGCGAGCCCTGAGGGAGTTCCAAGATGTCCGTAAACGAGATAAATAAGGGAGTTGAAATTGAACCGACGATTTTCATTCAAGAATGTCCAATAATGTTGGACCCTTGTCACTTGCCACGCCATGCTGTTTGGTTTGAATTGGAATAAAAAGACATTGCTTTTAATTGTTTTTTTTTTTTAAATAAAAAAAGAGAAAGAAAAAAAAAATCAATGATTTGGGAATAATTTAAAACACATTCAGATTTAGGGATCGTTTGTTTTTTTCACGTAAGACTTAACAGTACTAAATTGCATCTATTAAGTTATTTTCATTTATTTTTCCAAATGATCAAACCACTTAAAATTATTCTAAAACAACTGAAAAAATTAAATAAGAATTTTTAGTTTTTCACTTAATTACAAATCACTTAATGACATTCAAAAGTTTTTATTTCAAATCTATCCTCTCAAAAATAACGTATTTTCAAATTTATCCTAATTTTATATTACTCAAATTTTCTTTTCTTTTCTTCCTTGATACCTACAAAAAATATATTTGAAATAAAAAGTCTAAATGCATCTCATCTCAAATTATCTTGGAATTAAACTAATATATTTTAATTTACAATTTAAACATTCATTTTCTTATTGTTTTCTTAAATATATTAATATATTTAAACATATAAATATGGATAATACTACTATATTTTTTAATCATAGTTTAATTATGAATAGAATATTATTAATATGTATATAAAAAATATTTTAGAATTTATCAAACTATTTATTTTCAGATGTTTATATTAAATTAATTAAAATTAGATAACAACAAATAATTAAAAGGGTATAAATGTTAAATTACTAGTTTTCATATAATTTTAATTTTAAAAAACAAACAAGTTTACAATATATTCAGAGATAAGGAACAAAAAAAAAAATATGTTATTCAAATTTCAGGTTTCATTTACTATTCAGTTTTCAGTCTTCAGCAGCATTGTTCAGTTTTCAGATAAAAAAACAAATAATACCTTAAAATTTTTAAGAAAATTTAATTTGATTCATAATTTAATGAATGGGATCTATGCAATCTGTCTTTTTAAACTTTTTTGTTTTTTAGGAAATTGAATCTTTTAAATTCTTTAGACAATTTGAAACAAAATTGTAAATTTTTGTAAATGATTTTTTTTTGAGTTTTTTTTTTTTAATTTAACCAATTATTATATATCTAGGAAGTGTTCCACGATTTAATTTCTCAAGGTGTGTTAAATATTTTCAAAAAGAATAAAATTAGATTTTTTTAATATTTTGTTTAAATTTATATTTAAATGATATAATACGTGAGTTATCAACACCAGACTAATTATTTTATTATTTCATAATTTATATGTGTTAATAACTCAAATACACATCATTTTGAAAAAGTAATGCTACAATTCTCAAATTTTTTATTTAGATTTATGTTCAAATAATATAGTATTGAGTTGTCAGTACCACATTATTTATCATATTATTTCATGAGTTAATATATTTAAATGTGTTGAATAGCTAATAAAATCACTTATAATTATAAAATATTTTTGATAAAAAAGTCCTTTTGATATTTTTAGAAAAGAAGAGTCCTCCTAATAGTTAAAAATAGGAATTTTTTTAATTTTTCCTCATGTAGTTTGATATAATAGTCAAAAAATCTCTCTGGCTTCTAAAATCATTAAGAACTCTCTTACTAAATTATGAAATAAATAAAATATCCACTGTGATTTATAAAAATAACCAAAAATTCCCTTACCGTCAATGTTGATCATCGAATTCAAGATTCGACTGTCAATATCCAAAGGCAAAACCGTTAAAGGAAATAAAATATATAAAAACATGAATTAATTAACAAAATAAAATAATTAGATGACCACATGGACAACTCATCAACAAATGTCATTTAGTAAATCTGAATTAAAATAAAAATTATATAAAATTTAATAAACTAAAAATGAAAATTTAATTAAAAACTAAAGATTTTTTTTTTTTTTTTTAAAAAGCCATAAGATAAAAACCAAATATTGAAACCCAAATCCCAATCTTCTTCAAACACCCAACACCGTTCAACACCAAAATCCCTTTTTCAAGCACCCAACATCGTCTAACACTAGCCCCTTCCTTCAAATGCCCAACACTGTCCAACATCCTGATGCACCTTAATCGTCCTACGTCAAACCAGTTCAGAAGTGGTAAAACTAGTTCTCTAGCCACAATCTTCTTCTCCAATGTTAGCGAGAGTGGTAAAGAGCTCTTCATCATCGACTTAATCTTCATAGGTCTTCAGTGAAGAAGACCTAACAATCTACATCTTGTGGAGACCAAAACTAGTCTCCACAGCTAAAGAGACCAAAACTGATCTCCATCACCAAGGAAATCAGTTCTGGTCTCCATCAGTTGGAGACCACAACTGGTCTCCTTGGCAATCGAGATCATTAAGTCTCATTCATCGGAGACCCTTGGTCTTCAATGAATGAGATATGATGTTCTCCATTTTCTCTTTTTTTTTTTTTTTTTTCAATTTTTTTCAAATGGTTTGTGATGATAATTGTGTGTTGATGTTACTGCTAGTGAGTTGATGTTGATGATGATTTTGATGAATGGGTTGATGATGGTCGACTTATATGGTGGATTGAGGATAATGAGTCTGGGTTCGGATGAAGAATAATGTCTGTTCTTCAATTATTTTTTTATTTTTTATTTTCGAATGCAAAATAGTTTTCAAATTATTTGTTGTTGTTAAAGTGGTGTTTGTTATGAAAAATGTATAAGAAGAACCTTGTTCTTCGATGTTCTTCATTGAAGAAGAACATTGTTTATTCATTTTTTTTTTTTTTTTTTATATATCTAGGTTTGGAGCTAGAAATAAACCTAGAAACATCTGAATTTTAATTTAATAAATTTTTATTTTAATTTATTATTTTTTCATATTTTAATAATTTTTAATAGTATTATATTAAATAGTTTGAGGATGAATAGGTCTTTTTGTTAATTTTAAGGGGCAATTTCATTTTTTTATGCATTGTTACTATCGGAATTAACTTTTCATTAATAGAGTTAATAGAAGGGAAAAATGAGATTTATCCAAACTATAAGGGGATAACTAATGATTGGATAAAACAGCATGTAGGATATTAGAATTATCCCTTAAAAATATATTCTCAGTCACACAACTCTGAATATTTTGTTCACTTTTTTTTTTTTTTTTTTTTTTTTAAGTTGAATATTTTGTTAAAATGATGTTAATGCAAATTTCTCATCTCGAGAAACGTATTTGCCGACATCTGGCTCGGAAAACTAAAAACAGAAATTTAAAAACCAAAGTCATCTCTCTAACCGAATTCTCATTTTCCCACTTGTCTCTAATATATCGTGTTCGAGATTTTGGTAGACTTAAAATTAAAACCTAAAAACAGAAACAAGAAACAAAGACAAGGAAACCACACCAACAGCAACTTGAACAAGTGAAGCAGAAGCAAAGCAGGAAACACAACCACTTGACCTCTCTCTCTCTCTCTCTCTCTCTCTATACTTCTCTTCACAGAACCAACAGTAGAAAAGCCGCTTCTTGAAAAGCAAAACTAAACAGTAAAAAAAAACCATATATCGAGAAGAAACTGAGTCTCTGTACAAAACTCGAACACCAACTTGAAGAAGAAGACATGGGAATCTTACACGACGACGTTGTGATCATCAGACCGCCAGATAAAGAAGGAGAGCCAACTGTCATAACAATCAACTGCCCTGACAAAACTGGTCTTGGTTGTGATTTGTGCCGCATCATTCTCTTCTTTGGTGTTAACATTGTTAGAGGAGGTAACCGCGATTCTACTTTTTTGTCACTTTGTCCATTAACAACTGCTTTTTTTGATTGGTTGCTGAGAATTATTAGAAAAAAATTGATTTTTTTTACGATTCCTATATTTTTTATCGCTTCTTGGAAGCATCAGAAAGGTAAAGGTTCATTTTTTTTTTTTTTAATCCAAACAAGAAATTCAATTTTTGTTTACATGGGGCTTAAAGACTAGTGGATTTGAATGGTTATCTGTTGTTTTTTTTTTTCTATTTGGAGAAACAAGTGATGGGTGTTTGAGTTTTTGTATAGATGTTGTGAAACAGTGTTGAAAGTTTGAGACTTTGATTTTAATTTGACAGCAAGTGATAGGCTTTTGTGAATTGTGATATTTGATACATGTTTCTTTGAATTGTATGGTGAAGATGTGTCTACGGATGGGAAATGGTGCTACATAGTGTTTTGGGTGATTGGAACACCAACAACTAGGTGGAGTTTGTTGAAGAAGAGACTAATGGGGGCATGCCCCTCTTGTTCTTCTGCTTCTGGGATTTTCTTTTACCGAGCAGAACCGCAGCCGCCTAAGCCTCCAGATGTGTTTCTCTTGAAGCTTTGTTGTTACGATCGAAAGGGGCTTTTACATGGTACTTCTCTTCCTTCCAATCTGTTGTGTAGATTGGCCTGAGTAGTCCAGGATTCTATTTTAGATGATGTGTTTGACTTTTGTTTTTTGGCCTATAAGCTTAGTCTAGGGTTCAAATGTAGTCTTATCTTGAATGTGTGTTTACGTTTACTCATTTACAGTTTTTGTGTTGTGTTTTTATTGCCCTTTGTGTTTGATCATATGTTCTGATTGTTATGAAATGATGGAAAAGGGAAATAGAATTTAGAATGTTTCATCAATCGAGAATTTAGACGTTTTCCTATTCTATGACTAGAATGAAAACTATCAATCTTCTATCTTTCCCGGGGGATTTGGATTTAAATTATCTCATTTTTCCCAAGCCCTGTTGATGTGATTGGTCGAGAATTTCAATACTAGGACATTTTAGGAACTATGTGCGCAATTGAGTTTTAGGAGTTCATATTTTTCCTATTTTTGGGCAGATGTGACCTGGGTTCTTTGTGAGCTTGAGCTCACTATAAAGAAGGTGAAGGTATCAACTACCCCAGATGGGAAAGTGATGGACCTGTTCTTCGTCACAGACACCAGGTTTTGCATTCTAGATATATCTTCATCAGGATCAATTAAATATCTTCTAATCTTCCATGAGTAGTTTTATTTTCATCATGAGGTTATCTATCATGCTTGTTTCTTTTTTTAAGTGGGTTAATACAGTTACTTTGAAATGATCACTCCTATGTGAAGCATATCTTTCATATACCGGTTTGATACGCATCTGATATAAACAGGGTATTTGTCCTAATAATCTAAATTTTCAAATATAAAAGTGGTTGGTTGATGTTGGCTGACTGTACTGTCCAATTGGCTAATATATTAAGAAATGCCTAGCTGCCAATGGATATTTTCCTTGGTCAAACTTTATGTTCTGAAGAAAGTCAATTATATAGTGACATTTGACAACATCCATTATTAAATATTGGCCACTTATACAAGTAGGATCATACAGTAGGAGAATTTTGAAGCGTGGTTTAGTGGACTGATGACAAGTGAAATGGTTTTTCAAAGTGCTGTACTGCCTACCCTTCACCTGCATTTTCCAGTTTATTTGTGATTAAGAGAGGCTGGAAAGGGCCATCTTATACTAGTTCTACAAGTTCTGATCACGTTGGTGGGTCCTGTCGGTGGTAAAGAATTTTTATCTAATTGTAATCAACTCACAAGTGGAAAACTTATGAAATAGGTGCCATATAAATTCATAGAATTTTCTTTTGCAAAAAATGAATTCTTGTTGAACTTAGTTTGTTGCAAAACTAATATTTAGTTCCCAATTGTTGATCTTTATCAGGGAACTTCTACATACAAAAAAGAGACAGGAGGATGCACATGCGCAGTTAAAAGCCATTATGGGTGATTCCTTGATAAGCTGCGATATAGAAATGGTAGGCCCTGAAATTACTGCATGCTCTCCGGCATCTTCATTTCTTCCATCAGAAATCACTGAAGACATGTTCCGCTTGGAAATGCCTGAGCACCTCCCAAGTGGATCACTCACTTCCAACAATGTTTCTGTCACGATGGACAACTCACTGAGTCCCAGTCACACCCTTGTCCAAATTGTTTGCCAAGATCATAAAGGTCTTCTTTATGACATAATGAGAACTCTAAAAGATTACAATATTCAGGTAATTATGTTGTTTTCAATGACATTTTGACAAAAAAAAAGGTATTATTGTGCCGTTGATTCTTGTACTTTATGCATCATGGTAGATGCCTTAATTCTTTTAAGGAACATTTCATAGGGTGCCATTCTTTCTTGACATACACTATCTTAGATTTGCATTTGGTGATATTTCAGAATCCATTTTTCCTGGTTGGTTTATAAAACCATTAGCCTACTTAAATGGCAAGACTACCGTAACTGACCTAGTTATTAGAGAGACATTTTTTTGCTGTACTCAAATCTCAATTAAGAACTAGTCCAAATTTTGTGATGCATGGCATCTACTTTTTGTTGGTATTTTGCTAATCCAACTATGTGGAAGCACATTCTACTTAAATTAAATACTAAGAAATAAAAATTTAACTGAAGATGACGTCTGGTTACATAATATTAACATCCAAATCTTCTTGTTTAAGCAGATCTCGTATGGACGCTTCTCTGCAAAAGAAAAAGGAAACTGTGAGATCGACTTGTTTATCATGCAAGCAGACGGAAAAAAGATTGTTGACCCAAGCAAGCAAAATGCATTGTCTTCTCGTCTGCAAATGGAACTTCTTCAGCCTCTTAGAGTAGCTGTAGTCAACAGAGGTCCTGATACAGAACTTTTGGTTGCAAATCCTGTGGAGTTATCTGGCAAGGGTCGGCCTCTTGTTTTTCATGACATCACCCTTGCTCTCAAGACGCTTAATATTTGCATCTTTTTGGTATGCACTTATAAACTTGAAAAACCTTTGAGTATTGTATGTTAATGTTCACCCAAATTTATCCTGAATTGAAAATATAACACGTAGTTCTTGTTTTTCCAGGCAGAGATTGCTAGGCATGTGATTGGAGATCGGGAATGGGAAGTTTATAGAGTGCTACTCGACGAAGGAGATGGGTTGTCCATCCCAAGAAGCAAGATCGAGAAAGGAGCTTGGAAGATGTTGATGGGTTGGAAGTGATTACAAATGCAGACATAACTTCCTTTTGAATTACCATGCCCACTGTTCATTATGCCTTGTCTTGCCACGATATGGAAGCATACATTACATGTAAATTACAAGTTATGTCAATAGAAGGCTGAGCTTTCTCTGATCTTAAGTCAAAGCATCTTTAAGACTAACTTAATATCGTAAGAATGACTAGAGTTGGCAGCAAGGAGATCTGGCTCATGGACCAGATGGTTAAACGTTTTGGCACAGAGGCATAATTAGATAATATCTGAAGTGTCTTCTGCTAAAAGGACCGTTGAGGGTCATCTGAGTTGCATCTTCAATCCAAGTATACCTTCTGCTGTCTTTCTATATCTCCTGTACATATGGCTAGTATATAACATGTAAAAATGATGAGAGATGTCATTCAATATTACCAGTTATGCATAAAAGAAATAGTTGTACATAAGATCTTTGTATTTAGCTATATAACACTTGCTCTCAGGTGTGGGATTTTAGATATCCGAATGTTCTTTCAAGTAAGGACTAACTCGTAACGTTAAAACTTTTTCAGATAAATTTTTATTTTTAAGAATTTACGACAAATAAAAATGTGAATATCAGTATCTCACTCTCACATATTAAAAAAATTAATCATTTTAATCTTCTATGTAACATTCTTGTTCCATCTTCCAATGATTAAAGTATATGGATGCTTCATTTATTGTATTACAGGCTAAACTTCACAAAAAGAATGGCGGTTGCTGGTGAAATATCTTTCTAAAATCTACTGATGTTTTTTGGGTGGTCCTTACAAAGGCTTGGTTACTTCTGTAGACTATAGCAAATTCTTAAGGTTCATCATTTTCCTGGTTGGCATCTTTTGGAACAAAGCAAATATATCTATATAAAAATATCCTGTCACATCCATAATGTCATTGTTTTGAAAGATTTATGTATTGATTTATAGCATATAGTTTTACGCATGAAGATTATACAGGAACTTGGACAAAATCAATCAAGTTATCAATATCATTGAATGAACCATGGGGGACCCATTTACAATATTCTAATTCTTCATCATTCAAACAAATGTTAAAATGTTAAATTTCACTACGAGTTAATATAAGTAAGGCAATTACCAGGAAGAAAAAAATGTTCTTAATATTTTGAACTAGTTAGTCTTATAATATGGAGGCCTGTGGGCATGCAAAAAATCATATATGCTTAGGAATTGACAATAATATTTAAGAAACATGTGCCTGTAGAAGAAATTGATGGCTCTGCAAAGCCATTAGAGGAAAGCTGTTCACAGCTATCAAAGGGCTTGCTTGGATTTGTAGTTTCTTCAAGAAACATCTCAATTTGTATAAGGTAAACAAAAGCAGATGCTAGAAATTGAGTAAGTGTAGCAAATCATGAAAAAGAAAAGAGGCCTTTGATATTTAATGCAATTTAGTGAATGTTACAATATAGAAAAGTGCTAATTCCTGTATAGAACTAGTTAAAATAGTTGCTTGTTACAGCTTCCAGTATATACCCAATTTGTGCAAGACGCCTGCTACTACACCCCAGAATGTGATTTCAGCAAATATCACATATAAGAGGGTCCCTAGACTCTCTGACTTCCAAACATTGATGAATACATGTGTCTGGATCCAATTCACCTGAAACAGTAATTTGTTTGCATATAGTTAGGAAATACTTCAAGAAGTATTTGTTTGCATACAGTTAGGAAATACTTCAAGAAGTCAATCTGTTGGATTCATAATCCAAAAATAATTGTCTATTCAGAAAACAGTGTAAAATTTTAGTCTTAGCTCTAGAGAAAAGATAACGTTACTTACAAGTGTGTTATCAGGGTCCTTGTAGTACCAGCCATTTACAAATCCTGCAAGAATTCCCTGTGCCCCCAGCACAAAAACCAGCATTGCATTCATTCCTATCCATTCTAGGAACAAAAAGGGAGTCCTCCATCCCCAAACATCAATCTGTTCATTTGTACCCAAAAAAAATAACAAAAAACAACAAACGAAAAAGCTCTTTTAATTAGTGCATTTGGAGATCAACTATAAATGATTAATTGTCTAAATACTTAAATCTTATACCAGAATGTAGAATCCAGAAAACACAACCCCAGCTGCTCCAGCAGTGAAACAGATGTAGCTGAAGCTATAGAGCTGCTTGTTAATAGGAATAGCTGCAAAGATGTTTATAATTCAGTGTATCAAATATGTCTTGGCTCAAGAATCTAGATTCATGATCAACGTCACAAACCACTAGAGTCAAAACTTTAAATTAATAGGTAATGATCCAACTAAAATATTTAAGACATCGGTTGATGTGATTTATAATATGTCAACAACAAAAAAAAGCTCACCATCTGTAAAGTGGAGAATGATGGCTATGACAAGCAAGCCAAGTGCCATTGAGACCCACTGCTTGAGCCTCTCAGAGTGACCCTGCACATACAACTCAAGGTCACTTTCCATTTGAAAATAATCAAAGTTTCATGTAACTCAAAACAGTACAAAATATATTTAACTCATGACACTTCTAACCTTGAAATGAATCAAAACATGACCATAATGAATGCCAATGGTGCCAGAGAGAATAGCTGATATTGTACTGGCAGAAACAAACACCATTTGAGTCCATGTTTGGCCTAAAATTAATCAATCTTAATTTAATTTGCACAGATGCTTGAACAAACCTCAGCAAGCCTTCAGGTTCAAATGGAGCACGACACCAAGTTGGGGCATCCTCACGTAAAGGAACGGCATTTGGAGAACTAAGAGTGCAAGCCTACAAATTTTTGGACGAAGGTTGACAATGAGTGGCAGAGTTAACCATTTACAAAGCAACATGAATGAGGACTAACCAACCTTTAAGCGCGACCAAACTGGGCTAGAGTAGAGATGATTTACGCCCCAAACCTGTCGGTCCACGTACCCAACAGCATTGCAGGCAGGTCCTAAATGCCCTCTCATCCCACATTTCACCTATAATTAATCAAAAGTTCCAATGATCTGTACAGGAGCATTATAACATTACACTCGCATTAAGTTTTAAGCACTTACTATGTATCTCTTTGCTTCATGCTGACTGCCGTGTACCACAAAACTCCAATCTGGAACATATAATGCATACGTTGTCACCATGTAAATGACAAACGCCACGAACCCTCCGATCCTACATTTTAGATACATTTAACAAATACGAAGATCATCACCACCAGCATAGTAATAGTACCATTAACTATTTCCTAATTACAACAATCAGAATGGAAAACATGACATATTAGGCAATAAAATATGTAACAAAAGCTTGTAAATAAGGTTATGAGTTATGATAAAGAACTTGAGGTACCATTGCCATCGATATGCTGTGAAAATGGAGAGATGTCCAGGTTGGAGAACAGCTGGTCTCTTCTTTGTAGTTAAAGTCTCTATTAGAGCTACAACAAAGTACACCAATGCTATTCTCTGCTTAAAACAAACCAATTTTTAGCCATATATTTGAAGAAATAATTGAAAAATGAGAATGTTAAGGTTAATTAACAAAGACCTGAAGAATGCCACACCATCGGATTCGCTTCATGTCAACTCCATAGGAGAGATCATCAGGGGCATGTGAGTACCCTCCTGCAGTCACCACACCCATTTGTTAACATTACTATTTTGTTATTTGTTGACATCACAATTGAAGTGGTTATTGTATACAAATTGTTACCTTGTAACAGAATTCCCCAAAACAGAAGTTTCAATGTCCTAATAGTTATCTTCTTAATTGCAGCACTGATCTTGGGAATTTTCTATAACATTAAGACATGTTATATCATATAAGTAACAACATTTTGTGCAAGGAAAAATCAACCAAAACAAAAAATACACTAACAAAATCCAAAGAAATGGGTTTACTGATTAATTAGAATTTTGATGGGCATGGACATGCCAGATGAGAGTGGCAATGTTGATATTTATTGAATATGTATTCGTTCTCTTGGTCAGGCTATGCCCCATTTTTTTGTCTGGTTCAATTAAGCAAATCCTATGTAAAATATTCATTAAATAATCTGTCGGCAGGCAGCTGCCACTTGCGGATGACAGTCAATAACCAGGTTTATAAAAGTCACTTTCAATTTGACTAAATTATTGTACATGACTAGCTCCTAGAATGGAAACTTGTATATTTTTAAAAGCAATTTAAAATAATATTGCAAATCTAACAATTACTGATTCTTACAAAGCTAAACTAAAACCTTCATGGCTATGGCTTGCCAAACAGGCCAGTTCAGGCAACAAATGATAGCCTCCTCTCATTTTAACTTCATATATTATTGTCTTTCTTGGTCCAAGACGTGAACAAATAAACAATCTCTATATTTGTCTGCCCAGCTAATTGTTTGCTCATTTCCAAGTCCAAAGAAAAGCCATATCCCCAATTGTTAGCTGTTACTTGTTAGGGAAATTTATACTATCGTTTGTCATTTACCAATAAACTATCATTAAGTTTATGTTTTTAATTAAATTAATAATATAGATCAGTTAGTTTTGCAAGATGTGAACCAATCATTTTGGTCTTACACATGAGGTAAGTCTTAAAGTTTACTTGTAGTTAAAAGTCTGTACGTATGTTATTTTTATCTAGCCATAGTACAAATTTTTGTCTTAATAAATTGTTTATTTCTTTTTTCACTTTTAAATATAAATTTGGGATTAAAAGAAAAAATTATGATTTGAACCTGCAACCTTAATGTGTGGATGTAAAAGACTCATACAATGGTAACATAATAAAAAAAAATGGAATACAATTCCTCAATAATTCAAATTTATATGGAGCAGATGCATAGCTGAAAGGAAAAATCTCAAAAAAAAAACTTGACGTATGAAACATTATCCGTTTACCAACCAATATTTCGTTTTAATCCAAAATCTCATAAAGTTAAATTTAACTTAAAAATTTTAGAAAAGTTAAAAAAACGTTTTTACCCCTAAAATTTTTATTTAAAATATCTGATTTTTTATGATTTTATATTTAATATTATTTATTTTGATTGTTTATATTTTAATTAATATTATTTTAGTTAATTTTCCATTGCTTTTCTCCTTTTACCTCTAGAGTCAAACAGTCTACTATGTCAACATAACGGATTCTGTGACCGTCAGAGGTATTATCACCCTATCGTACGCCTCCAGAAAGGATTTTGAATATTTATGTTAATATCAAGTTATATTTTGAATAAATATGAAATAATGAGTTGCAAAATAGATATATTCTCATACGTCAGATTATTTTTTAAGATTTTCCCTAGCTGAAATTGTGCATCATAAAATCATTCGTGAAGTTGACCAAAAAAAAAGGTGAAATGGCAGACCTTGAGAGCAAGTGCAATGGCGACCCCAACAATGAAGAGAAAAAAGGGCATGACAAAATCAGCCAATGTGCAGCCATTCCATGGTGAGTGATCGATGCGCTCATACGCTCCCCCAGCATCGTCTACCAGTATCATCAGCTACATAATAAACAATAACAAACATCATTCATTCAAACCATGCAAGATTTCGCTTTTCTTATTTCTATATAAAATGTAATGAATAATTAAGATTAATAGTCCTAATAATTAAAAAGTTAAGACACACTGACTATAGAAGCTCCACGTGTATTTCTTCTAACATAAATTTGGTACTTAGTTACATACATGAATAATTAACATATATTACTTACCACTATAGTAAGGCCTCTAAAGGCATCCAAGGTTGCAACTCTCTTGCTCTTCTTCTGCAGTACCAGCAGTTGCTGCTGCTCTCCTTTCTCCTCAACACCGGACTGATCCTGTACTGCAATCCTCTCTTCTTTCTCATGGTTTATGCCATCTCCATCGACTTTTTTGCTGATATCATCATCTCTATTATGGTCAAGTGTTGGCTTATGTCCCAACCCTTCTTCCATTCTCCTAGCATCTTCCATACTGCTACTACTACTACTTCGACCACTCAAAAGTAGCTTTAATTTTCTCTCCCTCCACTATTCAACAGATAATTAGCTTTTAGGGGGTGATGTTAGTGAACGAAACAAGATTTAACAATAAAATCGGACGGCAGGCATGGATTATTGTTGGTTGGAGTCTATCTGGAAATGTGGGCACCTAATTAATTATATAATCAATCAAATGCAAAATGAGACAAACATAAGATGATGACCTATTGACTCCAACAAATCAGAAGCCAAACCCCTTAAAGTCAGGATATTAGTCCACGATTCCATGGTTCATGATGGGTAGCCTATTGTTGTCATCAGACCCCGCTCATTATGTATCACGGCCGGATCGTTTTTGATTTTTATGATTATTATTTTTAAACTATTACGATTATAGACTTTTAGGGAATTGTATATTATTCGAAGATCACAATCTTACAAAATAATTCAATCCTTTATTATTTGATTCACGCAGATGGAAAATATATATCAACACCTTTATTTCACACAATATAAATTAAAATTATTATGATTAAAATTTATGGAGAATGGAACGGGCGACAAATAAACTATACGTAACATGCGCGGTTGCTTTGGTGATCCCGGAATCAAATTAAAAGTGGAAGTAGCTCAACACTGAGGTGTTTATAATATACAATTAAGTAATGCTCCAATTAGAGGAAATGTACAATGAAGCCGGTTGCTCCATAAAATTGTGACAAAAATATTTCAGCCAGCTGCCATGTAATGAAATGTGAACATGTGTAACACAAGAAACATTGAAATTACAACCAGTGTTCCCTAAAAAGGGAGACGATCTAATATAAATAGCGATCATGCATTGCCGTCCATGAACAACAAACTAAGCCTGGTAAAATTGAAATGAGTAATCATGCGACGGCAAACAATTTGAAAATGATATCTAATGTGAATGTGATGACTAATCATTTATTGTACGTCAACTGTTATGTTCCAAGTCAAAGTACGGGCTACAAACAAATTGAAAATAAACATTGCATTTTTTTTAAGACGCAATTGAATTAATATTAATTCCTAGGACAACATTGACGCAAAGGTAAGTGGTCATCAGGCTGCGTTTCAGGAAACGATAGATCATAGACCAGTAAACAGGACTCTAATCCTATTCCTATTTATTAGTACTATCCCTAATTATTTTTATTGCTTGGATAGCAAGGTTGTAGATGTTAGTTTGATCAGAATCCATCAAAATTTAATGAGAATCGAAAAGATGAAAAGATGAAAAAAAAAAAAAAGACGAAAGAGAAATGGAAAAGAGTCTTATTAAGGGTATTTTTATCGGTTTATATATTTTAGTGACATTGAAACTGAAATTATTAATTGAGTGATAGTGTCACAAACTCAGTTGGCAATAGTGATAAAAGTTACCAATTTCACATTCAAATCCTATATTTGATGTTTTAGATTGGACCAAACTAATAATTTTCTGTTTCTTATTATAATAAACTATCGAGACTTTTAAATATATAATTTTTAATTATATTATAAGAACAGTTAATTCAATAACCAAGTTATAAATATTTTTATGAATCTCAGAATAATTATTATGCGCCAATTAATATATTTTATTAAAATTTGTTGGTTACATTGTTGCATAGTTGCATTTGTCTTCATCACTAGATGCTAACTATACAATATGTCGGACTGTTTTATTTTTTTAGAAAAAAAAATCATTACACATCGTTTAGTCCTTTGTGTAATTGTATATGTACTCTCTTTAATGTATTTTAAATTATAGCAAAGAAGAGACATTATAAAATAGAACAAGATGAAAAACAGAAAGGAGTATTTTCAAACCAAAGTCCCAGTCAGAATCCTGAAAATATGACAATGAAAACTTAGCTAACTTGTCAGCCACTCTCTTAACTTCATTGTGAATGACAACCAATTTGAAATTCCATTTAGATCACATCTACAAATCAGTTTTAACACTTTTGGAGAAAAACATACCTAATCAAAATTAATTTTCCTTGTGATGTATAGGTTTAAAATTGACAAAATATGATACCATTTGAATCCATAATTTTAATTTATATGGGTACAAGAGGTTAATATCGAACCATTTTATGACATACACAACAGAGAAGGTTGGAAAATGGACGATGGAGTTGGTGAAGCCTAATGATGGTAATACATTTCAATTAAAAATAATAAAATGATGTCTATTTTTATTTTCTTCGGAAAAAATTATTATTATTACTACAATGTAAAACAACAATTTGAAATTCAATGCAAGCAAGAATATTTAAATTATGTTTTTCTTTTTCGTTTCTTAAATTAAAGAGGAAAAAGAAAATCTCATTAATAAAATACAGATTAGTACCTTCAAAAAAAAAAAAAGATTAATGAATTAAAAAAAAACAAAGGGTGATGCCATGCAGAAAACGTGATTGAATCAGGGAACCAAACGCGCCCCAACAAGAAGTTCTCCAAAACGTATTATCAGGTCAGATTACGAATTTACAATTACTTCGATTAGGGTTCTACACACACTCACTCTCCCCCGTACAATTACATCTGGTTAGTGTTATTTTTTCAGTTATTGATTAAATTCGATTATTATTTCTTGGAGTTCAATTACATGCAATTCATTATATTATATTGATATATATATATATATATATATATAGATGGCTGGTAGAGAAGAAAATCGAATATTTGTAGGAGGGTTGGCGTTCACTACAACAGAGAGGCACCTTGAAGACGCTTTTAGGCGATATGGGAAGATTCTTGAATCTTTGGTGCGGTTTTTTTTTCTTTCCTGATGTGTTGGTTTTGAAATTTGATTTGGTGGATTGTGATTTTACTTGTTTGGATTTGAATTTCCAAGTTAATGTGAAATTGGGTTGACCTGGAATTGTGGTTGAGTGATAGAGGTGTGGGTTTTTAATTGTTTGTTATGGTGCCCTGTGTGTGATCATGAAGGTTTAGTGTCAAGTTTGTGTTTTTATGTAGTGAAGATCATGAAGGTTTAGTGTCAAGTTTTTGTTTATATGTAGTGAAGATTGGAATTTATAATTGCATAGTTATGTTGACACTCTATGGTTTTATAGAATTGGATGCGTTTTAGTACGTATAGCACACTAGTTCTGCTGTTTTTGAAGTAAAAAAGTCTTTGCAAATTTTGTAGAGACTTGATTTTGGGATGCATATATTTGTCGCTTTTGCAGAAATGTTTTTGAGATTGGGATTATATGGTTTGATTACGTGGCCATTTGAAAGATTTTGAAGTTTTATACGCAATTTTCATCTGTTAAGCATGTTTATGACGTATGTTTTAGGTGAATATACTATGGGACAATGATATCTTATTTTTGTTATACTTTCAATTGTACATACACAGCTCTCCTTGTGTGTGTATATCCTGTTTTCATACCAATAGCATGTTTGTATTGTTGCCATTTGTGTTAGGCATTTTCACAATTGCATGCTGTATTAGTGTCTTAGCAATTTATATGTTAGTCTGTTCCACCATCAAGTAAGCTTAATGACTCTTGATATATTTGTATTAAGTGTTATATAGGTGTATGATCTGGCAAATAGCCTTTTTAGCTACTGTTAGTGTAGCCCTCTGTTTATTAATTATTATTTTGCTAGTAACTTTGTAAAATTGACTTTTATTTAAGCATATATAATTTTATTCATTAATGTTCTGATGGGGAAGTGTTCCCTGCTTGTTTGATTAGTTTTGTACTTAATAGGAGCAACAATTCATCAGGTATATTTTCTATATTCATAGAGTGAGCTCAGAGCTCTCAGTGTATCCTGCTTATCAACATAGGGAGGTGAACATGACATATTGTTGTTTGATAGGAGTAAATTGCATATTTGCTGTCTTGGAGCATAAACGATCTTATATACTCTCTGATAGACTAAATATTTTTTATTCATGGGATAGAACATCACTGAAAAAGATGCACATTGCTTTTCAAATATCAATGCCATCAATGAGACTAACATTTGGTAAGTTTAGGTTGTCATTGATAAAGATACTGGCCGGCATCGTGGATTCGGATTCATAACGTTTGCAGATAGCGGAGCAATGGAAGATGCAATCAAGGATATGCATAACCGGGAATTAGATGGTCGGGTCATCTCAGTAAACAAGGCTCAGCGGAAACCGGGTAGTGAAGATTTGAGCTATGGACATGGCAGGGATCGTGTCTCAGGGGGCAGAGACAGTTATAGAGGGGACAGGCCAGCAGGACGATCTGACTGCTTCAATTGTGGCCGTCCTGGGCATTTTGCTCGGGAATGTCCTTCAGCTGATAATGGTGGTCGTGGTGGAGGCAGATTTTCTTCAAATTCTAGGTTTGGAGGAGGTGGTGGCTATGGAGATCGCTTTGGAGTAGATCGTTATGATGATCATTTTGATGGAGGACGTTATGGAGATAGGGAACATTTGCATAGCAGAGAAAGCAGGTATGGTAGTCGTGATCACTATAATGATGACAGGTACCAACCTGGTGGTGATCGGTTTACAGGCGACAGATACATCGACCGGGAACTTCAAAATGGATACGGTAAAGATAGAGGCTATCATAGGGATGGGGGCCCAAGAGGTGGTGATGACAGGTATGGAACTGGTGGGCCAGCACGTTTTGAGAGGGGCAGCCATAGGGATAGGCCCGGGCCGTATGATCGTTTTAGAAGTGGAGGTCATCCATCTTCTTTTGATCGATATTGAGAGATGGTGGTTTTGATTTTACTCACGTTTGTTTAAGAATACCCAGTTAGTCTGCTTTTCCAGTTTCAGATTCTGTTGAGGGAGAATCTTGTAGTTAGTGCAGGAATGGTGGATGCTACGCAGTATAGTTCTCTGTTTTCTTCTGTGCTTTTAACTTTTCTGAGATTTGGAATTTTGATGAATGTATCAAAGTTATCTTAGCTGTGGTTTCATGACCTCATTCTTTCTTCTTTGCGGCGACAGAGCATTAGCTGTGGGTTAGGCAAGCAATTTTACTTATGAAAAAAATTTTAGACATGGTTTTCATAAAGTTTTCTACATTGATCCTAGCTTCTTCATAGCTCAATATGTTTCTCCATAGATAATGGATTATTTTATTTGAAATGACATGTTATTGCTAAACTAAGATGAGAAAAGAAGACTAAGATTTGGAGCTTGCATTATTTCATGTGGCTATCTTGGTTGTTCTTTGCAACATCAGGGGTAATTAATCGTCAATGGACAGTTTGTATAGGTAGGCTAGTCAGTCGACAGACTTCTGTTGAGCTTCTCTTCCAAGCCATCTGTTATCTGTGTTGCTTTTTGTGTCCTCTGCTAAGGAGCAGCAATGTTCTCTTCTGTACAAGACTTGATTTACTTTTAAATGCCGGTAGTTGCTAATCATGGTATGTTGCTGTCACTTTGGCTTCTTGTTCAGTTTCAAATTTATAATAGCTTTGAAGGTTTTAATTTGCGCAACAGAATTGCTGTTCTACCTACTCAAGTTCAAGTCCGCTTTCTTTTTTTTTTTTTTTTTTTTTTTTCTGAAACCAAGTTTGGGTCAGCTTCACTTAAACCAAAACGACAAATCTATGGACTTATTTGGATAGATTCTTCCTAATGGAAAAAAAAAACCTAAAGAACAAAATAATTCATAATCAATTAGACTTGATTTAACTCAAAAATTAGTATGCTATTGCAAGTGGGGTATGCATGGTACTGACTGCAATTATAAATTTGATTTGCTCACCAAAGAGACAAGCAGGCCAGACAATAGTACAAGACAATCATACAAGTCAACAGCAGTTTTTATCTTTCTTATATCTGCTGATCATATACAAGCTTGTATTTTGCTTTTTAATTTACTTCAAATTATACCATAATAATTTAGTTTGGCTATTCACCTCTTTGGCCGTCCTCTAATACTGACAAATTTTTTCGGTAAAGTTCCGAGTCCTAACAAAACTTTCTTTCTGTTTAGAATTTGAGCCAAAAAAATGGCAAGGTTTGAGTTCAGTGAGGGTGGCACTAGTTGGAGAGCAGTGAAGAGCCTTGGATTGCATGTACTTGGAGGCAGATGGTTTATGGTTTTTGCTACATTGCTAATCATGTCTGTCAATGGCTCGTCTTACATGTTTGGTCTATACTCAAACGACGTAAAATCAGAGTTAGGCTATGATCAAGCCACACTCAATTTGATAAGCTTCTTCAAGGATTTGGGTGGCAATCTTGGAGTCCTGGCAGGGCTGACCTATGAGGTTTCACTTCCATGGGTTGTCCTCTTAATCGGTTCGATCATGAACTTCTTTGGCTTTTTCATGATGTGGCTAAGTGTTACTGATCGAGTATCCAAACCCCATGTATGGCAAATGTGTTTGTACATGTGGATTGGTACAAATTCACTGTCATTTCCCAACACTGGAGCTTTAGTCACCTGTGTTAAAAATTTCCCAGAAAGCAGAGCACTTGTTATAGGCCTGTTGAAGGGTCTTATTGGTCTTAGTGGTGCAATTATGACTCAAATTTACCATGCTCTAGATGGAGATAACACCAAAGCTCTGATCTTGCTACTTGCTTGGCTTCCTACTGTGGTTCCTCTTATTTTTCTTCGAACAATAAGGATCATGAAGGTCGATAAGCAGCAAGCGACGGAGCCCAAAGTTTTCTACAATTTCCTCTACATTTTGCTAGGCATTGCTGGATTTATAATGGCGACAATTATCCTTCAGAACAAGCTCGGGTTTATACAAACCGAGTATACTGCAAGTGCTTCAATTGTTCTTGTATTGCTTCTTCTTCCACTTGCATTAGTTGTCAAAGAAGAAATCAAAATCTGGAAAAGCAAGAAACAGGCGGATGATCATTCTCAATTTAATGTTGTAACCGAAATTCATCCAACACCTTTAGCATCTCACGCACAAGAACTATCAAATTTCTGGACAATATTTGGCTTGAAAAGCCTCTTCAAGCAACCGGAAAGAGGTGAGGACTATGCCATATTACAAGCAATTTTCAGCATTGACATGCTAATTCTGTTCACTGCAACAACTTGTGGTGTTGGTGGGGCATTAACAACAATTGACAACTTGGGTCAGATAGGCAAGTCACTAGGCTACCCTAGTCGAACCATCGTCAATTTTATATCGCTTATTAGCATATGGAATTTCCTCGGACGAGTCCTAGCAGGGTTTGCCTCAGAAATCTTTTTGATCAAGTATAAGTTCCCTCGTCCTTTACTGCTAACTCTTGTAATTCTAGTCTCTTGTACCGGGCATCTTTTGATCGCGTTTGGTGTCCCGAATTCACTTTACTTTTCTTCCATAATCATTGGGTTCTGTCTCGGAGCAGAATTGTCATTAACTGTTGCAATCATATCAGAAATATTTGGCCTGAAACATTACTCTACATTGTACAATGTAGGGTCTATTTCAAGTCCAGTTGGGTCATATATCTTCAATGTAAGAGTGGCTGGTCGTTTATATGACACAGAGGCTTTGAAGCAAATGGAGGCTTTGGGTCTAACCAGGAAGGCAGGAAAGGGCTTGACCTGCATTGGTGCTGAGTGTTTCAAAATGACTTTTATTATAATCTCGGCATCCACTTTGTTTGGGTGTCTTGTTTCTTTTGTTTTGGTGCTTAGAACCAGAAAGTTTTACAAGGGTGATATTTACAACAAGTTCAGAGAGGAAGAGCTTATCAAAGAGAATGGGACGGTCTTGGCGGAAAATTGTGTTGTGGAATTGAAAGAAATGGAAGCCAAAGACACCAATGCCACGCATGGGATTGCCTCCAACAGCTCCGTTAATACCAACCAACATTGAGTTGTTGATGTTGTAGATACTTACAATGAATGACTTACATTTGATTTAGATTTTAGTGCTTGTTTCTATTGTTATTATGTGACACCAAAATGAAGCAATGCAAGTCTACACTTTTGGAATAATACTCAGAACAATAAAATCATGTGCTTGCAGTTCTAGTTAAGATTATTAGTAATTCCGTTCTATTTAGTTAAATATTAATTAAAGTTTTTTATTATAATGAATGGATTGTATACAAGAAAGTTAATATTAATGGATATATTGAGAATATTTTTAAATATTAGAAATATTCGAGGATATTTTTTATAGCAGTAAGCCCAAAATATGGAAGATACCAAAGTTATATAAGGCATTATTACATCCGTGTTTACTTCCTTGCTTGTATATATTTGGACATTTGAAACCATTGAACCATATTAAAACATTTATGTTAATATAGTCTTTTATTATGGTGGTGGACTAACTTTTAGATTTGAGCACTATATTTTCTCCTCCTTTAAGTTTTATCTAAGCATAGATATTAAATTTATTGTCTTCTTATCTAAATTTTATCTGAACTTGAGTATTATATATTAGTAAATTATCGTTTTCAGAGGCAAAGTTAGGGTTTTTTTTTTTTTTTTAAACTTTGAAAAACATAGTTAAAACTTAAAAATTATATTGAGCAAAGCCGATTGTGTCGGTGGAGACAAACCCACCTTGACATCCTTGAGTGTTAGTTCGACCGCTCACCAAACCACTGTTTGGTCTCATTTCACTGCAACTGCTTGCTGAAATCAGAATTCAGCTCTTTAGTTAACACTTAACAAGAATGGCAACAAAACGAGCTGAAAAAACACGTGGGGCTTTGACCATTTGTGAAACCCGTTGACAATATGATGCTTATATTGCACACAACAATAACGTGGACATTTGAAATTGTAGCCACGGTTTCCCTTTGGCCGTTTTATTATTCCACCAGTTGGAAAATTCACGCGTCAAATTGCAGCAAAGTTTCTGGCTGTATTAGTTGTTTCCACACGGGACCATATCATATACGTATACATATGCAATCTTGTTATCTCATATAACTATCGTCATCTCTCTAAAATCATCCTGTCTTTTTGCTTTTTATTCCAGTACACTTCTTTAAGCATAACCTAATTACATATCGATTTATTGGGTCTACATTTTTGGCTCTGTGAAGATGATAATTCATTCAAATGCCGAATATTATCAAAAAATTGATATATAATGATTCCTTTCTAAAAGAAAAGGGTGGTTGAACAAGAAAATTGATTGAATGATTCCCTATAAAAATAAATAAATAAATTCATCACAAAATGTTACAAACCCTTTTATTATCAAAATATCCGTTTTGACGGTTCCAAAAAAAAAAATTCCGTATTCAAGTTTTTCATACATGCTCAAAATGGATATGATGATAAAGATAGTTCAACAGAGTCCATCTGTATTACTCATATTTTGACACGTAAACTTTGTATTGAAATAATCTTTCTTAAATGGCTTCAAGGCCAAAGTTGGCCACATGGTGCATTGTATGTATTTTTGTATAATGACTAGCATTTGTTTGCATTCAACAAATAACTTTCAAATTATACTAAAGTAGCTAAATGATTCCTTCAAATTTGGCACTGAAGCCAAAACTAGGCAAAAAAATCAACAGTTGTGCAGAATCCAACCTCTCTCATTGTTGACTATCAATAGAGGAGTTTGAACACCTTTATTAGGCACACTTGCGGCTAGAAGCTTCTCAAGTGTGTTTTCTAGCATCTAATAGTGGTGCTATGGACTTATAAATTATTTGTTACGTGTTAAAAGTGATCTGTTACATGTCAATCTCAAGTTTTAAATATTATAGTTGGACTATTTTTTATTCTGATGATAACTACCACTATTTATCATTGTCTTGCAAGTGTCCATTTGAAAACAAGCATTTGTTTTCGCACCTGCAGCAAATGACGCCATTCCTGAGCTCACAACTTGTGGAGATTCTGGCTGAGATTTGATACAACATATATACGCTTTTTTATTTTTCCCTGCCCATTTTGGCTTCTATTAATTTGTTGCCGTGTTGATAAGTTTATCCATCAAATTTTCATTTTGTAGCTTTGTTTACAACTTTGAATCAGTTCGTGTGGTTCAAACATATAGTGGAAGTTGTTATAATAAACGTGGGTTACCTTAATGTGTGTCTAAGATTGATTTTCCATATAAAAAGATTCGAATTATGTGTACATAATTTGTCAAAATTTTTCACTAGAACTTTTAGATACTTTAAAAGGACAATGACATTTTTCTGTAAGAGTAGCTACGGTATTAGTGCAATAATTTAAAACAAAATGATGAAAGGTGGTCTTTAATTGGAAGGGTCAGGAGGGTACCCGAATTTATTAGTCATCTGTTCAGTTCATGTCAAAGGCATTTTCTGCGATATCCTAACCGTCAGGGCATGCATTGTGACACTTACTTCATGATGGGTTTCATTTGTAGGCTTTAAGTGTCGTTTGTGCTACTGAATTTGGCACTTACTTTTCCGGCTTTTAATCAGAGGAGAGATGAAAGCAAAGTTAAACCACCTTGTCACCTTGTTATTTTCTGCACATCTTGTTATCTTTGTAATAATTGATTGAAATAGTTAAGGTAATGGCTTTGTACTTAATTCAAAAGTAATGAAAAGTCGTAAGAATAATAAAAGTACTGTTAGTATTTAGTTTTTCTCTTACTCTAGCATTGTTTTGACTTTTGATATCGGGAAACAAGAATGTATGATATGAAATGTCATAGTCTAATTTATATATATGAAGAATAGTCATATTATTTGAGATCCAAGATTTCTAAACTCTTTAAAGAAATCAATATAAGAAAACAGGATAAGTATAGAAATCCAACACAACATACTCATAAAAGTCGAGTAAAAGAAAAAAGATTCTCTAAATAGGATGAATCTAAACGTTTTTTTTAGATCAGCCAATTATAATTAAAAAATTGTTTCTAATTGTAAGATTTTGATTCTTACCAATAGAAATTAATTGGTCTTTACTGTCTTACAATAATCAACGCAGATATAGAATTAGCCATAGTAATTCGTCATTCACTGTTCCAGTAAATCCCAGGAGGAGAATTTGCAATGAAACTTCACTAACAAGGAAATGGTGGTAGAGATAATGTTATGATGAAGGTGTATATATATATATATATATGAAATTATTGTACGGTTTTGGGCTATCACTGTCCCGCGTGTTATCATCAATTGCACATGTGTTGCAAACAATAAGTCCCCTTATCTTTTCGAATCCCACTGCCTATTCCAAGAAACTCTACTTTTTCAACTCTCAAGTCGATGTGAAACTCGTATAATTCACTGGCTTCAATCAAGCCTCCCAACTATATATAAATGACTCTCAAGTCTCATTTCCCTCATCAGTCATCAACACACCTAACTAAGTACATCAAAAGTTAGATAGGAATAAAAAAAATGGTGGTGGCTACAGGTTTGAGTGGTGGTGGATGGAGAGATAAGAGGAGCTTCATGTTGCACACAATCACTGGTCGTTGGTTCATGGTGTTTGCTTCACTTTTGATCATGTCAGTGGCGGGTGCAACTTACATGTTTGGTCTCTACTCTTCTGATATCAAAACGTCATTAGGGTATGACCAAACCACTCTCAACTTGCTAAGCTTCTTCAAGGACTTGGGGGGCAACGTTGGAGTCCTGTCAGGGCTCATCAACGAAGTCACACCCCCCTGGGTGGTGCTATCAGTCGGTGCGGTCATGAACTTCTTCGGCTACTTCATGATCTGGTTGGCTGTCACCGGCCGCATTGCCAAGCCTCAAATTTGGCAAATGTGTCTTTACATCTGTATAGGTGCAAATTCTCAAAGTTTTGCCAATACTGGAGCTCTTGTCACTTGTGTCAAGAACTTCCCTGAAAGCCGAGGCAGTGTTTTGGGGCTCTTAAAGGGGTTCGTTGGTCTTAGTGGTGCTATCCTGACACAACTATACCATGCTTTCTATGGAGACAACTCCAAGGCTCTTATATTGCTTATTGCTTGGCTTCCTGCTGCTGTCTCCTTTGTTTTTCTTCGAACAATTCGGATTATAAATATTGTTCGCCAGGCAAATGAGCTCAAACTCTTCTACAAAATGCTCTACATCTCTCTTGGTCTTGCTGGTTTTCTCATGCTCCTTATTATCATCCAAAACCGGCTCACTTTTAATAGATTTGAATATATTACTAGTGCTTCACTAGTCATCATATTACTCTTCCTTCCTCTAGCAATTGTGATCCCGGAAGAGTTCACTATTTGGAAAAACAAGATACAAGCCTTGAATGATGTTTCTCAATTCAAAGTAGTGGCTGAGGAGCCACCACCGCCAGTTGAATTACCACCACAAACACCTCCTATGATCAGTTCAGAGAAGCCGGTTTCTTGCACAGAGAACATCTTCAAGCCACCAGACAGAGGTGAAGACTACACCATATTGCAAGCACTCTTCAGCGTTGACATGCTGATTCTTTTCATTGCAACAACTTGTGGGGTTGGCGGGACATTAACGGCCATTGACAACTTGGGTCAAATTGGGAGCTCATTAGGCTATCCAGCTCGTAGCACCACCACATTCGTGTCACTAGTTAGCATATGGAACTATCTTGGCAGAGCCGTGGCAGGTTTCTCCTCCGAGTACTTGTTAACAAAGTACAAGATCCCACGTCCCCTGCTTCTCACTTTTGTGCTTCTTTTCTCTTGTGTTGGCCATCTCTTGATTGCATTTGGTGTCCCCAACTCACTCTACGTCGCTTCCGTTATCATTGGATTCTGCTTTGGAGCTCAATGGCCACTACTGTTTGCTATCATATCAGAGATATTTGGGCTCAAGTACTACTCTACACTCTACAATTGTGGTGCAGTGGCCAGCCCGGTTGGTTCCTATTTGCTTAATGTGAGAGTGGCTGGTCACTTGTATGATAAAGAAGCAAGGAAGCAAATGCAAGCTTTGGGTCGGACAAGAGGGGCTGGACAGGACTTGACTTGCACTGGTGTTCATTGCTACAAAATGGCTTTTATTATAATCACAGCAGCTACATTGTTTGGGTGCCTTGTCTCGTTCATTTTGGTGATCAGGACCAAGAAATTTTACCAAGGTGATATCTACAAGAAATTCAGAGAGCAAGCCAATTTGGCTGAGACTTGTGACATTACTAGTAGCACTAATGGAACTGGTGTTGTCCAATTGAAAGACTTTGAATCAAGAGCTGCTGCCACCAAAGCCACGGACGTCACGGCGGCTTCAACCACAGCCTCCACCACAAACACAATTACAATCAGTGGACGTTAATTTTATGGATAGATTACATTATTATAACAATTAACTGATAAGAGTGTAACCGAACAGCCAGTTGGATCCCTCTATAGTACCGTAGCATTACAATTTGTTTTGTGTTGTTTTTAATTTGTCTACTATCTATAGAAGAAAATTGATCTTTATAAACCAAGACCTGATTTCTTTAACATTATTTGGGAATGGGAACCTAATATTGCCAAAATCCAAGTTGTCACAACTTGCAAATCATCGTATTTTCGATATGGCTAACTAAAGTTTCTATAAATATAAAGAACAAAAAACTAGTATGTCATGATTTGGACTTAATATATGTCTATGTGCAGACATTATTGATCTTCTATCATGACTGGAAATCTAAAATTTGACAATTCACAATAATTTTGGAGTGATGGGCAGAAGATTCGTGGTTTACTTTGCTTGGCATTAACTCTTGGAGTCAGGTGAAATGGTCTTGTGCCCACCATTCCTTCTGAGGATATGCATTGTTGGCCACACCACCAATAATACGAAGACAAGTTAAAGCACGATCTCATGTCATGTGATGGTAGATATAGTTCCTCAAAGTCGCAGGCCCACTTCTAACAACTTTATCACAATTATTGGAAAATGACCAAATATAGTTGCTCAATCATCCTTTAATTCCCTTCTTTTTAATTACCCAATCTCACAACTAAAGCTGCATTAACTTTAATCAAGTGTGACACCATTATAAAAAACTTTTTAATTCTCAACATCTTTGCAATATATAGCTAAAATAAATAAACAAATAAAAATCACTTGAACTGCCCCCACATTAATGTACTAGAAATATTCCTGCCATCTTTTTTTAGCTGACTGTTTCGTGGAGCTGAAAAATGTACGAGGAGTTGATTTGTTCTTATCTGAAATCATGAGAGAGCTGACAGCCACACACATCTTAACTGAGCAAGTAACCAACAAGAACATGTCAACTACACTTCAATTTCATCCAAATGAGAAATATTTGATTGAGTCCACGTTATGCATTCAGTTCCTGGAAATGACTAGTGCTCTTTGTATAAATCTGTTAGGTTGAAAATATTAACTTTATAAAGAGTAGACCACTCTCTGTGGAGGAGAAACCGTTTAAAATATAAATTGTCATATCCTTGTTGCGACCAGACAGACAGTAAAGGCATTAAAGTGTGGTTTGTTCATGGACTGTGTTTTTGTGTTACTTCTTTCCTTCAGTCTTGAACTGATGGATCCCCAATTTTAGGCCCATAACAAAATCAATTGTTAGAAATTAATTTTCGTGTTCAAGTTGGATTAGCCAATGGTTGCAAATTGATTGATAAACATATTTTAGGTCCCGATTTCAAATCCTTTCTTTCCCAAATCGGAAAAAAAAAAATTGGGCAGTCACTCACCATTCATATGCTACACCAATTGCATTGAGCAAAACACAATGTTACATTCGATTGGTTTGTATATCTAATTAGTATAATAGAAATAGGAACATGTTATTGACCAAAAAACCACTGACATTTCAACGACTATGAGCAAGGTTGTGGATCTTGTGGTCCTGGAGTCACTGGAATATAAATTAGCCTGGAGCTGGGCTCTGATGTGGTCGAAATGAAAATTGGGCCAAACCATCCAGCCCAGTGAATTGCTCAGTTGATTGACTGATTGCGATTTCTCTCTTCGGATCAGCATGGACCTATGTAAGGTGTGGGTCTCAAGCGTTGAAGTTTGATAAGACTTATCATGCTCATCCGCGTGAAGATGGGAGCATGGAAAGGATACGATCAAAGTCAAGGATCAGCTGTCCTACAAATCTGAAATCCTATAAACTATTGTATTTACGTTCCTATTTGTCCAGAAAGTCAAAACCTTTTTAAAAACGTTACCACCTAGCCAATTACCAAATAATCCCTTTTTTTTAAAAAAAAAAAAAAAATTAGTAATTTACGATTTTTCATTTTTTAACCAAATTAGTTTCTATATTTTTTTAATACCAAATTGATCTCTGACATTTTTCTTCTAGTTTTTATTTCTTTTTTTAAAATCTTGTTCTTAAATTTTTTTTTTAAATTAAAATTGGATATAATTGATTTTTTTAACAAGCCAAGTTTTTCTTTTTTGAGTTGGCAGGTTTGTTTTTTTCTTAAAAAAAAAATAAGTCATATCAAATTTGAGTTAGAGTTAAGTAGGATGTAACAAAGAATCTAATTAATTTAAGATAATTATTATATAAGTTAAATTTAAATACCATACATATTATTATGTATTGATTTTAAGTTAAAATTATAATTTTATCATTTCAAAGTTAGAATCGACTGTCAGAATGATTAATTTAGTATTTCGAATAAGTATAGGGATCAATTTGATTATAAATAAGAAATTTGTAAACTACTTAAGACATTTTAAAAAAGTCTGAACCTTATTTGACAATTGCCCTAAATTATACTCCTCATTTCCTCTCTATGAATCATAGTCTATTAGTCTTCAGCTTTGGTGTGTGTGTATATATATATATATATATATTAAGAACCATGAGGTGTTATGCTTGCCAATGTATTAAGAATGTTCATTTAACAAAATCTTATTGAATTTTACTTTATTAATAAATAATAAAAAAAATACAATTGATCAAATAAAACATGATAAAAAAGAAAGTTTGCGTTCGAGAACATTATTTGGACATCATTATTATTAAACAGAAATATAAAGTCACTGAGTGATTTGTGACACAGCACAAAATCTGTCATAAACAACTTTTGTTGAATCTTCACCACTTCTACACTTCATCCACCAGCCGCCTCACAACAATCAATGGATAGAAACTTCCAACAAGGCTGCAACGCAATCTTCAACACAAATTATCCATTAATAATCTATCTGTTTGATTGCGATGTTCAACAACTTTTGTTAAGCTTCAATTCTTTTTAATAACCATTTTGGATGATATTATCCCATCTTCATCTTCTCCACTCATCTTTATCACTTAAATTTATAAATATAACAAAATTGAAAATGCCATCCAACTAATCTTGGCAACATTCCTTTTTGTATATAAATCTATGTTTAGTTTTCAATAAGTTAGATTATCCAATTTAAATTAAAATTAAATGCAAGCTATAATCAGTAGCTACCCCTTGACTCATCTTAATTGTGATGTGTTATGTGCACTAACCAATTATACATGGTCAAGTCACCCATTTACGACTTTAGGCTTGGCAAATATAATTGACTTGGATCTGCCTGGTGATTTTGATTTTGTTTAATGAAGGTAAAATTATATATATTTTTAAATTATTAGAACTTTATATATATATTTTTAATATCGAATGAGTTGGAGATTTGATAAGATTTACTGAAATTAAATATTGATTATACGATTCATACAATATTTAAACTGTAATTTGTGAAAATTAGATTTCTAACAATATAGTTAATAGAAAGATGTTCAATCACATTTATAATGTTTATAATTTTATAGTTAAGAAAGCAAATATGATTTTAAAATATAATTTTATTGAAATAAATATAAAAAGTTATCATTAGAAACATTCACTTAAGTTTTGATTAAAACATATGACCATATTCACTCTAACAAAATTAAATAAGATCATAAGATCTCTATTGAGAATGTAGTTATAGAGTAACATTAAACCTTGTCTAATTGGAGTAAACATTTGAATTCCGTGTAACTTTAGATCTAAAATCATGTAATTAGGCAAATTGAATATCTTAATTTAGAGTTTTATTTTTTTTAATAAAAAAATAATATTAAACAAATAAGAGGTTTATAAGGACTTATTATGATAAATCACTAAGACTTAGATAATCAATAGATAATTACATTAACAATAAGAAGAAAAAAAACTATTTAAATAACATTTAATTGGGATTTATAAATCACTAGTTGCACAATCCATATATCAATATAATGTAATCCGAAAATGATTATTTTCACAATAACTTTGAGCAAAATATCTATACAATTATATAAATTATTATCTATACGATTCAAATATCTACTAAGTAATTGCAGGAGAACTAAACTTACCACTATGAATGAACGAGGATGTGCTCATGATATGATTGCTAAAAGAATTAACATTTTAGGTCAAATAACAAAGAAATTCTCAGCCACAATTCTGCAACTTGAACAAAATTGGAATCTAAGCAGAGAGAATAAATTGCAAGATCTAAAAACAAACAAAAAGAGCCTCCAGACTTACCTCTCTCGTATGCTTATATTCCGGATATATACACTGTCTTTTTTTTTTAAAAAAAAAACACAATGATTCAAAAATCATCTGCATTTCATTAATTTTACCAGGTAGATTGATCGATCGATAGATAGATATAATGAGTGGGGCCTTCATGTTGCCAATTCTTCAATCATAAGCCACGTGTACAATAATCAAACAGGTTACAGCAACTAAGTTGCCTGTTTGATAAAAAGGAACCAAACTCACTCCATATTTTTGGAAAAAAAAAAATCTAGACATTTATTTTCAAAATCAGGTTTAAAAAAAAACACTATTTATAAAAGGTGTATTTGAAATAATAAAATTTTCTCTTTCTTGTTTTAGCTTTTGGTTCCTTAATTAACTCCCACTTTGGTCACTCCAATCTCTCTTTCTCTCTCTCTTTCTTTCTCTCTCTATCTCTAAATTTATAATTTTCGTCGCCAGTTTCTATTTTATCTTTCTCTTCTCTGTGGCTGCCACCATCGGATTCATCGCTGGGAAAAATCATCACCGTCAGATCAGCTGACCGGAATTCCGGTGATCTGACTCAGATGAATGACTCCACCACATTTCCATCAATCAACGCTTCGATTTCTGCAGTAACATAAAACCACCGGTAAAAAAAAAAAAAAAAAAACACATCGTATAATTCCTCTCTTGTTTCTGTTTTGTTGTTATCTTAGATCCATGAAATCTTGATTTCTTCTCGCCAAAACTGGATCCTATGCATTAGCTTATTATAACTTTATTATTATTATTATTATTATTGTTATTATTATTCCATGCTTGCCGGTCCATCGAAACCCTCAATCTCCACCTCTGATTTGGATTCCAGACCTAGGGTTCACAATGTTGAAGAAAATCATGAAAGGAGGGCACAAGAAGCCCTCCAAATCGGATCCCAACGATCCATCTCTTTACGGATTGGGCCAATCCGGTGGCCGGACCACCGGCACTAACGTGGTCATGAACCATTCATCTAGGGCTGGGCCGGGCCAATTGAGCCCAAACGCGGCTGCTGCTCCTCCGTCCGTGGTCTCTCCCCCGCCTATGGGCAGCATTGAGCAGCTGCCGCTCTTCCGTGACATGCCGACCTCCGAGCGGCAGAGCCTCTTCCTTCGGAAGCTGCAGGTCTGCTGCTTCCAATTGGATTTTTCCGACACTTTGAAAAGCGTCCGTGAAAAGGAGATCAAGAGGCAGACGTTGTTGGAGCTTGTCGATTTTATCCAAGCAGGTTCGGGTAAAATCACCGAGCATTGTCAAGAGGAGATGATTAAGATGATTTCAGTTAACATTTTTCGGTGTTTGCCTCCATCCATTCACGAGAACACTGGGCAGGAGAATGCTGACCCCGAAGAGGACGAGCCTTATTTGGAGCCGTCTTGGCCTCATTTGCAGCTCGTTTACGAGTTGCTTTTGAGATATGTTGTGTCGTCTGATACCGATACTAAGGTTGCTAAGCGGTATATTGATCATTCGTTCGTGTTAAAGTTGCTTGATTTGTTTGATTCGGAGGACCCTAGAGAAAGAGAGTATCTGAAAACAATTTTGCATCGGATTTATGGCAAGTTCATGGTGCATCGACCTTTTATTAGGAAGGCGATTAATAATATATTCTATCGGTTTATATATGAGACAGAGAGACATAGTGGGATTGGAGAGCTTTTGGAGATTCTTGGGAGTATAATTAATGGATTTGCTTTGCCGATGAAGGAAGAACATAAGTTGTTCCTTGTCCGGGCGCTTATACCACTACATAAGCCTAAACCTGTTGCTGTGTATCATCAACAGCTTTCGTATTGTATTACTCAGTTCGTTGAGAAGGATTACAAGCTGGCGGATACGGTGATTAGGGGTTTGCTGAAGTACTGGCCTGTAACTAATTGTCAGAAGGAGGTACTCTTTCTTGGAGAACTTGAAGAAGTGTTGGAGGCAACACAGGCTGCGGAGTTTCAGCGCTGCATGGTTCCTCTTTTTAGACAGATTGCCCGCTGCCTTAATAGCTCGCATTTTCAGGTTTGGGAACGATTCTTAATTCTTTTTAGAGCTCGTATTTTTTTATGCGCTGTCAGGATTTTTTCGAGTCTGTTTAATGTAGTATGAAATCACCTTTAGATATATTTGGAGATTCCCCATTGCAAGATCAAGTGTTTTTGTTTAATAGTGACTTATAGGACTCTAAATATTTGAGCTCTTAACAGATTGTTCCTGTTTTTATCTGATGGTTGTTTTTCCTTTAACTCGTTTGTTTGTCGATTATTGTCATTTTTTCTTTGCTTTTGATGTAGTTCTCCTTAATCAGTGTAGCTTTATTTGTGTATATAGTACTGTGGTTCTGTAGTAGGTTGTGGACTGTGGCAAATATGGTGCATTCTGCCATTTGTGATAAATGCTTATGAATTTCTAGTTTTAATATTTGTTTTTGAGTTTATCCTTTCTCAGTTAATGAATAAATTTCTACCTTCTGTGCTCTGCTTAATTCTAAAATTTGTACAGTTTTTGTTGCTCCTTTCTTCTTTATTACGGACAGTTTGAGGGATTAGGTTATTATTATCTTTGTTTGCTCACTTACCTATTTTAAGTCTCTCTTGTGGGGTTGTTGGTACCATGCTTTGAGAGTGACATCTATCAGGAAGGGAGAGATTATTTTTATATTGTAGAGTTGTTCTTGCAGTGGTATTTTTTTCCATCTCGACAAATTTAGTGTATCATCCCTTCCTTGCTTGTAGGTTTTTCATAAATTGCCAGAGAATGCGATTGTGATTCTTTTTAATTTCATGATTTTCATCTAAGAGTTATTGGAGACATGGAATAAAACATTCGTAATCCTATTATTGCTATTGAATCAATGAGTTTTTTGTTAAAATTTGAACTGTTCTATGCCAGTTTTGTGATTCTTCAGCTTCTTTTATACTGGTTAAACCGTAAACGTACTCATTTGATACATTAGTGCTTTTGGGGGGTGATATTTAATGGGACAGGTTTCATTGGCATTATGAAATATCAATTCAATGTGCAGTGTGGACATAGTATTTGGGAAATCTGCACTCAGTTTTTAGCCCATTTATTTTCTAGGGTTTTAGGATATCTTTTGGAGAAGTTAATGTACTGTGCATTTTGATTGTTATGTTTGTGGGTTAGTTGCTAATCAGTGACTGAAGACATTTTATTGGTTGTCACATGTTGGAACGAACTAGCATATTCATATCAGTGCATCTCTGTTTCTTCAGCTACTAATATTGTAGTTGCTGTCCCTAAGCTATTCTAGATTCTAGTTGACAACATTCTTATAATTTGTCACCTATCTTTGATTCAAGACACCCTGTTGGACACAGAATACAGCTCCTATTAATTAGGCTATAGTAAGGATGGTATAGTAAAACAGTGCCTATACATTGATTATCTAATTTAAGATTTCAGTAGTGTTGGTCTTGTCCATTTTTTTATATTACAGCTGGTATTTGCACTAGTGCTTTTGGGGGGTGATATTTAATGGGACAGGTCTCATTGGCATTATCAATTCAATGTGCAGTGTGGACTTAGTATTTGGGAAATCTGCATTCAGTTGTTAGCCCATTTATTTTCTATGGTTTAAGGATATCTTTTGAAGATGTTCGTGTACTGTGCATTTTGATTGTTATGTTTGTGGGTTAGTTGCTAATCAGTGACTGAAGACATTTTATTGGTGGTCACACGTGGGCTAACTAACTAGCATATATGACTGCCTCTAAGTTTCTTCAGATACTAATAATGCAGTTGCTGTCTCTCAGCTATTCTAGATTCTAGTTGACAACATTCTTAAAATTTGTAACCTATCTTTGCATTCTAGACACCCTGTTGGACACAGAGTACAGCTTCTATTACTTTGGCTATAGTAAGGATGTTATGGTAAAAGAGTGCCTATAGATTGATTATCTAATTTAAAATGTCAGTAGCTTAGTCTTGTTCATTTTTTCATATTACAGCTGGTATTTGCATTTGATTAATTGTCTCTCTTGGATTTGTTTGCATATTCCTTTTTCCATTTGTCTTCCTATGCTGTCCTTAATTTATAGTCTTTCAAAATGTTATTACTCTTTATGAGGTGTAGTCCTTGCGAGTGAGTGTGGTGCTTATATGAGCCATTATTTATTATTATAATTATTTTTTAGAATTTCAACCCCCATTTCCATTTTTACTCGTGACAATTGTGCTTCTAAAGGTTTTTCTCTTATTTTTCTCTTTTTGGAGATTTTTTCTTGAAAATGAATACTTGGTGTTAAGTTAACGATTGATAGATTGCCAGTTTTCAACCAACAAATGTTTAAGGCTTAACTCGTGCTTGCTCTTCATTCTTTTCTTCATTATTTTGGTGTGTTGGACACCATTTGGCCGCCTCAAGAAAACTTCTTTGATTTTGACCATGAGCTTTAATTCCACTTTTGTGTATCCTGATCTATAACTCAATCATTAAGCTTGGTTAACAAGATGGACTATTTTGCAAATGTTGTGAAACTTACGATCTATTTAGTAATGTTTTCTATTTTTTTATTAATTTGAAAATGAGAAATTGATTTTCACCTTTCCAAGATTCAAAATTGTGTTTGGCAGCAATTATTAAAAATGATATTTAATAATGAAAATATTAAAAACGCGTCTGGTAATAATACCTTGAAATGAAAAATTGTTGCAAAATTGTATTTGTCAATAATAATAACAAAAGCAACAAATACAATAAGGGCAATACCAAAATTATGCACTTGTTTTACAAGATGTATGACCATGTATATATTTAACTACCTAATTTTCAAAAATTTCCAATTTAAGGGCCGTCCATTTTGTCAGTTCATAGCCTCCCCTCTCCCATAGTGGAGCAGATCTTTTCTCCCCATCTCTCTTCTGTGCATGAACAAAGTCAATGAATGTCCCATCTCTTTCTTGCTTCTCTCTCTCTTCCAAATCCTCTCCATTTTTCTCCTCCATCACTTTCAATCTCTTCAATCCCAGAACCATTGCTCTGGTTTCTAGTACATTGGCAATGACTTGTCACTCGACTACGGTGAGTGGTTCCTAACTCACAATCCCAAAGACTGCAGGAGAGCTGGCGTTTACTTCACCACATTTTCTGGATCGTACGACATCAGAGATCTTGGCAACCAAGCATTCGGATTCATCGATGCTCTGTTCTTCTTTGTAGGAAAGACGGAGAGAAGGAAACAAATATGCTGGAAACATCAATTTGATGTTTCTAGTGTTATCTCCACTTAACATTAGTCTGGCTTTTCTTAGATTCCCATGTTTTCAATGTTGTTTCCAAAAGTGTTGCCAAACTTGTTTTTGGAATGTTCTGCAATTTAGCAAAAAAAAAAAAAGGTTTTCAGAAACTATACTGAATGGCCTTTTAAGTGCTTGTGGCTTAGTGCATCCTAATTTATGTCTTAAGTGCTGTTTATTTGAACTGGAAATCGTCCTACAAGGAGTAGTGACAGATCAATTGTCTTGATCGGCTATATTAGAGTCAATGCTGGTTCTGGAAATTTATTGTTTTTATTATTGCCTCAGTGGATTATTTTTGTATGCCAAAGCTTTATGTGTTTTCTTGCGAGGTTGTATTAAGAAAGTCTGTTTTACTTGGCTAAAAGGGAGCGTCTTAATTAAAATCAAATTGTGCCTTAATGAAGGTTTAACTATTTCTATAATGCTTTGTTGCGAAATATGGGTGCAATAACATGTTTGGATCTCTCTAGTCAATAATTGGGGAAAGGAATAATGATAAGACGTTTGCATGACCCTTATGCATTGCCATTGGCGGTTTAGGGAAACTTTATCGGTTTATCCTAGGAAGATTTTAGCTATGCAATTGGGTATATTTTACTGGGACACAAGATATGGATTACTGCTCCATGTTTTTAATATTAACATGCTCTTTGGAGACATTATATGTTATATGTTGGGAGGAGTTTTTGTTAAGGAGATTTCAAGACTTTGCTTAGACAATTTGTGTTGCAGGTTGCTGAACGAGCCCTCTTTTTATGGAATAATGAGCACATTGTGAGCTTAATCGCCCAGAACCGAAATGTCATATTACCTATCATCTTTGAGGCATTGGAGAAGAATATCCAGAGTCACTGGAACCAGGCAGTTCATGGGCTGACTGTCAATGTTCGGAAAATGTTTTTTGAAATGGATGCGGAGTTGTTTGATGAGTGCCAGAGTCAGTATGCAGAGAAAGAGTCCCGGGCCAAAGATGTAGAAGAGCAACGAGAGTTGACATGGAAGAGACTGGCAGACGTGGCAGCGCAGAGAGGGGGAGAGGATATGGTTACAGTGTAACTGATTTCTCGCAGCCTGATGGCCCACGATAAAAACATGGATGGACTGAACAACTAGGGATATGTTCCTCCCTATTTTGGTGGTATTCTTTTTTCATAATTCTTCTTCTCTTTTGATTTTTTTGCTCTCATTGAAGATATCAGGGAACAAGAGCAGCCACAAATGTAATTTAACTATTGCGGAATTTGTTAGTAAGACGCTGCTGATTAAGAATGATGTGTGAAGAATACCCTTTAATTTTTTTTTTTTTTGGTTCACTCATATTTGTTCCTTCTATACAGAAAAGTATTTGAGTCCTCTAGTTTGTACTCGCATGAAATTAGACTTGTATTATTCATATAAATTAGGCGAAATTATACGAATCCAGATTTGTCAGCATGAGGCATTGTGTGTTGTGAGAGTTGGTAAAATTGAAATGGGCATGGATGATTATTTATATGCATAAATTTCTGTTTGAACACTTTGTCAATGTTTGTTTTACAGAGAAAAAGGTGAGACAAGATCCAGGAAGTTGGGGAGTTGATGATTTTTGGGTTCAGCTCTCAAGGAAGTGTAACTGTGTCAAGGAGTTAATTTTTTCACCTTGTCTTATTCATGAATATTTCTTATTATGCACTTGTTGAATTTTTCGTTTCACCATTCCACTTCAACTTATTTGTAAACTTGTACCAAAGAGAAAGGGAAAGGAAAATTGAAATTGAATCGTTTCTGAATTACTGAATTCTGTTTTTACTCTGAGTTTGAGACTTGACAGTTTATATTGGTTTGATCAAAGATGACACGAAAGTGTGAATGATACTTTCTAATTCGAATGAGAGTTCGATTGCTTGAATGGCATGACAGTAGAAGATATATGTGAGATATCAATGGAATAGTAAATGTGAGGCAGAGTTATAAATTGGTTGTCAGTTAATATTTAATGTATTAGGGTGAATTCTTAAAACCTCCTAATTTTTGCTTGAAATAAAAAAAAAAACACTCTGATCTTTCAAAAATAGAAGTTTTACATCCTATCATTACATTTTCTGTCTATTTCATCATTCACTGTCTTTCTGAAAGCTTTTATTTTTCAAATAGAAATTCCAACGGCAAAGTACAAAACTTTTATTTTTAAAAGGTCAGATTTTTTTTTTTTTTTCTGTCATGCAAAAGTTGAGGCTTTTTTAGAATTCACCCAATATATTATTATGTTCAAAACATCATAGTCATAAGGTGGAAACAAAATAAACTTTACATCTTTAATAACATCCGTTGAATTGATTATAAAATTTTTTAATAACTACTTTTATAATCAATTCAAGAGTTGGTTTTGAAGAAACTAGATTGGGTAAGGTTACCCAAATAAGTAACTTAGCAAAACTCACAAAATATATGAGATTTTTGTTTGGTGGATAGAATAATTTATTCATTAATTTTATTATTAGTAATTGAATAGAAATGCAGAATGGTTTAATGGGTCTAGGCTTCTGAAAAGATTCCAAACTCAAATGTTATAATTATTTTTTATATTCATGATAAAAATTTGCTATATGTTTAGAAAATTAACCACAATATATCTTGAAAATTTATTTAAATATATATATGAGATCTTTTATAATCAGGTATATCTGATTTTAAAAAGTAAGGATCAACCAATCAAATTTATCATTTGCATTTGAATTAAATAGAAGAGAGAATTTATCTGAGAAAAAAAATTATAAATAATTAATTTGATTGTTTGACCTTTACTTTTGAAAATAAAGTATATCTGATTATAAAATTTATATATATATTAAAAAAATAAAAATAATCCGAAGAAATAGAAATGGCATAATGTGGTGGGCTATCGTGGTCGGCACCACAAAACCCTCCACAGAAACAAAATCTGTAATCCCAATCCCAGCCGAACAACAACATACTTGGGGTATATCTATCATTTTATCCATTGGTTGCTAAAGAAGAAAAGGGTTTTATAGATGTCAAGGAAAGGAGGAGGTGCGCTGCAAAAAGATGCGCCCTGGAGGGCTTCTTCCACCAAACCCATTCCCAAAATCCACCACTCTCCTCTCCTTCGCGTTCCCAATACTCCTCACTCCACGTATGCTCTTTCCATCATCAAGGTTCTCTCTCTTCTTTTCTCCCCCCTTTCCATTCATATCTATATCACTTGTCTAATTGTGTGTGATTGTGATTGCAGCACCCCAATCCTATAGGAACTGGCTTGGCTGCAGAGGCTATAGTGGAAGCTGCTGGCCCTGATTGCATTGTCCCTGGCCTTGTCAAACCCATTCGTTTACTTGGTCTCCAGGTCTTTTTATATATATCTCCTTTTTTAAACATCTAATACATAACTCCTTTTTATCTTTTAACTCTTTTGTGTGTATGACAGGTTTGGCCTGTTGAGGTTGACCTTAAATGCTTGGAACCTGTTGGTAAAGAACTTAAGTCGCTTGGAAAGGTAAACCAACTTGTCTTAATGCATTTTATTTCCTGTCTTAATGTCAAGATTGTGGGATTATGCTCATTTCTTCACTACTTGAATCATAATTGTTAAATTAATTGACAAAACCTCTTATTGTTTTCTGATTCGCTGCCTGTTATATTAGGTCATCCCATGTGATTTTGAATGAAAACGAAACCCATCTGAGCTACTGCAGATTGTTTAGAGACTAAGATTGTGGAATAACTATCGAATCTCTAAGATATCTTATGCATAGTAACACAAAAACCTGCCAAGAGTTTTGAACGAAAAATGAACTCTTTACGAACTCTATGTGGACCAAGAATGGGCAATTAGTTCATGTGTGCTTGTTTGTTCTTTAAACCTCTCGGAGCAAGAAATTAAGTAATTGATGCTTATGCCTTTTAGAAGTTGTCTTAAGGTTTGTCATAGAGAAAATGTATATAATGTAAGGAGTAAATATGACGGCTTTGTGTTACAGATTTTACCCTTCTAAAACTAGACTTCTGTAATACTATTATTGTTTTTGTTTTGTTTTGTTTCTGGTGCCACAGAAAAGAAAAGCTGAGAATCCATGAGGAAGTAGAGAAGAAAATAATGTGCTATTATTTTGTCAAATGGTCTTTTCTTGATCCCGTTGAATGATATACTCTTTTGAGTTTGTTGGCACTTCGTCCAAAGATAATAAGCTGTGAATCGGTAGGATTTTTGTATGCATGTTTGGTTTAGCCGCTTGAGATGGTTTTCAGGTTTCCTGACTGAAACATGTGAAACCATCATCAATTCAACGAACACATATCTGTGTCAGTAGTGGATGGATTATATATCATCAGCCTGTTAGTGCTCGCCTCTCTAATTGTAAATAAACATGCAGGAGATACTTTATGGATATCATCCGATTTCCTAAAACCTAGACCTATTAGAATACACTTGTTCCTCATTTATTCTTCTTTTTGCATTTAATTTTCGTTAAATATATCATTATAAAGGAAAAAAAAAATTATATTTCGATAAATAAAGCAAGCAAAGCTTTGTTTCCGGTGGAATATTATAACTAATCTGGTTGTTGCTGTCTATGCAGTTCATGGACGATGCTGTCAACCTCATGAATAAATCATTCATTGATCGCTAGCTGCTCAAGTTTCTTAGTATTAAAGAGAATAGAGCTGCGGCCGCCGTATTATTCTATACAGTTGTTGTAATGTATGCCTGGCCAGGCATGGGGATTGTAGATAAGATTTCCTTCTGAGTAGTCTTTTAGCTTATACCTATTCTATTAGAACCTGTATGTCAAGGCTCAAAGCTGGATGTTGACATATGCAAGTTGTGTGTCTTTGTGTTTTAACACAAATTTTGTCTTGTGGAATTTTTTCTTCCCTTAAATACTATGACTATCTGTCATGTATTTCTATACTTAAATTTGAATAAATATGATTTGATGAAACATGGAGCTTTTATTTCAATTTTGACATCTTCATAGTTTTGGCTGAGGAATATTGTTCACGTGATAAAATTGAAATTGGGTTCTATCTAATTTTTGTGCTGCTTATTAATCTATTACTCTTCCGCACATTCTTAAGAAAGATAACAGAACTATTCTTGTGAGAAGCCTCAATCTTGAATGAGATGGTGCATCTCGTCTCATTCTTTTTCTGAAACATTATGCCCATGCCCTCTATTTATCACTTGATCAGGGATCTGGTTCACAATGAGAATAAAAGAGAAGAAATGTTCCTAGTTTGGAACTGTTCTAGCAACAAGCTGATAAACTGAAAATGCCATTGAACAAGATAATTTTGTACTGGTAGTGGACAAAGGACAGCTGTTACTCAGTTCCTGCCAGGGAAAGTAATGAGTGTTTTTCACTTGTATTTTTATTTTTTTTATTTGAAAGGAATGTTTACTTCAAATTGCCCAAACAATGGGATGACATAGGCGGCTGGTCAAGCAATGGGAAGATCCAGATGAACATTCAGGATTTGGTTCTGTTAAAAACTCTTATCCCTATCCTTTCTTTTTTCGCTTTATTAGTAATTATCTTATAAAATATTGCAGACATGATAGCTCTTGGCATCTGCCAGTAGTAGTTGCAGTGAAAGCAGAGGTCAACCTTCGCATTACACATAAAGCCACGACTCAAATGATGATGCAAAGAAGAGAGGAACCCCATCCATATCCAGCAACCAAATTTAGAAATATCTGGCTGACCTCATCAAGACCTTATTTAGTTATGCTAGCCAATGGTGGAGTTCCCACAAACAAGTGTGTTCCACCTACGTTTGTCAAGTAAGCATTTCTGGTCACTGTTCCCTTTGCCTTTCGCATGTCTTTTTTTTTTTTTTTTTTTTCCCACTTGGTGATGCCACCTTGTTCTCCCTGTAAGGAGACTTGAACCCCTCCTGAGTTTTCGGCGGCTAAAATCGTTTACAAAGCAGCCATGCAAGGAGAAAAATTGCGCAAAGGGCCTTGGTATGAGGAGGAAGACAAACAACTGATAACATTTGTAACGCTTTTGGGAGAGCGAAGGTGGGATTACGTAGCTAGAGTATCAGGCACGTATGATTCAGGAGGATGAAAATAAGAAATAGACTCGCTTGTTCCATGTAATTAACTTTCTTATGCAACAAGTAATTTACTTGCAGGTATCAAGAGGAGTGGTAAGAGTTGCAGGTTGCGGTGGCTGAACTATCTTCGTCCCAATATCAAGCATGGCGATATAAGTGCCGAAGAGGAACGGATTATTCTTCGACTTCATAAAAAATGGGGTAACAAGTAAGCTTCTTGTCTTCTTTCATCACTCCAAATCTACTTGGACAGTATCACATAACTGCTTAGAGAACAAGTTTTGATAAAGACTCTGTTTAACAATATTCCCCAGGTGGGCAAGAATTGCCCGAAGTTTGCCTGGAAGAACGGATAATGGGATCAAGAACTATTGGAGAAGTCATCTGAAGAGGAAAATGCAGGCTCAAGAACCAGGTGCAGCAAAGTTTTTCTTCTACTTTTTGTTATCATTTTTCGTATTATCAATTACTCCTACCTCTACTAACAATTAATTTTCCACAGAAAACTTTCAATGTGGACGGGACAATGGAAAACAAGATTATTTGTTTCAGAAAGTTGATTCTTATGTCCAGACATATGAGGCTGGTGACCACAAGCCTGTTGAGGATATTTATGGGACTCGCAATTCTCCTTTTGATGCTCTGGGTTTTTCAAGTTCTACAGTTACAAATTCACCATATGAAGTCCGGTTCTTCGATTGGATGACAGAGTCGTCGAATGATCAAAGTAAAATAAGGCATCAGGAGGACTATAATTGTACAGAATCATGCATCTGTTATACGGCCAGAATTTCAGAGGAAGATGATGTATGGGGGTGGACAGGTTCCATTTGGGACATGAATTAAGCTGACTCTTGATGTTGATGAATTTTTGAAAGGCGGATATAAATAGCTACAAGCTCTTAAACAAGGCATTTGTTGCCAGTTATATAAAATTAAAGCTCTTTTAATCATATCCTCACTCTTTCAATGTAGAACATATTTTATTTGTTTTTCAGGTTCTAAGTACTTTAGAACGAGAGTAAATAAAATTTCAACTAATTTTGCAAGACCTTTATGATCCACTTAGGGATATTTAACATGGAGTAAATGCTAAGCTACTAACTCATAAAAATTTAAGAAGAAAAAGTTCATAAAAGAATAGGAGGAAACTTGAAACATGTTTGTAACAAAAATGGAGATGACTTGGGTAGACTACGTATGCAAACAGGAATTCCCCCGTCAAGTACAACTCTAGCATGCGTTTGTCCAACATATTTTGTTGTTTGACCATTTGATGATCCATGATTGAGAAACCAAATATCGATGCTTTCATATGATTATGATTATGTTTAGGTAGAAATTATAAAGTTACTATTTATCTTAATTTAAAAAAAAATCATAATTTAATTATAAAAGATTGTGAATCGTTTTAATCAAAATTATTATAGTCGTGAAAGATCTATTAAGATTTCACAGTTATATAACGGCAATGTTTCACGACTAAAATATCTTTGATTGTCATTATTAAAAATGGTGGTCCAATTTTAAATAATCATGAATACTAAGGACATAATGAGTCCCCCTTTGGTTAAGCTAAGTATAAGAGTTTGAAATTTGTACTTTTCTAGGCAACCAAACCAAATAGTATCTAAGCCAATAGTAAATTCATATCCTCAAAGCACAAAAACTTCTATTTTTCACTTGGGTACAACTCATGATCTTTAGTATGTAATCATCACAATATGAGGGACTAATTAGCTCGCTAAATACTCTTCCGCAAGATTAATTTATTGTACTCTTGTTTCATTTGGTTTCATAATGAGATGGCTATAAATCTTATCCATGACATTTATTGACCATATACAATATTAAAATTTAGTACAATTTTGACATTCAAAAACTGCCCCACCAAGTGCTCTTGTTTCTCTCACAAACTTTTGAGAGAACAAGCTTAGTGCTTAACAGGAAAAAAGCATCCATTCATGATATATTTCTTAAATTTTTCGAAGGGCTAAGAGTTGGTCAAGTGTAATAATAAAGCAGAAGATAACATTATCCATTAAGCAACTAGCAAAGGATGACGTGGGTGCAAGTGCGGCCTAAATGCACTAAAACTATGGCCTTAATTAATAGAGGGTACTTACTTTCAAAGGAAATATCTCATCCTAAAACTTAATACCTTTTAATGTTCTAAGAACATGAATTTGGTATCAAATACCTACCAGAACTACGTCACCTGCTGTCTGATAATTATTTTGTTGACAAATAGATTGTATTCAAGATAAAAAGTGAAAAAGCCACCACAATGAGAGAGAGATATCTGATATTAAAAAATGAAATGGAACTGCTTGTTAACTACAATCATCTACTCAGCACTAGTTTTTTCATTGGTGGCTGAATTAAATCAAACATTAATAGACAAAAAACTTCAAATAAATCCACCAAAGTCAACACACATGCACAGAGAGGGAGAGTTCCCACTCAGCAAACAAGTTTGTCATTGCTACAAAATGACAACTCTCTTGTTTTGGGTGGAGACAAAATTCCAAATTCTCATCAATCTTTAATATCAAAAATTACAACAGTACTTTCTCTTCCATGTTAGGATTGATGGATTTATCCCAATAAAATATGTTATCAAGCCTTGAAAACATCTTCATTATACATTGTACAAAAATTTGGGATCATGATTTGTAAATATTCCCTTTAGAAAATGTTGAACTTGTCTAATTGGGTTGCCAGATAGGTGGATTGCATTACCTAACATTTCAGAAACCTTTCAATTTTTTTGCCTATATTTCGCATATTCTGTTTTATAAAGCTTACAAAATCCATTAACAGAAGGAAAAACTTATTTTTCTTACCACATACAGTTAGTTCTGAAAACAATAACCAGGATTTGTCCAGGCTTGTTTGTTCTTGTCAAAAAGATGCAACTTAAAAGAGAAAAAGAAAACCGTTGCTTAGTTTCATGTTATAGCATGGACGTCATGGGTATGGTATACAAGCATAGAAAGCATGAAAATGCAATCAAGAAGGACAATATAGCATTGGTAGAGGGAGACATTTTGCTTGCTAAGCCAATCTCAGCATCATCGGGTCCTCTGCTCCACATTCCGAGGTTGTTGTCCCTGCTCAATCCAACCATCACTCAACCACTTAGATTTCACATATGACATATCTATCATCATTATATATATGCTTCTCCAAAACAAAACAACTCATATTTTTAAAAAATTGTGTGTTCCAATTGCAACTAAATTTCCGTAAAGTTGAGAAGAAAAAGTGTCTGGTTAATTGAAATGTACCAATACATACAAAAGCACACCTAAAGAAAAAGAGAGAGTGTTTTTGCAAAAGCATTATTAGATATGGTATTTTCTTTGTTGATATAAAAACAAGCTGGCTGGCCTTTTTGACCCCTTAAAAAATGTTTTGATCTAAATCGCATTCCAACACTACAGAAAATTTATTAACAAAAACCAATTTAAAATGAGAAAATTAACCTGAGGGATGAGTGGTGATAAATGACAAGGTTGAGGGGGTTAACTAAAAGTCAGAAAAAGAAAAAGTGAAAAAAGTGAAAGCGAGAAAAAGAAGGAAAAAAAAAAAGAAAAAAAGTTTGGGTACCTGCCACCAACACCAAGAACACCAGCATGCCAAGTGATCTGTTGAATAAGTTCAGCAGATTTGGGCTCAACACTATAGGCCTTCTCGTACTTGACCTCCACTCCTTGCCCAGAAGCCACGAAGAACGCACCATTTACCAGTACATCGCCTTCTGACCTCCAATTCCATGCCTTCCAATCTCCTTCTTCTGTGTCCACTCTCTTTGTCACCTGCACCAACACCCACCACACTACCATTTTTACTACCTATTTATTACATCAATCAATTTGTTAGATAAATTACTTATTCGGCAGCGTATTAGTTTTTTTGCAAATCCATGTCAAATATTTTGTGTGAATAGAACGACTTTATCATTAATCAAAGTTATTGAATTAACCATTGTATTGATTTAGAGGAAAAAACTTTAAGATATATACATATCCACAAAATTGACCATACATGAACCTTTAAGTAGACATATGCAAAAGGAGATTCTCAAAAATCTTCTTGAACTTTGACCCTTTCTAAAATTAACTTTCTAGTTTCGAATTTAAATGAAAATTTATTTTTAGCATTTTTTTTCTATTATTGCGAAAATTTTAAATTAAAATTTATTTAAATTACACATTATAAGGTTATTTTAGAAAAAGAAAAATGTCAAACTTGAAGATTTATTACCATTAATATCTCTGAACTTAAATTCAATGAGCTTATCTTGGACAGATTCTTAAAAATTTTAAAATAAATTCACTGTCATTATTACTAGCTGGTGGTGCTCCTTTCAATTATCAAGAAAAAGACCCCACCTTGAAAAGAACATAATATTCGGTGATTTGAGTGTAGGTCCATTAATTCACAGTACCTAATTAATCATACTAAAAAAAGTAATGGAACATAAATAATATTTAAAAAAAAAAAAAAAAAGACAATATACCTCCTTAGCGTTACGATCAGAGGGTGCAGTGTATCTATTGCCTTGGCTATTAATAGTGGGGTTGCCGCTACCGCCGATAGCATACATCTCCCACTGCGTGAAATCGTTGTTGACGACGTGTATGTAGCCTAGTCTGCACCTGGGCATTCTCTGCACCAGCTTCTCTCCGAAGTGGTTGAAAGCTATTGTCACTTGCATTCCTGAGTCGGGCAAGTAGTCGTCGCTGTGTCCCAGCAGCATCACTTCGTTGTGATGAGAAAAAAAGTTGTTTGATATTGTTATTCCCGTCGACCCCATCACTGCGTCTATCAGTCCGTCCTTGCAGTGAGAGAGTGAGCAGTGGTCTATCCATAGGTCTTTCGACCCGAATATGGAGATTCCGTCACCGTCTGATTTTGTTCGGTATCCGAAATGTGTTGGGCTTGACCGCACGTTAGCATCGCCTGTGTAAATCCCATTTTTGGAAAGTTTGTTAAATCATCCACCATGACCGATGACATTAAAGTAAAAACATAGGAGAGGTCAGTACGTAAGCATAATTTGGTGGTAATTAATCATCTTTATTTATTTATTTAGTAAATTTAAATTCTTAACTTTAGCCAACTAAACTTTATATATTTAGTATTAGTTACTATCAAAAGCTTAAGCTGGTAGGAAATAACCAATTATAGTATTTAAGATTTGGAATTATAATATATTAATATTTAGGAAGTAAAATATTATAATATTTTTTTTTTAACAAGTTTGAGTTCTTATAGAACCACTAAACCCCATATCTTTAGGAAGCAAAAATTTATAGTCTTTAACTAAATAGATACTCACAAGCATTTGGTCTCTAAATTTGGCGGACAAACTAGGCCTAACCATTTCATATTAGCCCCTAAAAAATAGTCATCAATAGCTTTATTACTACCATGCTTTTAAAAAATATATATATATAATTTGTCACAAACATAGGATTCTACTAAACTGGACCCCCACCTCACAGTAAAAAGATGTGCACCAATATAAGAAAAAGTTCTAATTAAAGGAGCAATTTCTTACCTGATGGAACACAATGGTGAATATGAATGTTATGTATGATAACATTGCTAATATACTGTAAAGTGATGCACCCGCCACCCACAATGTGGACATTAGCTCCACGACCATCAAGTGTCTTGTAGCTATTGAAAATGAGCTCCTGTGATAGCTTTATGAGCATGTTACTTGGAAACACAATCCACAGTGGCTCAGCCTGTATCACAGCGTATCTTAGAGTCCCTGGCCTTGGATTCACTGCATCGTCATCTGATGAATCTGTGACGATGTAATATTCACCATTTTTACCACCCATCGCGTACTGACCGAACCCGATGGCGCAGTCGGCCAAGCGCTGGCGGTTGTTGGCCCAGTCTGGGTCACATTTCCAGCAGTCGTCGATAGGGTTGCCAGTGAAGCAAGTGGAGTCATCTTTTTGAGAGATTTGTAGGGTTTGCCTTCTTGATATGGAAGCATTAACTCTCCTGCATGCATTGTTGTGTTTTTAATTAAATGCTGTAAGCTAATACTCACCTACCACACCTAACAAAAAGCAAAAAAGCTCTTGAACAGAGTGGAATTGTAGAACAATGTGTATATTGCAGATCATTAAAAAAAAAGTTAAATGTAGAAGAAGAAACAAAAACGAAGGGCAGCCTATACAGATTTCTTTAGTGAGGAACATTGTGGAAAACAAGAAAGATATATGGATACTCTTTTAAAACAACCGAACCCGATCTTCTAGTGTCTAGAACTCAAAGCATCAAAATGTTGTAAGGAACACTTGAAAAACAGAGCTGCTAAGAACAGAGCAGCATTTTGGAAAACCTATGTGTAACAAAAATGCAGCGTGACCCAGATAACAAATATTAAAAAGCAAAGTATATAAACCGCAAAAACATGTTTTATTAGCAAAATAAGAGATCCAAAATGTGCCTGATGAAGTAATGGCCGTACAACAATGTAGTTGCATGTATATAAAGATACCTGTGAACTTCTTGAGCCACTAATTCAGGGCTAGGATGTGCACCGGGAAGAGTTAGGTTGAGCATTGCTCCACACAGTGGAGAAAATGAGCCCAAGAGAGAGATTAGGACAATGCAGGTCCGGGAAAACATCTTTGCTCAACAACAAGAGTGGTTGGTTTTACTTCACTTTTGACTCAGATATGTTTGGTATATCTTTCTACATACTGTTGAAGTTCATTGTTTTGCTATGTGGACTTGTGTAATGATGTGCAGTAGTGAGGAGATATGAGTGGGAAAGAAAACAGCTTGAATGGATCTTCTCTCACTCACTCAGTTTTCTTGTTACAGTCTTCACTGTTAGTGTTTGATGTATAATCATGGTGGAAATAGACTTTTGGGATTCACTAATGGAAGTTAAAGAAAAAAGTCATCGAGAGAGAGAGAGTGTGTGTCTCCACTCTGAGATCCGGCAGTCTCGAGAAAAAAATGGTCTCCAATTCTCTTTGGGGATTGATATGCTGGCTTATGGGTACACCGTATAGTGCGACTCAGTAATCTTTAATAAGTGATGACGTGTCAGAATATGAATGGGCCGTATAGAAAGTTCATGCAACACAGCCAAAGAAACTAACTTGAATATTCCTGTCATGCACATGCACACTTCCCTGTCCTCATAGGTTTCATTTAGTCATATATAGCATAACATGATACTCAAGAAAATGAGAGAAATTTTCCCGACCCGTTCTTGATGAATTCAGCAAGTCAAATATGAAAAATTCAAGTAGTCATGTTTAAAAATTATACTATAATATAAGATTCATTCATTTCTCATGCTCATATAAGATTATCCATTTAAGTCATGTTTTTTTCTGTCTTCAATAAATTAAAATAATCCAATTCAAATAATAATAATAATAATAAAACCAAGTCACATCAGTTTGGAATGATTTAAATTTTTGTTGTCATACAGAAACAAAAAAATATACAGAATAATTAATAGAGCGTCCATTATTTGCATGACTTAGGACTATATTCATCCAATCACTCGTGCTTGATTAAGCCATGTAATTTCAAGCTTGAAGACTAGAAGAGATGCTATAAATTCAAAAAGGTGTAGTGATTTATGAGGAACCAATTGGGTATGTAGTGTGGATTCTCCCGGTGAATCCGGGAACAAGTGACCGCGCATCTTCTGCTTCTTTTTATGGACATGAGGGACACATTAACTAAAGAGAAAAAAGCTAAGATATTGGCAACTTATAAAAACTTCTACTTTATCTTCTGTTATACTTTCCTGTTTCGGGCCCGTCTTTTAACTAACCCTACCTTCCATTGTTTTGTTCATCAATGCTTTTATCTTATCTTCTCTTAACGACTTGTTAGTTATTATTAGATTCAGAAACTTAAACTAATAAAAAATCAAAATTCAATTATAGTATTTAAGATTTGAGGTTAATACAATCAAATTAAAGTCCGATCAATTTAGATTTATTTTCATGCAATATTGATAAACGCAACAAATTAGTAAGAGAGAGAGTGTCCTATCCATGATTCCAAAATAACATTTAGAAGCTTAAAAATGATTTAAATGCAGATTTACAGAATAATATCAAGTTACTTTTATTGTTGTTGTATGTTTTCTAATACAATCCAACTATATGCATTTTTCAAATTCAGAAACAATTTTCAAAGACTTTAATTTTACGATTAGAACTCTCATATTTAATATCGTTCGACTGACATGATAGAAATATTATCTTAGACATAACTAAATCCATAGTTTAAAGGAAGAAATGGTTCTCTCTCTATAAGTAGATTATTTTTTAAAAAAAATTAAATCAAATTGGATATAATCTTGAAGTTCTCTTCTATTCACACTTTACACAGAGTTCTCTTTTATTTGTTTAAAGAACTCCAAATGTCTGCAGAAAACATGAATTCGAAATCCGCATCGGGACACTCTAATGAAAACAATTATCATATGAGCTTGTGTGTTGTAAGGGCAAAGCAGCCAATGGCTTTTTAAATCCAAGACCAGAAAAAAAATCAGAATGATGAGGCTTGAAAATAAAGCAAGTGCGTTCATATTCTTTTCCTCTACAACATGTAAAGTAGAATACCAAAAGCTGCAAAAGTCGGGAGGATTAGAAAAACAGCTCTCTAGCTACCTCTTTAGATAATATGGGTCCCAGTCCGCGAAAATCTGCTTAAAAATAGCTGCCATTCAATGGACCTTTGCGGTTTATAATGAATCAGACAACTAGGAGGAGGCTCAAAGCTATGATATAATATATACGGCGAACACTTCATCATGGTTACACTTCCACAAGATAGAAAAATCCAAAACTAATATTTGACTATATAACAATATTATAATTTTTTCTCAAATTTGATGATTAATAATTTAAGTAGAACCTTTTTAAAATAATATAATTTAGTTAAATTGTCGTATTCATATATTACATATATTACGAGAAAGTTATATAGATATTAGTGAGTTTTGATATTATAAAATTTTTATTAATATTAACGTATTAATTCAATTTTATAACTTTTTTATTTAACAAATTCTTATGACTAATTTGATCTTACATCTTCATGTTAACCGTGTTGTTTTAAGAGGTTTTTATATTGTATGATTGTAATTTTTAAGATTCAAGAGTATATTGGGTAGTTAATTTAAAACCAAATTTATGAATATAACCAAATAATTAGATTTTTAAGATATACAATTTTGTCATTGCTTACTGTACAATTTAACGGTTGAAAATTATTCATTTAGTATGACAATGTTCTACATTTGTGTTGTGTTGTTACATCACCCCAAAAAAATATGGTATATATACATTAAGTTTTGTGTTTTACATTTGTTTCAAAAGGTTAATTAATCGTAGATTTCAGACTCTGCTTTTAGAACTTAACACCAAGTATATCTTTTGTATACTTTAAAGTGTACAAAGGTAATATTATATTTCCAAACATATATACTTTTAGTTTTGTCAAAACTGTGACCAATGAGTTTTCAGAGATAATTTAATTGGCCCAGAAATTATTCAAGGAAATGGCCGAATGGGTACAGGGTGACATGACATGAGAGCCCCACACAAGTGTACTTTTGACTCTTTATTCTTTGCTAGGTCCTACATGTTTGACCAAAGAGACTACGATGCCTTTTTTTTTTTTGCAAATATTGGAAGCCATTTTCATGTAAACGGGGTCACCCTGCCCGTTGCAGGTTTGCAGTATGATACTATTGGGCTTCTGTCAACATTTACATGCGAAAAATACATTACGGTGCTGCTTTTTTTTTTTTCAATTCAAATATCAATAAAAGGTGGTTTGTGTAACCAAAGTCAAGACATATGTCAGTGTCTTTATCAACTAGAACCTATCCAAATCCTCATTAAATTATTAGTGACCACATTCATTTAAATCATTTAGGTGGTTTTTAATTTTTTTTCGTGATTGTAATAGTGTTGTGGAGTGGGAACAGTTTCGCACACAATATTGAGCTTGGGCATTGGGCAATCAAGGTAGTGCTAATTAGGCACACTGCACATACCTAACGGAAGGTTATTTAATTGTAAATTTTCGATATCCACCATTAAATTGATTGTAAATATCGTAAAATTCTTCAATAATTTTTATTATAACTAATATAAGAATTATTATTAAAGAAATTGGTTTGACCTTATTCAAATCAGTAAATTAGTAAATCTTATCAAACAAACAGTTTTTTTTTTTCAATGAAACTTTGACACTCAGACTCGTACGATATTGTGCCTTAGGTTTTACCCAAAGTTCTGGTAATAAAAGTCTCTACATGTCTACTGTCCTATTCTCTGCTTAAGTGATATGGATTAATTTATATCACTCCGTCCTAATCTCATCAATTTCGGCTTGATCTGTTTTCGTAGTTTTGCTTTTGGATCGTCACAATATGTTGAAATTTGTAGTCGAATCTTATTAGAAGTACTATGCATATGACGTTGGACAAACTTTTATTCATGGGTTTTGTTGGTGGTTAAATTTGGTTGATTTAAAAAGTCAAGGAGCCAACTTTGCCATGTAGGCAAAGTCGCTTTAGTCGTTTATAACTTATAATAGTTGTTGTCTGGTTTGATCATCAGAAATGAACCGTTAGAGGTGTCAACTGGTAGCTGGCCTTTACACTTGGATAGTCAAATTAATTAACCAAGTAATTCTAGGAGAATAAACTCTATTTCGAAAGGTATAGTTTTGGCTTACAACATTGTGAGTAAGTTGAACTCCACTATTATGGAATTAAGAGGTTGAGTATCTGACTTGATAACATATATATGAGTGTTTTGTTGGAAGTTTTGAATTGAATAAACTTATAATGTTTATAAATTTGAAGGTGAAGAGTTGCTACTCTTCACTTTTAAATTTGAATTTAAAGAGTTTCGCCCCTTCACTTATATATATCTTTTCAATAATACACAAAATTGATTCAAATGACATTAAATTAATAATACATGAAATTGATTCAAATGACACTAAACTATCTATAAATAGGAGGATTAATTTATTATAACAATAATCTTTGAAATTTAAAGAGTTCTTCTCGATTTAAAAGAAAGAAAAAAAAATCTGATCATTTTCTTCTTCATTCTATGTATTCAAGCAAACTTTCTGCTTCAAAGCTAAGTATTGGTTTAAATACAAAAATCTATATATTAAATTATTGAATTCTGAGAGACAATCATAAAGAGTCTTCAAGCATAAGAGAAGTATGAAAATTTATATTTAGGATATTGCAAACAACTGTGAGCCTCAATCTCTTTTATCTTCATTGAATCGGTATTCTATATTGTTCTTATTACATAGTTCATAGTTATACTGTAATTTTTTATTAGTTTGTGGTGTGTCATTCTACTATATTTTTTGTCTATATTTATATTCATTGTGTTGTTACTAGTTTGTGTATAAATCTCTCGTATTACTCCAACATGTTCTTTAACTACGTTGGATTGAGTGTCGAACATAGGTTATCAGATGGCATGATGCCACATGCCTAATTCTGGATCAAATCTCTTACAAGACTCAACTTAATTTTAGAGATTAAGACAGTCACGTGAGTAATTATCTTGGCTAATGCAATCAGGTGATTTAAACAGGCAACATACACATAGAATCTTATTACACCAGAGTCATAAGCGAATCCCTCACTATTAGTGTCGTTCTCATGTGAGCCTGTTCTCAAATTGGTCACTTCAGGTTGATGAATCCTAAAATTGACCCAGGGAGTGATCATCTCAACCCTTTATGACTAGTTGTCTATTACTTTCTAGGACTCACTTTGACCAATCTAGCTGGGGTGTCGATAATTAAGTACAACAATAAGTTTAAACAATTAACATCATTTAAATAATTTTAAATTAAATGAAGAGACATAACGAAGATCGTTATCCTTGCTAAGTAGGATATCGTCATGTGGTATAAAACAGAACAACCTTTTTTTTTTTTTTTTGATGTATTGATTCTAGCTCGTATTAATGTCAAAAATAATAATTCTAGCTCGCATTAGAACACACACCTTGATTAATATAGTATAGTAATAAAATTATTAAGTTAATTATGAGTTTCGTAGCATCGAATTATCGAATCATTATATGTACATTCCTCTTAAATATGCGGTGATATATCTGTCAAAAGTTGCCTAATACAGATTAAAACGAAGAAAACTTTATCAAAACGAAGAAAACCTGACTATCAATTCATAGCCCTCCTTGCGTCCTTTTAATATATATATATATATATATATTTTTTTTTTTTTTTGAGGAATAATACTTTTTATTTTTATATCATATAATCATAGAATAAGTTGATACTAATGGTTGGGAGTTTGTCAGGACTCTACACATATAGTAGGACTATAACTCCCATCATAAATAAATAAACTCCTATCAGAAACTAACATTAAAGAATTGAAAAGAGTTTTTTTTTTTTTTTTAATGTATATAGTTCACAAACAAAAGTCAAAAAAAAAAAAAAAAAAATTACAATTTATGACTTCTATTTGTGAGCTATTGCCTTTAATATTTTTCGTGAACTATAGTTCGTAAACACTGATGATGTTAAACAAACTTGGAGATAATTTTAAAAAAGTTACTGTAATTTATAAAAATATCAATTTTATCACTTATGGTTTTTTTTTGTTCAAAATCTTCCCTAACGTTAATAAAAACACTCAAAATACCCCTGGAGGTATGTGAAATGACGACAATACCCCTAACAGTCAAAGATTCCATTAGATTAACTTAGTTAACCGTTTGACTTTAGGGGTAAAATAAAAAATGCAATAAAAAAATTAATTAAAATAATATTAATTAAAAGATAATCCAAAAAAATTTATTGTAGTTTACAAAACTATCTATTTTACCATCTATGATTTTAATTTTTGTCCAAAATCCCCCCCTGATGTTAATAAAAATACTCAAAATACCCTTAGAGGTGTGTGAAAAGATGATAACACCTCTAACGATCACAAATTTGATTAGGTTGACTTAGTTGACCATTTGATTTTAGAAGTAAAATGGAAAATGAGATAAAATCTTGATCAGATGGATATCTGGGTTCAAAACCAAAACAGACATCAACTGGGTTCGTAAAAGATGATGTTCGTTTGGGTTCAATTTGAGCCTAGAAGTTCGTGGAACTCAAATTAAATCTGGGTCGAACCTAGATTTTTGGATTCGTGGAACCCAGATTTCATTGGATCTAAGTTCGATTCGAATCCAGATGATACATTTTAGTGATTGATAATGTTGAATGTGTGATTGTTGACTGATGATTATTGATTTTTTCTTTTTTTTAGGTATGTTGATGATTTATTTTTGTTGATATTTTTTTTGTTTATTAGTTAGGCTTCAACAGTGGAGATTTAATTTAGAGATTAGTTCTCCACTTTTAGATTAGGTTTGGAAACCCTGAATTTTTTTTTAAAAAATATTATTCTACAATTATTTTATTTTTAATAAAAATATCAGGGTTAAAATTGTTATTTTACCATTTATATAATTTTTTTATTAATTTATTAACGTCAAAGAGAGTTTTGGATAAAAATAAAATTAATGTGATAAAACGAATATTTTTACAAATTACAGTAGGTATTTTAGGATTATCCCAAAAATTTATTTCAGGTATCCGAGGTTAGTTCGTAAATTTATAGTTTTAACTACTGTTTCACATGATTTCTTTATCACTTACATTATAAATGGATAGTTTAAATTATTGCATTAAGAAACTTTAAACAGAGATGTGTACATTATTATATTAAAAAGTAAGATTGTAGTGCTCAAGAGTATAACATCGTTTTGCTCTAGGGTAACCTTCTCGTATATGTAAAAATAAAATAATAAAATTATCAATACATCGAAAAAATACCCAAATTTTCAAATGAAGGGCCCATGAAGGTTTAAGATACTCTTTTTAACCTTTTTAAGATACCCATTATAGTTTTAGTAAAATAATAGAATTAAATATCAATTATCGTGCTAAAATATAATGTACTGCCAAAGCTTGGTTCGCATGCAACTCGGGAGACTCACTCATTTTGTTATTTAGAAAGATTACTTCTTTTTAGTTCACTTAGATTGCGGAGTTTAGGGAGAATGTACCGATGACTTCAGGCTCAACTGAGTAAGGGTTTATGGACAAAAATTCAAAGTTCCTGGTCACCACTTTCAAGAACTAATTAATTAGCATGATAAAGTTGTTGTTCGAATCAAATTAATCACAGTGGCCAAAAACAAATAATTAGTTAAAGGTGTTTGATTGTAATTTAAAATAAAGGGAATTTTACATATAAATATTAATATAAAGACGTGCAATAACAGTCCTACACCTCAGAGTATGAATCTCTTCAGTTCATCGAGTCAAAGCGGGACAAGCGCTTGACTGATAAGTCCAGCCGAGTATGGTGCTTGACTCGACAGTCGAGGTATGTTGAAGCTTTGAAATTTTTTCTATGGCTTCTTTGCACTTAGAGCCAAACAGATTCGAACTAATTTCAAAATGAATAGTAACTGAGATTATTTTCGAACTAATTTCAAAATGACTAATAACTGAGATTATTTTCGAATTAATTTCAAAATGACTAGAAACCAAGATTATTGCTTCAAACAGCAAATAAATAAGTGACAAAAACAGAAAATAAAATACGAACGCCCCTCTACAATTATATATACACCTCTTTTATAAGCAGAGCCAATTAAATATATTAAAAAAGAAATCTTAACTTAGCTGAACAAATAGTTTTAATGATGTTATAAATATTAAATATAATAAATTTAAATAAATAATATTGTTCACATTAATTGATTTATAATTATAAATTATTATTTTTAATGAAATATACTTATAAAAGAGATGAATATACAATTTTAGTGGAGTGTAAATATGTTGCTCAAATAAAAACCAAGGATTTGAATTTGATGTCCCTAATGAGTACTTGTTTGGGTCTGGCCTTCCCGTTTGCCCAAATTGTGAACTAGGCCCAAATCAACCAACCTAGAGTTTGTTCGGATCAGACCTTAATTATTTCTTTGCCTCTACTTTTCGTTTTAGTTTTGCTAAAACCCTTACAAATCATTCTGCTTAATTGATCTAACATTCACAACTTGTATTTAATTTAGATTTAATAAATTATCACTATAAACAAGAACTCACTTTATATGACTGAAATCAGCAGAATAATCAAATTCAACCTTAAATTATTGAAGCAAAGTTGAGAAATGTGGCATTTAAATCCTAGTAACTAATTAATTAATTAGTTTTAAATCACACTTAAAACTGCTTTATGACACATTGATATTGAACATCGATTGAACACATTCAAACTTATCAAGATCGTCAAACACAACAAGCTTACATATATATGCATCGCAACTTCCAATAGCTCACCTATGCAAACCGGTTTTCTTATATTTGAATATAACTTTATTCTTATAGTACACAACTTTTTTTTTTTTTTTTAATATAAATGACCGTCGAGACCTACTGAAATCAACAATTGATAGTGCTTGGATGACTATTCCTACACAGCTTTCTTATATTTTAAGATATGAATATGATGTAATTTGTTTTACTCAATATCAACTGCAAATAGCTGTATCATAGGGAAGCCTAATCATGGACCAGATTCTCAGCATGTCCATGTTGATTATCATCCCAGCCGTCGAACTTGGGCCTTGGAATCCTATGGTGGTTGTTCAGATCAGCTTCACCATTGCTATCCAAGTTTCCCTTCACTGCCTGGCCTTGTTGCTCATTAGTTGGGTTAGCTTCAATCATCATCATCTTCCTGTTCATAGCAGAAGTAGATTCTGCCATTAAAAGTAGTACAAGCAAAGAGAGAAAAAGCAACTTCATGGCTATATATGGAGTTTTAGATCCCTTGCAAAGCTAGTGATTAATTAGACGATGGAATGATATTCTAAAACCATGTGATTCTATATATATAGAGAGAGTTGGAGAGTGGAGACAGAGAGTGGGTGAAAAGCTTTTAAAAATCTGATTGTGGAATTTGGAATAAGATCAGATCATGATTATGTTAGTTAAGTGCATGGTGTGTAATGCTCTTTGTTTGTGCTTGGTAAATTGATATTTATATTTTTCTATAACGAAAATTAGATGGTGGGATTTTATCTCCAAATGGGAATCTACCACCTTAATGTTAATAGCGGGCCACTTAATTTGCATAATCAACATGCCTATTATAACTTCGGTAAGCATTTGAGAAAATTAGGATATTATTAATTTTTAAAAATAAAAAATATAAAAAGAATGGGAAATGCAGTCAGCCAAGGAAGAAATGTGAGGTTATTTCTCCTTTGTGGATGATTATATTTATATGTGCTTAATTTGCGTTCGTAATGTAAAACACCTCTTTACAAAATTAAAGTCTTAAATTCAGATTTTTCTTTTCAATTAAAAATATATAAAAAAAACTTATATTCAATTAAATTTTTTTATCAATTGATGTCATAATTACGTTGCTATAATCTTGATATAATGTTACTATAGATTGAAAATAAAGTTAAGAAAAAGAAAAATCGACAAGATTACCCCACAATATTACTATTTTTACTATATCTTTTTGCAATATCATTAAATGTTTTAATGTAAATCATAAAAGAAACGAAGCATAAGAAATTATGAGAATTACACATTTGGAAAGAGAGTGAAGCTAAAAAATCTTTCCAGAAAGGGAGAACTTAGGCCAATTGTATCTTTTATTTTGCACCCGTTTTATGTACAGCATCAGAAAATTAGAATAAATTCTTTTTTAACAGAATTAGAAGACTAATTAATCACACTTTCGACCAAAAACAATATTTCTAGAACTATCCCCCACCCTTTTTTTTTTTTTTTTTTGGTAATTTTGACGTATTATAGAACACCCTTATATGATAATTATTTCAGTACACCGCAGTTGGACAAAGACACCTGTAATCAACAACAAACCAACACCTGTCCTCAGGATAAACAGATATAGATTGAAGACCTGTCTGTACTGATAAGCTAAACAGCTTGCTTTGAGTATTTTATGTTTTCTTTTTCTTCTACTGTTGGAGAAGCCAGATTGTTCTAAGTTGGCTGGCTAGATATTTTCTTCGATGCTTACAGGCACTGGATCGCCAACTTCCAAAAACGCGTGCCTCATCTTCTTGTCATTTATGATTGTTCTCTAGAATCTTTTAAAATGGGTTGGCCTGAACTTATTTAGGCAACAACATTTTATGTAGGCAGGCAACTTTTTTTTTTTTTTTTTTTTCTTTTTCCTTTTTAAATTTTAAAGGAAAATGCTAGGCAGCACATGGCTATTCAAATGCAGCCCTAAAATTTGACACAAACTGTGACTCTTCTCTTACATTTTGATGCGGTGTTCTTTTAGCCTTCTTGTAACAAATTATTATAAGAAATTTTTGGATTGCTAAATAACTTACTCTATTATATTTTATATTAATGAAAAATCAAATCAATTAGAGTACTGTTGTTTTTCCATGTTTAGGTTCACTTTATGTACACTATTGATTGTATGATATGACATACAGCCGAAATTGCAGTGATTTGTGGGTTAGGTTCAATTAATTAACTTACTTAAGTTTTAAAAAAATTTACATAGGGTTCTTGATCTCACTGTATTACATTTGGTGGGAACGATCTAATCTCTCCAAAGAGTCTTTTTTGAAAGTGACTTAGAGGAGAAGATGCTGGCTAGTTCCTTAATTTCTAATTTTATATTACAAATTTCTTGTCACGTCTTGTTATCACTACGTTATAACTTGTATATGATATCATTCATTTATGTGATAAAATAATATTTTCTTTGATAAAAATATGTGATTAATTTGTTATCAACAGTTATTTAAAATAACTTATTTCAAATATACATATATGTCGACAATAAAATTTAATATAAGTTATAAATTGAAATGACACAATCAATTTGACTCATATCATGTGAATATTTATATAAACAATAAGAAAATGATCAAATTAACTTAAAATATATAAATATTTATGTTTGATTAATATATTATATTAAAACTCATTATATACGTTTTTTAAAATTAATCTCAATCGAATTAACAATAAAGAAGCAAAACATTTACTGATTAAAAGTCATTAAAAAAATAAATATAAATCTTAATCCGTGATTCCAATATTTATTAAAAATAATTGAAACATATGGATCCCACACAAAATCAAAACTTATTATTATTATTATTATTATTGGAAAAGAGAACTTAAGTCCCTCCTTCTATCATAGAAATTATTTTTTTTTCTTAATTTTTTTTAATTTTCATTACCGATTAATAAATGTGTTCATAATTATTAAAATTATAAAGGAAAAACAAATGTACCTGTGTTTTTTTTTTTTTTTTTTGAACATATGTACCTGTGTTTTTTAGGGCTGATTACATGGTTCCTTATTTATCATTGTAAACAATCCTTCTCTTTGCGCTTTGGTTTTTTAATAATTTGGGGTTACTATTTTTACAATATCTACTTCTCTTAGTTGATTTTGAAAATTTTCTAGATTCCTTCGTATTATGGTTTGATGATATTCAAAATTTTCTTGTCAACCAAGTATGAGAACTTCAACCGTACATATACGGGCATGAGCCAAAGTTTTCGTCACCCTCTATGAGCAATAATTTCACTGTTACGAGATTTTGTAATTGAAAACAAAATCGGAGTCAAAACTTGTTTCCCTTAATATCACGATTCAAAAATGTCAAAATCAGAAACTAGCCAAAACGGGCATGTGCATAAATATGAAGATGATGACGATAAATGTGAATGTGAAAACATTGAATGTGAATATGAAAACGAGGTTGAAGTTAAGTCGTTCAGGTGTTCACTAACCACGAATTAAAATTCAATTCAACTTTTGCATAGCGCTATTTCAGTTTGTTTACTCGTTTTCCGTTTTATAAAGCAATATAATAAGACAAAATGTTCTTTGTTATTTCCATTGTTGAGAATTGGCTGTCTTTCTTTTAACAAATGTATTCAATCTAAAATTTTTTAAAGTTTGAATATATATATATATATATATTTTTTTTATAGTAATAAATTTGGATAAAATTCACAGATTTTATTAAATTTATATTAATTTTATAATTTTTTTAAAAATCCAATAAAATATAGAAGAAAATGATAAGATTTATTATTATAAGCGTATCATAACCACAACTATTAAATATTATAATTAAGTCATTTTCTATCAGTTTAAACTTTTAGGTGTAATGATAATTAACATGATATCAAAGTTTAAAGATTTTTGGGTTAAACTCTCTCTCCTTTCTTTATCCGTCATCTTGTTGCATAAATTATATAATAGAGAACATTTAACATGTGATTTTATTGCACAAATTATACGATAGGTGATTCAAACTCTCTCTCATTCATTTGTTTGTCATCTTGTTGCATAAATAATATGATAAGAGATTTTTAGCGTGAGCATGTGAGAGAATATATTAATGTATCATAACCTCAAGTATACGAAGTTAATGACTTGTTTAATATATTTAGATTTTAATAAATTTTATGTAAATTTGAATTAAATATAATAAATTTCGATAAAATTCATTTAAATGTGGGTGAATACATTCAATCCTTTGAATCTGTCACTCGTCTCATTCTATTCGACGTCCAACGTTCATACTACGGTTGTTGAACCGAAGAAACCCGCTGAAATTCAAATCTCTTTGTCCTTTTCTACCATCGGTTTCACCGTTACAAATATATATATATATATATATACACAGCATCTAGATCTAATAGATCCAATGAGCACCTGCTACTAATAAGAAAGTCTCATTGTTGCTGGAACCTGCTATATACAATCGCTTCTCTAACTCTATTGTCTCCCACAAAACACAATGCATCAAAGCAAACCCATCTTCGTTTACAGTTCTCTTATCTTTCTACTTGTTTTCTCACTGTCAAAATCAGTGATAGCTCAAGAAGTTGGTAATGAATATTGCTACAAATTAAAATGATTGTTTTTCTTGTTTTGATTTGATTCTCACATGTAAATTAATTATGTGATATATGCAGAGAATGAGAGAGAGTTTGATTACAGTCAGAGTGATGAGAAGGGACCAGCACACTGGGGAGATCTCAAGCACGAATGGGCTGATTGTAAAATTGGAAGGATGCAATCTCCCATAGATTTGTCCAGTGACAGAGTCCAGGTGGTTCTCAAGTCAGGGGAGATCAAAAAGAGATACAAACCTTTTAATGCTACTGTCAAGAATAGAGGCCACGATATTTCGGTATGTTAAAACTCCTCACACAATTAATTTTCTTTGACATGATCCTTGATCTTCAGTTACATATTAAACTCTCAGCTTTGTCCCTCTCCCCAGACCATAACATGTTTTCGCGACTAGATCAACTTTTCTTTTCCTTTAGGTCATGTTTTCGCGACTAGATAAACTTTTCTTTTCCTTTAGGTCATTCTTGAGAAATTTTTAGTCTCTGACTCGTAGGTTGGTGATTCATGTATCAGATTAAAGAAGACAACTTATTAGAGTCCAAAAACTTATCCATCAACCTATTTCCTATAAACAAGAAAATGAAATGCTTTTATATTTTGAAAGTGATGCCTCATGTCTCCCACTAGTTAAAAGAGAAGTCAGTCTCAAATTATGTGACAACCACCTCCTTTCATTTTATATTTAGATAAAAGAAAAAACACAAAAAGAATCCAATTCCCCAATGTAATAATCTCAATAGTAATAAGATATAAGATATGCACCAATTTTTAATGGATCATGCACATCATGGACTTGGTGAACCATAGTCAAATTGTGTCTAAATTATGTTTAATAGCATTGACTTATTTGCAATGTTATAACGTGATGAATGCAGGTTCAGTGGTTGAATTACAGTGCTGGAATGATCAAGATTAACGGCACAGATTACTTCCTCCATCAGGGCCACTGGCATTCACCTTCGGAGCATACCATCAATGGTAGAAGGTACAACAAATCTAAAATGCTAGCTGTCTTCCTATTTCTAAATTATTATACATAGAAACCGAAACAATTTGTTATAATTATTTTTTGGGTTGATTTGGTTAGGTTTGACTTGGAGTTACACATGGTACATGAAAGCTTGGATCCTAATGCAACATACAAGATAGCTGTCATTGCACTCCTCTACAAGTTTGGTCCGCCCGATGCTTTCCTCTCTAAGGTATATATTCGAATTATTACATTATATTTGATAACAATGAGATATCTAATTATAAGGATTATAGGGATCACAAATCTCTGTTTAAGTGAGTTTGGTGTAACAAACTTATCATTGACTAATCAATTAATGTGACCAGTTGTTAAAGGATGTGATGCCGATGGCTGATAAACTGACAGAGACGAACATAGGAGTGATTGATCCAATGGATATTAAGATGGGTGGAAGGAAGTATTACCGGTACATGGGCTCACTTACTGTCCCTCCTTGCACTGAAGGCGTTATTTGGACTATCAACAAAAGGGTAAATATTAAGTAATTTAATTAAGCATCATTAATCGTTATATATATTAACCACAAAATAATATAATGATAACAATGTTGCATTTTGATTGAAATTAATTAGATAAGGACTGTTTCTCAAGATCAAGTAAGATCTCTTCGAATAGCTGTCCACGATGTAAGTTGCTATAGCTTAATTAATTAGCAACTTATTAATCTAAAGTTAATGCATGAGTTGAATCGGCTAATTAATTATGATCAATTTTAACTGATTGCAGTATGCAGAAGTGAATGTGAGACCGTTGCAGTCTCTAAATAGCCGAGGAGTTCAATTCTATGGCCCGGAAAATACACCAAACTAGCGAGCCACACTATGGAGTTTTTTTGTTTTCTTTATTTTCCTAGAAAAAGAAGTTTATGGAACAAATGTATCAGAACCGAGGTTCCGGTTGCACCCTCCGAGATTAGAATTTCTTTCGAAAGTTATTCTTTTATTTTTTTTTTCTTTTTTGTTCTGTAGATGACATGGTATGTATTGTTATTAAATAAAATTGTTGTTTTTTACAATATTGTTGGGTTATATGAAAGTTTAGAAATGATTACACAATCAATAATTATAATAGTTACAACGATAGAGTCTAGCATAACTCTTACAAATATATATATATATATATATATGTATGAGTTTGGCTACTTTACCCAATTGGTAAGATTATCCATCAACAAATAATCATAGTATATTTTTAATAATCACTTTTATAACCAATATAATAATTGTTATTGATAAGTAATCTTATTGATTAAGTAAGATAGTCAAACTTATATGTATATAAAATTTATGTAATCAATGCATCATAACTTTTAAATTGTTAAGACCATCAATCAAATTTATCTATTGGATTTTCTTTTTCAAAAGAATTTTCTCTTTTTTATTTAAACCAAATGCAATGATTAGAAAATTTCTCTCTCCTAACAATTTCTATAACTACTGATGCAAATTATTAGAAAGAGAGGATTTAATGAAATATTTTATGTTCATATTCATGCCATACGGTTGCCAGAAATTATATGTTTTTGGAAACTGTTTTTTTCTTTGAAGTATCAATTATTTTAACATTTTAAAATTTTATAGCTAAATTTATCTCAAAAAAAAAATTATGTTTTTAGCTAAATTTCCATATTTTCGTAAATTTTATATCAATCTTTGTCAATATTAATATTTGCATCAAGTTGTAGTACCAACATTTTCATCGACATTGATATTTTCATCCTTGATTTACACTCACAAATGATCTTAAATAATATAAATACCACAGTAATGCAACTGTTTTAATTAGCACAAACGCAGACGTTCTTAGTTAGGGTTTATGGGCCGAAATAGCTGAAGTTGTTCTTGTACACTGGGACTTGGGCCACTTGTTTGCGCAAATCGGGTAGTGCCGAATGAAACCAACCTAGAGGTTATTTGGATCTTGGTTCGAGCCTGAATGAATCATTGATTGTAATTTGGCTTCTAGTTTTCCTTTTATTTTTATTTATTTATTTATTTTGAGAAGTTGGCTTCTAGTTTTCTTGCGAAGTAACTAATTATTCTTTCTAAAAAAAAAAAAGTAACTAACTGTTCTTTGTTTTTGCCTTTGATGAAAATCTAACAAATTAATGTGCTAGATTAAATGATCTAACATTAACAACTTGTATTCAATTAAAAATCACTATAAACAAAGCAAAAAAAAAAAAAAAGGAGACATTTTAGATCTTCATAATTGATTTGAACCCGTTAACTAATTATTTTTCAAAATTACTCTTAATATTGCTTCATCATATATATATAAATGAATACACACTCATAAATTTACAATGCTTTATCATACATCAATCAAATTCAAACTTGTCAATATATACATATATATATATGTATGGATCGACTACAATCTGCTAGTACATAACACTCTTTAACATATGACACAGTATTTGTTTCATTTTTATTATATAATATTGAAACAGTACAGTATTCAATCAAATCATTATATATAATATAACAATTAGATATATAATTTATAACGTTTTATAATAGAACTCCTTTTGAGAGAATTTGGACTTAACAAACTTAGTATTGACTAAATGATGATGTGACCAGTTGTTGAAGTTTGTGAGACAATTGAATGATACAATGAGGGAGAGAGACATTGGGGCGGTTGATCCAAATGATATAAAGATGGGTGGCAGCTCGTATTACAGGTACATGGGTTCACGCACTGCCCCTCCTTGCACTGAAGGTGTTATTTGGACTGTCTTCAATAAGGTATATTTAATTAATTAACTCAGCTATCATGCATATCTATATATATACATATGTCTGTTAACATTTGGCCACAAAATAAAACTGATCATCATGGTGTTGCATTTTGATTGAAATTTAACCAGACAACCACTGTTTCTCAAGAGCAAGCACGAGAGCTTCAAAGAGCTCTCTTCGACGTACGTTGCTTTATGTAGCTTAATTAGTAATTTATTGATCTAGAATTTATGCATCATTTGAACTGGCTAATTAATTGTGAGCAACTTTAACTAATTGCAGGATTCAAAAATGAATGCCAGACCATTGCAGCCTCTAAATGGGAGACCAATTCAACTGTTTATCCCTCGCCACAACTAAACAGTCATATTATGGACTAGTATGAATATTGTAACTTTTTAAAAAATCAAAGCTAGTTGCACTTAAATAATAACGAGCTTTTGAAATAATTAATAATTAATGTTAAATGTACTCAAATAATATTCAGCTGTAAAATTAGTCAAATTATCATGATAAACATTTGTACTTTTGAAGCTTAAGAAGCTTATATATGTGTGTGGTTTTTATTAAAAAAATATTGCAACTATATACAATGTCTAAAATAGATATTCTACAGAAGTATATTTTACTCTTTCTTATATCTGAACTATTAAACAAAATTCATGTTTAATCAAGATATATTTTTAAAACAACTATTTTTTTATTTATATTAAAACAACTATTATTGTGCTTATATTTTACAATAATATGTTATCTTTCTAATAGATTAATGTGTTATTTATTTATTTTTTACTTAATATTTAATTTTTATTAAGATGTCTTGTTTTTATTTTTAAGTGGTTAAACAATAATAATAATAAATGAAAAAAAGTAAGAAATCCTGATTTTTGACTTACTTCCAACGTTTAAAATATTTTCTTCTAAATTCATTCTTTCCAATATAATATATTTATAATTTTATCCTAATATTATATTGTTTAAATATCTTTATTATAGCTTAATAATTAGGAAAAATTACACTGACACCCCTGAGCTTTGGGGTTATTATTGTGCTTGTCTCTTACAATTATATATTTTCTTTCCAATAGACTAAGGGGTTATTTGTTTTTTTATTTCTGACTTAACACTTAAAGAATTTCTTAAAGAATTTAAATTAAATTTATTAAACTGTTTTTTTTTTTTTTGGAAGTAGTCAAACAACTTAAAGATACAAAATAAGAAAAAAAAAAAAAAAACAAGAAATCCTATTCTTGACTTAATTCCAACATTTGAAATATTTTCTTCGAAATTCATCCTATCAAAGATTAACATATTTATAGTTTTATCCTAACATTATATTGTACAAATACTTTTATTATTACTTAAAACATTGGAGAAATTTATTAACATCCCTAAGCTTCGGACTTAAGATACTTACATAAAGAAAGTATTGATCTTAAAAATGATCAACACCTAAATCGATGCAAATTGAATGCAAATCATGAAATAATGGACATAAATATGGGGAGTGAGAACAATTGTAATAATGCAAGCTAGAGAAGTCAATAAGAGACAAGAGAAAATTTTTAATATGGGTCGACCTTTTGAACGATGCCTACGTGACTACATCCATGATTTTATTATTTTAAAAGGCAAAGATTGTGTTGTACCAGGGGTTTTGACAGGGTTCTCATGTCGTGCTTGTTCATACTTTTTATATGCATAAAGACCGACCTCTTTATATAGTGCTAGAGTTCTTTATTTACATATGATTTAATCACTAAAATATAAAAAAAATTAAAATTATCTTTCCCGATTTACATAAAACTACAATTAATATATCCATATTTATATCAAAGTGCAAATATGACAGCTTCCTCTTTGAAGTGATCTTCTTCTTGATAGGGAGATTTCCTATTTCTAAAACTTCACTTCGTTAAGAAAAAACAAGCTAATGATGCGTTTCGAGTTGCTGTATTTTTGTGATTTCGTGATGGTCCCCATACGAACTAGTTGACACAAGCTATTATTATTGTCTTTGTATGATTAAATCTGTAGATGCTTCTAGTGACGTAGCATATGTTGTCGTGTCATGAGCTTATGAGCTTTATTACTGATTACTCCTTTGAGCTTGTTGGTCTATTGAGTCCTATTTGAACTTGCGGGCAAAACGCTATTTTTGGACACAATAAAAAATCTCTTTATTCTAAACTAACACCCCTATGTGTAGAAGTTAACATTTTTTTAAACATGATCTAGTTTAACCTTTTCAAGATTCGAAACACCTTGCTTTTATTAATAAAAGGTAAAAGTAAAAAATAAAAATAAAATCAGATAAATTAAATAAAAGTAAGACGTCAGAATGATTTGGAATCGGATTGACCTGAAATCGAATTGATGTATCAGAATCAAAATAAACTATTTATAATTTCAATTGCAAAAATCATAATCGAAATTAACAAAATTTTTTTGAGATGTTTACTTTAATTTGAATCTAAATGGATTGTTTAAAAGTTATAAAAATGTCCTTGATTAAAAATACATCTTCTTTAGCATTTTTAAAAGAAAATTATTTTTTTTTTGTCGTCAAGAAATATATATATATATTTATATAATAATATTATGCTTATCAAACTATTTTTTAATCATAATAATTGTTTTTTGCTAATAAGTTAATGTTATCTACTATACTATTGATAAATATAAAATAGTGTTGCTAAAATTTAGGAAGTATGGTTGGAGATGCTCTAACTGGTTTATTAATAAGAGACCTCTAACTACTTGTAGAAATGTGTTAATATACTGATGGTACATATTTGTTGGTGGAGAAGAGGAAATTTGCTAAAATTGAGGAATCATATATTGGCTGAAATTAGGGAACAAATTGGGGAATAATATTCGACCATTGAAATGAGTGATCTTATTACCAAATATAGAAAATTACCTTCTCTGTATTTGCACTATTAATTCTCTACTGTAATTTTTTTTCTCCTCACAACGAATAAGAGAAACATACTGTCCCCTTCTCCCTAGCATGTAGGTTGCTTCATTGGCAGCCGAAGCATGCAAATTCTCTCTTATGTTATTCTTATTATTCAAAACTTCATTATTTTTTTGCTCATTATTTTTTTGCTTTGCTTCAATATTATCAGATGATACGACAGAGGGGTGATGATGGTGTATTATAGATTCTGATTACCAGTCTAGACAATACGAAACTCTTATAATAATTGAAGAAAAGAAAATGAAGCATTAGAAATTGAGTGGAGTAGACACTTGGAAATTGAAAAGTAAAAGGTATTTCTGGAAAGGAGGATGTTTAAGCCAACAATTATTTCTTTAATATGCAATCATTTAAAGTCAAAAAATTAAAATTATATTAGATTCATTCAACTCCAAACGAAATTAGAAAACTATACTAATTAACCACTCTTATAATAATTGTTCCAATTTTTATACAAAAGTGCGAAAACCAATATTGAATACAGACGCCTCCTTCCCGGTTGTGGAATCATGTGGATTTGCCCTTAGTTATGTATGATTTTCTGTCATTTCCAAAGTTAAAACAAGCTTAAAGTTAAGAATTTTTCTATCAGTAATGTGAATGCCATGGTTTATTAATTGCAAAGCTTCTCTCGTTTTACGCAATAATGTCTTGGTGACATTGTTGTCTTCGCTATTTTTCGCTTGATTAGATTAGACAATAACTTTGGGATTTCTCCCATCCCAAGTCAATTATTAAATTCTAATTATTGGAGACCGTCTCCCAACTTTTATATACATCAAAGTCAACATTATGGATGGATTTTCTAATATCAATTCTGTCAACTTGGATCTTGCTGCATGTGGTGTAATCTTTCCAGACTGTAAAGTGCATTTCTTTTGGTGGTTCTATATGCTGTGTTTTTGGACAAACATTTAGCTTTCTATGCAAATACTTGGTTGTTAGTTTAGCCATTGAAAAAGCTTGTTCAAAAGATTGGTGCTACTTTGGCTTGAATGTGATCGAATGTCTCTCTTATTGATATCATTCACTTGCTTGGCAACTACGCACATTCTGGTTTAATTGTCTTGACAAGATGCAGTCCATATAAATTCATGTTACTCATATCGATTGGCACGAAAATAAATATTAGTGAAAAACATGGATTCAATATTAAAGAAATATCTCTCTAAATTAATAAATTATTATAAATATATAAAATAAAAGGTTTTAGATCAAACGAAATAAAAGATTATGGAAATATTCCCACTATATTGCAATATATGGCCTCATCCCTGTACCTTGGATAATATATTTATTTATGTAATTTTAATATGGGTACGATCAAAATTATGAAAATATGGACTATAAACCTAAGGTAACATGGTGGTTGATTTATTGGCTAGCATGGATTGGAGTTTCCAATCTTTTGTGGGATAAATACTCCTCACAAATTCAAATACGAGCTACCCCTCAATTCTTAGAAAATTCCTCATTTTCGCTTTGCATAATTTCAGTTGTTTTGTGGTCCTTGGACAGATAGCCCTTAACTCGTAACCCTTACTTTCTTTTAATATTAAAACTCTATCAGGTCTTTCGCAGATTTGCTTTGAAAAATAATTTTTTTATTAAAAAAAAAAGGCAGCGGCCACCCTGTTTTGTTTTTCCTCTTCTATTGGAGAAGCCAGATTATTCTGCGATGCTAACTGGCACCTCCCCAACTTCCTGAAAACGTGTGCCTCATTTCCTTGATATTTATGATTGTCCTCACGATTTTTATAGCTTGGGTTGGCTTCAGCTTGTCTATCAAAACTTGTGTCAAACGCAGCAGGCAAACTTTTAGTTATACATGTAAATGAAGAAGGAAAAAAATGCATCACATGGCTATTAAAATAGTATTCTTACTTCGTCAAAAAAGTTGAGAGGTCGAGTTCAAAAAACAATGAAGTTGAGAAGTCAACAAAGATTGCATGATTGGCTCACCTATCAACAATTAAAAGTAAAATATATTGTAAATTCAAATGATGTGAAATCGATTGATTAGAAAACGTAAATATATACGTAATTGGCGTGTGTATGATCCTCAAATCATTGCTTTATATTTAAGAGATTTACCTCCAGCCAATCATAATCACAATGTAGACCTAAAAACACCTTGTTATCAAAAGTTTAAAAAAAAAAACAAAAACAAAAGGAAATTAATCACGCTTGATGGATTCTTTATTAATAATCGTGCTTTGTTTTTTTTTATAATATATTTTTTGTCGCTTTTCTACCGTACTCACCGCTTTCCGAGTTGACTTTTAAATTTGCTTGAATTCTATGATGACGATTTTGATTCCTGTCAACTAAGTCTGAGAACTGGGACCGTACACAGCATCATCCCAAGCTTGTAATAAATTTAAGTGTTCCAATATATTCCGTGATCGAAAAATTGACAATCCAAGTCAAAACTTGTTACCCTTTATATATACCACGAACGCCAATATTATGATATGTTCTAACCTGCAGGTGCATCATTAATTATTCCAAAAACCCTATATATGTATTATTTTTATAATTGATATCGATTAACTTTAAAAAAATTAATATGAATCATTTAAATATATTTATTACATTTTCTTGCATAAAATAAGTTTTCTTTACTGTTTAATATGATTTGTATGAAATCATATCAAATTCTGTCTTTACTTATTTAGAAATGTAGAATATCTCAAGCTATGTTTCAAAAAACATTCTATATAAATTCTAACGTAATTTTCAATTATAAAACACGTTCGCTAACCCAAATGTGGGATCGTTAGTTTTATTTCAAACCTACACGAAGTGGGTTGGAAGCTTCCTTTAGAATATAAAATAAAATGGAAAGAGAAATACCAACTTCTTGAACTAAGGACCCTTTTAATTAACGATATTGTTTAGATGGTTAATTAATATATAATACAAGTCTTTTCTCTTGTCGAAGTGACAGAAGTTAATATGGTAAATCTCTTACATGTTCATGTTAATGTCCTCTTTTCCTCATTTCTAAATTTCTGATAAGTAAAATAAAAATAAATCAAATTTCTTGTCTATGTCACATCCCATATCTTCAACAATAAACTTAATATTACTTGTGGATCTATAAGGAAGTGATTTTTTCTAGTTTTATGGAAGAAAAAGCTAAATAAATTAAAGAAAGTTTTCAATTGATGGATAATGAAGATCCAATTTGGAGATTAAATCACCACCTTTTTCAAAGAAAATAATTTTTTTTCAGTTTTTTTTTTTTTTTCCAATTTTCCCTAAAATATAATTTTTTTTCAAATTTCAATTATATATTTCATCTTCACTGTCCATCATAAAGATGGACGGTAGATAGTGGATTGAGGTTGAAGATCTCAAATCTTCAATTGTCTTTTATTTTTTTATATATATATTTTTTTTATTAATTTTTAATAAATAATTATAAAAATATATAGATTTTATTTGATGTTGACATATATCCTATTTATGTCTGAAGACCATAGTGCCCCCGAAATCATTAAGTCTGATTAACGGTCAACTGATGATTGGACCAAATTAATGAATTTTTTGAAACATTAAAGACCACGCATCTTATTTTGTCAATAATTGATAATATATTCATATATATATATATATATATATCCTCAAACAATAGAGACCCAGTTGAAATTTTTCCATAAATTATGTGTCATCTGTTTTGGAACATAAACTTGCATTTGCCTGGCCGATCTAAGTAATATAGAAAGTTCCTTCAAATTTTTAAGATTGAGTAGAATAACTTTATTAAAATTGGTTACTACTTTTTGCATCCGCCTAATGTAAAATTGGAGGTGACATCAAATTATGCACCCTATTTTTAAACACACATTACCTTTCGTAGAGTTTCTGAAAAATATATATAGAGAATGAGAGAGTTTATTTGCAGCGGGATTTTACAAATTTTTTCATGTCAAATCATAATTATTGTTGCTATCTTTCTGTATAATCTAGTATACAAGTTGTACACCTTTTCTCTATGAGTCTGAAATGTGAAAAACGAAAAAAAGGATGAAGTTTCTTAGCCTGGCTGGCTTTTGTTCTGTTTGTTACACGTTCAATAACATTATAACAATAATTTTCAGAAAAAAAAAAAAAAAACAAACATTATAACAATACAAAAGACTGTAATTTCTGGTTGGTTTCTACAAATCTGGCTTTCTTTCTTTGTTTTTGTCCTTTTTGTGGTTCAACTTGAACCCAGGAAACTCGTTAAACAATCAAATATCCAATTGTCTACTATCCATTTTTGGCGTTACGAATACACATACCAATATACCATCTCCAACTTATATATATATATATACACACACAATACATTCAGCATCTCTGCGCTGCTAGCAACCAATAAGAAGAACCGATCATTGTTAGTCTGTGCTCCACACGAGCACACCTACTTTGTGTAGTTTCTTCTCCATATTTCTTAGCTCAGTAAACACTATGCATCAAAGCAAACCCATCTTCATATACAGTCTTCTCCTCTTTCTTCTTATTTTCTCGCAGTTCTCATCTATCACAGCACAAGAAGTTGGTAATGCTAGTTTTACAACATTTGTATATATGCATGGGTTGTTTTCTTCTTCTAGCTATTTGATTCTCATATGTTATTCGATTTATTATGTGATGTTGTTGTATGCAGAGGATGAGAGGGAGTTTGATTACAGTCAAGGTGGTGAGAAGGGACCAACAAACTGGGGAGATATCAAGCAGGAATGGGCTGATTGTAAAAATGGAAGCATGCAATCTCCCATAGACATGTCTAATGACAGAGTGCAAGTAGTTTTCAAGTCAGGAGAGATCGTGAGATTGTACAAGCCTGCAAGTGCAATTGTCAAGAATAGAGGCCATGACATTTCGGTAGGTTAAACTCCTCCTCACACATTTGACTCTCTTTGAGATCGCTCTTGAACATCAGTAGTTGATATAGATCAGCTTCTTGTGTTCAATCACTTTTCTAATGTACGAATTTCAATCTAGTTATATTTAGAACAACGAGTTATAACATTAACAACCACTTTTCTAGTCTTATAATTGGGAACTTACGCAATGTTCCAAAATTATTGCACCAAATATAAGTTATGGATATTAAAAAAAAAATTATCAATTAATATTTGCTTAATTCTTTCTTCATGTAATTTCCAGTGTATCCATGTTTCGCCTTTTTATTTCATCCTCGTTCCTTGCTCTCTTCTTTAAGTGATCAACATGTTCATGTCATAAGAAAGATAGTTTGATTGGATGATAAACCATGGCGTCACTCACGTCCTTGCTTGAAGGTCGTAAGTTTTACTCTCATTTTCCCTATTTTGTGGGCACCAGGCACTTTCTCAATGTATCAGCACTCAAAAAAAATGTTCATGTCATGTCTGAATTCACTTAAATGAAATTTGCATTGATCAACAGTTTTAACATATCTGCCTATAACTTTGATAGTTTTAGCTCATTCTTTCGGAAATTTCCAGTCTCTAAAAGGTTGGTTGGTGACTCTCTATCAGAATAAAGAAAACAATTTATTAAATCCCAAATTCTTGCACATTCTAAAAATAGAAAAATGAAATACTTTTCCTTAAAATTATGAAGTGATGCCTCACGAGTCATGCCTCCCATTATTAAAATGAAAAGTCAGTCTCAGACAACGTGATACCTACTTTTCTTGACATATATTTGGATAAAAATTCGTGTTAGTTAGGAGAGAATCGCTGGTGACAATGTAATTATCTCAATAGAGTAATCAAATATTAATAGATCATGAACATGGAGTTGGTGAACCTAATCAGATTGAATCTAAATAAGCTAAAACCACACTGATTTAACGTGCAATGTTAAATGTCATGAATACAGCTTCAATGGTTGAATTTCAGTGCTGGAAAGATCAAGATTAACGGCACCGATTACTTACTACATCAAGGCCACTGGCATTCACCTTCCGAGCATTCCATCAATGGCAGAAGGTACTACAAAATAACAATCTACCTATACCCTAATTCAAAATTTAAAAAATTCAAAAGAAACAAAAGTGGGGTTCAACAACTTCACTTGCAAATTAATGTAGTGTATTATTTTTCATATTTGGTTAATCTGATTAGGTTTGCCTTGGAGTTACACATGGTTCATCAAAGTTTTGATCCTAACGCGACTTACAAACTAGCTGTCGTTGCACTCCTCTACAAGATTGGTCCGCCCGATGCTTTCCTCTCTAAGGTATACATGTATTGTAGTTATAAAGACATTACATGATAACAATTTGATAATAGATAATATATATAATAATGAGGGTTATAAAACTCATTTTCACTAGTCAAAAAAATAAAATTAAAAACTCATTTTCAGTGAGGTTGGTTCTAATAAACTTATCGTTGACTAATTGATGTGACCAGTTGATAAAGTATGTGATGCCAATGGCTGATAAGCTGTCAGAGAGAAACATAGGAGTGATTGATCCTAGAGATATAAAGATGAGAGGAAAGAAGTCTTACAGGTACATGGTTCACTCACAGTCCCTCCCTGCACTGAAGGTGTTATTTGGACAATCAAGAAAAAGGTACATGTCATTCATTTCGTTACTTAATTTAATTGTTACATATTTACATTTGACAATTAAAAAAAAAAAGAAAAGAAAAGAAAGAAGAAAAACTGATGATGATTTGCGTTTTGATTGAATTGTAACCAGATGAGGACTGTTTCACAAGACCAAGTAAATGCGCTACGAACAGTTGTCCACGACGTAAGTTGCTATGGCTTAATTAGTTATAATTTTTGTTAATCTAAGGTTAACGGATAATCTGAATGGGCTAATTAATTTCGATTAAGTTTACTAATTGCAGTATGCAGAATCGAATTAATGCGAGACCATTGCAGCCGCTTAATCGCAGAGGAGTTCAACTCTATAACCCCAAAGGCGGAAAATACACCTAATTAGCCAGCCTGATCATTTTTGAGTTTCATTCTTTCAAGAGATGCAAAATGGAACAAATATTTCAGAGTCAAAAGTTTAGGTCATTTATTGAATGCAGACGATACCTTTGTTCTTTTTTGTCCAATAAATAACATGGTTTGTGTTGTTATTGCATAGAAATTTCCTTCTTTTTCTCTTTTTCAATAGTATTGGGTTATATGGAATTTTTCAAAAAATGTACTGATAGGCACATTATTACAGTTGTTTTTTATAATTTCACCGTGACATAAAGTATTCTATTATTTATTTCCATTATATATATGCGAAGAATTTATTACTTTGATAAATTTAACTTTCGTCAATAAAATATTAATGTAGTCAAACAAGTAGGAAATAATCCAAATAAAGAAAACCAGGGTATTTAATTTTGTACTCATTTCCATCCTTTTTTTTGTTCTTTGCTAGTTGCTCATTTTAATTTTTAAATGTACCAAAAAGCAAGTGATCGCAAGCAACCTCAAACATCTAAACTAAAAATTCAAAGAAAAAATGTACTTAAACATGGCCAGAAAAGTTCTTCCAAATATACATATATATATATATATATATATATATATGGCCAGAAATTTGTTTTCTCCAACACCTCACACCTCTGGACGAAGATCAAAGGCTAACTTAGATTTCTTTCATCACCTCCAATATAACTTAATAGTAAAATAGGATCATTTAATCACAATGTCCTAGATTTAAAATGTTTCACCATATATATTTTTAAAGTAAAAAAAATCAAATTCTCTGCCCCGATACAAAAAGTATGCCACAGTAAGCTGCGCCAGAGAACTAACTAGTAAGTACAACCAAACTAGAGACCTAACAAGTAGAACTGAACTAGAGACCGAGATCAATAACCACCAAAGAGAGATGCACAGGTATGGACCCTAGGGGTAACTGTCAAGAATGAAGTTCATTTTCTTTCAATGATCTTTATTATTGTAAAGGTTCTAGGAATGATAGAATAGAGATCTAAACAAGAAAGACAACATACAAAGAAGTTTGCATAGCAAAGCGTAAAGGATTGAATTACTCCAGCTCAACCCTCCACTGTCTCCGGTAAAGTTTCTGCTCACGTTAATTGTGTTAACCGATTCAAACCTTGACCTAGGTTACATTGTGACAGGGGAATCCAATCATCTCACCATCTCAGAGATATCCGATGAGCATGAGGCAGGTCCTCCCCATGTCTGCCTTGTATTGTATGACTTACATTTTAGGCATTTGTGTGCCAGGATGTGATAATTTACCTCTGATGATTCCCCACAGTCATTACAGAGAATCCAAACCTACCCGATTAAAAATCAAATTTTAGTTAAAACTGAAACTCCAAGTGTCATAGAACTCTTAATATAATACGAGTTATATTGCTTACCATCTTATTAAGATACATTTGAGGCATGGGTGTAGATGCAACCTGCATTCATTTAAAAACAATTTCAGTTGAAAATTAAGACAGGCAAGCATACAGAAGCAGTATATTTAGTCAAAAACTTTAATTTAATCCAATAGACAAACCTCCCGATCAAGTTTTTCCCATACACGGGACATATCACAGTATGATTTTAAGCAGACAGGGCATGAATACCTGCAAGAACTTGATTAATACAGAAGCTGGCTGCTCACGAATTTAACAAAGAAATGAGTAAGGAAATCATTCTAGTAAATAATAAACATGACAAATAACAGGTCGCAATGAAGAAGCTTACTTGAAATGCCGCTCCATGTCTTTCAGACATTCCAAATGTATAGTGTGACCACACCGCAAAACAGTGATGTCTCTTGTCGTATCAAAAAGGAACTATGCAATTGAAAAAATTAGTCCGTGCATAATAACTTAAAGCAATTTGCATCACTCTGGTTGAGCTCCTCTGTTGGTTAAATTTACCTCAAAGCAGACAGGGCAATTATGGTGCATTGCTCTTTCCACACACTTATGCGAATCCTTCAACAAGTTTGAATAGCAGCAACCTAAAACAAATATAATGATCTCCACAATTAAAATTATTGGAGAAAGAACCAACTATAAAAGATTTTTCAAACAATGAACAATGAAAGTGTACAATCATACCGCATTTGTTACAATGGAAAAAGTTCTCCTCCCCTCCAGTTCTGCAATACCATAGGCAGAGATTTTAGATGACTGTTTATAAGGATGAAACATTCTAACTAAAAGTGCTAACAATTTAGAGTGAAGTCAAGAACTTGGGAATTCGGTTGAATTCAAAATAAAACTCCACAGACAATTCAAAGAGGTTTTAAGACTCTTACATCCCTGTTCCTTCTCATCTGAAAATACAATTCTTCTAAAGATAACTACGTCGATAACGACAAATCCATGTTGAATTATCACAACATTCCGAACTCACCACTCACACAAACTCAACTTAAAGTTACGCACACTAACACTAGACGACACACAACGTAGATGGGATTGGTCAATTCATACAAGCACGTGTATGTGGGGCATGATTAAAGACACAAACCACACAACCATGCAAGTGAATCACAAAAGGCCTTCATGCACGTGAAAGAAGAACATACAAGCAAATTATAAATAGGAGCATGAAAGAAAATAACAATCATGGAGAGAATTGAACCTGCATATACCACATTCATTGCAATGGTATTGATTCTTCGACACCTAGGAAAAACAAAATGATTTTATAAAATTAGCAAAGAAGAATGTACAGACCACGGCTCAAATTTAGAGACAACGCTGAATTAAAGGGCTCACATCATCATCGAAAAACTTGCATTTGTGGCAAAAATACTTCCCCATGCAAACCCCACATTTAACACAATACTGTTGAACCTGATTAAAACAATGAGAAAACCGTACTAGTCATATACTTTACTCTTTTTAATCCTTGCAATTGTTATAATTACTTTTGATGTAACAAACATTATCACAAGAATTGCTTAGAAAACTTACATCTTGTTCTGTGTCACACAAGGAGCAGATGACCTGATTGACAAACAAATAGCAAAAATAACTAACAAATTAAAGAATATTCGAAATGATTAGTAACCAAGATAACAACACAACTAGGCATAGTCACTACATTTTGAGACTTTCTCATGGAATCTAAAACTTTTTGTAGACAAGAAAAGAAATCCAGAATGACCGGTATCTCATTTATTTCTTTTTAAAAACAAAGAGTGTTAGCACATGAAACAAAATTTAAAGATTCATACTTGTCATACAATACTTAAAAAAAGAAAAAAACCAAATTGTCATGACAATAAAAGAAAAAAGAAATGATTTAACAACTGGCCTGTTTCAGATCATGGCGAGGTACATCGTGACGATCAAGAGGATTAAGCTCTAATGCATTCTGGAGAAACAACATACCCCATATTAGTATTTACTCAAAAGAAAGATTCTTTAGCTACAACAATCAAAGGATAAGGTACCTTGGCTTCATTGTGGCAGTGCCTGCAATCGAATATCTCATCACAGCACGGTGTTCTGATCTTGCATCTCCTTCTATAATGCGAACACCTACAAATTGTAGAAACAGACAAAAAAAATTATAAACAAGACAAAAACAGATTGCTGTTAACCGATTTTCAAAACGAAGAAATCATAAACTACCCGAAATGCCCAGAACCTAGTTCCATTGAAGACTCGTTGGAGTGCACCTTGGGCTCTGAACCGCTCTCCATCCTCGTCAAGAGATTAATCTGGAACACCAGAAGAAATCAAGTTCAATTTAATATGCATGTATGTATACATAGAAAAACGATAACCAGGTAAGAGCACATTCCAAGTCAAAGCAAAAACTAAACAGAACCCAGATAGATATTAGAGAGCGGTAGAAGAAGGGTCTTTCGCATGGAGACTGACTGTCCTCTGAGAGAGAAGGAGAGAGAGGAGAGACCCAATAACAGTGATTATATATCAGGTTCAGTGTTCAGGCCCCCTAATTTTTGTAAACGGAATACCGAAATGGGCCCCGGTGACTGATAATTTATTATAACCAACACCCCGCTTATTGTAGATGATTGTATGAAGCGACACGCCAGCGTCTGCCCACCAACTTTAATAATTGCAAGCCCGCGGATATGATTAAACAAATAAATGAGCTGTTGAGCTAAGACGGCGCCGTTTTGGTGGTGGAGTTCACGCGGCAGACGCTGCTCTCTTTAATGTACTTGAAGTGAGGAGAAAGGAAAGAATCTGGTGGAATGAGTCGCAGGGTTTTTATCACGGAAGGCACCGGCACACGGTGATAGAGCGGTCGCCTGGAAATTTTCAGTCTTATGGTTATGGATCAGTTCATGTTTCCCAAGTGACGGGTCCCACTTTACCATACTGTCTCCCTTTTTCGCTTGGTTTTTTTCTTGGAAATATCAATTTTTAAAAGAAATTCTATTCTGTAAAAAATCCAATCCCACAAATCTCGCTTCAACAATGATCAACGTATTGCCGGAATTTTAATATCAGATAATGATTTGTTTATTTTTGCTTGTTTCATATATTTTCTTTTCCCTTTGCCTTCCCTGGATCATATCTTGGATTTTTAGATGAGCTTCAGTGGCCCCATCTTAACATTCATTTATTAGAAGAAATTCCATGGACAAAGAATATAAGACGCAGCATGGCCATTAATAAGATAATGGCATGAACAATAAAATATAGAGTATTTATATTTTAATGCTAAATTAATGTGCCAAAGAAATTTAATTTAAATTACCGACATCACTTTTAAAATATATATATCATTTTTATTATTTATTGAGATTTTTATGGGTATAGAGATATATACAACTTGTTGATACAAAATAAAATTTACAATTTTTTCACTAAATATCGATCACATCAGTAGTTCATCTTACAATGCTTTTACGTGACACGAGTTTTATACAGCTTGTGTACAGTCTGAATAAAGAAGTTAAATCCATCATATCTAGTATTAAATTATCATTTCTATTGATTATTTTAATTTATATCTAAAAAGTAATGAATAATTCTTTTCCAAAGACCTTTCAAAAAAATAAAATAAAAAAAATCCTTTCCAGAGAAAATAAATAATAATATAAAGTAAATGGTTGGTTCAATTCACAATCACAGCCTTATCTTGAGTTGATCTACATAAAATTTGATGATTGTTATGATAAATGAATTATCAAATTAATATAACCTATGGTCGGCTACATGAATTTATCTAGCTACACAGAACACGAATTAAGATCAAATTTAAAAAATAAAACATAAACATGAATCAAGTTTCTGTCCTCGAAAATGTAGAATATTTCTAAAGATGCATTTGTTCGAATAGACAAGTATCCACTATTGATAAAGTTACCAAATATCCAGATTTGGATACACGTGCTCCACTCATGGAGATGGAAGAACCAATATTTGAATAAGACCACTATTTTTTGCTCTGGACGAAGTGGAATGGGGAGGGATCAATATCCATTTTATCATTCAATGTAGATTCTTCCAAAGTTTTAGCATAAATTTGATGATCGTGAAGTTACCTGTTAATTAATAAAGTGAGAGTGTTCTATCCATGATAATGATCGTAAAATTTATTATAAATTTGTCAGTAATAATTTATGAAATTATATCATTTCATTTATGATAACAATCCTAATATTTTTAAAATAAATAGATTTATTTCGTTTCACTCTATGATATAAAGCCAATGAAAATTGGAGAAATTGGAAACGAAACAGTCTCTTAGATAAACTTGAAATAAATCTCTATGATATTAATGTTAATATAAATGCCTGTTTTTTAAGAAAAATATAAATATTTATTGAAAACTTTAAATAAACTTACTACTGAAAAATAAATTAAATGACATAAATTTTTTTAAGAAAAAAAAAAAAAGGAGAAGACACATATGAATATGTTCTGCGGCTGACTAACTTCCTGGTCAACAGAAGGAGAGATGCCCTTATCCTCTTCTTTTCATTTTCTTTTTAATTTCAAAATGTTATAATTATGCGATAAATTATTACTATTTGGCTTTTTGTTCTCAGATTAAGATAAAGAAAATATCAATTGCGAAAAAGTCTCAAAGGATATGTTCGGTAACAAGTGAAATAAAAATTTTCAAAAATTTTCACAGGACGAATTAATGAAAGGGGTGTACATAAACTTTTATAGGGGTGGAAACATGGGCACTCTTTTTCTTGCAGTGTTAAAGGCCTGCGTTCGCAGAATTAGGTGGTATGCATTTAACAACAGTGTACAATTTTTTAGGCCTAATAATAGATTGAGAATTTAGGGCCCAATTAATTTAGGTCGGGTATATGCCCAATCGCTGAACAAGGTCAGCATTGTAGATTGAATCGTATGTATGGAAGCCCAGTGAATTATGCACTATATATATTTGTTTAAAATAAATGAATTATGTGAGTTAATTTGCATATTTCAAAAAGGAAAATGTAGATTTGAACCCTATTGAATTTTAGTTGAGTAGTTAATTAGTATTTTACAGTGTTTCGCGTCCTCTCTTACTGCACCTCCCCACGACTAAAGTGAAAGTTCAAGTCCATCAAACATTTTTCATTAAGTTTTGTATGAGTAATTTTTTCCATTTATTATAAGAATAATTATCTCTTATTATGAAAGTGGATTTTTGAGTTACACTATAAGTAATTAATCTCCATAAATTTTGACAAAATACTAATCATTTAATATCAACTTCCAAAAAAGAAAAATATTTCACATCAATTTTGTACTGTTTTGAATAAAATAAACAATTACTTTGTATTATTAAAAAAATAAAAATAAAGTGTTTTAATAAATATGTTTTATAAGAGATTTCAAAAAGACACAAAACTGTATTGTCCAACAAAAAAAAGTGTCTTTCAAAAAAAAAAAAAATTGTTTGGTGATAATCATTATTGTGATGATAACCACATCTCTATACAGAACAAAGATCTTGAATTCAAAATTTGTTTTTCTTGAAAAAATTACAGCCTATTTTTGGCTTTTAGAGTGATAGTTTACACTAAAATCAATATAAAAGATATTTGAAATGTAAAGCAGTTTCCCCTGATACAATATGTAATTGCACTGAAATGGGAGGAAATTCTTCTAATTATCTATAATTTGAAAAATAGTTGTAATTCCCATCATCCATCATCACTCCCTTAAATTGGTATGATTATACCTGCGCTACTAATTTATTGACTTGTGTTATTTTTGAATTCACCTTTTTATCATTAAAACCAGGAGAAAAGCTGCGTCCATTACCAAAAGAACACAACGATAGATCCTCCAACCAACCCGAATCCGTGTCCATAGATAGCGGGGGAAAAGAACAAATTTGCAGCAGGCTAAGCAATCCACGCGAAAGAAGAGAGAATTATGGTGTCTCTCCTTTGAGGGTGTCTTATCTTCAGACGCACACACATATATTCCCTCACGACATTAAATTTGGAATTGGTGCTCAATACGGGGGACGTATTAACAGGTGGGACCCAGAATCCACTTACAAGTTATAAGGACTCGCAAGGACAAGGAACCAGTGACTTGCATTTTTGTGGTCAATTTTGCCCCAGCTCCAATCTTGATTCTTCTACAACAAAGGGGATTATGCCTATGTTGATTCCAAATTCCATCTAGACACGTATTCAGTTAACTGTTAATTGACCTGTAATCATCATGAAATTTCTAGAGGTCGGTAGCAAAATTAATATCCATCCCTCTTGTTTTATGAAACACAAAAGCCAAGATATGAGAGTTTTGTATCATTTAAAATCTTAAATTAAATTGGGTACGGCTAAACATTCGATTTTTATATTTCTAACATAATGTTAATTTATGATGTATAAATTAATGAATAAATATTAGTTAATAATAATTTACTTTATTTGAAAATATATGCATCGATCAATGAACGTACGATGAATTTTAAATTAAATTGAGGTATAAAAAATGATTTATTGTATAAAATTGATCAGAGTTGGTTATTTTTCAAACAATTAGTTCTCAAAGTTTATGAACACTTTTATTGGATTTGACCCGGTTATTTATTTCAAAGGCTTCAATATATATTTTTTTTCATGTGATTTTAGTGGTCGTGTTGAATCTTGATCTCAAGCCAAGAAAAAATGGAAAGTAGATGATGAGAGGTGGGGTATATAGAAATGTAGTTGTGATTAATGAATAACTAATCATTTAGATGGGAGATGTGAGAAAAAAGGGGATAAATCTAATATCCCCCCTGTAGTTTGATATAATGGTCAAAAAACCCCCTACCTTAAAAAAATCGCTACAGACCCCCTTCTAGTTTATAAAAATGATCAAAAAACCCCCTCTTGTTTATTAAAATGGTCAAATACCCCTTACCGTGAACTTGGACGTTAAAAATCAATGTTTGACCGTTAACTAGGAAGGGTAAAACTGTCAATTCAATATAAAATAGGTTATATTATTTTAAAATAATTAAAAATATAAAATAAGAAATAAAAAAATAAATTTACTAATAATTTTTAAAAAAATTATGTCCACCGTCCATCATGTTGATGGACGGTGGACATAATTAAAAAAAATAAAAATAAACAAAAATAAAAAATAAAAAAGGAGGAGCTCTCTCCTTCTCTCTCTCTCCCCCTCTCTCTATCTTTTTCTCCCTCTTGATCTCCGAAGCCGACGCCGATTGGCCTCCCCCCCTCCACTCTTTGCCTGCCGCCATCCCCTCCGCTCTCCAGTCTCTTCTTCTTTTTCTTCTTTTTCTTCTTCTCCTTCTCCTTCTCCAACCCCCATCATCTGGGTTCGATTTGGAACCCAGATGCGAGCGTCTGGGTTCGAAGTCGCATCGAACCCAGACGCTCGCATCTGGGTTCGACTTCGAACCCAGACGCTCGCATCTGGGTTCGATGCTAGCGTCTGGGTTCGAAGATCGAACCCAGATGCGAGCGTCTGCATCTGGGTTCGATGCGACTTCGAACCCAGACGCTCGCGTCTGGGTTTGCTTTCGAACCCAGAAGCTCGCGTCTGGGTTCGCTTTCGAACCCAGATGCGAGCGTCTGGGTTCGAAATCGAACCCAGATACGAACATCTGGGTTCGACTTCGAACCCAGACTGGAATTTCTGGGTTTGAAATCGAACCCATATGATGATTGTGGTGATTAAATGTTTGGTGTAATTGTGCTTGGTGTATTGGTGATGATATTTGATGTTTGTGGTGATTAAATGTTTATGTTTCTGTGTTTGTCTGTTTGAATGGAAACCCAACTGCTGGGAACCCAGAAAATGGGTTTTCCGTCACCGGAAAATGAATAGAAATTTTTTTTTTTTTCATTTTTACTTTAGTTTTTTTGATAATTTGTTTTGTCTGAGGGGCAAGATCGTCTTTTTGCATACTGTCAATGTCAGGATATACTGTTCAGTAACAAAATTAACAGAAGGGGGAAAATGGGTTTATGCCAAACTATAGGGGGGTCCATAGCGATTATATCAAACTACAGGGGGGAAATTAGATTTATCCCGAGAAAAAAGTGGTAAAACCATTTCAACTTTCAGTTTGAAAACTATCGAACCTTAAAATGAGTATGGGAACACCAAGGACAAGAGAGCTGGGCCCAACTCCCACCCAAAAGTTAAAAAGTTTAAAGCATGTTGTCGTCCGGTCACTGGTCCTGAATTTTCACGTGCTTTGCTGCTTTCTCTGTTATGATTGAGACGGACACCGGCCACTGGGTCTCAGTCAGGAATCTCTAGGTGCATTAAATATCAACACGAAATCATGAAATAGCAGCTCCTGGTTCAGCTAGTAGGGATTGTAATGGCAATTATCTGGGCCGGGTCCAAGCATAGGGCATCCATGCCCGGACCCAGCCTCTTTAATATTCATTCATGGATAATGATTGATGCATGTGGCTTTATATCATGGTTTTATTTGAACCTAGGTATGTATCATTATTCCACTTTCATGGCAAATGATGGTAAATAAATACATATTAAATATTAGTGATCATTTATTTTACTTTAATCATACACTAATTGTCATTACGAAAAATAGGAAATCTAAGAGTCCATTTAAATACGTTTTTCAAAACTGTTCATTTTTAAAAACGAAAGATGTTTGAAAATATGTTTGTCAATCATTTTAAAAAATATATTTTTAGAAGTAAAAAATATATTTTAAAAAATATACAGTAAAACTTAAAATAAAAGTAAAAATTGATTTTTTTTTTTGTTTTCTATCATTTTTTAAAATATTTTCTTTTGTACAATACAACTTAAAAAAGTAAAAATACTTATCTCTAATAATCACATCATTATTTTTAAAAACAGTTTTCATTTAAACACATTTTCAGTTTTTACATATTTTTAAAAATAATATCAAACAACTTTTGATCATTTTCGTTTTTGAAATATATTTTCAAAAATACTACCAAACGCATTATGGTTCTTGAAAATGTTATTTTCAAAATATGTTTTTTATTTTTAAAAATATTTTTCAAAACAGATCCAAACGCACTCTAAATTATTGGATATATATATAATCAGATGAAATATCCAATATATGGTATTTGATTATAAAATTAGATGAAAATGATTTTTGGAAATGATAGAAAACGAAAAAAAAATCATTTTTATTTTTATCTTAAGTTTTACTGTATATTTTTGAAAACATGTTTTTCATTTTCAAAAACATGTTTTTAAAAACAATTAACAAACACATTTTAGTACATTTTTTATTTTTAAAAATGAAAAATAATTTTTAAAAACAATGTCAAACACCACCTAATATTATTGGATATATATAAAATCAAATGAAATATCCGATATATGGTATTTGATTATATACGTACCTCACAACATGCCTACAATATTGGACTTAATAAAATCAAAATTAAGTATAAATTATTGTTGACTTATTTACGTATAAAACATCATCAAATTCCTACGATATTTCAACTACAAAACTAAAAATTTAATTTTCTTATACTGTTGTTAATTAAGACCCTTGACATTATCCTTTCCCTGTAGTGTGTTGAATTTGGAGGATGAGCATAAATTCCAGCAATGTTCTGGATCAGCTAGACGAGGACAGTCGGACAAAGTGTCTATTCATATTATTTGACAGAATCAATTATGATAAGTTCATGATGTCAAGAGTGATCATCAATAGGAAGTACCCACAGAAAAAAACATGTACAATAATAATATTAAGGTTGTAATTAATAGCATTGAGTGGTTTGATACATCATAATTACTCACAAGGTTAAAATTAAGAAAATGTGAATGATCACATATACATTTAAGTTTATCACAAAAGTTAGAATTGTGAATTAAGTAGTTTTGTCATGGTTGGAATAACAAGTGCATGAATTAATTAGTACATGTACAATTATATTAAAGTTGTAAATTGAATATTACATTTCTTTTACGAGATGTCAAATATATGAGTCAAATTTATAACAATATCATACTGAATGAAAGCTCTTTATAATCGAATCAACTTATTAATAAGATCTTATATAATGTATACACATTATATATGACATAAAAAATAATAATTCTATAAATACATTAGAATTAAATTTTATACATTAAAACTAGGCTAAATAGTTTTTTGGAGATAGGCACGAGACAGGTGCATGAATGCAAATGTAGGGACCCTATATGGCCGGTTACGGCGGAAAATAGGGTTGGACAAGTTTGTATCACATACCAAACTTTGCAATTTGCCAGGTCGGCATAACAGACGCACTCAAATATTACTCATATATATTTAAATACACAAAACAATATATGAGAACTTACTTATTTATTATTAAAATATCAATTATAGCATGAATCACGAGAATCGACTTACTAGGTTTCTACTCAGAACAAGGATAATCATCCAGCTGCTTCCATCAAAAATAAAAAATAAAAAGGATAATCATCCGGCTTTGTTCACCAGTTTATTAATCACGACAAATTATTTATACTATAAAAATAATTATTCCCTCTCCTAACACCAAATTAAACAAAACTATCATCCTCATTGGATCGTGACATCTCTTCTGTACATTGGTCGTTATATATATATACACTCATTTATTTATTTATATTGGTTATTGCCGACTTAGGTTAAGATGTGTTTTAGATAGTTAAATAAATTCTTATATGAAATTGCGAAAAAGGGGAGTGCTTATAAAAATATTGTAAAATGAAGTTAAAAGAGTATTTTAGTTTTTATTGTCTAAAATAGTGTTGTCAACGTGTGGATCACAACCAACGCCCAAATAATTTAAAGGCCAAAAAAATTCTTATTCAAAGAACCTAGACCAAACTTTCATCTACATTAGACTTTTACCGTTTGCCGTAAGGGTGAGTTCGTTTGCAGGATTGAATTAAATTATTTTAATTTAAATAAAATAAAATAAAATTAGATCAAATTAAATTAATAATATGATTGGATTAGAATTGAATTATTAATAAAATATATTAAATTAATTTTTTAAAATGATAAATTATTTAAAATAAATAAGTAAAAAAAAAAGAAAAGAAAAAAAAATTATTAAAAAAAAAAACATGAGAGAGATTTATCCAATCTCACCCCCTTAACAAACACGAAATTGAACAAAAATTTGTGCAATCTCATCCAATATTGGGTAACAAACATACCCTAAATGATATTAAAAAACAAAATAAAATAAAATGGTCGATTAAATTTGAAAAATGATGAGTACTAGAAATTAAATCATACAACCGGGGACCAGGATAACACAGTCACACCCTTGGGATTCATAATCACACAACACAATATTCCAGAGAAAACAACAGGCGGTGATGATGATGATCATGAAGAACGAAGATCGACAGTCACAAATTAAACACAAATAAATAGAAGGGAAGGGGAAAAAAAAAAACTCCGAAACAAATTAAATACAGCAAGAGAGGAGAAAAGCCGCGCCTTTATATATCCATTCCATGCAAATTTTCACATAGACGGCTTACTTAGTATTCAGTTGTTGGGAGTTGCTCGTGAGAGTGGCTGATGAAGAAGAACTCGTAGACAAGTCCAGCGAGCCCACCACCGATCAAAGGTCCTGCCCAGTAGACCCAGTGGTTGTCCCAGGTCCAGCTCACCACTGCTGGTCCGAATGAGACTGCTGGGTTCATTGAGGCACCATCGAATGCCCCACCAGCCAAGATGTTGGCTCCCACTATGAAACCGATCGCAATCGGTGCTATCGTTCCCAAACTGCCTTTCTTTGGATCAATGGCTGTGGCGTACACTGTGTACACTAGGCCAAATGTCATCACGATCTCGAACACGAACGCGTTCCACACGCCAACGCCTGATGATAGGGAAAAAGCTGAGGTGGACTGCGTCGCACCGTAACACAACCCCCCCAATTAGTTTATTAATTAAAAGATATTAAAGTCTCAAACTAATTTAACTGTCACATATTAACGTAACTAACTCACCAAGCCACCGGTGGAGAACTTGAGGAGCAAACAAGCGACAATTGACCCTAGAAGCTGTGCAATCCAGTAGAGGATGCCACGTAGGAGGGTGATGTTTCCACCAACAAAGGCACCGAAGGTGACAGCAGGGTTGACGTGGCCGCCTGAAATGTTGGCGCCAACGGAGACAGCTACGAACAGACCGAAAGCATGAGCCAGAGACGCCGCCACCAGCCCAGCTGGTGTGGTGGAGCCGTTGTCGGTCAGCTTGTTGAAGGCCATACCCGAGCCTTCTCCGGCGAAAACGAAGATTAGGGTTGAGATGAACTCAGCTAAGGCAGCTTTTAGGGCATCTGGGTGTGTGGCCTCATGGGGATGCCCGACCGCAATGTTTCTGATCGGCATCTTGGACGTCTGATCAAGATCGCACGACGGAGATTGTGAGGGGTAGAGACGGTTTTGAGCTCACAGTCAGCTGTGTGTAGAAGAACTGGTTTCCACTTCTCAACTTTGTCACGTACTTATATTCCAAGTTAGTGGTTTCAAGAAACCGGTTACATCCAGTTCCCGGTCAAAAATAAAAACCGAGAAGAAAATTTAATTATTGAAACGTGATTGGTGGATTGGGAGTGGATTAGTGATTGATCATTTTGTTTTGGTTTGATATGGTCCGGTATAATCGCAGCTACCAGCCGGACTGTTCATACAGCGAAGCAATCCACCGTTGAATAGCTACATGAATGACACGTGTACTGATGTGATAAGGGACACGTAACGTGCGGCCGAAGTGGATTTTGTCTCCTTCATTTTGGCCTCTGGAAAGATCGAATAACTTTGGACGTCAATAATTTTATCAAAGTATTAACTATCGAATCCAGTATTATATTTAAGTGCGTACAAAATACGTAATTATATAAGACGATAAAGTACTCTGTGTGATATCCACCATAGAACGGTGCATGCGAACTAAGGCTTGATTGAGACGTGGCATGTAGTAGGGTTTCGCCCCTTTCTGGGCCTCTAGTGGGACGTATATGAGACAAAAAGTTGTTACAATGGCTGAATATGCACCGTCGACATATTCCACAGGCAGTAACCTGTGCACCTTCACGCATATTAAACTATCTCTTTAACTGATGGAACATTACCGATAAACAGTATTGGAAAAACGTGGAGTATATCATATAGTTTTATTTTTCTTCTATTATGTAGAATAGTTGTTGGTTTTTTTTTTTTTTTTTTTCCAGAGTGGGACTAGTTAAGTTAACAACAGAGATCTATTGGGATAGAAACACTAATAACATAGTCTAAAATACCGCTCTTATATGGGAATAATCCACTTATATGAAGATGAGGAGAGACCAACCTACCTATAAAAGTGGGAGAATTGCTTATTTTTTATCTTAGTCAGGTGTCCACCCATGCCAAAGCATAGGGGCAGCTGTCGCCTAAATCAATGGCGCCAGCTGCCATTGACGGTTCTACGATTTTTTGGCTCAGTGGAATCTTTTGTTTGGATATAAAGTAACCGGATTAAAAAATATGTGCATGTATATATTTTGCGTATGTATATATTTTGTGTGATTATCAGCTCCAAGTATTGGATAAGATTTCTTACGTGATGATAGCCACTAGTGGGCACAACAGAGTTAATTTATTTAGAAAAAGGGACTGTATACTTAAAGAATAAGGTAATATATATATATATATATATATTGCTTACCGCCATATATTAATTTATATACACAATGTCATTGGAAGTTTGATTGGGGATACTTCGTGTATTTGAAGCATGAAAAGGAGATAATTACAGCAACTTGTTTTTGTTTGTGATGTCAATAAATATCATTGCTGGTAGAGGAAGTAGAACTGTCTCTTTCACCTTTGCTAGTGTGAAACAGGTGAATGTGCAAAAGGAATCTGTTTTCTAAAACCGAAAGGTGTTGCTTTGAAGAACACATGGTCGAAATCTTTCTGATTTGCGGCCAAAAATTACCAGCATTTAATGATAATAACAAGGCTACAGCAATTATCATCTTCAGCGCCTTTTAGAACACACAATTAGAACATAAGAGTGTTTAAATATACTTACTATGGAGGCTTTTATTGGCAAATTTAAAATTTTTGGTCTATTAGTTATTTGTCAGACTATTAGAGTTAATTAATTTGACATGCGTAAGATCAAGATATACCTACCGGTTTATATGATTATAATATTTGAAACTTTATGTCTTTATTTGTGAATTGAAAGTTGATTAAAACCTAAAATTATCAAAAAGAATGATCTATTAATTTCTAAGAAGAAAATGAGGTTATGTCGCCCCTTTTTTCTGGTTTTTGTTCAACACTGAAGGGATATATCATGTATATTATATGTTTGAGATTAGATTAGTTAGAAAAATTGAGGTATAGAAAATATCTTTTCTGTTGAACATGAATCACAAGGTTTAAGTGATCTTGAAATGGTCACCGACCATGATAAGGATGTGTCATGTATCCTCAACAAAACATGTTCCAACTTGATCATGTTTTTGTCCTCAATACAAATCCTTGGAAATGGTCCGTCCCTATCAACACTTCAAGGTTGACATCAAGACAGTACAGCCTCTACTACGTTGATTAACTATAAATTAATTCAGAAAACCAAAGGGTTTATATTTTTAAAGATGAAGATAATATTAAAGATGGAGCAAAGCATCTTTTAGTGTTTGCTTCTGCTTTTCTTTCTTTTCCTACTCCAAAAACCAGGAGCTAGCTGGTAAATATATCCCAACACATATTCTGGTACGATAATGGTTGCTTACAATATTATAGTATGATAGTTGTGCTGTTGTGGTTCGTATAGCTTGGCCTTAATCGCAATTAGTGCACAAAAGTTCCCATCACGTGAGCTAAGAATTAAGCAGTTGAAGATGACACCCAAACGCCCATAAATTGAATATTTCTAGGACTTCTTTTCATATCAATTTTATTCGATCCCTTTAAAAGAAGTTTTATGAGCATAGAATTAGTAGGGGTCTAATTAATTATGTTTTCAGTAGTTAAAACCAATACTTTATCTTTATCATTTCAAAGTAGTTGAGCAGAATAAATAAAAAAAATTACTGTAAACATTTAGTTAGTAGAAAAAATAAAATTTAGAACGACCTTATATTATGCGAAGTGAAATTAACTGCCTATATATGCATAGTTTCAAGTCCAGAGCAAGTGATCATTATCATAAACACTGTTTCTGAAGTTATTAATTAGAGTTAATAATTTTCCTGCAACCATCATCACTTTTGTGTATTCATGGAATCTGAAAGCAAAGGGCACATGCTTCCCTCTTGATGCTTCTGTTTTAAGATGGATTTGATCCCTCTGCAGCTTGATTAGTTTTTGAACGATAACTTTCAGTGTAACTTTTCAGCTTTTACACGTTGGCTGTTTTAACAAAAAGACAATGAGAAAAATTGAGTGGGTTACCTAAAACTTTGTCGAGGATGTCGCCGGTGAATTTCATCAGAGACTTGTACACATATACATCAAATAATTAATAAACCTGACGGTACAATCTCTTTCATCGAGCTTCGAGCCTAGGTATCAGTATCTTCAAGAAAAAGTTAAGAGACAAAATTTGAAATGCTCCACCGGCCAACTCTGCTCATGATTTTCATTTCAATCATTTCAGCAAAGAGACAAATTTGAATTTCCAATTTCAATATTCATTTCATTTTTTAAATTTGATTTGCGATCTTATAAGTAGATATATAACTATGAATACCTTTTTTAACTTTAAGAAGTTAATGTTTTAAATCTTATTTTATTATCTAAAATATAAGATATGAATATAAGTCATTTTTAATAAAAGCTGTCATCATTTAATTATGAAAATAATTATATTGATCATCATATCAATGATTATATCATTTATTATACGAGGAATACTAAACCTTTCAAAAATTTTACTCAACTGTATATCCAAATGATATGATATATGAGTTGTTAAGATCTTAATAATTATTATATTATTTCATGATTTACTAAATAGCGATAACTTACATATCATATAATTTTAACATGAATTTGAAAAAAATTTTAAAAAAATTTAACACTACTTTCATTATATTATTTAAGATTACTTCATGAAAAATAACTTAAAGCCAAAATTTTGGGCGAATGATTGTGGTTGATAGCCTTCCATAGAATAAAATCGAGATAAATGTTATACCATTTTGAGCATTACGTTCAAGAAACGGCTACAATTCAAGATTGAAAAATGAAGAATGTGTATTCAAAAACCAGGAATGACCACGTCAATGTGAGGGAGTACGTGGACGGTGGGGTAGGTGAAGTAGGGCGCAAGTTGCTTGGAACAGGCTGGCACTGTGATTGGTTGGGCACAATAAGTATCAAATCCATAGCTGACAGCTGTATCCAATCCATTTTCTATAGTGGTGGAGGCCCACTATGTGACCTGAGATGTTCACCGGAGATATATCACCTGATCACTGCGAACGTGATTGTTATGTCTACTTTGAAACTCATCCATTGCCCATATCAAAGTTGCCATTTCCGGTCAACTAACGGGTATTAATCCTCTAATCAACTAATTGAGAAAATATTCGATTTTCTAAATATTGAATTTCAATTGTTTTTCTTCAAATTTAACTTTGTTGATGATAGGTCCTATTTAGAAGGTGGGCCAGATTTACAAAAGAGTAAAATTATGTGACCAAATGATTATGTGATTAATATAATATTGACAATTTATATATTATCCAAATGACATCATTTGAACATTGATTTTGGTAAAAATTTTAAAGAGTCTAATATTTTTTTAGAATTTTTACTTAATTAGATATTTTATTTAGAATTTTTGAATTGATATTTTAGGGTTTAATTTCACGCTTATTTTTTTCTTTATTGGATTACTATTGTTATTCCTTTAAAAATAAAATAAAAAAGTTAATATTATATTTATTTTTAATGAAACTTGCGTGGGATGCAGTCTATCCAATTCCAAGAGTGACTCCACAGCCTCCACCACATGTTTATTTTTATTATATATATTTTTTTTCGGTTTGAATTTATACAATCTAAATATTTATTTTTTTAATTTGAAAGTAAATATTCTTACAATCAAATAAAAAAAATTATTCACACATATTTATAAAAAGTGCATGATAGGAACTTCAACTAGAGGTGGCAATTTGAAATCTAACATGATGGATTGACACGAATCCGACACGAATATTACGGGTTAGGGTTAAGTATTATTGGGTTGAATAAATAAATAGGTCAACCCGTCTAACTCGTTTAATAATCGTGTCGGGTTCATATTTCCTTAATTGTGTCACGGATTGACTTGTTTAACAAGGGTAAAATAGTAATTTTATACCAGAGCGGTATTAATATAATTTTAATGATATTATATATATATCCTTCAAAAGTCAAAACTTTACCTAATATTCTCATTTCATTTGAATCATTTCTAATTTCTCCATGAGACCATAACTCCATCTCCGTCCAGTAGCTGAGCCTAAGCAGTAGCCGCATAGTCCACCATCCTCCGCCCACACGCTGACGCCGGCACACCACACAAATCTACTTTCTTATTCTCCTTCATTTAGCCGCACCGTTTTTTACACAAATCTATTGTCACTGCGGTGTGTCACGTCTCCTTTCTACTGTGCCGCATCTTCTCTTCGCACTGCATCTTCTCTCCATGCCGTGTCTCGTCTCCATCATGTCGCGTCTTCTTTCCAATGACTGTTTTTGCATCATCATCATCATCAGTTTTATATTCATTTGTGTGGATGTTTGTATTTTTATGTGTTTGTATTGTATTTGTGGATCATTATATTTTTAGGTTTTGAATTGTATTTATGTATTTTAATTATATTTTTTATTAGATGTGTATTAAAATTTAAATAAATTAAATATGGTTAAATCATAAACGGATCAATAAACGACCCGTATATAAACAGGTTAACCGTGTCATTTCCGTGTTAACTTGTTTATTATCGTGTCGTGTTCATGTTGGAAAGATTCAACATGCTTATTAATCATATTGTATTTGTGTCGTGTCAAAAATAGTCGTGTCGTGTTCGACCCGACCCGTCAACCCGAATTGTCACCACTAACTTCAACTCCACCATGCACTACCTACTGAGTCGAAAATGAAAAATGACTTATTCTAAAGAGAAGGGTTTTTTTTTTTTTTTTTTTTTTTGAACTTTATAATTTTACGATAAAGATTAAACTTATGAATATTTAACAATTGAATCGTACTTAATGCTAATTGTAATTTTAAATCTATTTTTTACATATGCAATCATAACTTAAGTGATTAATTAATATGCCTCCTTTCCACTTTGATATATAATACGGATCCGGTAAAAATATGCATGAATAATTTTTTTCTTTATTGTGAGAATTAATATTTCTCAGAGTTGAGAGTAACTTTTTAGATCACATATGTAATGTTTAACCTTAAAAGGACCTGACGAACATTTAATTAGTAGATCATCATTATCTTATAATTATATAAAAATAGATAAATTAATTAAATCTACTTATTTTATTCTTTTTAGAAATAAATAGAATTTTCTTGATTTTTTAAAATTATTAATTTGAACTGACCAATATTTAGGCATCATGCATGCAATCACCAGGATTAGAGATTTCCTCAAAAAAGTTTATACTATAGTTATTAATAAGTAACGTGAATGTAAATCGAACTAAAAAATTTGGGTGAGTAGAATTTGACTCTAACCACGACCATCCCTAACCAAACCAGCATGCAATCTTGCGTTCCGATTGAGCCAAATACCCCACAAAATCATACACACCTGAGTCTGTCTCTCAGCGAGCCCTTGCTTTCCTCTCAGAGTTTCAGTCTGTGAGGGCGGCTCCAGGTTAGTTTAGTTCTAAAGGTCAGCAGCCTCCCCCGTCTATTTACTGGTATCCTCCTTCTCAGGGTCGTTTCAAGTTAAATACGGACGCAGCGGTCAAGCCTGGTTTCGACTTCATAGGTGTTGGTGTTGTGATAAGAAATCATGACGATTGGGTTATTGATGCCTTTGCTAAGAGAGTCCCTGGTTATTTCAGCCCGTCAATTGGGGAAATTTTAGCGCTCAGAGAAGGTATCATTTTTTGTCTCTCTCGCAGCATCCAGGTGGAGTCAGTCGAAGTGGATGCGAAGAATATAATTTCTACCCTTTTCTCTTGTGATGATTCCCCTTGTGAAGCTAGCTTTATTTTAGGTGACCTTAAGGCTTTGTGTATGGCACTGGGTGTCTCCAAGTGTCAGGCCATCCCTAGAGCTGGGAACCGCTTGGCCCACAACCTTACGTCCCTCTCCTTTTCCTCGCCCGAGGATCTGAGTTGGCATTCGGTCAGTGCCTCTAGTATTTTTCCTAGTCTTTCTAGTTTGTAGCTCGTCCCTTGTTTGAGCAGCCCTTTTATCAAAAAAAAAAAAAAACAGGGTTTGTAGCTGAGAATTTGACATTACATCTTATCATATAAATAGTATAATTACGAATTATATTGATATGTACTTTAAATAAATAATCGGTACTGATATATATAAAATTTTAAAATAATCAATCTTATCATAATAACATGTATGTTTTATGGACATACAATCCGATCCCATAAGTATTCACATGACTCACCTTTAATTTTCACAACATTAAATAGAAAACTGTGTGGGAAATAAACTCTTAAATTACTGATGGAACAGCTGACTTTGTTGTGATGATTCCTGATAAAATAGAGTTGTAATAATAACAATAATAAATAAACAAATTTGCTGTAAAAATCATTGTTATTCACTTGTCGACAAACAACTTTCTTTCTATAAGATAGGAGAATAATTTTTAGATCAGTAAGTACGAAAATCTGAGTGAAATTCAAAGGTGGATCTTACACACAATACATTTATGATTTAACGACAACCACTCAATTCTTTCTTTTCCTTCTTTTTCAATCAACTTTACCGTTTTTCTTGTATTTTCTTGAGTACTTCAGCTTTCACCCAACCTATCTTTGCTGCATGTATGCAAAATTACAAATTAAATTATAGATTCTATATACTATTAATCATTAAAAACCATATAAAATATTAATGTATCTTGTTTATAAAAGACTGAGGTATTGATTTTGTGGTAAGAAAGATAGCGATGGACTTTTGGGACGATGTGACAACAGATAATGTAATTAAGCATCTATAACCTATTCGACCTATGTATAATGGAGCAGCATGTATAACGTATTTAACACATTGAGATTGTTAAACTTTTTGGTCTTTAATTAGAGTATGTAAAAGATACTATAATTTATTAAGATGTATTTAAACAAATTATTAAAACAAGCAAAAAAAGACCTATAATCATATTTTTGCAGTAAAGTCCTCTTATGGCTATGCACCTCTTTCTCTTCCCCTATTGCAATTTTAAAAAGTTCTTCTAAAATAATTTAAAATGACATACTGTTACGTTAAATGAACATTCCGTTAGCATCAAACCACATTATTTATTTATTTATTATAACATTCATTCGTCATACATATTGCAAATGGAGCACAATAAATCATTACAAAGTTTCGGAGCATGTTAGCTAGGGATATTGGATTGACCACCAGTTAATACTTAGTACACTTTTAACGAGTTGAATATGTACTCTACTTAACCCAACTGCATTTTGGAAGAACGTCCAAAACTTCTTCATGAGAATCAGTCCAAGCAGAGAGGTCTATTTACGGTATTATAAAGTTATGCTTTATGTATCGCGTGTATCTCAGAATAAAATGAAATTGTAATTAAATTCACAAATTACTCTATAAATCTAAATCAGTCAATTTCACTTGCATAAAAGCAACCTCCCCGTTGTATAAGGCGGCAAAATAACTTTACAGCCACATAAGTTCCATCAACACCAAGGTATGTGGCTATAAATGATGTCCCGAAGGGTCCATTTGCACAAAAGATCTGAAGATATCACAATCTTGGCCTTGGAAGTCTAATGTCTTGTAGTTGTGAATGCGTCTGCGTCCAAGTAAATAATTACTTCCTGACAACTTGAACATAGAGCAAAAGCATGACAGCTGCAATTTAAAATTCAATTCAAGATTAAAATCTTCTCAAGTTCTTATCGGTACATATATTAGTCATAATCATTAAAGATAAGATCAAGGTCTTATTTTCATTAAAATAACTTTTGTGGTATACACATCTTACTAGTTCCAAATATAAGTTGAGTGATTCATGAATATTTAACTAGGTTTTTCCTTTTCCCAATTGTTTAGATATCCATCATCTTCACTGTTGCCATCATCGCCATAATCAATATAAGACAACGACGGTACAGTATTTAAAAAAAGAAAAAGAAAAGTTATTGCAAAAGTAAATTGTCAATTCAAGGATCAGAGTCACTAGATCTCTAACTAATATAAGGGGTACAAATAACTCGATGCAAACATGTTAAGTTATTCAAACAACCCTATTTTTTATTTGAACGTTAATTATGAAGAAAGCGACCAAATAGTTGACATGTATATGTATATGCACAAATTGCTTGCTTTGAAATTTAGTAGATGCATATACAAGTCAAGGATAAAATAGATGTTTGTATATGATATGTAATATTCCTCCATGTCATCTTTGCTACATCGAAAAAAACAAGTATAATTATGAAACAATTGCAACTAGAATTGGCTATGGAACATCTTGAAAGCAAATGTTTGTCCAACAAAAAAGAAAATGTTTTTTGACCACACAAAAGCTATTAACACGTCATTAGCGACCCAAAAGCGATAATACCATTTGTATTCCATGTTTTTTTTTTGGTTTGAAAGAAATTTATGTTCCACGTTTTGGTGCGTCTGGAACAGGAATCACAATATGCTGTCAACAGCAACATCAAGCAACATCAAGCATATAAAAAAAGATGCAGGATAAAAATAACGTTACAAAATTCATTAATGTTTATTAATAATATTGTAGTTTAAATGAAATTTTTTTATAATTTAGATTGGTTTAAAGAAAAAAAAAACACCAAACAGAAGCCAGCAGAGCCCAAACCGAAGCCACAATTTCCAAATTGCAACCGTAAACGATATGGATGCATCGGTTTTGACTATTGCAGGTCAGAGAAAGAGCAACAGCAAACGGTGCCGTTTGGAATGAGCAGTTGTCGCTTGGGCCGTGGTGTATGGACTAGTTTAATCCAACTGCCGTCTGTATGGGGTTTCATAATTTTTAGAGACGCAATAAATAATTATTTTAAAAATATTTCTTCTACTTATTTCATGTTGATATCGTTTTTAATGCAGACTATGCAGTACATTTAAACAAAAGGCAGTATTATTATTTTAACTAATCTAATAATACACCAAATATTCCTAAACAAAATAATAATAATACACCAAATATTCCTAAACAAAATAATAATAATACACCAAAAACATCATAGTACTGATTTAATTTAATTTAATAAAAAATAATCTAATCCAATACCCTAGTTGTAATAATTCAAAAGAATATATTTATTAATTTTGGTTACCACGAGTTATTTGAAGACAACGAGGGACTTGGCCTTTTTAAAATGGGCTTTGGCGATGCCCATTTCCCTCAAGTATCTGGGGTTGGGCCACATCATTATTTCAATGACACGTAGAAAGTTATAGCCCACATAAAACTCATAGATGGAGAAACGCTAGCACACTAGCAATATATTCAAAAAATTCTGACTTTTTATTTTTTATTTTTTTATTTTTAACGATAACATTTTATAGGTTAGAAGACTGTCGGCAAACTTACTGAAATGAATTATTGATAGCGCGATCCGGATGACTATTCTCACAATCGAGGAGAAGACAATTCTTACTAAGAGAAGAATGTCCCATTTAATCTTACAATATTCTAGATTTGATGGGTGTAAGATCATGCAATGATTTAGTAAGGTTATATTGTGTTTTATTTTGGTATATATATGACCTACACTTTGACGATCTAAGCTTGAAATATTGTTAAGGTCTCAGATTAAATGAATGTTCTCTATTATCAAATCACATCTAGAATATCATAAGATTAAAAGAGTTTTTTTTTGGTACTAAACTACATTAAAGGGTTGCATGTTACAATACTAACCATAAATTGCAATATTTTTTTGTTATCTCAAAGACTTTTACAATAGTAACAGAGTCTTGATGTCAATCTTATGGTATATCATATTCTACTTAATTTTATGCCAGAGAGATCGTGCTTTCAATCTTGAAAAAGCGTATCAGAAGATATATGAAAAATCCATTTTGCTGTTCAGCAAGTGTTGAAAATGTGAAACAACTAATCGTGTGTTCACAAGGCCTACAGTTATGTTGACAAGAAGCACAATGTTTTTCATGTTACTCGCATAATTATATTCTTCTTTGTCTGAGAAGCTTTCTGTGACCATTTTCTTCAATTGTATCACTTCATTGTATTGACTATGAGAAAGTCAATAGTTCTAAACACATGGAGTTTCGTTTTGGCATCAGATTTGAAAATTAAAGTATTAAGTATGATATTCATCACAAGATCATGAAGCTTCCAAAAAAGTAAAGAAGTCTTCAATGAAATTAATGTATTGTGCTACTCATTTATTAAAATTCTATCATGTATAAAATTAATTAGATTTTTTATTTAAGAAAGGATTATAATTCTGGTTATAAATTCAAACGTCAGAAACTTTTTATTGGACAAGGAGATCGAATAATGTGCTGCACCCACTCATTTGCAGATTTCTCTACAACTAGAGTAACTTTGAGTTGATATTTGGTGGAGTGGGCATAAAGTCGCACTCGATCTTTGGAGGAGAAATTTGATGGGAACTTTTCTTTCGTACATGTAGAAATGTGTGTTTCAGTTGTAACTTCTCTAGTGCTCACTTAAAAGCATCACTCATGACTTCACCACCCCCACTAGCTACCACCCAAACCTCCATTACCACGAGTTTGCTCAACCCAACTCAACTAATTCTTTCTAATATTCAATATTATGTAACACTTTTTCGTGTTATAACTTGCCATACTTGCACTGGTAGAGTCTGATACTACCTATATTTTATTATAAATGAAGTTACATCTTCTATTCTTTTTGCCTATTGGATTTACAATAAATATATTTCGGATTTGCTGTCTCCGGCCTCTAGTTAAAACCTTTTATGAGATCTAAATTAATTAAAGATAATCTTTCTTTTAGGAGATAATACATTTCTAAAAGGATTTAAAAGCAATTTTGTAGAATTTAGAAATAAAACCTTTTTTTAAATATTTTTAAGAAAGTAATATATTTTCTGATACATGTTAATTCAACTTAAGTCTACGTACTACTTAATAATTATGCAATAATTAAGCAGGTTGGATTAAAATTTAACTTATAATCTTTTACAAGTATTAATTAATCTATAAAATGAAATGACGTATTAAAGCGAGTACAAACAATTTTATGTGAGAATTCTTGACTCTTGAGAGAAGAACGAAGATGTCCGCATTTTTCTTAAAATGTCAATGTCAACTTCTAATAGAAGGAGCTTCATAAAAGAAAAGATTCTTTATATTTAATTTTATCTCAGTCATATAAGCTTAACTCATTAAACACTGAAAATATTCAACATTCCCATATATATATAAAAAAAAAAAAAAAAGTGTGGATGTCGTCAAATTTGGTATTTTTCCTCATGATTTTGAGATAGAAAAGAGGTGTGTCCATTGCAATGTGATTGTGCCAAGAACACGAAACACACATTTAAGATGCCCCTTTTGACAAAATACTTCACTGGTTGGAAGTTGGAACTGGGCCCTTTTGTACCTTTTGGTAATTAATGGTCTAGGCGCCAGGTTGGGTTGACATTTTCTTTAAGGAGAGGTGGTGATATTATTAAAGTATATATGTAAGTGCATGATGACTTAGGTGCATTACATGATTAACTGTGATGCAGTTTAGGTCTCAAACATATAAAATATAAGATTAAGTACTAAACCTAGATTACTGTAAAGACGGTGAGGAGGCATTTTTGTCTCTTACGATGAAAACAAAGGCTATCGGAAACCATAACAAGACAATCTGCTTACTGTCAAAAAACTTTAGGTGTCAAAACGGAAACTCTGCTTATAATATGTACTGAAATTTTAGAGCATTGACTCCCACTTCTAATAAAACCTGTCCGTTGTTACTAAGAAATTAATTTTAATATATAGTTAAGGATACAAAAAACCCCTTCAATTGTTATTAATATATAATTAGCTAGCAAGTCCCACACCACCACTACCAACGACTGTACTTCCTAGCCATATAATATTAATTGCACATTTATTATACACTGAAAATAATAAAGGAGAATAAAAAAATTTAGTAATTCATCCTAGAGAAAAAGAAAAAAAAACATTGAGAATTAGAATATGGAATTAGTAGAACATATGTTGTAATTAATATTTTTCCTACATAGAATTTGGATACTCTCTTATTAAGGTTTTGAATTAATATACGCTATTAGATTTGCTGTTTCTTCAATTTTATGATCAAATAATATTTCTAATCTGTACCTTTGAAACAATTTAAAGCACTTATTCTTATTTCCTACAATGTGAAGAGCGAATGCTAAAATTATTAAGACTTTTTAGTTCTTTTTAATTTTATTTTCATTTTTTAAAAAAGGAGAGAAAAGGTGTTGTACCATGGCATATACTTTCTTGCCATCTTGTCAAATCAAAAATAAAATAAAAGGAAAACACATGTTTATTAATTAGAAGAATTGTTGATACACATTTGAATAAAAGTTAGTGGAGAAGTAGTAGTAGAAGAGTAAGGGAAACAAGAATGTAAAGCAGATAGAAGCAAAGAACAAAAATAAGGAGGAAAATTAAGATGCAGATGCTAAATGTACTTCACCAACCAAATCCACAAAAAAAAATGATAAAAATAAAGAGTGGTTTGATGCTTTACTTTGGGGAAGAGAGGTGGTGACTGACTGTTTCTTGCAGGGTGATGCTGGCGTTAGCCATTACGTGCCCCTCACAACCCTTTCACCTAATAATTCCACACGCCAAGAATCTCTTCCATATCCAATAACACACTCTCCTCTCTCTTCACTTCACACTTCACACACACAAGTGTATACGTACTCCTTTTTTTAAAAAAAAATAATAATAAATAAATTATGATTCGAAAGGAAAACCTAGCAGTAAAGCCACCGCCCTCGATTCTTTTTCTATTTAATTATCTGTTCGTAAGATGTTTATATTTGACTCCAGCAATTAACCTACAAGTTCTATGCGACCGCCTATTGGCAAAATGACAAGAAGAGAAAAGGAGTTAATGTTCATGGTAACTAGGTGTTGAAATTTGTATGCTAGAAGTATAATAATATATATATATATATATATATATATATATTAGTATCATATTGGGTTGAAACTTTCTTGAACTATATCAGAAATTCAAACTAATTATTACCACACTAACATAAATATGATTTCAATAAATTAAAATCTTAGACCTTTGTTTGATTTAATTATTGCTATATCAGACTGAATTTTGAAATTGAGACAAATCTCCTTTAGGTCTAATTAAATTCCTAAAGAGTGGTCGTCAACCATAAATAAGATAATTAATTTACATTAATCAGCTTGTTAATAAGGTAATACTATATTATATAAAGTTGGTTTAGTGGTAAGCCCTTCAACCCTAAGATATGATGGACTTGAGTCATCTCTCTTTTCTCAATTTTTGAATCAATTGTTAATAATTGAACAAAAATAGGGATTTTTTGGGATTTTCTCAATAATAGGATATCACAAGTTAAGGAGATTGCTTAATATTTTAGTAGAACAAAGTTCCAACTGTTGATTTTTTTTTTTTTTTTTTTGAAAGGGTCTCATTGTACGTAGACGTTACTATTAGAATTTTGTCATATGAAACTTGTCATTACAAAATAAGGAATACATGGAAAAAAAAAAATTCATGTTTTTTAAGGAAATAACTAATTTTAAGGAAAGTAATTAGTTATTTCATTTTATAATTTAATTTTGAGAGGCATTACCTATTCTTGTAAGAAAGAAGAAAACTTTATCTATTTATAGGAGTTTATTGCATTCTTTAAAGTATAACAAAAAAGGAAGTCACCAAGTGAAATTAGACAAAGTGAATCTGCTCCTTCTTCTTCTTTTTTCTTTTGCGATTATATTTGGTTACTCTATTTTTTCATCTTATGTTTTTAATATTATCTTATTTTTCTTCAATATTGCAAACAAGATCTAATATCTTAGTAAATTTAATGGAGAGACAACACAAAAGTCATCCTATTTTTAAAACTCGCGTTTTTTTTTTTTTTTTTATACTATTTGTTGGGATTTTCGCGTTGGTTTTCTCTTTGGCAATTGGAATATACAACAATGTTATAACTTGTCACTTTTTGAACTGTGTATTAGCATAAGATGTGTAGAGGTAATTATGAAAAGTTTGGGGTTACTCATTGGCGCTCAATATAAGAAGACCAAGGTATTATATAAGGTACTATATTAGCCCCATGATTAATTAAATGTTTCTAAAATATTAAGAATTATGTAAAGCATATTCTTAAAAAAATGAAAGAATTATATAATGTATATAGTGTTTGGACTTGTATAATTCTTGTATAATTTCGTTTACATTGTTAAAGTCATCGTCAATTAGTCACTTGACAATTAAGCATGCCAATTCACATTGTAACATATTATAATTTTTTATGTTCTAAAAAATAGATATGGGATAATTATTGAAGCAAAATTCATGCCTCAGCATATACAATTGACTTAATTTTTTAAGTAAGATAGCTAGGGGCTGTGTTGTAATGGGCAAAGGGGTCACCATTTTGTGCCTGTACCAACCCCAATGATTGGGTAAAGCATAGAATAATATTAATCGAATAATTAGATTATTAAGCCGGCGTGATTTTTGGGTTTGTGCCTGTAAAGGATCGCAGTACATGTACATTGCAACGTAAAGTGGGTGGGTCAACTGCACATGAACGGCTTGATTAAATCAGTTAATGCTCCAAAGAAAACAAGAATAAACAATATGCTTGTAGTCACACAAGTCACAAGCTACACCACTCAAAACATGATTCAAACTTAACTTTTAATGAGTTAAAAAAAAGGTGTCAGTATGGTTAAACAGCAGTGTAACAAGCACATAAAAAGGCAATTTATAAGAAAGAAATAGAGTAACAGAAAACATAAGCAAATAAATAATGAAGGGGAGAAAAAAAAGGGGGGTGTGGAGAGGCGCAAATTATGTGGTTCCAGGCTTGCAAACCAATCCTCCATAAAGGAATCGTTGGCAAAAAGTAATGGGTTTGCTTCAAAGCCAACCGAATCTCACTCGTTTCCTCGCCTCCTCATACTCGCATTGCATCTTTCTCTCTTTTATTTTTTATTTATTTTTCACTCACTTAAAGCACCTGTATTTTCTTTTGCCTATATATGTACATGATATAACTTCCAAGTTTGGAAACGCAAGACTGGCAAAGCAAATACACATACGGTAACTGTTCACGGGTTTTGGTTTCTATACTTATTTTGACTCTCTGTTAATTTACTTCTATTAAAACATTCACTATATATATAATATATATTAGCACCACTCTTTCCTTTCTATTCAACCCCATCTCTCTCTCTCTCTCTCTCTCTCTCTCTCTTTTTCTCTTTGTTCTCCTATCTGAAAAAGTTTGTTCTATATTTAGTAGTTATTATCATGATCATGTTGGAAGCTCAAGAAGAAGTTACGGGGTGTAAAGATCAAGCGCATGTAATCAAAGGGAAGCGCACCAAGCGTCAACGCCCACAGTCACCTTTAGCCTTGGCTATGGTTTCTACCTCTTCAAGCCGAGGAGGTGAAGGTGATGGTGATGGTGAAAGATTCAGTAACAATTCAGGTGTGATGGGGGCGTCTCCTACAACGTCAGTCGAATTCGCGACGAGCACGGAAGAAGAAGAGGACATGGCTAATTGTTTGATTCTTTTAGCACAGGGAAACACCAAGAAACTAACACCATCATCTCCAACGGGGCCGATTAGTACTAATAATAATAATAATAGTACTGTTAATACAAGTAGCAAGGTTCCGGGGTTGTACGTTTATCAGTGCAAAACGTGTAACCGATGCTTTCCTTCGTTTCAAGCCCTAGGTGGACACAGAGCCAGTCATAAGAAACCTAAGGCTGTTAATAATGAAGAAAAGAAGACGTTAGTGATCTTGGAAGATGAAGATCTTCATGATCATGGTCATCGTCATCACCATCATCGTTTCAATCACATGGACATGAACACTGCCCTTTCTCTTCAAATAGCAGATAGGCCGGTGGCTTTGAGTAGTACTGCTGCTGCAAACAACAAAGCCAATAAAGTTCACGAGTGTTCCATTTGTGGTGCTGAGTTCTCTTCCGGACAAGCCTTGGGTGGCCACATGAGACGCCATAGAGCCTTCATGAGCACTACAACGACCCCGACCACGACAACAACAGCTTTGAGTATGGCCACAAGTGGTAGTCTTGATCATCATCAACATAATAATCAATCAAGGGAAGCAAAGAAACCGAGAAATATTTGCAATTAGATCTTAATCTTCCGGCCCCAGAAGATGATCGCCGTGAATCTAAATTCGCTTTTGCTTCAAAAGAACAAGTTATAGTGTTCTCAGCCTCTTCTTTGGTTGATTGCCATTACTAGAAAGCAATTCAACTTATTGAAAATTTGGTCGCAACTGACGACAATGTGAACATTATTAAACATTATAATTGTTGTTGTGTTTTTTTTTTTTTTTTTTTTTTTTGCAATCTAATGTAACTGGACAATTGTTCATTCTTTGAATTTTTTTAAATTCAGTTGTCTTTAATTTCTTGCTGATTATTCATGTTTATGTTTGAACTGCAATTAAAAATTAATTAATTGGATAAGTAAGTTAATTTCTTGGATTGCTTTACTGGGGGAGAGAGAGGAGGTGGGGTTGGGATGAGTTTGGCTCCACGAAACAGAAGAAGCGAAAGTAGTGGATTAGGTTGTGTTGTGTTGTATTGTTTGGTTTGAAGAAAGCAAAAGCAAAACTGAGAGAGAGGGGGGTCTGTGTGCGTCTCCCTGTCTGTTTCATAAATATGACAAAAAAATTAAAAACGGATGGCAAGGCAAAACAAGCAAGGCAAAGCGGAAGCTAACTTCCCCTCTTTTAAGGATCCACCTGTACATGTCATTTTGGATTAGGACACATAAACACACCCACACGCTCTCTTCAAACCTGCCGTTATACCCTCCAAGTAACCACTCTCTACTCATCAATGAACCATTTCTTATCGCCTTTTCTATTTATGTCCGTGATTTAAGAGCGCTTTTGCAAATTTTTTTCTGTAAAATCGCTTTTAAACAAAAGCGTTTTTGTATTAAAGTGCATGCTTTTAAGAAAAATGTATCTTGACTTTGAAACATTTTTCATTTTTCGTCTGGTGCTGTAAATTAGAAAGACCCTCGTGTTGTTTAGTTTCAGTTCAAATACATATATATATACATATATATATATATGCATGTATATGTAATTTAGGAGTACGTTTGCAATAAAATATTTTGACTGTGTTGAAATTTCCCAAACTCACCCTATATTTTAAAGCAAGAAAAAGAAGGAAGTAAGCTCATCATCGATCACGTGTTTATAAGGTTTAAAAATACTGTGATGACTATGAGATTGGGAAAAAGTGTTCTCGTGCATTTTGGTTGGTGTACCTCATAATTAGTTACTTGTCTAATCATAACAACTAAATGTCCTCCCATGGTAATTACTCCAAGAATTTTCTTTGAAAATATATTATATCATGAAATACATGTCTACTGAGTTTCAATAGCGTGGGATAAGATTAGGTTAGTTTAATAGTAAATTCCTCACACTTATACTTTAGAGATTATGAATTTGAATCTTTTACATTTCTAAACACGATTTAATCATAATCGTTCAAATAAGAAAAGTATCAATAGGATGAAGATATTTAAAGAGTCCAGCCTTACGTATATAATGGTCACATTACTTTAGTCAAAATTACAAAATATGATTTTTTCTGCTTTTTTCTAACATTAACACCTTACGGGTTATATAACTGTTTTGAAACAAGTTACTAATAGTATAGTCCGGATAAATACTTTCACAACTGCGTAAATAACAACTCTTATTAAGAGTAGACTCATAACTCATACCTTATGTGTTAAAGGATAAAGGTAAAACTTGAACTTTTAACCTCCTAAAGTGAAGGTGGGTATCCAACCACTTTATTAAAGGATGATATGTAATATTACAAAACACGTTGAAAGTAATTAGTAATGGACAACTAGTGACATATTTAAGTTTAGCCTTTTTAAAATAAAAGTTTATACTACATGAGTTATGAGTCTATTGTAATTTGATGAGAGTAATTATTAATTAATCAAAAGACATACTTATAAAATGTTTATAATGGGAATTGAACCCCATTACGTGAGGTAAGAAGGGGCGTGCAATTTGAGCATTTACTTAATAAATTGTGATTACATAATAATTAAATAGATACTACTAGTAAATAATAACCGTTTGATACATAAAGTATCTCTAACAACTTGGGAAACCTAACATCAGAAGAAAAGATTATTTTAAGTAGAGAAAAGAAATGTGAAGCTAAAGTGATACTTGAAGTTAGAGGTAATGTGTTATCATAAGGACATAAAGCATAGATCAAAGTGGACAAGGATCGAACTATACCTAGTTTTTCCTTTTGTCTTGTTGTTACTTCGAAGCAAGTAGCCCCCAGAGAGAGGAAGAGAGAGTTTGGCTTAAATATTGTTTTTTAAAGTATATTTTTTATGCGTGCACATGTAACCACCATACATGTGATGACTACACTTTGCGTGAGACATGCAAATGCATGAGTTTTAATTAGAAACAAGAGTGATGACACCATTGACATTAGCACATGTATGGTTGTTATTACATTAATTATCTTAAACATTACACAAAATCTATCTGTTCATATATGGCCCTAAATTGGCCTAATATTTAATGTCCTTGATAGCTGTTTAGACAAGGTCTTTTTTTGGCTTTTAATTGCTAAACAGCGGGACATTGCCCACTTGTACAACGATGCAGGATTATTATGATTACATTATTTCCAGAGAAATCATTTACTTAATAATATAAGAAAAATGATTTTCTCTAATTACTTAATAATAAATTTTCATTCTTAATAAATGAGGTTGGCCTAATAATATGTGTCATGCACTTAGATTAATATTGTGGGTTGGAGTCATATCTTCTCCCCAAATCCAATATATATTATAATATTTTAAAATAATAATATATTCCATTATTTAACATACTTTAATACAATATTGTAACATTGTAAATGGAGTCACTTTACCTAACTTTTTTTCTATTTTCACTAAACAATGATGGAATCAGAAATATAGATAAGATGAAGTTAGTACAATGGATGCTCCTCATACTTACATTCAAAGGCTGTAAGTTTGGATTATTCTCTCCTCAAATTCCAAATTTAGTGTAATAGTAAAAAAAAAAAAAAAAAAAAAGGAAATTGCAGTAACGAAGTCAAAAAATATTGCGGCACCTAATTATATGGAGACATAATCAACTTTTAAAAAAAAATGTACGAAAAAAGTAATCATGCAACTTCTAATACAAGTGAAATAGATGAAATCCTTGAAAACAAGGAACCGAAAAACGGAGGAAAAAAAAAAAAAAACTTAATTAAGGAGAGACAGAGAACTCCACCTTGGCCCTGGCCATACCATAAATGTTTATTCTGATTTTGGTCCCTAACGTTTTGAGGATTAAAGAGAAAAAAGAAAACACTTTCTTATGAATATTTGTTTCTTTTGATACATTAATCATGGAAAAAGGCATGTATATCATCACACTCGCACATAATTAAAGGCAGCTGATTGTTACTTGCTCCACAATTGCAACTTGCAAGCCCTTTGAAACCTCATACAATGCCAGATCGAGTGACGTCATTCAGCTTTCCTATAAACAATTAGATCTCAGAGAAGATAAAGTTTATCCAGTGCTATGGCCCTTTGTCCATGCAAATTCTTACGGCTACAATTGAATTTTTCGTTTGGACAACATACTCTAACGTCCCCTTATTTATAGACTAATTACATTCAGTATCAGTGTATCACCAATGTGTTATCAGTTATCACACACAACAGCACCGTACAACTAGTCAAACTCTATTGGGCATTGTGCTCATTTATAATGTGATTACTCTTGAAGCCTCCTCCCTAACGAATCTCCCCTTCAAGAATGGAGGAGGTTCAGGCCTCCTCAAACTGTGGAAGCACATGATGGTTATGGACGAAGCTATATGTAGAATTAGATTGATAAAAGTTTCAATATGATTGGTCTATGTATTTACCTTAATCATTTAAAATTATGTTAGCATGCATGAGTCTAGGGATGTCAAAATTATCTAGGTACCTCCATTTCGGACAACTTCTCACATATTTTTGTAGAGTTTACCTACCTTACCCAATCACTAATATTATCTATAATTATAACCCTTAGATTAATTGTAAGGATAGTTATTGAAGTCGATTCAATGACTATAATTTATGAATAATACTAATGGTTGTGTATGATTGCTAAATCTATATTTCCGTATATAGGTTTCAGCTTGCGGTAAAATTAATATCTATTATTTACCCATTTCTCCCAATATATATATATTAAATTTTGTAAATATCTATATATCTAAAAATATATTTATAAAGTTGAACCTTTAGAGTTAAATTGAGATTGTCTTCAAATCATCATAAGTAATAGTTTAGTTTTGTTTTTAACATTGTGTTTTATCATGAGTTACAAATCATGTAAAATTGAATTGTAATGAATGATGGAGATTGAGTTTTTTTCTTCATGTTTTTTAATTATGGATTATGTGTTGTGTGAGATTATTTAATGAATTATGATTTTAAACATATGTATTTGATTTTATAATTATTATAGTTTTAAATTTTTGAGTTTAATGTGGTCAAATAGGAAAAATGGGTAATGGGTATAGGTTTGCAGGAATCCATCCTCAAATAATTTGATATCCATATGATGTATGATTGCCTGGATTTCTTATATATTGATAATTCATATCACATGTATGATTTTAAATAGTTAAAACTTATATGTCAAGCACAATGAAGCTTTCCTTGTGGAGGCTTGCTTAGTCTATTTTCGACAATGAAATTTGTTGTCTACGTGAAGTTGCCATAAAACCATCATCTACACATACGTATATATTGTGTAACATAACCTCACAAAGACTATACTTATTAAAAGTGTAAGGCCCAATTCAGCCCATCAAGTTAAGCCCATATTTATTGATTATAGGCTCAATGATTATGGCCCCACTCAGCGCACTTCACTTGAATTAAAGAATGAAAACATAGAAATTAAAGAGCCACTTTAACTCTTTAACGATGACACAGCTGTCTGTCATGCGCTGAAGCAGGTGCATATACATGAGAGGAAGGAAATGCATAAGCAAGAGGACACAGATATCGCTTTGATATATACAATTATATACTAAAGTTAGGGATCGACACGGTTCGGTTTGGTTCGATTTTGGGTAAAATTGAACCGAAATTAAAAAAAAAAAAAAAAATTGATTTCCAATGTAGAAAATCAAACCAAACCAAATTATATACATAAATCGAACCAAATTGATTCGGTTCGATTTGGTTTGGTCCATTTCAGTTTTGGACCTTGAAAATGGGCCTTCAATTACTTATTGGGTGTTGAAAAAAACTTGTAAAAAGAATTGAAATTAACAAATCAAAAATTGGTAAACCCAACTCAACTATCAACTAACACAACAAAACAAAGCATTGTAAGGTAGGGTTTCTCAGTTGAACAAAACAAAACAAAACTACCATAACAAACTAAGCTTCTTAGTTGAACTGCTTGGTTGTCATCCAAGTGGGGGCAACTCCATACCCACCAAACACACTAACAAGCAGAATACATAGAAAAAGCAAACCTAAGCCTGTTTTTGAACTGCATATAATTACAAAAAGAGACCATGATGAATTAAGTTTTTTGGGCAATCTGTTACTTGAGATAAGTTGAGCTGGAAATGAGAGATTGATCAGATTCTTTGATTGGAGAAAGATTGGTGCTGCAAAGTAAGTTATGGTTCATTTACCTCTCTACCTGAACGACAATGTAAAAATGATGACAGTGAGATGAAAGATGAGGTGAGCGAGTGAAATGAGGTTTCTTCGATCGAAGAGAGATTAGGTGTTAGGAAGTGAGTTGCAGTTCCTTTGCCTCTCTACCCGAACGATGATGTGAAGACGGTGACAATAAGATGAGAGTGAGAGTGAGAGAGTGAGTTAAGGTTGATACGAAGACGACATATGTGTTTAGGGTTATAAATGTGAGATTTTTATATTTTTAGGATTGTTTTTTTCAATAAAATTCGATTTTAGGATTGGGTTGTTTTTTCCAACTCAAAAATTGAATCAAATAGGAAAAAAAAATCAGTTTTTTGTCATTTAAAATCGAACCGAATCAAAATCTAGAGGAAAATCGATATTTTTAGGTGGGTTTAGTCAGATTCGGTTCCAATTATTTTGCTCACCCCTAATTGAAGTCTTTGTCCTAGCTATATTTTCTTCGCATAGTCATTTTAATATTTAAAAAACTAGAAATTAAAAAATTATTCATTCATTATTTTTTTTAAGGAACAAAACAAAAGAAAAGATAGCTGACGTGGCAAACAGAAACCACTGAACTGAAAAAGGTATCTCAAAACCCTACACTCTTGCTTTCACTCTTGCTTTTAATTCACAGCAACCTGCGAAGAGTCGAAAGCAAAAAGAGATGAGAGATGGCGGTACCAGGAAGGCGAAATGGAGTGATGGACGAAGACGATAACGGAGAAGACAATGCGCTCTTCGAAGAAGACGGAGTCGAGATAGACCTCGAATCGGACATTCCTCAGCACCTCCGCCAACTCGCAGCCCGCCGCTCAGAACGGTGACGTCGAAGCCCTCCGCCTCGCTCTAGGTTTCTCCTCTTTCCACTTTTTTAGGTCTTTTGGAGTTCATTGATTTGGTTGTCGTTTGATTACGTTTTTGTTCTATTAATAATCCTAGGGTTTTATAAACTAACAGAGACAGAAATGGATTGCTTTTGGTTTTATAATTGGATGGCCCTTTGTGACTTGTGGAAAATTGTTGCTTTTTATGCTAACGTGGTGTTTGGTTTAAATTCTATTAAAATGTGAGGCGGGTGACAGAATATTGTTATTGTGTTGGTGTCATATGCCTTCAAAAACTATTTATAACACATTTCATTTGGTTGTTTATGTCAGCTTTAGTCTGATTCCTTTGGACCAATTTTTGGGAATGAGTGGTACAGGTAACGTGGATGGCAGCATTAACGAACCGGTTGAAAGATGGGGACACTGCTCTCCATCTAACCTGTCTCTATGGCTATTTGCCTTGTGGCCAGGTCAGTTCTCTCTTCTTTTCTTGGTTTTGCTTCGACTGTATATGATGAACGATTAAGTGGTTTATGGTGCACAAATAAAAACTTTCTGATGTATGTGTGTGTGTGTTGTATCTATTTGTTTTTAAAAAATGTAGCTACTTTCTGCAAGAGGAGCTAATTGGAGGCTAAGGATGAAGATGGAGCAGTTCCTCTTCATGATGCTGTGCTGGTGGTAAGCGCTAACCACTTCTTGCAATGTTCACGTTCAACTTCAAGTTAGCTCTTGTTTTAAGTTTTAAATTGTTGCTTTGTTTTGTTTTCTTCGCTGATGGGCTGTTGCAGGATTTACTGAGATAGTACAACTTCTAATTATAGTGCTAGAGATGCTGAATGTGTGAAAAGAATGTTTAGAAACCTCTTGCTGCTGAAGGTGACACTGTGAGTACTATTAAACTTAAACAATTCTTGGATTTTGATTTGTAATTGCTATTGTTAAACGGAGTGGCTTCTCCTTCCTCCCTGTAACCACCCGATATATGGGATTGACAAAGCGATTCAATTAGTGGAAACTAGCGTTTGACATTGCCTCTCTTTACCAAAAAAAAAATACCATTTGTTAATAAGTCTTGTTTTAACATTGTATGGATGTTCGTTTTGTAGCCTCTTCATCATGCGGCAAGAGGTGAACATGTGGATGTTATAAGGTTGTTGCTGGCTTCTGGGCTTCTCCTGCTGTTGCTTACTTATATGGGAAGGTTAGTCTTCTATCTCTGTGACTTTCATCTTCAGTTCCTCTGTCTTCATCTTTTTAATTAATAACGATTTGGCAGGCCCCAAGTGAATTAGCTGAACCGGACACTGAGGCTAGAAGATTTTGGAAGCAGCTGCTCGTGCTGAGGCCTGCCAGTAATCTTTACCTCAGATAGTTGAAAAAATTAAAACTTTTTTAGTTAGAGGCTGCTGTTTATTTCATTTGATAGATATGGTTAGATCAAGAAAAATTTAATGCAGCGAGTTGAGGAGTCTGAAAGGAAGAATGGAAATTTTAACTTTCTGGTACAGCTACTCTGTAATACTCGTTATTATATCTATAAAGACTCAGTTTAAACATAAACAATTCTTATGTTGATGAGATATTTGAAAGTGATAAGATATTTTTTATGGTATCCTTTGTATTTTTGGCAATATTCATTTGCAAACCAGAAGTTGAATGGAATCTTGGCTTCGCTTTATCATGGGGATTCCAACTGGCAAGTGTTGAAAGAAGCTGTGGTACCTAAAGCTTTTGATCTCCATGGAGAAAGACAATGTATGAGTAACTGAGATTGCCCCAAAACTGATAGAAGTAAAAGCAAGTTCCAAATAAGTTGCACTTGTCCACTTTGTTGAGCCCAGTACAGGAATCCCTCATAACAACCAATGAAATAGTGCAAGCCGCTGATGCATTTTCTATTCTATGGAGGAATTTGTGGAGAGTTGGTGCATATTGTCAGGCCATTAAAACTGCCCACCTTGTTCTCATCCATGAATATGATTTAAATATTCATATTCTATCAAAATTTTAGGTTGTAAAAATATCCTTGCACAGTATGACTAATAAGGGCAAATTAATTGAAATTAAAATAAATGGAATACTATGTACATCCATTAATTTCACACATCATATCTCCAACTATTTAAACCTTTTAATTAAAACTAAAATTAAAAGGTTACATGTTGGTACACATAAGAAAACCCATTGTCGCCATGTTGTCATGTTCCTTGTATTAGAAATTAACAAGTTTACAATATGCCAACAATCAAGTCAGCTGGTCAAAGTCAATGTGAGGATGACAAGTTTGAAAAGGCCAGGTGACAATCCTAGAAGATGGCAAACCCAATAACACCTCAAGGCCAAAATAGCAATCCTAAACGAGTCAACTTAGACGAACAATATTAAGAAGTTTGATCATAAAAGATCAAGAATCACAAGTATCATTCCAGGAATGATAAATCGTACTCTAGATGTTAAAGTCTTCCATAAAATCTTAGAATGCCTATTACGTTGGGTCAAATATTGAGTGTTTTTTTTTGGGATAATCCTAGTTTCCCCCCTATAGTTTAACGTAATCGTTAATTATCCCCCTGTAGTTTCTGAAATCCTATTTTACCCCTTCTGTTAACACTGTTAATGAAAGTTGGTTTCTAACTATAATAGTGAGTGAAAAGACCAAATTGCCCCTCAATACTGTGACCGTCCAGAACACTATCACCATCCACCATCATCCAACCCAGACACATTCCCTCATCTCTACGCAACCAATACACCAACCCAGACACATTCCCTCATCTTTACTCAACTAATCCATCATCAAAAGCAACAGCAACAACATAAACAACCATCATCAACCATTTCCGACGTCGCAAAACCGATCTGGGTTTCCAACGCGGAAAACCCAAATCAGATGCGGAAACCCAGATCGGAGCTGGGTTTCCGCGTCGGGAAACCCAGATCGGATCTGGGTTTCCCGCGAAAAACCCACCTTCGATCTGGGGTTCCGCGTCGAAAACCCAGATCCGATCTGGGTTCCCGACGCGGAAAACCCAGCTTGATCTGGGTTTCAGCGTCGGAAACCCCAGCTCTCTGGGTTTCCGTCGGAATGGGTTGCCGAGGGTACTGTCGAGAGAGAAGAAGAAGAAGAAAAAGAGAGAGAGAAAAGAGAAAAAGGAAGAAGAAGAAAAAGAAGAAAGAGAGGTAGAGAGAGAGTGAGAAGTGAGATAGAGTGAGAAGTTTAAAATTTAAAAAAAATCTTAAACTTTTTAAAATATTTTTGATCTCCACCGTCCATCTTTAAGATTGGACGGTGAAGATGTTTTTCAATTTTTTTAATAGTAAATTATTATTTTATTAAATTTATATTTTTTATATTTTATTTCACTTGGACAGTTTTTGCCCTTCCATTTTAACCGGTCAACTGTTATGTCCAAATTGACGGTAAGGGGTTTTTTGGATATTTTAATAAACTACAGGGGGTTTTTTTTTATCCATTTTGTAAATCAAAAGGGGGGATATTAGCGATTGTTTAAAGCAATGGAGGATTTTGGCTATTTCATCAAACTACAGGGGGAAATTGGGATTATCCCTTTTTTTTTTTCCAAAAATGTCGTGTGTCATTGTGAGGATCATGGAATAAAAACTCGGCCGAGTTGCCGAGTTTCTCGCCGAAGACTCGTCGCTCGGCCTGCTTGCCGATCCGAGAAATCGCCGGATCGGCAGCACAAATCGGCCCGGGTCAAAAATCGGCCCAACTCGGACCTTAACTCGGCCCAACTCGGCGCAACTCCGGCCCAACTCGGCGCAACTCGGTTCCAACCGGCGCTGTTCCAACTCGGCAGTTCTTCTCTTTATTCTGCCTCAGTCTTCTTCTGTTCTGCCGTTCTGCTTCGTTGCTCCGTCACTGCCGTCGCTGTCGTCGTCGCTCGCGCTGCTGTCGCCGCTCGTCTGCTCCGCGCTGCTCGTCGCTGCCTTGTTCGTCGCCGTCGCCGTCACAGCCAAGGTCGCCGTCTGTCATCATCTCGGTCGGTGGTGGCTGGTTGGCAGCTTCCTTCTTCTTCTTCTCTCTTCTTCTTCCTTTGCTTCTTTTCTTTCTTCTCTCTTCTTTCTTCTTCTCGGCGACCGACTCAAGAGTCCAATATCAATTTTGTGAGTCAAAACAATTTTTGGCTTCTAGTTTCCTCCCCCAATCAATTTGAAAATGACGGTCACGTCCCGAGAAAATATCGGTCTCCTCCCTTAACCTTTAACGTCAATTCTATTTGACCACAAATATTAAAACTTATACTCAATTTAATCCTTTATCACTTTTATTGTATAGGGGTTGACCTGGGTTTGACCAGTTGGTCAACGTTTGACCGTTGACCGATGGTCAAACCGAGTACTCGCCGAGTACTCTCCGGTTGCCGAGTACTCGCTGCTCGCGCTGCCATCGCCGGTGCGAGTAGCGAGTAGCGATTTTCGAACACTGGTGAGGATACACTTTTCTCGAGGAAGTGAGGGCAACGTCCTCATGCTGAACCAAAGTCCATATATGGTTAGACATAATAGAAACCACTCTAAGATGTAGTTGTTAAACAACGGACTTAAATAGGTCAGAAAAATAAGTAAATCAAAGAAAAATCATTCGCTAACTTGTCAAGGGAGATGTAGAGCAGAGATGGAAGGCAATTTTCAATAAGTTATCCAAAAAATTATCATAAAGTATCAATAATTAGGGAGGTATTATATAAATGAAAATCGTTTCAAAAAGAAAAATAAATAGTATTTTCTCCTCTATCTCTAAGTCCAAAAACACTTCTATCTACTATAAATAATTTTTTTAACTTGAGTATTAGAAAGGTTCTACCAACAACAATAACAGCGTTTTACAACTTTATTTTTATTTTTTTCATCTCTGAGGTATCCTCCCTCTGTGAATTCCAAATTCATATGTCAACGAAGGTCAAATATTAAATAAAAGAAGCATTACATTTGAAGTTTTTCACATAAACTAAGAAGAGAAAGGTTTGGCGTGTTGTATAAAACTTTAATTGGCGAAAACCTTCATCAAAATCTTGAAACTTATATTAAATTATTAAGTATTATTGTAGAAAAACATACTGAATCCATATTGATAAACTTAATAAGGATTGAGTTCTCTACAGTTCAATCACCTTAGTATACTCTTTGGTTTTTCTTTTGAACGAGGAAAGAAAAAAAAGTAAAATATTATGTATGTTGATTTGACTTGAAAATTAAAATCTTTTAATATTCTTTATATATTAATATATTAGGTTCTCATTAACCCTAATTAATTAGTATTGAGTTTCTACACATTAAAACGTATACCCAATGAATATTTATAAAATTCAATTAATATATCATTCATTTAAATTTATTACAATTATTGTTTAATATATAAACCAGCATTAAAAATCCCACCATGGCCACATTAATTAGAAGCACTGCTGACGACCGTATTATAGTACCAACAATAAAGCAACTACTAATTACTCGGGACTGCAAAGGAGTAGTGACTAGTGAGTGTGAGGGTCCTCTGACACAGGACGCCCAGTTGTAATTATAGCATTACCAATAATTACTAAATTATCATCACTCAATCATTCATAAATACGCGCTTCGAACCACCGGACCCGGCCAATCCAAATTATTAACAACCATACTGCCACGTAATCAGGGACAGCTTATTCCACGCTGTAATTAAAGACAGCAGATTCGTCCTCCCAAGTACCACACAAAAACCAATTAACTCTACTTTCAAACAAAAAAAAAAAAAAAACGAATTAACTCTGGTTACATTCGGTCTGGTTTAAACTAAGGTTAGAGAGGAAAAAGAGCAAGAGAGAACAAGTATATGTTGTTGGATTCACAGAGAGCCTGACTTTCTCTCGAGCAAGCAGCTAGCCAGCCTCCTTGAACACTTACGAGGAGGCTCCAAAGCTGCAGATCTGAGAAGTTGACTGATTTACTTGTTTTGTGAAAGCAAAAGCAAATGGCGGCTGCGCCGGTCTAGAGCTCGCGCCGATTACGATTACCTGATCAAGCTGCTTCTCATCGGGGACCAGTGGTAAGTTTCTGTTTTCTATCTCTATTTTCGCTTCAATATGTTTTCCACTGTTGAGTGCTTTTAGTTTTGTAATTGCTTGTCTGTTTTTATGATTTGAATCAGTTTAACTGAGGACTAGTTTGTTGACTGTTTGTGTTGATGGTAGTAAGGTTAGTTGAAGGAGGGTCGATTTACTGAATCTGATAAGGTGCTGATTCGAATGATCAACTATTAAATTTAACAGTTTTGATTTTTATTTTGATCAAGTAGTGAGTGTGATGTTCCTATAATAACATATGTGTTTCATGCTATGTGTTCCTGTTATTTTCATTGCTTTATTTTATAATGTGCAGGGGGTGGGAAAAGTTGCCTGTTGTTGCGTTTTCTCTGATGATTCTTTTACAACAAGCTTCATTACTACAATTGGGTCTGTATTTGGATCCTTTTATCTTGTGATATATATATATATATATACATTATATAATTCTATGGTTTTTTGCTGTTTCCCCTGAGCTTTTAATGCTTCTACCAGAATTGACTTTAAGATTAGGACAATTGAACTTGATGGGAAACCGCATTAAATTACAAATTTGGGATACTGCTGGACAAGAACGTTTTCGGACAATTTACAAACAGGTGCCCACACTTTTGTTACTCTACTCACCCTGGTTTTGAACGTATGCTTGTTTTGAGGTCCAAAAAAAGTACTATATGGGCTGAAAATTCTAATTTGTTTGATCAACAAGTTTGATTGCGTGATTATATGCTTATCGAGGTCCAAAAAGAACTATGTAGGCTGAAATTTCTAATTTGTTTGATCAATTAAGTTTGATTTGTGTTTGTTAAAATAGCTCATGTTTCAGAAATGGGGTATAAAATTGTACGTGATATTCTCTTGTATTCTTCTATATTTGCACATGTAGCCAAAAAGGGGAAAACAAATACCGCCATGATATAGGCTACTGCAGATCTTGAGTCATACAAATGCGTAATCTGTTGCATGAGCTGGAGTTAGATCCGCAGTTCACTCTGCCACTTACAATTTGTTGGCCAAAGAGTGATATTACTGGTTAATTCACATGCATAAATATGGGGAGTTCTGGTTGTCTTGCAAACAATGTATAGACTTTTAAACGTTAAATTAAATTGCTCAATGTCATTAAACTTGTTTGTCATAGATGATAGATCTGCTTGTGACCCTAGAACTTTTGCATGTTCTCTTGAGTTGTGGTTGTCATCTGTTCTATGGTAGGACCACCTTGGTGTTTATTTTTCCTGTGATTACAGTGGTCAAATGTCTAGAAACTATTGATCAGAATTCTAGTTGATCTAAATTATTCAGATTCTGTCTCTGTTTGAAATTTTTGACCTTGCTTGTCCTTTACTTGTGTAGCTTATTACAGGGGAGCCATGGGCATATTGCTGGTCTATGATGTAAAGATGAGTCATCTTTCAACAGTATGCATTCTCCTTTCTCTCTGTGCCTTTTCCAATTTATTAGGATTATCTTACGTATGTAAAATGGTAACATTTATCTGAATTACTGAAAAAATAATTGCATGAAACTTTTTATATTTTATATCTCTGATCTAATTTATATGTAGATATCAGGAAACTGGATGAGGAACATAGAGCAGCATGCCGCTGATAATGTCAACAAAATATTAGTTGGCAACAAAGCTGACATGGATGAGAGTAAAAGGGTAAGTAATAAAACCATCTTCAAGGTTGTTAAAATGCTTAAATGCTATTGTTGGGGCTCTTTCCTATCAGCTCAAGCTATTAGGTGTGTTGGTTATTAATAGGGTATTGGAGCTTGGTTTGTCCCCTTATGTGATAAAATTTGAATTTGTTGCATGTTTGTGTTTGGGCTTGAGCCATGTGCCAAAGGCATTGGTCTGTACGTGAGAGGGTGTGTTAAAATGTCTAAATACTATTGTTGGGCCGTTCTTGTCAGATTAAAATTTTAGGTTTAGTGTTTACTGACAAATATAATTCAAGTATAACTTTTTCAGACACAACTTACTTTTTCCTTGTAGGCTGTCCCAACTGCAAAAGGCCAGGAATTAGCTGATGAATATGGTATCAAGTTTTTTGAGACGGTAAGTGTGTACGCCACAAATAGTGATTGTATATTTGTAATAGATTATGATGGTACTCTGTTCTGGGGATCCAACTGTATTAGCATAAGTAATGTCTAGCTTCACCATGTTGAGGTGGTGATTAACCCTGTCATCATGGAGCTGGGATACTTCTTGTAGTGAACTAACACTCTTGAGCCATTTTTTTCTGCAGAGTGCAAAAACAAATTTCAATGTGGAGCAGGTTTTTTTTTCAATAGCAAGAGACATAAAGCAACGACTTGCAGAGACTGACTCAAAAGCAGAGGTATGCAAATTTTTTCCTGAGCTTTCTAATGAAGATGATAATTGATGTGACATTGTAAATTACTGTTTCATAATTTCATGCTATTACAATGCAGCCTCAAACTATCAAGATCAGTAAACCTGACCCTGCCAAGGGTTCAACATCTGCTCCTGAGAAATCAGCATGCTGCGGTTCTTGAAGTTTGAGAAGACCAAGATATTTGCATTTCGCTTGCATGTGCTATAGTCCATTTCTGGGGGTCCTTTCTAGTTCGCTTCCTATCAAAAGAATTTCCGGTTTGCCAAGCAGGGAAGTGATTGCCTGGTTTGCTCGTAATATTGTAAAAGTTCCTGAAAACAGCAGGGGATAAGTCTTTTAAATGCTTTATAAAATTTATATAACGAACCTGCATCCTGCATAGGTTTTTAATGACTTTATTTGGTGTTCATGCTTGTTTTCATAATTTATAAGTAGGTCTTTGACCTTTGATCCTTAAAACAAAACACAACTTGATTGAAGTGCTATGTTCAAAGGCAAGTGATAGTTATTACATTTATTTATCCTTGATCTTCATAGAATGTTATGAGTGGCACTTATAGGAAAATCACCCCAGACAAGGAAGTTTTTAGACACAGCTTCCTACAAGGTTATGATTTTGATATTGAAATTTGTATACCCATGATGTGGTCCTTGCTATCATATTTCGAATCATAAGATCTCAGGTCCCAACCATATTCATCTTGTCTGAAAGATTCATCAAACTCTGTGTGTGTGTGTGTGTGTGTGTATTGATGTGCAAGGTGGTAACAGTCTGGTGCTTGTATTACTCAAACCCGACATAAAACTGTAAAATGATCCCATCTAAATTCTTAAACAGTTCCGTTGATCAAATGATAACGATAAGCTAGGAACAATACTTGAAGATTTTGAAAGCCCACTCACATAATCAATAAAAATACATGGAATTATGTTTTTCTAACATGGATCATTAACCCAAAAAAAAAAGGGTAAACGCAAACATTTACACAAGCTATCAGATGTTATTCGATTGCAGGCATTCCCAGAATAATGGTACCATGACAACTCAATGACAACAACAGCAGCACTTAGAAATAAAGAGGAGATTACATATACATGATTTGTTTATAATGTTAAGTATGTGCCATTAGCAGGCAGCTTAGGCCCTCTGTTGATATGTTGGTCTTGCTTTCACATGAAGAAGGCCTCCATGTTGCAGCAATTTACGAGCAACAACCACCACTAGGAGGTGCTGCCTGGTATTCTGGTTTCTGCTTTAAAATGTTTCTCTTTACCGCAGTGGATCCTTCTTCTAAAAGACTAGGAACCTCCATTATCTGTGAAGTGATATAGTAGTAACATGTCAGAATTGGGAAAGGGAAATTTGTTCATGGTAAATCAAGTCAATCCTTCTAGCTAGCCTTGCATGGCACAGCAGCAGCTTATGTTATAAAATAGTACAAGATTAATAAGGCAATGAGCAACAAAATAATTTCGTAATGGTCTTTATGAGTACCTTCAACGCAAGTTCCTCGAAGCATTGCTCCACATTTTCTCTAGTTTTAGCACTACATTCAAGAAACAGACAACCATGCTCTTTTGCAAGAGCAATCCCCTCTTCTCTACTTACAGCCCTTTCAGAGTCCTGAAAACATGCATCAATCACATAAGATAAGAATAAAGAAGAAAACCCTCATATTTTGTGTAAATTAAGCGCTTGATCAAGGGAGGTACAGAGTCTCCATAGATAATTTGCTGGTCCCCTATCCACTTATTGATTCATCTTTTGGGACTAATAATTTTTAATAATGTAAATGAACATTATGAGTCTTACTCGGTCAACTTTATTTCCGACAAGCATCTTGACACAATCCTGATTGGTGGAGTAAAGTTCCAATTCCTTAGCCCACACATCTGACAAGTTTGTGAAGGTTTCTCTCCGCGTTACATCATAAACTACAATTAAAGCAAAAAAAAAAGAAAGGTTAGAACTTGGTAATCTAAAACAAGGGAGGATAAAAGTAAGAAAATTCCATGGAGAACAATTCTACAGCGGTGGGCAGCCTTTGTGACCTAAATATATTCGTAATTACAACAATTAAACATGAACTAATGGCATGATATTCCATTCCTAAATAGTGTGCAAGGACTAGAGAATCAGTTCCTTGTACAGGAAGTGAAATCTTAGTGGAATATATATAGAATAAAAGTTCCACAAGGCCCAAATAACACATGCTGAAACAGGCATTACTTTCTATAACCAGGAATTGATTCTCAATCTGGTAACGCAACTTATCTGATTGAGAACGCAACTTAAGTTACCTGGTCAGAAACGATAAATTAAATGAAGGAACTTTGAGTGAATTCATTGTAATGACAAATAATGATCATTTGCAAATGCAATGGACATATATTTTTGATAGCATACCGAGAATGATTCCTTGGGCACCTCTATAATAAGAGCTTGTCAATGTTCGGAACCTTTCCTGTCCAGCTGCAAGAAACATTATGATTTTTCAATCAACCATACATGACCAGACAAAACTTTGAAATGTGTTCTAGGTGGAAAAGAAGTACTAGTCTTGTGAATGAAATGACAAGGGACAGCTAATGATACAAAAGAAGCACAGCTTTTAAGCTAACTCAAAGGTAAAATGTTATCAAGCAAGAAAATCATCTTCAACTAAAAACAATATGAAACAAATAACAATTAATCATGTGAATTTATCAGAATTTGTAGGATCATTGTCAATCATCTTCGGAACTGGCTATTAAAACTACAATGCAGCTGATAGAAACATTTCAGTGAAAGAGTACCGAGTTTTCTAGCGAACTTGACAAAAGATAGAGAACCTTATCTCAGCAGAAAGATTACACACATACATATAGACACATAACATAGCAAATTAAGGATCAGAATGAAATTGCATTACAAAGAAAAGTCACAGTGATTTTCTAAAACAAGATTGGCAGATGTCGAGTGAAACCAATGATAAATATATGAAGAATGAATCAGAATGTATGAAAGCTGAAGTGATCCTACCTCAAATCAGCAAAAATAAGGATTAATGGTAATTGTGAGAATGCAGAAAGAAAAAAGAAAACATATTAAAGTGTGACTCATAATGATTTTTTTTTCCCTTCCTTTTTTCTCTCCTAACTTTTTGTACACACTTAATTCAACCATCCCCGCATATACATGATTGACCTACACTCAAATTGTGTAAAACTGAAAAAATTGTGTCTACCAAGGGAGCAGTTAAGAGTGACGCAATCACTGGGGCCTGTTTGGTGACCGCATTTTCTCAAGTTTAAGAATAACATTGGTCTCTAGACTCTTGCATTATCATCTAAGCTTCAGAAGAAGGCAATGACAATGACATGGTAACAAATGTACATCTTGGTGAGAAACATCAAACATTCTTCAAATCCATTGACATTTAGACTCAGAAATCTAAATTGGAGTAGCAAACGAAATATTTGAGTAGTGCAATTACGTACCAGTGTCCCAAATTGTCAATTTCAATCTCTTGCCACCCACTGTTAGCTGCTTGATCTTGAAATCAACACCTACACACAATTAAAATAATAGAAGCACTCAATCAAATTAGAGTGAAAATGAAATAAGCAATCAAAGAAGTGAAAACATTTTCCTTGAAAACTACAACATCATTATACATTGAGGAATAATGGTAGTGCAACTTAAAAAAGCCAAAATTTTAGAAAAATTTGCAAATTGTAGCAAGTCAAATCTCAGTAGCAAAGCTGAAAATCTAACACTATCAGACATCCAACTTTCAACAGCATTACACTCTGTTTAAAAACCAAGTAACTATATGATTGAATCTTACATATTTCCTCATCAAATTCAGTTCCCAGATGAACTCAACCATCCAATCAAGTAAAACTAGAGCAACAAAGATTACTATACTAGTACTAAATATAAAAAGAAAAAAAAATCAAGTTTGAGTTCATAAATTTTCTCAACAACCAACCAAAACGTGAAGTTAAATCAATCAAGCAACAAAAAAGAGTCGAAAGAAAAAGAGAAGAAAGGCAGAAATATAAATATACCAATAGTGGGTGCAAGATCATCAACAGAGCTGGAAATGAAGCTAACAAGAAGGCTGCTTTTACCAACACCAGAATCACCGATCAACAAGATCTTGAAGGAGAGATCGTAGCTATTGCCTTGCCCAGATGACGATCCCATTTGAAAAACAAAAAACACCCCACAACTAGTTAGCTGTTTTTCTCTTCTTTATATACCCAAAAAAAAAAAAAATCTCTCTTTCTGTGTTGTTGTTGTTTTGTAATGATGATCAAGACTGGTGCTGCTGTTGATGTTGTTCTCTCTTCTCTTCTCTCTCTAAAAAGTAGAGCGAAAAAGAGAAGTATATATAAAGAGAGGTATCAGACAGATAATGAGAGAGAGACGGAGAGAGAGAGAAGTGTAGTAGTGACTTGCGAGAGAACCCAAAAAAGGTGTTAGTGGGCATCAACGTTATATGCTTTGTAATGCGAGAGAAAAACGGCTACCTTGAGCCACCACCTGACACCAACGTTATTCTTTTCTCCTTTTCCATTCCCAAAGTTGTCATGATGCGCTGCCGTTTTGTTATTTGTTTAAACCACTTTAAACTAGTTAGTTTTGCACTTCCACGGGTCATGGGGCTGGGGCTGCGGCTGCGCCACGCGGCTGTTCTCACGCGTGCTCCCACGCTCCAACCTGTGTGGTGAGAGGCCATTTTCATTGAGTTGATTTTTGGCCAGGTGTTACGATCAGAAGCTTATTTAATGGCAAAGAGAACAGACAGCCCAGGTTTTGTTCAACTTTAGCCAACCCCATTTGCATGCAATTTATGGTACATTGCTATTTATTCCTTTTTTGGTTTACAATTTATGGTACATGAAATCTGTGGTGCAAATTACAAAATATTTTACAATGTGATTTATTTGTAAAAATAAAATTATGTGAAACTGTCTCACAGCTGATATAGTGAAACAGATCAATAAAATACTGTCATTTATTTTTTTCATATTTTTTTCATTGGTTTTTTCTTTTCTCTTATATCTCCCATTGATTTGTTTTATTACATTAGTTGTAAGACAATCTCATGAAAGATTTTATTTTTGTTTTTATAACATATGATATGAATTTCATGTTGTGTATGTGTGTATAATCTAGTTATTGAATTAGATTTAAGTTTAAATGAGGATATAAAAAAAGGGACTTGAGTGGATTTTGACTTGTTAGAAGATGGTCCTAGGAAAGATCTAACCACTACTACCTTGAGATCTAATAGTTCAAGATTTGGAACAACTTTTTGGGGCAACGGAAATATCGCAGGAAGATAATTTGTAGTGTAATTAATGTTGTAAATTTAGAAGCTTGTTTATGTACACAATAATATATCCATCTGGGTGATATATGCAACCTTAATGATTAAATGATGCTTTTATTTTGAAATAAGACGGTTTGATTAGGGTTCAATTTGTAAATAGACAGCCAGAAATAGTGATCATTCATCATTTGACACTAGAAATAAAATCATCACTATGTAGGACCTGTTTCCTATATTTTGTTCTAGAGCTTGTCCCATGGAAGGCAAAAAAAAAAAAAAAATAGTGCTAACACTCAAGATGTCACTTAAATAATTCAAAATGTTTAATTGACTCCTGCCTAACTAAAGAGACTTAAGCATGATTAATAAAAGATATATTTTATGTATATATATATGGAAAATTGTACTGAAATATCATGAAGTATGACCATATAATTTAATATTAAATACTTGAGGCTTATTATACAAAAACAAAAGTAACTAACTTTCAATCAACCTTGGTAAATCTAATTATTGATCAAATATTTTAGATAGGAAATCAAAATCGTCCATGTAGAAAAAGTTAGTAGAGCAAGGTGAACAACTCAAATTGAAGCTTAAACGATCCAACAATTTAAATATAATAAATATTTGATAAATAATAAATTAAGTATTAAATAAAAGAAGAAATTTAATAAAAATTAAAATAAAATAAAAAACGATGGAGTGCTTCTGCTCCCTGATGGAATTGATTTGCTCCATTGATGGAGAGATTAAAGTTTTTTTTTTTTTTTTTTCCTTTCTTTTGGTTTAAATTTTCTGTTCTTTTTTATTTTTTTATTGAATATGCGATGAAGATGATGAAAGTTTTTTGTTTTGATGAAGGAAGGAGATGAAGAATAAGTCTTTTGGTATTGATTTTTCTTTTTCTATTTTCAAATAACATTTAATTATGATCAAAATTTTTGTTATTTTATTAATTTTATAGTTAATTACCATCTTGTCCTTATTCTATTAAGTATTAAGGCTCTCACTTAACCATGAGGCACCTTTAAAGATGAACCTTAAATCTAAAATATTAAGTTATATTCTCATAGTATAAGATATTCTAGTGTAATTTTCCCCGCATAACAATTGAATTTGCTAACCATCATTATTCTCTAATGCTCTCTTTTTTTCCAATTATTTTCGTTTCGCTTATATTAATAAGCTAATTATGTTACCAACTCATAATGGCAATTAAGAAAAACTTATACAATATTGTAAATATTTATAAATAAGATATTATTGGAATAATTTTGAAAAGAAGAGTAAGACATAACCATGCTACTAACTAATACTATGTTGTCCAATAGTTATGGTAAAGCAGTCATTCAGTTAATAATGCCATCGTAGGTGATATATGAAAAAAAAAAAAAAAAAAAAAAAAACTAATATTGCAATTCTATCACTTAACTCTCAAGTAATAACGTATAAAATTACAAATCTCAAACATTTATTATATAATAAATTGAGAGATATGGCACACGTATTTTCAAAGTACAGTGCGCAATGAAACGATTACAGAAGAGGGTGTGCTTGCACGAAATGTTGATCATGAAAGACAAGGTATAAAATCTTTGCAAAGAAAAAAAAAAAAGCCAAAGAAAGATATTATATTATAGAAATATTGGAAATAGAAACAGAGAGCAAGTTGGTTTGGATTTGATAAGAAAGAAAAACTTGTCAAATTAAGTTGTCCCTTTCTTCGGACTCCAAGAAAGCATCTCACATTCTCAAGTCTCACGTCTAGTCCTAGTCCCCTGTGACAGCTACGGTCCATCACCGCCAAATCAAAATAAATAGACAAAGACAAACAGTAAATTTACTGGAATTATTATTATTAATTTTCCCTGCTCTCTGGACTGGACTATAGTGGTGCGTGAGTCTCCTTGCCTAGTCGGTGATCTGTGATTCCAGACAAGGCCATTTTTTTGTGGGAGATATTTTGTTGGCAATGGATGCGACTGTGGGTCTTCGTTAATTGCTGACCCGAGTTTGGTGATCAGGCCCCAATCTGTTATTCTATATTTGGTAGAGTTTTCTCGGCCTTTTAATTTTAATTCTATATCGACCTAAATTGTAGGGTCAATTGTCTAAATTGCAATGTCAGTTATGAGATTAAGTCTGCGATATTTCGAGATAGGTGAGAGTTGTGTCGGTAAAATTGATTAGAACGATTGTTTCGATTGACGGATCTAAAAGAAGGGTCTTGATTTGAAAATATCTTTAAAATTGAAATTGGAATAAAATTGTTTTAATTTTTTTATTAATATATATTCTTATAAATTAGTAAAACCATGCTTAGTTTATTATTGAAGAATTGATATTTTTGTTTTATCAAATTTTGATTATTAATCAGGAGTAAAATATTTATGTTTTTTTCTTTACATTTTTTAATACTAGTTACAATATAAGATATTCAAATTTAAATTATTACTAAGTTAAATAAGAGTTCTCTATTATTGAATTACATTAAACTGTACGTTCTTACTATGGTTTAATTGTTAGATTTGTAAGATTTATGTTATATCTACCCATTAACCATGATTGTCAAATAATAAATAATTAGAGCTTGAAACTTTATTTAAGATTATTTATATTCAATATATAAATCTCATCAATCATTAAGATCAAAATCCCCCATAAGTGTGAGGAAAATAAATAAATAAAAAGAACAAGATCAAGCCTGATGAAATCTCATTAAAACTCCAGCTCATTGGCACCAACACATAGTGAAACAATAATAAGAAACATGCACCAGCCTTATCAATTTCAATTATATATATATATATATATATATATATATAAAATCTACCAGCTATACATCTTTCTATTCAAGTAGCGAGTACTATTCATATAATATTCACAGTAGGTTTTCGAAACTTATTAGCATATGTGGAGAAGTATTTTTCTTCTATTGTGAGACTAGACTTTTTTTTTTTATTATAAAATTAGAACTGCCAGAGAACAACTGAGGCTAAGCGAAATCTGACACTAGTGGTCGTCCGAGAAACCACTCACATATAAGAGGGATCGACCCATATATAGGTAAGGGAGCAACTCACACTTTGACGGGGGAAATCAGCCTCTTGTTTTTGTAAGAGTAGACTTTTAAGCCATATGTATAAATAATATTCAATGCCTATAGGTTAAGTAGTCCCCTAACACTGGTGTTGAATTAGCTTGTAATTTTGTATGTAGCTTATTGCTTTCCAAATTGTAAAACAAAATCTCAATTGTCGGCCCAACAAGTTATGGGCCTGAGTTGTCAGGCCCATTGAGATCAGAAACGACCCTTTCCAATCAATCAGCGATATGCAGCAAACGCGAAGCAGTCGGTCTGAGGCCTGAATTTCGGTTCGTGAGAGGGAGCGGAATCGAAGAATGGACAGAGAGTGGGGTTCGAAGCCCGGAAGCGGCGGCGCCGCCTCCGCCCAAAATGAAGCCATCGACCGCCGCGAGCGGCTCCGTAGGCTGGCTCTGGAGACGATCGATCTGGCCAAAGACCCCTATTTCATGCGCAACCATCTCGGGAGGTAGGTCCCTCTTTCTTCATATGTATCTATGGATTAGTCAATTAGAGATTGTGTGATGATGGGGTGTTGTATTTCAGTTACGAGTGCAAGCTGTGTTTGACGTTGCACAACAACGAGGGCAATTACTTGGCGCACACCCAAGGGAAGCGTCACCAAACTAACTTGGCCAAGAGAGCTGCTCGTGAGGCCAAGGATGCTCCCGCTCAGCCCCAGCCCCACAAGCGAAAAGTCTCCGTCCGCAAAACAGGTCTGAATATCGTTGTTTTGTCCTAATTAACAACTTTTGGTGTGTATTTACTTATTTAAGTTAATGAATTTCGTCTCTGCTAAACCTGTCTGAACTATGGATTTGTCAGAATTTTAAGAATCTCAGTTATGATATCTAATAGTGTCTATATATGTCTGGTCTGTTTGCAGTGAAAATTGGTAGACCTGGGTATCGTGTGACTAAGCAATTTGATGCAGAGACAAAGCAGAGGTCTCTTCTTTTCCAGGTGTGTGATTATATCTTTCTGTGTTTACTTGCTGTTTAAATTCTATGATGCGATATCTTATGTATAATGATAACGTGATTCCTGATGCAGATTGAGTATCCTGAGATAGAAGACCTAGCAAAGCCGAGGCATCGGTTTATGTCATCTTTTGAGCAGGTAGGCTCGGTATTGTACTCGAGAATTCAATTGTAAAAGCTTTGTCATGATACTTGTGATTTTTGGTACTTTTCTTTCCAAATTTTAGTGCAGCCTTTGGGATGATCTAAGCTTTCATTATACTTGTACATTAGATAAATCACTAAACCATGTTACTTATTTTCCTTTCTATGTTTACACAGAGAGTGCAACCATTTGATAAGAGATTCCAGTATCTTCTGTTTGCGGCTGAACCATATGAGATCATAGCTTTTAAGGTAAAGTAACTTGTCTGTTGCATAGCTGATTTTTGTTTTACCATTTGATCAAATTCTGAAATATCTTTTATCTGTGTTTCTGTATTTATATCTCAGGTTCCTAGCACAGAGATTGACAAATCTACACCCAAGTTTTTCTCACACTGGGATCCGGACTCTAAGATGTTCACGGTTAGTTTTCTTACACTTGCTCAATTTTTGGCCCCTGTTTTTTGGATGAGAGTTTGTCCATTCTACTTGATCACACGGGCGCACCTTTTTGCCTGGTTTGTTCATTACGTGGGTTCAAGATCTGTGTAGTGTCTGAGTTGCCTGTAAGTTGACATGGCTAATGGAACTTGGGGCAACCTTCAGAACTTGTTTGGTGTTGCTAGTTGCTCAGCTATTGATTTTGACTTTAGTATACTTTTATCCCTAGTTACTTTGGTATGCCTCACGGCTATCAAGTTGACCAAGGCTGTTAATAAAATGAATTGGCTTGGACCAACCTTATGCTCTTGGGCAGTAGACACTGATGTTGAAAAAGTTTCTATTATTATGTTTGAACTTTTGTGATCACTATCCTACTTGTTTATTTGAAATGTACAGTTGCAATTATACTTCAAATCAAAACCACCAGAAGCGAACAAACCTCAAGCTGCCCCTGCAGCCAATGGCACTACGGCTCCAGGTGTTCCACCAAGGCCTTTAACCCAAGCACCACCCCCACCACCACCTCCACCACAGGGACTACCACCTGGCGTGCCTACAGGGAATCCTTCTAGAGTCCCACCCCCACCAATACCTGGATCATTACCACCTCCCCCACCTCCAATGGCAAATGGCCCTAGGCCCATGCCTCCGGGTGGTGCTCCACCTGCTCCTCCACCACCTCCTGGTGGCAGTGGCACAATGGCAAATTTCACTCCTGGTGCTCAGATGGGTAGGCCTCCAATGATGCCGCCTCCACAAGGCTTTATGGGCCAACAGATGCAGGGTCAGGGTATGCGGCCACCTCCACCACCCCCGAACATGGGACAGTAGCGGGGTTGCTATCCTCTGTGTGTGCACATCTTTATGAAGTTGTTTTGCAGCTAGCCATGATCCCGCATCAATACACGTTGAATCTCAAATAACAGTCTGAAGGGGTAGAGCTGCATAGAAGATAAAGCTTTTGCTTATCTCATCTAATATGTCAATCAAATCAAAAGCTGGATCCTATTAGTTAGCTTGAAATGTTATAGTTTCTTGTCATGTTGACTGCTATGTTAATTTTTTCACCAAGATTGATTACCGTTTAGATATTAATGTTTCAAAAAAAGGAAACTCCTCTACTGTTTTAGTACACTCTGGTGTCAAATATGAAGTTTGACGTTGGCAGTTGCTTGAGTAGTGGACTGTGAAGCCCACCTTGTGAAACCCACCTTGAGCTATTAATAGGCAAGATGAAACTAGCCCTCCGTCCCAGCCGAGTGATGGTATTGGCTTATTGTCAGTACACGTACCAATATAATGATACGGCGTCTTTTCTTTTTATGTTTTTGAAATTGATGCGTCACCTTTTCATTACTGTTTTTTATTTTTTTTTAGAAATAATCTTTTCATTAATGTTTTCGTACGCGTACCAATATAGATAGATGAGTAAACATGCATTATTCGTTTTTTTTTTTTTTTTGAAATGAGATAAAACTTTTATAAACTAGAAACATTGGAAAAGATACAATGGGTATTGACATCATGCCAATCATGCCAATAGACGGCCTCCGAAAAGGACAAGGCCAAGGAAGCGAGCTTATACACAAAGCGATTTCCAGATCTAGGAGCGACATTATTCGTTTTTACTTCCTCTTTGTTTGGGTCATGATGTTTCATTCATTGAAGACCAATGTTTTTTTAATCGTTAGTTGAATCAAAGATCAAAACTTTTTGATTAAAACTATACGGAAATTTCATTACAACTTAGAAGTTAAGGCATCTTTTCTAAACAATATTGAATTTTAAAGACTTCAGAGCTTCATTTAAATTGTGTTCTTGTGCTTGTAGTCTTCAGTCACAAAAAGAACTCACTCCAATAATTTGTATGAGCGATTTGCTCCATAAATCTCTTGCCTTACCATGAGGAATATAACTAAAAATATATCTTCTTTGAGACCAACTAGTTTAAATCTGTCCGTATAGCTTTTTTCATTGTCTCTTCGTGCTAGTGATAATCAATTCAAATACATGAACATAAATCATAAAACAAAGCGGAAGGAATGAAAGAAGATAAACTACAAATGTTCCAAAGTCAAAATGGAACAATTCACGTGAAGACAACACTTAAATCTCTCCAATTAAACTCAGCTCTTTGGTGGGCTCCTATCTTCACAATACTTACAACCCCATATAGTATCATCGTTTGTACAAGAAATCCATTATAAACCACTCACATGATGGTGATGGGATAGGGAGGATGCTAACACACAGCATTGTCGAGATGGGGACAATCTAACAAGAGGTATATATGCTAAAAACTTGTCTAATTTCTATGGGGAAACTCCTTCTCTATGAATTCCAAGAACCGCTGAGAGTAGAATGTAGGGTCTACTGCAGAGATGGACAGAGAATCAAATTGGAGAGATTTGTATGCATGTTCAATCTTCTTACTCATGTTGTACTCTTGCAATATATCAATGATGCCCAGGTACAGAACGACATCATACGACTGATGAAACAGATCTTCCTGCTTCCCGGGAATTTGCTCTGCCCTGGCTGGCATGTTCACTCCAAGCTGAATCTGAAGTCTAAACAAATAATAATGGGAGAAATAAACAATAAATATTCAAATACCGCAGGAGGCTAAATGCATTTCCTTTTGAAAGCGTAGATAGCCCTACTTTAGATGCCTTTTGAAATTAACTGCATAGTTAGCACATGCATTGTTGATTTCATCAAACAAAACAATTTGTATGTCCTAATTATGTATGTCATTTTTTTTTCCACATGGTTCATGCAAGATTGTCTGCTAGTTCAGCTTTGAATGGCTGAATTAATGGCCTTTCCAAATTGCAACAATTCTAATGGGGCTCTAGGACACTGGGTTAAAAGAGAAAACCCTCTGAGCACCAAAATATCATACCTTGCTGTACCAGGGAGAAGGAGATCCACTTCCTCATCACCAGCAGATGAGGCTCGTAGTCGGCTACCTCTGATGTGAGGGCCCACTACCACACTATTATCGTCTGTTCCACGAGGGACCAAAACAAGGCCTTGTGGATAGCTTGAGATTTCATCCTCTAGAGGAATTGACAAAGAAACAGCACAAAAATTTGTCAGTTTTATTGTTGCAATAAGATTAATCAAGTACATGTACAAAAAAGTGGAAAGAATTTTTATTCAGATAAAATCAGTGAACAGACCAAATTCGATGCGTCAGGTTATGCACCATGTGTAATATGTATATTCCCAGTTAGAACCATCAAATAAAACACAATGTTGGTGAGAAAACCAAGAAACTTAAAAAGGATAATATCTGTCTCCAGCATAAATGTCATAATAGAAGTAGCTCAGTATTTCAAATAAGTTGTTAGAACTTGTGCAGTTACTCCACCCTGGTTAAGTCATAGGCATGGAGCCCTTCACCTTAACCTTGAACAAGTAATATCATCACTGATACAAAACAACTCTTGTTTTATAGTTCTTTTCATTATAGTTCTGTTGAACTGAAATACTTATAGCAAGTATAGTAACTAAAGCTTAACCTTTTGGTTTTACCTTACTGTTGTCTGTTGCATCTCTCTTTGCTTTTATTACCCTATCTAAGATCCTAACCATAAAAGGACATTTAATAGTTGAATTATCCATCTCCTATTGAATTTCAAATTTAACAGACTTAGCTAGTCCATAGGAATTGCTGACACAACATCAGATATTAAATGTGATGCTTACCTTCCTCTGCAACCATTCCCAACCCATCCACTGTCATATTCATAAGAGATTGCAGGTGCTGGGGAGCTCGATAATGAACACCCAGCAAAAGACTGTAATCCATAATGCGCTGACTTTCCAAAAATTTGCTGTCAATCTCTATCTGCCTGCATGAAGATACATATGTGAGAGAAAAAGATAAACCAACAGAAATGTGCTTCAAATAAGCAAGAATTTATTTAGGGTAAGTTTAAATAATCTAGGTTAATTAAGTTCTATACTTTTTCGTGGTCTGAAAAAATGAATGTCTGTCACTTAGAAGGTTAGTAGTCATCAACATCATTGCAAATGAAGTTACATTATATTTGGCACTTCAATTATTTCAAAATTTGATAATAAAATGCTTATACCAATACCAATCCCTTGCAATTTATATCAGAGAAAGAAATACTAGCAACTGACAGACCTGACATGTGACATAACAGCTTAGAAGGCATCACTTACTTTAGTAAATCCTTTCTCCAAGAAGGTTCTAAATAAAAGAAGTAATTTAGATCCAAATCTTTAAGTGTAGTGTTCTCATCAATCTCAATATTTTCTGTAGAACGCCCTAGTGATGAGCCCTTCAAATCATATCTTCGATGGATTCTTAGTTCTGTGCAGAACATATTTCCCATCACTACAAAGCGGAACTGCAAAGCAGGGATAATGTCACAACTATTAGCCTCTTGTGATTAACAGAAAGGAAAATTTATATATATATATATATATAAGTACTTCTATAATCAGGACGTCTTAACTTTAAAAAGTTAGTGCTTTTATAATCAGGTATACTTGATTTTAAAAAGTAGGGACTAACCAATCAAATTCATCCATTGCATTTGAATTAAATAGGAGAAAGAATTTGTTTTAGGAGAGAGAATGCAATGGATGAATTTAATTGGTTGGTCTTTACTTTCTAAAATGAGGTATACCTGATTATAAAAGCACTCTGTATATATATATATATACATATATATATAGTGATTTTACCATTAGTATTTTCTAACTTTAAAAAGTTAGGGTGAATCGATCAAATTCATTCATTACATTTGAATTAAATAAGAGAGAGAATTTATTTTAGGAAACGGAATGCAATGAATAGATTTAATTGGTTTGTCCTAACTTTTTAAAGTTAGAAGATACAGGTGGTAAAATCACTATATATATGTATACACACAGATATCAACATTCTTTTAACCGGGTTTCACAAATGTTACCAGCAAGGTAACACATGAAAAATACAATCCTAGAAAAGTAGATATTCACAAGTAACACTGGAATTCAATAATGAAAAAGATTTTCTGAAACTAACGGTATATAACCAGGTATAAGGGCGTATGGAGAAAGCAGTAATTCATCGCGTTCATTACCTTTTGACCGCTCGAAGGTTTGATCCTGTGAAGACCAAAAAATTTTGTTATGAGTGTGTTTTCATACGACCTCACATGATGATGATAATTTGGTAGCATTCTTAGAAGAACCTACACATCAGATCTTGGTTACCAGAAGTTCAAACCATTCAAAAGACAGCAGACAAAGCAAATGATATAGGTATACAACATCAATAATGACAAATATATCATGTTTTTGATCAAGTGAAACATAATAAGCAAAAAGTGCATATCAAAATGATGTGCAAGGCAAGAATTAAAAGTGTATATTATCAAGTAGAGCATCATTATCTCCATTCTGAATCCTAAACAAAAACATCCCCATCCCCCTCCTGATAAAACTAATACAGTGGACGAAAGTAATTACTAAGTATATTCTTCTAAGAAAGAACTCAGCAAAACCGATACTCTTTTTCCTTTGAACTACATTATGATATATACAAATACAAAACCTCCCATGACACAATTGTTACTTCACCAACCATAACATATGTCCTGGATGGAGGGGTAATAAAGAGTGAATGTCAGACCTCTTGAACTGAAGGTGGTTACTATTGTTTGACACGTCATGCATGACCTTGATGCACCATCAATAAAACAGTTATTTGCAAAATATTATTCCCCAAGGATCCAAAAAGAAAATTTTCCCTAGCATGCTATCTTGGAGTATAAATTTTTTGTTCAATCTACACCACTGATATTATTTCACGTTTTTAGACCATTCACTTGGCATCAATCTGCAAAAAAAGTTAACATTTTATTTCTGCATTAGCACCAGAGTTTTATCATATCCATTACTGTTAAACTCAATACAGCATGACCGTAGTCAATCAATCCAGATTTTATGCACTAAACTGCTTTCCATTTCTGCAAAAGGACAAAAAATGAAGAAGAATGAAAGGTAATGAAAGCTCAGAGATGTTGGAGAACCAAAAATGACTGACATCAGCATTCTCTAAAATGAAGCTAAAATTCTGAATAGCCTGGAAGATTGTTAATCCTTTGTCTGAAATAGGAAGCAAAAGCAATCCAACAACTTTGATTCTAGCTTACAAGAAGAGAATGGAACTTAAGTGATATATTCACCAATCAAATGATGCACAAAAACCCAGTAATTAGAAATGGATAACGACTTTGTATCAATAAAAAAAAAAAAAAAAAGAAATGGATAACAACTCTTGGAAAATTCACTTCTACTTCAGTTTCACAATATACTAAAACAATAATAGTAGGTTTCCATATTTTTAAGGTAATGTTATGTTCATTCAAATTTTGTAATTTGTAACGATAAAATCCACAGGAAAAAGAAAAAAAAAAAGGCTTCCATATGTAATAACCACAGTAAACGTTAATGCACAAGATTTAGATACAAACCTTCACTTCAGATTTTCGAAGTGTCTTAATCATGAAACGATCATCTTGAGAAAGAAAAAAGACACTTCCACTTTTCCCAGGAGAAGAGAGTTCCCTGAGAGCATCATTTCCACAGATGGACATCATATAGTCAGCAGCATTGATCTTGAACATCTCCCTTAAATTCCTGCAATAATATTCAAGAACACTAAGAAGCAAATGGAAAGAGGGGGAGCCCAAGAGTTACAGATGGCTTATAAAACACTTACTTTGAGAAACAAAAAGAAGGAATATCAATTCCTTTTTTTGCACTCGATAGCTCTTTCCTTTCATTTTTTAAATACTCATTGAATTGAAATAGAAAAGCATGCTACTTTTTTTATGTTGCATTTGTGCAGGTTCATTTTGAAGAATGTCAGGGTACGTTTACTACTCCTTTAGAAGTGCATGAATAAAATATGTGATTTGGTTTATGAATAGATTTAACCAGCACGTGAGAAATGAAACAAGCTCAGGAACAAGATGCCAAGTAAGTACATCAAGAAATATATGCAAGGTGCAAACGACATTCATGAATGAATGTTACTAACCTGAAAACCATGGGACAATAGTCTTTCCACTTGAAATCCTCTGATTGGTGAGGTGGTGTTAATTGAGAACCTTCTTTTGGAAAATTCATCCAAAAGCTTGCTCGGGGACCAAAGTCTGATGCCCGAACTTCTCGCCTTTGAACAGGTGTAATTTTCCCCACAGTATATCTGACCATAATCTAAGCATGTTATAACCTTCAGATTTCCGCACATATGTAGCCACACATGTGATAACAGAAAGAACACTTGCTTCACTGGACAGGTGTAATTTTCCCCACAGTTTATCTAATCATATTTTGAGAATCTTATAACCATAAACAATGTAACCACACATATAACAACAACAGCGATAACATTTACATCACTTCTATGTCAAGTGTATTGTGTCTTTTCAGGAGATACATATAACATCAGCTACATAAGCAACTTAATTAAGTGATAGCTACAAAAAGTGCAGTAGCACACATGCTAAGTATACATCTCTAACATTGCCCCCATAAACAAAGCTTGAGTATATGGACCATTATGAACAAAGCTGATAACAAGAAAATAGATAAGAAAAGCATAGTTTTATCAGAAAATCATGCAGCATATTAGTATACAATCCTTCCTTTCCCTTTTTGTTTTTATTTTTCAAATGAGAGATCTAATAAAGGTGAAATGTGAAGCTGTATTCGTCCCAAAACATGATATGAGCTGGAAAAGGAAGCTATACCTGATACCTAATTGCAGACTGAGCATTAAATCATAACTCCTATGACCTTTAATGATTGCTTCACCAGGTCTCTTAACTTCTTTGACAAGTTTTCTTTGTCGACGTTTCTCTCTTCTGGATGATCGTGAAAAGCTGTTATTTAACACTAGCTCACTTATTAAGACACCTTGCATGTATTCCCGTTCCAGAATTGGTGGAATGCTTGTGCCACTGTTTTTTTCAGTGCCTTCAGAGATGGAATCAGATAACTCCAATGATGAGTCATGTCCAATCACTTTTTCAATAGATACCTCAAGACTCCAACGCCTTTCCAGGGAAACATTACTACTGTGAGACTGCTCCAAGTTTAAGAGGTTTCCCTTGGAAAGTTTATCCGCCGAAATCCGACGAGATCCTCGGTTCCCACCAACCTTGGCATTCGCAATATCCACAGAAGAGGCACGATGGGCATGTGAATGGTTTTGCATTCTCATAACTGGCAATACTCCTCTTTTCCTCAGAGCATTGAGGTACAAATCTTGTGATGGTGAAAGTCGGCTGCCTTTTGGATAGAATGATCCTTTTCCATCCTTCAAGCCCCGTGACCAAGTTCCCACATAGCTACCACCATCACTCCACGTGTAAACTCCAAATCCATGCATCATACCATTTAACCAGCTTCCTTCAAATGAGTCCCCATTTGTCCAAGTAAGAGTTCCTTTCCCCGACATTTTCCCTCCTTTCATATCTCCTATATAAACATTTCCATTAGCCCAAGTATATATACCACGACCTTCACGTGTTCCCCGGATCCAAGAGCCATCAAAGACATCTCTGTTAGGGTTAACTTGTTTCCCCAACCCATGTTTGAGATTCAACCGCCATCTTCCTGTATAGGTCAGACCATCAGAGCCAATGTAAGTTCCGTCGCCATGTATATAACCACCAGAAAATTCACCCTCATAGCAAGCTCCAGAAGGCCATAGAAGTTTTCCAATCCCATTCCTCACCCCATGTCTCCACTCACCTTCATATACGCAACCGCTTGACCATACATATTTGCCTGGACCCTCAGGTACATTGCCATGCAATGACCCAGAATAAGAGTCCCCATTCGGAAGTAAGAGCTCCCCAACTCTAAAGCCAGGGGTTTCAGAGGAAGTAAGTACTGTCAATACAGGATCTATTTCAGGTATAACATCAAGAGATTTTGTTCTGTCAGCAGAAGAAAGTCCTCCTTCGATGTTACCAACAGTGGTCACAGGGCCAGACATGCATAATTCCAAAAAGAATACAGTTTCTTAATGGATAATAAGTCACTACACGTCAACTTGAGATGTCATCTGAAGAGCTTACTGTGAATCGGTGATGATTCCTCTAAATCTCCTTATTTTTTGATCTATACAACGAAGAAAAATGGAGAGTTTTAAGAGTGGCAGATTAATAAGATTACAAGAGTGCAAGATGACTTCCCCAAGAGAGTACTATTACAGAATTATGGATACACCAAAATACATAGAAAACAGTCATGGAAGGTATTTTATCGGCCAAATAATATTCAATGATGCAACCAAAACCAAAACACTACTTGAAGTTGGGACAAATTACAAGAATATACGAAACGAATAAAAACAGTTGATAATAAAAACTAATCATGTGTGAAACAAAAGCAAAAATGCCAATTTCATCACATTAACGTTAGAAATAAAATCAAACCAAAAAATTAGAATAATACTTGTTATATTATCTTTGGTTCTCTGCATCAATCCAGAGTCGGCCTACTTGTGATACTCATCAATAATTTCCTTTAAATTTGAAGCTCCAATCCACCTTCAAGTTTTAGAGGTATGCAGGGGAGACAAATTATTATTATTATTTTTGACATGGGGAGACAAATTAATTACTTAACATGGGTTCCACGAAATTAAATTCAGACTGATTTTGAAGCTCTGTAAATATTATATGACTAGCAGTAGTTGATTCCATTAAAGTATAAATAATAAACGAATCCATTTTCAATAATTTTAACAAATTGAAAAAGATCTCAATAAAAGCTAGCATTTATTCCAACAAACCACATGCTTCGAAATATGTCAACAAAATTATTCAATTTCCAGCACCACGAATCCTTACTAGATTTTCTACCAGTACTACTTTCTTCCTACAAAATCCACCTAACAGATTACACACCACCAAAAAATGAAAACAAACAAACAAAAATATCGAAAAGCTAAAATTCTCATCGAAATTCATTAAAGAAGAGAAAAATCACAGTGAGAGGGAGAGTACCGTTCAAGCGAATGAGAATCAGAAAAAGAAGTCGGAGCAGAAACTGTTAAAACAGTAGTGGTTGTTAAACAAAGCTGACTATATCACTGATTCCAAGTCTTTTTACTTCAAATTCTGCGACTTGCAACTTTTTGTTCTGTGTCGTCGTTGACGACTGATTTTTTTCCGGATCAAATGCCGAGCTAGCTAATTTGCTACTCTAGCCGACTCTAATTAAGTTACTGTTATATTATACGACGCGGTTGGTGTAAAAAGACATATTTACCCTAAGCAGGTAATATTTGGACAATTGAGAGTAACAATTGGGAGATTATTCGTTAATCACCCCGGCCGCGCCCCCCGGCCCCCTGCCCGGAAGAAAAAAACGGAAAAACTTTATTTTATCTATCAAAATTTTAAAAAATATCAAATTTTTAAAACTTTTTTAAGAATAGCTCTTTTCATCCTTAATTTTTTTAAAATTCTTTAAAAAAGTCTAAATCGATAGTCAATTGAAAGTTAATTATGGTTTTAGGCCATTTTTAACAACTTAAATTTAAAAACAACTTAGATAATTTAACTTATAAATTTATTATTTTATTAGGATAATCCGATAATTTAGGTGAAACTAACAACTATCAAGGATAAAAATATTTTTCTACACATTTTCTTAATATTGACCGTTAATTGACTAAAGATTTTAGACCTTTTTGAAGAGTTTTTAAAAAATTAAGGATGAAAATAGTTGTTCTCAAAAGAATTTTAAAAATTTGATATTTTTTAAAACCTTAGGGATTAAAATAAAGTTTTTCAAAAAAATTAGGAGATTATGACTTTAATGTAGATAGGGGTGCCCAATTGTGGCAAAATATAATAATAATGACCCATTTGTGTTGTTTATTTATTTATATTATAGGGAGGAGATTGATAATTAATTAATTTAAAATAAGTATGTTGATAAGAAAGAAAGCGATGAGTATGTCGCTTGTGGATCCTCGGTTTCTCATCACATAAGATAAATGAAAGTTTAATCATGTTTTGGGAGGTTGGGCTCATTATATCAACGGAAAGCTATGACATAAAATTTTAAAGAAAGTCATCTTTTGACTGATGTAAGTTGTAACCTTAACCGTAGGTTAAGTGTATTCTTCAAAAATTTTATTATATGTTTTTTAGGAAAAAGAATTATTTTTGACCAAATAAAAGTATCGTTTTATTTAAAAATAAAAAAAAAAAATTATTTAGTTTTATTCCTAAATAAAATTTTAGTTTTTATAGTCCATTTTTATCCCATCAAATGTATCACAAAGGTCAATAATTTAAATTCACATGTTTAAAATATTCACTTGAAATCTTTTTAATAATGACAACAGTCAACAAGACAAATATCGTTTAAATTTTTAAAATAATAATAAATTTTTATTATTTTATGGATTTTTTTTTATAATCTTCACTTTCTAGTTACATGTGGGTCCTGCGGTCAGGTTGGGTTAGATTAGCTCATGATGATTTGCATACCTTATCTATTCAAAAGGAGATTAATTTTTAATGTTCTTTGTTAATATTCTATTTTTAATATCTCCTCAACGACCTGGTTGCTTGTTCTACCTTTTCAAAATGTTCAAGTCCTAAAAGTCAAAAACTATTAAAGAATAAAAAACAAAGAAAAAAACTATTAAAGTAGTCTTTTGTACTATTTTGGTATTTAATACAATTTTAGGGGTGCGTCATTTGCCACTGATTAGCTTGTTCGGTTATATGAAATTCTTTTTTAACATAGCTAACAAATAGAACAGTCACTAAATGAAGACAAACATTTTTTTTTTTTAATTGTTACGTTATATTACTGAGACCGATCCAGAAAACAATCAAATTTAAGCGGAATTGAATACTGATGGTATGGCTCGAAAAACGGCTCCTATATGAAAAAAAGCGATCCACACATGTGTAGAAGATGACCCACAGATAGATGAAAGAAACATCAACTAGCTGCTCTCGAGGGATATAGAACCATCGTCACCATGGTGGGCTGTTCTTAATCAACAGCACTACTGCCTATTGACCACTAAATGAAGACAACTTGAATGAAGTACATACATGAGACATCAATTTTGCAATTTATTGGCTTAATAAGTATTTTTTTTTTTTATTTTTTTTCCTTTTGAAAAATAAAATATCAAATAGTGAAACTTTACCTACTAATCAATGGTACGCACACTTACCAAACTATGTATAAATTACAAGTTCATCCAAAGTGGAGGGCATTCTAGATAAGATGAATTGGATTTGAGAAAAGGGTGTGATTAGGTAGCCATAATTAGTTTGGATATGACTGATTATGTTTGATGTTAGATGTTGTCTAGTGTAAATGGTTTCTTAGTTCTTAATTTGCCCCCCAACAACATCTAGTGGAATGGTTTAACTCATGATTTGTAATTAACTAATTATTATTGTTTAGAATAGAAAGGTTTAGTTGGAAAAGCCGAAAAAGGAAGAAACTTTCAAGACAAACATGTTTTGTATGTCAACAGATAATTAGTTTTTTATTTATAATTCTAAAAGGGTTTTCTTTTGTGTTCTTTGAGAGGAGAAAATCTTTCATTGGTCCATCTCATTGCTCATGTGATAAGACGAATCAATAGGAATGGTAAGAAAAAAGGAAAAGATTAATAGAACAAGTATGAGAAAAATTGGCATTATTTCATAGATTTGTCTTACCACATCAATAGTGAAACAGAGTCATAAAATATTTTTTCCGTTGGCAGATGAACCATGCGAAGATCCATGCTAGTGACCCTTCAACTTGCCTTTAAATTTTAATTCCGTAAATATAATATTGAGATTAAGTTGGAAAACAGTGCAAGAAGGTTCCCTCTTTGGGAGATGAACAATGCAAAGTTCCATGCTAGTGGCCTTTCAACTTGTCTTTAAATTTTAATCCGTAAATATAATATTGAGATTAAGTTGGAAAACAGTGCAAGAAGGTTCTCTCTTTTGTTGAACACATTATAATTTTTTTATAAATGAATATGGATTCCTTTTATATTTCAACTTGGATTAAAATTGTGATTAACATTGATAACAATAAGATTCTAACTAAAGAAGTTAATAACATTTGCATATTGAAAAAAATATATAAATATGGTGGGGTTAGAAATTTCCACTGTGACCGACTTTTTGGGGAAAAAAATTTGTACATGTTATATTTGATGTAACTCAAGATGATACAAGGCATTTGAGTTTACTTCAAATTGATTTTATTGATAGAGTAATTTCCAAACATCATATTATGACTAGAGATTTAAAATGATCTAGTGCTCTTACATAAAGACACATATGTTTTATACAAACTTTTAATTGAACTCGTTATAACTTTTATTTATAAATATTAAAAAAATGAATATCTTAATAACATATCTCATAATTGATTTTGAGAGATCATAAATTATGTTTTAATAAAAATTCAATGAAAATTTAACGAACCAAAATAGTATGTAAGATAAATAAAAAATAGAAGAAACGTACAAAATTACATGTTGAATTCATACCAACTTCGAAAGTTACAATAAATTTACTGTAATTTCAAGATTTTCATGTTAAGTAGTTTAAGAATATAATATTGACATATTATTGTTTAAATAAATGAATCATTTTTATTAGTGTTGTTATTTGTTGCACTACATAAGCGAATGCTAATAAGAAGTATAGGAATTTTATTTTGCACGTTGTGGGAAGAAGAGTAGTGTTTTGTCGGAGATACACATGAAGGTATGGTGCAGGCATGACATAAAGAGCAAGCACATGTGTTGATGTTTGGTGCGCGTGTTCGTCTACATTGATCCAACGAGAGATGGACAACCCAGCCGATGTGGAGCACAATTGACGGCCTAGCCCTGACACAATCTCGATTATTTTTCAAAGGTGGATGCATGGTTGTTATTTGGCGCTTTCTATAGTTGTTTGTCAACAAATTAAAATCTCTCTCTCTAAACAAAATGTTGAATATCTGGAACCAAATTTGAAGAATAAAGACCCCTTAGGCTCCGTTTGACATGTGAAATTGGAATAAAATAGAATTGATTAGATTGAAATGAAATGGATTTGATTAAATTGTATTATAATGGAAAATCATCATCCCATATTTGGTAGAACTTAGGATTGTATTAAAAATTATACCATATTATGTTTGGTAGGTTAAGATTGGATTATAATAAAATTAATTTAAAATTTTTATTATATAAAATTAACTTTATGAAAAATCTAAAAAAAAAAAAAAAAAAAACAAATATCATCTCCCACAATTTATCAATATCAAAAACCACACGTCATCAATATCATTATAATTCATAATTCAACATCATCAACCTAAAGTTTATCAATATCATCAATCCAATTCATCAACATCATCATCTCTCATAACAACAACATCATCAACAATATTAAATCATCATAATATTAAAAAAAAAAAAAAAAAAACTCATAATAGAACCAGAATGAACCCAGAACCATCTAGTTTTGGGTTCGTCGAACCCAAAATTGATTTGGTTTTGGGTTTAGCGAATCTAGAACCTAGAACCAGATGCTTGTTCTAGATTTGTCCCAACTCAAAAGAAGAAGAAGAAGAAGAAGAGAGGGTAGAGAGGTTCCATGATGTGTGATGAGAGAAGGAAAAAAGGTTAGAGAGAGAGATAAATGGAGAGAAGAGAAAGAAGATGAGAAATGAAATCTCATCCCATCAAATAATATGGTTGTAATTGAGATTGAAGAATTCCAAAAGAATGAGAAAGGAATGGACGTTGGATTCAAATAATCCAATCTCATTCATTTTAATTGGTTTCCAAACATGATATTCAAGTAGTTTGGGATTTTTGAATTTCAATCTCATCTCAAATATTTTGTACCAAACACAGTCTTATGTTTACCACAGGTGGTATTGCATCTTTCGCAAATTACTACTAAAAGGATGGACTGAATCTGATATGCATCTTTAAAGAACTAAAATCAGATCCATATTGTAGTTTGTCTCGTGAAATCTGTCTAGGGACAGAAGTACAGTGAGGCACTTTTCATTAGTTTTAAAATCAATCATACGAAACAGTATGTAATTTTAATACTTGATTCATTATCTATACGGTCATAAATAAATAAGAACTAATTAATTCTTGTTGTTTCTAATCACTTTTCAAGTTTTGCCATGGTCGAGGAAAAAGTATTCAAGATATTTAATTTTCGTAATATCATTAATATGAATTTGGAAAATTTATTGCCAAATCCACTTAATGAATTTCATCATGTATATATACATATATGAAATAATTTTAGTTGTATATTTAATAAATTATAGATGAAATATAAAGACAAGACTTCTTTTCACTTGCTCTCCACCTAAATTGACCAACCCCTTCCCGCACAGCCCTCCTAAAACCGAGACCTTTAGGCTCCATTCGACGATGCTAATATCCAATATGCTCCACTTAATATGCAACAAATTTGGTACTGATGCTACCTAACAATTATTTTGTATTCTCCCTTTAAATGCTGCCACTTCTTTCCGATTTCAACTTTTTATCTTTTTTTTTTTTTTTGGAGGAATTTCCGATTTCAACTTTCACTGTTACAAACCACATGCCAATATCTTCTATCGTTTTACCAAAATTGGTCGGTAGCTCCTGATTAGGACAGCTGCGACCAAACGACCCATTTCGCTTTCATCATTCCAATAAATTTTATAAATCAATTTTTATAATCTGTAAGATCGTACATATTACTAAAATTTTACACTAGTATAAATTTAAATAATATTTTTCTATTATTTTTAAAGAGACGAGTTTGTACTTAGTTTTATTTAAACTTACTATTAATTATGTTTCTTTAAAAAAAAAAATTGTCTCTAGAACAAATTAAAATGCACATTAAATTATATGACATAGAACTTAGAGATCGGGCTTTTATTTTTTTATTTTTTTTTATTTTTTGGATACACTTAGAGATCGGTTTTAATTTCAAAGTTTCCAGTCTATTTTCAATACTGTTGATGACCTCCTCATTGTCTCGTGCCGGCTACTGAGTACCGACCATTTCAACCGCCGACTATTTTTTTTATTAATTCTTATTATTTTGTACGTATTGATCTTTTACCATGTATAGTGGCATGTCCAATGAGCTCACCTTGTGAAAAAAAATCTTATATGGGTGGTTCATAGTTCGTTAGATAACTTTGGTGGCAAAGTTATCTTGCAATTAATTTATTCACTCACGTTGAAAATTATCTTATGATAATATATGTTTGCTTAATTACCTACAAATTACTTTTTTTCTGTTTGGTTGGACCCATACGAATTATTGAAGATGTTTGTGTTTCTTCTTTACTGCCCCAAAAAAAAAGAAGCTGTATCTATTGTTTCAAAGATGACTTCCGCTGTTTTGGACCCAGAACAAACCATGTTTGAGTACAAGATACGGAGGACCACCTTTTTCATCAGCCTATATACTACCAAGTATAGACAACTTCTCCCAAAAAACTATGAAATTAGATTGTATGATTTTATTTATCATTATGAGACCAGAAAAGCACTACGCAGATATTTTATATTTTATTTGCGTTCTCATCATTAGCTTTAAAAGATTTTCATTGCTTTTGTCATTTTGTTACAAAACAAAAGCTCAACACGATATTAGTAGATGAGCTGTCTCTCTCTTAAATCTATATATAAATTTGCTTTTGAATGAACGCAAAGCAGACAAATAAACACTAGTGACTGTTTTGGACAGCCACCACCAATAATCAGTTCATTGGTGTATATGCAAGTTTCTTTACTTTTATTTTTTATTTTTAAAAATAATATCTTAAGTTTTTTTTCTTTTTTTTTTTTTTTAGGACAAAGAATATGCTAAGTTCTTTACTAAATGAATAATAACACGAAATTAGAATCATAAAGTCCTATATTCGAGTAGTCTACACCTGTCGGTTTATCAATTTCTTAGGTTTGAGTCATGATCAATTAATGCAACACACATTTTGAATTGATTGAATTGGAGAAAGAAGAAGGTGTGTTGTATGGGCCTACGTGCTTGACAGTTTTTACAGTTGTCAGCAACCATAAATGGGCAATGCATGCCAATGAATTAGTGCTTCTTTGCATTGCTATCCATGATAGCAGATCAACTTGATACAATGATTTTCTATGCATGTGTCGTGTCTGGTCCAGACTCTAGAATTTCTGTAGTTTGATTGATGCATTTCATGCCCCTTGGGTACTCATGTTTTGTACTGATCATCAGCGTACAGGGAAGAAATACAAGTACTTGCCATTTACGTTGGAAGACATAAAAGAGTGCGACACTTCATTTATTCTCCCCACATAAACTTTTTCAAATGTAATGTCGTATATATTATTAGTGCGTCTGCAAAATGAGAATAATATTGCTCAACTCAAAAGTGTGAGTTATGGGTTAACATGATTATCTTTACTTTCAATCAAATAATTAATATCAGATTTTGACCACTCATGCAGATTTATGTTATTGATAGATCAATTTACTTATTTATTCATTCCTGATAAAGATTGAAGCCATTGCACCTACGATTTATTTATTTTTATATATATTTAAGTGGGGTGGAGATTAACGTATCTGTTTTGGGTTTCTTCGTTATTAAATTCTGAAATTACAATACTTTTCAATTTCAAAATGTCGATGTCAAATCCCTCATCCTTTGCACCACCTTTTAATATAAACAACCCTAATTTAGTATAATAATGGATTGGATTCAAATAGTCTATGGTACTAAAAAAATAAAAAATAAAAATCCTCGTCCTTCTTTCCATTGGTTTATTTGTGTGCCAATTTTTCCAAGTAAACAATCGCCCTTTGAGTGGAGAAGCAATCACAATCCAATATCGTAACATATGAAAAATTAAAATTTTGGGATTCGACTAGGCAGATAATAATCAGGCATTCAATTTCTATACTGATAAGCTATAATAAATTGAAGAAAGGTATAAGATTCCTTTCAAATACGAACCGATAAGAATTACTATATCCTCATTAGCAGCCACAGGGTAGGGCTAGTGCTACCGCATAACTGTTAGTGGAGAAATAATTATTTGGAATTCTTAAAAATTTTTAGCCTTATTACATCTTAGGACAAACATAACTTAATAATTTAAAATTGGGTAATGGAACACTCCTAAAAAATTTACCTGAATTTATTGTCCAAGTGGTAATATCTATATTTATTCAAATAAATTAGTTATTTCAACTTAAAAAAATTATTCTAAAGTCTTTTTGTGTCTTAATAGAATGATTAGCGAATTAAATTGTTTTACAGGGGAAATAAGCTCAACATTTAATTTTAGGAGAAGCTCTTTTTAAAACTTCAACAGCTTCACAACGAGGGTGCTTTCAATTGGATTTTTCATTCAAACAGTGTTGATCCTTCTTAACAATGTGAAAAAGTAAACAACTATTAAACTAGAAGTTGATGGGAGTTCATTTAACATGTCACAGGGGTATCCAAAACGACTCAAAAAATTAACAAGCCTGAGTCAGACCTTACACTTACTTTGGGCCTTAAGTTCTAGCCCACATTAGAAATAAATTAAAAAAACACTTAAACCCTGGAAAAACCTCGCTCGACGGCAACATTGAGCAGCAATGGTGAAGGCGTATTTACGCTACGAACCGGCGGCTGCCTTTGGAGTGATCGTGTCCGTCGATTCCAACATCACGTACGACAGCTCAGGCAAGCACCTTCTCGTTCCGGCTCTCGAGAAGGTCGGCGTCTGGCACGTGCGTCAAGGCGTCTGCACCAAAACCCTAGCCGCCACCTCCAACTCCTCACGTGCCGGCCCCTCTCTCGCCGTCACCTCCCTCGCCTCCTCCCCTTCTTCCCTGGTATCTCTCTCTCTCTCTCTCTCTCTCTCTCTCAAATTCAATGTATTTCTGCAATCATCATTTGAATTGACAAAAGTCATATATATATACAAAACGTAGGTAGCTAGTGGATATGCAGATGGTAGTATAAGAATTTGGGACAGTGAAAAAGGAAGCTGTGAGACTACGTTGAATGGACATAAAGGTGCTGTTACCGCCTTACGTTATAACAATGTTGGTTCTTTGCTTGCTTCTGGAAGCAAAGACAATGATGTTATATTGTGGGATGTGGTTGGTGAGACAGGCCTCTTTCGCCTTCGCGGCCATCGTGACCAGGTTTCGTGTGGTTTTGTGTTTTTGTAATGTTGCTGGACTTGTTTTGATTTTATTTGATGTAGTTATGTGTGTGTTTGTTTATATGTTGCAGGTCACTGACCTTGTTTTCTTGGATTCTGATAAGAAGCTTGTTAGTTCGTCTAAGGATAAGTTTTTGAGAGTTTGGGATCTTGAAACGCAGCATTGTATGCAAATCGTCAGTGGTCATCATAGTGAGATATGGTCTATTGACGTTGACCTTGAAGAAAGGTATTTGGTCACTGGTTCGGGAGATGTGGAATTGAGGTTTTACACTATTAAGCGTGAGTTAGTTGATGGAGAATCTGTATCTGATGTTGGTGGAACTGATGTTGTTTTTAACAATGGGGACGTGTCATCTCAAGATAAATGGCAGGTTTTGAAGCAGTTTGGTGAAATTCAGCGACAAAGTAAGGATAGAGTTACAACTGTACGATTCAATAAGTCGGGCAATTTGCTTGCTTGTCAAGTGGCTGGGAAAACGGTGGAGATATTTCGTGTCTTGGATAAGGCTGAAGCAAAACGTAAAGCGAAACGTAGGCTTCACAGGAAGAAAGAGAAGAAAGCTTCAAAAGGGACAAAGGAAGTAGCTGAAAATGGGGATGCTACTGATGGAACTGAAGCAGATGGAAAGAACCCTGTGGTTACAGTCCCTGATGTTTTTAAGCTTCTTCAAACCATTCGAGCTGGTAAAAAGATTTGTTCCATCTCGTTTTGTCCCACTACTCCGAAGAGTTCGTTGGCTATGTTAGCATTGGCTTTGAACAACAACTTGCTGGAATTTTATTCTGTTGAGAGTAGTTCAAATACAAAAACTCTTGCCATTGATCTCCAGGGGCACCGCTCTGATGTCAGAAGTGTGACACTTAGTGCTGACAACACTCTTTTGATGTCAACAAGTCACAACACTCTAAAATTTTGGAATCCAAGTACTGGTTCTTGCCTGCGAACTATTGATTCTGGGTATGGTCTCTGTGGTATGATCGCTCCTAATAACAAGTATGCATTTGTTGGAACTAAAAGTGGAACAATAGAAGTCATTGATATCGGGAGTGGCACTTGCATTGAAGTGGTAGAAGCTCATGGTGGCACTATCCAGTGGATTGCTGCCATTCCAAATGAAGATGGTTTTGTCACTGGAAGTGCGGATCATGATGTTAAGTTTTGGGACTATCATGTCAAAAAGAAAACTGGTCAAGTGTGTTCTTCTTACCTTCTCTTATTTATAATTATTTTCTTTCAATTTAACTGCAGCTTTTATATTTTTCTGGGGATGGTGTTGGGGGATTTCCAAGTAAGCAAGTTTGTCCTGTCTTCTAGAGCATTATACTGTGTGATGACAATAGTTGAAAAAATTCCACTTTTCTATAATGTTCTCTTAATTGAGGGTCCACGTATATATCCACTGATATGTGTGACAGACAGGGATAAAGAAGAGGGTTAGTCAGATTTAAGTCCTCCCTTAATACTTGTGAAAGATTATGACACCATGATGAAGTAGAGACTACTTTGTATACGGAACTTAATGCTATATTTGTGTGTAAATATTAGTCACAATTCGTCAAGTTTGAATTTTCTCATAAATCTGAAATTGAAGTGTGACTAGAGACAGTGTATTATTTATCTAATGAATTTCTTGTTTGGATGCTGTGGTGCAATAGTGGTCTGTGTCTTTTTTCTTTTTAAAGTTTTTATATATAATTTTCTCATTTTTCTTTGAGTGTTTCTTTACTCTTATCATCTTTTACCTTTATATAGTTTGCTGAAAAATCAGAGCAATTCAAAGTTAAACTATGTACTAATTTTATGATATAAAATTCTTGCCTCTTCCATATATTGTATGTTTGTAATACTAGATTGGTTCTGTATGGTTTATAGGATTCCAAGCCTCTCATCTTGTCAAATGTCAGGACTATGAAGATGAATGATGATGTTCTAGCTGTTGTTCTTAGCCCTGATGCCAAATACATAGCCGTTGCACTTTTGGATTGCACAGTGAAGGTATTATTGCTTCTTTGACCTTGCCCAGTCTAAATTGTATTTTCATCTTCTGTTGATTCTATTTGATGGTTTCTTATCTTTGGTTGTTTTCTTTCACCCAAGTCATAAATTGTCATCACTTATTCTGTGACTTCTCTTTTGAAGCCTGCTGCATCTTAATAATTGTCAACTTTCCTTGCTATCTTCTTCATTCTTCATCCTTGTCTCTCTTAGTTTATGTCTCCTTGTGCATGACCATTCCTCAATCTAGGACACTGTCACTTCAGCAATATTCCTCCTTCCTAAAATCTGTGGAACTAACATATGACGTCAAGGGCTGGGGTGTATGAATGTGGATGTGGATGTGTTGGTGGTTTGGGTGGGGGGACTTACATTTTTCTAATATTGTATCACTTACAAATCAGCATGTTTCCTGTAATAGTCTTCCCATCTTTACATTCTTAGGATAAATTTTTTGTCCTCAGTCTGATTTCATTTGTCTTTGTCATTTTTGTTTCAATTAATATTTTATCGTTATTCTGAGCATATCTTATTTTGATGCATTTGTGTTAACTTTCTCTTCAGGTGTTTTTTGTGGATTCACTCAAATTCTTCCTTTCCTTATATGGTCATAAGCTGCCTGTGCTCTGTATGGATATTTCATCAGATGGAGATCTGCTTGTGACTGGCTCTGCAGACAAAAATTTGAAGATTTGGGGTCTGGATTTTGGTGACTGCCACAAATCCATATTTGCTCATTCTGATAGGTGCTTCATTAATATAAATAAATATTACATAATAATATTTACTTATGGGTGAAAATCCTCTTAACATGTTTGCTTATATGAGCTCTTTCTGTGGCAGTGTAATGGCTGTGCAATTTGTGCGCAACACCCATTACATGTTCAGTGTTGGCAAAGATCGCCTTGTGAAATACTGGGATGCAGATAAGTTTGAGTTGCTTTTAACTCTTGAGGGACATCATGCTGATGTTTGGTGTCTTGCAATTAGCAGCCGTGGGGATTTCATTGTCACAGGATCTCATGACCGGTCTATACGTCGTTGGGATCGTACAGAAGAGCCATTTTTCATCGAGGTACTTCCTTGTTTCTGCTACAACTTCATATCAGAAGAAGGATGTAGTTGTGGACCTTTTCGCCTGAGTAATCATGTTAAGATTTGGCTTAGTAAATGTTTCAAATTGCAGGAAGAGAAAGAAAAGAGGCTGGAAGAGATGTTTGAGGCTGATCTAGATACTGCACTTGAAAATAGGCATGGACCTAAGGAAGAACTCCCAGAAGAAGGTGCAGTGGCCTTGGCAGGGAAAAAAACTCAAGAAACCATTACAGCAACTGATTCAATTATTGAAGCCCTCGACATGGCTGAAGAAGAATTAGAGCGTCTTGGTAAACATGAGGTATACTTGTGTTTCTCTTATTAAACAACCATGGTAATTGGGTCCTCTTTACAGGTCTTTATATGACCAACTTTTGCATGTATCTTAAAATTGCTTGTTAGAAAAGATCATGAAAAAAAAAAAAATCCATACTTTGTGCTCTCCTCAACTCCACTACAAAAATAATAAGAAAATGAGTAATTGCTCTCAGTTTTCGGCAGTGGCATGTCAGTTTATCTGATTCTTCTTTTACAAGAATTATGTGTAAACTTTTGTTTCTCTTTTTTTTTTTTCCTTTGGAAAATGCATCATTTATTCTCAAATGAGTTAAGAATTAAATCTTATTGCTCTTTGTCGCTGGAAAACTAACCTACTTGTTATAGTTGAAATTTTTGCAAAATTATTTTGTCATCTTCTCAAACACAAGTTCTTCCTTTGGTTATAAGTTTTGTTCTGTGCCCACCCTTTTACATCAAATGCTTCACCTTCTGGCTTCCGAGCAATAATATGAAATGTCATGAAAACCGAGAGCCTCAAGCCAATAAAGATTGAGAAGGTTGACTTAAAAACAAGTTTCATAAAGTTATGGCGGTAATGACGTTAAAAATGACACGGTGAAGTGTTTGGGAGGAACAAAGTGATGCTTCGATCTCATTGTCGAGAATCTAATCATTATAATGAATATATGAGACAACTATTGTGTGATTTTGGTGCATATATACTGGATCTGATATTATATTATTTTTGTAATTTGCAGGAGGAAAAAACCAGGGGTATTGTTGCTGAATTTCAATCTGATGTCAGAATGCTTGGGCTCTCTCCATCTGATTATGTTCTCCGTGCAGTTTCAAGTGTTAACACCAATGATCTGGAGCAGACCTTGCTGGTAAGCAAGCGACAATGAATTCCTTTTCTTGCCTTCATACATTAAATATTATTTTCAAAAGAATAAAAATGAAAAGAATAAAGTTTTATCCAATTAGTTGGAGTAAAATATTATAAGTCCGTGTTGAAGAAATTATAAGATAGTTTTAGACATTTTCCTTGATCAAGCATTGATGTTAAAACCAACGGACAAGTCACTTTTTGCAAATTAACTTTCGTAACAGCTTCTTAAATTCCTTTGGCCAGTATTCGTTGATCTGTATGAAGCATCCCTGCCATTTGCTATTGGCATTATGGGTCCTACATTCATATATGTTCAGTGCATTAATATTTTAATATTCTGGGTTTATCTGAAGATTATTATTTTCTGTTGGGAAAAAAAGAAGTAAATAATTAAAAGAATTGTAGTGTGGCTGTTATTCTTTTATGCCTTGTGAATCTGGAGACTATTCTCTCATTAGAAAAATTGTAGAAAATAAACAAACTTGATCTTTGTTTGCTTCTGGAAGTCAAAATAACTTTGTCAAGCATACTGAAGATTCAAAGTTTCTGGGCGACTTGTGCTGTTGTGTGTTAATTCCTAGATTGATCAAGTACTTAAATTTTCCCTTTCTGTCTGTGAACCAATGTCCAGTTGATTATATGTTTCCTGTGCAGGCTTTACCATTCTCAGATGCTTTGAAGCTGCTCTCATACTTGAAGGATTGGACTTTAAATCCTGATAAGGTTGTCCTTTTGCTCTTACAATGCTACAAACTGAGAATACTTGCTTTCACTGCCAAATTTTGGTTACTCATGTGTCCCATCATATTATATTTTATTGTTTGATTTCTTGCCATCTCTTAATTTAACAGGTGTTGTGCTCATGAATTTTATTACCATGTTTTATTACTCAAAATTTCCTGCTGCCCCAAGATTGCAAGTCAAACAATCTTCTTTTTCCTTATTTCCAGAATTTTTTTGAATATGCTCTATGGGCACATTTATCTTGCTGCTTTATGTATAGGACTCGTATGTTCAAATTTCTTGATGACTATATACAGGTAGAGTAACTTAGTTATTCTGTTATGCTTTACGTACAGGTTGAGCTTGTTTGCAGAGTTGCTACAGTACTATTGCAGATACATCATCATCAGTTGATTACTACCCCGGCTGCTAGACCTGTGTTGACTGTTCTGAAAGACATTCTTTATGCAAGAGTGAAGGTAATGATATGGTTTTACGATCGACAATTATATATTTACTAGATGATTGGAGTCTACAATTTTTAAATTTAGATTATACAACTATTCTGTATAGTGCAGATATCAGCATTTTTATATTGATGTTAGCTAAATACTCTACTCTAATATTTGAACTTGGTTTACAGTTAATTAATTTTCTTATTTGGTGCACTGTCAGCAGTATAATTTATTTGATGTAATTTAGATCTGAGATTTTATTTAGTATATGACTGTTTGCATTAATATGCTTTGTTAATTTCCTTGGATGGGTTCCTGATCAGTTCCTGATAAAAAAATATTAAGCATTGATTCCTTGTGTGTTTGTTATATGGTTTAGATATCAATTTGGTACTCTTTTCTGTGATATAGACTGAATTTGAGAAATTGAAGCTTCTTCATTGACTAGATAGTACTTGAACTTGTATCAGGAATGCAAAGATACCCTTGGTTTCAATCTTGCTGCAATGGATCATCTTAAGGTGAGTGAATAAGTTAAATAGATCTCTTATGAACTTTGATTAGGAAAAGGCTGAGATGTATTTTTTGTCTTTGATTTCAGCAATTGATGGCTATGAAGTCGGATGCACTCTTCCGGGATGCGAAGGAGAAGTTGCAAGAAATTCGCTCGCTGCAATCAAAACGTTTAGAAGCAAGCGCAGAGACTAAAGCAGAAAAACGAAAGAAGAAAAAACAGAAAAAAATAAAGTGATGTGCATGCCTGGACATAATGCTGAGCAAGCTATTTTGTGAGCAATACAATACTTAGTGGCTTTCAAGGTAAAAATGTCTTCTACTCTGACAAGTGATATATGACACTGCCAAAATATCGATCGAGTTGACCAACACCAAGAGACGTACGTTGGATCATACATGAAAGGGGGAATAGGAAGACCACGTACCAAGTGTCCCCTTTTGCAGACCATCAAAGCCAACACATGAAATTTTGTTTCTATTTCTGCAGCTCAAAGCATGTAGTATTAAAAGAGGGTTTTTTCTCTTTCAAAAAAAAAGAGAGCGGTTTTGCTTCCAAATTTTGCTTCTTAATTATAGTTGTAAAATATGTGACAATTTATAAACTGAAGAAAAATTCAAGTTTTGCTGGTACAGAGGAAATTATCGATATGTTGTTGTATGAAATATTTATATAATTTTGTTATTTTATTTTATTATCATGAAGAAGTTAAGCTTGTTTTTGCATATGTGGTGATTGATGGAGTAGTTTTGAGGTTTTGTTAAATGAAATGCTGTAGTTTGAAGTCAACATAGGATTGAGTCTTAGCTGTGCTTGGTATCCGTTTTAAGATGTTCTGTTTGAAAATTATCTTTACAAATTGAAAATCGGAATGCTTTTCTTAAGAGATGTCATATTTGTCTCGATATTTGATCATAATTATTAAAAAAAAAAATTGTTTTCATTTTGTAAAAATATTTACAAAACATTCAACCAAACACGCTTACTTTCATTTTTCGTATTTGAAAAAAAAAAAAAAAAATTAAAAAAGGGATGTAAACACCATCTTATTTTTCTTTTCCTCTTCAATGAGCAGACATGAACGAGTATGAAACCCACTTCACTTGTCAGGGTCTTTATCCTATTGTGTCAGTCTACTAAATCTGCTTGTGAAGTTTGTGATGGAAACAGGATGGTCAGTAAACAAAACGGAAATAGAGAAAGAAAAGCTCAGCAAATTAAGAAAGCAGCTCAGCATCTTTTTATTTGAATACACTTGATACAGACCTCAATGTTTTTTTATCGAAAACGATACAGACCTCAATTTTATCCAGGGTCTACTCTAATTGCCATGAACTGTATAGAACCTACAGCTAATACATTGAACTATACTGCAGAAAGAATGCCTGGCAATGCCGGCAACTACCTCTACATGGCCGGCAAACATCAGAGTAAATAAAAATTCTTGACAATATTAAACAAGAGCAATAACCTAAAAGAATAAAAGATAAGAGCAATCTTGTTGTTCTCTACTTGAAGTTCTTGCCCTCGAAAGTCTGACCAAATTGCCAATTCTTAGGGGCAACATGCCATGAGGTCGAGTATCTGCCATCACTTCCTCTGACTCTGAAGGTCAGTGACTCACCAACCAGCATTGCATTGGTCTCCCACTTTTGACCCCAGTTTCGCTTCATTGGCGTCCATTTCACCTTGTCATGACCCTTCACATGCAATTCTACCACATCTCCAGATCCTCCAACGTTCGTTACTAGCACCAGATTGAAGTAAGGATTGCCCGTTATTGTAAACCGAATCCCTCCTTGCTTCTTGCATGGAACCCTGCAATGTTACGTACATAACTCAAAACTTGTCAGAACTTGATTTCCCTTCATGCAAGTTTACGTACGTTCTTTATGAGATATGATGACGGAATGAAGAAACTGAACCTGCGATATTGTATGGGAACAATCCCGCATTGGTGTTCGGCAATTTGAGAGAAAACAGGTTTAGCAATGTCAAAATGTTCCCGAGGTGGGTTGCACCAGCCACCGTTGTCACTTGCTAGTTGCGGGTTTGGAGGGCAGAGGTTGGTGGCTGTGACAAAGAGAGATGGTTGGCCTGGCTTGCACCATTGAGGGGAATTCACACATTTGATCTCATAACAAGCACCGCAAGTCGTGCCATTGTTAAACATAACTGAGCTTAATGCTGCTGTTTCCAGGCCGTAGCCTTCTTTAGCAACATCTCCGTAACCACAAGCTCCACCTACATAACATATACATGCAAAATTTTAACATTATCAAGGCTATAAAAATTTTTACGTTAACAACCCATATAATGAAATATTGTAAGGACGTGAGAGAGGGATGACATGATTATAGTCCGGCCTGGCCCTCTAATAAAAAATGTTATATGTTTATTTGTATACTTTTTTAATTAGAAAATTATGTGTAAATTAGATTGTATATAAATAAAAGAAAGAAAAATGGTTTTGGTATCAAATGGTATAACTTATACATATTCTAACTTAATATTCGAGTATAATGATAAAAACCACGACCAAGAATAATTTTTAACAAAAAATATTTTTTGAAAATCTTATATAATAGTAATAAAATAAGGACATTATAAGTAATCTTTAATAATATATATGTGGATTTGTGACTATTTTTATATGAAACAGTCACTCCATTTTGTTCTAATTGTTTGATTACACTATCCAAATTACTTGATTTTGTTACAATTTTTTATTAATGTTTTAAACTAGTCACCAGTAGTAAGTTTTCTAAGTATTGAATAATTTTTTTTTACCATGATATCCTTTAGCATCCTAACTGTCTTTGGACAAAATTTTGTAAATTATAAATACTTATGTTGCTCAAAATGAGTTTTCATGGCATATGTTACTTAATATGGTTTGGTAATAGAAAGTGACTACACTATAAATGATATTGAAATAAATCATTATAGAGATAATTCATTTACAATTTGAATCAATTAATGATAATTCTTAATTAATTTGATAAACACCTGCAACAGATAATTATTATTGCCTCAAAACAAATTTGAAAATTTGTCAAGAAGGGTAATTTAACATTGAATTATTGTTATGCATGAATTTTACTATGTATATTCCTTATCTTTGAACTGTCCACGTTGAATTGATGTCATCATATATATTATCAAAGAGAAACAAATGCTTTCGTGGAGAATCACTCAAAATTTTGTACTTTTATAAATTCTTAAAAAAGAAATACTTTGCAAATAATTTCTCGTTTCTTAGTTATCATTTAGCTAAAATTCAAATAGACTTGAACAACTTTAAAATTTTACCAAAACTCCTATCATATCATGAAAAACTTTCAATAACGTTTTGGAATTTGTCAAAATTCCTCTAAATTTGTAAAGATAAGATGAACTAAAAATTTTTGGAGAATTTATCCTTAATCCTATTTGTCTATTATATTCACGTGAGCCCAACTACTAGGCCCACGTACAAATTCATTGAAAAATGCAGAATTTGCGTAGGGTGCTGTTGGACTACAAAGACGACGGTGTAAGAGTTTGTTAATACTGATTAGCAAAATCTTACCAAATGATGAAGTGTCTCCTTCGTAGAAAGTGGCATGAGCATCCTTCCAAGGGCCAGGCTTGAAACTTGGTCTGCGATGCTTACGAATTGTTCTTTGAGAATGGTGTCCTCCCATTACATGGTGAGCTACATGATTCCATGCAGGCTGTACGTGCGCATCACAATCAGGCAACACAAGTGCTATAAGCAGCAATGTCGCTGACAAAGCTTTCAAAGGTGATACCATGGTTGTTTGAAATAAGTTATTGGCACATCCTTTGGTGTTTTTGTCTATTTAAAGTGTTTTTTGGTGGGGATAAATTGCGGTTCGATCGGATGTGCAGATATAGTGCTAGATTTTGTTATGCTATTGTTACATTTGTTGTGCTTTTCTTGGTCTTGGTGATTCTGGCCCTCAAAAGTGGGTTTTGTTATTTGCCCTTTGCATCTCCTTTAAGACAGCAGATATGCCTGCTATTTTTGGGATTTCAGGATTTTTGGTTGAAAAATTGTATACCCTAGAATGATTCTCCACAGAATCATAACAGATATTTATAAAACTTAAATTAAAGTTTATTATTATTATTTTTTTTTTTGGTAAAAAAACACTAACCATGAATTTAAATGTAAAAGGAAAAATTTTAAAACCCCACACGATAGTTTGTTTCCTTTTCCATTCGACCTCCTTTACATTGAAATTTACCCAAAATCCACCCTAAAGGTTAAATAAATAGTTAAAATAACCCGTGAAAGGACAAAAATAACTTGACCATTAAAAATACTGTCAACTCAAGAATATTGACCATTTGACTTGAAGGACTAATGGTAATTGCATTACTCAATTTAAAAACAAAAATTTAAAGAATTCTCTTCTCCCGTTTTTCCATCTCTCTTTGACATCTTTGTCTCTCTCTTCCTATCTGGATTTCAATCGCTAGAAACCGAAAAGTGACGACTAAAAATCTAGGTTTTTAGGTCGTTGGAAACCTAGAACATTTATCATCAATCATCATCGATCCAAAACAAAAGACATCATCAATTATTAGACCAACATCAGTTATCCATCAGCATCAATTACCATAAAAATCCAATTGTTAACCAATAACTACTTCGCCGACTTCAACAACGAAGGCTTTCCAACCCTGACAGTGAATAATTATATCATATTTTAATTTTTTTGATTTTTATATTTTTATATTTTAATATTATATAAATCAAGAGTAAATTTTACATTTTAACTTCTGCCATTCATTCCTGTACAGGGATTTTAGGTAAATTTCAAAATATAGTGATGAAATTGAGAATGAGGTAAACTACAGTGGTTTTTTAAGATTTTCCCGATTTAAAAATATACTTGCAAGCATAAATATATCATCTATGTAGAATGAATGAACGACAATGCATGGCAGAACTGTTGAAGACAATGAATAAGCACTTAACTTGAAGAAAAATCAGTTCATCTGCATTAAAATGTCATCACTTAAGTGTAATATGTTGCATAATGAAGGACGAATGTGAGATTTTGACACGGAAGCGAGTTTATTGCATAAGATGAACCTTTCCAATATTTTAACCTATTTGTTGTCAACCTTGTAGGACTGAATGTAGGTAGAGCAAACTTAGGACCAGAGACTCATACAGGGGCAGAGGATTGCCAACACCCTCATTTTCACCAACCAGAAAATCATACGCTTAGTAGCGGTGTATGAGTTGCTTGTATGCATCCTTATTCTTCGCATAGTAATCAATTTCTGCCTGCAAAAGATGAAGTCACATTTACCATTGTAAACTTGTAACTAGCACCTAAGTAAACTTCAAAGCGACCACTGTGATTCTCTTCCTTAAGTAATCACCAGACACAGAAACCAAGACCCAAGCCCCAAAACAATACTAGAATAATTTTTGTTAGCCAACCACTGGAGCCCAAAGTGAAGCCCAAATATGGAAAAAAAAAAAAATCAACTATCAAATGCAAAAGGCAAGAGATGATCTCCGTTAGATAACTGTTGGATTTCGTATTAGGCAGTGACTGAGAAATCATTTCAAGTGACTACTGACTTATTTCACCAGTCAAAAAGGCATAAATGGTGACAAATTCACCTTCATAAATCACAACACGCATGCTTCTAGTCTGTTTAACATCAAGTAAACTTTCAGTCACCATTCAAAATCATATTTTTCAAACGTACCTTGCGGACTCCTTTTATGGCGCCCAAAAGCTTTTCACCAATTAATTCATGCAAGACATCATCTTTCTTAAGAGCTTCTAAAGATTCTGATAATGATCCAGGCAGTCTTCTGAGTTTCCCATCAAGACTGGAAGGGTTTGCTTCTGTTTCATCAATACAAAACAATGCATCAAATTGCAGTTTTTTTTTTTTTTTTTCACTCAAAATCGAAGTATTGAAGTATAACATTCTTTAAGTAGGCATTTAACTAAAGACGATCATTGCTTTCTTCGACATTAAAATTCACAGATTGTAGGTACAAGAAAGATTTTTTTTTTTTTTTTTTTTTTTTTTTAAAGTAAAGAAGAAAAAGTTAAAATATAGGCATTATTGGGGTAATACATACACAACTATTAAACTATAGCATCAATGTTCCTTTCTGCAGCTATTCTAATCTTTGAAATACAAATTCTCTAATGCTCAGTTTGAAAACAAACCACTTATTTTTCTTCCTAAAGGTGAAGAGCCCTATAGCTGGTTGCTATTGACGAAATTAACATCATCAATGTATAAGATATAGCTGGTTGAAAAATGATATGAAGGAAAAACAATGGATTTAATTGAGAAGAAATTATGGTCCATTCATCAACAAAAGACTACCGTATTATCCTAAGTATAAATAAATAATGAATGAAGATACATAGGGTAACAGGTGCCAGGTGTGGGGCAGTAAAGGGGTTCTATAAAGGAACATTATAATTAACAAGAATACCAAGAAAAAAAAAATGGAAAGGCTGTTTGCTTCTATGCCTGCATATTCCTGTCTCATATTTTATCAAAAAGCAAACAAATTACACACAACTTTGTTCACGAGTAAAATGAAATTTTACTTGGATTGGATCACTACGTAAACTGTAAATAGCAGAATTAAAAATGATATATATAAAGATACTATGAAAATTAATGTGTTCGTGGTATGAAAGATGGTTAATAAATACCTATAGGTTCAGGCAAGCGAAGAAGCCTCCGCAGGCCATCAATGCCACCGGCAATAATAGCTGCCAAGCCCAAGTGTGGATTGGCACAGCCATCAAAAGATTTTATTTCAAAGTTGCTCACTATGCCATCTTGAACTCCAGGCGGACATGCAGTACGTAATGGAGCTTCTCTATTCTCTTTTCCCCAGCATTGGTATGCTCCACTCCATGTATTGGGCTGTATTCGATCATAACTATAGACCAGCAATGGTAAAAGATGCTTGTAAGAGCAGAAAGTCCACATAACACATTTTTAAGCATATAGCTAAAAAATTATGGTCTGGGCAGTATGATGAGACCTTGCAGTTGAGCAATTTTAAAAGTTTAAAGTTATTGGGAAATGCACCATTGAGGTGGGGGTGGAGGTAGAGTCCTAAAGATATCATGCACTTAATAAACATAATTACATAATGAGATGAGAAAATAAAACTAACAAAAAAGGTTGTGATAATTTCACGCTTGGCCTAGCCCGGTGAATATACTATAATTTATATTTTAAATAATTTTCTGATTTACAATTACTTTTGAATCATATATACAAAATCTGAGAAGTAATAGTTAACATGTTCTGTTTGTCACAAGAAAAGTCATTCTTAGAAATAAATGCAAAAGTTTTTTCAACTAGTAGCTAACATATTGAGCTACTGGTATTTTTTTGATATAAAGTAAAAGGAGATCTTTCCTTGAGATTAACTGTAAAACTAATTGTTTTAGCTGCCATGAAGCAGATTTGATCTTTTGAAAAAGGTAACTCACAAATTTATGGATGCTCTTAAGTACATGCTTCACCCTCTCTGCAAATGGAGCAAGTAAGAAACGGATTTTTGAATACCAAAGACTAGAAAATGGCTACAAAGAGATGGAAGAAGAGCATCATTCTTACAAATGATACAGAGAGAACTTAATTTCAGATTCCAGATGAATATAAAGTATACATGTCAGGCTGATATCATGCAAATGCATAATAAAAAATGAATTTATATTAAGATATTTCAGAGGACAGAAACTTTACTGCATTTGACAAATACACTTGTACAAATCACTTTGATTATGCATGTTCATATGTTAAGTTCCTCAGACAGTAATTAACAAGAGTGGCACATAATTAAGCATGATATGTGAAGGATACCTATTTGGGACAGGGGCCGTGAATGCCAAAATAGAAGGAAGATGGTGTAAAACACCGGCCATGAACTTCCCCCCAACATCAGACATTCCATGACGAGAGGAACCACCCGATGCCATAAAAACATTTTCTCCATTCTGCCACAAACTTATATGCACATGGGATCCAGAACCAATGTCATCTAAATCATACCTAGGCAAAATGAAGAGATCATTGTGTTATGTAATGCAATTACTGTTCCCTAGAATCAAAAGGAAAAAATATTAAATCCAGAAGGCTAGGACATGATATCAGTGCAAACATAACAAAAATTACATGTCCCAGGTTCATCATCAACCGAGTAGATTAACTTGGATGATGGGAGCAAGTCTAGAACAATGAATGTGATGCCTTCCAAACAAATAGGTCTTATAGCAATTAAACAGACTTCTCAACTCCAATAAAATCAAATCTCACAGGGCAAAGCTAGTATTTAGTTGAAATTTTGACAAAAAGTTGGCTACCCTGATGGACATTAAATAATTTTAAATGAATAAAATCTTTATATTAGTAATTGCTTTCTCATCAGAATTTAATAATTGATGAACAATCTAAGACCTTTTCGTAGATTTTAACCTCTCATTACAATTAGTAAGCATCTATCATTGTGAGAGAAAATCTGACATACACCACCAGCATACAGAAAACAAAAAACTAAGGAAAAAAAAAAGTAGGCACCTACTTAGGTGCAAAAGTTGCCAACAGCCCATGTTTCCTTGCAACAGCCCTTATAACTTCACGGGTGAATATTAAATTATCAGCAGCACTTGTACATACAGTGTGCCCCAAAGCCATTTCAAATTGACCTTTCCCAGCTTCTGGATGTAACTACACAATTTTAAAAGAACAAATGAGTTAACAAAAGCAAGTCACAACCTAATTGCAGCAGTACACAAACTCACACATGAGAGCAGGAGAGAGAGGGGCAACTAGAGAACGTAGAGCAACATGCAGTGAAGTGCAACAGATGTTTCTGATGAGAATGAAAGGACTAAAGAAGCGGAACTAACAATGTTATTAAACATGTAGAAACTAGATTATCATTTCATTTACAAGATTGATGAAATTGATAATGATAATACATGCACGCTTGCCATGAAACGCAAACACTAGTTATTGGGACAAAGAAGAAACTTCAATTCGATAACATATCATTTTTAGTGCTACCAACAAAATTATAATATTTAAGCTACTTGAATGTTATAGGGTGTGCACATAATGTATCACACACATACAGACATGCAACAATCTTCTATTTTTTTAATTTATTTTCTCACATAAAAAGTAAATGAGAATTTTACAAACCTCAGCATATAAATACTACTCTTTTGGTTAGAAAGCAAAAACTTCTAGTGTGGATTTGGTTGACTTCTCCTGAACTCAGCTCTTCGTAAAGACGATGCCAAGTGTTTATTCTTATTATTAGTAGGAAACGTCTTCCAGAATCCTAGGAAACGTCTTCAGAATCCCTCCCACAAAATTCCTTGTTTGGTAGGCAATTTGTTTACTCAGTAACACTTTCTCATCAACAAAATAGAAATTTGATGTTTCGAAAAAAAGGAATGCATATAATTTACATGTGTGTTTCTGGTCATGTGGTTCATATTGACGCAGCATGTCTGTCTGTGTACATTGATTACTATGGTTGGAATATGGGACTGCAATGACTGAGACTTCACAGATCAGCAACTGTATTGATGAGGAGAATGGACTTCTGATACTAAAACACAGTTTGACATTGTAACAATGACAAGAATTCCTTAACTTGTGTTCACTAAATGTGAAAATTTTTTAGATTACTTTGAAATTAGACACATTGACATAAAAGAAATTAGTTTCTAGCTGGATGGGTCATTGCATGCATATGCTCTCAGCAGCTCACGCATGAGATTTGAGACTTACAATGGACTTCTGTTTTAATATTCAATGGATATACAATGGACTTCCACCAAGTCACAGCCAGTCTCAACAGGGTATCAAAATTCAAGAGGCTCAGCAGAGTTAAAACAATAGGTAAAATATAACATTACCGATCTCTTATCAACCAACCAGAATTAATAGATATAAACATAATTTGCATCAAGATTAAAGTCATATACATTGTGTATCAACCCAGCACAATGTCACAGTATCAGTTTCAATAAAGATACTTCAAATGATGTAAACGTAACCATCAGCAACATTCTAAGTTTCTTCTCATACCTGTTCCACTGTAATATTCAAGGAATGAAGATTTGCAACCACTTCATGAAATATTGGGGCAACAGCATCATATCCAGCTGTAGAGCAGTACGGTGTTGAGTCAATCGGCACCCACTTGTCTTTCCCTTCACTGCAACAGTTTGTCAAACAAATTGAATAATAAATTAAGTGTTCTGAATAGCTATGTGTATGACAATAAGACTTAAATAATATAAGTTCACGTACCTTGGAACACTCTTCAAGAGATAGAACTCATTTTCAAATCCAGCATTCAGTACCTGCATACATAGCATTAGAAAATTAAGCATCAAAGTACTTCAGTTTCAGATGTAAAGCATAAAAATAGCTCACGCACCAAGTTAAATTCTTCTTTTAGAACTTTTGAAACCCTTCGTAAGGCCTCTCTTGGGCAATATTCCCATGCTTCACCAGGTTTAAGATGCATGTCAGCTAAAACCATATCCTCTTGTTTTTCCCTATTGAGGAAGCAAGTGACATCAACAGTAATCAAGGTTCTCAAACATCCTGAATCAGATAACTTTTAACAAGTAGCAATTTAACATTTAAATGTTAAATTGAACCAATACACGCTTTCAGGTTTCTCACAGGCAGTACATGTAAATTTTTATTACCAGCGTATCCTGGAAACAACATACCATGGGATTCTAAATCTAGTCGATAAATCAGGCAACAATCTGATCTCACCCGTTCCAGTCAGATTAGTCTCATCAGCCGGGACCATCAACAGCTGAAGTCATTCCCATACATGCAAATGTCAAACCTACACCATTCTTTGTAACAACATCATTAAAGCGCTTTGTTGGGACAACCTGAAATTTTGTTAAAAAAAAATTGAGAATTATTATCAAATTGAACAGTCTAAATATACCTGTAGGTTGTAAATAGACATGACTTGGATAAATTACTTTCTACGAAGTACAACAGAAACTGAAAACAAGAGCCAAACTTAAGGCAGTGTCATATCTGTGCCAGTAGCAACTTTTATCAAAATCTAGATAAACTAAAAAGATACTACCTAAATTGTTTCCCTCGTAATAACATAGGATATTCAAGCCAACTTGTCTACCAGAATCAAAGAGGTCATTCAATGGATTTGCTTTTGTCCAATTATTATAAGGCGAAACAAAAGAGAAAGGACAATAAAAGCAAAAAGCCAAAAAGTTCAGTATTTTTAGCTTCCACGTTTCACAAACACCACAGAGGCTTTCATATTCTTAACCGGTCAACAGAAGTGTCACAGTTCAACTTCTAAACAGATGTATGAAGTTCTCCACGGAATACTGACATCCAAGTTCAATAGATAATTAAGATCACAAGAGAACTCACACGGCATCTGTGTTGGCCAGATGCATCAACCCATATAACACGAACAAGTGATGCAAAATCTTCTGGGGCATCAGTCCCTTTCTTCACAAAGTTGGAAAGCAGATTATCCTTTGAACCAAGAGATTGCACATCAAGATTAATCTTGTAAAAATGAATCGCATTCCGAGCACAAATGTCTTTAGCTGCTTCAATTGCCTCAGCAATCGATAGATCACCGTCAATGCATGCATCTCGGAGAACAGAGAATAGAACTTCACGTGCTCTTTTTGCACCTATGAAGCAAGAATGGTATATTGAGGCAATCATGGTTACAAATAAGTGTATTTCCATCAAATCTGAGGACAAAAATATACATCAATGTTTTCATAAAGACAGCTAACTCTCAAGGTCCACATCTCAGTTAAATATCATGCAGTCTTATTGATGAATGAATCATGAAAGACAATATCAAACAAGTATAAGCATCTATGATAATAGAAAAAACAAATTAAAAGCATACTGGAAAGCATAAACTTTCATACACAATTTTCAAGCAAAACTTATATATGATTGTGTCTGGGTAAGAGATCAACAGAAATGATAACTTTTACAAACCTAAGTAGTAAGTTTCAGGAGATGCATAGCCATCAGTGCTGAACATGACCTGCAAGTATTATTTATATCTAAATTAATTGTTAGTAGAAACTAAACAAATTATGTATGCATGAAATAGTGATAGCATGCTGCATCTTTCAACACAAGTGGGAAACTAGAGACGTCATTTCCAATGACATATTCACAAGTAAAGAGAGTTTTAAAACAGTTAAAAGCATATACTGAAACAATATTACAAGATAGATATATTTAAGGTAACATTTGGTGAGAGAGACAGGGAGAGAGAGAGAGACAGTAAATACAAACAACAAGGTTCTTGTAAAAAAAATAGCCTCGATTGAAGGAAAATTGTAAAGTTTTACAAGGGTTCTTAAAAACAAAATATACATATCTTCTTTTAATAGTTTCCAGGAAATTAGTTACAGAAAAAATTAAGCTACTTATGTATCCTTGTTAAGGAATTTACCAGACTACTCATACTTACTGTATACAGTACTGTTTTATAGCAGTTCTGTTTACTAAGTCCCAACTTTCTCTTTAAAAATTCTCACATGCAAATGTTGTCACCTTATTTACTGGGGCTAGCTCTAAAAGTTCTTTTATAGAAGATGTCATCCCATGAACGCTAAGCTTAGGAACTGCCAACCCGAAATCAAGGTACACCTGAAAGTAAGAGCATTGAATTATTTGCCGGGAAAAATTTACTAGCTGAACATGTGAAACACACAAGTAAATAGGTAAGGTGATTCAATGTAGATTAAAATGTACCTGCTGGTAAACAGAGGCTAGATATGATGCTTCCTTTGAAAATGGGTATGATGCATGTAAAAGCACCATACGACATTTAGAAAACCTCTTGTCCTCAAGAACCTTACGGAGATGCAGGGGATTAGCCAGCCGTAAATCCAAATCTTTGTCGCCAAAGCTAGTTGTGAGAGAAAAAGGATAATTATTAGACAATAACCAAAACACTAAACAAGTACACAGAGTCCTTTAATGATCTTCTGATATAGCCTTTCATAGGAGAAGAAAAAGAAGCATGAATCCTAAGCAGTATATGGGAATTCATAGAAATGAAATGGGTCAAGGCTGGGTTCCCTCCCTCACATGAAGATGAAAATTAATTCCATTCTAGCTTTATGCCATTTTAGTTGTTTTTCGGCATTTACCTGAACATCCATGTAATAAAACAGTCTTCAAAAAAATCATGTAGAGGTTAACTACAGCTAACTACATACTGATATTTTTTTAATTGAACAATTCCAACTTCAAGTTTTTAATTCTTTTTCTATATCTTTTAGCCATGAATCCAAGCATAAATGGGAGTCAATTTAAATGAGAAGTTTCAATTACCCTGTGTGTATTTGCAATGGCAAATCAAAGCTCACAGCAGCCTCCAAACTGTGAGTGAAGATGCAGTCAATAAGGCTTTTATTTGTGATGCGGACAGGTTTTCCAGCTGAAAAAAGAAAATGATTAAAATATCCTGACAAATCTAGAAAATTCTCAATCAATATGCTAAACTCACCACGTAAAACTTCGCAAGACCTTCCTCAGCATCTCTTTTAGTTACATGTGTATTAATTTCTAAACCACTGCGGTACGCCGCTATGCTTTTTAAGCCAACAATTTTATCAGCAATTGTAATGGAGATTTTAAGGAAACCAAGCAGTGAAGCTCTTCCTGTCTAACTACTTCCATCTTTAGAAGATAACACAATAAAATAGCAATTTCGAAAAATTAAAACTATGCTTAGACAAATTTGACTACCGACAACTATCTTGCAGTTATGGAGGACAAGTGGACAGGGGAGGAAACGATGATTCATGGTGGACATATTGAACGAGCAGCACACCATCTAGAGCCATTAAAAGTAGCATACTAAAAAATGTCTATAAGCAACTGAAAGGATATGACTTCAACTTTTCCAAAAAAGTTTCAATGAAAAGATCCAATGTCCAGGGAGATCCATCTAACTTATCCTGTAAAAAAGACACCCAAAAAAGGTTATAACAGAAATGATATAGCCAAAAAGTCAGAACAGAAAGCATCTCACTTGATCAAGAATCTCCTCAGCCAGAGCTTCAATTCTCAAGATTCTACCAACAAACGGAACAAACCTCTTGTGCCACTCAAGGTCATGCTTCTTGTCCAACTTCAATCCATCATCGACGAGTACAGCGGAGATGTTCGCAGCCTCAAAACATACTGAGCTAATAGAGTCCAACCCTAACGACCTGCGATACTCTTCAACAGCTTGCAAGGATGACTCACAGCCATATAGCGCAGCAATATCCCTCAAATTTCTCTGCCACACCCAAATCACTACAATTAGACTACATTTTCTTTAACCATCAGATTAGAGAGCGAAGCGAAGGATGAGAGAGTTGGAAGTTGAAACCTTGAAGGAGAGAGAGTGAGATGCGTAGGATAAGGCGTCGCCGTTGGCTTCAGAGAAGGAATTGATGAAAGCGAAGGAAGAGTCCAAGGCCACTATGTTGTGAGCGTGACCATCCACTAGCTCCGTCTTCTCCATCGCTTCTCTCAGCTCTCTCAAATCCATTTACTGTTTTTTTTTTTCCAAGACTCTGGTTGTTTGCTCACAAGGAGCAAACGCTACGTATTTATATATTCCATCGCTGGGGCGGGTGACGACCGTTCAAGTCTGGCATTTAATATTTATTGCTTTGTTTTCTGACTCCTGACAATCTTTGAATTTTTGCCTCCTAAATTTACGAAATTAATTAATTATATTTTTATTTTGTATTATTACTCTTGCTCCTTGCATCATCTTTTGATAAATTCAGAGTATTGACATAACAAGGAAAGCTCCTTTTAGGTAATTATTATATTGTATTATATATATATACTTGGAATTCGTTCCGAAGATACAGTAAAAAATATAAGGTAATCTCTAAGTAAATATCGATATGTGTATAGTGGTATATCAGAGCCTTCCCCATTCTGTTTCATGTCATGTATATGTCTGAGATCTTATTTAAAACAAGAGCTTGACATAAATATTATTTGTTATATCTTCATAAATCTTTAAAAGAGCAAGCGATACTTGTTTTCGCCTATGAGCTGGAAGAAGCTATTTACTAGTTAGAAAGATATATAAGACAGATTCAGCTTCAACTTGAAGTTGAGGTAAAAAGAGGAAAATCTGTTTAAGAACTTTAATTCCTGGATCGATTCTTTCAACTTTTAGGCCGAATATCTGGGTCCAATTATTGGGATAAGAACGGTCACGTAGTTGTCGGGTAGCCGTGTGAAGGTGTTGTTGGCGTTATAAGTCGTTGATCCAATATCTTCTCGTTTCACATGAAACCAGAAAGCCATAACCAGAAGAAGAATGAATGATGTTCAGAAGTCTAAGTTCGAGGTTCAGAAATTCTTCCTCTACTCTCAGCTCATCCTTAGATGATGAAGTAGGTTGTTCATCTTCTGTCTTTACATCTTCTTTCTTTAAAAATAAAGAATTAGTTGTTATCTCAGACATAGAGCGACACTTATAAAATTGAGATATTCCTAAAATAGATTCCTCAAACATAAATAAGAAGAGTCACTTTAGGGTAACTACCAACTATATAATATAAATGGTAAAAGAAATTGTCCCTATACAAGACAATATGGTTGAATTCCAAATGTTGCCCTCACAACTCTTCAAAAATGATAGAAAATTATATAAATATGGCCATATTAGTTTTGTGAAAATAGCCATCAAATCCTTAACTAGAGAAGGATTAAATACTCTATTACTAGTATGTGTTAGGGATAAAAGACATAATAATTTCAAAGATTCCCTATTTAGATGCATACAAAGTGATTTTAATGATAGCATTGTATATTTTGACTGTGCTCCCAATCTTTCAGTCAAATTGAATGATAATAATGCAAGGAATGCATTAATCTTGAATCTCAAATTGAGTGGCTTTGATATGGCTCCTGGAACAAGCAATTTAGCAGTGGTATATAAATTTTTTTTGAAAACCATGCATACAATAGCTTCAGAACTCAAATTTGAGAGCTTTAATAAGAGATCCTTAGCTAATATTATGTCCTAAGAACCTAGTACCGATTTCGAACTGTTTTATTTTTCTAGAGGACGCTACCAAACCTTCCTTTTTTATTGTTTTAAAGAATATTTAAAGGTGCTTCCAATACTGTTCTAAGGTTTCAAAGTATACCAACACATCATCTATATTTACGCTTATGAATTGAGTATAATTATTGAATATCTCATTCCTAATCTGTTGGAACTCTGAAGGAGCATTTTTGAGACCAAAAGACATTACATTCCACTCATATTGCTCAAAAGGAACTGCAAATGTTGTTTTATATCAATATTTTTTATCTATCTGTATTTGCCAAAATTCGCTCTTCATATCAAACTTTAAAAAGATGTTGACATTATACAGATGGTTCAACAAATCCCTTTTATTTGGTATGAGATATCTGATCCATCTAAGAACTTTATTGAGAGGTTTACAATTGATTTCCAATCTTGGAACCCCTCGCTCTATTTCTGCTGCATTTTCAACATAGAAGGCTGGACAAGACCATATGCTTTTGCTAGGTTTTATTAGGCCTTTTTCAAGCAGATCTTGAATTTCTTTCTTACAAATCCCAAGATGTCTACCATTCATTTGTATGGGCCGAGCCTTTCTAGGAATTTGTTTTTCATTAAAGCTAGGCTCGTAATGCAGTTGGATTTGCCTTTTTCTGACCCAAAAGGCATTTGGAAGGGTACTGCAGACTCATATTCAAGCTTATATTTGAACGCTTGAATTTGTTGCTGCATTTCTGGAGATTTTATTTTATTTTCTATATTCTTACCCTTAACTTCCTTCAAGAGAGAGAAGAGAAACATTTCCTTCTTATTAATTCTGGTTTTAAGATTGTGAATTTCTTTATAGATGGGTGTTTAGACAAAATCAAATTTTATTATCTTTCTATCCTTTTCCCATTCTAGACCTTCATTAGTCACTTTAAGGAGATACAACATTGTTAAAAATGGCATCCGCAGTATGACCGTTTGATTGAGGTCTTTGATCAGAATGAAAGGTGTCTTGAAATATATTCCTTGATTATAAACCATAACACTAGAGAGTTTACATTTCATAGCCATTTTGCTACCATTTACGGTGTTTAGGACCTGCATAGTTTTTTTGAAAAATTTTGTGGGAATGATTCATTCACTGATGCAATTTAAATTAGCTCTAGAATCTATTAAGGCTTCCCATGTAAATTTGAATTGTTGATCAACTATTATTGTGACATAAGTATGTCATTTTTGTATGACTACTTTGTTAAAAGTATTGATAAACTTTGGATCCTTCTCTTCGTCTTTTGTTAGGGGCGATTGAGAGGATTCTCCTAATTCAAATTGTTTTCCTTCAGAAAGCATATTGTTGAAGGATATTTCTTCATCTTCATCATTCTCTAAAGGTATAGTATAATTTTGTAATTCAAGAATTTGAACTATTTGTTTTATGTTTTTGAGTTCTTTCTTAAGTGTTTTAACCTCTTATTTTATATCTTGGACAGTAGGTTCTCTTTTGGCTATGAAGTTACGAACTTTTTCTATTATTTCATTATAAGAATTCGTATATTCCGTAAATTTAAAGGTGAAATTTTTAGACTCTTTATTTTGCTGAGCCAGCTCAATATATTTTTCAAAAGCTTTTCTGTTTTCTTCTGGATCTATTATTTTGTCCATTACATTTAGAATGAGATTATGCTCTGCTATGAGAACATTGATATTTAGCCCATTTAGTTCCAATATGGCTTCATAAGAGTCGTCTTTACAAACACACTCTTTTTCATTATCAGTGGATAGGGACAAGTTAGAAGAAGAAGAAGAGAAATATTTTATTAGATTGATTTCTTCTTTAAATTCTTCTAAAGAGCTTTTTAATTTAGAAAACAAGATTTATATTATCTTATCTTGTTATTCTAGATCTTCAATTAAGGCTTTTATTTCATTTACCTTTTTATTTCGTCTGCATCTATTTGCATAATGACCCTTTTTTGCACATTTAAAGCATATAAGTGCTTTTGAGGATCTGGGTTTTGCAGACCTTTTAGCTTTTTTATAATATTGACAAGCTTCTTTATTTTTTAGGAGACCTTTATATTGTTCACTTCTTTTATCAAGATTTTTATCAAAATATTTCCTTTTCTTCTTCGACTTCCATGGCTAGGAATCAAACTCATATTGCTCACAAAATTCTCCGAAGGTTTGTTTTCCATATAACTTTTCTTTAACCATCTGCTTTTGAAGCTTGATTTCATTGCAGTGAGCTAATTTTTCTGTGATGACTTCAACGGCTAGTTCTCAATAGGTGTAGAGATGATAAGCCATCACTTCACCACATCTATCTCGAATCCTTTTTCGGACTCGTTCTGCAAAGAAGGGTAGAAGCCTTGATATAAATTTTTCTTTCCAAAAGTCATTGTTAGCATCCTTTTGCAGGAAGACTCTAGAGAAGAAGGAGTCTTTGTACCACCGCAAATGAGACAAAGAATTACATTTTAGGTTTATTAATAATTTTTGAGTTCTATCTTATACAAGACCAACTCCTCCAATAAAATTTGTGATGATGGTGCAAATAAGAGTGTTCACACTATTATTCTCCCGTCGTTTTATCATAAGAGTATATGAGAAGGAAGCTTCTTGTTTGACAAGTTTTTTGGCTAATATTTGAACTTTTATTGAATCGGGTATAAAATGATCTCACCAGCCTTGTAGTTGTCCTATAAACCCTGATGGCCTGATATTATACCTGAACATATATTTTGTTCAAAATTTCCTTTTGTTCTAGCAGTCTGTGCAAACATAATCATGTGTTTGACTATCATTAATATGTGTCTATCTAACTTCTATGTTCCATTGTACTATTTGATTACCACTATATTTAGCTTATTCTTCCTTTAGATCTTCTAAATCTATATCTAAAGGCGAAGGCCTTGGGTAATATGTTTTGAAATAATAGGTTAGTTGCGGAATCTTCAAAAGTGTTCTATTTATGTTGTCATTTATAAAGTTTCCTAATTCCTCTTTGATGTCATAAATGACATTTATTTAAGGATTAGAAACCTTTAACTTGGACAACCTGGATACTAGCTCATCCATGAAATTTTTATCAGTAGTCCTGTCTTTTGACATTTTGAATGACTTGATTTTAGAAGCAGGTTTCACCAAGGATGATTTCAATTTTATTTGGTGTACTGAAGCCTTGGGTGTTTTAGACACAAGAATATTTGTGAGAGCAAATTCTATTCTTGTGGTCTACTTTATATATATATATATATATATATATATATATTTGGAATGCGTTCCGAAGATATCGTAAAAAATATAAGGTAATCTTTAAGTAAATATTTTATAATTAGTTTTTATCACCATACAATTGTTTTCTCATAATTGCCGTTTTTGTTTTCTTGAACTATTCTCATAATTGGTCACAGTGTCACACTCTAATTTCATAATAAATCAGATTGGCTAAAATAAGTGAAAGACATTTATTTCAAAAATAAATAAATAAATAAATAAGTGAAAAACATTAAAGACGTGTACTATGATATTGCAGTTGCAGCAAAAGGAAAGCAGGATATATAAATGGCTGTGCTTATTGTGATTTTCTCTTTTTTGCCAGACTAATATTTGTTTTTGCTGGTAAATTTATAAATTCTAAATCATTTTTTCGTCAAAAAAATACAGTCTATTTTGTTATTCTACAAAGAATAACAGTTACTTTGAAGGAAATAATATATATTTAAACTTTTAAAAATTAAAAAGTTCCACATCTAAAATTTTTGGATACATGTACACATTGAATTTGCTAAAATAAGAACGTTTACTTTAAATTTGGTACTGGGATTGCCAAAAATGAACATCAAAGAAGATGGTGACATTACTATAAGTACATCAATTATCATTTACTGGATATTTTTCTTAAAGTGGTCCTTAGATATATGAAGTAGTACTGCACAGCACTCACTACAGTCTTAATCATAAGAAAGTTATTGAAAATGTTTGATGTGTACGTTTAACATACAGCAAGCTCACAACAAAATTTCTTCATTAACTTTGACAGTACAGGCAGTAGATCTGAATCATTTTATATCCATCACCAACATCTCCAATATTTTAAAAAATGTTAAGAGAACACTCCTGAAAAATTACAGATAACTTTTCTTAATAAATGTTTTTCAGTAGTTGCAGCACTCCAACGGCAATGAAAGGGGTGGTCTATAATATATGCCTAAGTTCTTAAAAGAGTAGATAATCAGGTTAAAGCCGTAGTGAATCAACCAAACCAGATCTTCAAATAAATGCCTTTACAAATACATTAGTTATATATACATTATGTAATCAAAATGTCCGTCAAATCAAAGTATAACTACTTGTAGTTAAGTGATGTTTTTAATAGGGTGATGGTTTATTGAGCCAGTCCACGAGGGACGGTTTGGATGTTGAAAACTCCAACCTCAGCCATCAGACATGTAGGTATCAGCTTGTTGTTTTCATTACATGAAACTCACCTACACCGGCCACATTGTTTGTTTAGATTGTTCTCCTTGTAGCAGGAATAAATAAATAAATAAATACATTATGCGATTGCACATGTCACATGATTTTAGTCAAATACTGTTGATTGTCGCAGGCGATGATGGTAGAATCAAGATACGTCGGTCCCCCGTATTTAAAACATAAAGACTTGCCTGCACTGTAACTGCGTTGACTTTGAACCTTCAATGGGCTCTTAATTCTTCAGTGGGTCTATTACATTGTTTTTCAATGAATTCGGCTGGGTCAAAAGACACAAAAAGGTTGATTACATAGTGGCAGATCCATAGCGGGTCAGCTAGGTTATGTTAATGGCTGATTCAAATTTAGATCGTCACAATTTATACCACCAAAGACCAATCGATGCGGTTGACCTAGCCTTCGATAGTGCCATTACTGGAAGCCTGCTCTTCGTGGCCCAAGTCGGCCTACACTTATGCCAATTAGATGGACCATTTCACAGGTGCGAACTTTCTCCCACTTCCGACCAACCAAAAGTTGCCTTGTATAGGAAAGAATTACTAGAAAACCTCTGAAAATATGTCTTATTACAATCGGAAACAACTTTTACTTTTTGTAACAATGACTTCTCCTGCACTAACGGTTTGACCATAGTTGACTGTGAGAGTTAACTGTAATAAGAGTATTTTGGTCATATTCTCTAATTTTTAATTTTCTTTTAAAAATTATGTTAATAATTAATATTAATAAATTTTAAAACTTTAAATTTTTTTAATTTTTTTAAAAAAAAATTAATTATACAAAATAATTTAAAATTTTTTCAAATTGATCTAAATCGTCCATCTCAAAATTGACGGTCATGATAAATTTGGAAAAAATAGAAAAAAATAAAAAAATAAAAATAAAAATGACAATGAAATCGAGCTACCACCAGTTCAACACTACCTACCTTCAACATCTGTTGATGAACATCATGAACACGAATTCCATCTTTATCGTCATCAACACAAACAAATGGTTCATCAACACAAACATAAGTTTATCATTATCAATCATCAACATAAACAAAAATCAAATGTTAACTTCATAAAAAACCATTGTCGTCATCATCAATCAAATGCACACACAATAACAGTCTTGGTGAGAGCATAGAGGGGGAAGAGAGATGGAGGTTACCAGATTGACGACAATACCAGATCGTCACCAATCTGGTTACTTAACCAAATCTGTTCTAAGTTGGAACCAAACTTTCGTTGGTGGGCGACGGTTTGGTTCCACCTTGGAACCAAACCTAGGCCGGCGTCTGGGTTTCGAGATTGAAACCCAGACATCGACTTGGGTTTCGATCGGTCGAAACCCAGATGCCGGCTTGGGTTTCGACCGTTCGAAACCCCGAAGTCCGGTGCCCAAACGTTGGTCTTTGCATCCGGGCAATTGACTAATGAAGAAAACGAAGAAAAAGAAGAGAAGAAGGAGAAGAATGAGAAGAAGAAAAAGAGAGAGAGAGAGAGAGAGAGAGAGAGAGAGAGAGAGAGAGAGAGAGAGAGAAAGGGAGTAGAGAGACAAAATTGAAAGTCATAGTTGGCTGTGGTTGGCTTTATAAATTGAGATCTAATTTGGAGATTGGATCTCCATCCATTTTTCTTTAATATTTTTTTTAAATATAAAAGATTTAAAAAAAAAATTGGTTTTTTAAAATTAATCACCATCGTCCATCATGTTGATGGACAGAGCAGATCTAATTTTTTATTTTTGTTTTTTTAAATTTTAATTATTTTATAATTTAAAAATTATTTTTAATTAGTTAGTTAGGGGTATTTTTGTCTTTTTACTTTATTTTGTTATTTTTTAATCATTTCAAACGGTCAACGTCGTCAAACCGTTAGTGTAAGGGAGGTCATTGTTACAAAAAGTAAAAGTGGTTTTCGATTGTAATAAAACATATTTTGAGAGGGTTCTCAGTAATTCTCTCCCTTGTATAGTATAGAATAAAAGCGTGATTTTAAATTGCACTTAGTGAATGTATAAGTATAACTATCCATTCATATTTATGGATTATGATCCAAGTTTTATCTTACATATTTATCAAGTTTAATTTTATGCATTTGTCAAAATTGGTTATGAGGGTAGGCGTTTTCTTAATTGAGCTTCATTGCACGATGAAATTTTATTGAGTGAAAATCTCAAAAATTAATACTAAATTTTGTGTGAATTTTAGAATTTGTACCAAACTATAGGCATTATTTGTTTTTTTTTTTACAGCAATCTACTCATCGTTTGCACAAAGATGATTATTTATAAATAAAAAAAATTAAAAAAAAAAAAACTCATTTTCTCTATTCTAGTTTTTTCCAATCTGCATTCCGGTTGATTTGATTCATAATTAAAAAAAAAAAAAAAAAAAACAACAACAACAACAACAACTGAGTGTAAAGGTATGAAAATTATCCAAACCCATATAATAAACAAAACTTAGAGCTTATGCACTCGAACATATGAGGTACTGCTCCAATCCTTTCATCTCATGGCTTTAGATATTACATTCATTATATTGACAACTATACTATAGTTACTTGGATATGTCCTCTTAAATTGAAATCTCAAGCTAAGCTAGGATGCTTTTATTTTCTTTTAAAATATGGTGGGGTTACAACTTAACACCAAAAAAAATGTCTCTAGTGTGATCAAGGAAGGGAATTTTAAGCGGTCCATATTTGAAGTTCCAATAAGAGCTATGGCAGTCAATGAGGAGGGTTAATGTAGATTTTGTTCAGGTTTGATTGCATGGAAAGCTAACTTTTGATTAAATTTATCTAATCTGAATCAAGAAAGTCCAGATTATCTATTAATTTGTTCATATGTACTCAAATAGAATTGTAAAAAATCTGATAATATATACCTAACAGACTCGACCCAACCCAGTCATTTTTGTCCGGGTTGGGTCGGGTTTGGGCTGAAAAATTTGAGATATCGGGTTGATTTTGCACAACCAACTCTCATCCGGGTTGAGTTGGGCTACTCGGTTACCTGAGAAACCAATGGGCCCTGGCAGTTCAACTCCATTTTCTCATTCCAAGCAGCGGTTGTGGGTTTCTTGTGTTGAAGCGTAAGTTGTTTTGTAAACACTTTGCTGTGGTTGTTAATATTAGTGACTTTTAGTTTGATTAGCCTGTTAATGATGAATGAGAATTGCATTGTTTTCAAAGTTTTTTGTTTGTTTAAAGTTGAGTTTATGGAGGTTTGAATCAAGTGTGTGTGATATGCTATCATGTAGGCAATTGCTGTTGTTTATTGATTTTTTTTTTTTTTTTTTTTTTGAATGTTTAAGCTGATGATAACTTTCATATCTGTTGTTGCTTGGATTGGAATTGGTATTTTTTTGTACAAGTTTGACTAGATGCATATATGTTCCGTTGTGTGGCGTCAAAGAGAGGTGGTGTAAGTTGTAGTTTTATGTTCTGGTTATCAAGTCATCCAAAGCTGTTAATTTGACAATGCATGGAAAGTGCTTGAGTTGCGTGTGGGACTATGAGTTTTTTGGAGCACATATCTAAGACGTTGTTTGAGATTTAGCACATATCTAATAGTTGATTTGTTTAAGTGTAAGTAGTTTGCAATTGTGTTGCTAATTAGCAATTTTTATTGTTGTTTGGGTTTTAATATCTAATAAGCAATTATTGTAATTTTGCTAGATTTTACATGTCGATTAATGGATAACAAGAGGAAGAGTTTACCATCCACTGATGGATGGATTGAATTTGATAAGGTAATGTAAAATTCAAACTCTTTTGCTTTTGTAATTCCTATGTTATTGAATTTGTTAATTTTCTTTGTATTAGTTTGTGGTGTTAATTTGTTGATTTGAAGAATGAGGTTGAGAAGAAAGATTGGTAGAGGATTTGAAGCAGCTTGTTGATGTGTGACTACACTTGTTTTGTTTGAGTTCTACATAGTGATAAGTATATGTCATTACATGTTATTAAATTATCTATTTCCTATTTACGTTCATTTTCTTTCTAAGTTATCGTTGTCTTTTGTTATGTGTCTCCATAATGGATTATAGGAAATGTTGAAAGGTTTAGTAGGTATTTTAATGCTATGGAGTGTCATGAATAGATTTAAGATTATACTTTAAAGTGTGCATTAAATTGTAAGGGTCAACTCGATCAATCCAACCAACTCAACCCAATCCAATCTGATTATTATTGGGTTGGGTTGGAGAATTTTTTGGGTTGGGTTGGATTGAAAAATTTTCAACCTGAGCCCGATTGGATTGGACGATTTCCAACTTAACCTAACCTGAACCTGAAAAATATCCACTCCTATATAGAATTGTGAGTTTTTAAGGTTAAATTCATATTAGTTTAGATTCTGAAAGTATTGTCTAGGTCACATTCGTGAAATATAACTCAAGTAAAAAGCAAAACTCAAACAAAAAGTAGAAACTAATTCACAAAATTGGAAAGTCCTCTTGTTAGATTAAACCGTAAATAAACAGAGTATCAGACTTGTTTGAATCAAATCACATTTTATCATAACTGAAGAGAACAAACTAGACCGAGAACTACATAGACGATTGCACCCTCTGCTCTCAGCTCTTGAATTGGAGTTAGATTACTTGAGCCTACCTCATTGAGCTGACCCATCTGAGAACAGCAATGGCAGCCTCATTGGCATTGGCAAAACGTTGTAGAGCATCTGTGAATTCATTAATCCGTCGGAACAAAAATAATTGTTCAAACTATTACCCTCTCTTGCAAAACCATAACTTTCTTCTCTTCTCAACACCCTATTTGGATGAACAAAACCTTGTAATAAATCATTGTGAAGAACAACATCACTGTTAATCACATCGTTACCCATGTAATTATTCCCATAATTTGTGCCGAAAAATCTAAAATTCTTAGGGTTTTGAAGATCAATATCAAAACCTGAAAAAGCTTTGTTGATTGTACAAGCAGCAATCTCCATTATTGAACTGTACTAGACCAGGTTTTGATGGATTGCTTTGGCAAACCTGGTTCAACCTGTTTATATTATTATGAGAAGCTTCTTTGTTGTGAATGACAACAGCTTTTTCATTCTTCTCCTGATTAATTAACTTGATTTTGTCACCCAAAACCTGTAACTTGTTGTCCAATTTACCACAAAAACTCACCAATTCTTCCCCCGAAAACAAATTCAGTTTCTCATCCCAACTCGAAAACGTCCTCCAGACATTGGTCCTCGTTGATTCTCCAATATTTTTCCTCTTGTGTTGTTCTTTCATCATCTTGTTCTTCAACTTTTCGTGAAGTTTTCTCTTCTTCTCTCCCATAAACCGTACAAGATTGTACTTTTGCTTCACTTTCTCGCTCAAACTTTTGTATTTGAAGATTAAATCAAGCACGTCAGAGTTGTTCGCCGGCCATGTCTCCACCGTTTGATCTGGACCAAAGCAAATCATACAGACGTTAACATCACACAATGTATTTAATTGGGCAACTTTCTTTTTCAGTGTCGATTTCCTCTTCTTAAAGCTAAATTTTCGGCAATTGTTGAGGAGGTTAGTGAGGTTCAGCAACTTGTTTCTCCTACTTCTTTGTGTCTCTACGTGAGCCATTGAATTGAATTGAAGAAAACAGAGCAAAGAAAAATCAATAGGAAGATAGCTTGAAATTTAGCTTAATAATATTAATGGAGAGGTAACATATATAAGATATTTATATGGTAAGTATTATTTGCATTAATGAGCAAATATTTAAAAGCATCTTCATTAATTACCTTGAAAGAGCGGTTTTCAAAACTAAGATTCCTCACGATGATTTGATTCTGATTTTCCTTAATACGGATGGATTGATTAACGTTAAAGCTAGGAAACAAATTAATTTTTTAAAATTAAAAAACGAACACTACCTAAGAAAGTTAGGAAACAAATAATGGGCTTAATTATTTAAAATAAAAAAGCAAACAGTACCTAACAAGCACAAAGTCAACTCATTAAAAGCCCTCTGTCTCCATTTATATATATATATATATATATATATAAAATAGTCTCCATATGTACATAGTCGGATCACAGACCAGCTCTCATCAATCTGTGTGTTGTGGCAACTCTACACAAAATGCATTTTTCTGGACGCCCCATTTTAGCTTTAAAGGTACCTCTTTTTTTTCACTCACCTACCAAGTGTTCGATATTTTTACTCACTGAATTATGTTTCTCGTTTTAGTAGACTTTGATTGTTGCCTCTGATTCAGGGCTTTTGCAAAGTTTGAATTTTGATAGTTAAAGATGTAATTTTGCAGGTTATGGTGTTGTTTTATTGATTTTCGTTGGACTTGATAGTGGGTCGTAAATTATCAACTAGGTTGTTGAACATATGCGTAGCTTCTTTGTGTAGAGCCCGTAGGTTGGAGAAAGCGGAAATGGTTATATGTGACGGTATTAGATTGGGTGTATTGCCTGATGTGGTGACTTATAATACGCTAATTGATGCGTATTGCCAGTCAGTTAGCCTAGATGTGGCTTATTGTGTTCTTGATAGAATGAGAGACGCAGGAATTTGCCCGAATGTTATTAGTTATAATTCGTTGATGGCAGGCACTACCAAGGAGGATGTTTTACCGCGGTTGGAGAGTCTGTTTGAAGAAATGTGTCAAATGGGCAGTGATCCTGGTGTTTGGAGTTTCAACACTTTAATGCAATGTTTTTTCAAATCAGGGAAACTGGATGAGGCCGATAACATATTTTAGTACATTATGAACAACGATTTGTCTCCCTGTCCTGCTATGTTTAACATCATGATTAGTGGTCTTTGTAAGAATGACTATGCAGATTATGTGTTATCGTTGTTTTGGTACCTACGAAGTTGTGGATTTGTTCCCCAAATTATAATGTATAATATACTTATAAATGGGCTATGTAAGGTGGGTAGAGTGAAGGCCGCTAAGAGGATGTTAAAGGAGCTTTGTGGTTCGGGTTATGCACCGAATGCAATAACATATACTACAGTTATGAAATGCTGCTGTAAATACAGACAGTTTAGACAGGTGTTAGATATATTTTCGGAGATGGAACGTAAAGGACATACTTTTGATGGTTTTGCTTATTGCATAGTCATTGCTGCATTAGTTAAGGTAGGTGGGACAAAAGAGGCAACTTATTACTTGGAGCAGATGATTAGGAATGGTATTCATCTTGATGTTGTGTCATATAATACCTTAATTAATTTAAATTGTGAAGAAGGTAATCTAGAAGCTGTTTCTAAGTTGTTATGTCAGATGGAAGAAAGGAGTTTGAATGTAATAAGTAGACCCACACAATTATGATACGTGGATTGTGCAGATCAGGTGATATGGAGAGGGCCCAACACCATTTGAATTCCATGAATATGGTGGGTTTTGATTCTAAATTGGTAGCTTACAACTGGGTGGTCGATGACTGGGGTAAAGCCGGTCAGATTGATCATGCAATGTAATTGATCAAATCGATGGAGAGAAAGGACACATTTACTTACTCTTCTGTGGTTCACAATCTTTGTAAAGCTGGAAGGTATCGTTGTGCATCCAAGCTCCTACTATCTTGTTTAAGAAATGACTTGAAATTCTAGATCCTGCCCAACAAGCCATCCTCAATGGTCTTTGTAATTCGGGATTTCCAAGTGAAGCAAGGAAGCTTCGCTCTATAATTCGAATGGCTCAGACGATACATTATCGAGTTGGATATGGTGTTTGGATGCATGGCAGAAGTTCATAGTCTCTTAATGATAAAATTGATGTATACTAAAGATCATTCTTTTTGGGATTGAGTATGCAACACTAATCTATTTACTTTAAAGGTACCTATTTCTCTTTCTCTTCATGAGATTTTTTTTTCTTAAAAGGTAAAAATGGTTGATATTATTGAAAACCTTTAGTAAATTAGCCTTATGTATTCATTTTAATCACAAAAAGCTTCCAAGTTCTAACCATGTTAATAATAACGATTGCATTGGTTGGTGAGAATCTTGCTTGACTTTGGCATGTTCTTACTCGAATACAACATTTTCGCTGGAAGACCATTTATACTGAAAACAAATGATCCTGCTACTTTCTGCTTCTATTCTTTGCTTAAAATAATTAACATTCATGTTGAGGTTATCAAATATGGATTTTTTTTAAAATTTTTTTAATCTTTTTTAAGAATATGCAACTAGGCAACATCAATATAGAATATAAAGATTATATTGTAAGGATCCATTTGATCGGATCTGCATTGACTATAGGCCATCTACATTTTTGCAAGACACCATGTAGGAAGTTGGCAACTGCCAAGAAGTAAAAACCTTTTGAAACTGTAAGAGTATTTACAATTTCATGATCTATTATTTATTTCTTCAAGATATTGCTGTTTAGTTTCTATTATTCAATCATGAACAACAGGAAGTCTCGCTCCTTTGTGTTGAACTTAGTCTTAACAATGGATTCCTCTAGGATTTTATACTTGTAGCCAAACCATCTGGATAGCTTTGAAAATTTGATTCAACACCTAACAATATGTTATCTGTTCTACTTAAGTAATTTTTGGTTTAAATAAGCCAAAATGAAATTGATGTACATATCAGTTGTTTTTGATCGAATGCTATGATAATGTTATCTTCTTTATGTAATGTGAGAGTTTAGGAGTAGAGGCACTAGTTTTTCACCTGTATCAATCTTGGTGGTTATTAATTAAGGAGAAATCAAAGCATAGTGTAACATTGATTCCTTGAATGATTTCTCTAAATTTTCTAATGTTAGCTGCAGGTCGGAGTTTTATGTTTGACTGATATTGTTTACAAGATTCAGAAAATTTGTTTGTCGACTCTTCGGGTGGAGACAAGACTACAATAGCCGCACATCGTCAACAGAGAATATGACCTGCATCGAAATTCTTTCCCCCATATGTGAAGGAGGGAGGGAGGGAAGGGAGTTTTTGACAACAAAAACACATATTAGAATATAAATTAACAACAAAAACACATATTAGAATCTGTCATCAATCATAAATTAACAACAAAAACGCATATTAGAATATAAAAACCTCAACTTTCACAGAAGAAAATCGAATTCAACCAAAGCACAAAACAAAGTAGTTGTAGAAAGAAACAAAGTAAATGGAAGGTGAAGCTACAGGGAAATGCAAATGCTCTTCCATTGGATGTTGGCAAAATTGCAAAAGCAATTACTGGGAAGAAGGCTGATGTTTCTGCTAACAAACAGGTTTGGCAAATAATGGTAGATGTGTTTGAAGTTTGAGTTTTTGCTGCCATTATGTGCTTTCTTGCATCACTATAACAATTTATAGTTGTTTTCCTTAATCGGTCCACACAAATCCCAAAAGGGATCTAATTTATGTGCTTTTTAGTATTTTTCATGTGTGCTCCCTTGTTTAGTGCTGAGTAATGACTGCTTAGTATTACACAAGGACTTTGTATAAGCCATTTGTATAGAATGAACTTTCTGCACATGCCTGAGAAAATTCTCCTGGACTTTACATTGAAAACTTTTGCTGCTTGAATTTTGTTTAATGTATTTTGTTGGCTTGGGAGCCTGGCATATCCTGTATGATTATTTGCTTATCCTGTTAAGTGTTTCCCATTGTAGAATATCACACCATCTGGTAGACAGCATTCTGTTGATGAGAGCCCAGTGGAAGATAAAAAGGAGCATGTGCAAAGCTTGATCGATTTTGATTTCGATCCAGCAGCCCCTGATACTGCAGCAGCACCAGCAGCAGAAACAAAACAAATAAATCCTGTAAATGCTGGTGCCAACCAGTCTCCACATGAACCTTTAGCACAGGATAGGGCACCGGTGGCTCCAAATCCAAATACTTTGGAATTTTTACTTTTTGAGTTATCATCTACCTCATTTGGAAACAACAGTGGCAGTCCTTCAACTTTCTCACAAAATAACGTGGCTGCAGGTGGTGTATCATCAACTGCCCCTTCAATGCAGATGTCATTATCTCCCAGTGACAACAATGCTTCAACAAATGTACTAACTACCAATATGCCAGTGCAACAATCAGGAGCTGCTGTTTCCCCAGTTGCACCTTCAGAGCAAATGTTAACATTTCCCAGTTTGGTTGATGCTTCTATAACTGCACCAACTACTTATTTTCCGGAGCAACCATCTGGAGCCAACATCACTGTGACTGCTATTTCAACAGCTGCACCTTTAGGACCAATGACTGCAGATACTAGTAGCTCTACTCCAAAGCAAACTAGTGTACCTGTCGGAGCTCTAAATGACCAGGTCAGTGTTGGACGAAATTCGAAATTTTCTAAGATAAAGGAAAGTAGAAAAACATAAAGACTATCAGATAATTAATCGAACAAAGCCTTATAACTCTTTGTGCCTACAAGATTTAGGACTTCCAACCATAACTGGTTGTAGAGGTCTCCAGTCAATGCAATGTCATTGATCTTCTAGGAAGTCTCTGAAGTCAATAGACTACACCTCTGCTGAAGAGAGATAATGCCAAAATTACCTCTTTTCAATGACCTTGCTTTTTCCCAGGAAGAAGGATATATTTCTTTTTAATTTTTCTACAAGTGTATGATTCGATTTTACAATGGAATTGTGTAATGTCAGATGTAGCAGGGTTCATTTCAGCATTGTCATGCATCGTGTTTATGGTAACTCACAGTGTGAGATCTTCTCCATCACAAATATTTAAAATTCATTACTCTGGTGATTTTGCTCGTAGTCTGATGGATTCCTGAATTTTGTCAACTGTAGAAACTAACTTCAAATTTTGAAGTTTCATTAACCTGTTGCTGCCTATGCAAACCAGCATTCATGGGAATTATCTCTTGTACCTAGCGCTCAAGGCCCTTCAAGTGCTTCAGCTGAACATACATCTCAGAATTTAGCAAAAGTTATTCTCAGTCAGCATTAGTTGGTTGGGTCCTCGTAGTTTTAGGAGATTGTTGAACACCAACATGGTGTGACTATATAAGGTAAAAAACCGTCACTTTGTTGTGATCATAGTAATATACAATGTACAAAATTTTCTATTCATTTCTTTCAGAAGCTTCTTTGCCTTTATACCTTTAAGTCTATACGTGTTACTTTTTCTTTTTGAAATCTGTATTATAAGTATTAGACTAGTAAATTTAGAATTTTGAAAGAGATAATTGATTTAAACTCACAAATTATTAGACGTTTAGTATGAGGTTTTATCATTAAACTATTTTATTGTAAGTCGAGTTAATAGGTTTTAACAGGTTTTAGCAGTGTCTTTTTAGCATTGATTGTCAAGTGTAAAAGTTATTTATGAGAGATCCTTGGGCCGTCGGTTGCGGGCGTGCCATGCCCTGTGACAACTTTTTGCCACATAAATGGATGATGTAACATGCACCTGTTGCATCCAAATTTTTTTCCAGCTTTATGGTTCATTAAAGATACATTTGGAAAAAAAAAATGCAAAATATTTATTTTCTTATTAATTGGCAAAACCTAAATTAGGAAAGAAAAGTAATCTGACTTTGAGATCTTGTCTCTGGGACATGAATCTCATGCAATTCTTTTACTTGTTTTAGGCCCTATAAATAGCTTCCACTTCATTTGATAGTTCCGCACTCAACAAAATTGATCATAACCAAAACAATTGAAGAATTCTCAATAATGGAGATCCAATCAAGCTTTGCCTTCATCTTGGTCACTGTATTCTTCTATGGTAAATATATATAAACTCTTTTTTCATCTTCGTAGCTAGTCTTCTATTTCTGTTTTCTATCTTCATAAACTTGCGTGTTAAACACATGTTTTTGAAATTTTATATTCTTTTACTCGGAAAATTTTCACCGGAAATGAAAATCAACCAATCATCATGAATGGATCAAAAGGCTCTTGCTTGTAGAATAATATTAGGCATCTCAATTACAATCTGTTACTTAGCATGTATAAATTAAAATGAAGTGACACTTGCAGACGGTGGTGTGGTGCAATGGCACCCACCCCTTGGTATGTGACTCCTCTTGAGTCATGAGATAATGGTTCGATTTGCACTTATCCAATTGATTCGTGGGTAATTTTCTCACGTTATATAGATTGTTATGTTTCATAAATTAAAAAAAAATCAGGATGTACATAATTGAGAGGGCTAATATGGTAACAATCATTATAGTTATCACTCTCATTTTGTGATAACTGTAGTTTTTTTGGAAAAAAAAAAAAACAAATAAAATATTAGTTTAATAATTAGTCTGTGAGTAATTAATTTAGATTATCCATACATAGAGAGAAAAAAATAATTTGCTAAAAATCAAGACTTTTACATGTAGGAGCTCATTCAGCTCAATTCACATTCAAAAACAACTGCCCGTTCACAGTCTGGCCAGCAACCCAAAATGGTGGAGGGTGGCCACAACTATCTTCAACCGGGTTCGAGTTAGCCTCCAAAGCATCATCAACCCTAAACGTGCCGTCTCCATGGTCAGGCCGTTTCTGGGCTCGATCCCAATGTGCGTCTGATGCCAGCGGAAAGTTCACTTGCGCCACAGCAGATTGTGGCTCCGGTCAGGTCGGATGCAACGGTGCCGGCGGGATCCCACCGGCTACCCTCATTGAACTTACCTTAGCAGCAAATGGAGGACAAGATTTTTACGATGTCAGCATTGTTGATGGCTTTAACCTGCCTTTGTCGATGACCCCAAAAGGAGGGTCCGGCAGCTGTCCTTCAACCACATGTTCTAAAGACGTGAACGCGGTTTGCCCACAAGAGCTGGCGGTGAAGGGGTCCGATGGGAGTGTTATTGCTTGCAAGAGCGCGTGTTTGGTGTTTCATCAGCCACAATATTGCTGCACAGGTGGTTTTGGTGGACCAGATAAATGTAGCCCAACAAATTATTCGAAGATATTCAAGCAACAGTGCCCTCAGGCTTACACTTATGCTTATGATGACAAATCTAGTTTATTTACTTGTCGTGATGGAGCTAACTATGTCATCACTTTCTGCCCATAGATTCTTCTGATTGGGAGAAACTGGTCTTCTTTTTTTCTTCAACAAAGCATTTCAAATTGTACATGGAATTACTGATGAAATTCATCTGATTTCAAGTTTTCAACATATGTCCTATCTCACCTTTTTTTAAAAATAATAATAATAATAATAAATCAAGTTATTTTATCATTTTTTTATAAGTACTCAAGTTTAATGATCTGCACATTTTCTGATTAGTATCCGTTATTTCTATCCTAATCAGTGTTAGATGAGTTGATTTGAAGGAAGTTATTTTACTAATTTGTAATTTAAATTGTTATTTATTTAAATTTCTTCCAAGTTATATTATAAGTTAATTTTGTTTGACATCGAAATACCATAATTAAACTACGAAAGTGTAAGTAATTACAATTTGAATATATTAATTGGTAATGTTAAATTTGATGAGTTATAATTGTTCTGCGTTTGTGTCTTTAAGTTTTAATTTAATTATTAAAATTTATAATATATTAGGAAGATGTTATAAATATTCGATTAATTATTTTTTATAATAAAACATAATAGTGTTGCCTTTAGTTTTTGAAGATTACTACGTCAATTTTGTATAAACTTGATATTGAATTTAATTTGGTTTGGCCTCCTAGATCAACAATTCTGGCTCCGCCGTTACGAGTCACTGTATTAAATGTGATGTTTAAAAAGATTAAGGGAGATGTGTATAATGTAAAATTCATTGGAATTTAAAATATGTTAAAATTTGGATATATTCAATCTATATTTAAACGAATTCTATTGAAATCTAAATGAATATAATCTAGATTTATATGAAATCATTAAAATTTATATGTATTCCATTTAAATTTGTATAAAATTCAATTAAATATAGATGCATTCAAAAAATCCATATTTATGAAGAAAAAAGTTAATAACAAATCTTAACGTTCCTCTAAAGATTTCATTGGATTTCTTAAAGAATTTTAACAAAATAAATATGAAATTTATAGAATCTGTAATGTAGCAAACTTATGTGTAATTATTACAAAAAATTTTGTTTAAATTCATTGTTCAAATGATGTGGCAAACTTATGTGTAATTATTACAAAAAAAATTTGTCTAAATTCATTGCTCAAATTATATAACAAACTTATGGTAATTACTGCAAAAAAATTGTCTAAATTCATTGTTCAGATGATGTGGTAAACTTATGTGCAATTACTACATCATTAACACATCATTCGAACAAAAATTTTAGATAAATTTTTGAAAAATATAGTCCCTTTTTCTCATCATATATAAGAATGTATTTCTTAATTAAAAACAGTAATCCTAATTTGAGATTATTAAAATTAGAAATTAAGTTTTTTTTGGAAAAAAATCTTGTTGCCTCCTACTTAAGGAAATAAGCTCCCTTTTCCTATTCTCATCCGTTATAATTTGATTTCCTATTTGTAAATATAATTTTTTTTTTGAATTTGCAAATGAGTATGGTAAATCTATATCTGGAGCCTATATATAGCCGTCATTGTTCCAAACCCAGGGATTCATTCAATAAAATATTTCCAGAGCAAATTAAAGAGATCAAAGCATTCCGTCATGACTACTCAAGTACTTATGTTTTGCCTTACATTGGCCATCCTCGTCTCAGGTAAACAACATTAATTTTTCTGTTCTGTGTATTCATTTTAATTTTTGTTTTTTATTATTCCTTTCTCTTCATAAGTATCGTTTATGGTTGTTTCTGGTATATATACCATATGTGTATTGATAGATATCACGCTACATGTACTATTGTTCTTCGCTGATCTATTCCGGCAACGTCGTTTCACTTTCTGATCTTTCCTTCGCCATCCATGGCCTTGAAATTGGAAAAAAAAAAAAAAAAAAAAAAACAAAACACATCGGTCTTGTAAATTATTATAGTGTAAAACCCTTTATTATGAGTTCAGAATCATAGGTTTATATATGTTAGAATATTGAACATTCAAACAAATAAAAATAAAAATATAAGCTACTGTGAGGCTGTGACCTCACTGACCTGTGAGTGTACCTCTTATCAAGAAAAATAGTGCCGATTCTGATGAGTCGAAGAATCAGAGAATAAGCCCGTACGCGTGGAAGAGGGAGCATATGCAATGGTCAAAATAACTTGTTTTCTAGGTTGTGAATTGACAAATCCAATCGAAAGTGGCCATAGTTACCAACTAAGCTCAGCCGAGTTGCTAAAAAAGTAAAAAACACACACACACACACATATATATAGATATAGACACACTATACATGGCTGATTGCATGAAAGAAATACCGGAGCAGGAACAATTGGGAATACTGAATCATCTTATAGTTATTTTCCATATATTATTTCTTTTTATTGAAGGTTGATTGACTCTTAGTTGTAACTTTCCTATCTTCATGCTTCGGAGATTCTACAAATAACGCAAAATAGAAATATACATTGAAGTATTCAAAATTCATTTTAAAGCTTTTTTTTCTTCCCCTCTTTTGACTGAGTTATTTTTATTTTTATTTTTTTTGAAAAACTTCATTTTAATCCATAAGGTTTTAAAAATTATTAGATTTTTAATTTTTTTTTAAAACAGCTTTTTTTATTCCTAATTTTTCAAAAACTCTTTAAAAATATCTAAACCGTTAGTCAACTGAATGTCAACATTAACAGAATCTGTAAAAAAATATTTTTACCTTCGATGGTTGTTAGTTTCATATAAATTATCGGATTATTCTAATAAAATAATGAATTTATAAGTTAAATTATCTAAAATACTTTTGAATTTAAGCTATTAGAAATGAACTAAAGTTATTATTGACCATCGGTTGACTAATGATTTAAATTTTTTTTAAGAGTTTTGAAAAAGTTAGAGATTAAAAGAATTGTTTTCAAAAGAATTTTGAAAACTTGATATTTTTTAAAGCCTTGGAACAAAAATAAAATTTTTTCTTTTTTTTTTGTAGCTGTTACTTAGTGTGAAATCATTATATGTATTTTAAAGTTAAAAACAAGTCCGTGACCATAGATATCTGGTGATGTTTGAGTCTTTCACTTGAATATTTGTGATGAAATTAATTGCAAGAGGTGAATATATTAAAAAAATACAAGATAACTTCGTTGTTTGGTTGTTTTATTTGTTACATAATAATTGTTGCATGTTATTATCTCAACATTTAACGTACGTGACAACTATAACAGGACTAATTAATAGCCGGCAACCTTTTTCATACTTACAAATTGTCAAAATATAATAGAAAATATGAATAGGAACAGAACAACTTCTAATCATCAAAACGTACGGCACCATCAGAATTAAAAATTGTTGATTTTTTTTTTTTTTTTGAACTAGATCTTTTCAAGCAAATCTCATAGGTTATGTGCAAATGGATAGTTTTGTTAATTTATTATATATATATATAAATATTTTTTTTTTACAATATGATATATATGACTTAATTTCATAATCTCTTAAGTGGATCTAATCTCATCTAGTTTATTGATTGTATCTTTTGTTAGTTTAATTCATGCTTTTATACTTTTAATTTTATTTCAATTTGTCTTTGTATATGTATAGTGGGGTGTGATAAACATTTAACTGATGCATGCTCGTTTTAACATTAATAGGGGCTCACCTGGCAACAGTCACCATCGCAAACAACTGTCCATACACTATCTGGCCAGCAACCCTAACCGGCAGCGGGACTCAATTATCAAGCAGCGGGTTCGAATTAGCCTCCAAAGCATCACAAGCCCTCCAGGTTGCTGCCCCATGGTCAGGCCGTTTTTGGGCCCGGACACAGTGCTCCACCGACTCCTCCGGCAAATTCACTTGTGCAACTGCAGACTGCGGCTCAGGCCAAGTCACATGCAACCAAAAAGGCGGAGCCCCACCGGCATCCCTCGTTGAATTCTTTGTTGCACCAAACAACGGACAGGACTTTTACGATCTCAGTCTCGTTGATGGCTTCAACTTGCCCCTTTCCGTTACACCGCAAGGCGGGTCCGGTACAAATTGCACAACCTCGAGCTGTACAAGCAATGTGAACGCAGTCTGCCCGGGAGAACTGGCCGTGAAAGGGTCGGACGGGAGCGTGGTCGGTTGCAAGAGTGCGTGTGTGGCGCTGAATCAGCCGCAGTACTGTTGCACGGGGGCATACGGCACTCCTCAAACATGCCCACCAACTCAATATTCGAAGATCTTCAAGGATCAGTGCCCTCAAGCTTATAGTTATGCTTACGATGACCGGACCAGCACGTTTGCCTGCACTGGTGGGCCTAATTACGTTATTACTTTCTGTCCATGAGAGAGCCATGAGATGATCAAACTATCAAAGTGTTTGCTATTTATAACAATTATTAATTGTTTCGTAGCACAACGGCAGAGGTTAATAAACTTCATAAAAATATATATAATTTAATAAGACTAGATATGTCCCATTTCTTATATTTATCAATTACCTAATTATTAATTGAGATATATAAATGGTATGTAAGAGGTAGATAGTTAAGCATAATTGTTGGTAATTTATACATGAAATGATTATAATCGTATAAAATATTTGGAATAAATAATAATATAATATCATAAACACAAAATAAGAGAAGAAAAAAATAGTCTAAGAAACAACAGGAATCTTTATACCTTCATTTCCATGAAGTGTTCTTATAACCATTGTAAAAGTAGGAGGTCCTTTATAGCAGCAAAAATATGACTAACATAATTATAAAATATATAAACTATAACATAAAAAACTATAAGATAGAGTTAATGGAAAGATCAAAAATAGAAGTTATTCCAATGAATTTATGCACATTCATTTTAATGTAATTATTATATTCATAACAAATAATCAATAATGAAATTTATACTTTTGTGGGTAGTCTATTGATAATATATTTACTATTTTTATCTATTTGGATTAATGCTATATAATTTTTCTATAATCTACCTACATTTTACGATTTGAGATTTATTATATAGTCATATGTGATTCAACTTATATATGGATAGAACATAAAGTTAAAATAATTGAATAAAATAATCTATAGAATTTATGAATTTTTTTTAATGTCAAGGGTATTAGCATAATTTTCCTAAAAATTAATTGTATTGCATATAAAGTAATAAGTTAAAGAGTGGTGATATTTACAACCTAAAAAATAAAATGGAAAACAACTGTATGTGCACTCCTTTCATATTTTAAATGCCAATTTTTTGGAAGAAAACTTAACGACGAGGTTGTTTGCCTGGTATTTTAAAAAGCGGAGGTGAACTCACATTAGTTTGTATTTTGGGAATATTTTCATAATATCCCATTCTGTAATTATTATTTTTTTCAAAAGCTTTTGTTTGTAATCCTAATTCATAACCCACTTAATACCATTTTTTTATTTAATTATTTTTCATTTTTTTGTAAATCAATTTAATACATAATTGTCGTTATTATTTAAAAGTTTGCTATTGATTTTTCATTTTAACAGTTTTACTTATTTTTATTTTTTTAAAATAAAGATTGGATGAAAAATAGAAAGAAAAAGCAACCACATCCAAGACTCTGAGAAAAAAATAAAAATAAAATTTTAGAGTTTAAAAATAAGAAAAGGAAAATATTTTATATATTAACGAATGTCTATGTGGGGATAAGAATTATTACGTCACTAGCAAAATAGTTTTAAGTAGGTTGTTTATAATGTTATATAATAAAATTAAGTAAATACCATTTTAGGAATTAAGTAGGTTTTGATCATAAATTATAGTTTTTCTAAAAAGTATCTTATGTGGTATGATTAAGAATCGGAGGTACATATAATTTTAGAGGGTTACAAATATTAGCTCTCTAAGTTAAAACTTGAGTGAATTTCATCAAAAAAAAAAAAAAAGGAGTGTCTATATTTACACCCATTAAAAATGGTATACCTAAACTCCTTTTTGTTTGTACATCCCATTAGAATGTTTTAATAGATAAAATCTTTTAAGTTCACCCTGCATATTACTAAATATATCATTTTTATTTAAAAAAAATATAAATAAATAAATTATAAAATAATCAAACTAAAATATAACAGAAAAAGGAAAACGAAAAAAGAAAAAAGAAAATTGCTGTGCAGTCTTCACCATACTTTTTAATGGAGGCTGCTGCCTCCTTCATGTGTCCTATCCAAAGGGTGGCTTTTTCATAGATTCTTTTGTCTTGACTCTTGAGAAACCTCCTTATCCTCCTCCAACTATCAGATTTAGGTTTTTACTTTTTATATGCATTTTATTTTACATTTTTGAATTTAGTAATTTATAAAAATTTGAAGAAAAAAATCATTAACAATGATAATGATACACTTTGAAAAAACATTAATAATCTACTTTAAAGGGTAATGTCGGAATAGTAAAAAAATTCCGACATTAAACAAGATTCTTGAACCAAGCTAGGCCTCATACAAGACATTAAAGTCTGGCTAATACGCAGCTCTCAAGCCCAATTAAATCTTAAAATTATGGCCTAACCCGGTTAGGTCCGATCGACATTTCTACCTTATCATAAACACATAGCCAGATCTATTAATGGTATGCCTCATTGGAGCTCCAAATAAACCGCCACCATCAAAGTTAACAGAGATATATAATCCACGACATTCCGCATTTGTATCTGAAATCGCTGGCTAATTATTATTTTTAATGAAAAAGAGATCAGTAATAATTAATGAGGAAAAAATAATAAAAAGAGCGAACCAAAACATAGAACGAATGAAAGTCTAACTTACTTAACTGGGATAATCTACGTAGACATCATATCAGGATTCATATCTTAATTTTGGGATCTGATAAAGGCTAGGCAAATCCGCAGTTGCCCTAGCACATTTAGTAAATTTATGAATTGAATTTAGTGTTACTTAAGAACTAATTGAGTTTAAGGAACTGTGCAATTTGGCTCACACCTTTCCGGGAGATCATGATCCTCATGTTTATAAGTGTAGTGGGGCTGATCTTTATAATCTAACCTTCTGTCCATAGTAATCTGTCCTGTTAGATGTATAATGTTGATCTCTATTTACATATATGGTAGTGAATAATCATTTTTGTTTAAGGAAATTAATGCTGTATTAATTCAACATATAATAATTTGGCAATGATAGTAGTTTTAGTGATAGATCATGGATCTTAGAGTATCTCTAATACTCTCATAGATTGTGAAAAAATTATATATCATATAGGATGAATAGATATTGAGTTAAAATAAACTTCTTCAATGTAATTGTTACTCATTAATGTCAAGGTAAAGTGGCCAATATATATATATATTTATTTATTTATTTATCTATTTTTAGATGATATGTTAGACAATCATATCAGCAAATGAATAATTATTTAATTTTAATTTCCAAGTCTAATTAAAAGTAGAAAAAATAAAAAGTGAAAGCATTAAATGGAAATATATAGAGTCATTAAATGGAAATACATGAAAGTATTGGAGAATAATTTTTCAATTTGATTATCTATCAAATGATATCTATGTCATGTACGAACCAAATCTTTTGACAATGATGACATGATATATATATATATTTTTTCAAAACACAATCTATAATGCTCTTAACCAAGAGAGGATGATTAATATTTGAATTGATTAATTAGTTTATTGATTTTTCAATGAGATGACACTCATCTACCATGAATATCTTAGTAGGTCGGTCCACTCATATAGTCATATTTAATTTGAAACACACTCAATCAAAACGATTTCGTGAGTCCTACTAAATTAAGATATAGCCATCCCTCTTTAAGGATAATATCGTGATGGATGATCATAAATTTTTTTGTTTAGTTATTCGACTCAACATATTAGAATATTAAGAAAACTTCATTTTGGTCCATATATTTTTTGAATTTTTTTTTTAAAATATAAATCATTTTATAGCTTTCATCATCTCTTACATTTTAAAAACTCGTCAAATTACTCCCTCTAATGTGATCTTTAATAGTTAACATTTAAATAAAATAGTAAAAGATTGTTTTACTTTTAACTTTATATACAATTTTAATTATTGTTTTTGTTTAATTTTTTTTTTTAAATTTCATCTGACATATGTCCTTGTATCACTAATTAGTGTTAAAAGACAAAACTATCTTATATGTGTAATATTTGACTGTCTATTGACTAACTGTAAAGACTAATTTGATGAGTTTTTGAAACGTAAGAGATCATTAATACTATAAACGAATTTATATTTAAAAACGATAAGGTTTTTAAAAATATAGAGATCAAAATTAAGTTCTCTCTAGAATATTTACATACTATTTAATTCAAAAATGATTTATCTATTTTGAATTATGCGACATAGATAATGATGATCACCATGTTGTAATTGTGTTTATAGTGGAGGAATAAAAAATGTATATTAGTTGATAATAATGCTATATATATCCTTCCTATTTAAAACATGTCTCCGTGGAGGATATTGATTTATGATCAATGACAAAGGGTAAAATCTGAAGAAATTGTTTAGACATAATAGTAAAAAAATATGTTATTTTGGAATTAGTCGCATTTTTATAGTGGTACAAAATGTAACTAAGGAAATATGTTATAATAATTCTAGGAAGCCTTTTTATGATCTTATGATACATCAACATAAAAAATAATACATATCCAATATTGTTATATTTTTTTCTTACTTATACATCATTTAAATCCAAATTGCTCTGATAAAAGTCAAAGTAAAAAATAAAGTTAAAATAAGAGTAGACACTTACATTTTCGGTTCATATTCGATTCAGGTTCAACTCCTATTGGAACCGAAGATGAACCAAGTTTTGGCCGTTTAATTGATAGGGTTGTTATCATGCTAGCTTGTTTCTCTATATATATCTCCTTGTTTGTAACTTGAAAGTTATATCTAGTATGTTCTAATTAAGATTTTGAAATTCATAATCTCCGTTCTAAGCCCTAAGACAATAATAAGTGATGCATTAAAAAAAAAAAAAAAAAAGAAGAAGGGATGCAAGAAAAAATTTGGGCTGATATCATTGCATATTTTAAGAATTAGTGGGTCTGTCATAATTTATTTTATGATGTAAAATTTAATAAACCCACACATAATAAATAATTTTAGGAGTTACTTTAAAAAAAAAAAAAAAAAAAAATTACAGGCTAGCCGAGCCAAAGCTTATTCCGCCTGTGGTCATATAATAATTAGTTGTTTGAATATGCATTGAATTTCTAATATTATTGTGGAATTAAGTCTTAATTACGTTGTAAAAAAATCTTAATTTATTTCCTAATATGTTCCCTTTGCTATATAAGAATACATTGGTGTACCTGCTCATTATGCTTATAATTTTATTATTTTTTTTTTAAATTATAAATAACTCATTATGCTCATAAACATGCATACTCTTACTACGTACATGAACTGGTTCGCAATTCCCAACGTGACTAATGGAAAAGCTTTTCATTCCAACCCTCTGCTTTTGCTGCTCAGGTTTGGTTTGATAGAAGAAATCAGAAATAGCAATCTTTTATATTTGCTGATTCAATAATTTACTGACATTTTTATTATTAAAAGAAAGCTAACAAACCACTGGACTACATTGTGTAGAATCCGGATCTGTTTATAATATTGATAGGTATTAATTTTTATTTTTTTATTTTTTTTTAACTTTGAATGAAATATTTGAATTCGAGACCCACACTTTATGGAGAACCGGAGAAGTATATTTACTATCAGATTATGCCTACTATCATATTGATATATAATAACTAACTATTAGAGAAATCAAATTAATATGGTCAACTAACTAATTGGTTTTTCTTAGTTTGTTTCTTTTGTTTTCCCTAAACAAATGAATTTATTTGCAATTGAGATTTAGTCATATATCTCACCGTGTTTTCACGGTTTGTCTTAATTTTTTTTTTTCCGAATTACAAAGAACACACACGGGTCAAGGACAGGACACACTTCTTTCACAAAACCATGATAATTTTGCAAAGACATGCTAACCCATATAACTCATACATACATACTCTCCACAACCGATGTGGTACACCTCATGTGAAGTTTGTCCTAATTTTATTTAAGTGATAATGGGTCTTGGATAATTTTTTTTTTTTTTTTTTTTTTTTTGGAGATGGATGAAAATTCTTCCTAAAAAGGACACTGACTTTTCAAAATGAGTTGCTTATTACTTTCTTTTCTTTTCTTTTTTAAAAAAGTATATTTCATTACTAAAAGATAGCATTATGATTTTATTCATAGTGTATACAATTTTATCACATAATATAAAAAGGAAAGCACTAAAGTGAGGTGCTACTCTAACGAAAGGTCTCTGGTCCTAGGTGTTTAAACATTATGAACATACATGTATTGTATTGGAAAATGGGGGAGATGCTCAGTCTGGGTCATGCTCAAAAACTTAAGTCTGGATCAACAATTAAGTGCGGTACTCTGTGCGCTGGCACAGGGCAGCTTTCATGTGTCTCCACCATCAGGCCAATCACACTTAGAAGGTTCAAGAGCAACAGGCTGCTTGATCAAGCCGGCTAATGGTCGCTAATGGAGTTGGTTATCTATCCAACTCATTCAATTACACAAGGTTTTTTTTTTTTTTTTCCTGATGAACATCTCATCAGTACTTTCCTGGCTTTCAGGAAAGTAGTTAGAGGCAGTTCAGTATTAGAATCTCGTTTGTATAATAAACAGCAAGTTGCATTTTACAAAGAAAAAAAAAAATCAATAAATAGCAAGCTGTAAAGTTAATGGCAATTAATGAAAATCCTAAAAATAGGAGATGGACGAGTTGTGCTAAAATATGTACCAATGTTAGGGTCTATTCGAGATTGGATAGAGTTATTTTGATGAGATTATATTAGATTGGATAAATTAATACTGTGATAAGTTTTGTACAGTATAAGATTTGTTAAAAATAGTACTGTCTTTTGTTTGGTTGAAATTCAGATTGGACTAAAAAATATAAATTAAATAAATATATTTTATATTTAGAATAATTAAATTAATTTTAAATAATATAACATATTAAATTATTTTCTAAAAATAAATATAACTATTTATTATCAATTTTTAATAAATAAATATTTATGTTATAATTAATTTAACATTATTATTTGTTTAGAAATAATTAATATATATCAACTTAACCTTGAAAATAATAAAATAAATTTAACATTAAGTTAAAAGAAAAGTGAAAATAGATGTAAATAACAGATAAAGAAAAGACAAAAGAAACTATAAATGAAAAAAGATCAAGAAAAGCGAAAAAAAAGAAACTGATAAAGAAAAAAATAAACTAATAAAGAAGAGGAAAAAAAAATTTAAATTGATAGTCACTTACTTTAAACTCTGTTGTGGCGGGCTTATATAAATCCCACCAAAGCCACTTAGAAAAAGTGATATAGGATTGACTTTTCAACTTTCATTACAGCCAAACATGAGATTGAACTGGGTTTTATCCAAACTCAATCCAATCCATTGAAACAAACGGGCTTTTAAAGTGGGTCCTTTTAAGATTATATCATAATGCAATTGGGTTATATAAGGTTCATTTTGTTAAAAAATATTTATATTCCTCTTGGTAGTTTTTTTAGGTGCTTTAATGTTGTATTTAAATGATTTTTAATACACTTCATATTACAAAACAAAGAAACCCACCCCACTTCATGAGCCAAAATTAATAGTTTTATCTAAAAATCATTTAGTTGAATAATTTTACTATTGGTGTCAACAAATTTCATGAATAAAAAAGAAAACTAAAAACCTGTTCATTATTTCAATAATTTTATTAAAATTAAAAAATAGCTCTCATTTTCTCCGACTTCCTCCATCTTCTCTTACTTCCATCTACAACAAACTTCCTTAACGATGCTTCTCTATCGAAACTTCATTTCATCTTCTTTCTTTTTTTTCTTTCATTCTCTTCCTCTATGTCCTTTTTCTGTTCTTCTTCCATTTTTCTTCTCCCTCTTCCTCTTCCATCCTTTTTTCTTCCTTGTCAAAAAATCAGATGCAACTCTACAAAATATGCAAATCTATAAATCCCAAAGTTACTCAATGTGACTCATGTGATTAGGTTTTTTTTTTTTTTCTCCTTGACATTAATAATGTGATTAGTTATTTTTCTTTTCAATTGCCACTTTTTTTTCATTATTGTCCCAAACGTAACATCAATTTGATTACGTACATATAGATAAGTTTTGATTGATAGATATTCGACAGCCTTGCTTACACTTCCCGTTATTAATTGTATTTAAATTAATTTAACGTTTAAAAGAAAGGGAGCCCTTAATCATGAACCAAAAAGAGATCTTTCGAACAGCGAATTTGATTGCTTTCAGATGTAGAAAGTGTGCACTGAAATTGACTAAACTAAAAAGTTACTATATTTAATATAGTGATTGTGATTCTGTGAACAAGAGAACAAAGTTTGTCTAAAGAAGAAAAATATTTTAATATTAAAATTAATAAATCGTTTTCCTAGCTTTATTAATGAGTACACATTACGTTTTCCTCATCGTTTCATGCAGGGGCTCCCTCGGCAACAATCACGTGTTTATCCTAAATTCCAAATGTGGGTAGTCTAAAGATACTAAACCTCTGCCAAACTATCGTTTTGTTTTGCCAATAATAAACAAGAAAATCATCAATATCTGTAATCAAGAAAAGTAATTAGTCAAATATGTGTTTTTCGATTCTGGATTTGCACTCATTATGCCATTTTATATGATTGTATATTTTACTTTATTAAAAGCTTTTATCTTTGGGTTGTTCTCAAGTAGCAATCTGCTAATTGATTTTATGACTGTGCTGATGAATAAAAATTTGTAAAAAAGTTTTTCTTTTTTGGCTCACAATGAAAATCAAAAACAGAAAACTACAAAACTATCTCAACCATTAAAATTATTTAAGACTGAATATGACTCTCGCACGGAAATAACATATATATGGAAACAAATTACTCAATTAATTGATCCAATTTATAAAATAAAATATATTTTCATGCGTAAATAATATTTTCAAACACAACAATATCTTATATATATTACTTTAAACAATCTATATTATTCCATACAGTAAGGGGGGTGTATTCAATCTAAATTTTTAATGACTTTTTATAGAATTTAAAAGTTTGGATGTATTCAATATAAATTTTTAAAGATTTCATAAAAGTTATGTGGTAATCAATATAGACTTTTAATTATTTTTAAAAAGTTTATAAAAGTTATGGGGTATTTAATTAAGACTTTTGAAAAGTTTATAAAAATTATGGGGTACCCAAAATGTCAATGACTTTCATAGAATTTTAAATTTTAACAACTTTGTGAGACTTTTATAAACTTTTATGTTAAATTTATAATAATAAAATTCCACAAATTCTCTCTTACGGGGGTATATTCAATCTAAACTTTTAATGACTTTTATAGAATTTAAAAGTTTGGATGTATTCAATATAGATTTTTAAAGACTCCATATAAGTTATGTGTTAATCAATATAGACTTTTAATGATTTTAAAAAGTTTATAAAAGTTAGGGGGTATTTAATTAAGACTTTTGAAGAACTTATAAAAGTTATGAGGTATCAAAAATGTCAATGACTTTTATAGAATTTTAAATTTTAACAACTTTGTGAGACTTTTATGTTAAATTTATAATAATCAAACTCCACAAATTCTCTCTTACGGGGGTGTATTCAATCTAAAATTTTAATTACTTTTATAGAATTTAAAAGTTTGGATGTATTCAATATAGATTTTTAAAGACTCCATATAAGTTATGTGTTAATCAATATAGACTTTTAATGATTTTTAAAAAGTTTATAAAAGTTAGGGGGTATTTAATTAAGACTTTTGAAGAGTTTATAAAAATTATGAGGTATCAAAAATGTCAATGACTTTTATAGAATTTTAAATTTTAACAACTTTGTGAGACTTTTATAGACTTTTATGTTAAATTTATAATAATCAAATTACACAAATTCTCTCTTACGGGGGTGTATTCAATCTAAACTTTTAATTACTTTTATAAAATTTAAAAGTTTGGATGTATTCAATATAGATTTTTAAAGACTTCATAAAAATTATTTGGTATTCAATATAGACTTTTAATGATTTTTAAAAAGTTTATAAAAGTTATGGGGTATTTAATTAAGACTTTTGAAGAGTTTATAAAAGTTATGGGGTATCAAAAATGTAATGACTTTTATAGAATTTTAAATTTTAACAACTTTGAAATACTTTTATAGACTTTTATGTTAAATTTATAATAATCAAACTCCACAAATTCTCCTTTACGAGGGTGTATTCAATCTAAACTTTTAATGACTTTTATAAAATGTAAAAGTTTGCATGTTTTCAATATAGATTTTTAAAGACTTCATAAAAGTTATGTGGTATTCAATATAGACTTTTAATGATTTTTCAAAAGTTTATAAAAGTTTGGAGGTATTTAATTAAAAATTTTGAAGAGTTTATAAAAGTTATGGGGTATCAAAAATGTCAATGACTTTAATAGAATTTTAAATTTTAACAACTTTGGGAGACTTTTATATACTTTTATGTTAAATTTATAATAATCAAACTCCACAAATTCTATCTTACGGGGGTGTATTCAATCTAAACTTTTAATGATTTTTATAGAATTTAAGAGTTTGGATATATTCAATATAGATTTTTAAAGACTCAATAAAAGTTATGTGGTATTCAATATAGACTTTTAATGATTTTTAAAAAGTTTAAAAAAGTTAGAGAGTATTTACCTAAGAATTTTGAATAGTTTATAAAAGTTATGGGATATCAAAAATGTCAATGACTTTTATAGAATTTTAAATTTTAACAGCTTTGGTAGGCTTTTATAAACTTTATGTTAAATTTATAATAATCAAACTACATAAATTCTCTCTTACGGGGGTGTATTCAATATAAACTTTTAATGACTTTTATAGAATTTAAAAGTTTGTATGTATTCAATATAGATTTTTAAAGACTCCATAAAAGTGATGCAGTATTCAATATAGACTTTTAATGATTTTTAAAAAGTTTATAAAAGTTAGGGGGTATTTAATTAAGACTTTTGAAGAGTTTATAAAAGTTATGGGGTATCAAAAATGTCAATGACTTTTATAGAATTTTAAATTTTAACAACTTTGAGAGACTTTTATAGACTTTTATGTTAAATTTATAATAATCAAACTCCACAAATTCTCTTTTACGGGGGTGTATTCAATCTAAACTTTTAATGACTTTTATAAAATGTAAAAGTTTGCATGTTTTCAATATAGATTTTTAAAGACTCCATAAAAGTTATGTGGTATTCAATATAGACTTTTAATGATTTTTAAAAAGTTTATAAAAGTTTGGAGGTATTTAATTAAAAATTTTGAAGAGTTTATAAAAGTTATGGGGTATCAAAAATGTCAATGACTTTAATAGAATTTTAAATTTTAACAACTTTGGGAGACTTTTATATACTTTTATGTTAAATTTATAATAATCAAACTACACAAATTCTCTCTTACGGGGGTGTATTCAATCTAAATTTTTAATGACTTTTATAGAATTTAAAAGTTTGGATGTACTCAATATAGATTTTTAAATACTACATAAAAGTTATGTGGTATTCAATATAGACTTTTAATGATTTTTAAAAAGTTTATAAAAGTTGGGGGATATTTAATTAAGACTTTTGAATAGTTTATAAAAGTTATAGGGTATCAAAAAAGTCAATGACTTTTATAGAATTTTAAATTTTAACAACTTTAGGGAGACTTTTATAGATTTTTATGTTAAATTTATAATAATCAAACTCCATAAATTTTCTCGTACAGAGATGTGTTCAATCTAAATTTTTAATGAGTTTTATAGAATTTAAAAGTTTGGATGTATTAAATATAGATTTTTAAAGACTCCATAAAAGTTATATGCTATTCAATATAGACTTTTGATGATTTTTAAAAAGTTTATAAAAGTTAGAGGGTATTTAATTAAGACTTTTGAAAAGTTTATAAAAGTTATGGTGTACAAAATGTCAATGACTTTTATAGAATTTTAAATTTTAACAATTTTGGGAGACTTTTATAGACTTTTATGTTAAATTTATATTCATCAAACTCCACAAATTCTCTCTTACTGGGGGTGTATTCAATCTAAACTTTTAATGACTTTTATAGAATTTAAGAGTTTGGATATATTCAATATAGATTTTTAAAGACTCAATAAAAGTTATGTGGTATTCAATATAGACTTTTAATGATTTTTAAAAAGTTTATAAAAGTTAGAGGGTATTTACCTAAGAATGTTGAATAGTTTATAAAAGTTATGAGATATCAAAAATGTCAATGACTTTTATAGAATTTTAAATTTTAACAACTTTGAGAGACTTTTATAGACTTTTATGTTAAATTTATAACAATCAAACTCCACAAATTCTCTTTTACGGGGGTATATTCAATCTAAATTTTTAATGACTTTTATAAAATGTGAAAGTTTGTATGTTTTCAATATAGATTTTTAAAGACTCCATAAAAGTTATGTGGTATTCAATATAGACTTTTAATGATTTTTAAAAAGTTTATAAAAGTTTGAAGGTATTTAATTAAAAATTTTGAAGAGTTTATAAAAGTTATGGGATATCAAAAATGTCAATGACTTTAATAGAATTTTAAATTTTAACAACTTTGGGAGACTTTTATATACTTTTATGTTAAATTTATAATAATCAAACTCCACAAATTCTCTCTTACGGGGGTGTATTCAATCTAAACTTTTAATGACTTTTATTGAATTTAAAAGTTTGGATATACTAAATATAGATTTTTAAATACTACATAAAAGTTATGTGGTATTCAATATAGACTTTTAATGATTTTTAAAAAGTTTATAAAAGTTGGGGGATATTTAATTAAGACTTTTGAATAGTTTATAAAAGTTATGGGGTATCAAAAATGTCAATGACTTTTATAGAATTTTAAATTTTAACAACTTTGGGAGACTTTTATAGATTTTTATGTTAAATTTATAATAATCAAACTCCATAAATTTTCTCGTACGGGGATGTATTCAATCTAAATTTTTAATGAGTTTTATAGAATTTAAAAGTTTGAATGTATTAAATATAGATTTTTAAAGACTCCATAAAAGTTATATGCTATTCAATATAGACTTTTGATGATTTTTAAAAAGTTTATAAAAGTTAGAGGGTATTTAATTAAGACTTTTGAAAAGTTTATAAAAGTTATGGTGTATACAAAATGTCAATGACTTTTATAGAATTTTAAATTTTAACAATTTGGGGAGACTTTTATAGACTTTTATGTTAAATTTATATTAATCAAACTCCACACATTCTCTCTTACGGGGGTGTATTCATTCTAAACTTTTAATGACTTTTATAAAATTTAAGAGTTTGGATATATTCAATATAGATTTTTAAAGACTCAATAAAAGTTATGTGGTATTCAATATAGACTTTTAATGATTTTTAAAAAGTTTATAAAAGTTAGAGGGTATTTACCTAAGAATTTTGAATAGTTTATAAAAGTTATGGGATATCAAAAATGTCAATGACTTTTATAGAATTTTAAATTTTAACAGCTTTGGTAGACTTTTATAAACTTCTATGTTAAATTTATAATAATCAAACTACATAAATTCTCTCTTACGGGGGTGTATTCAATATAAACTTTTAATGACTTTTATAGAATTTAAAGTTTGTATGTTTTGAATATAGATTTTTAAAGACTCCATAAAAGTTATGTAGTATTCAATATAGACTTTTAATGATTTTTAAAAAGTTTATAAAAGTTATGGGGTATTTAATTAAGACTTTTGAAGACTTTATAAAAGTTATGGGGTATCAAAAATGTCAATGACTTTTATAGAATTTTAAATTTTAACAACTTTGAGAGACTTTTGTAGACTTTTATGTTAAATTTATAATAATCAAACTCCACAAATTCTCTTTTACGGGGGTGTATTCAATCTAAACTTTTAAGGGGAAACTTCATTTTAGTCCCTAAGGTTTGGCGAAATATCAAAATTTTAAACATCTTTTGGAAACAGCTCTTTTAATCCCTAATTTTTCTAAAACTCTTCAAAATAGTCCAAATCGTTGGTCAACTAACGGTCAACAGTAACAGAAGGCTTGGATGAAAAGGGTAAAATGGTCTTTTTATATAAGATACTAAGATTGTAACACGTGGACGGCTGAGATTTTAATCCAATAAAACATTTAAAATAATTTAAAAAATCAAAAATTATTTATAAAAAAAATTGGAAAAACTGAAAAAAAATATTTGGCAACTTTTTTTAAAAAAAATCTGGATTCAAACACATGGTTTGAACCAGAATATGTAAATCCAAATCCTCAAAAAATTTATCAAAAAATACAAAAACAAAACACTCAACAGATTCATTAAACCCCAACATCAACCCCAAACACCAACTGTCAAACCCCAACATCAACCTAAAAACTAACCACAAATATCAACCACAAACGCCAGAGATCAACCCAGAACCAGTCTTTGGTTCTGGGTTCGATCAACCTAGAACCAGAGACACTGGTTCTGGTATCAACCCAGAACTAGAGTCTGGTTCTGGGTTCGACCCAGAACCAGAGAGGTCTCTGGTTCTGGGTTCGAACCCAGAACCCAGAACCAGAGATCTCTGGTTTTGGGTTTGGTTCTGGGTCGAACCCAGAACCAGAGAGGTCTCTGGTTCTGGGTTCGAACCCAGAACCCAGAAGATCTGGTTCTGGGTTCGAACCCAGAACCAGCGAACCCAGAACTAGCGAACCCAGATCTGGTTCTGGGTTCGATCAGCGAACCCAGATCTGGTTCTGGGTTCGATCAGCGAACCCAGATCTGGTTCTGGGTTCGGTCGGTGGAACCCAGAACCAGTCGCTGGTTCTGGGTTCGATCGAACCCAGAACCAGCGACGGTTCTGGGTTCGGTCGAACCCAGAACCAGATCTGGTTCTGGGTTTGATCTGGTTCTGGGTAAAAGAGAGGAAAGGGAGAAGAAGAAGGAGAAGAAGAAGAAGAAGAAGAGAGGAGAGAATGGAAGAGATGAAGAAGAAAAGAGAGAAAAAGATGATGTGGAGAAAAAAAAGAGAGAAAAATGGTGTGATGATTTTTTTATTATTATTAATTATTTTTCTTTTTTTAATTAAATAAAAAACTTTTGATTATATATTAATTAATTTATTTTTATTTAATTAGGGGCAAATGAGTCATTTTGCTTTTTCCATCTCTTTTAACTGACGGTTTGGATTATTTTGAAGAGTTTTGGAAAAGTTAGGGATTAAAAGAGCTGTTTCCAAAAGATGTTTAAATTTTTGATATTTCGCCAAACCTTTGGGACTAAAATGAAGTTTCCCCAACTTTTAATGACTTTTATAAAATGTAAAAGTTTGCATGTTTTCAATATATATTTTTAAAGACTCCATAAAAGTTATGTGGTATTCAATATAGATTTTTAATGATTTTTAAAAAGTTTATAAAAGTTTGGAGGTATTTAATTAAAAATTTTGAAGAGTTTGTAAAAGTTACGGGGTATCAAAAATGTCAATGACTTTAATAGAATTTTAAATTTTAACAACTTTGGGAGACTTTTATATACTTTTATGTTAAATTTATAATAATCAAACTCCACAAATTCTCTCTTACGGGGTTGTATTCAATCTAAACTTTTAATGACTTTTATAGAATTTAAAAGTTTGGATGTACTCAATATAGATTTTTAGATACTACATAAAAGTTATGTGGTATTCAATATAGACTTTTAATGATTTTTAAAAAGTTTATAAAAGTTGGGGGATATTTAATTAAGACTTTTGAATAGTTTATAAAAGTTATAGGGTATCAAAAAAGTCAATGACTTTTATAGAATTTTAAATTTTAACAACTTTGGGAGACTTTTATAGATTTTTATGTTAAATTTATAATAATCAAACTATATAAATTTTCTCGTACGGGGATGTATTCATTCTAAATTTTTAATGAGTTTTATAGAATTTAAAAGTTTGAATGTATTAAATATAGATTTTTAAAGACTCCATAAAAGTTATATGCTATTCAATATAGATTTTTGATGATTTTTAAAAAGTTTATAAAAGTTAGAGGGTATTTAATTAAGACTTTTGAAAAGTTTATAAAAGTTATGGTGTATACAAAATGCCAATAATTTTTATATAATTTTAAATTTTAACAATTTTGGGAGACTTTTATAAACTTTTATGTTAAATTTATATTAATCAAACTCCACACATTCTCTCTTACGGGGGTGTATTCAATCTAAACTTTTAATGATTTTTATAGAATTTAAGAGTTTGGATATATTCAATATAGATTTTTAAAGACTCAATAAAAGTTATGTGGTATTCAATATAGATTTTTAATGATTTTTAAAAAGTTTATAAAAGTTAGAGGGTATTTACCTAAGAATTTTGAATAGTTTATAAAAGTTATGGGATATCAAAAATGTCAATGACTTTTATAGAATTTTAAATTTTAACAGCTTTGGTAGGCTTTTATAAACTTTTATATTAAATTTATAATAATCAAACTACATAAATTCTCTCTTACGGGGGTATATTCAATATAAACTTTTAATGACTTTTATAGAATTTAAAAGTTTGTATGTTTTGAATATAGATTTTTAAAGACTCCATAAAAGTGATGTAGTATTCAATATAGACTTTTAATGATTTTTAAAAAGTTTATAAAAGTTAGGGGGTATTTAATTAAGACTTTTGAAGACTTTATAAAAGTTATGAGGTATCAAAAATGTCAATGACTTTTATAGAATTTTAAATTTTAACAACTTTGGGAGACTTTTATATACTTTTATGTTAAATTTATAATAATCAAACTCCACAAATTCTCTCTTACGGGGGTGTATTCAATCTAAACTTTTAATGACTGTTATAGAATTTAAAAGTTTAGATGTACTCAATATAGATTTTTAAATACTACATAAAAGTTATGTGGTATTCAATATAGACTTTTAATGATTTTTAAAAAGTTTATAAAAGTTGGGGGATATTTAATTAAGACTTTTGATTAGTTTATAAAAGTTATAGAGTATCAAAAAAGTCAATGACTTTTATAGAATTTTAAATTTTAACAACTTTGGGAGACTTTTATAAATTTTTATGTTAAATTTATAATAATCAAACTATATAAATTTTCTCGTACGGGGATGTATTCAATCTAAATTTTTAATGAGTTTTATAGAATTTAAAAGTTTGGATGTATTAAATATAGATTTTTAAAGACTCCATAAAAGTTATATGCTATTCAATATAAATTTTTGATGATTTTTAAAAAGTTTATAAAAGTTAGAAGGTATTTAATTAAGGCTTTTGAAAAGTTTATAAAAGTTATGGTGTATACAAAATGTCAGTAACTTTTATAGAATTTTAAATTTTAACAATTTTGGGAGACTTTTATAGACTTTTATGTTAAATTTATATTAATCAAACTCCACACATTCTCTCTTACGGGGGTGTATTCAATCTAAACTTTTAATGATTTTTATAGAATTTAAGAGTTTGGATATATTCAATATAGATTTTTAAAGACTCAATAAAAGTTATGTGGTATTCAATATAGACTTTTAATGATTTTTAAAAAGTTTATAAAAGTTAGAGGGTATTTACCTAAGAATTTTGAATAGTTTATAAAAGTTATGGGATATCAAAAATGTCAATGACTTTTATAGAATTTTAAATTTTAACAGCTTTGGTAGGCTTTTATAAACTTTTATGTTAAATTTATAATAATCAAACTACATAAATTCTCTCTTACGGGGGTGTATTCAATATAAACTTTTAATGACTTTTATAGAATTTAAAAGTTTGTATGTTTTGAATATAGATTTTTAAAGACTCCATAAAAGTTATGTAGTATTCAATATAGACTTTTAATGATTTTTAAAAAGTTTATAAAAGTTAGGGGGTATTTAATTAAGACTTTTGAAGACTTTATAAAAGTTATGGGGTATCAAAATGTCAATGATTTTTATAGAATTTTAAATTTTAACAACTTTGAGAGACTTTTATAGACTTTTATGTTAAATTTATAATAATCAAACTCCACAAATTCTCTTTTACAGGGGTGTATTTAATCTAAACTTTTAATGACTTTTATAAAATGTAAAAGTTTGCATGTTTTCAATATAGATTTTTAAAGATTACATAAAAGTTATGTGGTATTCAATATAGACTTTTAATGATTTTTAAAAAATTTATAAAAGTTTGGAGGTATTTTATTAAAAATTTTGAAGAGTTTATAAAAGTTATGGGGTATCAAAAATGTCAATGACTTTTATAGAATTTTAAATTTTAACAACTTTGGGAGACTTTGAGACTTTTATATACTTTTATGTTAAATTTATAATAATCAAACTCCACAAATTCTCTCTTACGGGGGTGTATTCAATCTAAACTTTTAATGACTTTTATAGAATTTAAAAGTTTGGATGTACTCAATATAGATTTTTAAATACTACATAAAAATTATGTGGTATTCAATATAGAGTTTTAATAATTTTTAAAAAGTTTATAAAAGTTAGGGAGTATTTAATTAAAACTTTTGAAGAGTTTATAAAAGTTATTGGGTATCAAAATGTCAATGACTTTTATAGAATTTTAAATTTTAACAACTTTGAGAGACTTTTATAGACTTTTATGTTAAATTTATAATAATCAAAATTTACAAATTCCCTCTTACTCTGCTCAAAAACTTTTATAGACTTTTGTTATTGAATGATAATAAAACGCAAACCTCTTATCCAAAACAAAAAAAAAAAAAAAACAAAAACAAAAAACAAAAAACAAAACAAAACAAAAAAACAAATCTTACAATATCTTTTACATTTAAATCTCCCCAAACTCAATGATATTCATAAAAATATTTCACTTATTTTGTCTAAAAAAAATACACAAATATATATATATATATATATACGTATTTCACTCCAATTTTATTGTGAATTATAATGATCAATATTTTTTTCCTATGTTCAAATTGTTAGCTTTTTAGTTTTTAAATGTTATTAGGCCCTTTATTTTTCAAAGGACATTCATTTATTATTTTGTAGAAGATTTCAAGTTTGAATCAAAGTTGAGGAATTAGATGTCAACAAAACAAATTTAAGAAATAAAACATTTTATAATTTATATATATATATATATATATATAAAATACCTCCAAAAAAATGTCTAGATGGATATTGATTTAAATTATCTCTTATTTTTGTGATAAATAATACAACTATTATTAACAATTGTGTTGTAAGCTAATAGTTTAACATTTTTTATGTACAAATAATGAAAATAGAACTCATAAGTGTATAGATAAAAATCTCATTATTTTCAAATTGATGAGATTAATCAATAAAATCTCTATTTTTTATACTAAAAAATAAGAGGAAAAATCTCCATTTTAAATAAAAATAATAATATTTGGAGATTTTTCAACTAATGGTTTATTTTAAAAAATTAAATTTTTAAATTTGATTGTTTAATTGTATCTATACATACAATATTTTTTTTCAACTGTTATTCCTATTACATGTTGGAAAATTTTTTGAACTTTTATTTTTGATTAATTAATTTGATTAGTATAGTAATCAATTTTGATATTTGTAACATATCATAAAATTAACCTACTTGAATTTTGTAAAACATTAGTTTTGATAGTTGTTTTTCAAAAGTTTATTTATACTATGTCAAAGGAAAACCCTTTTATTGAGATGAGAAATATAACTTACAAAAAGTATAATTTGTACGAGCTTGTCAAAGTAATATATTTTTATTTTAAAAGTAAATGAAAAGCTATAAAAATTTATTAATATTTACGAATCTTCATCATTTTATCATTATTAGTTAATGAAGTGACGATTTTAACTTGTTTCTTGAGACTCAAAAGCAACAAAAAGATCATGCTAGTAAATAGAAGGCTGCTATAGTTACTGATATGTGGAGCAATATTGGCATTATTGATAAGATATTAGAAATTTTATTTTTCTAGAAGATATAAAATAAATAATGAAATACTTAAAATACTTGGTGTTTTGGTTATCAATTTATGTAATTGAGATGATTTTACTTTTAATTTATGTACCATACTTTTTCATTATTATTGACATGATACATGTAGTTTTAGTAACTTAGAAACTATATATTATATTATAAGTTAGTGAAATGTTAGTCTATGAAAGTATGTAGAACTCTATAAAAACTTATGAAAATTTATAAAAGTCTTTCATAATTTCTTTTAAAAGTCTATCAAAGTTAATGAAAGTTTTTTTTAAAAAAAATTATAAAAGTCTGTGAGAATCTTTCATGAATCTTTAAAGTCATTAGAAGTTTATGAAATGCTACAAAAGTCATTCGTTGAAAAAAGTCTATAAAAGTTATTCAAAATCATGATTGAATACACCCGTCTAAGTTTCAAGTTTTACTTATTTTGAATAACAAATAAAAATGTTCAAAGCAATTAAAACTATATTATTTAAAAATTAAGAATTAATCAAAGTTTAAAACTCAATTTGACGATTAGGTGTTTAAAATGGAAATATAGTAATTCAAGATCAAAATATATTTCATGCGAGAAAACCTAACGGGATGAACCAACACGGCATTTCTCCATGAATTGACTGCAACGTTTCGAAGATAGGACATGTTTACTTGTTTATAGGTGCACGTATTAGGCGGTCAAGAAATTAAACTGTGGAGGTTATACTTGTTGACGAATTGCACAGATTCTGTTCATATTTTGTAGAATGTAGTTTTGTATCAGGCCTCACAGCCTATAAATACCTCTCCTCATGTGAACTAAACACACACTTCATCAAATAATTTTACATTCGCAAAAGAAAGTAAAGCATTGTTTCCATGATGAATACTCAAGTCATATTTTGCCTTACCTTCGCGCTGCTAGTCTCTGGTAAATTATTACTTCTATATTTTCTATGTTTTCTCGTCTATCTGTTATATATGTTTTGGATTTTATATATAGGTTTGCATGCATGTACTTTAACTAGCTACTGTACTTCTAGTTCTGATAATATCAATCGTTATTGATGTTAACATATTACATGCATTAAGCTTTCTTGAGAAATATATAATTAAGCTCTACAACCGGTTTTTTGTTAGACATAGTGTGGTCTTAATTCTTAATTTAATCATTAATTTTTATTTTGGCTTTGCGGCACAATTTAATATGCTACATAGATGTAAAAACTTCAAAATTACACATGCATGCACTCAGCAGATGACAGCCACATTTCTATGGTCGAAACATTGCAATCAATGTGTGTCAAATCCCTAGATTTTAAACTTTAATTAATTACGTGTCAATTAAGACAATTAATGTGAAAACCAATAGTAAATTATTTTGTTCTATACCATTAATCACCTGGGTTCATTATTTTTATCATTATCTCTATGTAACATCAATTGACTATCTACTTATATAATTAATGTCGGACAGGTTTGCCACACTTCCAAATTATTGAATCTTATAGAATGATTAGGGAGCACCTAGTTAATCTTGATCATGAATTAAAGGAGATCTATCACAAGCAAATGATCTGACTCTCAGAAATAAAAAAGTGTGTCAACAAACTAAATTCACATAAAAAAAAAAAAAAAAAAAGCAACCACATATATAGAGAGAGAATATGAACAAGAGAATAAAGTTGTCTAAAGAAGAACTTTTATAAAATATTTAGATCGTTTTTCATGTCAAAAAAAAAAAAAAATTAATAATAGTTGTGAAGTTATGTAAAACCATGTTAAACATTGACTTAAAATAGAAACGACCAATAATTAAGAGAAACGAAAGAGAAATCCAACTAAACTACAAAAAAGGGGAAATTTGTGAAAGCAAAATTTTGTTTTTGTTTTTAATTTTTTTAATTCAATAAAAGCACATTTTTGTTAATTTAACAAAAATACGAATTATATAAAAGCCAAAAATGGGACGCAAAAAAAAAAAAAAAATAGTAACATGCCTCACAACATAAAAGCGAGTTTTCTGAACTTAAATGAGTACACATTAAACCTTGTGGTCAACAATTGATGCAGGGGCTCACTTGGCGACAGTCAGCATAAAAAACAACTGTCCGTACACGATTTGGCCAGCAACCCTTACCTCTGACAACAAACCTCAACTATCAACCACGGGGTTTGAGTTACCCTCTACGCAAACAAGAACAATCGATGTTGGTGGCCAATGGAAAGGCCGTTTCTGGGCACGAACACAATGCTCCTCGGATGCCTCTGGCAAGTTTACTTGTGCAACTGCCGACTGTGGCTCCGGCCAGGTTACATGCAACGGCAACGGCGGAGCCCCACCTGCATCCCTCGTGGAAATCAATCTTGTCGGAAATAATGGGCAAGATTTCTACGATATTAGCCTTGTTGATGGCTTTAATTTGCCTGTTTCTGTGACCCCACAAGGCGGCTCTGGTGATAAATGCACTACCGCCACCTGTTCAGCTGATGTCAACTCCGTGTGTCCGCCAGAGCTGGCTATGAAAGGATCGGATGGAAAGACAATAGGTTGCAAGAGTGCATGTGTGGTGTTCGGTCAGCCACAGTATTGTTGCACCCCGCCCAATAATACTCCTGAGACATGCGGACCAACAAACTACTCTAAGATTTTCAAGGATCAGTGTCCACAGGCTTATAGTTATGCTTATGATGATCCCACTAGCACTTTTTCGTGCACTGGTGGGGCTAACTACGCTATTACTTTTTGTCCTTAGATGAGAGTGATTACAAACTAGTAACCACTCTTTTTCCTTTCTACGATTAATAACTAGGAATTTTATAGACATAATAAGTCCGATCCTCTCGGACAGTGAGTCAACGATAATTGTCAAAAATTTATGCTTGGAATGATAAGAGTATCTTTATTATTACCTAAAAAAGTTTCTTTTCAGTCTCATTTACTTTTTACTCCCATATTTAAAATTAATTTCACTTACACATGTAAATGATCAAAAATAATCTTAAATATTAAAAAAAAAAAATTGAAGTTTTATAGTTTTTCTCTGCAAACCTATTTCATTAGTTGATAATTAATTATGGAAATTATCGTCTAAACCCAATAAAACTTACATACAAAACAATAATTGCATAGCACCGCAGTTGCAATTTGTGGATAAATGAATTGGTGCTTTCCCGACAGAGTATAGTATTGTATGGCAGATTATCGAAGGGCCTATTTTTATTTTTTTTTTCCCTTCATCAAAGCGTCTAATAAAGTTGTTTTGTTTGAATCCCAACAAAGGGCATAATAATATTGCATTCATGCATGTGATAAAAATTTGGGATATCATCACTGCATACATATATAATAATTATTGTAAGTAAATTGACTCCTCATTTGAGGAAAAAAAAAAAAGGGATACAGATCTAGTAGAATCTTAAGAATACTCTTACAAATATCACATTTTATGATACAATATATATGTGAAAACTTTATCAAATAGTACGAAAAAATGTGAATTTTGAAATCAAAAATGAAACATTAAATTCAATTTGTTTAGCATCATTAGTTCATGTGTAAGCTATTTTCTTATATACGAACTATTCTTAATTACATTGTGCATGGACTAACTATTAGGTCATGAGAAATAACCGGTGGTGCTAAACAAATTTAATTTAGTTTTTTTGTACTGATTTCAAACCTCCTTTTTTGTATGGGTGTTAGAAAATAACTTTTATGATAGCTATTTGACTTTATAATTTTAGCTTCTAATTTAAATCAAATATTAGAGGAAAAAAAAAAAAACTCCAAGAGAAATAGAAGATATATTAACTGCTTCAGTGGTTTCAGATAAATAGAAGATATGTTTAAAAATAATTGGTGACATGGACTACTTATGGTTGTTATAGGGTCTAATATATATTCGAATTTGATACATTTTTTTCCTCACATATATTCTCATCATTCATAAATTTTTTTGTTCATTTATACAGTCTAATTTGTCAATTCAACCATTTTCTTTAAACTTGAAAGGTTTTTCGACTTTTATACATATTTGATAATAATTGTCGTTAGTTTTAATGGTTTAGTATTAGAGTGTGGGGTTGATTGTTAATAAATTAAAAAGTTAACTCCATTTATTTAGATCATATATCGTATAGTTAATTTGTCTTTAAGTCTAAATATTCATGTAAATGTTTTTTTCAAGAAAAGGTAAGGAAGAAAAGGCAAGGCCAGGCTCAATAACAGACGGGGGATGACGGAATTCCATGAGAGGGAATGCGAGACAGAGATTAGAGGGAGTGAAGAAAATTCTTGAAAAGGAGAGTGTTGCATGCATCTTGTATTCTGCTTACTAGACAAACCATCATTTCAGAAAATATTTTCCTCCAATTTTTTCAGGTCACATCAAGTAATGGACAATATCCTGTTAAGAAGAAAAACACCACTTTCTGATGAAACACTTGGTGGACAACAACCATATTAGACTGCCCCCTTCTTCACTTCATATTAATGGGTGACTCGGTGTATTCAACCTTATTCCTTAAATAATTAGGTATTGAAAGTGTCATTTTTCAAACAAGCTGATATCAATTTATTCGCTTGAGAAATTTATACTCTCATTAATGCTACGAATTACGAGTCAGTTGCCTACGACCTTGACTTAATTTGTAAACAGTTTTGCGAGAAATTTTAGTTACATCACAGAAGATATGAAGCTTGCAATTTGTTTATTCTGTGAAGCTTGCAATTTGCTTAATTCGGCCGTGGTCACAGTTGTACAAGTACTGAACGGCGAAGTAATTAACGCGCGTGAAACTAAAGACTCTAAACCTGTGCCAAACTAACGTTTTGTTTTGCCAACAATAAACAGGAAAATCATCAATTTGTGATCAATAAAAACAATTGGTTAAATACGTGTTTTTCGATTCTAGATTTGCACAAAAAAGAATAAGAGCCTCGTTATGTCATTTTATGTGATTGTATACTATACTTTATCAAAAGCTTTTATATATCTTTGGTTTGTTCTCAAGTAGCAATCTGCTTTTATGACCGTGCCTACGAATAAAGTTTGTAAAAAAGGTTTTTTTTTTTTGGTGGGGGGGGCTGTGGGGGTTGGTGGGGTCAGAATAAAAAATAAAAACAGAAAACTGCAAAACTATCTCAACCATTAAATTTATTTAACACAGAATAATATGATACTCACACAGAAATAAATATATGCAGAGACAAACTACTCAATTAATTGATCCAATTTATAAAATAAAAATATATTTTCATGCTCAAATATTTTCAAACACAACAATAACTTATATATTACTTTAAACAATCTATATTATTCCATACGCTAAATTTCAAATCATACTTATTTTGAGTATAACAAATAAAAATGTTTAAAGAAATTCAAACTATATTATTTAAAGATTAAGAATTAATCAAAGTTGAAAAATCAATTTGACGAATTAGTTAGGCGTTTAAAATGGAAATAGAGTAATTCAAGATCAAAAATATATTTCATGCTGTGCAAGAAAACCTAACCGGATAAACCAACATGGCCTTACTCTATTAATTGATTGCAACATTTTGAAGATAGAAGGTGTACATAATTGTTTATAAGTGCCGGTGCCAGGAGGTCCAAAAAACTGCGGAGGCTACACCTGTTGACGACTTGCACAGATTTTGTTCATATCATGTAGAATGTACGTACTTTTGTATCAGGCCTCAAGCCTACAAATACCTCTCCGCATTTGAACTAAACACACACTTCATCAAATAATTCTACATACCCCAAAATTAAGAAAGTAAAGCATTGTTTCCATGATGAATAATCAAGTCATATTTTGCCTTACCTTGGCGCTCCTAGTCTCTGGTAAATTACAATTCCTATATTTTTTATGTTTCCTCGTCTATCTATTAATATATGTTTTGGATTTTATATATACGTTTGCATGCATGCACTTTAACTAGCTACTGTACTTCTGATAATATCAATCGCTATCGATATTAACATATTATATTACATGCATTACGTTTTCTTGTGAAATACATATATAATTAAGCTTTACAACCGATTCTTTGTTACGCATAGTGTGGTCTTAATTTAATCACTAATTTTTATATTATTGGCTTTGTGACATGGCACAACAGGTTTAATATTTTCAAGTTTAATTAATCACGTGCTAATTAAGGCAATTAAAGCGAAAACCAATAGTAGACGTCATTATTTTGTTCTATACCATTAATCATGTTGGTTTGTTATTTTTATCAATATTATCTCAATGTAACACCAATTGACTATCTATTTACACACGGTGTCGGTTCTGACATTTTAGAGATCTGATACGAAAAACTAAAATGATTCCTTTTATATATATATATATATAACTTATTTTATCATATTTTTTATGTATACATAATAATTCCATGAAGAAAAAAATGATATGATAAGATAAATATATTTCATTTAAGACAAATACATTCATCTAATAATAAAAAAAAAAAATCAACTTAAAGAACAATCAAACTAGCAAAGTATTAAAAAACAATAAAACCTAACAAGAAATGTGGTTCACACGATATACAATAACATTGTAACAATAGCAAAGTATTCCCTTGTTTTTCAATTTTTTTTTTTAAAAAAAAAAAATCCAAGATCCAACAACACACTAGAAAACAATAATTAATAACAAAAAGTTAAAGAAGAATCATAAAAAAATAATAATCCTAAAAAGATATAACTCAATAATAGTTAATGTAAAGATAATCCTTTACCTCAAAAATAAATAACTTTTTGAAATCTCACTTTCTTCACTTATAATTGTTGATGAAATTTGAAATTGTTAACCAATAATAATAATAATAATTTAGAGTTTCTTTTTGTGTGATTGCTGATAATGTGAATGAGTAAAGTAAGTTAGGGTTGAAATGATAGAGTGAGTTATATATAGGTTAAATATATAAGCTTTGGGGCCCTTTGTATATTAGAAATATTTTTTGAATAACATTATATTAATTAGAGCAACTAGTGTTGTTGGTAGTAGACGCTTAATTGTGATTTGCCGTCCCTTGTGATATTTTTTTTTTCAAAAAAGGTGAGAAAATGCTATAAAGGAAACAGGTAGTGGGGTTTGGACTCGAGTCTTCAGACCCCTAAAGAGCGTCTAATGTGGCCTTCAATCACTAAGGCTATTGTACAATTACTTATGTACAATGAAACATTTATTATATATTTATTTTACAAATTAATTATAGGAAAAAAAATTGACAATCAATAACATTTTGGGGCTCCCAAATTTAGAGGCCCGGACGGTCGCACCTCCGACACATGATTAGGGCCGGCCATGCTTACATATATTATGGAATTAATGTCGCACAGGTTTGTCACACTTCCAAGTTATTAAATCTTATAGAATGATTAGAGAGCGTGCACTTGATTAATCTTGATTATGAATTAAGGAGATCTATCACAAGCAGATGATCTCACTCTCAAAAATAGAAAGTGTCAATAAAATATATTCACATAAATTAAGGAATGCAACTATATATAGAGAGATACTAATTATGAACAAGAGAATAAAGTTGTCTCAAGAAGAAAAATATCTTAAATTTATAAAATTAATATTTAGATCGTTTTTCATGAAATAATTAAAAAAAAAAATTAATAATAGTCATGAAGGTATGCAAAACCATATTAAACATTGACTTAAAATAGAACCACCAATAATTGAAAGAAACGAAAAAGAAATCCAACTAAATTACAAAGAAAGAAAAATTGTGAAAGCATTTTGTTTTGTTTTTGTTTTTTGTTTTTTTTTTTTAATCCTATAAAAGCACATTTTGTTAATTTAACAAAAATACGAATTATATAAAGGCCAAAAAATGTGACCAAAAAAAAAAAATTAATAACATGCCTCACAACATAATGGCGAATATTTTCTGAACTCAAATGCGCACACATTAAACGTCCTTTTGGTCAACAATTGATGGAGGGGCTCACTTGGAGACAATCAGCATAAAAAACAACTGCCCGTACACAATTTGGCTAGCAACACTTACCTATGACGGCAAACGTCAACTGTCAACCACGGGGTTTGAGTTACCCTCTGCGCAAACCAGAACAATCGATGTTAGTGAACAATGGAAAGCCGTTTTTGGGCCCGAACGCAATGCTCCTCGGACACCTCTGGTAAGTTCACTTGTGCAACTGCCGACTGTGGCTCCGGCTAGGTCACATGCAACTGCAACGGTGGAGCCCCACCGGCATCCCTCGTGGAAATCAATGTTGTCGGAAATGATGGACAAGATTTACACGATGTCAACCTTGTTGATGGCTTTAATTTGCCTGTTTCTATGATCCCACAAGGCGGTTCTGGTGATAAATGCACTACTGCCAGCTGTTCAGCTAATGTCAACTCCGTGTGCCAATGAAAGGATCAGATGGAAGTACAATAGGTTGCAAGACGTAGATAGTTTAGCATAATTGTTGGTAATTTATACATGAAATGATGATAATCGTATAAATATTTGGAATAAATAATAATATAATATCATAAACACAAAATAAGAGAAGAGAGAAAATAGTCTAAGAAAGAACAGGAATCTTATACCTTCATTTCCATGAAGTGTTCTTATAACCATTGTAAAAGTAGGAGGTCCTTTATAGCAGCAAAAATATGACTAACATAATTATAATATATATAAGCTATAACATAATAATCTATAAGATAGAGTTAATGGAAAGATCAAAATAGCAGTTATTCCAATGAATTTATACACATTCATTTTAATATAATTATTATATTCACAACAAATAATCAATTAATGAAATTTATACTTTTGTGGGTAGTCTATTGATAATATATTTACTATTTTTATCTATTGGATTAATGCTATATAATTTTTCTATAATCTACCTACATTTTACGATTTGAGATTTATTTTATAGTCATATGTGATTCAACTTATATATGGATAGAACATAAAGTTAAAATAATTAAATAAAATAATCTATAGAATTTATGAATTTTTTTTAATGTCAAGGGTATTAGCGTAATTTTCCTAAAAATTAATTGTATTGCATATAAAGTAATAAGTTAAAGAGTGGTGATATTTACAACCTAAAAAAAAAAAAAAAAAAGAATTGTATGTGCACCCCTTACATATTTTAAATGCCATTTTTTGGAAGAAAACTTAACGATGAGGTTGTTTGCCTAGTATTTTAAAAAGCAGAGGTGAACTCACATTAGTTTGTTTTTTGGGAATATTTTCATAATATCCCATTTTGTAATTATTATTTTTTTCAAAAGCTTTTGTTTGTAATCATAATTATAACTCGCTTAATACCCATTTTTTTATTTAATTATTTTGTATTTTTCTGTAAATCAATTTAATAAAACAATTGTCGTTATTATTTAAAAGTTTGCTATGATTTTTCATTTTAACAGTTTTACTTATTTTTATTTTTTTTAAAATAAGATTAGATGAAAAATAGAAAGAAAAAGCAACCACATCCAAGACTCTGAGAAAAAAATAAAAATAAAAAATTTAGGAGTTTAAAAATAAGAAAAGGAAAATATTTTATATATTAACGAATGTCTATGTGGGGAAAAGAATTATTACGTCACTAGCAAAATAGTTTTAAGTGGGTTGTTTATAATGTTATATAATAAAATTAAGTAAATACCATTTTAGGAATTAAGTAGGTTTTGATATAAATTATAGTTTTCTAAAAAGTATCTTATGTGGTATGATTAAGAATCGGAGGTACATATAATTTTAGAGGGTTACAAATATTAGCTCTCTAAGTTAAAACTTGAGTGAATTTCAAAAAAAAAAAAAGAAAGAGTGTCCATATTTACACCCATTAAAAATGGTATACCTAAACTCCTTTTGTTTGTACATCCCAATTAGAATGTTTTAATAGATAAAATCTTTTAAGTTCACCCTACATATTACTAAATATATCGTTTTTATTTAAAAAAAATCATAAATAAATAAATTATAAAATAATCAAACTAAAATATAAAAGAAAAAGGAAAACGAAAAAAAGAAAAAAGAAAATTGCTGTGCAGTCTTCACCATACTTTTTTAATGGAGGCTGCTGCCTCCTTCATGTGTCCTATCCAAAGGGTGGCTTTTTCATAGATTCTTTTGTCTTGAGAAGCCTCCTAATCCTCCTCCAACTATCAGATTTAGGTTTTTACTTTTTATATGCATTTTATTTTACATTTTTAAATTTAGTAATTTATAAAAATTTGAAGAAAAAAAAATCATTAACAATAATAATGATACACTTTGAAAAAACATTAATAATCTACTTTAAAGGGTAATGTCGGAATAGTAAAAACACTCCGACATTGAACAAGATTCTTGGACCAAGCTAGGCCTCATAAAAGACATTAAAGTCTGGCTAATACGTAGCTCTCAAGCCCAATTAAATCTTAAATTATGGCTTGACCCAGTTAGGTCCGATTGACACTTCCACCTTATCATAAATACATAGCCAGGTGTATTAATGGTATGCCTCATTGGAGCTCCAGATAAACCGCCACCATCAAAGTTAACAGAGATATATAATCCACGACAATCCGCATTTGTATCTGAAATCGCTGGCTAATTATTAGTTTTAATAAAAAAGAGATCAGTAATAATTAATGAGGAAAAAAATAATAAAAAGAGCGAACCAAAACATAGAACGAATGAATGTCTAACTTACTTAACTGGATAATCTACGTAGACATCATATCAGGATTCATATCTTAATTTTGGGATTTGATAAAGACTAGGCAAATCCGCAGTTGCCCTAGCACATTTAGTAAATTTATGAATTGAATTTCGTTTTACTTAAGAACTAATTTAGTTTAAGGAACTGTGCAATTTGGCTCGCACCTTTCGGGGAGATCATGATCCTCATGTTTATAAGTGTAGTGGGGCTAATCTTTAAAATCTAACCTTCTGTCCATAGTAATCTGTCCTGTTAGATGTATAATGTTGATCTCTATTTACATATATGGTAGTGAATAATCCTTTTTGTTTAAGGAAATTAATGCTGTATTAATTAAACTATAATAATTTGGCAATGATAGTAGTTATAGTGATAGATAATGGATCTTAGAGTATCTTTAATGCTCTCATGGATTGTGAAAAAATTATATATCGTATAGAATAAATAGATATTGAATTAAAATAAACTTATTCAATGTAATTATTACTCATCAATATCAAGCTAAGGTGACCAAAAAATATATTTATTTATTTATTTATTTTTAGATGATGTGTTAGACAACCATGTCAGCAAATAAATAATTATTTAATTTTAATTTTCAAATATAATTAAAAGTATAAAAAAAAAAATAAAGTTAAAGCATTAAATGGAATATATAGAGTCATTAAATGAAAATATATAGAAGTATTGGATAACAATTTTTCAATTTGATTATCTATCAAATGATAGTTTATATTATGTACGAATCAAATCTTTTGACAATGATGACATGATATATATATATATATATATATTTTCAAAACACAATCTATAATGCTCTTAACCAAGAGAGGATGATTAATATCTTAATTGATTAATTAGTTTATTGATTTTTCAATGAGATGACACTCATCTACCTTGAATATCTTAGTAGGTCGGTCCACTCATATGACTATATTTAACTTGAAACACACTCAATGAAAACGATTTCATGAGTCCTACTAAATTAAGATGTAGCCATCCCTCTTTAAGGATAATACCGTGATGGATGATCATAAATTTTTTTGTTTAGTTATTCTACTCAACATATTAGAATATTAGGAAAACTTCATTTTGGTCCATATATTTTTCGAATTTTTTTTAAAAAAAAAAATATATAAATCATTTTATAGCTTTCATCATCCCTTACGTTTTTAAAAACTCGTCAAATTAGTCCCTCTGATGTGATCTTTAATGGTCAACATTTAATAAAATAGTAGAAGATTGTTTTGCTTTAACTTTATACACTTCTAATTATTGTTTATGTTTCATTTTTTTTTTTTTTAAATTTCATCTGACACATGTCATTGTATCACTAATTAGTGTTAAAGACGAAACTACCCTCATATGTGTAATATTTGACTATCTGTTGACTAACTATAAAGACTAATTTAATAAGTTTTTGAAATGTAAGAGACCTATTAATACTATAAACGAATTTATATTTAAAAACGAGAAGTTTTTTAAAAATATAAAGATCAAAATGAAGTTCTCTCTAGAATATTAACACACTATTTAATTCAAAAATGATTTATCTGTTTTGAATTATGCGACATAGATAATGATGATCACCATGTTGTAATTGTGTTTATATTGGAGGAATAAAAAATGTATATTAGTTGATAATAATGCTATATATATCCTTCCTATTTAAAACATGTCTCCGTGGAGGATGTTGATTTATGATCAATGACAAAGGGTAAAATCTGAAGAAATTGTTTAGACATAATAGTAAAAAAATATGTTATTTTGGAATTAGTCACATTTTTATAGTGGTACAAAATGTAACTAAGGAAATATGTTATAATTATTCTAGGAAGCCTTTTTATGATCTTATGGTACATCAACGTAAAAAATAATACATGTCCAATATTGTTATATTTTTTTCTTACTTATACATCATTAAAATCCAAATTGCTCTGATGAAAAGTCAAAGTAAAACATAAAGTTAAAATAAGAGTAGACACTTACATTTTCTGTTCATATTCGATTCACGGTTCATATTTGATTCAGGTTCAACTCTTATTAGAACCGAAGATGAACCAAGTTTTGGCCGTTTAATTGATAGGGTTGTTATCATGCTAGCTTGTTTCTCTATATATATCTCTTTGTTTGTAACTTGAAAGTTATATCTAGTACGTTACAATTAAGATTTTGAAATTCATAATCTCCGTTTTAAGCGCTAAGACAATAATAAGTTATGCATTATATAAAAAAAAAAAAAAAAAAAAAAAAAAAAAAAGAGATGCAAGAAAAAATTTGGGTTGATATCATTGCATATTTTAAGAATTAGTGGGTCTGTCATAATTTATTTTATGATGTAAAATTTAATAAACCCACACATAATAAATAATTTTAGGAGTTACATTTAAAAAAAAAAAAAAGAAAAAATTACGGGCTAGCCGAGCCAAAGCTTTTTCCGCTTGTTGTCACATAATAATTAGTTGTTTGAATATGCATTGAATTTCTAATATTATTGTGGAATTAAGTCTTAATTACGTTGTAAAAAATCTTAATTTATTTCCTAATATGTTCCCTTTGCTATATAAGAATACATCGGTGTACCTGCTCATTATGCTTATAATTTTATTTATTTTTTTAAATTATAAGTAACTCATTATGCTCATAAACATGCATACTCTTACTACGTACTTGAACTGGTTCGCAATTCCCAACGTGACTAATGGAAAGCTTTTCATTCCAACCCTCTGCTTTTGCTGCTCAGGTTTGGTTTGATAGAAGAAATCAGAAATAGCAATCTTTTATATTTGCTGATTCAATAATTTACTGACATTTTTATTATTAAAAGAAAGCTAACAAACCACTGGACTACATAGTATAGAATCCGGATCTGTTTATAATATTGATAGGTATTAATTTTTTTTTAAAAAAAACTTTGAATGAAAGATTTGAATTTGAGACCCACACTTTATGGAGAACTGGAGAAGTATATTTACTATCAGATTATGCCTACTATCATACTGATAAATAATAACTATTAGAGAAATCAAATTAATGTGGTCAACTAACTAATTGGTTTTTCTTAGTTTGTTTGTTTTATTTTCCCTAAACAAATGAATTTATTTGACAATTGAGATTTAGTCGTATATCTCACCGTGTTTTCATAGTTTATCCTAATTTTTTTTTTTTTTTCGAATTGCAAAGAATACACACGAGTCAGGGATAAGATACATTTTTTCACAAAATTATGATAATTTTGCAAAGACATGCTAACCTATATAACCTATACACACTTACTCTCCACAACCGATGTGGTACACCTCATGTCAAGTTTGTCCTAATTTTATTTAAGTGATAATGGGTCCTGGATAATTTTTTTTTTTTTTTTTTTTTTTGTTTTTGAGATAGATGAATATTCTTCCTAAACAGGACACTGACTTTTCAAAATGAGTTGCTTATTACTTTCTTTTCTTTTCTTTTTTAAAAAAGTATATTTCATTACTAAAAGATAGCATTATGATTTTGTTCATAGTGTATACAATTTTGTCATATAATATAAAAAGGAAAGCACTAAAGTGAGGTGCTACTCTAACGAAAGGTCTCTGGTCCTAGGTGTTTAAACATTATGAACATACATGTATTGTATTGGAAAATGGGGGAGATGCTCAGTCTGGGTCATTCTCAAAAACTTAAGTCTGGATCCAACAATTAGGTGCGGTACTCTGTGCGCTGGCACAGGGCAGCTTTCACGTGTCTCCACCATCAGGCCAATCACACTTAGAAGGTTCAAGAGCAACAGGCTGCTTCATCAAGCTGACTAATGGTTGCTAATGGAGTTGGTTATCTATCCAACTCATTCAATTATACAAGGCTTTTTTTTTTTTTCCTGATGAACATCTCATCAGTACTTTCCTGGCTTTCAGGAAAGTAGTTAGAGGCAGTTCAGTATTGGAATCTCGTTTGTATAATAAACAGCAAGTTGTATTTTACAAAGAAAAAAAAATCAATAAATAGCAAGCTGTAAAGTTAATGGCAATTAATGAAAATCCTAAAAATAGGAGATGGACGAGGTGTGCTAAAATATGTACCTAATGTTAGGGTCTATTCGAGATTGGATAGAGTATTTTGATGAGATTATATTAGATTGGATAAATTAATATTGTGATAAGTTTTGTACAGTATAAAATTTGATAAAAATAGTACTGTCTTTTGTTTGGTTGAAATTCAGATTGGACTAAAAAATATAAATTAAATAAATATATTTTATATTTAGAATAATTAAATTAATTTTAAATAATATAACATATTAAATTATTTTCTAAAATAAATATAACTATATATTATCAATTTTAATAAATAAATATTTATGTTATAATTAACTTAACATTATTATTTGTTTAGAAATAATTAATATATATCAACTTAACCTTGAAAATAATTAAATAAATTTAACATTAAGTTAAAAGAAAAGTAAAAATAGACGTAAATAACAGATAAAGAAAAGACAAAAGAAACTATAAATGAAAAAAGATCAAGAAAAGCGAAAAAAAATAAAAGATAAACTGATAAAGAAAAAATAAACTAATAAAGAAAAGGAAAAAAAATTAAAATTAATAGTCACTTACTTTAAACTCTGTTGTGGCGGGTTTATATAAATCCCACCAAAGCCACTTAAAAAAAGTGACATAGGATTGACTTTTCAACTCTCATTATAGCCAAACATGAGATTGAACTGGATTTTATCCAAACTCAATCCAATCCATTGAAACAAACGGACCTTTAGAGTGGGTCCTTTTAAGATTATATCATAATGCAATTGGGTTATATAAGGTTCATTTTGTTAAAAAATATTTATATTCCTCTTGGTAGATTTTTTAGGTGCTTTAATGTTGTATTTAAATGATTTTTAATACACTTCATACTACAAACAAAGAAACCCACCCCACTTCATGAGCCAAAATTAATAGTTTTATCTAAAAATCATTTAGTTGAATAATTTTACTATTGGTGTCAACAAATTTCATGAATAAAAAAGAAAAATAAAATCTTGTTCATTATTTCAATAATTTTATTAAAATTAAAAATAGCTCTCATTTTCTCCGAGTTCCTCCATCTTCTCTTACTTCCATCTACAACAAACTTCCTTAACGATGCTTCTCTATCGAAACTTCATTTTATCTTCTTCCTTTTTTTTCTTTCATTCTCTTCCTCTATGTCCTTTTTCTGTTCTTCTTCCATTTTTCTTCTCCCTCTTCCTCCATTTTTCCTCTTCCTCTTCCATCCTTTTTTCTTCCTTGTCAAAAAATCAGATGCAACTCTACAAAATATGCAAATCTATAAATCCCAAAGTTACTCAATGTGACTCATGCTAGAACAACACTAACATGAATCATGCTAGGATCTACAGAGCTACAAATATGGTTTTCCACGTTTCTTGTCGCACAAGAAGAAGTGTAACTCATGCCAGGACAACCTATTACGAGTAATGTTAGGATATGTAGATTCATTTTCTCTACATATTTGTTTTTCACACTCCTTGTTGGAGGAAGAAGAAGAAAAAGAAGTGGCACCAGAAATGGACCCGTAATTTTGGGCATTTATGTCCAAAAGCATAAAAAATATGACTGTTGCACATCAATCTCATCATTAGTAAGATAAATTATGTCAGAAAGCATAATTTTTTGCATTTTTTTAATCTAGTAATGTCAAGTTCAAATCTTCAATATATATATATAGTGTTTTTAAAATAAGGACTCTCATACTTTAAAAAGTAAGGACTAATAAATTAAATCGATTCATTGTATTCTCTCTGTTTAAATAAATTCTCTCTCCTATTTAGTTCAAATACAATGGATAAGTTTAATTAATTGATCTTTACTTTTTAAAGTAAAAGAGTCCTCACTTTAAAAGCACTCTATATATATATATATATATGTTTATATATAGAGAGTTTTTATATATAATTAGGTATACCTGATTTAAAAAAGTAAGGACCAATTAAATAAATTCATCAATTGTAATTTTTCTCTTAAAACAAATTCTCTCGTATTTAATTCAAATATAATAATTGAATTTGATTGGTTGATCCTTACTTTTTAAAATCAGATATACTTGATTATAAAAGTCTTATTTATATATACAAATATATATAAGTTCTAAATATGTGGACTGTTAATTATACTCAAATAGATAACAACAAATATTAATTAAAAAATCAGTTCATCCTAATGGAAAAAAGGCAATGTATATAATTAATTAAAAAACAATAAAATATTTATTGTAATAAAATCATAAACATTATTATATATATAAGTTCTAAATATGTGGACCATTAGTTATACTCAAATAAATAATAAGAAAAATTAATTATAAAAAATCAGTTCATCCTATTGGAAAGAAGGCAATGTACATAATTAATTTAAAAAACAGTTAAAAATATTTATTGTAATAAAATCATAAAAATGGTCACATAATTATTCCTATAAAATTATCAGTTGCAACTTCTGAAATTAATAAAATATAAATAACATATCCAACACAATTATTATAAATAACATTTCCAACACATAGTGAGTTTATGTTTGATGACTTGTTCAACCGAATGTTTAAAACCTTAAAGTTACAATGTCTAGGTCTGAATTGGACTGAGCTTGGGGTCCTAAATTGCCTCAAACCATTGTCGGATCATCAGGGGCGGACCTAGATTAGGGTCAGACAAGACACGTGCCCCCTGAAATTTTATAAAAAAATTATTAAGTTTATAATATTAGTTATTAAATATTTGAATATATAAATAAATATTATATATTGTTCAAGATGTAAATAATCTCACAGAGTGTTGCTTGGTTTTGGTGGCATGAAATATTTTTTATTTTCCACGAGGCCATGGTTCGACCTCCAATTCCACACATTTGCTTTTTCTCTTTTTCTTTTTTTTAAATAATAATAATAATAATAATGAAAACAACTGTAAATAGCATTCAAACCATGGATTTGGATGAAAATGGTGCCAACCAAGTTGATATTCAAATTTGGTATACTTTGACTTCAAAACGTTTTATATCTATCATGTACTATGAACAACTATAGCTAACTATGTAATTAGCACGAACTATTGTTTTTATAGCAAACTATATCACATTTATCATGATCAAATTTTAAAAGTAAGAATATATTTAATTAGATATGAATTGCATCTTCATTTATAATTTAAGTAGTTAGCATACTCTTCTTTCACATTTATTAATTAAGAGTTTGAATTTTGTCATATATATTTACTAACATATATAGAGAGTTTACTTCCTCTTTATTATGGGAGTAGATATTTCATAATATTATGAGAATAAAATGTATAATGTTATTAAATCTTAATAGGTTTTAGTTTATTTTTGATTATTGGTTTGAATTATTTTTATAATACATAAATTATTTTACATGATAAAATTCATTATATAAAAAAAAAAACTTGCATGAGTTATAATTATTTTTATTATTAATTTTTTATTTTATTTTACTTTATTATAAATTGTTCCCCTAATCTAAATTTCTAGAATCGAAGGATGATTAATTTGTATATACCATATTCAATATTCATTGCATAAAGTCATTATCTTGATTCTAGATTAATGGTGACCACATTTATGATCATCAATCGTGTATAATCACAGCTTATTTCCAATACTTCGTCAAAGATAATTCTTGACATTTCTTATTCTGATCATGGATATTTGACATTTCTTATAATGATAACAGTATACATAAAAAACTCTCATTGTTACGTGCTCCGGAACTTCCACTGATAGCGGAAGAATATTTTGTCGGCAATTAATCGAGAGAGAATTAAGCGAACGGCGATGATGGAAATCTCTTGAGGGAAAGAGAGATAACGATATGAAGAAAATTCTTGGTAAAAGAGAGAGAACGAGTAGGACAAAAAATTATTTACAAATTCTATCGTCCAATTTTAGGTCATATCAAATACTCGAAAATATCTGGAAAAACAGAAAGCAAAATGGTCACCTCTTTCTGATGGAAGTCTTCGTGGAGGACAACCAACATTCCACTATATCAACGGCATCTCATACGCTGTTAGCAAGTTCATTACGTTCTTTCCAACTGAATGGAAACGTCTGTGCATTAATTCAACTTTCTAACTTTGATTAAAAGGGATTCAAAATGTGATTTTTCAAACAAATTTTAGCACATTATGCATGCACGTGGAGTGGGTTAAAATGTGATTGCTTGGCATTTTGGGAAGAAATTTTGTTCTTTAATGTTAACGAGTCCTTGTCAAGATCTTGACATTTCGTATACCTATAAAATTATAAAAGAGGATAAACACATATTAGTAAAATAATTTATTTATTTTTAAAATTTGAAATAATTTTTTTAAAATTTTAAATTAATAAAACAAACAAAAATTCATAAATATTTATAATAGAAAATCTATAAAAAAAATTATAAATTATAAATATATCAAATGATTCTTTACCTTTTTTTTTTTTTTTAAATACAAAACAATATTTTCAAAATTCATTACTTTTCATCTAAATAATAATGATCGAATAAAATAAGTACTGAGTGATTATACTACTACAAGTACTGAGTGGTGAACTAATTATTTTATATTTCTATCTACTAATTATATAAGAGAAAAATAACAGCCTAGGATGAAGCTGACACAATAATAATTTAAGTATTACAATAATAATTTAAGCCTTAGGTATTACAATTCATATAGATTTCAATCAATGGTATAATAATTTAATTTGTATGATATGTGTATAACGAGTAAAATTGATGTGTATATATATCTGCAGCAAACTTACATTAGGCTATACATTCCTTATTAAACCTTTACCATTATTTGTTATAACTAAGAACTTGTCGTTGTATACAAATTCTTCTATTTTTTTGGTTGCCCTTTTCAGCCATGCCATCTCATAAAATTATATTACATCTATAAAAATCCCATTTCATGTGTTTCTCTTCGACATGATTTTCATCCTTGTAATAAAATGGGTTACTTGTCCTTTCATTTTTATTAAATTACTATTATTTTTGTTAGATTATTGGCATTTTCTAAAATTTTTAATTTATAATATTTTAATTTGACCAAAAATGTACTCAACGAAATTAAAATCCCAAATTTTAATTGTTACATCAAATTGTCAATTTCTTATCAGGAATCTTTTCTGTTTACATATAATATATTTTCAATCTAGGCGGGAATTTAAATAGGGCCTTTTCAAAAAAGGCACTTATTAGATTTACTCATTCTCCTTGGTTTTTAATTTTTTTTTACCCACCCTAGGACAGATATACCCCTTAACTAACTTCAAGATTACACTCATATCATTTTTATATTTTGATAAAAAAATTAGAATTAACTAAAAAATAATAGAAATGCATTGATGATCAAGGTTGCGGGCACCAGCACTCTCAAGACCATAGACAAAGTGATCTACAAATCTAGAAATTTGCACAAGATTCATGCGAAAATGATTTTGCACATGAATGTCGTTCAAAATTCATTTGTTAGCAATGTTGAGAAATTTGTGCAAGATCTACACACGAAGTATCATTTTCGTAATAAGCTCACCCAAAATTCATGCTTTGTTGAGAATAAATTTGCAAGACGTTCACGCACGAAATACTATTTTGACGTGAATTCTGTCCAAAATTCATGTTAGCCCAAGCATGGAGGAGTTAGATTTTGGAGACATGGCTGAACTCAATTACTATGTTATCAAACTCTTTCTAGTGAAGGTTGGGCGACCTCCATGACATTATCTAATGAAGGTCGCTCAACCTCCCTTAGATTATCCACTGCCAACAAACTTTCACCAGTAATGGAGTTTTCTTTTTTTTCTTTTTTTTTTTTTTTTTTTTTTATTAATAATACTAATTACTCAAATAATGTGTGGCATATGAGTTGACGTCTCACATTAATTATTTTATTATCATATAATTTACATGAGGTTGACAATTTATATTCCTTATCATTTGGGCAATGTAACATTTATATTTTTCATATTATTATTATTATTTTTGTTTTATATTTTTGTCTAAATTTGTTAAAATAAATAGGAGTATTTTGATCATCGTAATAACATATATTGGTAAAACTTCAAAACTGTGGATTTAAATCCAGTGCTAATATGAAATTATTGTGAGTGGGGTTTTACCTTCATTCTATTTGAAATTAATAAAGCAATAGATAGATAGTTATCGGAAAAGAAACACTACTAAGATTTAATTTTTGAATTAACGCAAATCTAATTTACTAAGATTAAAAAAATTAAGTTACTAAAATGAATTTAAATATATATATGCTATAATGGTCTGGAAAATTAATGTATAAAAACCACCGGTTTTGTTAATAAAATAAAATATTAAATATATCACATCTATCTTTTTAAAAAGAAAAAAAAAAAAAAACTATGAAAAGTGTTTATTAAGTTATAAGTTTGAAAAAATATTTGTTCTATATTAACCAATATAATCTGATCTTAAGAAATAAATTTCAATAAACTATTACATCATAAAAGTGTAAAAGAATTGTGGAAACAATAACAATTAAGAAAATATAGTAAAATTTTTTTGCAAGAGTGTTAAAATTTATTTTATGATATGTCATTGTCAAACAAAGAAAACTAAAATAAATATAAATTGTTTTTTATCTTTTTTTTTTTTTAAATGAAAACTGTTGTCATTAAGCCATTTATGTCAGCAAATAGAATAACATAGGCGAGGATCTTAATCTCTATGTAGCATGATCTTTTTGGTCCGCCTCTACCAATTGATACCTAAGTTAAGGTATTAAGTTGGGTTTTGGAGTTACAATCCCTAGCATCGTTGGAACATGGGTTATTGTGAGGTTAAGGCTTTTTTTCACGTGTTTATCCTAAATTCCAAATGTGGGTAGTCTAAAGAGACTAAACCTCTGCCAAACTATCGTTTTGTTTTGCCAATAATAATAACAAGGAAATCATCAATATCTGTGATCAAGAAAAGTAATTAGTCAAATATGTGTTTTTCGATTCTGGATTTGCACTCATTATGCCATTTTATGTGATTGTATATTTTACTTTATAAAAAGCTTTTATCTTTGGGTTGTTCTCAAATAGCAATCTGCTAATTGATTTTATGACTGTGCTGATGAATAAAAATTTGTAAAAAGGTTTTTCTTTTTTGGCTCACAATGAAAAACAAAAACAGAAAACTACAACACTATCTCAACCATTAAAATTATTTAAGACTGAATATGACTCTCGCACGGAAATAACATATATATGGAAACAAATTACGCAATTAATTGATCCAATTTATAAAATAAAAATATATTTTCATGCGTAAATAATATTTTCAAACACAACAATATCTTATATATATTACTTTAAACAATCTATATTATTCCATACAGTAAGCTTCAACTTTTACTTATTTTGAATAACAAATAAAAATGTTCAAAGCAATTAAAACTATATTATTTAAAAATTAAGAATTAATCAAAGTTTAAAACTCAATTTGACGATTAGGTGTTTAAAATGGAAATAGAGTAATTCAAGATGAAAAATATATTTCATGCGTGAAAACCTAACGGGATGAACCAACACGGCATGTCTCCGTGATTGACTGCAACGTTTTGAAGATGCACGTATTAGGCGGTCAAGAAATTAAACTGTGGAGGTTATACTTGTTGACATCAGGCCTCACAGCCTATAAATACCTCTCCTCATGTGAACTAAACACACACTTCATCAAATAATTTTACATTCGCAAAAGAAAGTAAAGCATTGTTTCCATGATGAATACTCAAGTCATATTTTGCCTTACCTTCGCGCTGCTAGTCTCTGGTAAATTACTACTTCTATATTTTCTATGTTTTCTCGTCTCTCTGTTGTATATGTTTTGGATTTTATATATAGGTTTGCATGCATGTACTTTAAGTAGCTACTGTACTTCTAGTTTGATAATATCAATCGTTATTGATGTTAACATATTACATGCATTAAGCTTTCTTGAGAAATATATAATTAAGCTCTACAACCGGTTTTTTGTTACACATAGTGTGGTCTTAATTCTTAATTTAATCATTAATTTTTATTTTGGCTTTGCGGCACAATTTAATATGCTACATAGATGTAAAAACTTCAAAATTACACATGCATGCACTCAGCAGATGACAGCCACATCTCTATGGTCGAAACATTGCAATCAATGTGTGTCAAATCCCTAGATTTTAAACTTTAATTAATTACGTGTCAATTAAGACAATTAATGTGAAAACCAATAGTAAATTATTTTGTCCTATACCATTAATCACGCGGGTTCGTTATTTTTATCATTATCTCTATGTAACATCAATTGACTATCTACTTATATAATTAATGTCGGACAGGTTTGCCACACTTCCAAATTATTGAATCTTATAGAATGATTAGGGAGCACCTAGTTAATCTTGATCATGAAGTAAAGGAGATCTATCACAAGCAAATGATCCGACTCTCAGAAATAAAAAAGTGTGTCAACAAACTAAATTCACATAAAAAATAAAAAAAAGCAACCATCTATATAGAGAGAGAATATGAACAAGAGAATAAAGTTGTCTAAAGAAGAACTTTTATAAAATATTTAGATCGTTTTTCATGTCCAAAAAAAAAAATTAATAATAGTTGTGAAGTTATGTAAAACCATGTTAAACATTGACTTAAAATAGAAACAACCAATAATTAAGAGAAACGAAAGAGAAATCCAACTAAACTACAAAAAAGGGAAAAATTGTGAAAGCAAAATTTTGTTTTTGTTTTTAATTTCTTTAATTCAATAAAAGCATATTTTTGTGAATTTAACAAAAATACGAATTATATAAAGGCCAAAAATGGGACGCGTAAAAAAAAAAAAAAAAATAGTAACATGCCTCACAACATAAAAGCGAGTTTTCTGAACTTAAATGAGTACACATTAAACCTTTTGGTCAACAATTGATGCAGGGGCTCACTTGGCGACAGTCAGCATAAAAAACAACTGTCCGTACACGATTTGGCCAGCAACCCTTACCTCTGACAACAAACCTCAACTATCAACCACGGGGTTTGAGTTACCCTCTACGCAAACAAGAACAATCGATGTTGGTGGCCAATGGAAAGGCCGTTTTTGGGCCCGAACACAATGCTCCTCGGATGCCTCTGGCAAGTTTACTTGTGCAACTGCCGACTGTGGCTCCGGCCAGGTTACATGCAACGGCAACGGCGGAGCCCCACCTGCATCCCTCGTGGAAATCAACATTGTCGGAAATAATGGGCAAGATTTCTTCGATATTAGCCTTGTTGATGGCTTTAATTTGCCTGTTTCTGTGACCCCACAAGGCGGTTCTGGTGATAAATGCACTACCGCCACCTGTTCAGCTGATGTCAACTCTGTGTGTCCGCCAGAGTTGGCTATGAAAGGATCGGATGGAAAGACAATAGGTTGCAAGAGTGCATGTGTGGTGTTCGGTCAGCCACAGTATTGTTGCACCCCGCCCAATAATACTCCTGAGACATGCGGACCAACAAACTACTCTAAGATTTTCAAGGATCAGTGTCCACAAGCTTATAGTTATGCTTATGATGATCCCACTAGCACTTTTTCGTGCACTGGTGGGGCTAACTACGCTATTACTTTCTGTCCTTAGATGAGAGTGATTACGAACTAGTAACCACCCTTTTTCCTTTCTACGATTAATAATTGGGAATTTTATAGATATAAATAAGTCCGATCCTCTCGGACAGTGAGTCAACAATAATTGTCAAAAATTTATGCTTGGAATGATAAGAGTGACTTTATTATTACCTAAAAAAGTTTCTTTTCAGTCTCATTTACTTTTTACTCCCATATTTAAAATTAATTTCACTTACACATGTAAATGATCAAAAATAATCTTAAATATTAAAAAAAAATATATTGAAGTTTTATAGTTTTTCTCTGCAAACCTATTTCATTAGTTGATAATTAATTATGGAAATTACCGTCTAAACCCAATAAAACTTACATACAAAACAATAATTGCATAGCACCGCAGTTGCAATTTGTGGATAAATGAATTGGTGCTTTCCCGACAGAGTATAGTATTGTATGGCGGATTATCGAAGGGGCTATTTTTTTTTTTTTTTTCCCTCCATCAAAGGGTCTAATAAAGTTGTTTTGTTTGAATCCCAACAAAGGGCATAATAATATTGTATTCATGCATGTGATACAAATTTGGGATATCATCACTGTATACATATATAATAATTATTGTAAGTAAATTGACTCCTCATTTGAGGAAAAAAAAAAAAGGGATACAGATCTAGTAGAATCTTAAGAATACTCTTACAAATATCACATTTTATGATACAATATATATGTGAAAACTTTATCAAATAGTACCTAAAAATGTGAATTTTGAAATAAAAAATGAAACATTAAATTCAATTTGTTTAGCATCATTAGTTCATGTGTAAGCTATTTTCTTATATACGAACTATTCTTAATTACATTGTGCAGGGACTAACTATTAGGTCATGAGAAATAACCGGGGGTGCTAAACAATATTTAATTTAATTTTTTTGTACTGATTTCAAACCTCCTTTTTTTTATGGGTGTTAGAAAATAACTCTTTATGATAGCTATTTGACTTTATAATTTTAGCTTCTAATTTAAATCAAATATTAGAGGAAAAAAAAAAAAACCTCCAAGAGAAATAGAAGATATATTAACTGCTTCAGTGGTTTCAGATAAATTCATTGATAATCAAATTATTCTCAAGTGCAACCTTTTTGTATTAACACCATCTACACCTAAATGAAATTAATCTAATGAATTGTGATACGATTACTTTGCATGGATAATAAGAAAGGGTGACTTTATGGCCATCAAAAAAATATTCTCTCTACACCCGTATTTTAATAACTTTTTAATCACAAATACGTCCTTAAAGGAATTTACATTTAAGAACAATTTCCAAATTCTTAAAATTCAAAAACCTCAAGTTTCATAAATTTTCTAAACAACCAAACAAAACGTCAAGCTAAAATCAATCAAGCAACAAAAAAGAGTTAAAAGAAAAAGAAAAGAAAAGCAAAAACATAAATATACCAATAGTGGGCGTAAGATCATCAACAGAGCTGGAAAAACTGCTTTTACCAACACCAGAAATAGAATCACTGATCAACAAGATCTTGAAGCTGGAGAGATCGTAGATGTTGCCTTGCCCAGATGACGATCCCATTTGAGTGAAAGACAAAAAGTCTACACTAATTTTCTGATCTTCTCTTTATATATATATATATATATATATATATTAACTCAAATCTCTCATTCTGTGTTGCCACGTGTCAACCTCAAGCCTTAGATACTATTATTGGACTCTTTCCTATTAGTTTAAACTCTTGAATGTGACAGTAACTAACATGGTATCAGAGTTTGGAGGTCTCTGTTGATTCAAACCCTCCCTCTCCCCCCCTTTATCTGAGAATCTTCTCATTACATATGTTAGATAATAGAATACGTTTAACATGTGTTTATTATCTGTCATCTATCCACATTACATGTGATGGGGCGTGTCATGTGTCAACTTCAAGTCTTAAATATTATTATTGATCATTTCTTATTAGCTTAAACTTTTGGGTATGATAGTAACTAACATGTGTTGTTTGATAATGATGATTAAGACGGGTGCTGTTCTTGTTCTCTCTTCTTTTCTTTCTCTTAAGTAGAGAATTATTAACACTCTAGAATTAAAAATTTCAAATTCTTTCATTGGTTTCTTCTCTTCCTGTAACTCTAGTATTTGGTAAAACGAAAGAAGTTTTCAGGTAGAATATTAAACTCTAATGATATGAGGTAAGTAAAGCAGGGGCTTGAAAAAGGAAAAAGAATAGATAATTAATAGATGTATTATCAGTGCTACAGCACGGCGTACGTTTTCATGAGAGACAAATGAAGATGTTCTGCAAGTAGGCTAGATTATGGGAAATAAAGTATGAAGTTATGTGGATTTTTCATTTTAGAGAGAGGAATACATTTATTATTTGAAAAGAGGAAACTAGAATAAAGTAAGGTTATTCTTAAAATTGTAATGGGTGTCGAAGAAAAGCTTTTCCTTCTAGATTTAAATTGTGGGTGTATTAAGAAAATGGGTGCATCAAGAGCTTTTTTGGGTGGCAATTGAGCAACCGATTAGAAAATTAAAGTGTATTTATGAAAAATATATGTATATATTTTTTTCAAGTTGAGAAACTATTTTTTTAATAGTTCCTAAAATTGAAAAATTAATACACAAAGTTTTTCGTAAGTATTATTCATTTTTCTTGACATCCATTGAAAAAATCTCATCAAAATTAATATATAAAATTTTAATTAAAAAGAAAAAAGTGTATGTATTGGAATAATTAAAATCACTCTAATTACACAATCTCTATATAATAAAAGGTTAATTCAGAATTTATTTATTTTATATAATTACAATTACACCTGATTATTGTAATGTTCCATCAACTTTATAACAAGGCCCTCCTAATTTCTCTGCAGTCTTCTTGCTAACACGTTAGAGTCATAAAGCTCTAAGTGATGAAAATGTTACAACTTATAACAGAAAAAGGACTTAATTCGAGTAACTAACACGTTGTTCAGTCATAAAGCTCTAAGTGATGAACATGTTTAGTTTTTCCCACGTTTTTGTAAAATGGACGCTAACACTTTCGTGGACGCTAAGACTTGTTGACGACTTTCACGATTTTGTGGTAGTTCTATATCAGGCCTAACTCCTGAGCCAATAAATACCTCTCCCAATTCTTTCTACTAAACAAACACAGCTTCATCGATTAGTTTTATATATCACAAAAGCAAATTAAATCATTAATTACTTCCATGGCTACTCAAGTTATATTTTGCTTTATTTTAGCATTCCTCGTCTCTGGTAATTATATAGCAGTTTTACTCTTTTCTTTTACATATCTACTTACCGTGTCTCTCATTTGTTTTGAATTTTATGGATGCCTGAGAATATATATGCTCGTAACTGTACTTGTTCTTCTTATTTCGATTGCCATTGATCGCATGACATGGCCGGAGGTAGATAATAGTAAAAATATATTGCCATGTTACTATCAACTCTTTGTTGTCGAGTGTGATCGTAATTTAATCAACCAACGTTAATCATGGCGAGTCGTGTTATAAGTTTATATATGATTGATTTTCTATATCAAATAACAGATGATGTATCAGAGCCACACAAAGAAAGCGCAATTAATTTCGGTTCAAATAAATAGATCAGCAATGAAAGGCAGACAGCAGAGAGGGAGATGCGGTTAGTTATTAGGCGCGAAATCACCATATTAAGAGTTTACATATGGTTGAGTGCAATTGAGTAAAATGAAACCAGATATGAAGGCTTTAGTGCCATGTGTTGTTTTCTGGTCTATGACCATTAATCATGTGATTAGTTTTTTTTTTTTTTTTTCTCCTTGACATTAATAATGTGATTAGTTATTTTTCTTTTCAATTGCCACTTTTTTTTCATTATTGTCCCAAACGTAACATCAATTTGACTGCGCACATATAGATAAGTTTTGATTGATAGATATTCGACAGCCTTGCTTACACTTCCCGTTATTAATTGTATTTAAATTAATTTAACATTTAAAAGAAAGGGAGCCCCTAATCATGAACCAAAAAGAGGTCTTTCGAACAGCGAATTTAATTGCTTTCAGATGTAAAAAGCGTGCACTGAAATTGACTAAACTAAAAAGCTACTATATTTAATATAGTGATTGTGATTCTGTGAACAAGAGAACAAAGTTTGTCTAAAGAAGAAAAATATTTTAATATTAAAATTAATAAATCGTTTTCCTAGCTTTATTAATGAGTGCACATTACGTTTTCCTCATCGTTTCATGCAGGGGCTCCCTCGGCAACAATCACCGTCACAAACAATTGTCCACACACTATTTGGCCAGGGACCTTAACCGGCATCGGAGTTCCACTATCAAGCACCGGCTTTGAGTTAGCCTCCAAAGCAATAAGACCCCTCAATGTTGCTGCCCCATGGTCAGGCCGTTTCTGGGCCCGAACACAGTGCTCCACTGACTCCTCCGGCAAATTCACTTGTGCAACCGCGGACTGTGCATCTGGTCAAGTCACATGCAACGGCAACGGTGCAATCCCACCTGCATCCCTCGTAGAATTCAGTATTGCACCGAATAATGGACAAGATTTCTACGATCTTAGCCTCGTTGACGGCTTTAATTTGCCAGTTTCTGTTGTCCCGCAAGGAGGGTCCGGTATTAATTGCACTGCATCGAACTGTAAAGGGAACGTGAATGCTGTTTGTCCCTCAGAGTTGGCCGTTCAAGGGTCGGATGGGAGCACAATAGCTTGTAAGAGTGCATGTACGGCGTTGAAGCAGCCACAGTACTGTTGCACCGAGACGTATGGTAGTCCTGACACATGCCCACCAACGAATTACTCTACGATTTTCAAGAGCCAGTGCCCTCAGGCTTATAGTTATGCTTATGATGATAAGACTAGCACTTTCACATGCACCGGTGGGGCTAACTACCATATTACCTTCTGTCCATGATAAACATGATTTATATATAATCAGTCAAGATTTTCTCATGATGATCAGTCAATAATCCAGTCCCCTTTCAGACATTGGTATGAATATGATGGTTAATTATATGTTTGCTCAATTTCCTCGTCCTGCTCTAAGGAGAATTTCTTTTGGTTCTAGATAGGTTAATGATGTTGCTGATGGTTTAGCTAAGTTGGATTTGTCTTATAGTTCTGATTTTTATTTGGCGAATTTTCCTCTTGTATCTTTGATCTAGTGGTGGGAGAGAGCGTCCTCACATTTGGGCTCGATGAATTTTATTATTCTTAGGTATGTTTATATTACATCGTGTCATATGTTATAAATCTTTTTATATGATTAATTGCAGAGATTATGTAACAAAATTTAGGTAGTTAAAGGTTCATGCTAAAACGTAGGAGGACAAGAGCGAGAGAACTAAAGTTAGGGACTTAGGGGCCGGGAGCTAAAGTACACGTCTAAGAAACAAAAGAATAGATGACAGGTCATATCCAATAAGCCTAATAAAAAAGGTTACCTTTTGTATGTCTTCTGTAACCTCAAACAAATTTAATACTTCATTTAAGAGTTCAAAAAACATGATTTATACCGAAATTACAAGCATTAAAAGGATTGAATGTAAGATATGAAAGATAAAACCTACCTAATCGCGACTATAATCAATAAAATAATTTATAATAAATATTGTAAGGGTGCAACAGATTTTATATATTTTAACTTAAATAAATAACTTAAATACAAATTACTCACATAAGGTACAGACATAGCTAATCTTTTAAGCTATTAACAATCAATCCCCACAATGTTACGCTAAATCATTAAAATTGACGGCAGTACTTGTCAAGTATGTATAAAGACCAAAAGGTCCTTGAGATTTAAAAAATGAGTGAGATTGACACATTAGACCCTTTAAAAGAACAAAAAAAAATTATCAATGGCAATAATATATGGGAGAATGATGTGGGAGTTGTAAATATTTTTCAAAGTCGTATCCCAAAGTCTGTTGATTATTAATAAATTAAAATGTTAATTTTGGGATAATGATAATTATAATCTTGATTTTGGGAATTAAATTTATCATGTCAGATCGAAGATTTAAGTCCACTTGTTATATTAAAAAGAAAAAAGGTTATAATTGTAAATAAAATAAAATATGGATGAAAGTTTATAAATTTAGGATTCTACATTTCATATTTATTTATAAAATCATTAAGTCTAGTGAAATTACTTCTTGCCGCACTTTTAATTGTTAAATGTTGATTTTGTCAAGTTGCAAGAAACCCCAACTTTGAAAATAATAACAATAAATTATTTATGATTTTATAAACGAAATAGAAAGAATTTGTTTATGTTTAAAAATTGTTCATAAATTTTAAAAAGAATTTGATCCAAAATAAAATACAGTGATTATTAGTAACCGATCAAAAATAAAAAGTAGAGATATATCAAATTTGATTCCACAATTATTTATTTTAATTTTATTAATTTAATTAAAAATATGATTTATATTATCAATGTATTATATTTAAAAAAAATATTTCCTCATTCAAAAAAAAAAAAACAAATAAATATGTTTAAAAATAATTGGTGACATGGACTACTGATCGTTATTACAGGGTCTAATATATATTCGAATTTGATAAATTTTTTTCCTCACATATATTCTCATCATTCATAAATTTTTTTGTTCATTTATACGGTCTAATTTGTCAATTCAATCATTTTCTTTAAACTTGAAAAGCTTTTCGACTTTTATACATATTTGATAATAATTGTCATTAGTTTTAATGGTTTAGTATTAGAGTGTGGGGTTGATTATTAATAAATTAAAAAGTTAACTCCATTTATTTTAGATCATATATCGTATAGTTAATTTGTAATTAAGTTTAAATATTCATGTAAATGTTTTTTTCAAGAAAAGGTAAGGAAGAAAAGGCAAGGCCAGGTTCAATAACAGACGGGGGATGACGGAATTCCATGAGAGGGGGAATGCGAGACAGAGATTAGAGGGAGTGAAGAAAATTCTTGAGAAGGAGAGTGTTGCATGCATCTTGTATTCTGCTTACAAGACAAACCATCATTTCAGAAAATATTTTCCTCCATTTTTTTCAGGTCACATCAAGCAATGGACAATATCCTGTTAAGCAGAAAAACACCACTTTCTGATGAAACACGTGGTGGACAACAACCATATTAGACTGCCCCCTTCTTCACTTCATATTAATGAGTGACTCGATGTATTCAACCTTATTCCTTAAATAATTAGGTATTGAAAATGTCATTTTTCAAACAAGCTGATATCAATTTATTCGCTTGAGAAATTTTATACTCTCATTAATGCTACGAATTACGAGTCAGTTGCCTACGACCTTGACTTAATTTGTAAACAGTTTTGCGAGAAATTTTAGTTACATCACAGAAGGTATGAAGCTTGCAATTTGTTTATTCTGTGAAGCTTGCAATTTGCTTAATTCTAATTAGGCCGTGGTCACAGTTGTACAAGTACTGAACGGCGAAGTAATTAACGTGAAACTAAAGACTCTAAACCTGTGCCAAACTAACGTTTTGTTTTGCCAACAATAAACAAGAAAATCATCAATTTGTGATCAATAAAAACAATTGGTTAAATACGTGTTTTTCGATTCTAGATTTGCACAAAAAAGAATAAGAGCCTCGTTATGTCATTTTATGTGATTGTATACTATACTTTATCAAAAGCTTTTATATATCTTTGGTTTGTTCTCAAGTAGCAATCTGCTTTTGTGACCGTGCTTATGAATAAAATTTGTAAAAAAGGGTTTTTTTTTTGGTTGGGGGGGGAAGGGGGGGGAGAGGGGGAGATGGGGGAGGGGGAGAGGGGTGGGTGGGGTGTGTGGGGGGTTGGTGGGGTCAGAATAAAAAACAAAAATAGAAAACTGCAAAACTATCTCAACCATTAAATTTATTTAACACTGAATAATATGATACTCACACAGAAATAAATATATGCAGAGACAAGCTACTCAATTAATTGATCCAATTTATAAACTAAAAATATATTTTTCATACTCAAATATTTTCAAACACAACAATAACTTATATATTACTTTAAACAATCTATATTATTCCATACGCTAAATTTCAAATTATACTTATTTTGAGTATAACAAATAAAAATGTTTAAAGAAATTCAAACTATATTATTTAAAGATTAAGAATTAATCAAAGTTTAAAAATCAATTTGACGAATTAGCTAGGCGTTTAAAATGGAAATAGAGGAATTCAAGATAAAAAATATATTTCATGCTGTGCAAGAAAACCTAACCGGATAAACCAACATGGCATTACTCTATTAATTGATTGCAACATTTTGAAGATAGATGGTGTACATAATTGTTTATAAGTGCCCGTGCTAGGAGGTCAAAAAAACTGCGGAGGCTACACTTGTTGACGACTTGCACAGATTTTGTTCATATCATGTAGAATGTACGTAGTTTTGTATCAGGCCTCAAGCCTATAAATACCTCTCCTCATTTGAACTAAACACACACTTCATCAAATAATTCTACATACCCCAAAATTAAGAAAGTAAAGCATTGTTTCCATGATGAATAATCAAGTCATATTTTGCCTTACCTTGGCGCTCCTAGTCTCTGGTAAATTGCAATTCCTATATTTTATATGTTTCCTCGTCTATCTATTAATATATGTTTTGGATTTTATATATAGTTTTGCATGCATGCACTTTAACTAGCTACTGTACTTCTGATAATATCAATCGCTATCGATATGAACATATTATATTACATGCATTACGTTTTCTTGTGAAATACATATATAATTAAGCTTTACAACCGATTCTTTGTTACGCATAGTGTGGTCTTAATTTAATCACTAATTTTTATATAATTGGCTTTGTGACATGGCACAATAGGTTTAATATTTTCAAGTTTAATTAATCACGTGCTAATTAAGGCAATTAAAGTGAAAACCAATAGTAGACGTCATTATTTTGTTCTATACCATTAATCATGTGGGTTTGTTATTTTTATCAATATTATCTCAATATAACACCAATTGATTATCTACTTACACACAGTTTCGGTTCTGACATTTTAGAGATCTGGTACGAAAAACTAAAATGGGTCCTTTTATATATATATAAAATTTATTTTATCATATTTTTTATGCATACATAATAATTCCATGAAGAAAAAAATGATATCATAAGATAAATATATTTCATGTAAGACAAATACATTCATCTAATAACAATAAAAAAAAAAAAAAAAAATCAACTTAAAGAACAATCAAACTAGAAAAGTATTCAAAAACAATAAAACCTAACAAGAAATGTGGCTCACACGATATACAATAACACTGTAACAGTAGCACAATATTCCCTTATTTTTCAATTTTTTTTTTAAAAAAAAAAAAAATCCAAGATCCAACAACATATTAGAAAACAATAATTAATAACAAAAAGTTAAAAGAAGAATCATAAAAAAATAAATAATCCTGAAAATATATAACTCAATAATAGTTAATATAAAGATACAACTTTTACCTCAAAAATAAACAACTTTTTGAAATTTCACTTTCTTCACTTATAATTGTTGATGAAATTTGAAATTGTTAACCAAAAATAATAATAATAATAATAATAATAATTTAGAGTTTCTTTTTGTGTGATTGCTGATAATGTGAATGAGTAAAGTAAGTTAGGGTTGAAAATGATAGAGTGAGTTTATATATAGGTTAAATATATAAGCTTTTTGGCCCTTTGTATATTAGAAATATTTTTTGAATAACATTATATTAATTAGAGCAACTAGTGTTATTGGTAGTAGACGCTTAATTGTGATTTGCCGTCCCTTGTGATATTTTTTTTTTCAAAAAAGGTGAGAAAAATGCTATAAAGGAAATAGGTAGTGGGGTTTGAACTTGAGTCTTTAGGCCCCTAAAGAGCGCCTAATGTGGCCTTCAATCACTAGGGCTATTGTACAATTACTTATGTACAATGAAACATTTATTATATATTTATTTTACAAATTAATTATAGGAAAAAAATTTGACAATCTATAAAATTTGGGGCTCCCAAATTTAGAGGCCCGGATGGTCGCACCTCTGACACAAGCTCAGAGCCAACCCTACTTACATATATTATGGAATTAATGTCACACAGGTTTGTCACACTTCCAAGTTATTAAATCTTATAGAATGATTAGAGAGCGTGCACTTGATTAATCTTGATTATGAATTAAGGAGATCTATCACAAGCAGATGATCTCACTCTCAAAAATAGAAAGTGTCAATAAAATATATTCACATAAATTAAGGAATGCAACTATATAGAGAGAGATACTAATTATGAACAAGAGAATAAAGTTGTCTAAAGAAGAAAAATATCTTAAATTTATAAAATTAATATTTAGATCGTTTTTCATGAAATAATTAAAAATATATATATTAATAATAGTCATGAAGGTATGTAAAACCATATTAAACATTGACTTAAAATAGAAACCACCAATAATTGAAAGAAACGAAAAAGAAATCCAACTAAATTACAAAGAAAGAAAAATTGTAAAAGCATTTTGTTTTGTTTTTGTTTTTTTATATTTTTAAAATCCGATAAAAGCATATTTTTGTTAATTTAACAAAAATACGAATTAACGAATTATATAAAGGCCAAAAAATGTGACCAAAAAAAAAAAAAAAAAACAAATAACATGCCTCACAACATAATGGCGAATTTTTCTGAACTTAAATGCGCACACATTAAACGTCCTTTTGGTCAACAATTGATGGAGGGGCTCACTTGGAGACAGTCAGCGTCAAAAACAACTGCCCGTACACAATTTGGCTAGGAACACTTACCTCTGACGACAAACCTCAACTGTCAACCACGGGGTTTGAGTTACCCTCTGCGCAAACAAGAACAATTGATGTTAGTGAACAATGGAAAGGTCGTTTTTGGGCCCGAACGCAATGCTCCTCGGACACCTCTGGTAAGTTCACTTGTGCAACTGCCGATTGTGGCTCCGGCTAGGTCACATGCAACTGCAACGGCGGAGCCCCACCGGCATCCCTCATGGAAATCAATGTTGTCGAAATAATGGACAAGATTTACACGATGTCAGCCTTGTTGATGGCTGTAATTTGCCTGTTTTTGTGATCCCACAAGGCGGTTCTGTTGATAAATGCACTACTGCCAACTGTTCAGCTAATGTCAACTCCGTGTGCCCGCTAGAGCTGGCTATGAAAGGATCGGATGGAAGTACAATAGGTTGCAAGAGTGCATGTGTGGTGTTTAATCAGCCACAGTATTGTTGCACCCCGCCCAACAATAAACCTGAGACATGCGGACCAACAAACTACTCTAAGATTTTCAAGGGCCAGTGTCCACAGGCTTACAGTTATGCTTATGATGATCCAACTAACTTGTTTTCGTACACTGGTGCAGCTAACTACGCTATTACTTTCTGTCCTTGAGAGAGTTTTAATATTCCGGGTTTTTTTTTTTTTTTTTTCCTTTCTTTCTACAATATATAGGTGGGAAAATGTTATACAGATAAATAAGTCAAATCATTCCTCACATACATTGTATGTGATAATATTTCTCTAGAATATATGTCTATGAAATATAAACAAAAAGAAGTTAACTATATGATCTAGTATTAAATGATAAAAGTCGAAATGACAAGTGAATGAGTGATAATGCCTCGCACCCACTTCAATAGAATTGTATGGAACGAAAACTTAGATGACTCCAAAAACTCTCTAAGGAATCAAAGAATCAAAGAGGGAGAAGGAGAGAGCCCAATTGAAAACAAAAACACAAAACCAAAATGATATTCTTTTAATTTTACCATGCATATCGAACTTCTCAATTTTCTAGTTTGGATGGCAGCAGCCGTGGACAGTGGTGATTGAGTTGTCCATGAACGACGGAAGGAGAGAGCGATGGTGGACCAGACGTCAGGCGAGAGCTTCAGCTCCCTCTGATCCGTTTAAAATTTAGTTGAACTTAAATTCCACCTCCCTCCCAAGGACTCTAGTTCCCTTATTTTTTTTATTTTTGTTCCAACGTCACTTGAGTATCTTTCTAATATAACTTGTTCCCTTTGATTTTGATTCTCAATTGATAAACAAGCCCTAAAAGAGGATTCAATTAAAATCAGTTGTTCAGATGTTAGTATGAAAGAGAGGTGGGTGTCTCATGTCTATGTGGGAAGTGTAAACTAGTACTGTTTAGGCATGTATTGTTCAATTTACTTTAGTGTGAGATATTAAATATAAGAATATTTGGTTGCCATTAGTATAAAATGCATAATTTATAATTGAATTAATCACAAAATAATAATAAAATAGTAATTTTTATAAGACTACAATAACATATTTTAAACCAAAGATGTATGTATGCAAAATGTTTATATATTTTTATAATGGAGGAGAAAAAAGAAGAAGAAAGAAAGAAGAAAATGGAGGCTCTATGAAGAAGAAAGAGGAAAGTGGAAGGAAGAAAATGACTGGCCAAGGCTTGATTTAGGGTTGCCAGCATCGAAATTATGCATGTACCCTTTAGGTTTATTCAAAATTTAAATAACCCTGAATGATACAAGTGTAATTATGTTGTATAATTTTTTATTTTTAAAAATATATCGGTTTGTGATCTAATTCAGGTTTGGACACGTAGACTCGAACTGAATATAAATTGTGCAAAACCAAACGCCTTTGTTTTCTTTACATGACCCGAACTGAACACTCGAGATGATCAAATCAGTTTCGGATCAGTTTGGTCAAGTCATGTTTTTGTGTCCACCCTTATTTATGAGAAGTGTTTTCTGCTTATATAGTATATTTCTCTCATATTACGAAAGTAGATTCTTAGCTCGCATATAATATTAAATTTTTTAAAAAATTCGATAGGCTTTATAAAGCTAGATTTCTTCTAATGTAGCATAAGTAGATTTTTTTGAGTCAATTATAGAAGTAATTTTTATTTATCAAGATAGATTTTTTCTAGTATTATAGAAGTAAATTTTTTAAGCTGCATATAATGTGTAATCTTGGAAAAATTCCCAACAAACTTGTCAAGATGGATTTCTCTCAATATTAGAGAAGTAAATTTGTCGAGTCACATGTAGAATTATACTGTTTACGCTCATTAGCCATTAGGTTGTGAATTGCGAAAGACCTTAGGCACTTATAAATTATTTTTTTTTTACCCCTTGACACTAGGTTAGATGACTATTAAGACCTTGGCGGATAAGATTTTAACGAGTGGTCCAGAATACTGCTCCTAAAATCAGGAGAAGTCGCCTCACATATTTGTAGAAAAACTGACCGACTTTTTATGACCACATGAATTCGAATTTACCACTCACTAATAAGCAGTGGGCAAAAAACCTATGCCATTATACCAACCTATAGAACTCGACGCTTATAGATTTATATTGATGGTATATGAGCAAATGTTTTCATTACATGAGCATTAGTATCAATAAATTTTTTATTATATTACAATTATCTTAAAAAAAAGCAAAAAAAGAAAAAGAAAAGAAGAGAAAAATGACAACACCAGAAAGCAACTCAAATTATTCATATTTTAATATGAGGAAGGTTATATAAATCCAAATAGTCGATCTCTAAGGAAAGACACAGTTAATTTCGTTAATAACTCGGCGCGTCCAATAAGCTTGACTGAACACACGGATACAGAAGGGAAAAGAGAGAGAAAAATAAAAGAGATGTTAAAGTGAGAAGGCATTGCTTTGCAAATTTAGGGCTCTCTCTCTCCCTCTGTGCAGATTTCAATCCACAGCAATGGCAAAGAAAAGAGCTTCAACGCTGAAGAGAAAGCAAGTCAAATTGAAGCAGCAGATTGATAACATACCAAATTATACTAAACAATCTAGGAGCCCTCCACCTAAACGCCGCACTGATTTCTCTCCCTTCTTCTCCTCCAATTCAGGTCTCTCTCTCTCTCTCTCTCGCAATTGCTTTGTTTGTCTCTCAGTGGAATATAAGATTTTAATTGTGATTTGGTTTCAGTTTTGTGACATTGTTGTTCTTGTTAAGTTTAATTTATCAGATTCTGCAGAGTTTGGAGTTTTGTTTTTGTTTGTGTTTGTGTTTAAATTATCAAATTGAAACAAAACCTCTGTTCTGATGAGATATTACGAATTCGGTAATTCTGGACACTTTAGGTGGTTGATTTGAAGGGTTGTGTAGTTTAATTGGAGTAGTTAGTACTATAGGAACCCTAAATTCACATCATAATTGAATAGATTTTTCCTTGAGTCGAAGGGCAACATTTCGTTTGGTCAATCTAGAATCCTGGTTTATTAGATGTACTATTACCATGTAGTATATTATTCACTTAAAGATGGGTTTGAACATGAGTACATTACGTGCTTTTGGACAAAATATGTCCAGAGGCAATGGAATTTGTATAGTGCAAGCAGCTTTTAAAGACTAACATTTTGATGCTACATTTTGTGATCGTTCAAGTTCTTGCTTATATTAATCATTTATGTTAATAATTAGATACTTTGTAGACTTGTTATAGTAGTTTTACTGCCATGTTATTGCATCTATATTTGCTAATTGAAACTTAACTTGGTTCATTGTATGCGTAGGTTCCTTACTGGGTCTATTTCGTGGTAGAGATAGGTTGTCCAGTGTAGTTAGCAGTTCGGATGACGGGAAGGATGAAGGAGAGAAACTATGTGACACTCCTTTGGTTCAGTGCAGCAAGTCCGGGGATAAGGGGTCAGGAATCTCAAAGTACTTTGAAGTTTCAAATTGGAAAGCTGAGTCAGTGGCAAATGCTACTCTTACTGACTGCAGCTGTGACAGGTTTGTCTTGTAGTTGTAGTTATGCATGTCATGAGCCTAGCTTGTGCTGAATGCAGTCAGTTTGAACACTTTTGAGTTTCCAATGGCTTGGTCTTTTTGTTCATGCTTTGTAGGAAGGTTGACAAGGAAATGATTGATAACGTGGGGATGCTGACATTTACCCCAAGTAAATCACAAGTTACAGAAAGATTTGGAGTTTGCATAACTCCAGGGAATGTGGTGTGGGCTAAAATGGGTTGCCAGACATGGTGGCCTGCTGAAGTAGGTTACTCTTACTTTTTTTGTTGCAACTCAATTTGAAATTTGGATTATAAACATACATTTTTGTTCATATGCCTTTTATTCTTCCTCTTTATCTTTCTTCTCCTCCCTGTTTTCTCTTAATGTGGATGTTGTGTGCTGACCTTTGAACCCTTTTTTTTTTAAGTTACCTGTATAAATCGCCTAACCACTCCCTCAATTTTTAGAAAACTTATTTGTGTTATAGTACAATTTATATTTGGATTAAGAATGTTAAATCTCCCACATTTGAGAATATTAATGCAGAAGTTAACACCATATAATTAATGAAATTGTAACCGACATTTTCAGATCATTGAAGAAAGATCAACTTCTGCTGATTCAACAATTCAAGGGATTGATGGACATGTCTTAGTACAGTATTATGGCATCCATCAGAGGCAACATTCCGAACTCTGCTTGCCATTGTTGCTGCATACCATTTAATTGTCTGATACCAATGTCATTTGAGCTAAAATTTTGATGCATTGCCTTTTCAGCGCATGGGTTGATCCAGCTAGAGATCTTTCAGAGCTTGAGGATGTGAGTATATGGGTTACATTCTGCTTTCCAAAAATATGAAGTTTAATACTTTTGCTTTTGTGTCCTTAAAATTAATGGAGTCTGGCTCCTAATTTTCATTTTGATCATTTTTCCCTGCATTTTTCTTTTCTGCTTTTTCCTTTGTAATCATCAGCCGGTTGCCCATAATGTTGTTATCTTTTTTTTTTCTATTTTCTTTTTTGTTTTGGGTAAATTTTTGGGGTTTTTATTGGTGGAAGAAGGGGTTGGGGTTGCTAGTTTCCATCATCTATATTATTGTCATGCAAAAATATATGGGATACGCTGGAGACTGAAACAGTTGTAACACAAACTTATTGCAGATGAGCACTGTCTTACCATATAGATCTCTTGGAAAGCTAAGGCAGATCCCTTAACTTGTCAAATAGGCTAATAGTTTCCATTTATTTGTCAATGGCTGATACCATGTCTGTGGTCTTTGCTCTGTTCCAGTGCTTTGAAGAAAGGTCCTGCAACTCTATGGAAGATTTTCAAGATGCTTTAAAACAAGTACATGCTGATCTTTAGTGAAAATGCAATAATAGTTCTGTGATTACTACTATTTGCGCCATGTCAGCTATGCATATATGTGTTCTGTAGGCATTGTCACAGAGAAAGGAACATATCAATTCATGCCAAAAGTCTGAAAGCCCTGAAGGGTCCAATCACCCGGATCAGCAAGACCAGTCATCTGGTATGCATTTCTGTATCATCTTGTGTTAAGCTTTTTACCTTCAACTATATCAGCAAAGCATAAAGACAATACCAGAAAAGTAACAAAGTTTGATGTGGAAAATGATATCATTGTTTAACATCATTTAATTCCTATCTTCTTAAATGAATATAATATAGCCCTTTGACTGCTCTTGCTGCAATAAATAATGTCTTTGGCTGCTAATTCTTTTCTATGAAGATTGCCATTTGAAAAACTACAACACGCTTCTTTGTTATCTCTGTCATTACTCTTATTTTTCAGAATCTTGTTTGGACAGATAAATGGACTTCTTCATTTTCAAGGGGAACAGGGAGCAATCTCCCTGAAAGAGGTAGATGCAAAAGGGAAAGAAAGCCAAAAGTTCACTTTGACGTAAGTGGCCTAAATGACATAGCCTATCAGCAGTAATCTTTTAAAGTTAACATATTTACCATTTCTGGACATTCTATTGTAGGAGGTGACCTTCCCACTAAAATCTACAAGGAAGGATCGTCGGTTGAAGATAATGCGATACCTCGGTCTCATAGCTCCAATTGGTTCTCCTTTTAACAAGTAGGCACTATGTCAAGAATTGCGTCTTCCTTATCACAGCATAAAATTTCTTAATCATATATGCGGAGAAGCATTAGGTCTGTCCGTTGGTTATTTTGTCTATAACAAAGATACTTTCAACTGGTTATAGGGTAAGTAATATATTAAATATATATTTCTATTCTTATCATAAGCTGTCTATGATGAACCTGTTCCTACCAGTTGCCTTCTTGGTTCACACATCAAGTTTTGAATCTGCATATGTTGTTAAAATGAGTATATGGCCCTGCTGTTGAATTCCTATTTTGTAAAGTGGGTTTTTTCACAAAATGATAACCAAATGTCTCGGCAGAGCTGCGAAGTGGAGAAAGAAATGGATGATCCGAGTAGTTTGTCAGTAAAAAGTTTTTTTTTTTTAATTTAATTTGATGTTTTCTTTGACAAATAATAGAAATTATGATAATTGTAATTATCTAATCTAGGACCAGCTTATTGTAAAATTTGGGTTTTCCTTATCGATTGGTTTGAGAGAGAAGGAAAAGAATGATGCCCATCTCACGGCAATGAATTACCTTGTCTCTATCTTCTTCTTCTTCTTCTTCTTTTTTATTTTTTTATTTTATTTTTTATTTTTAAAGATATTATGTTGAAATTATTGAAATCCTTGGTAAATCTTAGAGAACTTCATTTAGTCCCTGAGGTTTCAAAAAATATTATATTTTTAAAACTTTTTAAAAACATTTCTTTTTATTCCTAATTTTTTTCTTTTTATTTCTAATTTTTTCAAAACTTTTCAAAAAAATTTAAATCATTAGTTAATTGACAGTCAACATTAATAGAATACATAAAAAAATATTTTTACTCTTGATGGTCATCAATGACATGTAAATTATTGATTTACTGATAAAACAATAAATTTACAAGTTATATTACCTAAAATGCTCTTAAATTTAAGTTATTAAATTACAATTTAAATTGTCTAAAGTCATTGTTGACTGTTAGTTAAATGACGGTTTGGTCTTTTTTTAGAAGTTTTGAAAACAATAAAAATAAAAATAGTTATTTTTAAAAGAGTTTTAAAAATCTCATATTTTTTAAAACCTCATAGATTAAAATGAAGTTTTTTCAAAATCTTAATAAAAGTGAAATCGAGTCCAAGATCATTTTTACAAAAAGAGAATTTCTTGTTAGTCTAATTAGTAATCACATTAGTGATTTGTTCCTTGTTGTAAGCTTTTAAGTTGCATTCACTCAAAATTTTCAATTTCTTTGGTCAAATTCATCATCTCCAATTTGTTAACTGTTGTGACGATATCTTGATATTTCACATCTCATGTTGGTGTGATGCAAAAGTGTGAAAGGGAAGATTTTTACACCAAGCTTGGATTTTTTGAATTTTAAAGATTTTTCTTCCACACCAAATTTGAATTTTTTTGGAATGCTTAAGTTTATCGATTTATCTTAGGATTAGTCGATTTTAATTTTTGGTGGGGGGCAAGGAATAGTAAAGTGTCACATTGATGTGATGGAAGTAATCAATTCGAGCTTAATCAAAGGGTAGTACAAGAATATTCACCTGTAGTCCATCGACTACGCCTTTCAGTCTGATCTAAGGCCCTGATTCATCCCTTATTGACGAATCTTGCGGAGGAACCATCGGATTTTCATATCAATCCAAACTAGAAAACATAATTCAACATGCCAACTATTAAACAACTTGTTGAAAACCAATATCAAATAATTGAACAGTTGGGAATAATTTACTTAACATAAATGAATTTTGAGTTCAATACATTTGTTTAGCATAAGGACAAATATTCTTTATTCATTATCAGTTAATCACTTATTCACAAAATTTTTGTGGGGCTAGCAGTTTTCTTTTCTTTTCTTTTTCTCAAATTTCAACTTATCAAAGCTTGAGATGCTAAATGGTTATTCACAAACCTATCAAAATATTAATGATACTAATATTATTATGCAATTTAAGCAAAAATTCTATATATCTTTAGCAAAAGAATAATGTTATACAATCCAAAAATTTATTCAAACGATGTGACAAATTTATATGTAATTACCACGTCATCAGTGCTAATTATATGTGAATGTTACTTATTCTTCCTAAAACTTTGAAAAGTCACAAAATCTCAAATGAAAATCTCAATCCAAAATGATCTATGAAAGCCCAAAAAAAAATCAACTAAATTACCCAACATTATGATCCAAAAATCAAATTAACAAATAAAAGGAGAAGAGTAGGACAAAACAGATACAATCAATTTTAACATGAAAAACCCTCAATGAACAAAAACTACGGCCTCTTGACCATTAGTCAAAATACCATTGGGATAAACAAATACATATACCCTCAAGGATGATTCACCTAATTATCCTATTTGATCTACCTTCTTCTGGCCTTTTCTAGTGATTCTTGCTTGCCAAATCTCTAGCCCAAATCTTCATCATGGTTTAGCTAGACTTGATCTCAACGAAGAAGAATGTTTTAAGTGAATCAATCAAATAAAATACATAATCAATACATCATATAAAGAACTTAATGATGAAATCAATACTAACATTAATGCATCTAGCTTTATAAGATAAAACTTCCAAATATAAATGTAGAAATTAATACAAATTTTGAAGAACTTCACGAAAAAGAAATTTAAAAAAGTTGGAAGATCAAATTGCAAAAATAAAGTTGTAAGTCCTCACTTGTAGTGTAATTCACTTATATGAAGTAATTTGTATGGGTGCAAAATAGGGCCAATAAAAAGTTGACACGTCAGTGTAATAGGAAAATGACTTATGACATACGAAGTGGACTTCGAGAGAATGAGAACTTAGATGACGCGTTACACTATACAATTAGCATAATCAGTTATTGAAGGCAAGAAACTTGTTTCAGCAACCAAAGAAGGTCCAAGCTTGATGAGAGTAAAGAAGATGGTTGAAGGATTTCAAAGGCAAAAACATTAATCTTTGAAGAAAATGTTTCATAAGTAGACCAATGATAAATATCAAATATGCGGCGAATACTTGTTAACATGGGGATAATTCAAGTGACAAATGACATCTACCATCTCATACATCATAACATCTGGAAAGTAAGTTATGTCTCCTTATAAATGTTGATTGAACGTTTTATTAGAAAGTTGGTTTTTAGAGAAAATAGACACTATATTAAACTAATCTTAAACAAAATCTAACTTAAACATTGAAGGGTGTTTTTAAAGACAATCTCCAGGTTGTCTTAACGAAGGTATTGATTTATTTTGTAGGTTGAGTTACAACGGAGAAGTAAAGGAAGCAAACCATCGAAAGATAAAGTCGTCCGAAGATACGAAAGACCTTGGAACGACAATTCACGCTGTAACAACTATGATTTGTTTAAAATAGTACAAATAGAATATATGCCTTTAAAACATATTTAAATTATTCATATATTATTTAAATTTATCTTTAATAATTTTATTGTAATTATTATTTAAAATAACATTACTTTATGTGAAAATTAATTTAATGAAATATGATTTTATATAATCACTAACAACACCAACATATAATATCACTATTTTAGTTTAATAACGTACTATACCAAACACATTATAATACTAATTTAATTTCATCAATCATTTCTTAGAAAAATAATAAATTCTCTATTATCAATTAGGTGTAGTAACAATTTGTTGCCTAGCAAAATTAAAGTCTGGAAAAGAATAATTTAACATCTAAAAAAATAAAACATTATTTATAATAAATTATTTTTTTGCGTGCCAAAGAAACCTTTAAGAGTGGATGTACAAATTTAGATAGAATTAAGTGATTATATGTGACAAATTTTTCATTTGTAGTTCAAATTGTACGAGAGGATAATTAAATTTGGTATTTTTTTTGGGACTGCAATGCGAAGGTTTTAAATTTTAATCGAGTTACTTTCCCCTCAAACAAGAAAGGAAAAATTAGAAGCATCGTTTCTAATCCTTCAAATTAATTTCGGGTTAGTCTAAAATACTAATCCCGCCCTCAAGTTTCATTGTATTCTACGCGGGGAATTACAAAAATTTCACCTAAATTGCCACACTGATTTCCCGCTGAACCAAATTAATATCTCACCGTCCATTAAAATCCCCTCAAATCCAAAGGCATCCAGCAGCTCAATCCGCGTCTATTACAATTCGACCAATCACACGTCGCCTGACACATCTATATAAACCAAACCCTAGAACCCAAAACATATCACAATCACTTCACAACATATTCTCTCACGATCAATACCTCATATTCAATCCTTTACTCGAAGCAAGTCAATCAACGCTCCAATGGCACCCAAAGCAGAGAAGAAGCCGGCCGAGAAGAAGCCAGCCGCCGAGAAGGCGCCGGCCGAGAAGAAGCCGAGAGCCGAGAAGAAGCTCCCGAAAGACGCTTCCTCCACCGACAAGAAGAAGAAGAGAGCGAAGAAGAGCGTCGAGACTTACAAGATCTACATCTTTAAGGTCTTGAAGCAAGTTCACCCTGACATCGGGATCTCAAGCAAGGCCATGGGTATCATGAACAGCTTCATCAACGATATCTTCGAGAAATTGGCTCAGGAAGCCTCTCGTCTCGCGAGATACAACAAGAAGCCCACCATCACATCCCGGGAGATCCAGACCGCCGTCAGACTCGTCTTGCCCGGTGAGCTGGCCAAGCACGCTGTTTCTGAGGGAACCAAGGCCGTCACCAAGTTCACAAGCTCTTAAATTCGATTTCTAGGGTTTCGATTGGGGTTTTATGTTTTTTTTTTTTTTATTTATTTTTTTTAAATCTGTAATTGGGTGATGTTTAGGGTTTGGTTAGTATCTTACTAGTCTGCTTAATCATGCTTTGTAATTTTCTAGTACTTAATGAATTTAAGTGGTAATTAGAGAATTTCGATATCCCTTTGACTGTTTTTGTTTTGTTTTGTTTTGTTTTTTAATATGCAAATATGATATTTGTCATCTCTGTATCCTTTTAGCTTTGTGTGCGTGTTTGTAATAAAAAAATTTGTGGTAGGGCTCCTTAGAATTGAGAATTATGTCTGATTTATGATGATGGTGGTTTCGAGTTAGTGGATTGAACATTTTCAAACAATTTTATGTGATAAAGCACTTGTTTGGTGTGTTGGTATGGTTTCTTTGATTTTTGCTTCCTGTTGGTGGAATTTGCTGGAGTGGAGTTTCGTAAAAGTGCTTTTCTTAGATCGGAATATCAGTATATGACTATACGTACATCAAATGCATTAAGCAGAGTCATAAACACTGTAAATGGTTTGTCTAGTTAGATATGTAATTAAAGGTAACAGGATTTGGGGATTTGTTGGTTATGTATTCTTGCGATTTCCAAGGACCTTTGCTAAATTTAGAGTGGAAGTTTTGACATCAGCTTGATGGTCGCGTCTTTTTCGTCCATTCATTGAAAGTGGCTTGATGTTTATGTCCTTACATGATATTCTCAGACATTGGACAACATGTGTATTTAAAATACGTTTCAATTTCTATATTTTTTATATCTTCAAAATTTGAAGCAACTTTAACTTTTACATGATAATTGGTTTGTTGAAATCAGTTTGATTAGAAGAGGTGGATTTCTTATTTTTAAAAAATTGAATGTTAATCAAATAAGAGACTTGATTTGAGTGAGAATTTTTGGATGAAGAGCGACATTTTGGGATTAATATCAGTATTGCATTAAATTACCAGAAAAATTATGATTGCGACGGGAGTATAGGGAGAGGCCACTATAAAATGTGAAGGTTGCCACTTGGGAGCTTAGTGCTTGCATTTTAATGTTATAAATAAGTTAATTTTTTTGAATGTCACCTGTAATGTAATTATTCAAATTTACCTTAGTAATAAACTGAACAAAATTTTCAAATTTACATTAGTAATAAACTGAGCAAAATTTTTTAACTACCAATGGACTGTGGTAATGTCACAACTTAACTTTTTAATGTATATAAAAAGTTAAAATTAGATTTTGATTTTTTTTGACAAAGACGTTCATTTGTTAGGTATAAATAATAGTCATAATGCGCTTTTTTATGAAAATTTCCTTCTTCGTTTGTCCATCTTTTTTAGTACAGAGCCTGTGATGACTGACTGGCATGACCCGCCCCCCGTATAAGGCCAAGCAGCAAAGGTTTGATTCTTTTTTCTTTGAAATAAGGTTTGATTCTATTATAATATAAATCTCGTGTGAAGCATTTTAATTATAAATATTTATTTATTATTGTACTAACTACAAATCCGTAATACCCCAATAATTAATTATAAATTAAAAATTCCATTAAAAACTAATCTTTAAATAGCTCTCTACAGCAAATTTCACTCCGGCAACTTACGTGTCACACGTAGAATAAATAGAGAAAAAAATCAGAAAATCAAAGGCCTTTTTTTTTTTTTTTTCAATCAGGGGGCGTTTTCACTTTAATAAAGATTAAAATTTAAAGAAAAGCGAAGAAGGCAGACTTGCGATGAGTCGATGACAGACACTCCGTTGCCAACAGATTGTTGTCGAAATGATTAAAATAGCGTTACAATTACGTGTCAAATAAAGAACCACCCTCCTCCTCCTCCTTCTCGTGTCTTTTCCTTTTCCTTCTACCACTTTCTTTTTCAATTCTTTTCTCATTAATTCAATCTCATGGCTTCTTCTAGTTCCGGGATCTCTATTCCCGCTTCTGGTATTTTCAATTCTCTCTATCAATTCTCAATTTCTCATATAATTATCGTCTTACAATTTTCAATTTCGGTTTTCTTTATTTTGCAGAAGCAGTGCAGGTGCTGGTGTCATCACTAGCCGACGAATCTCTTGTTGTCAGAGAAGCCTCCATGTCCTCTCTCAAAGACCTCGCTGCTCTGTACACTCCATTCCCTCTCTCTCTACATACGTCTACTTGTTTGTGTCTAGAAATCACCTGACATTGTTTTGCAGGAATCCACTTTTGGTACTCGATTGTTGTTCCACTGTTTCACGAGGAGGACGTCGGGTACACACACTACTCTTTTTCTTCCTTTTCTATTTCAAGTTATATTGTCTAATCTTGATTTCTTGAATTTTACTTGCTGTTTCTTGAAAATGATTGTAGCGTTTTGGGAACATGGCTGGGATTTTTCAAGTGATGGCATTTGGAGTTCGCGCGCTGGATGAAAGTGACATTGATCCAGCTTTCATGTCCAAGCTCGCCAAGATTGCCACTGCCGAGATGATCTCCTCTAAGGTTGATTTTTTTCATTCTTGTCTCTGTTAGTTACTTCAAACTATGCAATTCTTTGTTTGTGTGTGTGTGGTAGTGTCATAGAAGGTTTTCTGGGAATAATCTGAGCTCGTTGATTGTTAATGATTGAAATTCACATCAAATGTGATTTTCGTTTGTTGTTGGGAGATTTATGACTTTTGGGGTTATTTTTGGCACGATTAGTTTTTCTCTGTGAGCTCCATTTATGAAAGAAGGCAAAAGTGATACTATTAAGTCAAATACTAGATACTTCTTTTGACCAATTTAATTACCTAAATTATATTGGAGGAATTGTCTTGTGGCGAAGAGTATAGTCTTTACCTGCTATGTTCTTGGATTAATGTTTGGGTAATTTGATACCTTCTTCTATTTTATAGTTTATAATTTATATCCCATGATAATCATGTGTCATTTGTTGCTCATGACTGTTTAATTTTTTCAGCCTATGAAAATGTCATTCTTGGGTATCCATGTATTGTATTTCAACTTAGCAGTTGCTAAAAGGTTTTATAAGTGATTTATTTATTTATTTAATTTTTTATATATATTTTATTATTATTTTTTAAATTTAAATTTAAATTTGTTTTTATTTTTTTAATATAGTTTTAACTTATAATGTCTTAATTTTCACATTGGGATTTTCTTACTGGCTTTATCTGTGATTTTATATGCATCTTCCTTAGGTCAATCAGTTTTTTTTTTTTGGATTACGTGTTATTCACTTTTTTTGGTTCATTCTGATGTAGGAACTCAATGCTGACTGGCAAAGGGCAGCAGCTGGGCTTCTTGTTTCAATAGGTTCACATTTGCCTGACCTTGTAAGTCTTTGTTGTTGCCTCTTTTAGACCTACTGTATATCAAATTTCAGCGTGAGTTTAGACCACTGTACACAGCCATTTTTGTGTTCATCATGTCAGAAGCTTGAATTTGATATGTTCTCTGTTAGTTACTTAAATAAGGAATGGCTTTTTTTAACTGCAATTTTAACTTCTAACATCAGCTTATGATGATTAATTCAATTTACATAAACTGGATATGGCATTTGAAGGGTCTGCAGGTGATTGTGGTACCAATACAGTGTCAATGGAGACATGTCATATGCCTTCATTGGAGTTAACGACATGTTGTGAATTACACTTATGCTTTGATGGGTTAGGAGGGATACAGAAGTGGAGAAATATACAGGTGAAAATAGTGGAAGGAAGGAAAAATTTTCTGGAAAGTTTTCCTTCCTCCATATATTGGTAAGAAGAATAAAAAAATGAAGGAATGAGGGTAAACTTGTAAACTAAATTGTTTAATATCTCTCATTGTTTACTTTCTTTTGTCCAATTGGAAAGGATCAGAGAAAGGGGTTGAAGATGGAGTATGCATTAACTTCCAGATTTTCATTCTATCCCTCTTCTATCATACCAAACAAAGGGAAAGTGCCTTCCAGTCTCCTTTTTTCTATCCCCTCGCTTCTCTCCAATGAAGCAGAGGTTTAGAGTTTTCTGGCCTAACCATAACCTGGACTAGGAGGAGCAGCATTCAAGTGTTTTTTGCTCGAATGTTGTTATAGTTAGGAGGACTCTGTGCTTGTTTGCTTTTGGGTGCAGTAAATCTAATTTTAACTTTTGATATTAACATAGGTTACAATACAGCTCTGCCCAGGTTGATGACAAGGATTAGTTTGTGTGTTTGAGACATTTGTTTGACCTAATGCTAAGAAATATGTTTTGTGGGTTAAGTTACAGTTATACTTGGAGACTTCCTTAAATATTATGAGGCTTTTTGGGATGGAGCCTAAGAAAAAACTTGTTCGGGCTTAGACCTAAAGGGGATGATATCATAATTGTTGTTAAGAGTGAGTTGTTACATATTGATTAACTGCTTAGTGTCATTGTGTGTGCTGGAAATGGAAGTGGTATGGACCTACTTTCTGTTTGCAGGTATAGGCCAACTCAATATTTATTTCTTTGTGATCAATATTAGTACTTCAATTATTTTAGTACTGATTCATGTGATTTCTGTGACTTTCAATATTTTCAAATGTTTCCTTAACTTATGTTGCACCAAGTCTCTTTGAATTCATTGATATTAAGGCTCGATTTTGTTTCTGTTCTCACTCTTGCTTTTGTTGAATCTTTATGGTTTGATGAGTCTTGCTTATTTTCATTTGACAGATGATGGAAGAAATGTTTCTTTATTTTTCCGGACCTAATTCAGCTTTGCCAGCTATGGTTCAAACACTTGCAGATTTTGCTTCTGCTGATGGTGAATCATCTAACTTCTGTTTTCTTCATGCTTAATCATCTTCATGGGTGTTTCTGGATACTGCTTGCATGCTAATCTAAAGTGTTTGTTGTACTTTTTTAATTTAATTGAAGCTTTGCAGTTCACTCCTAGACTAAAAGGTGTACTGTCACGAGTTCTACCGATACTTGGAAATGTGCGAGATGTACACCGGCCTATATATGCAAATGGTATGGCAAATAATATTTGCCTCATTGTTGTTACACATGTATTTCCCTTAACATGTTAGTTGCTATTGAACTGAGTGGAATCAGAGTCTGACTTCAAACAATGTATTTGATATTTTGGTATTTTAAAATGGTCAAATATGAAAAAAAAGGTGCACTAGGTCCAATTGCTTGGCCTAATTTATCTTAATTACCGTGTTTGGTGTTCAATTTTTTTCAAAAAGCAAGAAACGCAATAAACTCTGCCGTGTTTTTCTGATTGCATTACCAACCAAATCATCAGGGAAAAGTTTTTTCCTTAAAAAACTGAGGTAATTGGTTTGGTGTTGCACTCAATTTCACTTGGTCAAACATTTGCAGGACCTCTGACTTCTTGAACAGAATATATGTTCAGAGAAGCAGAATCATATTTACATTTGCTGTTAGAGTCTGTTATTGTACTACAAACCTGTGCTGAAAGTCTCCTTAGCTGGAGCTTGAACTTGGGAATCCTTCACATATCGAAATTTTAATGTTTCATAAATTTTCTTGTAGAGTTGTATGATTTTATTGAGTTCATGTTGGATCAAGGCAGAGCCAAAAGTTGGTTTAATATATAAATAATACACTTCCATTGTTGTTTTGATTTTTGTTGGTTTTTGCTGAAACAGTTTTTGCAAACTTGACACTTGAAAATTTCATATGAAAATTTTTTGCTTAGTTCTATTTTTGGGGGTGATTCGTTGTAGTGATCATCTTTCATAAGTACTGTCCATTTGTGCGCTTTACTATACAGCTAGCTCATGACAATGTTATAATGTTGTGGTTCTCTAGCATTCAAATGTTGGTGTCAGGCTGCTTGGCAGGCTAATGTGGATTTCCCTTCACATTCGTTTCTCAATGGTGATATCATGTGAGTTCAATAATTTAACTATTTTACCTTTCTGATTCATCATAGTATAACATCACAACATCATGCCTGATGTAAATGTTTTATTTGGTGCAGGTCATTTCTAAATTCTGCTTTTGAGCTTCTGTTGAGAGTTTGGGCAGCATCACGAGATCTCAAGGTTTGTATAATATATATATATATCTATGTATGTATGTACGTATGTATGTATATTTTTTTTTAATTTTTCCTTTTTCCCTATGTGACTATGTCCCACTCTTCAAGCTCACTTTTTGTTCTTATTTGTTGATAACAAATGTATCTCGTACGGGTGTTTTTCGACTCTGTACTTTATTCATTTTTCTCTGTTATGGAAAATTTTCATTCAAAACAAGAAGTGTATGGTTGTTAAACATGCCATATGGAATGTTAGATGAACATAACATGAATTAAACTGACATACTTGCTCTTTCCAATATGTACACTTGGATGCTATTTTATAAGACGCAATGTTGTCTTGCTCATTGTACAATATCCTTGGATGAGGGATTGTTGGTTCATTTGAACTTGAATTTAAGTAACATAATTTATACCTTTCAAAATGTACATTTTGATGGCCTTTTATGTTACCTGCAATGGTGTTTGTGGCTTCATTTGTGAGAACATCATGTCTCAAATTAAAAAGAACAAGAAAAACATATCTTCAAATATGTCTCTAGAGAATTTGCTTTATTATCAGTATTTGGTTTTGACATTGTCAATGATATCATAGGATTTATGTGGCTAAACTTTGTGATTTATTGTTCCATTTGAAGTAAGTTTGTTAACTAACTTCATTTTTGCAATAGGTTCGCATATCTACTGTTGAAGCACTGGGTCAAATAGTTGGTCTTATCACACGGACACAATTAAAGAGCGCTTTACCAAGACTTATCCCCACTATATTGGAATTGTAAGATTACCTTGTTCTCCATCTCGTCAAACTAGTTTACGTAATGTTATCCTGCATGCGTTTTCTGTGCCAGTATCAACTGTAATGGTTCTTCTTTTTGAGCTGTTTGCTTCTTTTTTTATTTTCACGTTTTTAACATGTATTAACACAGACACATACTGACACAATGATCTTATGTGGGGTTATGCAATGTTTTAAAAAATTTCCATGTATTAAAATTTCCATGTATTTGGCTGGTTTTCAAACTGTTGCTCCAAGCTTTTGAAATGTTTCTAACTTGCTGCTTCATGTCAGAGAGAGTCTCCATCTCCCTTTCCATATCTTAAGAGTGTAGTTATCTGAATTGTTTTAGCCATCAGGCTCGGAGCTTGTGTCTCCTTTATGCTACAAGTTTTGGGGATTGACATTTATGATAGTATGTATCAGCTTGGATTTATCTTGTTTCCTTTTTTCTCCTTATGCTTATAGTAACCTTGTTGGTTTGGCTTGGAGGGCTCATTAGTTCTGCAGTCTTCTTGAAGAGATTTTATTCTCTTAAAAGATGTTGCTTGATGAGTTCCCTGGGTAAGGCTAAGGTGATCTGAGATTTTTCCTGCTGAGCCTTTTTCTCTTGATACAGGTGGTTCTATTATGATTGCTCTTTGTTTAGTCGAGCTCTGTTCTCTCCTGATTGTTCTTTGTTTAGTAGAGCTTTTCCTCACTAGTATGCCCTTCTTTTAATAGCTCTTTATTTGTGCTCCAGTTGAGCAAGGATGGGTATTAATTTTTTTTTGTTTTGATGTGTCCCATACTTTTTATTGAGTTGCAACTTGAAATGGATATGAGTTGTAGGCATAAAAAAGGATTTTATGGGGTTTTCATTTTCCTTTTTCTGTTAATTAGATATAGAAAAGATCAAGATATTGCACTCATTGCAACCTGTAGCCTGCACAATTTGTTAAGCGCCTCATTACTGTCGGAAACAGGTCCTCCGTTGCTTGATTTTGAGGTACTGCTCATTGTTCTGCTCCTCCTGCTTAATCATCTGTGGACTGTAATAATATCGTTCTCTCTTTTGATTTATATTTTTGGAAATTTTTAATGAGATTAGCTTTCGTAAGCAAATTTTAATGCATTTGTCAAACATAAGAATCTTTCTCAATGTAGAGTGAAGTATCTCAGGTTTATTTCTTATTTAAATCATTTTGTTTTATAATTTGACTACATTTTGTTTTTCATTAGATCATTGATTTTGTTTGGCGTAGTTATTTGGAACGTTCCCATTTCTGAAATTGAATTGTTTGATTGTTAAACAAAGTTTTTCATGGAATGTCTACAAATTGACTAGACAACGATTTGGCCTAGAAAGTGGCTCTACCATGTTAGGATATCTGACCCGAAAGATCAAACTTTGGTGGAGGGTTTGAGTAGAGTATAAGTAGCCATATCAAATACTTTAATCTTATAGCTGGATAGACTAATAATCATAAAGCCACAACGTGAGAAGTTTAGCATATATAATTATGTGGTTTTACATGTATATCACGAATTGTATTGAACAGATACAAGTGCAAAAGGTTCAGCTATTAGGTGGGAGAGTTCAACCACAATTTAATAAACCATGTCAAATACTATACTTGGTCAGTCATGATACACTAGCAGGCTGAACATGCTACTCAATCCTATGGCTTTACATGTATACCAGAAACTAGACCGAAGGGAAGTTACTGAACATGAAATATAACTAATTTTGACAACGATGCCGTGTTTGACGAATTCAACCCACAGTTTTAAGTGGCAGACCCAACCATAATATGAGTATCTATTTCAAATACTAAATAGAATTATGTGAGATAGTTTAATACATACCATTTCTTTGGAGGCATAGTGTACTGTGCGTATCTTTCATTTTTCATTTTTCTTTTTTCTGGTTCCTTCCAAATATGTGTTCTCTTTCAAGGTTAAAATTTTTCTTTAGCAAGTGTAGTTGCACTGTGATTATATAGATGCATAATTAAATGTGTGGTAAAATTCTAATGGACATTCATGCTTTACTTTGCAGGACCTGACGGTTATTTTATCAACACTGCTTCCTGTGGTTTGCATATATAATGACAATAAAGAGCAATCAGCCTTTTCAGTGGGACTAAAGGTATTACTTAAATCAACATTGTCAATCTATTAAATCAACATTGTCAATCTACATATGCATTTTGTTCACTTTATTGGAGTATTACAAAGTCCAGTTGTTTTTTACCTCAAGATCCTCCCTTGTCTGTTTCTTTTGTCTTGATTTTCTTATCCAATAGTTGTATTATTGTATGTGTTCCAGATGTATAATGAAGTCCAGCGTTGTTTTCTGACGGTCAGCTTGGTGTACCCTGATGATTTATTTATGTTCCTTCTAAATGTAAGTATGAGTTTGGGCTAGATAGGCTACATTTTCAGGGTGGCATCATTTCTGGCCAACCTGATATCTCAGTTACTATTATTAGTGCATTTTTCGGAATAATCGATAATTTAGTAGGCATTATATTTCCAGTTTTATATATAACTAATGTTTGATATACTGCTTCTTTTCTTCCTATATATTTCTGCTTCTAGAAATGCAGGCTCAAGGAAGAACTTTTCACTTTTGGTGCACTCTGCGTTTTAAAGCACCTCCTGCCCAGGTTTCTTCCCATCCTTGTTACTAACTGTCATCTTGATTTGCTTACATGACCTTACCTGACTTGCTTTCATTTTCATTTGGAGGTCATCTGAAACTTGGCATGGTAAAAGGCCTTTGCTTGTTGATGCAGTAAAGTCTTTACTGGATGAGCAAAATTTAGGTGTCCGAAAGGCTCTTTCTGAGGTGCGTTGTTATGGTGAACCAAATCCTTTATAGTTCTGTCATTGTTAATAAGTTTTTTTATTTTTTAATAAATTTTATTAAATTTTAAAATTCGTTTCTCCTTGATTCGTAATTCGGTTGCTTTGGTCACAGTTGATTGTGGTAATGGCTTCACACTGCTACTTTATCGGTCCTTCTGGGGAGTTGTTTGTTGAATATCTTATACGCCATTGTGCTCTATCAGATCAGGATAAAGGCGATCAGGAGAACTCTAAGGTAGTGTTTGGTTCAGTGATTTACTTTCAATATGAAAATGTTGGAGTTTTACATCCAACTTTCTTAAAATGAAAGGAATAGTAGATTTGAACATGTCTTAAAGTTAGTGTGATTTTATGAGAGGGTTTGTGATATTGTGTGAGAGTGAAACCCCATTTTTATTAATCTGCAGCTTACACCACTAAAAGACAGAGGGTTTATTTATATAGTTTTAATAAAAACTAACAACCACAAACCATTACTTAATCAACCATTAACAACAGCCTAAAGACGGCTACCATGCAGCTGACTTGTAAATTCCTAATGAAAATAAATAAGACTGCTAGGAAAAGAAAAACTTTCCTGACCGTTGGAACTTTCCTGACAGTTGGAGAAAACATTTCTTAACACTCCCCCTCAAACTGGGTCATAGATGTTAATCATGCCTAGCTTGGAACTCATGTTTTCGAAGCCTGTGCTTGGCAAAGCTTTTGTTAGGATATCTGCTGTTTGATCTCCTGTTGGAATGTAGTTCAAACTCAAAATACCCTCTTCAATCTTCTCTTCAATAAAATGTTGATCAATTTCGACATACTTTGTTCTATCGAGATGGACAGGGTCCTTGGACATGCTGATTGCTGCCTTATTATCATATAGCAACTTCGTTGGTCCACTAACTTCAACCTTTAGCTCCCCTAACAGCCTTCTAATTCACAATCCTTCACATAAACCATGGACAATAGCTAGTAATTCTGCTTCTGCGATGCTGTGAGAGACAACTGATTGTTTTTTACTCCTCCAAGTGACCAAATTTTCCCAAACAAATGAGCAATAACCCGAAGTAGACCTTCTGTCCATTGCTGAACTTTTCCAATCTGCTTCTGTAAACACTTCTAAACCACGTTTAGCTCCCTTTTTAAAAAAGAGACCCTTTCTTGGAGTCATTTTAAAGTACCTTAAGATCCTATACACTGCATTCATGTGCTTCTTATTTGGATCGTTCATAAACTGACTTACAATGCTAACTGCGAAGCTGATGTCTGGTCGGGTATGGGACAAGTATATCAACCTACCCACCAACCTCTGAAAACGTCCCTTGTTCACTAGCACATTGCCTTCAATATTGCCAAGCTTTGTGATTGAGTCCAGTGGTGTTTCAACTGGTTTGTTGTCCATCATACTGGTCTCCTTTAGCAAGTCTAAGGTGTACTTTCTTTGGCACACTGAAATACCCTGTTGTGAGCGTGCCATTTCTATGCCTAGAAAATATTTTAAGCTTCCTAGGTCCTTAATCTCAAACTTCTTTGTCAAGTGTCCTTTCAAATTCTTGATTTCTTCTTCATAATTTCCTATCAACACAATATCGTTAACATAAACTATGAGAATAGTCACCTTACCAGTTGGAGAGTGCTTCACAAATAGAGTATGGTCCGATTGGCATTTTATGTTATCCGAATCTCTTAACAGCTCTAGTAAATTTGTCGAACCAAGCTCTTGGGGATTGTTTTAGTTCATGAAAAGATTTTTTTAACTTACAAACAGCATTGGGGTCCATCTTTTCTTCACAACCTGGTGGTACTTCTATGTACATTTTCTCTTCCAATTCTCCATTTAGGAAGACGTTCTTTACATCAAGTTGATGTAAAGACCAGTCCAAATTTGTAGCCAAGGATAATAGAATTCAAATGGAGTTTAGCTTTGCTATGGGTGCGAATGTTTCTTGGTAGTTAATGCCATAGGACTGTGTATATCCTTTGGCAACCAACCTTTCTTTGTAGTGATCTATACTTCCATCCACTTTGTGTTTGATTGTGAACACCCATTTGCAACCTACTAGACTCTTTCCTTTCGGCAGTGTAGTAACTTCCCAAGTTTCATTTTTCTTTAAGGCTCTTAATTCCTCGTCAATGGCAGCCTTCCATACTGGAATCTTCATTGTTTTTTGCATTGTTTTGGGTGTTTGAACTTCTGTTATGTTGACTGTGAAAGCTCTGAAATGAGGAGACAGCTTGTCGTAGGAAATGTAGTTGCTAATTGGGTAAAGTGAATATGACTTGCACTCTCTTTTTCTTTTCCTTTAGGCAATAGGAAGTTCACATTTTTTACTCTGCACAGGTTCTGCCACACTCTCCTTACTGCATTGCATAGGCTGAATTTTATCCTCTTTTTGTGTAACTTGATCAGGTTCTTGCAACACCTGAGAAGATTCTTGGTTTGGCATGAAATGTACTCAGTTTTCAGCCTCCTTTTGAGCTTTATTTCTTCTTCTGTAGACTATCAAATCAGGTTTGTTGGTGTTTGTATCAGATTTGGTTTGATTTGGGACCTCACTTGACTGTTCTGATAAGTTTTGAGATCGTAAATCAGGTTTGGATGGATTTTCATGAGTAAGAGGTTCATATGGTTCACTCTCTTGGTTCCTAATTGGATCACTAGTCATGTGAGGGTATATTCTGCTAGATAAATCAAAAGAACAGCTTTCAATAGACTCAGGACTCTCTTGATCACTCCTTTCTCCTTGTTTGTCGTAGAAGAATCTATTTTCAAGGAATGACACATCTATTGACACATAAAAACGCCTAATTGAAGGAGAATAGCACTTATAGCCCTTTTGAGTTGTCGAATAACCTAAAAAGACACATTTTGTTGATCTAGGATCCAACTTCTCGCTAAATTGAGAATGAATATGTACAACAGCAGTACATCCAAATATCTAGTAGGAATATGAGAGATAAGTCTACTAGTAGGTAATCATTCTGAAAGACTTGACATGGAATCTGAAAATTTAATACCCTCGATGGTAATCTATCGATTAGGTAAATTGCTGTAAGAACAACTTCCCCCCAAAAAGATTTTGGAACATTTGAAGTAAACATTAGAGACCTAGCGACTTTAAGAAGATGCCTAGTTTTCCTTTTTGAGACTCCATTTTGTTGAGGTGTATCCACACATGAGCTATAATGGATAATACCTTCAATAGATAATTAGTCTTTTAAGGATAAACTGAAAAACTCTTGAGTATTAGTCAGTTCTCAGGATTTGAATTCTTTCTTGAAATTAAGTTTTAACCATATTATTAAAATTCCTAAAAATGTTTCCCCCTTCAGATTTTTCCTTCATCAAAAAGATCCAAGTCAGTCTTGTATGATCATCAATGAATGACAAATCATTTTGATCTAGTGATACTGTTGACCTTTGCAGGTCCCTACACATTACTGTGAATTAATGAAAATGGCTTAGATGGTTTATAAGGTTGAATTTTATATGAATTTTTGGAATGCTTTAAAAATTCAAACACTTCATACTTAAACTAACTAGGATTTTTATTACCAAATAAAGATGGAAACAATTTTTTCAAATACAGAAAATTAGGATGATCTAATCTAAGATGCCGCAACATAATATCATCATTTTTATTTTCTCTAACATAACTAGCAGATTGACTCTGAAATCCTGAATTCCTTGTTGGGTAAGGTTGTCTTACAAAGGAGAAATCAGTCTTAAGAATGTAGAGACCTGAGAACATTTCAGCATTGTCAATCATCCTCTTAGTATCTGAGTCGTGAAAATCACAACAATGAGGAAAAAATTTAGCTATACAATTTAACTTTTTTGAGAGTTTACTTACTGACGACAAATTACAGTCCAAATTAGGAACAAACAACATAGAAGTGAGAGTGATATCCTTTGTAATATTCACTAAACCAATTCCTTTCACCTTTGATAGAGATTCATTTGCAATCTTAACACTATAATCTTCACTATATGAATCATATGAATCAAATAACGATAAATCTCCTGTCATATGATCCGAAGCCTCCGAGTCTACAATCCAAGACTTGATTTTTCTCCTTTCAAAAACAAGAGCATTAAGATATTTACCTTTCTGTGCCACGGATCCAGTACCTATTACTGATCCACTAGCAGAATTCTAAACTGATGTCTGAGAAATAAGTTTTTTTAGCATCTCCATGAGGTCCAGGTTTGCTAAATTTGCAGCAGATTGACGCCAAATTTCTTCTTGTGCCACCATGTTTCCACTGCTCTGACCAACTGGGTTTGGCTGCTGAAATCTAATTGGTTTCCACTTAGCTGGTTTTTCGTGTATCTTCCAACACTTTTCTTTGACATGGCCCGACTTTTTGTAGTGTTCATACCATGGTCTTCCTCCCCTTTTTTGCTCGATTGTCTATTGCAGTGAGCTGTCCTTTATGAACAACCAGTGCAGAACCTTCAAGACTGTTTTCGGTCTTGTTTTGTGTCCTAACATTAACCTCTTTCGGTTCTCCTCTCTTCTCACTTCTGAGAATACACCTCTTATACTTGGAAGAGGTTCCATACCAAGAATCCTTCCTCGCACATCATCCAAGTTCTGATTCAAGCCGAACAGAAACTTGTAAATCCGCTTTTCCTCTAGGAACTTTCTGTGTTTGACTCCATCCTCAGCATATTTAAACTTGAGATGCCTGAACATGTCTATCTACTACCAAAGTCGAATAAGAGTGTTGAAATATTGGGTGACGGACAAATCTCCTTGACGTAAATCTTGAATCATGCTTTCAATGCCCACTGTTTCCGACCTGTTGTTACTATGAGAGTAAGTCTCTTTTGCAGCTTTCCAAATCTCTTATGCAGTTTCATATAGAAGGAAGTTTTCACTTACGTCATTGGTCATCGAATTGATGAGCCAAGACATTATTGAATTGTTGTCTGCATCCCACTTCTTGTAGGCTGGATCATCGGTTGCTGGTGCCTTTGATACTCCATTCAAGAAATCAGCCTTGCTTTTGCCACTCACAAACATCCTCACAGATTGTGACCACTGAATATAGTTGTTTCCATTGAGTTTATGACTCGTGATGAGAAGACTAGAGTTATTGGTGTTATTGGCTCCTTCTCTATATCCTCCTCCATTGGAAGAATAAGTCGGTTCTGGATTTGAGGAGATTTCCGATGATGTACTTGGTGAAGCCATACCGTATTTCGTCATATGATTTGGTCTAACTCTGATACCATGTGATTTTATTAGAGGGTTTGTGATTTTGTGAGAGGGTGAAACCCCATTTTTATTAATTTGCAGCTTATATCTCTAAAAGACAGAGGGTTTATTTATACAGGCCTAATAAAAACTAACAACCACAAACCATTACTTAATCAACCACTAACAACAGCCTAAAGACAGCTACCATGCAGTTGACTTGTAAATTCCAATACAAATAAATAAGACTCCTAGGAAAAGAAAAACCTTCCTGACAGCTGGAGAAAATATTTCTCAACAGTTAGTCATCAGGATATCCCAATGATGCATCCTTCACCAAAAGAATAATGAATATAAGATGGTAAGAATAATGAACTGATTCATTGACATGCATTAGATATCATCTCTTAAATCATTTATGTCTAACAGATTATAACAATTTAACAGTAAGTTGTTGCTTTTCAAGGTGAAGATGGGGTTAATTTGTCCAACAGAGCTAAGAGCAATATGTGAAAAAGGCCTTCTTTTGCTAACTATTACAATTCCTGAAATGGAGGTATACTTCATGGTCTTCTTATAATCTTTAATGGTGCTTTTATTCCTTTGGTGTTAGCACTCACCTCATATACATTGGGCTTTGATTGGTTATGCATGTAATCATAATTAATGATGTTTAAAATTTCTGCAGCACATCCTTTGGCCGTTTCTTTTAAAGATGATTATTCCAAGGACTTATACTGGTGCTGCTGCTACTGTAAGACCTTCATATGTCTTCATCTTTTATTCTTGTTGTGCTGAAATCAAAATTTTATTGCTTGGACATTTTTTTTTTTTTTTTTGGGATAGGAAACAAAGACTTTATTAATAAAAAGAAAAAAAGTTACAATTGTGAACCAGTAATCCACCGAAAAACAAACAAACAAAGACTAAAACTGAAAGCAAGATTGGAATAAACAATCAACGAACTGCTACCTTCCAATCTAGCATAATAAGAAATAATGGTAAATCTTTGAATTTTTAACTAGAAGATGCCCAAAGGGAAGACAAATAATATGCTTCATCCCATAAAGAGTTATCTTCCTCTTCGACTTCATTAAAGATTCTTCTATTTCTTTTCTCCCAAATAACCCAAAAAATGATGAAGACTCCACAATACCAAAGTATACTAGCCTTCTTTCCTCCTCCTAAGACTTTAAAATCTTCTAATAAAAAAGAATATAAGGATTTAGGATCAGCGCACTTTAAATGAACTAAATAAAACAATTTGTTCCATAAAAAGCCAACCACTGGGCAATGAAGAAAGAGATGATCCAAATTTTCCCCCCAACTCTTGCTTGGACATTAACTGTCTTCCGGTGCATGTTGTTAATTTTAGTTTCTCATTAGGTTTTGCTTGATACTATCCTACCTTATATAACTTGGGTGGTGTTGGTGCACAGCAGAATAACATTTTTTTAATGTAAGCAGTGGCGCTGATTTTATAATTCTTAAAAATTTGGTCTGCATTTGTGCTGCTGTCTTTTCAGGTTTGCAGATGCATCGCAGAACTATGCCGACGTGGATCTTCTCATAGCAATGCCATGCTTAGTGATTGTAAAGCTCGTGCTGATATTCCGAAACCTGAGGTAGACTCTACTCTGATGTCTACAATGTGTTTAACTTTAGTTTTCTTGACTATGATATGAAATACCTGTAAATGTCCAATCTGGTATGCATATAATCAGGAGCTGTTTGCACGCTTGGTTGTGCTTTTGCATGATCCTTTAGCAAGGGAGCAATTGGCAACTCAGATTTTGACTGTAAGCATCCCTATATCTTATTGGAATAAGTGGTTGTCACAAAACATAGATGTTTGTAAAAGATAAATTTTGAAAAAAGTGGACTATAATTGCATTTGACTAGAAATAACAGAACAATGGGTAGGTATGATTAATTTTATTATGTATATATTTTTTTATTTCAGGTTTGTTAATTATATCACCCCTTTTTTATCGGTGAAGAAGTTTAGGTTCTCCTTATAATGTATCTGCTAATCTCTATATTTGACTGCTATATTTTAGCAGTTTTGCTTTAAGCAAACATAAAAAGGAGGGAAAAGGACTGATGGGGAAATAAGAGGGCATGTAGAATTGTAGATCTAAAGTTAAGGGAGTTTTATATGACCAGTGTTTCTTGTATTCAATGTGCATACCTATAAATGTTCAGAATAGATACACAATTGTTAAGTTATTTGTTGTAATTCATAGTTAGGGACAAAAAGCAGTTCCATTGAGAATTGATTGCTATTCTGAATAACTAGAAGACATCATTTTATGTTCTTGCAGGTCCTCTATTATTTAGCGCCTCTCTTTCCAAAGAATATTAACTTGTTTTGGCAAGATGAGGTATGCTATTATTTTGTATGAGGTCAAAATTGATTAGTAAGGCAATTTTATGTTTGATTTAGTGTTTCTAAGAAGAAAAAGTATTTGATGATGATTTTTTTTTGGACTAAAAGTACTTCTTGATGGTTTATAGAGTATCTTTAAACTAAAAGGTACTTGATATAATCCTGCCATTAGATAAATGTATAAAATTTGTTATTGTTATATTGGATAATATTGTAGAAAATTTTCAACAATCTGTATATGAAAGTAAGGTTACCCAGTTTCTCATTATGTTGCCAGATTGTTGAAAGATGGAATATTAAAAATGTTTTATGTTTTTTATTTTCATTCTTGTTTCCTATAAGAAAAAAAATTATTTAAATCTTTCTAATGTATTGTACTTTTATTAAGCATGTGTTATGTTTTCAATCTTGGACAACTGAAGTGAAATTTTTCCGAGCTAATCTATTAATGCCGAAATTCATCTTTGAATTTGCATGCATGAATTACTAGTGAGCATGGTAATTATGTTGTAGAATTTAATTGGTTGTCATATTTGGTAAGCTCTAGATTCCAAAAATGAAGGCATATGTTAGTGACACGGATGACCTAAAGCTGGATCCTTCTTGCCAAGAGACTTGGGATGACATGATAATCAATGTAAGAATCTCTAACTTACAAATTATTCAGTAGATTGTTTGTTTTGATACATTTTGGAGGACATTCTTTGTATTTAAGCTCATTACTTCTGCTATTATGTCTTGTTTTCTTTTCTTATCTGTGTCTCTCTGGGCGAGGCATGTTCTACAGAAAAATTTATTAATTCCTTTTTCTGATCTATGATATAAAATCGACTCCTGTTATAATATGCAAGTAAAATCCAATTACTTCTTTTACATAAGCATAACTGATGTCTTTTTGATCTTTGTTGGCAGTTCCTTGCAGAATCCTTGGATGTGATTCAAGACAATGATTGGGTGATTTCTCTGGGAAATGTCTTTAGTGAACAATATGTACTATATATGCCCGACGATGAACATTCTGCACTTCTACACCGGTATTAGTGTTTTGAATCAGCTTTCTGGAATTCATCAAATAGGACATAGATATAAACACTGCTTTGTTATTTCTGAAGCAATAGGAAGAAATTCTGTCTTCAGACTCTCATCAAAGTTCCAATTGTTTTTTTTTTTTTTTTTCCTAAATAGTATAATGTGTTTGTTATATTTGATTTTTGAAAATATTAATTTTATACACTTGCTTTGAAATTTTTAGTAAATATTACTTATAATTTCTTTTAGCAGTTTATCTTCTCATTCATCTGGTTTTGTTTTGTATAAGAATAATTCATGATTAATCATAGGTCCTTTTAATGTGTGCCGTAGGAAAGTTTCTTCTCCTATTGTTGTTATCAGCCCAAATTCAAGAGCATATCTGTAAACATTGCCATCGGTGGTTTTTGCTTTTCTCATATCAATTCTTGTTGCAGATGCCTGGGTGTGCTTCTTCAGAAAGTTGACGATAGGGTTTATGTTCATGATAAGATTGATTGGATGTACAAACAAGCTAATATTGCCATTCCAGCTAACAGGCTTGGTTTGGCAAAAGCCATGGGATTGGTATCTCAAGACTTCAAAGTCGTCTAAATACCCTTCTATTTGTTAATTTTTCCATCTGAATAAGTTATGTTTTGTATTACTTTCAGGTTGCAGCATCCCACTTGGATACTGTTTTGGAAAAGCTGAAAAACATTCTGGATAGTGTTGGGAAAAGTATTTTTCAAAGGTGTGCACAGGCAACAATACGCATCCGCATGCTTACCATGCATATTCTTTGTTTAAATATATTTACTTGCATATGCTGTTCAGAGTCCTATTTTGGGAGGGAGGTAGGGAGGGAGAATTATTGTTTAGTTGGGAGTTTTTGTTTTGACTTAATTGTTGTAATGAGATATTCATTTTACTTTTTTGGGGGCAATTATTTGGTGGTTGTCATTGCTTTGGGGTACAGTTTTTGTTTGTATAGTCTTTCGTAAAAGAGTTTTGGTTTATCCATATAACTTGTTTTCAATAATTTATGCTTGTTCATCTTTTTTGTGTCAATTCATTTTTTTTTTTTTTGGTGTTTCCTATCAATTAGAGAGAGAACACCATGCATTGGATAAATTCTTTGTTTTGAAAGATTTACTTGCATATTCTGTTAAGAGTTTTAGGGTTCAGAATTGCCTCTTCTTTTTCTATACTTCTGTTCTAGGCTGAATCTTGATGTTTGAAGCTTTTAAGCTGTTACTTGATACTTATTTACATGTTATTTGGCTCAAATATCATGACATGATTCCTTTATTTATCTGAGATTAAATTGATTAATAATTATATAATTATTGTGGTACCTCATAACACATAGACTAAATTTTTTGACAACAATCGGGACTGAAAGTCTGTTCCCAGATGATATTTTAATTCTGCATTTATGAGTAATTGAGGTGTGGATTTTCATTGTCGATGCAAAATTCTTGTCAAGATTAAAGGAGGAATAACAATGTAGATGAACGTAGCAATTTTTAACTGATTCAACTCCATTTTACTTTATCTATAATGCGTCATGCAAACTGGAAACCTGAAGCATCTGTTTTTAAAGATTCTTATCATACATGGTTTGTCATATATGTCAATTTATATTTTCCAGTTCCTTTACCTCTCTCTCCTGCTCCACTACCTAATTGCCCACTCTTCTTTGGAGCTTTATTGTGTAATTCATTGTGTGTTGGCACAGAGAATGTATTTTATTTCTGAAGACTTTGGTCCTTCATCTTTTGCAGGTTTTTATCTTTCTTCTATGATAGTAATAGAATGGAAGAATCTGATGATATACATGCTGCTTTGGCACTAATGTATGGATATGCTGCAAGATATGCTCCATCAACTGTTATTGAAGCCAGAATTGATGCACTTATTGTATGTCATTTTGCATTTAAATATTTTTAGTCTCCATAATATATATATTTTCAATATTATATTTTTGCTTCTATAGTAGTTGACTGCTGTCAAGGTAAATGTTTTTCTTTAAACTGTTTCTTTTCTTTTTCAAGCTTTAATTTTGAGTTTCACTGATAATATATACTGAGAATTGCCACCGAGTAATCGATAGATGACATATCTTAGCTTGAAATGATATATTCTAAAATCTCTTTGATAGTGAGTGCCAACCTCTTTTATTTTGATAGTGTTGTATTGATGCTAGATTGAATTCCATGGCATCTATACACCTCTTTGTGTTAGGCCCAAGTAATTATATTAATTCATTATTTCACTGTATTTAATGATTGCCTAGGTATGATATTATGTTAAATAATCCTTTGACTGAAAAGCCTAAGTTTGTTCGTAAGGGCTCAAATAATAATTTTAAGCTCTACAAACATGATGCCTTTGCTTTAAATAAAATTGGAAAATAATTAAGTTTTATATTTTGACAGATATTCCTTTTTTTGCTTGAAAGTTCTTGTAATTACTTTCTTGTGTGCTGCTTCTCAAGATATCTCTCACTATCATCAACCATGGTTAAGCATAACTTGTTTAGTTTTCATTAACTACATTACATACTTAAACTGACTGTGCTGGTTCATTTGGTGGAAAAGTTAATTTAACCTACAAAACATCGTTGGTAAAATAAAATGAGAATAAATTTGAGCCAATTAGATTCTCCTATTGTGTAAAGTGGCCTCCATATGTGTGTGTTGTGGCTTAATGTGCATGTACTGCTGTTTCTGTTATCTTACTAGTTGTGTTGCCTTTTCATATGATCGAAGGATGAGCTGTATCTCTATTGCTTACAGGGAACAAATATGCTTTCACGGCTTCTTCATGTACGCCACCCTACAGCAAAGCAGGCTGTTATCACTGCTATTGATTTACTGGGTTTGTACTTATTTAACTGCTGTTTTTTATCTTTATTTGTTGATGTGGTGTAGGAAATAGCATATATTTGTTCACACAAAATGCAACTATAATAATTTACTGTAGATTTATGAACGCTCTCAGTTTCTTGGTTATTGATATTTGCACTGATGAATGTCCACTTTAAACAACATGTTAAACACAATGCAAGAAAGTGTTAATGGTAATTGCCTGAGCTGTGCTCACATATCCTCCAATTTCTATCCTTTGGCATAATGAAATTGGATACAACAAATGGATGTACATTTTTGTGAATAAACCCTTAGTTCCTCCTCTCTCCTCCAACCTTCTTTTTCCTCCTACTCAATAGGATAATGCAAGAGTTGGATTTGTAATTCCCCCCTTCCTCTCTTCAAATGCAATGAGAAGTTAAGAAGTAGGGGAATTTACTATGCTGCACTTGCTTTTGAATTTTTAAGTTGTTGCTTGATTTTGGAAAAAAATAACAGAGGAGTAAGCAAATTTGATTGGAAAAATTATCACTTGTGGTGGAAATGGAAGATTTGCTTGGTATTGCATGTTGAACACTGTGAAGAGAAGTTGTGTCATATAGAATACTTGAAAGGAAAATTGTACTATTAAATTTTCTGGAAAACAGGAGAATGCCTCTACATGTGCTTTGTTTATCATATGTCGCCTTTGGTAAATGTTTGTTGGTTATTTATTTTTAACTTTTAGTTTGAGAAGTCGCAAAATTTAGTCCTATCGTTCACTTATCAGTTGTCGCACATCAAATATGTTGATTTTTTTTTTTTTCTTTTTTCAAACCGCAAATATGTTGAATTAACTACTGTGCATTTTGACAAACTTTACATTTCTTTGTTTCTAATACATAGATAATTTTGCATGCATTGCATAAAATACATAAATATGCTGATAATTTTGCTTATATTATTTGTTTTAATACTCAGTCTGGTCAGAAGATAAGTGAATGAATCTTACAGTTAGTAGTGGTGCACATGCAGGTCATGCTGTCATTAATGCTGCAGAAAATGGTGCACCATTCCCACTGAAAAGAAGAGACCAGTTACTTGACTACATATTAACTTTGATGGGCCGAGATGAAAATGATGGTTTTGTTGATTCCAGTCACGAACTTTTTACACACTCAGGTATCTCAGTTGCTTTGTAATGAGCATGCATTGTAGCAGCAATGTTTTTTTCTTTAATTAAATATTAATTTGAGCTTTTATGACTTCCTGTGGTTATTTATTCAGGCCCTTGCTCTAAGTGCCTGTACTACATTGGTTTCTGTGGAACCAAAACTTTCAATTGAAACAAGAAATCTTGTTATGAAGGTACATTTGTCAACATAATTTGTGATTATGTACGTCTGTAATAACATATTATTTTATTCCCTTATCACCTTTTCCTAGTGTGCTGAAAGTGCTCTGAAAACCTTGACAGGCCACTTTAGGGTTCTTTGCTTTACCTAATGATCCGGTGGATGTTGTCCATCCCCTTATAGACAACCTTATCACACTTTTATGTGCGATTCTTCTAACAAGGTATTGTTAAATTTGGTCTATGTTCGCTAAAAATTGATTACATTTTTGGGACCATCATATATTTATTGGACTGCTGGTCTGAATGAACTAAATTTGTATTGAGAGTGGAATTCTTTGTGCCTACGTATTATAGGCTGTCATTATTTATTATTTATTTATTTATTATTATTATTATTATTTTTTTAAAATTATACCATGGGTCTTTATTCAGTATTTTTTTCTTTGTTCTTTTTCAAGGCTGTGTTTTCTAATAGATTTATTAAAATAATAAAATATTGCATAAGGCATAAGAAGATGTGACTGTTTATCATAGTTCATTTTTTGGTGACTTCTTTGTTTAGCAATTGTGGTTACATTTGGTACGTTCAGTGGGTTCATTTTCATGATACCATGATACAATCATTTTAGCTGTAGAAGATCCATTTTGCTGTCAGACATAATTCTATGGATTTGAATGTATTACTTGCGGTCTTATCTTTGAAGACCAAACATATGGTGTGTCAAATTTTGGATGAGAATGCTGTAGGAGAGTTGACCAAGATCTGTTATTCACATGCATATTTTCTTTCAACTTTCCAGAGGAGTCATTATTTTTAAAGTTACCCCTCAAGTTAAAAAAAACTGAAGTTGATAGCTGAAGGCTTAATGAAATTAATGCTCCGACCTGGGAAACTGCTAGTGCAGACCAATCTCACACCGAAGGAAATAACAAATGCAGATACAATTACAAATATGCTGTATTAGTCATGTGGGAAGATTTGGAACGTTTCACCTTGTAATTAAATTGGCTTTGATTGAGAGGTAAAAAAGTTAAGCTGATTGTTAAGACCCTAACAATAGTATTTAAGTTGAAACACTTTTTCATATTCTGTTCTTAACTTATAAGTGATTCCTTGTTTCCTTTTAAATAGAACTACTACATCTGTTACTTTACATTTTGTGGTAGATGCATGTGTCTACCACATTTCTTGTTTATGTAAATTTTTTTTGATAGATCTCATGATGTCTCTTCTAACTGGGTGTGTAACATTAGCGGAGAAGATGGAAGAAGTCGAGCAGAACAGCTATTGCATCTCTTGAGACAAGTTGATCAATATGTCGCTTCACCTGTGGAGTATCAAAGGAGAAGGGGTTGTCTTGCTGTACATGAGATGCTTCTTAAGTTTCGTACACTATGTGTTAGTGGATATTGTGCATTAGGTTGCCATGGAAGTTGCACACACAGCAAGCAAATTGACCGTACTGTGCATGGGAATTTTTCCAATCTACCATGTAATTCTGTTATGTGAAATAACTTAAACTCTTTTGCGCCATTTGCTATTGTTGAACCTGTTCTTTTGTACTTTTAACTACTAGTAAGAAATTTCCTTTTCTCTATTTGTTGTTCAGCGGCATATGTGTTGCCAAGTCGTGAAGCTCTTTGTTTGGGAGATCGAGTCATAATGTATCTTCCACGTTGTGCAGACACCAATTCTGAAGTTAGAAAAATTTCTGCTCAGGTATGAGAATTGGTAGTCAGTTGTTTGTGGTCCCTTGTAGGTTCAAATGGTGCGCTGATGTGGTCAATCCTTAGAATTATTTGTAAATGAAGTTATGAGCATTATATTTGCTTTATTTAAAAATAATTTCATCAATTTTTCTTCATCCAGATTCTTGATCAACTCTTCAGCATCTCTCTTTCACTTCCAAGGCCTGTTGGTTCAAATTCTGTTGTGAATATTGAATTGTCCTACGGTGCATTGTCCTCCCTTGAGGATGTTATAGCCATCTTGAGAAGTGTGAGTCTTATGACCATCTTTGTCTCTACATGGTTCTTTCTTTATACGTGTGCTTTTTGCAACAATAAAGGGGAACTATGACACATTTTGTAATTTTTCTCTTTGTATATTCAGGATGCTTCTATTGATCCATCAGAAGTTTTTAATCGAATTGTTTCCTCAGTTTGTATTTTATTGATGAAGGACGAGGTACAGTTGATTTTGCTAATATGGTTTGTGAATTGGCACTAGACTGGCAGCTCAATATTATATTTTATTTCTTGAAGCTTGTGGCCGCTCTACAAAGTTGTACAGTGGCTATATGTGATAGGATCAAGCAGTCAGCTGAAGGGGCTATTCAAGCTGTCATTGAGTTTGTTACGAAGAGAGGAAATGAGCTGAGTGAAGCTGATGTCTCAAGGTTTTTAAAAGAATGCCAATCTAAAGCTTTTAGATTTTGAAATGTTCTTTATTTTATTTTATTTTATTATTTTTTATTTATAGAGAAACAAATATGATGATTTCTAAGTTTGATTATGTTTGTCTTCAGAACAACCCAGTCTTTGCTCTCTGCTGCAGTTCACGTAACTGAGAAACATTTGCGGTTGGAAACACTTGGGGCTGTATCTTTTCCATATATTTTTCTTTCCAGTCTAAATTATATTCTATTAACCTAATGAGTGGTCAAGGCATAAGTTAATGTTTCTGCTTTGCTTTTATCCAGTTTTATAGCTTGTATTATTCAATTGTTCCCTTTGTTTTCTGCGGTACCTCTGCTGTGCACATCCTTAACATATGAAGATCTCTTCTCTTGCGGAAAACACAAATTCTAAAGTTGTTTTCAACGAAGTTTTGGCAACTGCTGGAAGAGATATAGTCACAAAGGATATATCTAGACTACGTGGTGGCTGGCCAATGCAGGATGCTTTCTATGTGAGTCCCATTTTATCTTAAGTTAGAAGTTATTGCTGCAACTCTTGGTAATCGTCTTACATTTACTCCCACTTTTAGTTTTGCTCAGGTCTTAAACTACTGAAGGAACATTGGTGCTTACTAATTCTGTTAGCTTTAACAAATTCTATGAAACTTTAACTCTTGACTTTTACATGTTGGCTGATAAATTAATAAGAGTGCTGATGTGTTAAGATTCTCTTGGTTTACTATCATTGGCATGTATTTTTTAAGTTTAATTCTTTGTAGAGACTTAAAATTTTTTTATTAAAATCTGAGAAGTTTATACAAATACAGTATCTATATGACAAAGGTGAAAAGGTTGCAACACAGAATCAAGCACATGGTTCCTACGAAGTTATATTTTTGTTGAAATTTTGTAATGAAGATAAAACATACTACTCTTTTCCTAACAATTTTTTGTTTTGGGTTATCTTGAATATCTAACTCTACGGAATTCATAAAATCTCTTTTAAATGTCAACAATCCTGCATGAGATGCAAATGCTGGAATACCCATGTGTAATTTTCTGGTGAAACGCATATGCATATATGAATATTGTCCTGTAGGTTATGGAATACTTGGTTTTCTAATTGACATCTTTCGCTCCCTTGTTGATCATATGACCGGTATCAATTAATTAGTTATTTCAAACGATATTTTATCCTTTATTCTGTTTATTATATGACCTATATCGGTTAATCCTTTTCAGTTACATGATTATTTTCATCTTGATTTTCTTATAGGTCTTCTCCCAACACGCCATCCTTTCATTTTTGTTCCTGGAGCATCTAATATCTACACTTAACCTGCCTCCTATCCCAAAGGGTGTTAATGAGAAAGGAGACATTTCAAGTCATCTTGTTGATGCTCAGATGGATGATGACATTTTGCAGGCTGCTATTTTGGCTCTCACTGCATTTTTCAGGTTTGTATAATCAATGGTGTTAATGATGTTGTTTGATTACCTTGTATGATCTCACAGTGTCAGGATGTTGTATCGAAACTGAAATTCTAGAGGTGGTGGTAAAATTGGAAAAAAAGCTGTTGAGCAAAGTTATGCCCCTGTTCTTGCTGCACTTACACTCCAATTGGGAAGTTGTCATGGTCTAGCTAGTACTGGGCGGCATGAACCATTACGGTGAGCTCGCTGTATACTTCAAAATAATTTTGAAAAAGACATTATTCGCATGGTTTGAATCTGAATCTCTTTAAAAGGTATTTGAATGTAATACGTACTCTGTACCTTTGCAGAGCTCTTTTAACTGCATTTCAGGCTTTTTGTGAATGTGTTGGAGACCTTGAAATGGGAAAGGTACATGAAAAATACCAGTATTTATTTCAAATGTAATGAAGGAGGCAATTTCAATGATATGAAGTATGGTTAAGATGACAGCATACTGTTGTCTACAGATTTTGGCTAGAGATGGTGAACAAAATGAGAAGTGGATTAATCTTATAGGAGAAGTAGCTGGCTGCATCTCTATAAAGAGACCGAAAGAGGTAATATAATACATCAGACTTGCTGAGTTTGATTAATATGGTTCTACAGTAAGTTTGGATGGACCAACAGGGTCAGTTTGTTCAACCTTTTTTATTGGTTAGGGAAGGAGGGGACAGGGAACTTGCTAAGTTTGATTAATATGGTTCTACGGTTAGCTTAGACTGACCAACCTCGTCAGTTTGTTAACCTTTTTTATTGGTTAGGGAAAGAGGAAAGGTGGGTTGGGGGGTGGGGGTCATGGTGTTTGTTGGGTTGAGCATTATAGATTTTAAATCTCATAATGGTTGAAAAAGGATGTATGAGGACATCTTGACCAACTGCAGAGGTTCGAAGAAAATACCTGTGTTATGTTGTTCCAGAAAATTCATATCGTAAAGAGATGATTCTTCTAGGCTTTAGTCAAGGGTTGGGATTTAGTTCCATGCTTAAAATAACCAAAGATTAACCTTAAGTTGAAATGCTAGTTGCACCTTCCTGAAGCCCAAAGCTTAACATGAGAGTTACTCCACATTCTAGGTGACTGAATTTAATGTGAAGCAAATTTGTGAAGAGTTTCAATGTAAATCCTAGTTGTTCCATCAAATTGAAATTTGGTATAAGCTCATAAGAAGATTTAATTGTAATACTGAAAACGAACTTCCTTGCTATATTGGTATTCGCATATTTTATTCTCATATTGTTCCTCATCACATAATCACCTCCTTTGGTATTTACAAAAATGCATTTAAAATATGGATATTTTAAAATTGTGCTTTCAGGTTCAAACTATATGCCTTATTTTGACTAAATCCTTAAACCGTCAACTAAGATTTCAGCGGGAAGCTGCAGCTGCAGCTCTTTCAGAGTTTGTTCGTCATAGGTTTGTACACAATGACATACTTACAAAAGGTTTTTATATATTTTCATGTTTTATTTGATTTTATTCTTGTGTGTGTGTGTGTATATATATATGTATATATATAGAGGCTATCTCATTAGGTTAACTTGTAACTAATCAAAACCATTTAAATTGGTTAAAGTCTATTAAGTCTATTAAGTCAGTTAAATCTGCTAAATTGGTTGTTCATGTGTGTATTATCTATTAAGTCCATTAAGTCGGTTAAGTCTGCTAAATCGGTTATTCATGTGTGTGTGTGTGTGTGTGTATACGCACACTATCTCTTTAGGTTAACTCTCAACTAATTGAAACCAAATAAATCGGTTTGGTCGATTAGATCTGCTAAGTTGGTTAATTGTTTTGGCCAAGTAATTGTTGAAAGATACTAGTAACAATATAATTATCAAAGATTTTGCATCAAATGAGAGATACTGATGTACTGTTAGCAAATGGAAGCTTGGGAAAATATCTTAAAGAAAGAATGCATTGGAACCATTGATCAGATTTTACAAACACAGACACTCTTTGATAAGGGAACAAGGGTGTAGTAATAACACAAATGGGACAAAAGAATTAATTTACTTCAAAATGGGACAAAAGAATGAATTTACTTCAAAGCTGTTTACAAGTGCTTCTATCTTTCAAAATTGCATGGTCTTTTTTAAATATCCTAGCATGTTTCTGAATATGACATTTCTAATTAATAAATATTCGATTTCATTGGTATCTTAAAAGATGCAACATGCATGCATTTAATTATATATTTATCCACAAATTTGACAGCCCAGAATGAATCTTGGTTACTCTAGATTTTCAAAATTAGTTCTCCAAGCTACTAAATAGTAGAAAAATGTTCTATCTGAAATGGAAATAGCTTTTTCTCTTTGCAGTTTTCAACGATTCCAGTTGATTTTGCAATATCTGAATTTAATCCTCTAACATCACTAAAACTGACATCAACTACTACAATCACTAGAACTTAAAATACTCAGGTCCTTAAACTGTATCTGAAGCTCATCCTTTCTCTTACATTTTTTATTTTCAGATGGATTTTCAGTTGTTGACTTTTCCATTCTGCTATTCTCAAAACCCTTGAAATTTTATCCATGTAAACTTAACTTGTCATTCACATTCTTTGCTCTTAGATTTTTTTTAATGGAATTTCAACTGTAAAGTTTTCCATACTGCAATTCTCAATACCGTTGAATTTGAAATGTTACCCTTGCACACTTGTCATTCACTTTCTTTTCTTTTTTCTCCTTTTAGTAGTCTCTACTGAATCTTTTACTTCCAGAATTATAGGAACAAACATTTCCCTGGATGAGTGCTTTAACAACCCCTGTATAGTTTTTTTTATCTTAAAAAAATCATAAAGGTGGATAAATACATCATAAAATTCATGCATTGAAGTTCACCAGAGTCAATTATTGAGCTTTCTTGTTTGGATGTGCATTTATTTCTTTGCTAGTCAACATAGCTTTTGTGTTTTTGTGACCCCTTAAAACAGCCAGTTGTATTTTGAAATAGTAGTTCAGGTCAAATTTTGCTTTAATATGTGAAGTTTACCGGTTATCGCTTGTTACTCATTTGATCACTGGTGAAAATAGGACCGATGCCTATTTTTCTCAGCTAAAAAATTTATTTCTTGGATTTATTTTCTTATTTAAGTATTTATTTGCTAGTATTTTTTTAATGGTCCAGCGGTGGTTTGACTTCGCTGTTGGAGCAGATGGTTGAAGCTTTGTGCCGACATGTATCAGATGAGTCTCCGATTGTTAGAAGCCTTTGTTTAAAAGGACTAGTGCAGGTGCAATATCATGATTTATGCTGTCTTCTTTGAAATAGTTTTCATCACAAATGAATAATAGTGATGCCCTCTTTGAAATAGTTTCTATTGCTAATGAATAATAGTGCTGAATCTTCAGTGTGCAGTTCTTTAACCTTCTTTTTCAGTTCTAATAAATAGATGAAATAGTTAAGCAGAAAGTTTCTCTTGAAATATTCTGTGAATATAAAAATGCATGTGGACACTTATTTATTAGATAGACACATGGAAATCTCTACTTTCTAGATAAATTTTATGTTGGATTCAGTATTGAAGGTACTTATAATATATGTTCAATTATAAAGATTAGCATGGTTGTATGTCTCTACACTGCTTTACTTCATTTACACCTTCAGAAAAATTATTTACTGAGTTTGCTTTTGCAGATACCATCTGTTCATATTTATCAGTACACAACCCAAGTTCTGGGTGTGATATTGGCATTGCTTGATGATTCTGATGAGTCAGTGCAATTAACTGCAGTGTCATGCTTGTTGATGGTGATTCACCCTGCTTCTCTCTCTTCTACTTTGTGTGTGTGCATGTAAATGTGTTAGTGTGTGTTTTCATGGTTGGTTTTTTTTTTTTTTTTTTTTTTTTAACTATTAATTTGTTTACAGTTCTTATTGTGTGACATTTGGATTCATTTGTTTGACATGGATTTTGTTTCCATAAAAATTAGATCCTCAAGTCATCTCCAAATGATGCTGTTGAACCGATTTTGCTGAATCTTTCTGTGCGGCTCCGCAATCTTCAAGTGCGTTCGTTTACTTAAATGATCTTTACTTAATTTATTTACATGATATTTGATTTTGCATTGTTTTCACTATATCATGAATTATTAATTAATTTGCTCCCAACTGCTTGCAATTGAATGATAAATTACTGCTTGCAATTGAATGATAAATTATCTTGTTAAATGTAGTTTAGGAACAAAATTGATAGTGTCATCTTTGTTAGCATATTATTAAAACATCTCTAAATTTTTTAAATTTATCATGCTCTTTTTGCTTTGCCTGGCAAAGCCATTGGTAGTGATAAAATATTGTTTTCTCTTAATTTCTTTGTATCTTATGATATGATCCTTTGATTTATGATTTCTCACTTAAGTTGCAATTTATTAATGTGATTTGGAATAAAAATCTTTGGAACTTTAAAATAGTATCTACAATATATGCCTAATTGCAAAAGTAGCTCTAACTTCAAAATGAACATAAGTTGCTCATTGTGGCATTATGGTCAAAACATGTCTCAGAGAGGTTCACATCATCAAAAAGGATCAATAAAATGTATAAAACTATTGAAAATTTTATAATGTCAATCATAGTTAGGAAGTGGTGTGAGATAATGTGTGAGGCTCTTCTTGATTGTCCTGGTGGACTGCTTGTTCACTTCTGCAATCTGTTTTCTCGTTAATTTTTTTTTTCCTTGTTTCCTGTAAAGAAGACAAAAGCAAACTGTAACTAGAACTTGGTGTTGGGCAAGCATGAAAGAACCTGAATAACATATCTATATCAATGATAATGTGAAAAAAATTGGAATTTTTAGTTGTAATTGTTGATGATCTATCAGTGTGAATTTCATCTAAGTTAACAACATTGTTGTCTTTGTTTATGAAATCATGGTAGAATTCAAATATTGACAAATGAAACCATTCCTTGTGAATATCATTGCTCCATCTCTTAGCTTTGGATATGCATGCTGCTTAGGACCTAATATTTTGCCTCTCCTTGAGTCAAAAGCTGCTAATTGTGTATTCATGCATGCTGATACAGGAGGTTGTTAAATGTACTTTTGATCTAGATATAATGGCCAATGATTAAGCTAATTCTTTGATTAATGCAATTATTGTTGTGAAAAGATATGCAACAACGTCAAGATGCGAGCAGATGCATTTGCAGCATTTGGAGCCCTAAGTAACTATGGAGTTGGGGCACAACGCGATGCATTTCTTGAGCAGGTTCCTTATATGTTTTGATACTTTCTCTGGAATTAATTACCTAATTCTTTTTCTCTTTTTTTTTCCCCCCTTTTTGTTTAATTTGGATTTAGAATCTATGATTGCATCTATCAATTATGTAACAACTATTTTCAAATTTTGGATATTGTAAAAATAATATGGTCTACTTATAACAAAGCTAATTTCAACACAACTCATTTTACTTCTGCGCCTTTTTCCCCAATATTTGTTTATTAGTAGCATGTCACCGTAGCCCACAAACTTGGGATTTGGACTGTTTTAATTATGGTACTCTAGAAATTTGTAACACCCCAATTTATCATCAAAACCAATATAATGAAATGCAACCTTGAAAAATCCAAGGTTTCATTTCATTATATTGGTTTTAATGACAAATTGGGGTGATACATTTTGGTATCAGAGTATATCTTTTCTTTTTCAACTATAAAGTTATAACCCTATTTATAACATACAAACCTATGACGGTCGGAATTTTAATCATTCTATTTATAACATACAAAACTATAATGGTAGGAATTTTAATTCCTAGATAACTCCTATTTAATTTAAATACTTAATATATCTATTAATATGTCAAAACAGTAAAACTCTATAATTAATTAAATTATTATTTTCTTCTAAAAGAAGTGACTATGTTGCAATTCTCCCCCTCGAAACAAATTTCGTCCTCAAAATTTTCTTAAGTACTTCAACTATTGAAAAGTTAGGGGTATTTCTCCTTTATCTCTTCTTTTCATTCCTATATGATTTTCTCTACTGGATGATTTCCCCAACACAACTTCACAAAAGAGATAACTTTTGCTCTTAAAACATGTTTCTTCTTATCGACAATCTCTACCAACTGTTCCTCGTAAGACATATCGTCCAAATTTTGATTTGGTTGATAATTCAATACATGAGAAGAATCAATCACATATTTCGGAGGATATGTCGGTTGATAATTCAATACATGGGAAGAATCAATCACATATTTCGGAGGATATGTCTTATGAGGAGCAGTTGGTGGAGATTGACGATAAAAAGAAACATGTTTTAAGAGCAAGAGTTGATCTTTTTTGTGAAGGTGTGTTGGGGAAATCATCCAATAGAAGAAGTCACATGGGAATGAGAAGAAGAGGTAAAAGGAGAAATACCCCTACCATTTCAGTAGCTGAAGTGCGTAAGAAAATTTTGAAGATGAAATTTATTTCAAGGGGGGAGAATTGTAACAAAGTGATTACTTGTAGAAGAAAATAATAATTTAATTAATTATAGAATTTTATTGTTTTGACATATTAATAAACATATTAAGTATTTAGATTAAATAGGAGTTATATAGGAATTAAAATTCCCACTGTTATACTTTTGTATGTTATGAATAGAGTGATTAAAATTCCTACCGTTATAGTTTCGTATGCTATAAATAGGGTTACAAGTTTAGAGTTGAAAGGGAAAAGATATGCTCTGATACCAAAATGTAGCATTCCAATTTGTCATAAAAACCAATATTATGAAATGAAACCTTCGACTTTTCAACATTATATTTCATTATATTGGTTTTTATGACAAATTGAGGTGTTTCATTTTGGATTAAATTGTTATTGGGATCATTTTTATTATTTAAGAGATAGGTTCCAATAGTTAGAAAATTAAAGAGCCCAATTGGAAAAAAGAATGAAAGAAATAATAAAATATGCTCTATTCTTGAAGTTTAAAGGTCAAAAAGGTTTTAGGGCTCGATTGATTTTTGGAGATAGAAATAAGTTGATTCGGATTGTTCGAGGTTAGTAAACCTTATACATTACCTTAATATATTATGTGTTCAACTTCAAAAAAAAAGTATATATTGATTGGTCCTTTTAAACAATGAAACAAAACTTTAGATTATTCAATGTTACAGATTCTTCTTCTCTCTCTCTCTCTTTCTCTCCTCTTCATTTTAATCTGTCAGCTAATCCAATGTAAGTATTTCTAGATACATGCTGCACTGCCGCGCCTCATCCTGCACCTCTGTGATGATGATCTCAGTGTTCGTCAGGCTTGTCGAGTAAGTGATTGTTAGACTTTTTGACTTATCTGGAAGCAAACTTTTAGGATGTTTTTTGACTCAATATATGTTAATTTTGTTATGAATAGAGTACGCTTAGACAAATTGCCCCACTCCTGGAAATGGAAGGATCGATTGGCTTGTTCAACTTGCATAGTATTAATTCTGACCATCGGTATGCAATTATATATCTAAAGTGGCAAAGATAGTGAGTTTTAATGTGTCATCGTTTGTGGTTCATGTGATGTGAAATTGCTTGTATATTTCAGAAGCGACTATGAAGATTTTGTAAGAGACATTGCAAGGCAATTCGTGCAGCATCTTCCCTCAAGAGTTGATAATTATATGGCATCAACAATACAGGTTAGGGATTTTTGCTAATAAACCCAGATATTTATTGGCTAGTGTTATTGCCTAATACAATAGCTATTTGATTACATTGCATTTTGCATTTGGTTGGCTACCTAATCATGTTTTGCCGCTTTGTTCTATTTATAATCTTCTAATGAACTTAGGGTCCTGTCTTCTCACTCCGTTACATTCAATTCTTTTTCATACAACTTGAGTCCTGATCTATTTCTCTTTACCTAGTTAATGAATTCTTAAAAATATATTTGTCTTATACACTATTGGGTATAATTCATAATGCTAAAAATTCATAAAGCAGCATGTTACACTGTATCATAGACTTGTACTTCACCTTATCCATGACTATCAACTAGTGTAGTAATAGTGAAATATTGCAAATTCTCATTTGCTTTGATTCTGATGTTTCAGGCATTTGAAGCACCTTGGCCCATAATTCAGGCAAATGCAATTTACTTTTCCAGTAGCGTTCTCTCTCTTTCAGATGATCAACACATTCTAGCTCTTTATTATGCACAGGTTATTTTCGAATTTCATTTTCATTTGGGTGGTAAAGCTGAAGAAAAATATTACAAATGATCTTATCCTCATATAGGTATTCGGGATGTTAGTGGGGAAGATGAGTCGGTCAACAGATGCAATTGTTAGAGCAACATGCTCTTCATCACTCGGCTTGTTACTTAAATCAGCCAACTCAGTCTCATGGAGAGCAGCTCGACTTGATCATGTGGACTCAGTTCGAAGGGTTCATGAATCTGAATCTTTTAGGAAGTAATAATCAGGCATTGGAACTGAAATATGTTGAAGGGGTTATGAATCTGAATCGTCTAGGATATAATAATGCAGAGATCAGAAGTGAAATATGATAGCTGCTGCAGTGTTTTCTGATGTTTTTCTTTGACACAACACGAGTAAATGGAATGGATGCAAGTGCCATGCGAGTGGGTGAAAGTAAAAACAATATGCAGGTTGCATGAAACGGAATATAATCACATTGATCAACCAGACAAAATGATAGCTATGGGGATGCAAAGTAGATGTTGAATTAGTACGAGTGTTAAAAATCTGTACGGTTGCCACTACAAATGGGATCGTCTGGTCAATTGTTGTAAAGTTTGTAACTGTAGCTTTGTACATGAAATGTTGCCATGGGTCATCGGTGATTCAGTTGTACAAGTGCGTTCATCGATATTGTTGTAAATTTGCCCCCAACATCATACAATAAATTAAATTGGAAAAATTATTGTGAGTAACGATGCAATGTTATAATTTTAAGCTAAAAAGAACATAAAATAGTGTGGAACATCCAAGGGATATCCATGTCTGAACACTTGGCTCAAATGACAGCTGGATTTTCACCAAAACTAGTTGAGATTGTTCCTTATATTGGAACTGGGTTCTGTGGAGAATCTTCAATGCACCTTCTGCATATCCTAACCGTCCAATCATATATCGTGTTAACCGAAAGTAACAATTGCGATCTTTTGAAAGGCTTCTTGGAGATCTGCTTAAGGTTAAAAATTCAAAAGTCATCTATATTCATTTCACATATTGCAAAAGCTTTGAAACTTACAATGTTTTTCATCTTGGTCGATTCACCAGAGCCTAGAGATGCTCTTCGGGATTTGGTTTATTAGTCAATCAGCACAAAGTTTAGATGGATCACTTTTGATTATATTCAAATTTAGTTTTCTTTTTTGGAGGGGTGGTTATTTTTGGACAAAATACTGTCAAAATGCCCTGCATCGGATACCCATAGTTAAATTTTATTCCACAAATCAAATGGGAATTTTTTTTTTTTTTTTCAAAATCAAGAGAGTTTGAATACATAAATTAATAGAATAATATAAAAATAATTTCACGGCTAAAGTTTCTCTTCTATGCAATAGTATTAAGAACATCATTTCAGATATGTCAAAAATCAAAATTACCATGACCGTTAAAAGTAAACCAAAAGAAAGAACAATCATTGTAAGGACATGATATATATAATAATATAAACAAAGCCAAAGAGCCTTTTCTTTACAAATATCTTCTGTTGTTGATTAGATAACTCGAGAAAAAATATGAAAAGCCTTTCTACTCCAACTCCAAGCATCTCAACAAAAAATTAAAAAAAAAAAAAAAAAAAAAAAAATCTTCCAAGCATCGCGTCCTTTAAAGGAAGAGCCCAAAAGCTTTAAAAGTTAGATTCGTATCCCAATGATGGAGACACTGTGTAGTTCACCAGACAAAACATTGTAATCGATAAAATAAAAATCGAGTAAAATGTGAAGTTAACTATTTTTTTTTTCCTTATTTAATTGGGATAAATATATTTTACTAAAAGAAAAACCACACATAGGACATGCCTGGTTAGACTTTGGATGCACCAATCGTAGCACATCGGCACATGCGTTGCCTCTTTAAGACTAGTATAGGTCGCTTCCAGTCTGGACTCTGGTTTATTCTTTTGACTTGGACACAGAACAGCAACTTCAAACTCATTCTAATTGGCTGAAATAACTTTTCCAGTTCCTGGGACTAATTCCTATGGACTAGTGGAAGTATCTTCAATAATGCAAGTCCCATCTCTATCTAATCACAGAGTCAAACATGTAAATTTTCAGCTCCAAAAGATTATTTTTTTGTGAGAACCAAATATATAATATCACGCATGATGATCACTTCATTCTTTTAATGGGAATATGTGTCACATATAGTTGAATTATGATGTCAACTAAAAGGAGGAGCAGCGTGTACACAGTAATCTTTTCTGCGGATAAGCTTCTCTCCTCAGGTGATTTTGCATTGTTAAATGATTTCTATTTTTTTATGATTGGCATGAGAACTTAAGCCGACATGTATTTTATAAATTTTAAATCTCAATAACATAGTATACTCCTAAGTTGTCCAACTGTCAAGTATGATATATATATATATATATATAGATATATAAGGTTGAGATTTTCTTATTAAATTCATTGAGAGAGCAACCAATCTTTGTTTGAACCCAATTGCCATGGCTTCACAACTCCATCATCATCAACTTCATTTTGTTTTGATACCTCTAATGTCACCAGGCCACCTTATTCCAATGGTTGACATGGGTAGGATACTGGCACAACATGGAGTGATGGTTAGCATTGTGACTACACCCCTGAACGCCATTCGATTCAGTTCCACCATCAAACGTGCTGCTGGTTCTGGTCTCTCAATCCAAATTTTCCAACTTCAGTTTCCATCACTTGAGGCTGGTTTGCCGGAAGGATGTGAAAACATTGACAAACTTCCCTCACGTGACTTGATCAAGAACTTCTTCCATGCTGCTAGCTTGCTTCAACAGCCATTTGAGCAACTTTTTGACAAGTTACAGCCCCCTCCCAGTTGCATAATATCTGGTAAAAATCTTCCTTGGACTGCTAGTACTGCTTCCAAGTTTAATATTCCACTCATTTTCTTTGATGGGATGAGTTGCTTTGCATTCTCCTGCATACACAACTTGGAGGTATCTAAAGTACATGAATATGTTTCCAAGTTTGAGCCCTTTGTGGTGCCTGGCTTGGCTCATAGGATTGAGTTAACTAAATCAATGTTACCTGAAACTCTCAATGCTAGTTCACAAGATCACTTGAAGAAAGTTCGCGATAGTATCAGATCAATTGAAAATGAAGCAGAAGCAATTGTGGTTAATACTTTTGAAGAGTTGGAAACAGAATATGTCAGAGAACATAGAAAGGTTAAAGGCAATAATGTTTGGTGCATTGGCCCGGTTTCAGCTTGCAACAAGTTGAAGTTAGATAAAGCTGAGAGAGGTGAAAATGCCTCTGTGGATGAGGAAATGAGCTTGAAGTGGCTTGATTCATGGGAGCCTGGCTCTGTAATATATGCATGTCTTGGGAGCATATGTGGCCTTACTACTTGTCAACTTGTAGAGCTTGGACTTGGCCTAGAGGCGTCAAACAAACCATTTATTTGGGTTATAAGAAGTGGAGAGAAGTCAGATGGATTGGAGAGGTGGATCCTACAAGAAGGATTTGAAGAGAGGATTCAAGGAAGAGGACTTGTGATTCGCGGTTGGGCCCCTCAAGTTTTGATCTTGTCCCATCCATCAGTTGGAGGCTTCTTGACACACTGTGGTTGGAATTCAACATTAGAAGGAGTGTGTGCTGGCCTGCCAATGATAACATGCCCTTTGTTTGCAGAGCAATTTATTAATGAGAAGTTGGTTGTTGAGGTACTGGGAATTGGAGCAAGTGTTGGAGTTGAGGCTGCTGTCACATGGGGATTGGAAGACAAGTTTGGGCTGCTGATGAAGAGGGATCAAGTGAAAGAGGCCATAGAAAAGGTAATGGATAAAGGGGAAGAAGGAGAAGAGAGAAGAAAGAGAGCAAGAGAGCTTGGGGAGCTAGCAAAATGTGCTATCGAGCAAGGAGGTTCATCTTACCTCAACATAGAAAAGTTAATACAATTTGTCCTCCAACAAACCATCAGCCAGAGATTTGTTTCTTGAGAAAGAAATTGATCATTTTCAAATGTCAAAGACGAATGAAGACTTGTTCTACCTTACTTAGCTCGATGTCATCATTTTTGTTCCAAGGAAAAAAGCATGTCGAATATAAAAATTGTAAGTTAATTGGTTTTGTTTTGTTTGTTGTTTTTAACAAAAGTTCATTGTTTCTGCCAAGGCTCACTCTATCTAAGGTACCTCCAGAACAATATCAAGACACAGTAGGAAATCAATTCCATTAAATATACCAAGACTTATTCTGGGATATTGTATATTGAAGGCCTTGTAATACACAATTTTATTGAGAATAGAAAATTTTGAATAGTTTTGAGTTCTTCCTTTGTTTGGTGCTTTGCGAAGAAAGTTTGTGCACCAAGAGAGCCTATTAAGATGGCAGAGAGGGATATAGATAAGTAGGCATATTTTTCCTTGACAAGGATATCCAAATCCAATATCTCTTTTAAAAAATCATAAACTAGAAATCCAATTAACAGGAAAAGTGAGAAAGGCATGTATCTTTCCTTGGTAAAAGTTAAGACAACCAACAAGTTTGAAACATTAAAATTGTTTTTCTTAGCACGTTAACTGGTTGGGAAAAATTACAGCCAAGGAACGTACTTCTATACAACAGCCATCAACTGAGTTTTAGTTGGTACTATTTAGCAGAGAACAACAAGAGCATGTATTTCATTATTGATATGGGGATGAAGCAATGAACATCATGAGAATTCCTTTTGAGTTATTTGATTGATGTGATGGACTTGGCTATAAAAATCCTACATAACAGGAGCAACCAATCATTTTGAAATTGAAGTCACCCACTCATCACAACCCTCTTCTAATGTGATCCGTTCCTTATTTTCCAATACCTATTTTTCTCTTATTCTACTTGTATCCACACACTTAAGTTGCAAGTCTAAGTCTGACAAAATATCGACGCGAGAAGTCAAGAGACAGAAACAAGCATGCATAAATCAATGTAGAAACAACTTTTCAAAAAAAAAAAAAAATCAATGTAGAAACACATTATCCAGGTTCAATGAAACACATTATCCACAAGTTTATAGCTCTTCTCTGAGCCACACAGCTGTTACAGGCCAAAGCCAACATGTAAACGTAATGTCTTACTTCATCGGGAAGTGCCATTCTAGACATTTTGCACCTTGGTATATATAAATGAGAGGAGAGCCTACAAACTTCACACACAGATTGAGACATGAGTTCCCAAGCCAACCAGCTTCACTTTATCTTGTTTCCTTTCATGGCTCAAGGCCACTTGCTTCCCATGGTAGACATTGCTAGACTATTAGCTCAACACGGTGCAATTATCACTATAATCACCACACCAGTCAATGCAGCCCGCGTCAAAACTGTTCTTGCACGCGCCAGAGCTTCAGGGCTACAAGTTCGAGTAACTGAACTCCGGTTTCCATATCAAGAAGCAGGATTACCAGATGGCTGTGAGAATGTCGACTTGATTCCTTCGATGGACTTGTTGCCTAACTTCATTAATGCACTACCCGCGCTGCAACAGCCAGCGGAAAAGTTGTTGGAAGAGATAAAACCTCCTCCTAGCTGCATAATCTCTGACATGTGCTTTCCATGGACCATGGGCACTGCTCGCAAGTTCAATGTTCCAAGAATTGCTTTCCATGGATTTTCCTGCTTCTGTCTCTTGTGCTGGCATAATTTGCGCGTCTCCAAGATTGCCGACAATGTTACCTCTGAATCGGAATTCTTTATCATTCCTGGATTGCCTCATCGAATTGAAATAACTAAAGCTCAAGTACCTATGGCCAGCGTCAGTGGACCATTGCAAGATTTCTTTGACAAACTTGTAGCAGCAGACCAGGTTTCATACGGGGTTATCATAAATACGTTTGAAGAGCTAGAGGTTGGTTACATCAAGGAATACAAGAAAGTCAAAAACGGAAAGGTCTGGTGTGTTGGCCCTGTCTCCCTATGCAACAAAGACAATATAGATAAAACTGAGAGAGGTAACAAGGCATCAAATGATGAGTTGGAAAGCTTAAAGTGGCTTGATTCAAGGCAACCAGGCTCTGTACTCTATGTTTGTCTTGGAAGTCTCTGTAACTTAACAACTCCACAACTGATAGAGCTTGGATTAGGCCTGGAAGCATCAAAGATACCATTCGTTTGGGTCACAGGGGGAAGAAGCAAATCAGAGGAATTTGAGAAGTGGCTCTTAGAACATAATTTTGATGAGAGGATCAAAGTGAGAGGCCTTTTGATAAGGGGTTGGGCTCCTCAAGTACTTATCTTGTCACACCCTTCAGTTGGAGGGTTCTTAACACATTGTGGCTGGAATTCTTCAGTGGAAGGGATATCTGCTGGTTTGCCAATGATTACATGGCCACTTTTCGGAGACCAGTTCTGCAATGAGAAGTTAATTGTGCAAGTTTTAAGGACTGGTGTAAGGATTGGAGTGGAAACTCCATTAAATCTTGGGGAGGAAGAGAAGATTGGGGTGTTGGTGAAGAAGGAAGACGTCGAAAAGGCTGTGCATGAACTCATGGATGAAGGAGAGGAAAGAGATGAGAGAAGAAGAAGAGCCAGAGAGCTTGGAGAGATGGCTAAAAGAGCAACAGAAAAAGGTGGATCCTCTTACTTGAATTTGGAACTTTTAATGCAAGATATCATGCAACAAGCATATGGTGGTGAGAGGTGACCTCATTTCATATTCTGTTCTCTTTCTTACAGCACTACTATATGCTATGATACTGTGCAATTAGATGTAAACTGGATTGTGTCTTATCATTTGTTTTAGTCTCTACCAACATTCTTGCTTTGCTTTCCGTTTATGCATGTGTTGAATTTGGTATTGCTTCTGCGGATGCTGTCTTGACGGCTTCTGACTTTGTTCTAGTTGGTTTGTTGCAAGTCGATCAAGCAGAGTACAAACTTTTTATTTGTTTTCTTCTTAAAAGTAAAACGCCAAGACCAACAAAAGGGAAGTTTATTAAATAAAAAGGAAGGCTTAACAAAATCTAAAATCTGTAGTTCCCCAAGAATCTAGGAGTATTGTATTTTAATTTTTTATACATTTAAGTGAACTATTCCTCTAAGTGTCGTTTCAGTTGTGATCTGGCGGTTAGGTCATCGGCACCCTTGGTCTATTTAGAGGTTAAGGGTTCAAACCCTAAAAAACCCCATAATATTGTGAGCATTCATCCCTCTTTTTGTGGGTTGCTTCATTCTATTTCTGAAAGTCGATTCCCGAACGGTGCTATAATATCTTATCGCTATAGATTTCAATTGTATCCTAAATTGGTCCAATTATCAAAAAATAAATAAAAAGATCAGAATTATTGATTCCTCACTTGCAAGAGTATCCACTACTACATTCTGTCTGGAATGGTGTGTGATAATAAAATTTATATTCCTAATATGATTTTGTTAAAAAAGTCATTGACTTATGAACTGCCAAGGAGGAGAGTAATTTGAATTAGAGATGCAAGAATATACGGCCCATGGTTCCATTTCCAAGAAGAGCCGTCTCCACACGGTTAAATACATTTGCATAATACCAAATTATTTATCACGAAAATTCATGCCTTAATTCCTTAAAAATTCGTATAATACAAAAGAATATGATAATATACATGTATAGAAACTCCAAATAAAAACATATCAAAGTCATGATTTTGTCCTATGGGGCACAGCTATGAAAGATAAGCATGGAATTAAAGCTCAAACAGAACGTGTGCACGAGAAATGTCCATTGAGAATCGAAGTAAATTTGAGTCCGTCCAAAATACTAGTCTAGAATTTGGAGAAAAGCAGAAGTGGAAATGGAGACTGATAGTGATATATCTTATTTCTTTTTATTCATAGTTGTACAATCTGAATAGATGGACTAGAGATTTTCCTTTTTTGAAACTAACGAATTTTACTAAAGACAAGCTGAAAAAATAGACGTTTCAGTGACGAAGTGTCACCCACCTGTGGGCCTTCAGAGAGGGCAAGGCAAGGGAGGCCACATTATGGGTTACAAATGGTCTGACAGCTAGACACTCGAACCTCAACACATAAAGAATGCTAGTGTCCCCACACTGAAAGTTACCAGAGTTTATCTCCTTAGCAGCATTCACAGATCCACTACCAAAAAATGAACCTGCAGGTTTAACTTTTTGGCCAGCAATAAGCCTTCTTTCAGAGCCACCAGCTCTCCTAATTCAGGGGAGTACAAACCTGCGCGACCAACACCAACAGAAGACAAACCTGCACGAACTGCTACATCTGAGTTGAGTTTCCAAAAGCCAGGCGATGGAGGACTCCAACAGAGCTGGTTACTCGAAGATGTTCCACCAGCTTGGGGAGATAAGGCTGTTGTCCCGAAAACCCAGCTGATAATTTCAGCAGCATTCCTTACCTGCATCTCATGAACTCTTGCATTCCTATTACACCATGAACACCAAAAGATCATACAAACTTTGGCTAGACTCTTCCTATTAGCTTTCTTCCACACGACAATTAAAACCTCCACAGTAGAACAGTGTTGAAGATCAAAAAACAGATTACATTCCTCAACACTGTTCCACACTTGTAGGGCAGCAGGACACCATAGGAGGAGGTGGGCAGTGGTCTCCATCTCGGAATCACACCCACGGCAGTGACCATCCACTGCGATATTCCTTCTCAGCAGGTTGGCCGTAACCGGAAGGGCATTCCTGCAAGCTCTCCAAACAAATACTCTGACCCTAGGGGTATGTTTAAATTCCACATTGTCTTCCACCAACCCCGCCTGTCAACACTAAAGACTTGTAAAATACCTTCCATATCTTTTTGGCTTTCCTTTTTTGGGGCCATTAACTTACAGATGTAAAGCTGGAAATGAGTATTAATTGATGTCTCTACTTGGACTTTGCTGAATCATAATTTAAGGTTACTGCAACATCTAAGTTAAGCAGTCATTTCTCTTCACTGATGAGGTTCAGTGGGTATGCATACTTGGTGCACAGGATCATCCGGGAGAAAGAAACAGAATTCTACTGCCATCCTTTCTCAAATGTAAAACATTATCCTCAATATTCTAGTTTAGAACACGAACCACATAAACCCTTGATATTTAAAGAGGAGGAATTGTTCAATTTTAAATGAGGATGGACCCTTGATTTAAGAAGAGGATGAAGATTAAATTTTACAGAAGGATAAATCCTCGATTGTCCGAAGGAGAATGACCATCTAATTTTAAAAGGGGACGAACCATTTGATTTTAGATAGAATGATGAACCCTTGATTTTAGATAGAATGAACCATCCGATTTTAGAAGAGGATGATCCCTCGATTTTTGAAGAGGATGAACCATCAATTGTGTGAAGGGTTCATCCGATTTTCAGAGAGGATGAACCATCCAATTTAAGAAGTGGATGATTCCAAAGAGGATGTGCTAAATATTTTCAAAAAGAGTGAATTAAACATAATTCGATTTCAGAAATGGATTAACCCTCCAATTTCCCTAGAGTACAAACTAGACATTTCCGACAAGGGTAAATTAGACATTCATTCGATTTTTCAAAGATGATAAACTAAACATTCATATGATTTTAGAAGAAAATGAATCGTCTAATTTTTGCAGAAGATGAACTAAACATTCATATGATTCTAGAAGAGGATGAACCATCTAGTTTCAGAAGAGAATAGACTAAACATTCATCTGATGTGAGAAGAAGATGAATAATTTGATTCTCGAAGAGGATGACCTAGAATTTTAGTCTGATTTTGGAAGAGGATAAACCCTTCGATTTCTGAAGAGGATGAGCTAAATATTCAATTAATTGTAGCAGAGGATGAACACTCTGATTTTTGAAGAGGATGAACTAAACATTCATCCCATCTTAGAAGAGGATGAGTCATTCGATTTCAAAAAGTACGAACTAAACATTTTCAGAAAGAGTGAACTATACATTTATATGATTTTAAAAGAGAATGAACCATCCAATTTTCGAAGAGAATGAACTAAATATTCATCCGATTATAAAGCAGAGTGAACCATACAATTTTCAAAGAGGATGAACTAAACATGCATTTGATTTTAGAAGAGGACAATTCATCTAATTTTATATGAGGAATAACTAAACATTCATCCAATTTTAGAAGAGGATGAATATCCGATTTTCGAAGAGGATGAACTACACATTCATCTCATTTTACAAGAGGACAATTCAAATAATATTCCTCAAGATTTTTAGAAAAGAATGAGCTAAATAATCTTTGATTGTAGAAATGGTTTAAAGTATCACAGATTGCTTCATGTGTCTTTTGTTTTAATATATATATATATATATATATTTATTTATTTATGGTACAACACTAATATTTTAGTAGGAGGCTTCTTAGCGCATTGCGGCTAGGAATTCAAGCTTAGCAGGCATCTGTGCTAGCCTGTCATTAATAATATGGCCGCTATTCAGGGACCATTCTGCAATGACAAACTAGTTGTGCAAGTACTAAAAATTGCCACTTTTGAAAAAAAAAAACAAAGTACTAAAAGTTGCCATTAACTAAGCTTTAAAGAAAACTAGTTGGCAGAAAAGAACAAGGGCGTGCTTTTCATTAATTATATGGGTTGAAGTGATGACGATTATAACAATTTGTTTGAGTTAATCATATTGAAATTGAGGTTCTCCACTCATCACAACCCTTTTCTAGTATGATCCGTCCCTTACCTTCTGATAGCTCATTTACTCATCCACACCCTCATAACAATTTGTTTGACTTATCTGACATGCTGCATGAGCAACCAATCATAATTGAGGTCCTCCACTCATCACAACCCTTCTCTAGTATGATCCGTCCCGTACCTTCCAATAGCTCATTTTCTCCTCTCCTACTTGTATCCACACGCTTAACTTGTTTGTCGACCTTTGATAGTACATACAGGCGGGAAGAGACAGAAACAACTACGCATAAATCAAATATGTGGAAGCACATTTTCCACATGTTTATAGCTCTGCTCTGAGCCACGCTGTTGGAGGCCAAAGACAACATGTAAACGTAATGTCTTACTTCATCGGGGAGTGCCATTCTAGAAATTTTGAAACTTGGTATATATAAATGAGAGGAGAGCCAATCAACTTCACATACACATTTAGACATGGGTTCCCAAGCCAACCAGCTTCACTTTATCTTGTTTCCTTTCATGGCTCAAGGCCACTTGCTTCCCATGGTAGACATTGCTAGACTATTAGCTCAACACGGTGCAATTATCACTATAATCACCACACCAGTCAATGCAGCCCGCGTCAAAACTGTTCTTGCACGCGCCAGAGCTTCAGGGCTACAAGTTCGAGTAACTGAACTCCGGTTTCCATATCAAGAAGCAGGATTACCAGATGGCTGTGAGAATGTCGACTTGATTCCTTCGATGGACTTGTTGCCTAACTTCATTAATGCACTACCCGCGCTGCAACAGCCAGCGGAAAAGTTGTTGGAAGAGATAAAACCTCCTCCTAGCTGCATAATCTCTGACATGTGCTTTCCATGGACCATGGGCACTGCTCGCAAGTTCAATGTTCCAAGAATTGCTTTCCATGGATTTTCCTGCTTCTGTCTCTTGTGCTGGCATAATTTGCGCGTCTCCAAGATTGCCGACAATGTTACTGAACATTTTCAAGTTTATAGTAGAACAAGAAAACAATGAAGAGAAATAATACTTCATTACGAAAAACAGATCAAGAAAATGTTTATATACAAAACAGAGGAGTAGTTAGCTAGAGACACCTGTCCTTATTCACAATCTGCCATCTGTCATTTTACTAACTACTAATTTTTAACTAAGCTAACAACTGATACTATGCAGCTTACTAACAGCGCATTAACAACATTTGTACATACATGCTGAGCAACTATGATAAATATACATACATACATGCTAAGCAACTATGATAAATATACATATGTTTACATCCCCCCCTCAAGGTGGAGCTTGATGAAAATCATGCAAGCCCAACTTGGACAGTAAATAGGAAAATAAAGGTGCAGGAAGAGATTTAGTAAACATATCAGCCACTTGCTGCTTGGATGGAATATGTTGAGGTAGTACAAAGCCCTGCTTAAACTTGTCGCGAACCAAATGACAATCAATCTCTAAGTGTTTCGTTCGCTCATGAAAAACTGGATTGGCAGCGATATGCAATGCAGCTTGATTGTCACACCAAAGAGTAATAGGCAATGTACAAGAAAGAGCAAAATCCTGCAGAATGTAGGATATCCATTGTAATTCACAAACTGTTGTAGCCATGCTCCTATATTCTGCCTCAGCGGTAGATCGAGAAACTGTTGTTTGTTTCTTAGTCTTCCAAGAAATTAAGGCTGAACCTAAGAAAACACAATAACCAGTCAAAGACCGTCTAGTATCCTGACAGGATGCCCAGTCTACATCACAGTAAGCTTGCAGTTCCAGGTTATTATTGGATGGATAGAACAACCCTTTTGATGGACAACCTTTTAAGTATCGAAGAACATGTGTGGCAGCATTCCAATGTTCTTTGAAAGGATCATTCACAAACTGACTTAATTGTTGGACTGCATAGCTAATGTCTGGCCTTGTGAACCCCAAATACAATAGTCGTCCAACCAACCTTCGATATTTCTCAGGTTCATTCAGTTTGGAACCACCGGTAGTAGAAAATTTTTGACCCTTTGGAAGTGGTGTGGAAACTGGTTTTGCACCTAGTAAACCGACATCTTTCAAGATATCTAAAATGTACTTTCGTTGATTAATGTATGTACCGGTAGGTGATCTAGCAATCTCAAGACCAAGGAAGTATTTAACATACCCCAGATCTTTAATTGTGAACTGAGAATGAAGAAATTGCTTAACATCAACAACTTCTGCCTCATGAGTTCCTGTTATGAGCACATCATCTACATAAACAACCAAAGCTACAAAAGAAGATGATGAATGCTTAACAAAAAGACAGTTATCATGAACTGACTGATGAAACCCATATTGGTTCAATTTGAAAGTGAACTCTTGGTTCCACTGCCTGGAAGCCTGCTTTAATCCATAAAGAGAACGTTTAAGCTTGCAAACTTCCCCATTCTGAGCCTTTACATAGCCTTCAGGAGGTATCATGTACACTTCTTCATCTAAATACCCGTGTAAGAAAGCATTATTAATATCAAGTTGATGAACTGCCCAAGATCTAGCTGCTGCAATGGATAAGAAAATCCTTACTGTCACTAACTTAGCTACTGGAGAGAAACTGTCAAAGTAATCTACTCCTTCTATTTGATTATAACCTTTCGCAACAACTCTAGCTTTAAACCTCTCAATACTGCCATCAGGTTTAAGCTTAACCTTATACACCCATTTTGATCCAATAGCTTTCTTTCCTGCAGGCAAGGCTGTTAGCTCCCAAGTTCTATTAGCTTCCAAAGCATCAATTTCCTTATTCATGGCCTCAACCCATTCTTTTCTTTCACAAGCTTGATTATAAGAATTAGGCTCTTGAATACAAGACACATTAGCTAAAAACTCTATGTATGTTGATGAAAAATTCGGGGAAGTATAGTATGGAAAAGTAATAGGTGTATGTTGTGAAGATGAAGAAAATTTCTTGACTGAAGAATCATGGACAGTAGTAGGTACAGATTCAGGTTCTACAATGTTGGAAGCAAAGTCTTTTAGCCAACTCGGTTTATGCCTCACTCTAGTACTTTGTCTAATAGGCTTTGGTGATGAAGGAATAGTTGTTAAAGGAGCATTAGGTAAAGAGATTGTGTCTGTGACAACAGGTATAGGTGCAGCAGGTATAGGTGCAGCAGGTATATGAAATGTATCAGCAGGTATAGGTGCAGTAGGTATATGAAATGTATCAGTGATTAATGGGTTGGTTTGAATGTCTTGATTAGTAGGAATAATAGGTAATGGTGTTGAAGAAGAAATACAAGATGTATTTTTATAAGGAAAAACTGATTCATGAAAAATAACATCTCGTGACATGTAGATATTATGAGATTGTATATCATAGACTTTGTAAGCCCTTTGACCAGTCCCATATCCAATAAAAATACATTTATAAGCCCTTTGATCAAACTTGTCCTTGTGTGGTTGTGTATTTGTTGCATAACAAAGACAACCAAAAACCTTAAGAAAATCATAGTTGGGTGGTTTACCATAAAGTATCTCATAAGGTGTTTTCCAATGTAAAACCGAACTAGGAAGCCGATTAACAATGTAAGTTGCAGTTAATAAAGACTCCCCCCAAAACTTTCTTGGTAAATTAGATTGAAACATTAATGATCTTGCTATTTGCAATAAGTGTTTGTGTTTTCTCTCCACCACACCATTTTGTTGTGGAGTGTAAACACATGACCTTTGATGCAAAACTCCTAGTTAAGAAAACAAACTTTGACACTCTTGATTTACAAATTCTGATCCATTATCAGTTTTTATTTGCTTAACTTGAACTCCAAACTGATTATGAATCATTTTAAAAAACTTGTTCAAAGTTTGAGCCACTTGTTGTTTATGTGACAATAAAAAAATCCATGTGGCTCTACTAAAATCATCTACTATAGTGAGCATATAATGAGCTCCTGTAATAGATGGTTGTTTGTACGGTCCCCAAAGATCTACATGAATTAATTCAAAAACATGAGTAGAATGTATTTGACATTTTTGAAAAGGTAACCTTTGTTGCTTAGATATGGGACAAACATCACAAGGGTCACAAGTTCTTTCAATATCAGAATTAATGAAGGATAAATGGCTTAACACGATAGAAGATGCATGTCCAAGCCTTTGATGCCAGGAAGAATTGCAAGGAATTGAAACTTTATTTATGTAACAAGCATCATTACATTCTAGAGATTTGGTATTAACAATGGGTACAATATTTCTTTGTACAGTTTGCACTACTTGTGCTTTATAGGTCTGTAAAGTATCAGTTGAAAAACTAGACTTATCCAACACATATAGATTTCCTAAAACTTTACCAATTGCCAATGTTTCTTCAGTCAGTAGGTCCTGTAAAATGCAACATGTGGGATAAAATACAAATCGTATTTTGGCTGTTTTTGAAAGCTTGTTTACTGACAGTAGGTTGTATTTAAAACTTGGCACATGTAAGGCATCTGTCAAAACAAGTCTAGGATGTAATGTAACATTTCCAGTAAGATGAACCAGCTTAATAGTTCCATCAGGCAAGTAAACGGGTGTCGATTTAGTTAAAAAAAACGGGTTATCAATGAGTTTCAAGTCTACACACATGTGGTTAGAAGCTCCTGTGTCTATGATCCAAGTTCCTAAGTCTATCAAATCAAGTACATGTAATGAATGGTTTAGAAAAATACCTGCAAAATCTCCCATGTGTGCAAAGTTTACTTGATTACTTTCATCTGCAGCCTTCCCTCTCATGAATTTTGCTACCTCTTTCTGAATAAGATCAGCCATTGTGATGGTCCATTCAGGTCATTTTCCAACCAGTATTCCACCCTCATTGTCTAATGGTGTCTCCGCCATATTAACTCTTTCTTTGTTCTGCATTTTCCGCTTTTGTTCTTTCAGTTCTGTATACCAATCAGGATATCCGTGTAACTTGAAACATGTTTCCTTCATATGTCCTGCTGTCTTGCAGAAATCACAGTACCAATCAGCCTTCTTTCCAGTCTCCTTCTTCTTGTAGCCTGTCTTATTGTAGCCTTCTTTTTTAACATTCTGTTCTCTTGCAAGCATAGCAGCACTTTCTACATTTTCTGCAAAACTCATATGGACTTGTCTCTGTTTTTCAACCCTTAGAACCATTGAATATGCCTTGTTTACACTTGGTAAAGGATCCATCAACAGAATTTGGTTCCTAATATGATCATATATATCGTTCAAACCCATTAAAAACTGCATCAAATGATTTGAACTTGTTATTTCTGTAACAGATTTTGCAGCTCCACAAGTGCACTGTGGAATAGGCATCAAACAATTAAGCTCATCCCATAACTTTTTCAGTTTGGTATAGTACTGCACCACAGACATGTTCCCCTGCGAGATCGAACTAATCTCTCTTTGTAATTGGTACAATAAAGGTCCATTGCACTCTCCAAATCTCTCTTCTAATTCACTCCATAACTCTTGGGCAGAGGTAGTATACAAGAAAGCTTCCACTATTTCTTTCGAAATCGAATTTAATATCCAAGATGTTACCATGCAATCAACTCTATTCCATTGTTCATATTCAGGTGATTCTAAATCAGGCATCACACACTTCCCATTTATAAACCCTAATTTCACCTTTGCACCTAATGCTATCTTCATAGATCGACTCCAAGAAAGGTAATTATTACCTGTTAATGGAGTTGTGACCAGTGTCATTCCAGGATGATCCGAATTCTGCAGGTAGAGAGGATCTCCATTGTTGTACGATCTTGCTTCCACTGTATCACCTCCATCCATTCCTCGATTCGAACCAGAAATCGAGTTCCTTAAATTGCTCGCCATTGTTACAAGAAACAATCAAACCAAAAATCACAAATATAGTTCAAAAATGAACTAAGAAGTTTTACAAGCTCGAGCCAAATCAACCGAGCTCTGATACCATGAACATTTTCAAGTTTATAGTAGAACAAGAAAACAATGAAGAGAAATAATACTTCATTACGAAAAACAGATCAAGAAAATGTTTATATACAAAACAGAGGAGTAGTTAGCTAGAGACACCTGTCCTTATTCACAATCTGCCATCTGTCATTTTACTAACTACTAATTTTTAACTAAGCTAACAACTGATACTATGCAGCTTACTAACAGCGCATTAACAACATTTGTACATACATGCTGAGCAACTATGATAAATATACATACATACATGCTGAGCAACTATGATAAATATACATATGTTTACAGTTACCTCTGAATCGGAATTCTTTATCATTCCTGGATTGCCTCATCGAATTGAAATAACTAAAGCTCAAGTACCTATGGCCAACGTGAGTGGAGCATTGCAAGATTTCGGTGACAATCTTGTAGCAGCAGACCAGGTTTCATACGGGGTTATCATAAATACGTTTGAAGAGTTAGAGGTTGGTTACATCAAGGAATACAAGAAAGTCAAAAACGGAAAGGTCTGGTGTGTTGGCCCTGTCTCCCTATGCAACAAAGACAATATAGATAAAACTGAGAGAGGTAACAAGGCATCAAATGATGAGTTGGAAAGCTTAAAGTGGCTTGATTCAAGGCAACCAGGCTCTGTACTCTATGTTTGTCTTGGAAGTCTCTGTAACTTAACAACTCCACAACTGATAGAGCTTGGATTAGGCCTGGAAGCATCAAAGATACCATTCGTTTGGGTTACAGGGGGAAGAAGCAAATCAGAGGAATTAGAGAAGTGGCTCTTAGAACATAATTTTGATGAGAGGATCAAAGTGAGAGGCCTTTTGATAAGGGGTTGGGCTCCTCAAGTACTTATCTTGTCACACCCTTCAGTTGGAGGGTTCTTAACACATTGTGGCTGGAATTCATCAGTGGAAGGGATATCTGCTGGTTTGCCAATGATTACATGGCCACTTTTCGCAGACCAGTTCTGCAATGAGAAGTTAATTGTGCAAGTTATAAGGACTGGTGTAAGGATTGGAGCGGAAACTCCATTAAATCTTGGGGAGGAAGAGAAGATTGGGGTGTTGGTGAAGAAGGAAGACTTCGAAAAGGCTGTGCATGAACTCATGGATGAAGGAGAGGAAAGAGATGAGAGAAGAAGAAGAGCCAGAGAGCTTGGAGGGATGGCAAAAAGAGCAACAGAAAAAGGTGGATCCTCTTACTTGAATTTGGAACTTTTAATGCAAGATATCATGCAACAAGCATATGGTGGTGAGAGGTGACCAACCTAGCAAATGGAATAGATATGTTTCCCTTCATTTCATATTCTGTTCTCTTTCTTATAGCACTACTATATGCTATGATACTGCGCAATTAGGTGTAAACTGGGTTGTGTCTTATCATTTGTTTTAGTCTCTGCCAAGATTCTTGCTTTGCTTTCCGTTTATGCGTGTGCTGAATTTGGTATTGCTTCTGCGGATGCTGTCTTGAAGGCTTCTGACTTTGTTCTAGTTAATTTGTTGCGCGTCGATCAAGCAGAGTACAAACTTTTTATTTGTTTTCTTCTTAAAAGCAAAACGCCAAGACCAACAAAGGGGAAGTTTATTAAATAAAAAGGAAGGCTTAACAAAAATCTAAAATCTGTAGTTCCCCAAGAATCTAGGAGCATTGGATTTAAATTTTTTATACATTTAAGTGAATTATTCCTTTAAGTGTCGATTCGGTTGTGGTCTGATGGTTAGATTATTAGCATCCTTTGTCTATTTAGAGGTTGAGGGTTCAAACCTTAAAAAACCCCCACAATATTGTGGGCATTCATCCCTCTTTTTGTGGGTTGCTCTCTCTCATTTTTGGGAGTCGATTCCTGAATCGTGCCGCAACGTCTCATTGCTGTAGATTCCAATTGTATCCTAAATTCGTCCAATTATCCAAAAAAATAAAAAGATCAGAATTATTGATTCCTCACTTGCAAGAGTATCCACTACTACATATCTATCTTGAATAGTGTGAGTGATAATAAATTTATATTCTTAATATGATTTTGTTAAAAAAGACATTGACTTATGAACCGCCAAGAAGGAGAGTAATTTGAATGACAGATGAAAGAATATACGGCGCATGGTTCCATTTCCAAGACGAGCCGTCTCCACGCGCTTAAATACATTTGCAAAATACCAAATTATTTATCACGAAAATTTATGCCTTAATTCCTTAAAAATTCGTATAATACAAAAGAATATGATGTCATACATGTATAGAATCTCCAAATAAAAACATATAAAAGTCATGATTTTGTGCTATGGGGCATAGCTATGAAAGATAAGCATGGAAATTAAAGCTCAACAGAATGTGTGCACGAGAAATGTCCATTGAGAATCGAAGTAAATTTGAGTCCGTCCAAAATACTAGTCTAGAATTTGGAGAAAAGCAGAAGTGGAAATGGAGACTGATAGTGATATATCTTGTTTCTTTTTATTCATAGTTGTACAATCTGAATAGCTGGACTAGAGATTTTTTTGTTTTTTGAAACTAACAAATTTTGATAAACACAAGCTGAAAAAATACACGTTTCAGTGACAAAGTGTCACCCACCTGTGGCCCTTCAAAGAGGGCAAGGCAAGGGAGGCCACATTATGGGTTACAAATGGCCTGACAGCTAGACACTCCAACCTCGATACATAAAGAATGCCAGTGTCCCCACGCTGAAAGTTACCAGAGTTTATCTCCTTAGCAGCATTCACAGCATCCACTACCACAAAATGAACCTGCACGTTTAACTTTTTGGCCAGCATAAGCCTTCTTTCAGAGCCACCAGCTCTCCTAATTCAGGGGAGTACAAACCTGCGCGACCAACACCAACAGAAGGCAAACCTGCACGAACTGCTACATCTGAGTTGAGTTTCCAAAATCCAGGTGATGGAGGACTCCAACAGAGCTGGTTACTGGAAGATGTTCCGCCAGCTTGGGGAGATAAGGCTGTTGTAGTGGACTGGAATTCACTCAACAGCCCGAACACCCGTCTGAGAATTTCCGCAGCATTCCTTACCTGCATCTCATGAACTCTTGCATTCCTATTACACCATAAACACCTAAAGATCATACAAACTTTGGCTAGACTCTTCCTATTAGCTTTCTTCCACACGACAATTAAAACTTCCACAGTAGAACAGTGTTGAAGATAAAAAAACAGATTACCTTCCTCAACAATGTTCCACACTTGTAGGGCAGCAGGACACCATAGGAGGAGGTGGGCAGTGGCTCTCCATCTCGGAATCAGACCCACGGCAGTGACCATCCACTGCCATATTCCTTCTCAGCAGGTTGGCCTTAACCGGAAGGGCATTCCTGCAAGCTCTCCAAACAAATACTCTGACCTTAGGGGTATGTTTACATTCCACATTGTCTTCCACCAACCCTGCCTGTCAACACTAAAGACTTGTAATGTAATGGAAATTTCTTTTTGAAAATTTCTATCAGTAAATAGGCTGCAATTGTAATGGAAATTTTTTTGAAAAATTTCCCTCAACTAATGGACAGCAATTAAAGGGGAATATTGGTGGAAATAGATTTAAAATAATAATAATAATTGTTAAAAAAATATACATACATATATATATATATATATATATCTTCTAGTCAATATTAGGGTTTGAAGCAATACATTGAAAAACGTTGTTTTCATAGCAGCCAACCCCCATATTATTCAAAACACTCATCTTCATTAACGGGATTGAGCCTTCAACCACCGAAGCATTGGAGATCAAGGATTAAGTGAAGGTTGACTGTGAATCAAGTAGGTTTTCTTTCTTTCTTCATTTCTTTTTATTATTAATATTAGAAACCTTTTGGTATGTTGGACTTATGGTGTCATATTGTTATGTTTGGAGTTATTTCAAAATGTGAATAAAATTTTACATAATTTTTAGAAGAAATAGAGGCTGCTAGATCATTTTGTTTCCTAGCAGACCTATCAACTTCGTGTAATTGTTTGAATAGGCAAATGAGGGTATACAGTTATGAAATTTGGTATGAATACTCTTTAGGATGTTAGGTTATAGTCTAGGAAATTTCGTGGTAATATGATAAGTATGCAATTAAATACTATTTTTTATTATCTCTGACTCAGTGAAATAAAAATTTGGACAGCATTGAACTGGGTTGAACCTTGAAATTTTTGGAGATGCGATTGATGTTATTTTGGCTCCATTAAATTTCTCTATGAACCAATATGATTCCTCCATAAGGATTTTTATGAAGTGTTTTATTTTTAAAAATTCGGAGATCAACGGACTGTCCAGTTTCAAAATTGATGTCAGTATAATCTTGGTTTGGATTCGGAGGTTTAAGTTGATAAGTTAACAGGGGTATTTAAGACTAGAAATTTTTATGGTATTTGTTCTGAGTCTTTAGAACATACATATACATTTTCGGGACCATTGGTTTTATATACAATTTAGTTAAAATCAAGAAAGTGGACTGCACCAGTGAGGCAGTGTTGACAATAGTGGGTTTTAATGGTATTTCGACTCAGATTAATTTAGTAAGTTATGATTTCCTATAAATTTATGAGTTCCATGATATGATTTAGGTTGGTAAGAGGGATTAAATTTGTAAAATTATTTTCTCTATTGGGATAAACGGAAGAGGTAAGTAAACCTTATATATTGCTCTAATATATTATGTTTAATTTCAAAAATACTTTAATTGGTTATTTTAAATAATCGAATGAAAGCTTGTATTTTTTTGATGTTATTTGATTATATGTTATTTAAATGATTTTACATCCTCAAATATATGTATTTTGTATGTTGTTCGATTATATTGAAAGTATTGCATTCCTATTTGAAAAATGCGATATGTTTTATTAAAAGTATTCCTCCTGTATTTATAAAGAATGATACGTAGTATAATCATGATTGTAATGAAAACATTTTGGCTCATCTGTTTGTAGTTTATTTAATTGTAATGGCCTAGGCACCGGTAAAATAGGTGTCATAATTGTATCGTATTGGCCCTAACTGGAATATTTATTGTTGCGCAACATTAATTGTATTGACCCTGCACCGAGATTATAGGAGCTAATTGTATTGACCCCACATCGGGACTATAGATGCTAATTGTATTGGCCTCACACCAAGATTATAGGTGTTATGATTGTATCCTATTATTTGAATTACCGGAATTGAGAATAATATTACGTGATATGAGCCACTTCCATTTTTATTTAAACTCATACATGGAACGTTGCACCATTATTTTTTATATTGGTTTTAAATATTGAATGTTTTATGTATTGTATTGTTAAATGCTTTATTGTTTATTTGACTTTGGTTTCAAAAATTGAATATTTTCCATATCGTATGGTAATATTTTCTTTATTGTGTTGTTAAATATTTTGTTGGTTTTAGTGTTTTTGCAATTATTACAATTGCCATGAAATTACCATTTTATTGTGCAATTATTGTATCGTTAAATGTTTTATTGGTATTACTATATTTGCTACTTTTCAATTACTATAAATTTACAATTTTATTATTACGGTAAAGACTACCTTATAAAGTTACAATATATCTCTTTCTGATTATATACTATATTGTAATGTATAATATTTACCTACTGAGTTGACGGCTCAACCCCTGTCCCTATTATTTTCATAGATCAGTAGGCTTTATCTCTCTTGAAGGACAACTTCAAGTTATTGGTGTCACTTGGGGAAGGATTTTAGTTCTTTCATTGTGGTTATATCCCTTCATATTCTTAAAGAACCATTTAAGTTTGTGCTAATGGTTAGAATTTAAATGTAAGAATTGAGTTAAATGATCGTGAATTTGATTGTTTAAGACTTTTACTGAGATATTAAGACCAATTTATGTTATTGAATTAAACACTTGATGGGATGTTTCATTAATTGAGTTTTTGTTTTGGAGATTTAAGAAATGATTGAATATGATGTTATATCGATTTTTATGGCAAATTAGGGTGTTACATGTAAAATACCTTCCATATCTTTTTGGCTTTCCTTTTTTAGGGCCATTAACTTACAAATGTAAAGTTGGAAATGAGTATTAATTGATGTCTCTGCTTGGACTTTGCTGAATCATAATGTAAGGATATTGCCACAACTAAATTAAGCAATCATTTCTCTTCACTATCGAGGTTCAGTGATGGAAACCAAAATAGCAATCATGGAGGACCATGAGACAATTGGACAACAAGGCAATAAAAGGCAATTGGGCTTAATCTTAAAGGCTTTGGACGCTAATTGAAGACAATTGGAGACAAACTAAAGTTAATTGGGCTTTAAATAATTTGGGCTAAGTATTTTGATTTTAATGAGTTTTAAATTAAATTAGTTTATTTTATTTTAACTAATGTTATTTGGGTTGAAATATTTAATTTAATTTAAGCCCATGAATGTGTTTAGTTGAGCCCAGTAGTTAGGGGGCTAGGGTTTCATGCTAGGTTTTATTTTTTTGCCTATAAAAAGGCTTGTAAACCCTAATCAAACATATGATGAATGAAGATGCGGCCAATTATGTTTAATTGAGAGAGTGAATTATCTCTTTTGTTCATTCAAGAACATGTGATCTTATCAAACTATACTTGTGGCGATTGAAACCATGACTTATCTTCCACTTTCTCATCTTTCTTGGGAGTGGCATCGTTATATCTTTGGTTCCTGGTTCTCTAATCAATGGGTCAAAGATTTTCTATAATCTGAATTATCTTTCTTAGGGTTATGTTTCAACTTGATTGTGGGCGTAGTATCTTTATATATGGGATTCACATCATTCAGTAAGTATGCATACTTGGTGCACAAGATCATCCGGGAGGAAGAAGCAGAATTCTACTGCCATACTTTCTCAAATGTAAAACATTATCCTCCATATTCTAGTTTAGAATACGAACCACATAAACTCTTGATATTGAAAGAGGAGGAATTGTTCAATTTTAAATGAGGATGAATCCTTGATTTATGAAGAGGATGCATCATTTGATTTTAGAAGAGGATGAAGTTTAAATTTCAGAGAAGGATAAATCCTCGATTGTCCGAAGGAGAGTGACCATCTAATTTTAGAAGGGGACAAACCATTTGATTTTAGAAGGGGATGAACCCTTGATTTTAGATAGAATGAACCATCTGATTTGAGAAGAGGATGAACCATTAATTGCGTGAAGGGTTCATTTGATTTTCAAAGAGGATGAAGCATCCAAATTAAGAAATGGATGATTCCGAAGAGGATGTGCTAAATATTTTGAACAAGAGTGAACTAAACATTAATTCGATTTTAGAAGTGGATTAACCCTCCAATTTCCATAGAGTACGAACTAGACATTTTCGACAAGGGTAAATTAGACATTCATTTGATTTTTCAAAGATGATAAACTAAACATTCATCCAATTTTAGAAGAAAATGAATCGTCTGATTTTCGAAGAAGATGAACTAAACACTCATGTGATTTTAGAAGAGGATGAACCATGCATCTAGTTTCCGAAAAGGATAGGCTAAGCATTCATCTGATGTTAGAAGATGATGAATAATCTGATTCTTGAAGAGGATGACCTAGAATTTTATCTGATTTTAAAAGAGGATAAACACTTCGATTTCTGAAAAGGATGAGCTAAACATTCAATTAATTGTAGAAGAGGATGAACCCTCTGATTTTTGAAGAGGATGAACTAAACATTCATCCCATCTTAGAAGAGGATGAGTCCTTCGATTTTCAAAAAGATTGAACTATACATTTATATGATTTTAAAAGAGAATGAACCATCCAATTTCCGAAGAGAATGAACTAAACATTCGTCCAATTATAGAGGAGAGTGAACGATACAATTTTTTAGAGGATGAACTAAACATGCATTTGATTTTAGAAGAGGACAAATCATCTAATTTTATATGAGGAATAACTAAACATTCATCCAATTTTCGAAGAGGATGAACTACACATTCATCTGATTTTACAAGAGGACAATTCAAATAATATTCCTCAAGATTTTTAGAAAAGAATGAGGTAAATAATCTTTGATTGTAGAAATGGTTTAAAGTATCACAGATTGCTTCATGTGTCTTTTGTTTTAATTTTTTTTTTTTTAATTTATGGTACAACATTAATATTTTATTAGGAGGCTTCTTAACGCATTGCGGTTAGGAATTCAAGCTTAGAAGGCATCTGTACTAGCCCGTCATTAATAATTTGTCCGCTATTCAGGGACCCATTCTGCAAGTGACAAACTAGTTGTGCAAGTACTAAAAATTGCCACTTTCAAAAAAAAAAAAAAAAAACAAACTATAAATTGCCATTAACTAGGCTTTAAATAAAACTAGTTAGCAGAAAAGAACAGGGCCGGCGTGCATTTCATTGAAGTGATGACGATTATAACAATTTGTTTGAGTTAATCATATTGAAGAATTGTGGTTCTCCACTCATCACAACCCTTTTCTAGTATGATCCGTCCCTTACCTTCCAAGGGCTCATTTACTCATCCACACCCTTACAACAATTTGTTTGACTTATCTGACATCCTGCATGAGCAACCAATCATAATTGAGGTCCTCCACTCATCACAACCCTTCTCTAGTATGATCCGTCCCGTACCTTCCAATAGCTCATTTTCTCCTATCCTACTTGTATCCACACGCTTAACTTGCTTGCCGACCTTTGATACTACATACAGGCGGGAAGAGACAGAAACAACTATGCATAAATCAAATATGTGGAAGCACATTTTCCACAAGTTTATAGCTCTGCTCTGAGCCACAGCTGTTGCAGGCCAAAGACAACATGTAAACGCAATGTCTTACTTCATCGGGGAGTGCCATTCTAGAAATTTTGCAACTTGGTATATATAGATGAGAGGAGAGCCAATTAACTTCACATACACATTTAGACATGGGTTCCCAACCCAACCAGCTTCACTTTATCTTGTTTCCTTTCATGGCTCAAGGCCACTTGCTTCCCATGGTAGACGTCGCCAGACTCTTAGCTCAACACGGTGTTATTATCACTATATTCACCACACCAGTAAATGCAGCCCGAGTCAAAAATGTTCTTGCACGCGCCACAAGTTCAGGGCTACACATCCGATTAGCTGAACTCCGGTTTCCATGTCTAGAAGCAGGATTACCAGATGGCTGTGAGAACTTCGACTTGGTTCCTTCAACTGAATTGATGCTCAACTTCTTCAAATCTCTTCCCTGCTGCAACAGCCAGCAGAAAAATTGTTACAAGAGATAAAGCCTCTTCCTAGCTGCATAATCTCTGACATGTGCTTTCCATGGACCATGGACACTGCTCGCAAGTTCAATGTTCCAAGAATTGCCTTCCATGGATTTTCCTGCTTCTGTCTCTTGTGCTGGCACAATATGCGCATCTCTAAAATATATGAGAATGTAAGCTCTGAATCGGAATACTTTTTGATTCCAGGATTGCCTGATCAAATTACAATAACTAGAGCTCAATTACCTATGGTCATGAGTGGAGAAATGAAAGATTTCAGGTGACCAACTTTTAGCAGCTGAACAGGCTTCTTATGGGGTTCTTATAAATACGTTCGAAGAGTTAGAGGTTGGTTACATCAAGGAATACAAGAAAGTCAAAAACGGAAAGGTCTGGTGTGTTGGTCCTGTCTCCCTATGCAACAAAGACAATATAGACAAAGCTGAGAGAGGTAACAAGGCAGCCATTGATGAGTTGGAATGCTTAAAGTGGCTTGATTCAAGGCAACCAGGCTCTGTACTCTATGTTTGTCTTGGAAGTCTCTGTAACTTAACTACTCCACAACTCATAGAGCTTGGATCAGGCTTGGAAGCATCAAAGATACCATTCGTTTGGGTTATAGGAGGAAGGAGCAAATCAGAGGAATTAGAAAAGTGGCTCTCAGAACATAATTTTGATGAGAGGATCAAAGAGAGAGGCCTTTTGATAAGGGGTTGGGCTCCTCAAGTACTTATCTTGTCACACCCTTCAGTTGGAGGGTTCTTAACACATTGTGGCTGGAATTCTTCAGTGGAAGGGATATCTGCTGGTTTGCCAATGATTACATGGCCACTTTTCGCAGACCAGTTCTGCAATGAGAAGTTAATTGTGCAAGTTTTAAGGACTGGTGTAAGGATTGGAGTGGAAACTCCATTAAATCTTGGGGAGGAAGAGAAGATTGGCGTGTTGGTGACTAAGGAAGATGTCGAAAAGTCTGTGCATGAACTCATGGATGAAGGACAGGGAAGAGATGAGAGAAGAAGAAGAGCCAGAGAGCTTGGAGAGATGGCAAAAATAGCAACAGAAAAAGGTGGATCCTCTTACTTGAATTTGGAACTTTTAATGCAAGATATCATGCAACAAGCATTTGGAAATTCTTGTTAAACACAAAGCTGCAAGTACTAAATCTTCTTTCATATATATATATATATATGTGTGTGTGTGTGTGTGTGCATGTCTGTGTGCGTGTGTGCTTTTACCATCAGTGCCTCCTAATTTTAAAAAGTTAGGATGAACTGATAAAATTCATCAATTGTATTCTCTCTCCCAAAACAAATTTTCCCTCATATTTAATTCAAATACATGATGAATTTAATTGATTTGTCTTAACTTTAAAAAGTTAGAAAACATTGAAAGTAGAATTACTATATGTGTGTGAGAGAGAGAGAGAAATGAGCAACAGAAAAATGTGGATCCTGTTACTTGAATTTGGAACTTTTAATGCAAGATATCATGCAAGAAGCATTTGGATCCCATATTTATTTTTACAATAATGCTAGACATTGCACATTTTCAATCTCATTTTAATCCCAATTAATGATGTATCAATTGTGAATGGATGTGCATTATTGATAATTTACATATTTGCAAGATGTATTAATTTACTAATTAACATATTATTGATTGAGATGTAATTAAGACATAATAGATAAGATACTTAGCATTATTGTTACTTTTATTTACAAATGTCTAACTATTCTTAACATACCTACCATATTTTTCATTTTTTCCTTATCGGCAATCTATACTTAACTGTTTACTAGTGTAAAAGAATTAAGAGCATTTCCAACCATACTAGCTATCCATTGTCATTAGCTAAAAAAGCTAATGATATAATATAACACCTCAAATCTCGATACAAAGAATCTAGAATGATATTTTGTAAAACTTAAATTTCACAATGTACTTCGAATAAATCTGTCTCAACATCTCTTTAAAAGTCTTAAACAACTGAAATCCACAATCATTCAAAATCAATGCTTGCATTTATGTCCTAACGAATGAAACAAACTTAATTACTTCTTAAATTATAGCAGGATAAATAGTCATAGTTCTAGAGTTGAAATCCTCCACCAAGCGACACCATTAACTCAAATTCGTCCCTCAATACAAATAAAATCTACTAATCTATAAAAGTAGTAGAGATGATGGGTAAATCGTCAACTCAATAAGTAAATTTAATATGACATTAGAAAACTGTAAAACATTTGTTGTATTTTCCGTAATTGAACCATATAAAATAAGTACATATTATAGTTATAAACATTTAACATTAACATTTATTAAATAAAAACCAGTAGCTCACATCATGTAATGCCTACATTAATGGTAATGGTATGCCCCATTTATTTGTGTGACTCGGTACGGTATGTCATATTTACCAATATGACTCAGTAACGGTATATCACATTTATTCGTGTGACTTGTTAACAGTAGGTGTGCACATAATAACCTAGTTGAGACAATAATAATGATAACGGTATTACGGACAATAAGCAAAAACGTTTTCACTATAATTACAATTACAATATATATCATACTTTTCAAACAGGAACAATACTTTTAATACAATTAACCATTTTACAAAACACATATATTAAAGGATACAAAATCATTTAAATAGAATATAATAAAAAGTAACATTGAAAAACCTCGAATTTAGTAAAAAGATAACTTTTACGTATACTTTGTAAAAGAAAGTTCAAAATTTATTTGTTGAAAACATTTTTAGAAAAAATTAATTAAAGTATAAAATATGCTTTGCTTAAGATAAAATGATAGTAAATAAAATAGAAAAACATTCAATTATAAATGCTAAATTTATTACTAGAAAATAATCTAATACTTGCCATGAAAAATTTACTTACCTGGAATAATCCAAGACAACTTATTTTTATGTCCAAAAATCAATTGAGCCCTATTCAGTTATAAGCGGAAAATTGTCACAATACATTCGTATAATAATTTTATTTGGACAAAATAACCTTATGGTAATAAACCATAAATTTTATTCTTTGCTTTGAAATTTCAGCCCTAATGCTGTCGACCTAAATATTTTTAATTAATTTTCTACGTGTCCAATCAATCTAAAATTTTAAATAGATATTCTAGACAATTAAACAACCTCCGGTAAAAATTTCAAATCAAACCGTGGCTGCTAGCATGGGTAAAATTTCATTCATTTCAGCCTATTGAAATCTATCCAGAAAAAAACTTATTTCTAAGTAATGTGCACTCTAGGAATTTTAATAAATTCTATAGTTATCAAAAAATCATAAAATTTTATATGCTAAAGAAGACATATAAAATAACCTACAGGAAAATTTTCAGATCATTCCAGCATCAGTGGTTTGCTCAAAAAATGTCAAAACTTCAAGGACCAGAAATCTGTCCTGTAGTTTTTGGTTCTGATCATAGTCGAGTCTGAAATTTATATCTCTTAATATGTTTATCAAAAAATTATAAACTTTAATATATGAAAAGTAGACATATAAATCTATTCATGTAAAGTTTCATAAATTTTGGTCAAGTATAACCTAGTAAAACAATTCTCACCTCAGCTATTATATCAGAATCCAAAAAATCCAGCCAATACACCCTTGTGCAAAAACCGAGGAACCAAATCAGAGCTTAATATTCTTAGGACCAAATCATGAATTTGAGATGAGAGGAAAGAAATCAAAAGAACCTTACATACTCTTATTGTCTCTCAAATCAGCCGTAAACGTTTCCGATATTGCTAGAAATCATGTTTCGATAGAGGTGCTCATACGAAGAGAAGGCATAAAATTTTGATTACTGTATGTCTAGGGGGAGTGTTGGCTATTGTGAATAAAGAAAGATTATATGTATATGGCTCAAACCCTAATTGTAATGATTAGGGAAAAAATATATAAATATATATTTGCCAATCTTTTTTTTCCCTCAATCATTCCTTTAAATAGATTACTTGATTGAAAAAATCTTTCCATCTCAAATAAATTCCATCAATCACTCCCTAAATGATGGCCATAATTTCATTAATTGATTGATGGGAAATTTTAAAAAATTTTCCATTTACTGACTCAAATAACTCTTCAAACTATTAGTTATTTTGAAAAAGTTGAATCACCCTAACCAAATATAGAGTGCAATAAAATCTTAGTCAAACTCTGTATCATAATATTTTAATATTTAATTCATGGTAAAGTAAACAATTTTCTTTTTGAAAAAATAAACTTGCATAAATTTTCACACTTGTTTAATCAAAATAAAAAGAATGGTTGGAGTAACTCAATTAAATGTTCTTAGCTAAAATAGTTTTCTTATTATTTTAACTAAAATTTAGTTAACATCTCCAACCATACTAACATTGGTGGGAAGGAAAATGATTAAAAATATTGGCCCCACCTAATCTGTGTTTGGCAAAGAAAAAAGAAGAGAAGGGAAAGGAAGAATTTCTTCTTGGCCCACTTCAAATCTTGCTCTGATGGGATTTCTTTGACCCATCAATTTGTTGGGTTTTTTTAAAATCCTTTCCAACCAGGATTTCAACCTTTTAATTTTTTAATTACTAAATAATGTATAAATTATTTATTACAATAAAATAATTATAATTTTATCAAAAATATTGTTAAAAAATAATAATTTAATATCAATTTAAAGTACATTTTATTTTTAATATAATTAATTTTTTCATTTTTATTTATTTTAATTGTTCTTTATATTAAGTGAAAACATATTTACAAATTAATTTATTATTAAAAATGAATTTAATTCAATGTTAAATTAATTTAGTCTAGTCAAATCCAATTTAATCTTAACTACATCGCACACATTATGGCATCTCCAACCATGCTCCCTATCCATTGTCATTAGTTAAAATAGCTAGTGGTGACACTTTTTATACACTCCAATCACACCTTATATGCTCAGTTATTTTATAAAAATTAAACCGCTCTCCATAAATATAGAGTGCAAAAGAGTTATAACCAAATTCTCTTTCTTGTTATTTTAATATTTAATTTGGAACAAAGTAGAAAATCTTTGCTAAACTCTCTTTCCTATTATTTTAATATTTATGTTTAGCTAAAAATCTCTCTCCTAATTTTTTTTTTTATATATTAATGTTTAGCTAAATAAAGAGAATGATTGAAGTGATTTAGCAAAAAATTGCTAGCTAAAATAGGGTTTTTTTTTTTTGTTAATTTAGTAAAAATTTAGCTAAAATTGATGTAGCACAAGATTAGAAAAAAATGTTCTTATAGGAATAGAATTTAAATTTCTCTAAGATTAAGTTTTCTAGTTTTAGTTAGTTTTAAATTAGGAAATTAAGAGTCAATTAGGATTTCTAATTCTAGTAGTTTTAGGACTAGATTCATTAAAAAAAGGTTTGGTTTGTTTATATTTAATATGTTATTGATTATTTTCTTGAGTGATAATAAAATTTATGTTTTAGTTTTATCGTTTGTTTATTGTTTATCGTTTCGATTACGAAACAAACTTCTGCTAAACTAAAATTGGTATCAGAGCGTGGTTCACCCTTGGCTGATGGCTGAAATTGGTTCATGTGGACAACGAACCATTGACGAAGAATGGCGATTCACGACCATCGAGCAACGGCTTGATAGGGTGGAAGAAAAGCTTCAACGACTCGATGGGATAGATGAAACACTTTAAAGTCTTCAACAAACCCTTGCTACATTGACTCTTGAAGTTAGACGAGTTGCTAGCGAACGTCAACCTAACTTGTCAGGTAGCCAAACGGTGATTGCTGGTAAGAATGCCAGAGATGACAGTGGACGGCAAGGCAACCTAGAACTGAGCAAAAATAATGAGCCAGACCCGTGCAACATGCTCGACCCCCAAGGTGACCCCTAAGACTTGTGACCAACCCCTCCAAATCTGCACACAGGTGTGATCGTCGCTCCAGACCACTAGAACTCAGAAAATCAAGGCTCGTGCATCTCGGATTTGTACTTAGAACCCATGCACGACCCAAATCTACCAACAATGCCTACGCAACCCGCTTTTCAACCCGATCGCAATCTCACCTTCCTTACCCATCAGACTGGCTAGGTTCGCACATTGCTCCACTTCAAGAACTCAGATCTGCATGACTCACATGCAGATCTACATAGTCGCGACCCGTTTTTCATCCCTAGACAAGTAGATCCACTGGACCCGACCTAGATTAAGGCCAACATAGGTCTAAACGGCGACGATAAAAGCTGACGACCCCTAGATCATTGATGATGGAGGTCAACCCGATTACGGCGGGCGTAGATTCGAAAAGACCCGACCATATCTACACCGACCTGACCCGATTCATGTGTACAAAAGGGTTAACTAAGGTGTTTTTGTGTGGTATGATCGATGGGATCCAATACTGCGAAAAATCTTTGAGTATTTTCCTCCAGATGAGTTATCTTTGCAACCACAAAATTCGAGGGTGAATTTTTTTCAAGAGGAAGGGATTTGATGTAGGATAAGATTAGAAAATAGAGTTCTTATAAGAACAAAATTTAAATTTCTCTAAGATTAAGTTTTCTAGTGTTAATTAGTTTTAAATTAGGAAATTAAGAGTCAATCAGAATTTCTAATTCTAGTAGTTTTAGGACGAGATTCATTATAAAAACGTTTGGTTTGTTTATATTTATTATGTTATTGATTATTTTTTTGAGTGATAATAAAATTTATGTTTTAGTTTTATCATTTGTTTACTGTTTATCGTTTCAATTACGAAACAAACTTCCACTACACCAAAAATTTAGAGATTATGGTTAGAGATACTCTTACAATAATTATTAAATCTCATTCAATCATATCCTATCTAATCTTATCTCATCTTATCTTATCCTATTTAATCTGGTGCATTAAACGTGGTCTTAGGGAATTTCACTCTAACCATGCTAACTATCTAATGTCCTTAGCTAAAATAGTTGATGATGTGACTTTTTATAAATTTCAACCACTTTCTATACTCTTAACTATTTTGTAAAAGTTGAATCACTCAAGCTAACTATAGAGAGCATGAAAGTTGTAACCAAATTCTCTCTTATTATTTTAATATTTAATTTTGAATGAAGTAATTTAAAAATCCTAGTCAAACTTCATTTCCTATTATTTCAATATTAATGTTTAGCTAAAATAAAGATAAAGTCTCTCTTCTATTATTTTAATATTTAATTTTGAATGAAGTAATTTAAAAATCCTAGTCAAACTTCATTTCCTATTATTTTAATATTAATTTTTAGCTAAAATAAAGATAAACTCTCTCTTATATTATTTTAATATTAATATTTAGCTAAAACATAGAGAATGGTTAGAGTGACTAATTCAAAAGTTACTAGATAAAATTTAGCTAAAATATAGGGAGCATGGTTGGAGATGCTATAATAACTTTTGTTGTTTCCTTTTTGGCAACTTATACTTAGCTAATTATTAATTTTAGCATATCACCCCTTAGTAAGAGTGGTTGAACATTTTCCTTGATCCTAAGAGGTCAATGGTTCAAGTTTCACCTTTGCTTTTAAAACACAAAATGTGGGTAGTTTTTTTTTTTTTTTTTTAATTTACACATCTTTCCCACATTTAAAAAAAAAAAAACCTATAATTACCTAATTATTAATGTTAACTTTTTATTTTAATATTAGTGCGTACCTAAAATAGAGAGAGTGTTCCTTAAAAAAAAAAAAAAAAAAAAAAACCCTAATTATTAATGTTAAATAGTTGAACTCTCTCTCCTATTATTTTAATATTAATGCTTACCTAAAATAATGTGAATGTGTAACACCCTAATTATTTCCTAATTATTGACATTTTGTTAAAAAAAATCATATTTAAATTTGTAGGAGTTATATTTTTATAAGAATTTGTATGTGATAAGATTTTCTAATTAGATTAAACTTTTTAAATTTATTTTATTTAAATAACAAATGGTAAGGTGATTTGATAAGAATAGAAAATTACAATCTATAAAAACCCTTTTCTTCTTTGTTAACGTTTCAACAACTTACAAAAAAAAAAAAAAAAAATCATTGGTTTTGACATATAACTCCTACCGAATAATGACAAAATAAGTCATTATTTTGAGTTTGACTTCTGTGTGTTTGTGTTAATTTAGGAAGGTTTGGATTGTTTAATTCGTGGAGAGTTTATTTCTCTTGGATTGTTGAAAAGTAAGTACACTAAACTATTTTTAAAATTGAAATCACGTTATTATGTATGTTTTTAAAATTGTGTTTAGACAATTACTATGCTATAAAAATATGTGATGAAATGGTACCATGAAATAACATTTTGTCTGGGCTTACATTATTCTTTGCTACTAGTAGGCACCTCTATGATATTTGTGTGCAATCTTATGTGATATGTAATTTGTTATGTGTATGTAAGTATATAGGAAGTGTCTCTGAAGTATCCTAGGGACTAATGAGTCTTCGCATTTGTGTGTAGATGAATTAGTGCATATGAGAGGACTCTTTGATGATCATAACGAGGGTCCAGGTCTTATCTTCGGGCATGAGTGTTTTGTTTTTGAAATTGAATCCTCATTTGCGTTTGCCCTGTATACATTAGTTGTTGATAGGTGACTTTGGCTCTATTATGTGTTATGTGCTACTTAAGTCCTACTATGTAGTAAAATGTAAAGGGAACATTGAAAATTATTTTGATATTTGACAAGATTTGATATATTTTGATTATGAATATGAAATTTATAGTTTTCATATTTGTGAATTGTATATTTGTTTTATATATGTTATGCAGAAAAAAATTAATATGGTTTAGTATGCTTATTAAGTTTCCAAACTTATTTATTATGTTGTGATTTTAGATGATTGATATTCTTATTGTGCATAGGATAACTGACATTTCAGTGGTGTTTTGGTTCCTTAGGAAATAAGCTTATATGTTATTTGAATATTCTTAAGAATTTACTTATTTTAGGTTTCAGAAATTTGATGGTTGTATTTACTTATAAATATATTTTTCTTGGATTTTTAGAATTTATGTGATAATATGTTAGTTCATATCTTGACGTTCGGGTTAAGATATCACAGAATGGTTAGAGTGATCACTCAACCAAAAGTTGCTAGCTAAACTAGCTAAAATTTAGTTAAAATGTAGGGAATATGATTGGAGATGCTATAATAACTTTTACTCTTTCCTTTTTTTGGCAAACTATACTTGGCTAATTATTATATCTTTATTCTAATTATTAACTAAGGGAATCATGATTATTAATATAGCTTACAAATTAGCTGCCCATTTCGAAACTATATTTAGGCGGAGCAAAGGTTTCAATTTTATTACAAATTACCTCCCTATTATTAGACCCTTTCTATGAAAGTTAATTGAGGTAGGGGAAAAATTATCATTTTAATGGGTAGAGGTTTATCACATGGTGAAGCAAATTATTAATTTAATTTTTATTAAAAATTAAAAAAATAATTAATTAAAAAAATTAAAAATTACAAAATTGGGATTCTCTTTCTACCATTCACACCAAGATTCTCTCTCTCCACCATCCCCCATTATAACCTCCATCACCACGCCCTTCCACGCTGATTGCTACCAGCATCTTGAACTGATGTGACAGACCTTTGCCCCCACCAAACCTCCAACATTACCCTCTCGCACGCCGAACCCTTTTCATCTTTATCTCTCTTCGCCATTGTCGCTTCCTCCTCTTCTCTCCTCCTTCTTTTCATCATCTGGGTTTGAACCCAGTTGAACCTTCAACTGCGTTCAAACCGAAATGAACCCAGTTGAAGATTTGATGACGATTCATGATTTGGTTTTGATAATTTTTTATGTTTGGTTTTCAAGTTTTCTTTGGTTTCCATGCATTCACTTGATGATGTTTGATCATTTTTTTTTTCTCAATCTCTATGGGTTTGATGACGATTGATGATTTGGGTTTGATATTTTTTATGTTTAGTTTTCAAGTTATTGGATTTGCAATTGGAAACCCAAATTTTTGGATTTCTAGTTTTTTTTTTTTTTTTCAATTTTCATTATTGATTTTTTTTTCAATTTCTGTTGTTGAAGATGATTGAGTTGATGGTTGATGATTTTGAGGTTGAACATGGTTAAAAATGATTTTTATTTTTTTAATCTCAAGTTTTTTCTTTAAATGATGATGTTGATGATGTTGAAAATGATGATGTTTTGGTTGTTGATGATGTTGATAAAGATTTATTGATGTTCTAGATGATGTTTAAGGTTGGATGTGGTTCCAGATGATGTTCCAAATTTATTGATGTTCTAGATGATATTTGTGAATTATATATTTGTTTTATATATGTTATGCAGAAAAAAAAATTAATATTGTTTAGTATGCTTACTAAGTTTTCAAAGTCATTTAGTATGTTATGATTTCAAATGATTGACATTCTTATCGCACATAGGATAGATTAGTATTTCAATAGTGTTTCTTGGTTCCTTAGAGAATAAGCCTATATGTCATTTCAATATTCTTAGGTACTTATTTATTTTGGGTTTTAGAACTTTGATAGTTGTATTTATTATAAATACATTTTTCTTGGATTTTTAAAAATTATGTGATAGTATGTTAGTTCATGCCTTCACTTCGGGTTAGGTTGTGGCAGAATGATTGGAGTGACTCAGCCAAAAGTTGCTAGTTAAAATAGCTAAAATTTAGTTGAAATGTAGGGAATATGATTTGAGATGCTATAATAACTTTTTCCTTTTTTTTTTTGGCAACCTATACTTTGCTGATTATTAATTTTAAAGAACCAAGATTAATATCCTTATTCTAATTATTAATTAAAAGAATCAAGACTATTAATAGTGCAAATTACAATTTGGTTACCCAGTTTGAAACTATATTCAAGCACAACAAATTCGATTTTATTGTAATTTATCTTCCTGCTGTTAGACCCTCTTTGTGAAAGTTAATTGGGACAAGGGCAAAGTTGTCATTTTTATGAGCAAAGCTCTGTCACGTGGTGAAGCAAACTTATTGATATATTTTTTATTAAAAATTAAAAATAAATTAATTATAAATTATAAAATTATAAAATTATAAAATTAGGCTTCTCTCTTCACAATTCACACCTAGGATTCTCTGTCTCCACCATCCCTCACTAGAACTTCCACCACCACCCCTTCCACGTTGATTGCCACCAACGCTTTAAACCCACGTGACAAACCTTCGCCCCTAACCAGACCTCCACCATTACCCCTTCCCATGCTAGCTCCTCTTCATCTCTATCTTTCTCCTCCGCCTTTTTCACCTCTTTCTCTCCTCTTCTTCTTCTTTTCATCATCTAGGTTCGAACCCCGTTGAAGGTTTGATGACAATTGATGATTTGGTTTTGATGATTTTTGATGTTTAGTTTTCAAGTTTTCTTGGGTTTCCATGTGTTTGCTTGATGATATTTGATTTGTCTTTTTTTTTTTTTCAATCTTTGTGGGTTTGATGACGACTGATGATTTCAGTTTGATATTTTTGATGTTTGGTTTTCAAGTTTTTTGGATTTAATTGGAAACCCAAATTTCTGGATTTTTGGGCCTTTTTTTTTTTTCAATTTTCATTGTTGATTTTTCTCTTTTTTAATTTTTGTTGTTGAAGATGATTGATGATTTTGAGGCTGAAGATGAATTTTATTATTATTTTTTTATCTCAAGTTTTTCTATTTTTTAGCTTATGATGTTGATGATGATGATGCTCTGGTTATTGATGATGTTGATAAAGATTTATTGATGTTCTAGATGGTGTTTGAGGTTGGATGTGGTTCTAGATGATGTTCCGAATTTATTGATGTTCTAGATGATGTTATGGCTATTGATGACGTTGATTTTTTTTTTTCAATTTTCTTTTTGGTTATGGAGATCCAATCTCCTTTTTTTGTTTCAATTTTTATTTTATTTTATTTTTGTTTTTATTGTTTTTAAATACAATTTTTTTTATTGTTTTATTTTATATTTTTATTCGGTCAACTGAATCAATACAAATATCAAGGGCATTTTGATCTTTCATTCACATTTATAGTGTTTACGGTCAAACTAACCGAGATTCTCTAACGGCGGGAAAATCAATTGTAATAAAATTGAAACCTTTGCTCCACCTAAATAAAGTTTCTAACTGGTTTACTAAATTATAATTTACTCTTATTAATATATTTATTTAGAGTTTGCGCGTCAGCCAGCTTCCATTCATCTGTCATTATGGTGAAACTAGCTTGCCTATGTACGCACTTGCGTAGAGAATAAAATTGAAGATGCTATGATTCAAAAAAAAAAAAAAAAAAATTGAAGATGCTGTTTTCCTTTTTTCGGCAACCTATACTCAGCTAAGTAACAATGTTAAGGGACCGAGATTAATAACTTTATGCTAATTATTAATAGAAGGTATCAAGATTATTACTATCTTAGACAACCCCAATTCTAGCAAAACCAACTTGCCTATGTATGCACTTGCGTCACAGATCTATCTAGACTGAGGTTCCATCCCTCTCCCCTTACACCATCCTCTTTTTTTTTTTTTTTTAATAAGTATAGAGAGAGTATTAAATTCAGTTAAAACTATCTACATATTATGTTTCTATGATAAAAGTGAGATTTGAACTTCATTTTTTTTTTTTTTTTTATGTTGGGGAGAAGAGATTAAATTCGAAGAAAAGCTACTCACATATTATTATTATTATTATTATTTATGGTGAGAAGAGGGGATAAAATTTAGAAAAAATTACCTATACCTTGTATTTTATAAGAACAGTGGGAATTGGGAATTCTTTTTTTTTTTTTTTTTATGGGGGAGAGAAGATTAAATTAAAAAAAAAAAAAAAAAACTTTCATACCTAGTGTTTTATGACAAAAGTGAGACTTGGGGGATTAAATTCAGTAAAAACTACTCACACATTATTTTTTATGACAAGAGTGAGACTTGAACTAAGGGTCAAGATAAATATTCAATTACTTCTATTAAGCGATGATGTTATGCTTTATATACATGTATATATATATGCACCATATATTCTTGTTCAAACCTGTACTACATACGCTCCTCAGATTTCCATGGCAAACCAACTTCACTTTGCAGTATTTCCTTTCATGGCCCTGGGCCACATGATCCCCTTGATGGACATGGCTAAGTTGCTGGTGCAGCACCGTCCGATTGATTTTTTTTTTTATACAAGAAGAGGAGATTAAATTAAGATAAAACTACCATATCCTGGTGCTTTATGATAAAAATAAAACTTATAGAATTAAATTCAGTAAAAACTACTCACACCTTATGTTTTATGACAGGAGTTGGACTTGAACCAAGAGTCAAGGGAAGTGTTTGTTACTTTCAAAAAACAAGAAGTGATGGTGTTGTTATATATATATATATGCACCTTATATTCTTGAGTTCATACCAGCTGTGCTATATACGCTCCTCAGATTTCCCTGGCAAACCAACTTCACTTTGTAGTATTTTCTTTCATGGCCCCGGGCCACATGATCCCCTTGATTGACATAGCTAAGCTGCAGGGGCAGCGCCGTCCGATCATCACCATAGTCACCACACCACATAATGCAGCTCGATTAGAAAAAAGCCATGCTCTTGCCATAGATTCTGGACTCCAAATCAGATTAATCCAACTCCAGTTTCCATGTGCAGAAGCAGGATTACCTGAAGGTTGTGAAAAGTTTGACTTGATGCCTTCACTAGACATGGCCTTTAATTTCTTGACTGCTGCTAATCTGCTTCAAGAGCCGGTTGAGAAATTATTCGAGGAGCTAAAACCATAACCAAGCTGTATAATTTCTGACAAGTGTTTTCCATTCACGGCAGATATTGTGAGCAAGTTTAACATTCCGAGGATTGTTTTCCATGTAATGCCATGCTTCTGCTCTTTGTGCAAGCACAACGCATACCGTTTCCATGTTCTTGAAATTACAACTTCAGAGTCGGAGTACTTTGTCATGCCAAATTTACCTCATAAAGTTGAATTTACAAAGCCACAGATTGATCTCGCGCATCCATATTTAAAATCATTTTTGGAGAAAGTACAGAGAGCTGACTTAGCCACATATGGGGTGATTCTAAACACTTTTGAGGAACTGGAGCCAGCTTATGTTGAAGAATTCCGTAAGGTAAAGAATGGCAAAGTCTGGTGTGTCGGTCCAGTCTCACTATACAACAAAAGCTACTTGGACATGGCTCAAAGACGCCAAAAAGCTTCAGTGGATGAGCACGGCCACATACTGAAGTGGCTTGATTCATAAACACCAGTTCTGTACTCTATGCTAGCTTTGGAAGTCTCAGTAATCTAATTCCTGCACAGTTGATAGAAGTTGGGTTAGGCTTAGAAGCATCGGAGAAACCATTCACTTGGGTCATAAGGGACGGAAAAAATTCAGAAGAGTTAAAAAAAATGGGCTATGGAGGATGGCTTTGCGGAAAGGAACAAAGGAAGAGGCCTTGTGATCTGGGGTTGGTCCCCTCAAGTACTTATATTGTCACACCGTGCAATTGGAGACTTCTTAACCCATTGCGGCTGGAATTCGACGTTAGAAGGCATCTGTGCTGACCTGCCGTTGATAACATGGCCGCTATTCGGGGACCAATTCTGCAATGAGAAATTTGTTGTGCAAATACTAAAAATTGTTGTCAGGGTTGGGGTTGAACATCCTATGAACTGGGGAGAGGAAGAGAAGATTGGGGCTTTGGTAAAGAGAGAAGATGTCAAGAGTGCTGAGGAGAAGTTGATGAGTGAAGAAAAGGACGCCGAAGAGAGAAGAGAAAGAATTAAAGAGCTTCGACAGTTGGCGAAGGCAGCTGTTGACCAAGGGGGATCTTCTTACCTCAACATTACAAATCTACTTCAAGATATCATGAATCAAGTGCATTCCAGAAAAAGATGTATTTCCTGAGAGGAGGAGCAATGTATTCGTTTTCTTGGGTAGGTTCGGAAGTAAATTGCATTTTCACGGAATAATTAATCTGATTTGTTATCGAATTAGATATTGCAATATTCTAATAATTAGAATAAGCTACCTATGTATTAAAGAGTAATACAAATGAAATCTTATTTTATAATAGTTACAGTACGTTATTTAAAGTAGTAATAATTGTAGCAGTAGGAGGAGGAGGAAAAAAATAGCCATTATATCACTATTCAACATTACAAATCTTTTCTCCAAAAAAAAAAAGAAAATTACAAATCTACGTCAAGATATCATGAATCAAGTACATTCCAGAAAATGTATTTCCTGCGTGAAGGAACAATGTACTTGTTTTCTTGGGTAGGTTCGGAATTACATTGCATTTCTTGTTTTCCTGGGTATGTTGGGAAGTACATTGCATTTCTTGTTTTCTTGGGTAGGTTTCATTACCGAATTAGATATTACAATATTCTAATATTTAGAATAAGCTATCTATGTATTAAAGAGTAATGCAATGAAATTTTATTTTATAGTAGTTACGGTATATTATTTAAAATAATAATAATTATAGTAGTAGGAGGAGGAGGAAAAAAAGGCACCCATTGAATCACTATTTCAATTTATTTAGAACTAATAATTTTTTTTTTTTCAGACTTTGTCTTTGATAGATAAAAATGCCCCCAGATGACTTTTATTTTCAAATTTAAGTAAGAGTATTTTGTGACTTGGATATGTAGAGAGAGAAAGTGAAAGAAACAAGAAGTTTAAGAGAGATTTTGATAGAGAGAGAAATCAATGGAAAAGGCGATCAATGGAGAGGGAAAACTTGGCATATAACTACTTACTATAAAGAATTGACATGTAAACTTGTATGTATAAATGTAATGGTACATTGGCGGATAGCTAGTGGTGTTGTTGGCACAGCCAACCCATGAAGACTTTGGTCCATATGGGCCAAGATATCCATGGTTCGAATCAATACTCGGGGCCCTTGCATTAAGAGCAATTTTCCTATGCGATGCTGGGCCTTCTCTCTCACTTTTGAGGGCTCCAATTCCGGATCACACATCAGAGACTCTGATCAAGAGCGTCCGATAAACTACACGTTATGTAATATATTCGTGATAGGTGTAATAAAAAAATGTAAAAAAAAAAAAAAAAAAAAAAGGTAATGGTACATAAGTGACATGTAATGAGCAGGTAAAATTTATATCTGACATGTAATATACTAGAATTAATGAGCATGTAACATTTATATAATATCGGCATGTGATGTTTAAGTATAGCTGACATGTAATGTTTTTGGAAATAGGAATTCGGTTCCGTTCTCTCAAAAACTTATATAATGCTCTTTACTCTACAAATACACTAATCACATACCATAACTAAAATGAAATTATTTTAGAGGAATTATCAATATCCACGTGATTTTTGAGGTATTCTCCATTGTACTCCAACTTTTTTCGGTAAGAAAAACCTCATTTTAGTTTCTGAAAGATCAAAAACTATAAGACTTTTAAAGCTTTTGGGGAAACAGCTAATTTCATCTTTAAAGTTTTGAAAACTCTTTAAAAAAATTCAAACTGTTAATCAACTAACAAACAAAGAAACAAAAAAATGAAAAAAAAAAAAAAAAAAACTCAATCATCCCTCATCACCTAAAATGATCGTTTTACTTCTAATAAAATCAAAATATTACATATCATTCGATAAAAAAAAAATTGACACGTTTATAATAAATAATTATTTCTTTTTTAAATAAAATATGATTATTCTTTTTATAATTGAAAAATAATTAAAAAAATCATTTCAAAAAATGTCAAACCATCTTTTAATTGATAGTCAAACAAAAAAAAAAAGATAAAAAAGATTTAATTGTCCCTCTTCACTTAAATGACCGTTTTATCCCTAATGAAACAAAAATATTACATGTCATTTGATCAATAAAAAATTGACACGTATACAATAATGTAATTATTGTTTTTTTAAATTTTATTTTTTTAACTAAACAATAATAAACAAATCATTTTGAAAACAAATAATTCTATTTTTTTAAAAAAAAAAATATGATTATTGTCTCTATCTATCACTTTATCTCTTTCAGCTCCCTCTCTTCTCCATATTCGCTCCATCTCTTTCTCCCTTTCTTCACCCTTTTTTTCTCCTTCTTCACCCTTTTTTTTCTCCCTTTCTCCCTCTCTTCTCTATCTCTTTCTCCCTATGACAGATGTTGGTTGTTGTGTTGTTCCCCCTTCATCTCTTTCTCCATCTCAATTGTGTTGTATGGGTTGAATATGGGTTTGAACCTATATTTCATTTTTTTTTTAAAAAAAAAAAAATGTTTTGAAGATTTGGGTGAGAAGATCTGGTCTCACCCAAATCTTGAAGATCCACGTTGTAAAACCCAGGTTTTCAACATCTAGGGCATCTGGGTTCAAACTGGAATTTCAATTTTTTTTTTTTTAACTTTTTCTTTTAAAAAAAAAAATGTCTTGAAGATTTGAATGAGACCAAATCGTCATATTGACTATTTAATCTTACCTAGATCTTGAAATTTTGGGTTAAATTCCAGATCTTCATCTGGGTTCAAACCCATATTTCTATTTTTTAATTTTTTTTTTTTTTTTAATATGATGATTTGGCTCACCCAAAGTTTAAAAATCTGGATATCTTCATCTCGGTTTGAACCTAGATTTTATTTTTCTAATTTTTTTTTTTAAAATTTGTTTTCATGATTAATTTTAAACTCTACTGTCCACTTTAGAGATGGACGGTGGAGATCTTTTATATTTTTAATTTTAATTAATTAATTTTTTGATAATTAATTGTTTATTATTTAAATTATATATATATATATTCATTTTAATCTTGGCCTTACAGGTGTCATAATGCCAACTTTCTTTTGGGAAATGTCAAAAATACACTCTCTAACCAATTTTTTAATCTTCTTTGACTGTCAATTGACTAACACTTTAGATTTTTTTCAAGAGTGTTCATAACTTTAAGGATGAAATGAATTGTTTCAGAAATTGCTTTAAAAACCTAATAATTTTCGATACCTTAAGAACTAAAATAAAGTTTTTCCTTTTTGATATTAGTGCCAATACACTTTTTGTTAACTTCTGTTAAGATTTAGAAACGAAAGTCTCTTTTACGGTGATTAAAAACTCAGCCAAGTAGGCCGAGTTTTCAGCGAGAAATCGTGGATCGGCTGGGAGCCAATCTGATAACCCCCTAATTGGCATTCTACTTAGAGCAGGTGAGCAGTCACGACTCACCCCAAATCACCATGCTGAAAAAAAAATAAAAATAAAACCCAGCACCATGTTTCCCTTAACTAAACCATTTGAACCCAACCCAAAACATGAAGTTCTAACATAAATTTCTCCACCAAACTTGACCCAGAACCAAAGAGAGTTAGAAGAAATATAAATTTAATTCAAAAACATATTAAACCGTTTGTCTTGCGGCGGCAGCGAAGGAGGACGAAGACCAAACCGAAGAGGTAAGATGGTGGTGGTAGTTGTGAGATTGGTGGTGTGGGGTGCTTAAAATGGTGGTTGAGTAGGGTTTGAAGGTGAGAGAGAGAGAGAGAGAGAGCGCACAGTAGTGAGAGAGAGGGGTGAAGGCAGTGGTTTGAGAGAGAGTGAGAAGAAGAAAACCAATAGGGTTGGTGTGGAAAAGTTTATATATAGTATGGCATATTACATAAATATCCCTAAGGTTCGATAAAATTTAATAGTCAAATATATCAAATTGAGCCCTAACTTTTAAAGAACTGTCAATCTATACTTTTAAATTTTAAAAAAATTATAATTCCCCCCTTCCCCACACACACCACCCTCACCCCCACCATCATTCCCTCACCCAAAACTAGTGTTCTTTGAGTACTCATCGATTATTCATCGAGTAACCGATTACTTGCTACTCGCTGGATAGCTAGTCGAATAACGAGTTTTGGAACTATGTTTTTACCCGCAAAATATATTATGACCATTCTATCCCTCAATTATTGACAAAATAATATTAATATTTAGAAATAGAAAAAATCTCAAAAACCTGCCCATAGTTTGCCTCATTCTCCATTCCCCTACTCTAGTTTCAAAATTACCCAACATTAGAGGGGATTTTGATGAACATGGAAACCATAGTGGTAAAAACGAGATTTTGGCAAACTAGGGGCAGTTTTCTGGGATTATCTCTTAAAAAAAAAAATTGCATATCCCCACGATTAAAATATAACCATTCGTTTCAAAGGTTAAATATACGTTCTTATCTCTCTTAAACGTGATTACTTAAAGCAGAACCACAAATATAAGGGGACTTGCTGGTGAAACCCTAGTCACACCCAAATCTGAACCACACTCCAGTCTCTGTAGTTTATCATCAATGGCTTTCGAGGCAGACAGGCTTCACTTTGTTCTCACACCCCTGATGTGCCCTGGTCACCTTATCCCCATGGTAGATATGGCCAGGCTACTAGCACAACATGGTGTCAAAGTCACCTTGATCATCACTCCCCTTAATGCCATTCTATTTGACAAGATCATCAACCGCGATATCGAATACGGCCTCCCTATTCAGCTTCACCAAATCCGTTTTCCTTGCATTGAGGCTGGCTTGCCAGAGGGTTGCGAGAACTTGGCTACTCTGCCCTCCCGAGAGTTGACCTGGAATTTCATGGGAAGCGGTTAGATTGACGCAACAACCGATAGAGAAATTCTTGGAAGAGACGGAGCCCAGACCAAGTTGCATTATTTCTGATAGGTACCTTCCTTGGACAATTGATATTGCTCGAAAGTTTGCTATCCCGAGGCTTGCATTCGATGGAACAAGTTGTTTTTCTTTTATGTGCTCGTACAATATAAGTGAGTCCAGAATTCATGAGAAGGTGTCAACTGATTCGGAGTATTTTGTGGTGCCTGGTTTGCCTGATAGGATTGAATTAACTAAAGCTCAGCTGCCTGCTACTTTAAATCCAGGACCGCACAGTGTGCAAGGTTTCAATGAAGAGATTAAAGCAGCAGATATGGCATCACATGGGTTGGTGATTAATTCTTTCGAGGAGCTGGAAGCAAGATATGTTGAAGTGTGCAGGAAGTTGAAAGAAGAGAAGGTTTGGTGCGTTGGTCCTGTATCACTATGCAACAAAGAGAACATAGATAAGAGCTGAAAGATTTAATAAGGCCTCAATTGATGAAAATGATCGGTACTTGAAATGGCTTGATTCATGGCCATCAAATTCTGTGATTTATGCTTGTCTCGGAACCCTTGGTTCCCTCACTCCTCTTCAAACAATGGAACTCGGGTTAGGCTTGGAAGCATCGAATAGGCCATTTATATGGGTTATAAAAGAAGACAAAAAATCAAGGGAATTGGAGAAATTCTTACATGAAGATGGGTTTGAGGAGAGGACAAAGAACAAGGGACTTGTGATCCAGGGCTGGGCACCACAGGTGTTGATATTGTCACATCCGGCAACAGGAGGCTTCTTAACACACTGCGGGTGGAATTCGACACTGGAAGGGGTTGTTGCAGGTGTGCCAATGGTAACTTGGCCTTTGTTGGCTGAGCAGTTTTACAATGAGCAGTTTGTTGTGCAAGTGTTGAAAATTGGTGAGAGGGTGGGGGCTAGTGTTACATTAAAGTGGGGAGAAGAAGGGCAAGTAGGAGTGATGGTGAAGAGAGAGGCAGTCAGTAAGGCTATAGATTTGGTGATGGATGAAGAGAAAGGCCAAGAGAAGAGAAAGAGAGCCAGAGAGCTTGGAGAATCGGCAAACAAGGCATTAGAAGAAGGAGGATCTTCTTACCTCAATATTGAATTGCTAATTCATGATATTATGCAACAAGTTATGGGCAACAAAGCAATGGCATGAGAGTGACAAAGTGTTGGCATGTGTTACATATAAACTTGCAGTCATAGCATTATGCTAGCCATTTTGTGTTTTACAGAGTTAATGTTATAACTCAGCCAAATAATTGAAATTACTGCTAAGAAATAATCTTAGTGCTGCATCTATTTTCAAATATAATTATCTAAGTAGTCATAATTATCATGCTAACAGTTTTTGTTTAATGAATTATTCTACCCGTGAGGGAACGAATTTGCAGCTGTTTTCTTTTGTTTTCCTGTGCCTCGCACAGTCTTATTGAAGGATTTAGGATTCTATTCTTCATTTTTTTTAAAAAATAAAAAATAAAAAGCAATCTAGTTATTATTATTATTATTTATTATCTAACAGAATCTCGTTTGCTAGTCACGTATTCTTTTCATCCAAGAAGATAAAGATTATAATGTTGTGAATCTTGGTGGATTTCCACGATTGCCATATATTGACAAAGGGAAATGCAGCTGGTGAATATGGAGGTCAATCTCATTGGTTAGAGAAACTGCAAGCCATGATTACTTGTGGCAAGCAACGATTTTTTTTACATATATAAATTGAAAGGCGGTGAATCTGGTCGGTTGTATTTGCATATATATATATATATATATATCTAGGGGCAGGATCGGAGAACACAAGTTTTAACACAAATTTTGACACGATTTATTGATCATTGGATGAGAAAGATTTTAATGGTTTAGATTTATTCACACCACTATATACAACTTCATTTTACACTCTACATAAATGTTTTCTCTCATCTCTCTCTTCATTATTACATTATCTCTTCTCTCTCCCATTAATATTAAAATCTCAATATTTAAATTATTTTTTTCTCACCCAATCCAATTATATTTAAAAACCCATCAAGAAATTTTTTTTTTTTTAAAAAAAAACTACAATTGTTTTTTTTTTTTAAACTTGATAAATTTATTATTTAAATGATAATTTATTTTTTAAAATAGTTTAAACCAAACAATCTTTAGTAAGAAAAACTTTTTGGTTAAGTGTTTTTTGTTTTTGAAAAATAAAATCTATTTTACTTATTTTGGTTAGAAATTGTTCTTGAAATAAGATTTTTTTTTTAGTGGTAGTAAAAATTTTCTTACTAAAAATTGCTTGGTTTAAACTATTTTAAAAAATAAATCATCATTTAAATAATAAATTTATCAAATTAAAAAAAAAAAAACAATTGTTGCTTTCTTTTTTTTAATTTTCTTGATGAGTTTTTAAATATAATTGGATTGGGTGAGAAAAAAATAATTTAAATATTGAGATTTTAATATTAATGAGAGAGATGAGAGATGATGTAATAATGAAGAGAGAGGAGAGAGATAGTGTAATAATGAAGAGAGAGGAGAGAGCTAATATAATAATGAAGAGAGATGAGAGAGATAGTGTAATAATGAAGAGATAGGAGAGAGCTAATATAATAATGAAGAGAGATGGTAGAGAAAATATTTATGTAGAGTGTAAAATGGAGTTGTATGTAGTGGTGTGAGTAAATCTAAACCATTAAAATCTTTTTCATCCAATGGTCAATAAAATCGTGTCAAAATTTGTGTCAAAACTTGTGTCCCCCGATCCTGCCCCATATATATATATTATATATATATATGTGGGACTTTTAAAATTAATCTGATTTTAAAAAGTAAGGATCAACTAATCAAATTCATCTATTGCATTTGAATTAAATAGAAGAGAGAATTTGTTTTAGGAAAGATAATGCAATGGATGAATTTGATTGATCGATCCTTATTTTTTAAAATCAGATATATCTTATTATAACAATATTATATATATATATAACTTTTATAATTCATGACGTTTTAACTTTTAAAAATAAAGACCAATCAATAAAATTCACCAATTCTATTTGAATTAAGTAAAAGAGAGAATTTGTTTTAAGAAAACGAATGCAATAAATGAATTTGATTAGTTGGTCCTTATTTTTTAAAGTTAGGACGTAAGCAATATATATCGCATAATTCCAACACTGAGTAAATTTCTTCCTCTCCCCCTCTACTTTCTTGCTTTCACATTTATTTCTTTTATTTATTATTATATCACATATGTTATCAAGGTCATATATTCTTCTACTCCTACTCCTTCCCTATTTTATTTTATTTTATTAATTTTACAACATATAAGAATATTTCTTTAAAAAAAATTCCTTCTAAAGAAACAGCACAAAATGACCTAATTAAAACTAAAGTTGTTTTTGTTTTTGCCTCTCCCTAATAGTTTTAGAGAGATACTATTGACAATCACCGAGTATCTTTCTACAATTTATATTTTTTATTATTATTATTAATGATAATATTAATCTAAATTAACATTACTGCCAAGAACTAAAAAAAGGTCTAAATTAAGACATTAAAAACTAAATTATTTTAGAATCTATCATGCCACTTGCAATTACAAATCCTAAAACATGTTTTTAAAATTGATTTGATTCTAAAGTGATTAAAAATAATATGTAATTTTAGACAAACTTTTGAAGTGATAGAGAATTATTTGCACGTAAAATAATTTGAATCTCCATTTTTTTTTCTTCATTTTTAATATTTACCGGTTTTAGAAGAAATGGAGGTAAATTTATAGTTCAAAGAATTATGTTAGATGAACCATTACAATTATCATATTGAGAAGTATTTTTGATAATTTTGAAAAGGTTAAAGTCATTTAGTTCATTTGAAGATAATGAAAAATAAGTGATATTTTAAGAAATTATAGGATTCTTTTGGAATTTTCCATTACTAAGTAATACCATTAGACGAGCAGAGAAAGTGGCATTAAAAGATTAAAAATATTTGGACATCAAAATGGGCATAAAAACAAAGTGTTGTTTTCGTACTTGTCAAATTATTTTAGTACAATTCAAAAGTGATGTTTCCATTTCAAAACCATACATCAATTTGTACAAATGTATCTTTCACAAATAATAATAATAATTGTACAAATGTAGTAAAATCCTAAATATTTATATGCACATAATAGTATACAAAACATTCACAATATTAAATTTCATAATTTTTGGTATAGTTTAGAATTATCAAATTATTTTGAAATTAACTATTGGGTTAAAAGAAAAAAAAAATCCATCAAAATTCATAATTTTAACTTTTTCAGTGAAAACAAATTATTAAAATATTTTTTCTACCTTTATATATATATATATATATATATATTAGATAAATTAGATGCTCGTCATAATTACAGAAATCTGAAAATTTAGTACGTAATCACATAAACATAACTAACATTTCATGAGAGTTGAGCAACATCCCTTTCCATGAATTCATTAATTATTGACCAATCTTTAAATTAACAATTGAAGGGTAATTTAATCTTTTAATGGTATATTAAATAAATATTTAAGATATTCAATCAACTATTGTCTCATCAACTTTAGAGACCGTATGGACATGCAATATTATCTTTTTAACCAAATGTAAACACAAAAATATGTTATAATACAAAAAATATATTATCATATCACCCTAAATTTATTTTTAACTTGTCAAAAAAAATATTTTTAGAAAACCTAACTACAAAATAAAATCAATTTGTTAAACAATAAAGGAACGAGATCTGGAAAGAATTGATCAAATTGAACGCAACTGCTCCATATCCATCTCCATATGCACCCTCTGATGTGGAGAAAATAGGGCAACCTTTGCTCCATCGTTTTTTCTAATTATTTTTTTTATTTGAGTTGTATTTGAATTTTGTCCATAATGATTTGATTTATAGTTAATTTTGATTGGAGCAAAAGAAAAAACAGGTGCAGGAGATTGTGTTATCTAGTTAATTTTTCTATGAATAAGAGATCTGGTCTCAACAAGCCATATCCCCTGGTTTTTTTTTTTTTTTTAAATTTATTTTGTACAGTTTAATATACCTTGTAATTTGTTTACATTAATGTAATGAATATTGATATTTTTACTTTTTTTTTTTTTTAAGATGATATTTTTACATTTAACTCTTAGAATAAGGGGAATACGAATCTTTTCGTGTATCTAACCATTGAACATCAACAATTAATGGATCAAAACTAATGATAAGGAAGTTTGCTGAAATGCATATAAAATCAGGTAATATTTGTCTAGTTATACTCTGAACGCGCATATCTGTGTAATTATACTAAACATTTAGGGTCTTTGCATAATTTATCCTTCAAATGTCAACTTTTTATTACAAGTGAAATCTTTAGTGGTTCCTTATACACTTGTAATATTCAGCACATGCATTGGGAGCATATGCGCATGTATTATTTTTGTTAGTAATCATTATAAACGTACATATTTTTTCCAAGTCAGCACATCTATGCCCATGTGAGAGAGTGTAGATTTGAGTGCAGTCCGTATTTTCGCTAAATCCCTCTTGTGTGAGTGGACAAATTGCGGAGAACCCCTTCAAGATGGTAAGGGCAATTTTTCACTTGAATAGAGTCATGTGATCCAGGCCATATCATAATATTTATCATAGTAATTTTGGTAGATGTAATTAAACTAAATAATAATAATAATAATACATGTTTTCGGATCACTACAGGCTACCGCTTATCCTGGACCAGGAGGCTGGACCTTTGGGCCAGAGCCTTTATCTAGTTTATTGTTAGCCAACTTGAACATATTTTACACAAATCATGTATTAACTACTATTCTTGAACCTTCACTTCAAGTCTTCTTCCGTGATTTGGGGCGCTATATAATTGGAAAACATCCATGTCAAAATCTCTGTATCATTATCCATCCTAACATTAATGACGTGTTTAGATGGTTGAATTAAATGGGAGATTGAATTGATGGCAAGGTACTTTTAAGAATCCCTTTTGAAAGCATTTGGATGTGAATATACAGTATGAATGTATGATATACCCAAATAGGTAAGAGGGGTTTTGTTGTAACGGGTAATTATGACCTGATTTTTTTATTTTTCAAAGCTAACATTATTGCTTTAACATTATTTAGTTAGTATTATTTATTTTATGTATATACTATTTTGAAATTATCCTTTGTTATGTTGAACTATAAATTGAGTATTTTATTTACAAATAATACTATTACTTTTATTATTTGTAAATAAAACATGTTTTATTAAAATATTATATTTTAATTTTACTATTAAATAAATAATAATAAAATTAATTAATTTAATAAATAAATATTTTTATCTAATTTATCAAATCATATCCAACCAATCCAAATTGTATTGTATTTTAATCCAATACAATGCATTCATATCCAATACCATTCAATCTTACTTAATCCAATTCAATACAACATACTAAACAACTATGAAGTCACTTTCTGGTGCATATTATACTTTCAATTCAACACCATGTCAAAAATGGACAGGCACAACCTGTGGTCTAGATGAGCCGATAGATATCTATTATAATATTTGTTTGTTCCATGTCCATCTAAATTGTGTGTGCATGCTCTTAAGTCAAATTTGTGTATGTATGCTCTTACGTCACATAACTCAAAGGCCACTGGAACCCCAAACCAAGAAAGAGAAACCATAATGCAACTAGTCGCCATATTAACCACAACTTGGAGGCCTTTATTTTTACTACAAAACGCCTTGCCACTAAGTTTCAGTCATATTCTTATTATCTTATTATTAGAATGTCTTCACGGTCTCACCAACCTCACTTTGTTTTGATACCTTTATTGGCCCAAGGCCATCTTCTCCCTGCAGTCGACATTGCCAAATTATTGGCGCAGCGTGATGCAATAGTCTCCATTATTACCACACCTCTCAATGCTGCCAAAGTCAGTGATGTTGTCGATCGTTACATTCAATCCGGGCTGCCAATCCGGATTGCGCTAGTTAAGTTTCCATCCACTGAGGCTGGCTTGCCTAAAGGCTGTGAAAGTGTAGACGCTCTCCCTTCACAAGACTTGGCCAAAAATTTCTTGGCTGCAATGAATATGTTGCAGCAACCAGTGGAAGAGTTGTTTCGAGAGCTAGAACCTTGTCCAAATTTTATGATTTCTGATAAAAATCTTCCATGGACAGCTGATATCTCCTCCAAGTTTGGGATCCCAAGGATCTTGTTTGATGGGACAAATTGCTTTACCTTTTTGTGCTCCCATTATTTACACAAATCCAAGATCCATAAGAGTGTCTCTGAGTCAGAACGTTTTGTTGTACCGGGATTGCCTGATCGAATTGAGTTGACAAAAGCTCAACTACCGGGTATTTTCAATCCAAGTTCAAAGGTGGAAGTACAAAATTATCGAGAAAGGGTAAGAGCAAGTGAAGCAGGAGCATATGGGGTGCTAATCAATAGCTTTGAAGAATTAGAAGCAGAATATATCAAAGGGTGTCGAAATGAGGCAGGAAAAAAATTGTGGTGCATTGGTCCGGTTTCTTTATGTAACAAGGAAACATTGGACAAGGCTCAAAGAGGTAACAAAGCCTCAACTGATGTAAATCAATGCTTGAAATGGCTTGATTCACAAGCACCAAATTCTGTAATTTATGCTTGTTTTGGAAGTCTCAACAACCTAACGCCTCCACAGCTAGTAGAACTTGGTTTAGGCTTGGAAGCTACAAACAGGCCATTTATTTGGGTGATTAGAGGAGGCTATAAAAGAGAAGAAATGGAGAAATGGCTAGTAGAAGATGGATTCGAGGAGAGACTACAAGGAAGAGGCCTCTTGATAAAAGGTTGGGCACCACAGGTACTTATTCTATCACATCGAGCAATAGGAGGATTCTTAACACACTGCGGTTGGAATTCAACCCTGGAAGCAATATGTACTGGCATCCCAATGATCACATGGCCTTTGTATGGTGAACAATTTTTCAATGAGAAGTTAGTGGTGCAAGTACTCGAAATTGGTGTGCCAGTGGGGGCTGAAGTTGCGATGCCTTTAATGGAGGAGGAGAAGTTTGGGGTGTTGGTGAAGAAGGAGAATGTAAGGGAGGCAATAGAGAAGGTGATGACTGAAGACGAAAATGGAGAGAGAAGGGTAAAAGCAAGACAGCTTGCAGAGATGGCAAGAAAGGCTGTGGAAGAAGAAGGATCTTCTTACCATAACATTACCTTGTTTATTGAAGATGCCATTCAACAAATAAGAGATCAGAAGAACAAAATTTGACATGCCAGTGACAACTGAAAAATGAAACAGAACGAGGAAAAGAGCATGAATTGAATCTGATAGACCATGGGCTGTGTAATTTGGATTATGCATTTTTATGTTTACGGGGGAACATAGTTACAGAACTGACTACATCCACTGATCCTAATTTAAATGTTTCCTGCTTTCAGCTTTGTTTGGTTTCATATGTTATTAAAATGAGAATAAAAATCAGACACATGTATGTTTTACTTAATTTGTTCTTCCTCAATTCATTGTGTATGTTTGACTTTTAATTTATTTGGATTATGTATTTTTATTTATCAAGATATGTTTACAGGGGAACATAGTTACAGAACTGACTACATCCACTGATCCTAATTTTAATGTTTGCTGCTTTCAGCTTTGTTTGGTTTCATATAATCATATGCTATTAAAAAATTAAAATGAGAATAAAAGTCAAACACAATTGTACGTTTTACTTTCATTCTTCCTTAACTTGAAAGAGTGATGGTCTTAGCTATTCTTTAAATACCTTTCTACACTCCATTTTTTTTTATTAATAATAATTTTAATATAAATCAAAATTATTTGAAACGAGATTCAAATAAAATAAAATAAAAGTTTCAATTTGTTTTGAACTTACAATAGTTTTTTGTTAAATTTTAAGAATTTTAAATTATTTGTTGTGTTGAGATTTTTACTGGGAGTGGTTTCATATTAATTACTTTAGTTAAATTGAATTCATAGATTTTTTTTAAGATATTGCATTTGACATTATTAGAAATTTCATGAAAAGTCCTTTGCAAAAAACTAATCATCAAAATTAATAATAGATATATTAAAATTGAATTAAATGTCTTTAAAAATTTTATGTATTTATTTTTAAATGAAGTATTTTAGAATAAAAGTGTTAAAAGATAATTTGGGAACAAAATTAGGTGGTCTAAGACTCTTTTATTCTTAAATTTTTAAAATATAATGTATTTAAAGTAGATTAAAAGAATAAACTGAATTATCTATTAGTGACAAACTTTTCCCGAAACAGACTTTGCGTCCAAATTTTTAGATGGTGGATGCTGATTGTACACTGGTACTACCAATAATGACAAGTAAACTCAACCTAAAATGAGATGCACCGTATGATCACTTTTACATTCTCTCTGTCTTTGATGTGTCTGTAGAACGATTGTGAAAGTGCAATATATGCTCCCCTGCTTGACACACAGAGTATGATTTGCTCTGATTGTTGCAAATAATTTGGTCTGCAGCCACAAAAACATGTTAGGTTTGGCTAACTTTACATTCTCAAAGCTTATGCATCAATAATGAGGTGAGATGAAAATTTTAAATTCACAACCGAAATTTACTTTTTCAATGACCTAATATGTTATAAAATCAATAATTGTGTTTCATTTACGCATCACCTCTACTTTACATCAACCGTAGAACAATTTCATAGAAGATTTTCTCATATATAAGAAGCTCTCCACGATAAGAGCAAGTAATGACACCTTTTAGAAAACGTTGTTATAAGTTCTTAGAGTTTCTTGAAGACTTGAATGGCTTGAGAATTCATCCTTACTTGGGCAGATCCCGGCTTCCTCTCTGAATTTTTGGTGTTGTTTCGCAGGTCTTCTTCCTTTGTAAAACCAAGTGAAAACTCGCTCAACCTATTTACGCACGTCATACACGAAGTGGGATGTCTAGTATTATTGATAAAATAATAGGGTAGCTAATTCTTGTCCAGATTTATCGTTGTGGTTGCCTACTGACGTTGAACTGCCTGGCCTTAATATATTGCCAGACAGAAACAAAATTTCAGTGCTCCTATTCAATTCAGCTATCTATTTAGAGTGTTTTCAAGTCCATAGTAAAGAGAAATGGTTTGTGGGGTTGGCTGGGAGCTAAAGCTAGATATGAAAATAAGTTAATTTATAGGAACAAATGTTTTCACAAAGATGAATAGATACAGTTTATAAATTATCATAGATAATAACCCCCTCTCTTTTTCCTGTGCAATGTTTAGTTTGCTTGGTTCTCTTGATTCATTGATTACAACGCAATGCTCAATCCTATACCAAATCAAAATAATTTTATATTGCTTCTAGATTGAAATTTTGCGAGTTTCCCAACACCCAAGGATCTTTTTGACCAGATGACTATTATTAATGTAGTTGATTGATTACGGCTAGGGAGATTTTAATTGTTTTTTTCTTAAGATCTCGCGGAACAAGCGACTGGTGTGAATTATGTTGGTGTGTGTACTTGGTAGAGATCATTTGGGTTTTGTTCATGCAGCTTTGGTTCTGCATCGTTCGGGATCTTTTTCTCTTGATATCGGGAAGATTTATGTAACTAGAGAAACTTCGATTATTGTGAGTTGGAGAACCATTCTTCAATAGCTGTTCATATCTTATCAACAACTATTATCCTTTTGCTAATGGGAGTCCTATTATTACAGATATCAAGTCTCTATTTGAAAAGTTGGGATGTACTCTTTGTTCTTCCATTCCAAGGAGGCAATAAGGCGTTGCCCACGCTTTGGCAAAATTGACAATTTTTTGCTTCGAGGACAAACTTTGGCTTAATGAATGCCTTGGTTTGATCCATTGGTTCGTTTTACTTGATTGAGTTTAATAAAGTTTGTAAGGTATCTTTGTTCTTTCCATAAAAAGGGACGGACTGATTTTTTTCATCTTATTCTCTCTCATTTATTACTCTTAATTAGTTTCTTACAACTGATCACAGCAAAAATGTGCACCGAAAACAAAACTATATATACAAGTATTACCAGGTTTTTTAAATATTTATTTAAATTCATGTCTAAAGATATAGTATGTAAGTTGTCAAAATCCTATTAATTATCACATCATCTCATGATTTATAAGATTTTAACAATTCACATGTCATATCATTTGGATATGAATTTAGGTAAAATATTTGAAAAATCTAACATTATTATATTTATTTATATATATGAGTAATAATAGGTTTTTCAAATATTTTGTCTAAATTTATACTCAAATGATGTGACATGTGAGTTATCAAAATTCAAATAATTATTACAACATCTCATGATTTAAAAATCTTGATAATTCATATGTCACATTATTTGAGCATGAATTTAAGTAAAATATTTGGGAAACCTAGTATTACTATATATATATAATATTTGGAAAACCTAACATTATTATTACTCATGATTTATAAAATATTAACAATTTATATGTTATATCATTTAAGTATGAGTTTGGACAAAATATTTGGGAAACCTAGCATTACTATATATATACATATGAGTAATACTAGGTTTCCCAAATATTTTGTCCAAATTATGTGGTATACGAATTGTCAAAATCCTATTAATTATTACATCATCTCATGATTTACAAGATCTTGATAATTCACATATCACATTATTTTGATATGAATTTAGGTAAAATATTTGAAAATCTAACATTACTATATATATAAACACACAGTCACATTATGCATGTGAAGCAATGCTAGGTAATTTCACACATTCTCATGTTATATACATATATAGGGCAAATTACCCACAGCCTACCTGTAAATTTAATATTTACAGGCATATATAACTTTTTAATTTTTTTACAATGTCCTCCCCTGATTAACGGATTGATTGGTTTGACCATCACTGAATATGGTTAATTGTGTAACAAATATTAAAAGATGAAATTACCCCTCAACGAATTTATTTTTTTAATTTTCTTTTAAAATAAATTTTAAAAACTTTAAATAAATTTAATCAGATCTCTACTGTCCATTTAAAAATGGACGATAGAGGTTACTTTAAAAAAAATTAAAAATTAAAAAATAAAAAATTTAATTAAAATATTTTTTAATTAGATCTCCATCATCCATCTTTAGATGGATGGTGGAGATTAATTTGAGAAAAAAAATTAACTTAAAAAATGATTTAAAATAAAAACACAAAATCCAATATTAACATCTCTCTCTCTCATTTCTCTCATTTCTCTCTCTATTCTTCATCTTCTTCATCATTGTACATCGTCTCCCTCCTCTCTCTCTTCTTCTTCATCTTCTTCTTCTTCTAACCGGTCACTGTCTCTCTCTTCTCTCTTCTTCTTCTTCTTCTTCTTCTTCTTCTTCTTCTCCGTCTTTTTCTTCTAATAGAACCCAAATCTGGGTTCGAAGCCTTTGAACCCATATCTGGGTTCGAATCATTCGAACCCAGAACTGGGTTGAGTTTGAATCCTTCAAACCAGTTCTAGGTTCTGGGTTCGAAGGATTCGAACCCAGAACTGGGTTCAAATCATCTTCGAACCCAGAACTGGATTCGAACCCTTTGAACCTAGAACTGGGTTTTGGTTGGGTTCGAATCCTCTTTGAACCAGTTCGAAGGTTCTAGGTTGGGTTCAAAAGTTCTGGGTTTGAATCAGTTGGGTTGTTTTGGATTGTTTTGGGGTTGATTATTGGTTGTTTTAGGGAATTTTTTGTGATTGAACACTTATTTTTTGTTGATTGATTGATGATGATAAATTTGAGTTGGTGATTGATGTTAATGATTTTTGCTGGATTGATGATGATTTTGGTTCAAGATGAGAGGGAGGAGAGATTGAAAATGATTATCAGTAGAGGTTTTCTGGGATTAAAGATGATTTTCGGTTGAATATGATTTCAAGGGTATATTGGTAATTTCATTTGGCTGCGAAATCAATCCATGATAATCTGATAGCTCTCAAGGGTAATTTGGTCTTTTAACACTTTGTAAATGGTCAAAAAGATCATTTAACGGTCAAATCCGGTCAATCCATTAGTCAAGGAAGGACATTGTAAAAAAATGAAAAAGTTGTATGCTCTTATAAATATCAAATTTACAGGCAGGTTGTAGGTAATTTACCATATATATATAGATATATATATATATATTTTTTTTTTCTACGTAACAGCAATGGCAGGGACCTCAATAGACCTAGATTCGACAGTCTCAACCAAATCTCTTTTACTCAGAAATAAAGAAATTTGTCAAACGCACTCTTACTCATACAAGTACTTGAAGGATTGATTTATATTTGAGTTATTTTATATAATTATATAAAAAATTTAGACAATAACATAGTTACAGGTGACATGTAATCATTATATCATTCACCATATAATTCTATGATCATTTAGCAGTTACAAATCCCATCATGATTGTTGTGTAAAATCATTTAGTAGTTATAAATCTAATTTTCCCCCTGTAGTTTGATATAAGCGCTATGGACCCCCCTATAGCTTGACATAATCTCATTTTCCCCCTTCTGTTACTTCTGTTACCGAACAATATACCCTGACATTGACAGTACACAAAAAGACGATTTTGCCCCTCATAATAGGCAAAACAAATAGTAAAAAAACTAAAATAAAAATTAAAAAAACACTTAAAATGAAAAAAAAAAAAAAAATCTGATTCATTTTCCGGTGACTCATTTTCCGGCGACTGAAAACCCATTTTCTGGATTCCCAGTAGCTAGAATCTGGGTTTCCATTTTACTGGGTTTGCTTGGAACTAATCTCCACTAGTAACATCAAACAGACAAACACAGAAACATAAACATTTAATCACCAGAGACATCAAATATCATCACCAAGCACAATTACAACATGCGATACACTGCATATATAGAAAACCTCATTGAAAACAAAACAAACACAAAAACGTCCAGCACAATTCATCCAATTTCATCTGGTTCGACCTCCAACCCAGATTTTCATATGGGTTCGATTTCGAACCCAAGAATTCGCTTCTGGGTTCGAAGTCGAACCCAGAAGCTCGCCTTCTGGGTTCAAAGTCGAACCCAGATGCAAGCGTCTGGGTTCGACTTCGAACCCAGAGAGGAGCTTTTGGGTTCGACTTCGAACCCAGAAGGTGAGCTTCTGGGTTCGAAGTCGAACCCAGACGCTCGCATCTGGGTTCCAAATCGAACCCAGACGCGAGCTTCTGGGTTCAGAAGTCGAACCCAGAAGCTCGCGTCTGGGTTAGATTTTTGAACCCAGATGATGGGGGTTTGAGAAAGAGAAGAAGAGGAGGAGGAGAAGAAAAAGAATAAGAGACTGGAGAGCGGAGGGGATGACAGCAGACAAAGAGCGGAGGAGGAGGGAGATCGACGTCGGAGATCAGAGAGAGAGAAAAAGATAGAGAGATGGAGAGAGAGGGAGAGGGAGAGAGCTGCTCCTCCCTTATGTTTTTTTTTTTTTTGTTTTTTTTTTAATTTTTTTTTAATTATGTCCACCGTCCATCAACATGATGGACAGTGGACATAATTTTTTTTAAAATTATTAATAAATTTATATTTTTTATTTTTTATTTTTATATTTTTAATTATTTTTAAAAAATATAATCTATTTTATATTGAATTAACAGTTTTACCCTTCCTAGTTGACGGTCAAATATTGACTCTTAACGTCCAAGTTCACGGTAAGAGGTTTTTTGATCATTTTAATAAATAAGAGGGGGTTTTTTGATCATTTTAATAAACTATAAGGGGGTTTATAGCGATTTTTTCAAGGTAGAGGGTTTTTTGGCTATTATATCAAACAACAGGGGGGAAATTAGATTTATCCCTTTTGTAATTTTAGTGATTTGGGTCATTCTAATTTTTAATTTTTTGAATTTTTTATTTCTATATATCAAGGGTAATGTTTGTCATTCTACCAAAATTTTTGGTTAACCGTTAAAATTAACAGGTTTTGACTAACGGAGTAGGGATTGGGTGTAATAAAAAGGTAAATATGTTTCCACTTATTTTTTGATAAACCTCAGGGGTGTTGTTCAGTTATTTCTTATAAATCCCATCATAATTGTCTCGTAAAATAGTATTGATCTAAATAATGATCAAACCGAGATTTTATTTTAAAAGAGACAAAAGAAAAACTATATTAATAAGTTAACGTAAAGTAAATATGTACTAATGTTTAAAAATATATATTATTAAAAAAATCAATTGTAATTTTATTTAATGTCAAAGAAATTATTGGTAAAAAAAATCTAATTATGAATAATAAACCGATATATCTAATTTTAAATTCTTTTAGAACAAAAATAAATTATAATAATTTTACAATTGCCATTAAGTGTTTGATGACCGTTTAATTTTCCTTACACGTTATCATCCCCATCATATAATCTTGCCTCCACAACCTAGACAAAATTCTGAGTACATATATGTAATATTTTTTGTAAAATATATTACACAACAGGAATAATTTAGGTTTAAACTGTCAACTTGAAAGTATATATATATATATAGATCTTAAAAAGTTTTACCATACCCAAATAAACTAGGATGAAAATAAATTTTGTGACGCGTAAATTTTTTTTCTTTTTTGTTTGAATAAAAAAGCTAAGAATAAAAATTTAAGAGTTTAGGCCAGTTGTTTTGAATCAGATTAATTAAGAGTTTGATATTCAATTAAAACGAAGTTTTAGGGATAAGGAGTTGAACTTGGGACTTGTCACTACAGTTTGAATTAAACTAAAGTTCGCATAACACCATTGCACTAGCATCGAGGTTGTTAGTTGTTAATAAACAAAAAGAAAAAAAAAAAATTCAAAGAGATTTTTTGGGGTAGTAGGGGCTAAGCCCCAGTGGGCTATCACTGGATTCGGCCCATAGGTCGAAATAAATTATAAACAATGGAAAATTGAAAGTTCATTTTTCTCGAGTGCTAAGCAACATCATCGTGCAAAACGCATGGTGAGATATATTATAAAGTTGCCATTTTCATGACAGATTTTCTTCACTAGAGTTTGTAAATATACAACATTTGGATATTATTTAATGAATTTGTGTGGCTCTCGTTTCTAATAAGAAAAGCACGGTATAGTGAAAAAAAAAAAAAAAAGGTCTTTTTTTCTTTGAACTCGATTGTAAGAGCACATTGTGGCATTTAATGTTAAGAGATAGGGAGGTCACTCGGAGCCAATTCAACCATTAGAAGAGCTAGGTGATTGCTTAAGGCCTCCATACATTAAGGTTGTGTTTACTTTAATTGTAGGAATCAGAATAAAAATCGAAATGATCTGAAATTAGAATGATTTAGAATCAAAATGATGTATTGGAATCAGAATAAATTGTTTACTTCAATTGTAGAAATTAGAATCGAAATTAGCAGTATTCTCATTGAGCTATGTACTTTACTTTAGAACCGAAATGGATTAATTACAAGTTACAAAAATACCATTGATTAAAATTATGTACATCATAGGCATTATTTTGTAATTTAAAAAAAAAAAAATCTAACCATTGAGATTTTGCAAATTGTAAAGGAAGTATAATGTATCTTTTTGCAAATTGTGTTTAAGATGTGATGCCAACTTTTTGCCATATAACTCGTTATGATAAGATTGAAAAAAATGAATTTTTTTAACAATATAATTGTAAGCATATTGTGCATCTATATTGTATATCAAATCGTGAATTTTTTATATATATAAAATGTTATTTAAATTTGTTTTGCTTTTGTAAAGTATTTTTTTAATAAGGGTATAAAATATTTTTTTTTTCAATAAAACGTAATAAAATAAGTTTTTTTTTTTAATAAGGATATAAAAGTCGTTTTAATTTGAAAGAGAGAATGGGAATGGGAACCCTAAGTGGAGTGAAGGGAATAAGATTCCTTTTCTAGAACCCCGAATCCATGTGAGATTCACATTTCATTCTTATTACGAAATGATTTTTAGAGAAGTAAATTCCCCAATCCATAAATGAAACACACCCTAAGGCTTTTTTTTTTGTTCCCCACCTATATATATATATATATAGATAATGAAAATTAAATCTTAAAAGCTTCCTAAAATAACAATTCTCTTTTCTTCAAAAAAATAAAAAATAAAAATAATAACAAGTCTCCTAAAATTAAGGACACTAATGACCTTTTTTAAAATATATCAATTCCTTTATAAATCAACACCTTCATCCCTAATACTTATCATTTAGCATAGGAACGGTTAAGGAACAGTTGCTTTGAATTAGTCTGTTCCCCCAAACCAAACTGGTAGATCCATTTTCATCACAACACAGCCTATCAATTCCTCTAATGGCCACCCAAACCAAGCAACTTCATTTCCTTCTTGTTCCTCTAATGTCCCAAAGTCATATCATCCCCTTTTCAGAAATGGCCAAGGTCCCTTGCACACCACGGCATGGCCGTCACCATCGTCATGACACCCGTCAATGCACTCAGATACAACAACATCATTGACGATGCCAAGAATATGAACCTCAACGTCAATTTCATCTCCCTCGGATTTCCATGCAAAGAAGTTGGCTTACCTGATGGATGCGAAAACGTCGACTTACTCCCGTCTCAAGATTTGGCACCGAAATTTTTCGAAGCAAGTAATATGTTACAGAAGCCGCTGGAGAAATGGCTCGGAGAGTTGGAATCACTGCCTAATTGCATGATCTCTGATCACTGCTTCCCTTGGACATCAGATGTTGCTCGTCTGTTTAAACTACCGAGGTTTGTCATTCAAACGGTCTCCTGTTTTACCCTCTTGTGCTCTCACCACATTTATGACCTCAATATCATTGAGAGTATTACATCTCCGTTGGAGCCATTTTATATTCCTGACCTTCCTGATAAGATTGAGTTCACAGAAGCTCAGTTGCCTCTTACAAGATCAAACACTTTAGAATATATGGGAGAAAAATTGAAGAAGTACAGAGAATCTGACTCAATGGCAGACGGGATTTTGGTGAATAGCTTTAAAGAGCTAGAGCCAAAATACGTGGAAGGATACAAGAAAGCAATGAAGAATAAAACGCTGAACATTGGTCCGCTTTTTCTAGCTAACAGTATAAAGTCTGGAAAGGACAACAAGGCGTCAAATGATGAGCACAACTGCCTGAAGTGGCTTGATTCTAGAAAACCAAGCTCCGTACTTTATGTTTGCTTTGGTACCCTTTCTCACATCAAACCGCAGCAACTGATGGAGATTGGTCTGGGGTTGGAAGCATCGAATTGTTCATTCATTTGGACAATCAGGAAAGCTAATTTAACAGACCAACTTGAAGAGTTGTTGAATGAAGAAAAATTTGAAGAGAGAATCCAAGGCCGAGGTCTAATAGTTAAGGGCTGGGCACCACAGGTGTCTATATTGTCACATCCTTCTGTTGGTGGATTCTTGACACATTGTGGGTGGAACTCGGTCATGGAATCAGTAAGTGCTGGCAAGCCAATGATAACTTGGCCGATGTTTGCTGAGCAATTTTTTAATGAGAAGCTTATAGTTCACGTGTTGAAGATTGGCGTGAGAGTTGGAATCGAGGTGTCTGTGCGTTGGGCGGCGGAGCAAAAGGTCGATTTATTTGTGAAGAGGGAGGATATTAAGAAGGCCATAGAAAAGCTGATGATGGACGCAGGAAAAGAAGCAGAAGAGAGAAGAAAGAGAGTCAGAGAGCTAGCAGAATTGGCAAAAGCAGCTGTTCAAGAAGGAGGTTCCTCTTACTTGAATGTGCAATCGTTGATTCAATTTGTTAAGGCCAGTTAATTCAAGCTCTAGGATCACTTTCCTTGGCTTCGATTTCCGTAAGAAAATTTCATTTGTTTCGTATAAGAAGAAGGGTGGCTTATAGTTTAGTAAGTACGTATTAAACAATATGAGGTTCGGTTTCCCTAGTTTACACCCTAATAATTGTAAGCTTACATTCTGATGATTGTGAGTCGAGTTATTTCCTCTCTTGAATGTATTAAGTATGTATTTGTTTCCTTTTAGTTACAAAGACTAAATATGCTGTAAGATAATCTTGCGGTGCTTTATGATTTTTTTTTTAACAAATGATCACTTCTAAAAGGCACTCTCAAGTCCTGTGTCCTTTTATTTATTTAAGAAAGATCTTGCAACTGACGAGATGTGTACAGTTTAGTATAGTTTTGTTTTTGTTTTTTTTTTTTTTCCTTTAAGCTGACTCCAAACGAAAACACTACTTAGTTCAACTGAACATCTATTTTAATAAACGAAAAAAATCATTTTAGTCCCTAACTTTTAAAAAATAATTAAATTTTTAACTATATTTTGAAAAAAAATAAAATGAACCCCAACGTTTCAAAAAAATATCAAATTAGTCCGTTCTGTCAATCAACTGACAGTTAAACCTAATGAAAAATGTAAAAAAAAAACTCATTCACCCTTAGACTTAGTTAAAATTGATAGAAAAATCATCATACCCTTATCTATAATTAAATATTACAATAACATTTAATTACTAAATTACCCTTTACTAGTTTGATATGTAAATTTTGTGAAATTATAGTTTTGTCCTTGGACTCACTTTTTTTAGTATAGATTTTAAAATATCATTAAATATTAAATGTTATTGTAAAATAGAATAATAAATAAAATCATTCAATAATAAAAAATCACTACGTTATAGCAAAAGAGAAAAAAGAGCATAAAGAGATACGGTTCCATCTGTTGCGGCGAGAGAGACGACGTTGCAGTTGATGATGAAAGAGAGACACGGATGAGATTTCTAGGTTCGATGGAATTGAAGGGACGTGGGGATGATTTTTTTTTTTATATATATATAAATCATTTAATTTTTTATTTTTTTATTAATATTAAAAATTTTCAATTCTGTTAATGGTAAATATCATTTTTATTATTTTTAAATTAATTTTATATTTATTAAATATCTATTTTTTCATTTATTATTATTTTTAAATTTTTCTTAATTGTTTATTTTTAATTTTCCTTTTTTTTTTAATTTTTTTAAATTATTAGGTACGTGCACATGTCAAGATTTTGAGTTACGACTTGAAATGACAAAATTACCCCAGCACATCATGTCATTCTTTAGGTTTGACCAGTCAGTTAGCTAACAGAAGAGACTAATTTGATCACTTTTTCTAAACTGTTAGGGTTTATTTCATCATTTTCTAAAACATAGTTAAAAATTTGATCATTTCCCAAAAGTTAGAGACTAAAATGATTTTTCCTCTTTAATAAATAAGAGACAAGTATAGGCCATATAAAAAAGGGAAAACTCATTTTAGTCCTCAAAGTTTCAAAAAATATCAAGTTTTTAATACTCTTTTGGAAACAGTTATTTCATTCCTAATTTTTTCAAAACTCTTCAAAAACATTTAAATCGTTAGTCAACTGATGATCAATGGTGACTTTAGGTCATTTTTAACAACTTAAATTGAAAGATATTTTAGATAATTTAACTTGTAAATTCATTGTTTTTTAAAGATAATCTAGTAATTTATGTGAAACTAATAACCATCTAATGGTAAAAATTATTTTTTTTATGCAATTTGTTAATATTAACCGTCAGTTGACTAATGGTTTTAAACATTTTTGAAGAGTTTTTAAAAAGTTAGGGAAAAAAAAAAAAAAACTGTTTTTAAAAGAATTTTAAAACCTGACATTTTTCAAGAACTACAATAAAGTTTTTCGATACAAAAAATAAGAGACAACTTTGCACAAGATTTACTATGCCGTAGGTGAGAATCGGACCTCCAATCTTTTGAAGGATGAGAAAATCATTTGTAGGGCAATTATGAGAGTGATTAATATCTCCAACTTTACAAAAAAAAAAAAAATTGGGGCCATGATTAGTAACCAATCATGTAATTATACAAAATATGTGTAGTCATATGGCACATTTAAAAAAATTTCAACAACATTATAAAATATTTTCAAATGCCATATATGTTGTAATTCAGACTTCAATTAGAATGATTAGAGTTTTTACCAAATTCTTTAGACTCAAGAAAGAAGGCAGTATATGTCCTGTCATGGAATCATTTTCACATCAAAACTCTTAAAATCTAATAAAAAAGAAACAGACGTGAAAAGATTTTATTTATATTGAGTTTCTTACTTTAAAAATATATAATATATATATATATATGTTAATGATGAAATAGGATTAGAGATCCATTTTTTTTTGTCCACGACAAAACAATCCTAAATTTTACTAAATATTAAATAGGAACTTCAACCTTTGAATAATATGTTTTTGGTTCTACCACTGAATTTACTATCAATTAATTTGTTTGTATTTTTAAAGATAAAATTGACTGAAAACACATAATTTGGCTTTTATACCATTTTTATTAGTTATGTATTTTTATTAAATTGACAAAGCAACTAAAAATAAATAATTTAACAAACCTTAAACTAGTGAAAATTCATAATAAATATAATAAAAGAGTGATGTGAAAATAATTTTTTTTATTGTTTCAAAAATAACAATAGTGCTATTGAAATATTAATAAGCACAATCGTTTTGTTTTTAAAGTTGTGGTAATTAGATCTTGTTTAAAATAAAGTATAATAAAAAAATTTGTACTATGTAATATTAGGATAAAATTAAAAATATATTATTTTTGTGAGGAGGTATGAAAGTATTTTAAAAATGCTGACATGATATTAAGTGAAAATTTAAGATTTCCTAAATGTTGTTTGTTTTTTTCACTTAAAACTTAACAAGTATGAACTAGTTAAATTTTTTATTTATTTTTTTAAGTAATCAAACAATTTAAAAATATAAAAACTAAACAACAAAAAGAAAGAAAGTAAGAAATTAAGATTTTTCAAGTAATTCTAAATCACTAAATTACATTTAAAATATTTTCTTCTAAATCTTATTCTCCAAAGATAATATATTTTCATTTGATCACAATATTATATTGTACAATTTTTTTTTTTATTATAACCTAATCCTTATAATTAATAAAAAGGTAATTATCACAACACTTATTTTCCTTATAGAAAATAACTTGACAGCTGCACTTAGTCTTTAATACTTTAACACCATTTTGAACGTTAAGTTTGTTTTTTTTAAAAAAAAAAAAAAAAAAATCATTTCTACATCATTTTTTATTATATATAATTTCTACATCATTTTTTGTTATATATACCTTAATTATGAATAAAATCTTATCTTGTTAAATTATTTATTTTAATTGTTTGTATCACAACTAATAATAAAAAGGTTATCAAATTGATTAATTTCAAATAATTTATATTTGAAAAATAAACAAGTTACTTGTATATTCAAAGGTAGAAAAAAAAATAAACACATTATTTGTTCAAATTTAAATTCCCGCTCTTTGATAAAATTCATAATTGTTTAGTTTTTAGACCAAAAAAAAATGAACTTTTTATTATTAGTTGTTTTTTAAATTGTTTTACCACTGAAAAACTGAACAAATTAATAGATCTACTCTAGATTCATAACAAACAACTCTTTAGTAAATATTAAAATATAAAGTGTAGGGGAGAGAATTCTGGAGAGTAAAGATATAAATAAATTGATAATGAAGAGAGGTGAGAACAAAGGAGAAGAAATTCAATAAATGTATAGTTGGGATGTATAATATTATTCTTCTCTCTCTTTTGGGAAAATCATGCTAATATATGTTGTTGTTGTATAGATGGAATCAAGTGAACAAGATATAATATATATATGTATATATATTTAATATTATAGTAAATTTGATCCCTTAGAGAGGAGGATGACTCGAAATCTTAACCTTTAAGGTGTAAGTTGATACGTTACTACTAAACTAACCTCATCTTCTCATTAAGTGAACAAGATATAAACCAGTCAATTTGGATAAGTCTAGTGGAAATTGAAAGGTAAAAGCTCCTCCAAGCTGAAATACCCAAAACATTTTCTAATGGAATGCTATATCATAAGGTTGGAATAATGATATTCTACTTTCTCTTTTTCTAAAATCGTGCTAATATTGCTGCTGTAGAGTTGGAATCAAGTGAACAAGATGATAATTCCAGTCAATTTGGATAAGTCTCGTGGAAAAAGGAAGACACGTTTAAGACCAAAACGTTTCCTAATGAAATGCAACAAACATAAAGTTGGCAACGTGGCATGTATCTCTCTTCGGGAAAATGGTGCTTATTTCTGTTGTACAGATCAAATCAAGTGATTAACAAAATGATAAACTGGTCAATTTGGATTAGTCTCTTGTGGAAAAAGGAAAAACTCCAAGAAATAACCAAAATTTTTCCGAAGATATTGTTACGAAAACAAATGAGACGTCACACAGAACTGTGAAAAGAATATACAGGTACCATCCAACCGTAAATTCATGATATGGTGGTGGACTGTCAGAAACTATCCATATTTAATGCTTCCAGCAAGTATAATGCACCAAAGTGGGTGGACCAAGGAATTAAATTTCAGTAAATCTCCAAGACGAACATCAACTAAAACAACTACCAAATATCATAAGATTCCTAGTCGATTTTATACATTAATGCTCAGATTATCAACACTGCACTTATTAAATCAACCCTACTCGAAAGATCAAGGATGATCCTTTAAAGTTCTACTATCCTTATGAAATCTGAGATATTCGACCTTGGAAACTTCCTAGTTCAGATGTTATTGTGACAACAAGCAACACATTCTCGTAATGGGAAGATTACCATTCTGGCCCTATCAAGATGAGCGTACTACGGACGGGTTGTGGCATTTTTTAGACGGTCAGAACTTAGAAGTATGTATAATGATGTGTAGAGAGTTGCTGATTCTCTTTGATTGAAGACTAGTTGTAATAAATTGGAGCAACATTGCCAATATATAGGTTATTAGCTAATGGGAGTAATTACACCCACACTCCTAAGGTTTTGCTTAAAGACACTCAAATGGAAAGGTTTGATTTAGCTACACTTTCATTCCTAAATTTAATGGTTGATTTTATCTGAGTTGAGTTGACTTATGAAATATCAAGAATACCCTTGTACCATACAAAACTTTAAATTAAGCGAATTAAATCAAAAACAAATACAACAAAGCCACTTTTTGTCTCAACGCCAAAGCTCAGTGTAATTTCCTCTTAAAAAATAATATAATTATCAACGCAGATATTGAAGACAAGTGACAACGAAGATAACAAGATACAACAAAGCCACTTTTTTGTCATTTGCGTCCAGAGGCTCATGGGAGAGTATGCACTGAAGAAGATTGTTAAAAATTAGGAATATTATCAAAAGGCCCCTGAAAATCAAATTAATGTCAGTCAATCCCGACTTTTGAAACCATTAGTCAAAAAAACCTAAACATTAGTCCAAGAATGGTTTCCATCCAAAAATAAGTGGATTTGTCTCAAAACTTGGAATAGACCAAAATGTCCTTGTCGTATTTTGTTAAAAAATAAATAAAATAAAAAACTAAAATATATTAAAATTTAAAAATTTAAAAAATTTTAATTGAAGCCAAAAAAATCATTAAATAAAAAATTAGAAAAAAAAAAGTAAAAATTTGGGTTCAACCTAGATCTTCACTTTTCAATTAAATTAAATTCCAAAATATTCACCTTCCAATTATATTAAATTCCAAATATGAAAACTTAAAAATCAATAAAATAAATAGGGGTGGGCAAGTTCGGTTCAATTTTGGAGAAAATTGAACCGAACTGAAAAAAATCAGTTTTTGAAATTACAAACCAAACTGAACCAAATATAATACATAAACCGAACTGATCTAATTCGGTTCAGTTCGGGCCATTCAGTTTTGACCTGGACCCTTTATAAAATCTTAAATAATCACCAAGACACCAACCTACAGATTCCAACCACAATATTTACCCACAGATATTTACCCAAAAAACTATCACAATCATCAAACAACCCCACCTTTGTCAAAATCCCATGTCCCAACCACAAAATACAAATTCCAACAAAAAAAAAAAAAAAAAGCAAAGACTTACCCACATATTCCAACTTTCCAAGTTCCTAACCTTAATCGTCAAACAACCCTACCTTTATCAAATCCAACCATTAAAAAACCCCAATCGTCACTGACCCACCATCAAATCCTTCAAAACCAACACAAATCAAAGAGAACGGTTGGTGGTTTTGAGCGTGATGATAGGCAACAAAAAGAAAAAATGAAAAAAGAAAGAGAGGAGGAGAAGAGAAGAAGAGAAGAAGAGGACGAAGGTGACGGATAAAGGAGCGATAAATGGCGGAAGTGTGTTACAGTTCTAGTGAGAGTGAGATGGAAGTTGAGATGAGATAAGTTGAATGATGAGAGTTAGAGAGTGAGGTGAGAGTTGAGAGAGTTAGAAAGATAGTCAACTGAGAGGTAGTTGAGAGCTTTTATATTTAGGATTTTTTTATAATTCGATTTTCAGTTCGGTTCAGTTTTTTCAAGACTAAACCAAACTGAACCAAATATTTTTTGTTTTTTCAAACTAGAAACCAAACTGAACCAAAAATTGAAAGAAAAAAAAAAATCAATTTTTTCTGTTTGGTTCGGTTTTTTTGCTGACCCCTAAAAATAAATATGTGTATGTACTACTCATAAAAGTGCAAAAATATAAATTTACCTCATAATTGTAAAAATGAAATAGTTCAAAAAATATTAAAATAGAAGAAGATAAAAAATAATAATAATTTTAATAATTTTTTTAAAAACAAACAAACAAAGCATTACTATGCTTAACGTGAATTTTCCGGTAATTAACTCATTTGCTATTTGTAGGAAGAGTGTTCAATTAGACATGACTAGTTTATTTATTTATTTGAATAGATTTGACTTGTTCAATTGGTATGGTATTTTATACTTTTGGAGGTGAATCTACCTAACACCAAGATAAGAAAGAGTTTAATATTCTTATTATAGTAAGATGTAAGTCAATCAAATAGTGGATTACCATCAGTATGGTCTTATGATGAAGAACACTCATTCGATTTATCAATATTTTAAATTCAAGTTGTTTTATTAGACTACTTTTTTTGAAAAAAAAATTAGCGTTTTCATTTTAAGAAATATTTTGTTAGTTAATTGTGTTTTTTTTTTAAAAAAAAAAAGAAAAAAATAAAAAAAGATGACACTAATGGAGAGGTCTGGCGTGAGAGGTTGTGTGTTTAATTAACCGTGTTAAAAACCGTGTAAATACATGGTCGAATTTGCCCTTAATTAGATTATGCCCTGGGAAAAGGAAATGTCAAAGATAATTATCAGTAAAATAACAATATTCTCCAATACTAGCTTTTGATTTCCACACATAATCACAAACCATTAACTTTATTCTAAATCCAACAAATCAGGCAGTTTTGCCGGTTTGTCGAATCACGTGAACAACAACCCTAAATCTAGAAAACGGCTAGTCGACGTATGAAATGGCATCCTCATAAAAACTCCCTAGAATTAATCACGTTACGCATGGTTGATTAGTCAACGAAAAAACTCCCTAGTAGGTCAACCAATCATCATCACAGTTAGTAAACAAAGCAATCATCTGTTTTTTCGTTCCAGTGCAGGTTTCAGACTTGTTCAAAGTCAAGCTCCACTTATAAGACTTGGCCAATTGATTCTAATAGTGAAAGCCATTTACACTTGCATCCTTGGTTCATAAATTTACCAATATCTATTATATATTATGTCCACAACATCGCTCAATCATCACCTAGCTCTTCCATATCGCCATGGCGTGTACATCTAGAAAACCCCATTTTGTTTTGATGCCACTTATGGCTCAGGGCCACATGATCCCCATGATAGATATGGCCAGGCTTTTTGCAGAGAGAGGTGTGATTGTGAGCTTGGTTACTACTCCTCACAACGCTTCAAGATTCGAGACAACCATTCAGCGAGCAAAACAATCTGATCAGCTGCCCATTCAGATTGTAAAAATCCCATTTCCTTGCGACCAAGTAGGGCTCCCTGCAGGTTATGAGAATCTTGACACCCTCCCTTCACGAGACCTGTTGAAAAAATTCTATAATGCGCTTGACATGCTACAGAAACCATTGGAAGAGTTCATGGAAGAAGCAAAGCCACCTCCAAGCTGCATAATCTCGGACAAGTGTCTTTCTTGGACGTCCGAAATAGCCCGAAAGTTTAAGATTCCGAGGCTTGTTTTTCATGGAATGTGCTGCTTCTCGTTGTTGAGCTCTCATAATGTTATGTTTTATAATGCTCACAATTCGGTGGCTTCGGATTCTGAGCCCTTTTTGGTTCCAGGAATACCGCAAAGGATCGAGGTCACAAAGGCACAGCTTCCAGGATCATTTGTTAGTCTAGCTGATCTAGATGATGTCCGCAACAAGATGCGTGAGGCCGAATCATCTGCTTACGGTGTTGTGGTAAATAGTTTCGATGAATTGGAGCATGGTTGTGCTGAGGAGTACGAGAAAGCTATCGAGAAAAAAGTCTGGTGCATTGGTCCGGTTTCATTGTGCAACAAGAAGAACAATGACAAGTTTGAGAGAGGAAATAGAGCCTCCATTGACGAGAAAAGTTGCTTGGAATGGCTCAACTCGAAGAATGAACGGTCAGTAATATACGCTTGTCTTGGCAGTCTATGCCGTTTGGTTCCGGCACAATTGATTGAACTTGGGTTAGCCTTAGAAGCGTCAAACAAACCATTTATATGGGTGGTCAAAACGGAAGAAAACTCTTCTCCCGAGTTAGAAAAATGGCTTTCAGAGGCGAGATTCGAGGAAAGAATCAAAGGCAGGGGACTTCTGATAAAGGGATGGGCTCCACAAGTGTTTATTTTGTCTCACCCGGCACTTGGAGGGTTTTTGACCCACTGTGGCTGGAACTCAACTGTAGAAGCCGTGTGCGCTGGGCTGCCAATGCTAACGTGGCCCCTATTTGCTGAACAGTTCTTCAATGAAAAGCTGATTGTGGAGGTCCTAAAGATTGGAGTTCGAGTGGGCGTCGAGGTCACTGTGAGGTGGGGTGAGGAAGAGAGAGTTGGAGTTCTGGTGAAGAGAGATGAAATAGAGAAGGCTGTGAACATGCTGATGGATGGAGGAGAAGATGGTGAAAAGAGAAGAAAGAGAGCCAGAGAACTTCAAGTGAAAGCTGCAAGGGCCATGGAAAATGATGGATCTTCACATTTGAACATGTCAATCTTAATTCAAGATATAATGAAACAATTTACTTAAGATCATGAGGACCGAGACTTGATATTAGAGGAAATTTGGGAAATGAGCAAGGATTTTAAAGGTTCGTTCACTATCATGTTATATACCTTTATATTTAATGTGCTTCATATATACACAACATAAAGTGGTTTTTGTTACCAGATATTTTGACAGAATATATACAAATGATCTTCAGTTTGGTTCAAGCTAGCTAATTTATTATCCTTGCATAAGTGCCAGGTTATTATAAGAAACATTACTTAATATACGACGTACCCTTTCTGGCTTGGCAATTGTTTGATCCCTGAAAATTTGCATTAATTGCATGTCATGGTGTTTTTTTTTTTTTTTTTTTTGGAGAAGCATGTCATGGTGTTTTATTCCAGGAAATTAAGGCATGGAAAAAACAAGCAACATGTTGGGTAAATTTTAGTGCGGAGGATATTTAAATTACAACGCTGACTAGATGTTATGAGTTGTAGCCTCGCAGTGGATTTGGGTCCTACAATCTGAACACAATAACTGATATTAAAAATTGATTGACGATGAGAATGGGAACATATATATTTCTATGTTCAACATTGATTAGGCAACCACCTACGTAATATGTGCCGACATTTTCATAGTTAATTCGGCATTCTATAAACGTATGTTAATATTGTAATGAATTTTGTACTATTTCTTTTCAACTGATCTGCTCGCTCAAACGACTTGACGAGGTTTTGGTTGCTATTTTTTTAAGGAAAAATTGTACAAACATCCCCAGAATTAGATGAAGTTATATCAATATGAGAAGTTTGATCATGATTACAATAAATTATCTTGACCTTTCAAAAATATGACACAAACACTAAACATTAGTCAATTACTATTAAGTGCCAGTCAAATATATGAAATGATCAAAATATTCCATAATGTTTTTATTAATTTAAATAATAAACATATATTTTTAAATTTAAAATTAAAAAAAATTAAAAAAAAAAAAGATACGGATCTCCATCGAGTCTCCTCTACCGTTAGAGACTGATCTCCAACAATAGAGACCCGTTTTGCCTCCTTTGATGGAGTTCCGAAGATCTCTCATTGGGTGGAGATCCAATTTAGGATTGAATCTCCATTTGTTTAGAATAATTTTGTTATTTTATTAATATAATATTTAATATTTATGAATGAACCATTTTATCCTTGTTTAACGAAAAGTCTTTAATAGTCTTGTAACGATAGGGGTGTTTGTGTCATACTTTTGAAAGCTTAAGATAATTTATTGTAATTATGGTCAAATTTCTTATATTGATACAATTTCATCTAACCTCAAGGGCTTCGTGCAATTTCCCTTTTTAAAAAAAGAATAAATGAATTATAAAATTAGTTTAAGTGTATGCGTGTAATTGAAATTTTAATTAATTAAAAGGACTTTCGTGTCAAAAGAAAGAACTACAAATAATAAGATATAAATAATAATTTTTAAAAGATCTATATATATACAAAACAAAAATATTTCCTTTTAATATATATATAAATATATATATTAAAAGGAAATATTGTTGTTTTGTATATATATATATAGATATATATATATATATCAAGTGGTTAAGTGTCAAGTGGAACCAGCGTACCACCACCATACATATGAATAAGCCAGTGGTTAAGTGTGAAGTGGAACCAGCACCACCGTCATACATATGAATAAGCATCAAGTGGTAAAGTGTGAAGTGGAACCGGCGCACCACCACCATGCAGATGAATAGGCCAGCAGTCAAAGTAATATGACAATACGACATGTCCTTACTTTGTCCATTGATATTATACTGTAAGATTTTGCTTTAAATATTATCAAATAAATAATCATGATCAGAGCGCATTCTGATGAAGGATCAACCATGCAAATTAGTAGTGTTTCGTACTGTGATTTTTCTTTTCCTAATCTTTTTTAATTAGGGTAAAACTTCGATGATCTTATATTTTTTAGAGTAATAATACCGTTTATCTCAAGTTTTGTATTTGAACGGAAGTGACAATAACACCGTCCTATATAATTTAGTGACAGAGAATGCTCATTTAGTATGATAATATTTCAGATTGAAATTGTCTTTTAAAAAAATAATAATAAAAACTGAAGTGACAATTATATTGTACTAATTAACATGTAGATATACATTATTTATAACATCATTTCTTGTTATATATTAATGAGTAATGAGCATCCATTCATCCATTGAAACAACATAAGTTGGAATCAAGGTGGAATGTCTAACATTACTCTATATTAATATAATTAAATGACACTTCAATTCTTTTAAAATATTATAATTAATTTAAGGTTTGAAGAAAGAGATATGATTCAAACTCACGACTTTTTGGCGTGAGCATACTATTTTATTAACCTCATCTTATCAAATGACACTTCAATTGGAATATAAAAGTATAATATATAGTAATAATTCAAATTATTGAGCATTTAATTTGTTGGAGTAAAGTAGCATTAAATTCAAAGCAATTAATTTGTTTTGAAAATATGAACTGTGCACGTTGAGTAATTTAATCAGTGTGGAGTATGTGCATAGAAATGGTCATTTTGATCTATGAGTTCTAGTCTCTTCCAAGATCCTACAATTTAAGCTATTAGACTATTTTTGGTACATAGGAAATGGGATGGGAGTAGGATTTAATTTTTTCTATCCTCCCATATCTCACGTTTGGATCGCGTTTGAGGCAAGAAGGAAATGAGATTTTTCATTTTAGGCCCATCTTCATTTCTAGTCAACTTGGGAAATAGAAACCCAACCTCAACCCGTGGGTTTCCAATTTTCCAAGTTGAGTGAAATCATTTTTTTTTTTTTTTTGGTTTTAATTCATCCTCTCTCTCCACACAACTCTTTTTGCAACCCAAGCTCAATCGCTTATTCTCCCACCACTACCACAAGCCACCCTAAACAACCAACATCACCTACAATCCACAATCAATTGCAACAACAAACGCATCAATTGTAAGGAAAAAAAAAAAAAAATCAAATCAATCGCAATAGTTGTATGCATGACACCAATAACAGACCCATCAACCATCAACATCCATGATCACTGGTAAAAAAGAGAGATGGGGAGAGAAATAAGTGAAAACAATAGACCTGGGTCTCCACTTTCTTTGGCAACAGTGGCAATGAAAACAGAGCTTAACACAGTTGATTTTGGAGTGAGAGAGGACGGTGGCAAGAGAAACAAGTGAGAGCAACAGGTCTGGGTCTTCATTTTCTCCGACGATGGTGGCGATGAAAACGAAGCTTGATATAGTTGATACTGGAGTTAGTGAGGATGGTGGCAAGAGAAATAAGTGAGAGAGGAGCTCAATGGGGAGGGATCGAAAGACGGGGATGTTGGAGTTGGGTAGGGCGGTGAGGATAGTGGCCATCACTTTCTCAACGGCGGTATGGAGAAGAGAAATGAGAGAAGAAAAAAGAGAAGAGAGAGTTTTTTTAATTCTGAACAAAGAAGAGAGAGAGCAGCTGATTTTTTTTTTTAATATTGTTTTTTGCTTTTAATTATTTTTAATATTTTGATTTTAATATTAATATAATTTTAATCTAATCTCAAGTCCTATCAAACATAAGATAATAATTTTGTAATCTAATCTAATCTGATCTAATCCAATCAAATTCATTTTATTTCATTCCAATCTCGTATACCAAATGTAGCCTTAAGAATAAAAATGGGCTGATCAGCATGGCAACATGTTTCATGTTTAATAGTTGATTATGCAATCACATTACATATTTTTGCACCGCCACCATGCATGGTTGGTCGGCAAGTCAGCATTCTATAATTTGAACAGTTGATTATGTAATTTAAACAATCTAAACATGAGGGGTTGATCAGCATGGGAATATATATCATATTTTTGTATAGACACCATTGTTGGTTGGCAAGTCGGCATTCAACAGCCGCATGTTAATAAAATAAAGCTTTTCAATAAATTTGGTCAATGAGTGGACGAAATTTGCATTATATATATAATAGAGAGAATGCAAGTTTTGAAAATAGCCCTGAAGAACTTAAATGAGTTTTTTAGTATCTTTAGTGTTTGCAAACTATAGAGTTCTTAAACAAATTGAAGATCAAAAGATTAAAAAAAAAGAATACACAATTAGCAAATTATTATTTTTTACATTTAAAAAAAAAAAACTCATTTCGATTCTCAGTGACATTCTCAAAATTAACACTTTTTTGGTTCTATTCCATACAATTTTTACATTAGATTATTATATATCTTTAAAATGAAAAATTAAATTGTGAGATTAGTTAATTTATATGTGTGTAATTAAAATATTAATTAAAAGAATTTCATTCCCCATCAAAAGTAATAATTGAAAATAATGAAATACAAAGAAGTAATAACAGTGTCTAAAATAGTATTAAAAATAGTGCAAGTTTTATAACTAGTACCTAATTGTGAAAATGAGTTTTTAACAGTCAAATTAAATTAAGTGAACTGCTTATTATACTATTCATTTTAAAACTCTAAATAGAACGAAATGTACTCACGACTTCATGAAAATGAGTCTTTTTTATTTTTTAAATTAATCCACGACCCAAAGCAAAGAATTAGTTATGCAAATTGGGTGGAGGAGACAATCTCCTCCGCCCAAGTTAGGATTGAGGAGACAATCTCCACCATTGAAGGAGGAGATTGCATATGCTTTTCTGATAAAGCATATCTATCCATTGAAGGAGCTCATATGATCCATTGCCACTCTAGCAAATGTTTCTTTTTAATTTTTTAAAATTTTATTAGATTTCTTTTAATATTATATAATTAGTTAATGTGTTTGTTTCATATTAAAAGATAGTTTTGCCCTAAACACTTGAAAGTTAACATATTACATTAACGAGAAGTTATAATTGTGCAATTTTGATTAAAAATAAAATAAAATCATCTAACTGCAACTACACTTGGAACATTGATGTGTTGGCGCAATTAACCATTTAAAAAAAAAAAAAAAAACCCTACACCAACCAAAATCACCCACATCACACGTGGGACAAGTATTTAATTAATTTGGCAGATTCCCTCCCATGGCGTTACCTACTTTGATTTTGCATGAATTTGAAGTTTACAAACACCCCACTTTTTGTCCATCTAGATTAACATAAGTCATAGACAGACAATCATCAACAACAGAAAAACTACACATCGCCTAAGTCCAAAAATTCATAAGATATATCAAAGGTCAACTCGATTAAGTCGATGAACAACAGACAAAAAACAAATAGGATCAAATATTATAATTCACCGCATCTATGCATGCATTAATAACAACAATACGTTGTCGTTTTGATCACTCATAACTCTTTTCCTATGATACGCTCAGCTGGCTTTTCATAACCAATGACAAAGTTTGAGAGTACCCATGTCCATAAAATATAGATATTTACCTCCTAATCCATTTATACGTGCTCATAAATCCTTTCAATTGAAAAACAGTTTTTCCATTTAATATGAGTCTCTCTCTCTATTATTAGGGATAGAGTAAAATAGTATTGTATTGCTGTTCTATAAAGTCTTATCAAAATGATTTCGATAGATGTAATGTAATTGTTGTCGTAATTATATTTACAATATCAAAAAAAAAAAATCCAGAATTAAAATTTTTTTTTTTTTTTTTAAAAAGAAAAAACTCTTTTCTTATAGTAAGAATTAGTTTTCAAACCATATTTATAGTGACTGATTTAAGTCGAATTGTGATAGAATTTTAATTCACTTACTGATTGAGAAAATTAAATGGTTTGTCCCTCTCTTGTCATTCTTGGAACCAATCAGGTAATGACAAGTTGAACTGAAAGTCTTTAGTTTTACGTGACTTCATATGTACTTCTCAGGTTCCAACGAACGGCCATCTAAAAATCTGGTAAACCAAGGCCCTTTGGCGGTTTGTGTATCATGATGACAGTTGTTTTGGGAACCCACTTTGTTCCATACAACAGTTGCATGAAAATAGTACAACAACCTTTTCAACAATGACTATCTAGCTAATTTGTCTCTCTTTCTTTACAATGGTAATGGTGGTGACAGTACTCATGTGATTTAGAATCTGTGATTAAGCAAGAGCAAGAAAAAGAAAACAAAAGATAATTAAAAATGTTTAGGTTGCACAAAAGTAATAGGAACAGCAGCAGCTAAATCAGGGGAGAGGATTGATTTCAAGTTCTCTCAGTTTAAAGCTTTGCAGGTAATAATAACATTTCCCATGTAATCACTTTATGGTGATTAGTACTGTTTGTAGGGTTGTTAAGTTGACAATGTAGTTTGTGTTTTGTGGTGATTAACAGGTGCCAAAAGGGTGGGACAAATTGTTCGTGTCTATCATCGCTGTGGAGACTGGGAAAACTGTAGCTAAGTCAGGCAAGGCCGTTGTCCGAAATGGGACTTGTCAGTGGTCAGAGACTTTGTCAGAATCTATATGGATTTCTCAAGAGGAGTCTTCTATGGAACTGGAAGATTGTCTCTTCAAACTTGTGCTTTCCATGGTATGATATGTTGTTCTTCTTCAATTGAAGGAGATTTTGGCTTTTGAAAATTCCAGTTGGGCAGATTACAAATGGTGTTTTATTTTAAATAATGGTTGTGCATATGATAATGTTTCATTTACAGGGGTCAGCTAGATCTGGAATTCTTGGAGAGACAACGCTGAATATGACAGGTTACATGAGTTCAAGTGCTGTTGTTCCTGTTTCAATTCCATTGAAGAAATGTAACTATGGAACAATTTTACAAGTAAGAATTCTTTCATCTTTCATGCTTGAATTAATTAAGTACCTAAGATACTTTACTCATATTGCTTCATTTGCTATAAATTCAATATAAATTGAGATTTGAGTTTAGTTGTTTTTTAATTATTTACTCTTTAGTATGCTCCATTTTATTATGATCGCTACTCACTACTCATTAGAAAACCATTCAAAAAGGCTATACATGAATCCTACATATTATTGCATGTATGTTTTTTGTATACCTGATGTTCTTGTGACTGATTAATTGTAGTATTTTGTCTAAGACTTGGTATAGGTTATTTCACTCAATTCTGGCTTTAAAACTGTTTTGGTTTTCTGCCTGATTTGCAGGTCAAAATTCATTGCCTGACACCAAGACAAAAAAGGTTTGTTTTATATGCTGGAGTTCTTTATCAATATTGCTGTGAAAATATTACATTCTGTTTGAAGGGGATGATTTATTGCTCATTTTCAGGGAAGATGAATCAGAAGATCTGAATTCTCACAACGAAAATTATAATGCAAAGTCCAAGGACATGGACATTAGGTCGGATGAATCTGATAGTATATTGGCCAGTAGTGTTGGTTCATCCTCTGGTAAAGGAGAACCAGAGAGTAGGGTATGGTAACATCTTTCTCTAATATTTGGTTCCATCTATGCTTTGTTAAAACTGCAAGTTGTGTCATTTTTCGCTGCTGTTTGTTTTTCTTTTAGGTATTGGATAGATTGTAAATTTGTTATTTGAGTTGTTTTGCGTTAATTTTCCTAAACAATGACCACAAAGTAAGTGATTTGGAAAATGTTTGATCACCACTTTGATCATTAGGTCTAATTTGACATCTTGTTTTATTGTTAGTAATCAGACATTGGGGTTATACTCGTGTTGATCTATAATTTAAGGATATTTGAGCCACAGAATGTGGCAGTATAAGCATGATTGAGACTAGTTGCGGCAATGATATTTTTCCAAGTATCCTTTTATAGTCAAATGAACCAGAACCGACTGTCTCACTTAGACATGAAATAAAGGAAGCTCACTATGTATATAAAATTGTGTTGAGATTGCAATCAGAGTTTGACCCTGTCACAGCGAATAAAGTGATAGCTTTGCACCCTCCTAAAAATCTTTACAAACTTGTGAACTGGATGTGGAAATTTGTTCTTGTATTTGGATGCGCCCATTGCAGATTTATTCCTTGTGCTTGTCCAATAATTGATCGTTCTCTTAGAAAGTATTACAGACTTGTGTAATGAACTACTGATGTCAAGTTAGTGTCAAGCATTGTTTACTGGTCTATTTCTACTGCATTGTCAGTTGTTGACACAACCTTTAAATGATCATCCCCCATCCTGTAGATCTCATATGAAATTAATGTAACATATTTGTTTAATGAAGGGAACAAGTTTTCCTGCTTCGGGTTCACAAAACAGCTATGACTCAGCTGAGGATTCCATAGATGGGGCAAAATTTTCCTTGCTAAAGAACTTAAGTGGTGATAACGGAGACAACCTGATTGGGAAACCAGAATCAACCAGTTTCCGAAACAATGTACCTCAAGAAACACTTCATGTTGTCAAGGCTTCTGGATCATATCATTCCTCAAATAATTTAGAGAATACAGGTTCAGCCAGTTCTTCTGTGAACAATCAGCAACAGCTTGCTGCAGCCACCTATGGAATCAGAGCTTCTTCTAGAAGCATTCTGGAAGCTGCAGAGCCCACGATAGAGGAGCTTCGTGCAGAATCTAAAACGTGGGAGAGAAATTCCCAGAAGTTTATTCTTGATATGGATACACTAAGGAAAGAATTCACTGATCTGTCCAGAAAGCAAGCAAATTTGGAAACAGAGCTCTCAGCAGTATGCATGGAACGTGATGGGCTGAGAGATGAAGTCGAAAAGCTGAAGCTGCTGTTAGAGAAGTCAATGGTTAAGCCAACAACCTTGGAAGAATCAACATTCCAAGATAAAGGTGTGACACTTATTCAAAAGCAATTGGAAGATGAGATTAAGCTTCACAAAGAATCCAATGCTAATCTAGCTCTGCAGTTGAAGAAGAGTCAAGAATCAAACATTGAACTTGTCACAGTGCTCCAGGAGCTAGAAGAGACTATTGAAAAGCAGAAACTAGAGATAGAGAATCTTTCATCGCTACAGTCAAAATTCAGCCAAATGGAAAACTCTATCCAAACAAGCATTGAAGAAAACAAGAACTTGGTGCGCCAACTTCAGCAACTTCAGGAATCAGAAGAGGATTTGCAAGCCAAGGTGCAACTGCTGGAACAGGCCTTAGAGGAAAAAGAGCATAGCATAGAGAAGCAATTGAGTACGAACAAGCAAACCCTTTTGGAAGCTCAGACAGCGTACAAAGCCAAGTTATCTGCCAAAGATGATGAAATTGACAGTTTAAGAGCCAAGTTATCCGAGTCACATAATGAAAAATATTCAGTTGAAATTAAGTATGCTGATCTGCGAAGAGAAATTGAGGACCTGAAAGTGAAACTAGAGGAGCTAGAGAGGGATTGCACTGAGCTGACAGAAGAAAATCTTGATCTTTTGTTCAAGCTTAAGGAGATTAAGAGCAACTCCACAGGAGAACGTGCATCTTCGCTTCTTCCATCAAGTGACCTTTTAGAGAATTCTTCTTCAAGGTCTGAAGTGAGTGATCCTGAATCTGAAGTGCATAATCTTGAAGAGAAGCTAAAGAAGAAAGTGTCGAGGGAGATTGAAAACCATTATGATGTTCAGGTTCAACAACTTGAGATCATAAAAAATGAACTGGAAGTTAAAGTAAACGGACTGACTGAGGAATTGAGTCAGAAAGTATGTGAAATAGAAACACTTGAGGCTAAAATGCTGTCAAAAGAAGAGGAGACTAAATATCTTCATCATGGTCAAAGTGAATTGCAAGCTAAATTTGCTAGTCTTCAAGAAGAAAAAATCCTGCTAGAAGGAAACACGAAAATTGTCTCCAGGGAAAGAGATATTGCTACCAAGCGCTTGAATGATTTGCAAAATGATATAGTGGTGCTTACGAGCAGTATGGATTCCCGTGTGTTGACCAACATAACACTTGAAAGAAAATCTTTAGAGCTAGAAAGCGAAAAGCGTGAGCTGGAGCTTCATTTATCAGAAGTAGAACATGAAAATTCACACTTGTCAGATTGCATTTCTGTCTTGGAGGCTCAACTGAGGTCTGATGTGGAGGACAGGGAGTCAAGGGAACAGGAGCTTGAGAATTCCAATTCTCTTGCGATGAATCTCCAAGGTGAGGTTGCAAGATTAAGAAGTCAAATGGAGACTCAAAAAACAGATCTGATACAAAAGCTAGAGGAAATGCATAATCAGTGGTTAGAAGGAGAAGAAGAGTGTAAATATCTGAGAAGAGAACATTCACACTTACAAGATATTGCTAAGTGTCTTGTTGAAGAAAGAAGTTCAATAGAACAGTCAAATGAAGATCTGAGGAAGCAAAAGTTTGAATTGCAAGACCAATGTACCAACTTGGAGGCAAAACTAAGGGAGTCAAATGAAAGTCTTGCTAATTGTTCCGAAAAGGTTTCAGGTTTGGAAGAAAATCTTTCTTCACTTGTGGAAGACATTGCTTTAAAGGAGAGAAGCTTAACCTCACAGTTAGATGCACTTGCTGATGAAAATGGGAAACAAATGGAAAAACTTGTTCTGGCAGAAAGCTTGTTAAAGAGGAAGACAGTAGAAATCGAGAACCTTCAGCAAGAGAGAGGAAACCTCAGTCAGCAACTCTCTGCAATAAAAAGTGAAAGAGAGCGAATAGCTTCTGAAGCTGAGCATGAAATGTCCAGTTTACTTGCTGATAAAGCTAAACTGGAATGTGGTCTTGAAGAACTCCAGTCTAAAGTACTTGGTCTGATGGATGAGCTTGCCATTTCCAAGGAAGACCAAGAGATACTGATGTCCAGCCATGAAAAAGTGTTGAAGCTGTTAGAGACATGCCAATCAAATGAAGAGAAATGTAAGATCAATTTGAATGATCTTGAGCTAAAGCTTACAGTATGTGAATACGAGCGACAAAAACTCATGGAAGAATTTACTGGTGTGAAGGTTCAGCTATTGAGAATGGAGCAACTTGAAGATAAAATTTTCTCTCTGAAGAATGAGCTTGATGCAACCAAGTTGGAGAAAGATAAACTGAAGACTTCATTGAAAATTATCTCCGGGGAATGTGAAGATTTGAAGGTGCAAAAACTTTCATTTTTGAAGAAGATTGCTACCCTGCAGAAGGCTGCATCTGAACTAGAGGACTGCAAGCATAGCAAAGCTTTGTCAGAAGAAAAGCTTCTGCAGATGGAGGGTGATCTAATGGCCAAGCAGGCACTTTGTGCACAAAATATTGAACTTAAAAATGAGCTCTCCGTGATCAAAAGAGATAACAGTCAATTTCAGTGGAAGATACAACTACTTGAGGAGGAGAAAGATAAGTCTCTGTTGAGAGTTCAAGCACTTGAAGAAGAACTGAACTTGATAAAGGAAGAACGACAAAATCAGAAGGACTCCAGCAGTAAGAATTCTAATACTGGTCAACATCAAATAGAGGTCTGTATCTCTATCCATTTCACCTCCACACTCAATATATACTGCCACTATACAAACCACTTGTTCGGTTTTATTATAAGCATGTCAAATTCATGTTTTGATAATATGTAACTGCAAAATCAAATCTTTTTTCTAGAGAGTTTTTCTACTATTTGAGGGTCCTTTTACTTTCTTTTACTCCTGTTACAGGGTAACAATAGTCATGAGAGGCACCATAAAAGTTCAGTTACTGCTAGAGCTGATTCTGTCTCGAAGATTCAGTCGCTTGAGACTGAACTTACCAAACTAAGGGAAGCCAATAAGAAGTATAAAGTCCAACTCGACAGGTCAGTGCTAGGATACTTGTAGCTTAAGCTGATAAGTTAGATTAATTGGCAATGTTTAACTTTTGTTTACAATTTAAAGGAAAGGGATGCCTTTTTTTCTAATTAAACTTCATTCAGTTTAGCAGGATGGAAATGTTATTCTCTAAAAGTCATATGCTTTAATCTTTATGTTCTGTCATGGCATGATGGACTAGATACTAGAAACAACTACTGTTATTGATTTCAGCAGAAACCTCTAAAAATTTTACATTTGACAATTTTATTTATAAGTGCTAAAATACATATACTGAAACCAGGCTGCAGTCAGACAACAGCATATCTCAAAGACCAAACAAAATCATGAATGATTGAGTTAAGACTGTAAACCAAGAGAAAGCAACATTAACCATCCAAAGATTTTCTTTTGGACTTCAATGCTTACCTAATGTTGTTTTCTTTATTGATTTAATCTTTTGTACTGCTGCTGCCATGCAGGTTGCAGTCTGAGGGCCGAAATATTAATGCAAAAGCAAGAAAATCAAAAGGTGAAGGTGAAGTTGTGACGAAAGAAAGATTTGAGCGCACGAAATCATCACTAGAGACTGAGCTCAAAGACATTCGTGAGCGCTATCTTCAGATGAGCCTCAAATATGCAGAGGTAGAAGCTCAACGTGAGGAACTTGTCATGAAGCTAAAGATAGCTAAAAATGGGAAAAGGTGGTTTTCATAAGTTCAATGCATGTTCAAGCAATCCCATTTTTGCTCCAAGTGTCTTCAGGTAGTTCTTGCCAAGATTTGTTCAATGTTTTGAAGTTTCAATTTCCATTGATATTGAAAAATACAGAATTTTTCAGACCAGAGTAATAAAGAAATTACCCAACACTGTAAATTGTCAAATAATTGAGGTGAGCTGACAGAATGTATGAAAGTCAGATGACTGTGTGAAATGTGTGATTTTGATATGGAGACTTGTTACACTTACATACCATGAACATATATGAATCTGCTTTAGCTTTATAATCTGTCTGGAAAATTTTCAATGCAATTGAGTATAATAGTCCACAATTAGTCATTGATGGGAGGAAATGCATGCTGATCGGGGTGAAATATATATTTCACTTGTGTCTTTTGATATAATCATGTAAATTTTGAAAAAGTTTATCAAAAAATTCACATAATTTTTATAATGGACGCTTGAGAAATAGACAAATGCAAAACATAATAAAGCAAACATACAATACAAAAAATAAAAGAGATACAAGATTTTTATGTGATCTGACGATCATTGTGATCTCTACATCCATATAGAGCATCAATCTACTATCAAATCAAGCTCGACCTTGGCATAATTTTAACATCACGATAATGATTCGACCTTCACAATTTAACATAAATATCTCAATTTGGGAGGTAAGTTTATGATGAATTCCAATGTATAAGTTACTTAAAATTCAAAGAATATTTCAACTTAATTGTAAAATTGACTTCAACAACTAAAGCATACAAAGCCAGTAGCCTACTACGTTTGGTTCTTTTTGGTGTCAAATATAATTCTTTTAGACTCTGTTTGGCAAGTGAAATTATAATTGAATGAAATGAAATTGATTTAATTAGATTGAAATGAAAAATCATTGTCCCATGTTTAGTAGAACTTGGAATTTGATTAAAAATTATATCACATTATGTTTGGTGTAGGTTGAAATTGGATTGAAATAAAATTAATTTAAATACTTAAAATTAATATTTAAAAATATATATTTACAAAATTTGAAGAAAAAAAAAATGTTAATGGCCACAGGGTTCACTTTGTGTCTATGTACATTTATTTGCAAATTTAGATTTATTCGTGTAATTATGAAAGGCTAGAATTTATTTTCTTTCAATTACAACTTATTACAAAACTTCTACCAAAACTTATGTAATACTTGGATGAAATAATGAAAAGAGGAACCTTGTCAATCTAGTTAAAATTTGGTTTTTCCACAATTTGATTCAATTGACTGCTCATGAAAAAAAATAATAACAAGAATAAAAAAAATAAAAAATAAAAATAAAAAGAGCCATGTTTTTGGCACTGGTGGAGGAGGATTCAGAGTTAAACCAAGGACATTTAAATTGAAAAAAGAAAGTCCAGAATTGGGTTTTCAAACTGGATGCAATCCAACACCTGCAGAAGTTATGTTCCCAGTAGGGCACTCTTTGCAATCGATCTCACAACTACACAAGCAAGTGTAAAAGCAGAAACTGCATTGGAAACATTGTGCAGTACTGGGAAACATTGGAAAAACAGCTCAATGACCTCTTCCATCAACACCTTAAACCATCATCATCTTCCACCAAATCAACACCCAAAACAACACCCATGTCATCTTCCACCAAATCAACACCCAAATCATCTTCCACCAGCATCATCTTCCACCAAATCAACACAAAAAATCAACACCATCTCTGGTTCTGGGTCAAGAGAGAGTGAAACCACTTGTGAGATCCATCTCTCCTTTTCTTCTTCTCGACCTGATCCATCTCATCACCAATGGCCGACCAACTTATGATAACTCGCCGGTCCTTTCAGGTACTTCAATTTTCTGGGTTCCATCGATCCCAGAACTGTGTTCGACATAAAAAAAAAAAAAAAAATTGAACCCAAAAAAATTGAAGAACAAAAATCTAGAGCCAGAGAAGATGAAGGAGAGAGATAGATGGAAGAGAAGAGAAAAAACGAAAAAAGTGAGAGAGTCATTTCAGTCCCATCCAAACCCACCAATTAGAGGGGGAACAATGATTCACAGGATAATGGGAATGAAAAGAGGCTGGGATTGAGTTTTGAATCCATTCTCAAACTCCAAACGCCACCTTTGATGGGATTGAAAATTTTTAATCCCAATTCCATAATGTTCCGTGCACCAAACATACAGCTTCCAATGCCCATATACGTCATCGAATTTAGCTTTCATTTTGTTAATTTATTCCTTAGAATGTATCATCTCAACTACTAGCAAATAACAATTAATCCTCCAGCTTTTCCTTCTAAATATATCGTAAGCATATTCATATTTTAACATAATTTATTGTGATTTTCTTTAAAAACAAAATTGTCATTGTCAGGTTATGCATGACAAGGTACATTTATGCAATTTATGGATATTGAATCATACACCAGTGTTGTTACCTTTTCTTCACGAATATTCCCCAATTAGCTTTGCTTCAAAATCATAACTTAACCATTACTTGAATGTAATTGACGCATGACTCATCAAAGAGCCAAATTCTCATAAAAGGCCTTGCGTAATCAAAAAGAGTACCAATTCCTGTTTGAAAGAACAAAAGAATGATGCTGTTGCCTGTTGGTGTCATCAACAACTTGAAAATCCCATACGGGTAGGAAAATTTAGAGTACACTATAGAAAAAAGGCCTCCCTCTACGTTCTATATTAAATAAGAGTTAGGGAACCCTTTTTTTAAAAAAAAAAAATAAGTTAGGGAGCATTTTTTAGGGTATGCTATTCTGCAAATGACCATATATTGTATCACGTTAAACATTAAATCTTATAATTAACTTCACCCGGTAAAAAAGGTCTGGGTTAAGTGACCCACTCAGCCTCTAACCAACAAAATTAATAATTGTAACCTAATTAACAATCAAATTTGTCTATAGATATAATTTTTTTTTATTTGAACTTTAATCTAAATATAAACAAGTTTGTATCTACTATACTCAATAAAGTTTTGATTAAGAAAGAAATTAAATCTCAGTGGACAATATTTTCATTTTATTTTATATGTGACAAAATAAGATTGACAAGTAGATCTAATCAATAGACAAATTCTAGTCCATTCTTGATTGATGACTCTGCTTTCTACCTAGATATATTTATGTCTGCATATTACATCAACAGGAAGATCTTGGCATGATGGGAATATAAAAAATCTAGAGGCTAAAAAAGCGAAGAGAATGAGGAAGGTGTCATCATGTGTTGAACAAAGGAGGTGGCAAGCAATGGCATATCCCTTGGAAGATGCTACACTTACAACCTCCACATTTCTCTCTTTTCTACTTTTCTTTCTTTTTTTTCCCTTTAAACAAATTAAAGTGACCACAAACTTCGACTTAAGTCACCTCACCTTTTATTGCCCTCATGACCAAGAAACAGAAAGCCTATAACAACCCCTTCAAGCTTCATTATCAAACCCTCTCTCACAACTGCACCACCAACATATATCCCCTACCCCATGGCTTTGAAACTGCTCATAACCTTGAAGGGGTAGGGTAGGGGTGGTCATGGTGTAGTTTCATTTTTTAAGGTTTGTACTTTGACGTTTCCATCTTCCCTCTGTTCTTTTGTTTAAGAATTGTGGGAGTGATGTAGTGGAGATTGCTGAAACTGAATCGCCCTTGTTAAGGGCGGTTTCTCTTTAAAGGGCAACTTCGATCCTTTGGCATTTTCACCTTACTTGGAACCTCTCTTCGCGGTGTACATGTGATTTGAGCTCCCAGGAAAGCACCTCAAGGGCGAGTCAGATTATATCTTATCTTCTTCTTATTATATTTCATGTTTTCATGTATGATTTGATCAGTGCTAGTAGTGCTACTTAATAACATGCCACTATCTTTCTATATGTCAATTATCATGGAGGCCTCTGGCCAGTGTTCATATAATTGAAGTCCAGTTTGCATATGAGTAATGTTATCTTTATGCATCATATATTATTGCTCGAGCGATGATGAGTTTTTTTGTCAAATGAATCCACTTTGAATGGAAGTGCTTTTCCAGGTATATCAAAACATATATGTACTACCAGGGCCAAACTTACATTGCTTTCTGTTTTCCGTTTTTGTCGCTTTTTCTTCCTGTTGCTTGAATCATGAACATATGAGATTGTCATGTCTTTGAAAATAACTGTGACTGTAGGGTATAATTTAGTGTAATATTATAAGCTAAATAATCTTATAATATTTGTCCACTCACTTCTTCAATAGTAGATGAATTTCACATCAAAATGCATGTGACCCCAGAAAGTGTCTTTATAAGTGTGCTTTGGACAAATAAGATCACTTCATTTTTTTTTTTGAAAGAAATAAAAAAAGTTCCTTCGGAGACAGTGGATATGACTACATAAGTTTATTTTTAAAAGAAATAAAATATAGATTTTTAATTTTCTTCATAGGAGTCTGAATGGATCGAGTTAATTAATTTGTTGGATTAGTGGTTGGACATGGTGCCCAATCAGGCTGGAGGAGAAACTTAAAAAGTTTAGATACAAGTTACAGTAATTAAATATATAGGTCGCATTCGTCGACGATGTAACTTATGCTTTAATTGTTCATGACCAAGCTAGATCAAAAGCAATTATATCCGTGAGAAATACAAAGGATGTTTATATAATTTGGGAATTTAATTAGCTGTAGTTTTATATATATATATATAAAAACGGCAAATTTCATTTTCATCATCATATTTTGGGAAGTGACAATTTTTAACTATATGTTAAAAATGCATCAAATATTTCCTAAAGTTTTGAAAACATATCATATTAATCTCTTTTATGAGTCAACTGATGATCAAACAAAACGGACAATATGGTGGACAGGGTTCATTTTGTCATTTAGAATCGTAACCCAGCCAAAATTTTGACACATATATGATTTTGGTAATTTGGAAAAAAATAATAAAAAAGGAAAATCAAAATTTTTTAAAAAACAATTGTTGAGAAAAAAAAAAAAAAGTTGAAGGTATTCAACCTGAATCTAGATTTTCAACTTAAGTTTCGAGTTTTTAATTAATAAAAAACAAAAATAAAATAAAATAAAATAACTAAAACACAAGCACATTTAATTGTGCAATTACAACCACACGAACACATACATGGCCCCCATTGCCACCATCCTCTCCTTCTTCTTCTGCTTCTCCCCTTCCATGACTGTGGTCACCCTTCTCGCCCTCGGCAATGTGTCCCCTGACATCTTTCCTCCCTCCTATCCCTCCGTTCCATCTAGTACCACACTGGCTTCACATCTCCCTCCGTTCTTGATATTCAACGGCCACCATACTCTCTTCTTCTCCTCCTATTCTCTAGCAAAATTCATTTTCTCACAACATATCTCTAGGTTCAATCTAAGAACCCAAATAAAGAAGTTAAATTGTTGGTTAGAGAGACTTATTTGATGTGTTTTCAAAAGTTTGGAGAAATTTGAGATGTTTTCAAAATATAATTAAAACTTTGATATTTTCTCAAAATATAGAGACGAGAATGACATGTACTATAAAAATTAATACAAAAAACTACATTAAATTAATTTTTAAATATGTTCAATAGTTTATATGTAGATAATTAATACTATTAAAATATTATAAATAATTATAATATTTCTTTTTATTAATATTGAATTATTATAATTAATTAAATATTAGTTTTATATTATCAAACATTTAAAAAAAATCTTTAAAAAAAGCCCAATACGTAGTCTCACCAGGACTGTGCAAAGCACCAAGCACTGTGCATGGCCCACGAATGGGGTGGGTTTGTGTGCGATCTACGTGGGGTCAGTATTGACTTAAGTTGGTCCCGGTCCTTTGTCCAATATGCCAAACAAGTATCCAACGAACCTGTTAATGTAAGGGCTTTCTTTTTCCTTTTTTTTTTTTTTTTTTTTTTGGAATATCGAAATGAACAACTTGAACCAGAAGAGATTGGACACCGATGACATGACCCGGATAACAGCATCCATATAATAAGAAGTGATCTACACATAGATGGAAAAACGGCCCCCACACGAACATAAAAGAACAGCCCACATGTAAGTGATAAAGGCAACCACAAAATTATGGTGGAAGGTGTCGATCTTGGAACAAAGTGAGAAGTTGGGTTGGCAACACAATCGACCAATTAATATAAGTTGTAACTTATAAAATTAGTATCTGGATCACATTAATTGAATAAAATTATCACATCATAAATTGTAATTTAACTTAAAGTCCTCATGCCATTATTAAGTTGATAACATACACATGTTGGCTCTCGATTCTAGTCGTGACGGGTGATCCTCCAACTCTTCATCAATCTATATTTGACCCTAGTTGAGCATCTTAAAAATACAAGTGCCTAACCCATCTTTGACACTTGATGTTCAAAGCTTGCCATGACTTAACAATGAGATGCGATAATACAGGCTATGACTTTTTGACTTCATTGCAAAAATGTTTTTGATTTCTTTATTTACAGAGATATGCTTGCCTAACTTCACAAATTTATCATTAAAAAATTTTTGTCATATATTTATATTAATTTTGCCTTCACGAAATTGTGAACCTGATGACTTTTTTTGTCACGCTTTTACTTCGAAGATTACTTTGATTTGGCTCACGGACGGTAACTATACTAAACATACAAAACTGTGGCATGGAAATAATTTTTTTCTTTACTTTTAAATGATTTTCAATAAAAAAGAGGTTAGGCTAATTAGCTTTTTGTTTATTATTAGCATTAATTTTTAATTAAAAAAATCTATACAATATAGTGTTAAGATAGAGATTGGAAAAATAGTATCTTTTGGATGATAAATTTGTTAAGTGGAAAAGATAAACAACCTCTTAGTTTATATAAGTTGGTCCAAACTATACTAATTATTATATTAAAAGAAATTAAGATGGTTTAGTGGTATGTTCCTCACACCTATGCATTGAGGCATGAATTTAAGTCACATGTTTCTCTCAAATCCCAAATTATACCTAAAAAAATCATTCATCTCTGAATTTTATTCTTGATTAATATTATTTTTATTGATTTTTTTTTTATTTTTAATTGATTTTAGGGTCTAATGTGAGCTATATGATTGAACAATCTATTTTCTTTTTTCATTGATATGAAATCATATTAAAAAAAAAAAAGAAAAAAGCTACCCTTGATCTATTAGTTACGCACTATGGCTAATCGCTAGTCAACAATTTAAAAGAATACTTTGTGTAATAAAAATACATTTGGTTATCAAGTGCAATTTCACCTAATATTAGAGTTTTCAATTTTCCAAGAAAAAAAAAATGCAATTAAAATAAGAGTTTTACACTTCAATACATATGACAAGATATTTTTCTTTGATTTTGAAAATCTTCCCAAATCCTTTTCTCCTGACCTTTTCAATAACTGTCTTCCCAAATCTCTGTGTTTTATACAAATTCAATCATAAATAATGGTGTATTTGAGAGGTAGATGTTGCAGAAACATGTGCCTAGAGCGACAGAATAAATATAAGATTGTAGGTAGAAGAAGAAGAAAAAGAAGAAGAAGAAGAAGAAGGTGTATTCATAAAATTATTTTTACTTTGAAAAAAAATTTAACAAATTTATAAAATTATTTTTACTAATTTCCATTTCTTATAGTGGTGAAAATATATATATATATATATATATGCAGACATTGAGAAGTAGACGTAGTGGTGAAAATATTTTATCCAATTTAAAATACTTGGATGAATTTTGAACCAATTTTATCCAACTCAAAATAAGATGATCAAGCGAGAACAAGGCAAACATCATCAGCCCAAGTATTCATCAAACGAACCAAACGGCCCACTAAACTAACGCCAAAACCGAGTGACGATTATTTTGGTAATTCAGGTCCAATTTCGACACTCAAAATATATTTACGGATTCTGCCACTAGCCCCTTTCCAGTTGTTGTCAAGGCAAAGCTATCACACACAAATGATTTTTTCTCAGTTTGGTGAGTCCTCATATCGCTTCCCAATGACACCACCAAACCAAACCCTCTCTCTTCATTTTTCCTAAATTAACCCTAATCTCTCCAAATCCGATCCCCCGAATCTCAATCTCCAAACCTCCATTTCGCTTCCCAATTCAAAATGCTCCTTATCTAACATCACCATCCATGGTTCGTTTTCGAACCCTATATTTCAATTTTCTACTTTATTCTAACCTTTTTTTAATTTCGATTTTTTTTTTCTGTTTTTTATTCTCTTCATATGGCAGCGTTTTAGTTGATTTGATCCGAGAGTCATGAAGCGAGACCTGGATTTCGTTGGTTCGGAGCTGGCGAGTTCACTCGATGGAGCCTCCACTCAGTCTCCGACTCCGGTCGAGACTCAGTCTACTGATTGCGTTGACGATTTTCGCGAGAATTTCGGCAGTAAGCGATTTAGAGGTACTAAAGTGAATGGTTTTATTGTCTATACTCGTATGAGAAAGTCTCGGTCTCGTAATTTTGGTGAATTGTTGGTGAATAGTAGTGGCAAAATTGAGCAGGATCGTGATAATCGTGAGGTTAAAAATGTAATCTATGATAATCCGGATGAAATTTCAAATGTGAAGGTAGAAGATAGTCTAGTGGTCAATTCTGTTAATGAAGAGAGTCAGGCTATCGAAAATGTGATTCTGTTGGTTGAGAGTGGAAATGATAATGAATCTAACTGTAAGGAGGAGAGAATTTGTGATTTAGTGTCTGCTGCCAAGGGCCGGGGAAATAATTTGAAGAAAAAGGCTCTGAAGTGGCTTAAGCAATCATCATTGAAGCCAAAGATTGAGCCGGTGGAGGTTTTGGTGACTCAGTCTGAAAGTTTTAAAAGTGATGAGATGTCACTAATAGAAGTGGAGGCGATAGCTGAAGGAAGTGCGTTGACAAGTCCCAAAAGGAACTTGGAATTGAAAATGTCGAAGAAGATTGTACTCAATAAGAAACCCATGACTGTCACTGAGCTTTTCGAGACTGGTTTGCTTGATGGGATATCAGTTGTTTACATGGGTGGCATTAAGGTTGGTTTTGGTCACTCTAATCATTGTTGTATGTTTTGTCTTTTTGGCTTTTAGGCTTAACATTGGTGGTGCATTAGTTTCAGGCGTCTGGTCTCCGAGGCATAATAAGAGATGGTGGAATTTTGTGTTCTTGTTCTTTGTGCAATGGTTGCAGAGTGAGTATTCAGTAATTCTATAAAGTTGTTTAGCGTGCACAGTTTTTCATGAATTAGATCAATGCATTAATCTATTGCATTTTTTTTTTTGTTTTGTTAATTTAGGTTATTCCGCCATCCAAATTTGAGATTCATGCTTGTAAACAGTATAGACGTGCATCTCAATATATATGCTTTGAGAATGGTAAGAGTCTACTTGATGTGTTGAGGGCATGCCGAAGTGTTCCTCTGCCTATGTTGGAAGCAACACTTCACAATGCTCTTAGTTCTTTACCTGAAGAAAAATCATTCGCCTGTGTAAGATGCAAGGGTGAGTAGACCTCTTATTTACTTGCCTATCAAATCATTAGAATGTTTAATGGCTAGAAAGTTCTAACCATGATATTATAAGATTTGATTTTTCTTCTGATGTTCTTGCTGTTAAATGGTTTGTAGGAACATATCCGATTAGGTACGTTGGGAAAATAGGGCCTGGGCCTCTATGCAATTCTTGTTTTAAGTCTAAAAAATCTCAGGGCATCTTGACTTGCGTAACTGATGTAGAAGCCAGGTATAGCTTCTTAAAGAGTATATACGTCTCTTCTGTTAAGGTTTTTTAAAAACTTTATTTTTATTTTTTAAATAGGCATGTACTCAACCATTGTTGATTGTACATAACCTTTTTAAAATTAACGAATGCAAAAGTATATAGCCATGTTCTCTTTGGGTTCATGGAGTTGCCATGTTGAGCACTTTGTGTTTATAACAAAATACAGTTCTTATGTCCTCGTAGAATAGATTAGCCATTTCTCTGCTGCCAAAATATCTGCTGAGTTTTGTTGGCTAGTTGTAAACATATCCCTTCCTGCCTAAATTTTCTAGTTTTAGTACAGAATGCAACTTGCAGATGTAGTTTTCGCTGGTACAGTAGTATGTTCTATTATCAGCCCTATATGTTTTATATACTAGGCAGTGGTTATGTTTGATCTTATGAGTTGCAGAGGTAATGGGTTCAATCCATGTGTAATTTAAAGTGGAGAATGCAAATCATTCATGATGCTAGAGTTAATTCAGCAATGAATAAATTAAATCAATTGACTTGGGGTTTGACCATTTGACCAACACTATCTTATTGTGAAGTTTTCAGTGATTACATTTATTTATTTATTTTTATGTTTTTGCAAGAGAAGATTAACTCGAAGATTGACTTAATTAAGATGAATTTGAGTTACATAAAGATGTAAGTGCTAATGTGTTGACTTATGTGGCAATTCCTTGAAATTACTGAAAGAATATGAACTTTCAAATTACAACATAACTGCACTGGAGGTGGGCTTTTCAGTTAATGAAAGCAAATGGCGGGTGCAAGGACATGATTGAGATGTTTCCTTCTATTAGTTCTTATTTAAATTTCAATTCTGGCAATCCCTTGGTACCCTTTTCATATTCACATCCACCTACATATTTCAGGTCTCCAGAACCAGATATGGTCTCAGCATCCTCCAAAAGTGCCTCAATGTGCATCTCTCCACGGTTTAAGCGTCAAAGGAAGATAACCAGAAAGTTGGTATCTTTTACCTTTCAATTTGGTTTTTGATTTTTGCGTATCTCTGGCTAGAAAGTCTCATTTGACAAATAAAAGATATTAGTACTAAGTTCAGAAGCCATCATAAGTTCAGAATTATGATATGGCTCTCATATATGCTTCAATATACTCTATTTCAGGTTCTCCGAATCAGAAATGATGTCAAAATCATCACGCAAATGTGCTTCAATGTGTAATCTATTACAAAATATGAGTCCATTGGAGACAACAAGAAAGTTGGTACCCCTTCATGTCTTTTTACACACACTTACTTTTGTGTGTGTTGTTGGCGTGCGATGTCTCTTGCCTAAGATTTTGATTTCAAGTTTCCAAAAGTAACTTTTTTCTTTAAAAAAAAATTATTACAAATATAAAACCAACCCCTCCCTACCCTAGTGTGAGCGGGATTTGAACCTAGACCTTTTATACAACAACGAGATATCTTATCACCTTTAGTAACTAGTACCTCTAAGTATACAAGAGTGACTAATCTCTTTCGTTCCATTGAAAAACTTTGTAGGAGATACTAGGGTACACCTTTCTCCCATTTGGCTTTAGTTGGTCTATATAATTGGCTGGTGGACTGTAATTCTTTCTTATACGCATCCTTCTGTATTGGATACAGGTCATCAAGATCGGGTTTGATCAAAAGTTCATCTAGAAGTGCACCAGTGCGTATACCTCCTGAGAATAAGAGTCCATGGAAAAAGAGAAAAAAGTTGGTACCTTTTTATGTTGTGCCTTTGTTTGGTATATTACCTGTTTCTGGCTCAATTTTTTGCTTTTCAATTCAGCAATTACATTATCTCTTTAGTTCTGATATATTTTGGAGGACTTATGGATATAATATACTTGATATTTTCTATAAACGGGCTGATATTTTTATAAACGGTTTTTAGTTAGTGTATGGTGTTATTACCTATATATGAGTTACCTTTTCCATATAAGGTTCTGCATTTCTTTTCAGGTCAAAGAAAACATGTTTGCTGTCAAAACCCTTTAAAACTCCGTCAGTGCCTATCTCTTTCCCAAACAAGAGTCAGTGGAAGCTAACGATAAAGTTGGTATCATTTTAGCATAACTCTGGGTCTTGTTTTTTGGCGTTTAATTTCTGGAAAGTGACATCTTTTGTTCTTTATAATTCTATTATCCTCAGAGATCAGAGGTTGCATAAATTGGTTTTCGAGGAAGGTGGATTGCCTGATGGAACTGAAGTTGGGTACTATGCACGTGGACAGGTTGAACAAAATATCAGTAGTGCTTTTGTGTTTTTGCTTCTTATCATTATATAAAGTGATTGACTCTTACTGGACAGAAATTGCTTGGGGGATATAAGAGTGGCTCAGGAATAATTTGCTACTGCTGCAACCATGAGGTACTCTCTGTTGCTGCTGGAATTTTGTAGTTTCTGAGTCTTCAGTTGAATATTGACTTCATTGGAATTTAACATGTAGGTCAGCCCTTCACAATTTGAAGCTCATGCAGGTTGGGCTTCTCGCAAAAAACCGTAAGTTTTTTAATGTGTCTTTTTAAGCTTCCTAAATGATTTCTTTTCCGTTAAACATGTGTTCACTTTGTGATGGATTTTGTGTTTCTTTTCTGGCAGCTATGCAAATATTTACACGTCTAATGGAGTTTCTCTCCATGAATTGGCTATAATTCTCTCAAAAGGTCGTAAGTATTCTGCTAAGGATAATGATGACCTGTGCATCATTTGTGCAGATGGTGGCAATCTTGTGCTTTGTGATGGATGTCCAAGGGCCTTCCATAAAGGTGAAATTTATTATTATAAAGTAAATTTACTCTGCATTCTGTTTGATCATCCCATTTGGGGTAGACTCAGATCCTTTTCCAGCTAATTTAATTGTTCCAAAGCTAGGAATTCTTTTGTAAGTTGAAATATTGTTTATTTTCCTCTTCTTCCCTACCTAGTTTTATGGTTCAAGTTGTGGTTACTGGATCTATGTTTCAGTTAAGTTAATCCTGTTGCGTTGTCCAAAAATTTGTACATGTTTATGCTAAAGAATTTTGTTCAGGAAATGTTCTCTTAAGCACATTGGATATCTATTCTAGGCAGCAGAAAGATTTTGAACATTAACCGTACAGGTTTTGGGAGCAAGTGGACTCATGGAGTCATGGTATACACAACACTTGTTCACCAAGCTACCAGTATACAAACTATGGGATGGATGTCTACCTTTCAAACAATTTAGTGGAGCATCATTTGGTTTCCTTCTCTCCCTCTATCATTAGTGGGAGCCCAATCATTTAACTGATTTGGCATAATGTCATTAAGCATTTTCATAAGCCTACATAAAATATTCGAAAGTAAGATTTGTGATGTTTATAATTTTGTTTGTGATGACTCTGAGCCTACATGGAATAGTCAAAAGTAATATTTGTGATGACTCTAATATAGTTTCTGATACTCGATGCATTGTTCTTTATTTACAAAATCTGCCATCCTCGTTTCTCTCCTTCTCTGTCTCTACTGGTCTAGGTTTTCATTTGCTATATTATATGTCTGATTTATTTTAATGTTTTGTTGATACCAGTTTACCCTGTACTACCCTTATGGTACTTTGCTACTTTTCATTAATTTTTAAGAAAGACAAATGTGGAACTGCTTTCAATTGTTTTCCAATTTTCCTCAAGGACACCTAGATTTGTGTTCTGTTTTTGGTGTTCAACTGATTTGTAAGATTATCAAGCACTATTTGACTAACTCTCTGGATTATGATCTATCTGAGTTGATTTTGATGAGAAATTTTAGTGGTTGATGCAGAATGTGCATCTCTACCAAGTGTTCCTCGGGGTGATTGGTACTGCAAATACTGTCAGAATATGTTTGAGAGAGAAAATTTTTTGGCACATAATGCCAATGCTGTTGCAGCTGGAAGGGTTTCGGGAGTTGATCCTATAGAGCAGATAACCAGTAGATGCATTCGTATCGTCAAAAACATAGAAGCAGAGCTTAGTGGATGTGTGCTATGCAGGTGATGATTCCTTCTTGTCCTACTGAACTTTTCTGAAGCGTTTGACTTTCTTGTCTTTTTCTTGCAATTTGGACGAATTTATTGTAATAGACATTGTGCTTTTGTGCTACCATCTTATACTTGTTTGGTTATTTGGTTTAAGCCATAGCTTAATATATATATTTATCATTGTTTTATTCAGAGGTTGTGATTTTAGCAAATCAGGTTTTGGTCCACGCACTATTTTACTTTGTGATCAGGTATGCTGTCTAATTTGCATTTCATCTTGTCTCAATCTAGTTCTCTAGTGCTTCAAGGACAGACTGTCAGTATGAACTGGCAGTTTCTTCTTGCAATAGATCTAATGCCTATTCCTTCTTATTTCTCATTTTGTGCCAGTGCGAGAAAGAGTTTCATGTTGGCTGTTTGAAAAAGCATAAAATGGCAGATCTAAGGGTGTGTGCATAAATGATCCCTATCTTTACTTTTTACCTGGATTACAGTGACTATCACCTTTTTCCTGAACAATCAATGTGATTTTCCTTTATTGGATGAAAGTGTAAATGCAACTTATATTGCAGGAACTGCCCCAAGGGAAGTGGTTTTGTTGCATGGATTGCAGTAAGATCCATTCTGTTCTGCAGAATTTGCTGCTTCAGGAAGCTGAGCAGCTTCCAGATTCTCATTTGGATGCTATGAGGAAGAAGTATATAGAAAAAGGTTTACAGATTGTGAGTGATATTGATGTGAGATGGAGGCTTTTAAGTGGCAAAACCCTTACTCCAGAAACTCGGTTTTTGCTTTCACAAGCTGTTGCGATATTCCATGTAAGTACTGGAGATATGTTTAGGTCTTTCATTAAATGGCCATTAGTGGTTGCACTTTAACATAATAATGCCAACTACAAATCTGCAAGCTGGATATGACATTGTTCTTATCTTTGAATTTAGCTGTATATAATTATCTATTTGCTGATTATTTTATTTTATTTATTTTTATTGAGTTCAATATTTTATCTATTCTGTCTAGAGATAAGTGGGTGTTATTCCTTCAATGTAGAATATAAAACAAAAACACAATGAATAACTATCACATAGGAAAAACTATGCCTTCAATTGAACTGCCTCTACAGTTTATAGGAGAAAATTTTGCCTTCTTGAAGCACCTGTAGGAAGAGATCACTAACAATGCTGCACTCTGTTTTACACTCCGCTCAACATCCTGATATAAAGTACACTATTTTTATGTTTTTTTTCCCACCCCCTTGAAACAAGAAGAAAACTTGCTAGACAAAAATCATGTACAAAGATGAGGATAGCCAGCCCTAGCTTAGAAAAACTGCCGAGGGCAGCAGCAAAAGAATTGCAAAACCAAAAAGAGAGGTCTATCCAAAAAGCCGTCACAGAAAAGAAACCAATCAGCATACAGCCACCCCCCATAAAGAAGAAAGGAACTCCTTTGAATGCAGTGGTAACAGAAGCCCAAAGACACCCCGAAAATTAATTTTGTTGATATGAAGCTGTGGGGTACTGAAAAACAGCCACTGAAAGGTCTATCAATAAGATTTCCAACGTAGAAATCCCAGTCTTCCTGATATTACACTGGAATTAAGTTATTTAAACCCATATACACTGTATTGATTTATCAATGTCTTTTATGGGACTTGAATATGAAATTATTCGAAAGCATTTTTGACTGACTGTTTACAAGATCAATTAATCTATGCTCATGTTAGAGTTCAACGTGTGATATGGTTGTGAAAGTCAAAAAGCAACTACCTTAAACTCCTTAGTTTTAGAAGGGCAATTTGGCTTGACCCTAGTTTAGTGTCCCTATCTAGCTTTTAAATATCTTACTGCTTTGCAACCGTATTACACATTATAATGGTCAAGAAGAGATTTTCTTTTTGGAAAAAAGTGCTGGTTATATTAACCTAGAATAAAGTTAAATTTTAGTGAGTAGTCTTCACTCAGAAAGACCATTTCCGACAGGTGTGTGCCCCTTACATAGTCTCAAGTACTGTTTACTCTAGAAGCAAAGCTGAGTTTTCAAATGCTGAAATGGGTCACTTTTCCCTTTCTTAAAATTGATATACAGTTAGATCTCCTTTTGCCTTTAACACTTACAGTTATCAAAAAGCGTTATGGGAGTCGATTGCTACACTTTTTGTTATTAACTTATTATTATTATTGTTACTATTTGTATTTGTTATTATTATCTTCATATAATTATTATTATCCTTGTCATTGTCATTGTTATTGTTATTAACATTAGAAGATAAAAAACCTTACTACATAGGCCATCATAATTTTTTTTCAATGTTTGATATAATTAATTTTGGCATATGCATGCAAGAGTATGTGGGGAAATTTTGAAGTAGGTTTAAAGGGTTACATCATTCAACCCATATTTCTCTGATATACATGTTTCAGGATTGCTTTGATCCAATAGTTGATTCAATAAGTGGACGTGACCTAATTCCATCCATGGTCTATGGGTAAGCATAAGATTTGTTTTGGATTCTGGTCTTCAATTTTTAGCTCTTTTCTCTAGTAAAGTCACATATCTTTATATTTTACAGAAGGAACATGAGGGGCCAAGAATTTGGGGGAATGTACTGTGCTATACTGACTGTGAAGTAAGAAAGTGTTTGATAACGAAACTAAACCATGTGTATTCTATCTCCAAGATTGTTGAGAATAGTTCTTTTTTTTTGGCTCATTTTGCAGCTCATATGTTGTATCAGCTGGAATACTTAGAGTATTTGGACAAGAAATTGCAGAACTCCCTCTAGTTGCAACAAGTAAAATTAACCATGGAAAGGTGAGATTAATACCTAATCATTTTAATCAGGGGGAATTTGTGATTTTTACTCTCAAGGAGTTGATCTCCCTCTCAAATTTCTATCAGCTAGATGTGGCACAACATTGATTTACAGTTGTGTTTTGTATCTTAAACATCTAATAATTGGACTGCTGACCATGTAAGAGTTGTGCTTTTTGTTATAATCGCCATTTAGCTGTTATGTGTATTCCTAGGAACATTCTGACAAACTAAGATCTTCAGAATTCAATGTCAGAATAACTTATGGCTAATGAATTGATTGAAAGTATTGAATATGGACTGCAAGGTTTTTTATGCCCTTGTCAGTTGCACATAATTTAGAAATAAATTTGACAATTTCTGGCAGCAAGCTCAGGGTATTTACTATACTTGTAGATGATTTTGGGCCCGCCCGCTCATTCTTAGCATAGGAAACTATAATGGCCCTAGTATTCAACGATGTTATAATTCGTTGCGATGAGCACATAATATATTAATCTGTGGAACAGGGCTACTTCCAACTATTGTTTTCCTGCATTGAGAAGCTGCTGGCGTTCTTGAATGTGAAGAGCATTGTCCTCCCAGCTGCTGAAGAAGCAGAATCCATATGGACTGATAAATTCGGTTTTAAGAAGATAAATCCTGACCAGGTATGTCAAAATTGTCTTACATGTGCTTCTTCTGTTACTTATGCATCATTTATCGCCATGACATGGAAATTACTTGTGCTTCAGCTTAGCATATACAGAAAAAGCTGCTCCCAGATGGTAACCTTCAAAGGAACATCTATGCTACAGAAAGAGGTTCCTGCCTGTCGTATTGTTAATAGTAGTCCAGAATCAACAGAATGCATTAGTGGAGTGGAAGTAGAATGAACGCCCGAGACTTGGGTAAAGGGAGGCTGATCACCTTGTAGTTTTTGAATGCATGTATATGAACTCGGATGTTGAAGTAGTACATAAATGTAAAAGTTAATTTTCGTTTAGTGGATCTACCGATGTAGAGAGATACTTGCGTCCTGTTGTGCTTGTAGCTTCTCGAGGGATTTTCATAGATTTTCGTCAAAATTTTACTATTGAAATGTCTTTGTTCTTTATAGCCAGACCTGTATAATTGTGGCGGCGGTTGCATTTGTAGATGGTCTATAAAGATGCTAATTCTAGATTGCCTTGCACTCATCAAAAAAATTGAAAAAAAATAAAATAAACTAGTGGCCATAAATTTTTTGCTGTTGAATATCAGAGCAATTTATTTTTTTTGAGAAAATATCAGAGCAATTTGCATGCAAAGACTTCTAGTTTCCGAAGTGAACGTTCTATTTTGAAGGATGCTGAATTCTGATTGAAAACTACCCTCTAAATTATGATGCTTATTAATTTTAACTTATTTTGAAGGGATGAAAGTGAATGCCCTATTCTGTAAATCAAAAAAGGTAAAATAATGTTTAGATTTTCTACAAAGAAACATGGGCGGTGCCATTACTGTGAAGCAAACGATGCAATCTTGTGATGCAATGAATGAAGAAAGCAAAGTTGTTCGTTTCTTTAATAAGCAGAAACGGCATTCAGCAAGACCCGCTGGACCATAATTGTCTTAAAATAGCTAATAAGTACGCGGGAAGCAATTACAACATGAATAATTTCTCTGCTTTCATAATTAACACTCTCTCTACAATGGTCAAGATCTTCCCAGCTAAAACACATGCACACTTCCAGTCTACTGCTTTCATCATGACAACAATCACCTCTCTTTCTCTCTCTGGCTTAGCGTATGTGTTTTCCAAACTTTGATGCTGCCCATCTCTCTTTTCTTACCAACATTACGTTTAAAGGAGAAACAGCAATCAAAACATCACATTAAGGCCCGAACATTTCTTACCTCCCACGACAATCATCGCTCACAATAAAAGACTGCCTCACTCCCACTCTTGTTTAGCTCAAAAATAACATAACAAACACGAAACCATTAGCCATGAATATCAAAAACACCTCCTTTTGGTTTGTTGCACTTGCCATTTCATTATTTTCCATCATAGTTGCCCTCAACTCCATTCCTCCTTCCTCCATAACCTCAAATGTGGCCATCAGTACTCGAAAGAGCTTTCAACTTTCTGTTCTTAAAAGGGTTTTAAAGCAAAGTGGTCTTGAGGACCTCCTGTTGCTCGTGACCAGGATTGTGTATAGACATCATCATCATCATCACAGAAGGAGACATAAGGTGGGATGTAACAAGAATAGATGGAGGTTTATGCTCATAGCACATTACAAGAGGCTCATATACCATTACAGAATTCCTCTCATATTGACTGTTGACACGAAGGGTTGTGCAAATTTTACGAGTGTTCAAAAGGCGGTAGATGCTGTTCCTGATTTTACACCTTCTAAGACCCTCATCATTATTGATACTGGTACTTACAGGTGATTATTTTTTCACAATGTTTTGATATTCAACAAGTTTCCTTGTTTCTTCATTGGATTTGGTTTGACCTCATCACATGCAAAAACTACTCATAAATTTTCCATCAAACATGTGTAAAACTAAAAATGGAATTCTCAATGTATTGCATTTGTTTGATATGTTACATGCACATTATAATTAGACCAAAGAACCTGGTAATGGCAGGGAGAAGGTGGTAGTTCACGCTAACAAGACAAATTTGATATTCCAAGGTCGAGGTTATCATAACACTATCATTGCATGGAATGACACTGCAAATTCCACTGGAGGAACTTCCTATAGCTCTTCTGTTGCTATATTTGCTCTAAACTTCACAGCTTACAATGTGAGCTTTAAGGTAATAATGTGCGTAGATAATTATTATTCAAATAGTAATGTTAAATAGCAGTCTGAGGTGGGTTTTTGGCGATGTTTTATTCCCTTATAATTAGTGAATGTTCTTTTTTTTTTTTTTTTTTACTCTTTCGATTGTTTTTGGGGTCTCTCTGGTGGGATACTTAAAAAAGAATACAGCTCCAGCACCATCACCAGGTGAGGTTGGAGGGCAAGCAGTGGCACTGAGAATAGGAGGTGATCAAGCTGCATTTTATGGATGTGGATTTTACGGAGCCCAAGACACGCTTCATGATGATCGTGGCAGGCATTATTTTAAAGAATGTTTCATACAAGGATCCATCGATTTCATTTTTGGAAATGCTAGATCACTCTATGAGGTATTATAGCATTCATTATAACACCAGACTTGGCTTGTGTTTCAAGCATTCTTTTATAACATTTATATATAAAATTTATACAAATAGAAACTTCTTTCAAATCTTTAATTAAATATTTGGTCAAACACTTTGCCAGAAAGAAATACAGTTATATATATATATATATAAGTTTTTCAATATCTTCTAGACGTAATAATTGACAAAGTAGTAGTTGTGATGGGCAGGACTGCAGACTAAATTCGATAGCAGAGAGAGTGCCAGACGAGGTCAGTGGGGCGATCACAGCTCAAGGGAGGCAATCAGCGACCGAACAAACAGGGTTTTCTTTTGTGAATTGCATAATTGATGGAACAGGAAGAGTGTGGCTTGGACGAGCTTGGGGAGTCTATGCCACTGTTATGTTCTCCAAAACATACATGTCTGATGTTGTTTCTCCTGATGGCTGGAATGATTGGAGAGACCCCTCTAGAGACCAGTATATACATCACCTTTCCTATCTACCTTTAGATCTAACGGTTTAGAGTTAACATCCGGATGTTTGATAAGTGTAGATGTCCATATCTAAAAATAATTAATTGATATATGTTTGAAATATATTTTTGGATCACTTATCAATCAAAAGATTTTCATTATTGATCAATTTTTGTTTATATATTAATTGCAGGACGGTGTTGTTTGGAGAGTATGAGTGTTTGGGAGATGGAGCAAATTACACATCTCGAGTGTCATATGGAAAGCAGCTGAAGCAATATGAAGCAGCTCCATACATGGACATTTCATACATTGATGGAAATGAATGGCTTCAACATCAAAACCTTCTGTTTGTTTCTCCTTCTCAGGCCGATGATGACACACAAATAGAATTCATTCAGAGCTGCTGATAATATAATATAAGCTATGCATGCATGCAGAGCTTATATAATTCAAGTGATTTATAATGATAAAATAGCTGTTATTATTAGGGAGGATTATATTATATCATAGATATCCTCTAGAATTTTACTATCACATCCACATGGAAGAGATTATGTTACTCGGGAGAAATTATTATATTTGTATAGTTATAATAATCGTAATAATGGGATTTTCGAATTGTTTGTTGGAATTATTTTCAAAATAATGCATCTACCACATTATATGATTTAATGTGGTGATCTAATGAGAGCCTTTGATTTGATCAGAAGGTGTGATCACATGGTTTGACTTTTTCGTAAGGGTTAATTGCAATAACTTACCTAAATGCTTTTCAATATGGCTCAATATTCAACAAATCCTTTTAATTACTACAAGCCCCAATTCCGTTAGTCAATCTTGCTTAAATATAACGGTTGACTAGAGAATTGGGATAAAATGGTTATTGTAATATATTTAAAATCATGAAATAACAAATTTAACATTTAAAAAATTAAAATTAAAAAATTAAAATAAATTCAAAAGTAAAAATGTATCTCCACTGTCCATCTGAAAGATGGATGGTGAATTTTTTTTTTTTTTTTTAACACGAAAAATAAATTAAAACATTTTTTTACAATTTTTTTCAAAAAAGAACAATTAACGCTTCGAAAAAAAAAAATTAAAACCAAAAATAAAGATAAAAAACACAAACCAAAGATGGATCTCCATATCCATATTTGGAAATTCCTTTCTCTATCATCGACTACGGCGATGGAGTTATGGGTCTTTACCGTCGACATCCATCGTTGGCGATGGAAACCCATCTCCGTCGTCTTTGTTGCACGATGGAGACGACGGATGTTTGGTTGAAGATCAACCAGATGAAGAGTCTAAACAAACTTCGAAGTTGAAACTGAGAGAGAGAGAGAGAGAGAGAGAGAGAGACTTTTATGGGTTGGATGGCTGGTGGTTATGGTTAGGTTGATGGGTTGAGGCCGGGTTGCTAGGTGGTTATGGTTATAGTTAAGTTGCTAGGTTGAGGTTGGGTTGCTGAGAGAGAAGAGGCGTCTGGGTTCATTCGAAGATGGTTGGGTTTTTTCTGGTGATGGTAGGTTTTGTTGATGAAGCGTCTGGGTCTTATTAATGAAGTTGGTGGATATCATTATTTGGTTGCTGGTGATAATGATGGATTTTGTTGATGATGGCAATGAATCTGTTGATGGTAGGTATTTTTTATGACCTTTAGGTTTTGTTGATGAGAAAGGAGACGAAGTTGATGGTGGTTATTGTTGATGATTTGGTGTTTGAAGAATATGGAGAAGTAGATCAGAGGTGATGAATTTGAGGAAGTTGAAGTTAAAGTTTGTTCATATATTTTTATTATAAGTTTATTATTATTTAATTATTATTTTATAATTTAAGTTTGATTATTTTAATGGTAAAAGGCAATTAAGACTTATAAAACCAATTGAAAGGGTATTTTTGACTTTTTCACATCCAATCTTAGTCATATGTTAAAATAAATGGACTTTGACTGTTCAGATGGGTGGCTATAGCTATTAATGCAATTAGTTGAATATTAAACTTTTATTGAAAACCTTCGGGTAAATTATTGCAATTAACCATTTATGCAAAGATGTGACTTTTATGGAATGGTGGAATTTGAATAGTAAGATCATATGTGAAAGTTGTAATATTGATCCAATGGCTAGATACAAATTCATTTGAATTGAAAAGTCATGATAGAAGGTTGTAACTTATTGTTAATAGGTGCGATTCACATTATAAATACCCACCATCACCATTCATAATAGACACCACAACAATTCAATCAGCCAAAGTTGTTGTGACTTTGGCAATTTGCTCTCTTCCCCTCATTTTCTCTTTGTCTTCAAATAACTTAAGCTTTGTTTTATTCTTTTATTGCATAAAAAAAATTCAATATTCCATTAACTACAATGAAAAAATGTTGTATCTGGATGAGTTTGTTATTGACGGTGCTCGTGATTTAAATTGTTAGTGCACAACGATATTAAACACTCAGTTTCATTATATCCTAGAAGTTTATTTGCTTAACCCGATGCATCACTTGATTAGGGGTATAAATAGTGTCTTAAAGTTAGTGACTTCGGTGATGTGCCTTGAAGCCATCAAACCAGCACTACAGTTATTTCTGTTTTACAGATTTTCATTAGATGCGAAAGAATGTTTAATGAAGGTGTACGATTTATTTCAGCAACTCAACCAGTCTGGGTGTGAGATACACACGATTCTTGAATTTCTCTCCAACACTGTTAATGGGCATATGCTTCATGTACTACATATGTCTTCTAGTAGGTAGGGACGGGAGCACGGATTATTTCTCTGAAATTCGACTTCCAAATATCATCCTTGAAATTTTTTAGGATGATATTTTTGCTATTATAAGAATTCAATCTCAAACCTCCATTCTTTTACTTGCTCCGACTTTCAAAATTTCCTTCAAATCAACATTTGTTGTTCAAATCATAGGTCTTTCATTATTAAAAAAGAGTAGCTCCTAAAAAATTATATATGCATCCAATTTTAATATGTCCACCCATCAAATTTTTTTAAGAAACATAATGCATCTATTACCAATAAATCCTTTGTTTTGCTTTTGATTAAATACTATAAATTAAAAAATTTAAAATAATTAAAGTAAAAATAAAATAAATAAGAAGTATGAGATGAGGTGCAAACCCTTTCAAATCTAGGAGAAGAACGCTTTTTTATTTTTATTTTTATTTTTTTAAAGCTTGTTTTTCTACAATTAAATCTTGTTTTTTTAAAGCTTCTTTTTTTTTTTTTATAACAGTCTTCTAACAATCTTAAATTTAAATAATCACATTATGAAATTTTACCTAATAAACAGTTAATATCTTAATAAAAAGTTAATTAATATTTAATGTTGTTAAAATGCTCAAAATTTTAAAAATTGTAAGAATATAATGTAATATATGAAAATTATTTACAATGTTTTTCTTAAAGATTTTAATTTTAGCGTGTAAAGCTACTCGTAAAGTAGGCCATAAGTAGGCCCAAAGTCTGTCTCTGTGATGTGCATATGACAAAGATTGTAACAGAAGGCCTCTCGTTGTTTGCCCTTTCATTCGTGAAAAAGCAACTTTTAAAAATTCTAAAATTTTGCAACAAGAATGGCTGAAAATCAAACACAAAGCAACATGAAGTTCCATTTATTTATTTTTATTTTGTTCTTCTTGGTCGTTCAGGAAACAAATTCGAAACTACTTTTGGAACTCTAAAACAGTGTAGAAATAATCAATATAGATGGCTCGGAAATTGGGGAAACCAGCAGCTAGACCAAGCTGCTTGAACTCTTCTTCGGTCCTGTGCTTGCCTTTGGCTCTATAGATTGTCATTACAAATATGTCTCCTTCTAAAAGGGCCCGCGTCCGATGGCTGTCATCTGACTCATTAGGCAACACTGGTTCACAAGCTATCAGTTTCCCTCCTGCGGGCAGTGCCTTGCAACAATTCTCCATTATCAGCTTGCATTCATCATCAGTCCATGTTGTCAAAATCCACTGCATGCTCAATTTACAGATATATTATCATAACCAAGTTCAAGTAGTAAAACTATCAAAATAATTCATAAACAATATAAGTTGATTTATATCTTATTAAATTCAAGGATCAAAGTTACACCAAGTTTTAACTCAAGAAAATTTTATTTATTTTCTTGTACTCAGGCTAGTAAAACAAAAACAATATCGTGATATCCGTGGTTATAAATAATGACAGGCAACAGCTAAAGTAGCTTTTCTAGATTCAACGTATAGAGTCATCGTTGTGAGTTCGGCTAATGCGACATAATAGTTGTTAAAGCATACATAATTAATAAAACCTAATTGACCACAACGCAGAATTTTTAACCCATGAAAGGGACTCAAATTTTTGTCCCATTTGGATAGGAAGAACCGGTGGGCAGTCAAACCATGTGGTCTGTTTTAGACCACAATTGAATCGCAGCATGTGAGTTTGGAGAGTGTACCTAATAATTCTGAGCGACCTTTTTTCTTTTTTAACTTGTTTAATTAAGAACAAGAAAAGGCCACTCAAGATTGGTTGGCTAGCATAACAATGGAAGACGTACAATCTCACTTTCAAACAGTAACACAAACAATAAATCAATAAGTACACTCTCAATACGACACCCGTGACAACATATTAGATTATCTAGAGAATGGAATCTTTTGTGGGCCAATGAAACAATGTCTTGTAAATGAGAGACAAGGACAGGAACAAATTTCGGGTATGATTATATGTGCACATCTATAGATATATTAATATATATAAAAATCATTTTAATTCAGTTGAAAATTAAATTACTATACAAAAAGATGCTCTAGTTCCTCCGTTTGGATTCACTGTCTCGTTTAATTGATATTTGGAAACATCCTGGGTAATGATAAGAGTTGAGAAACTACAAACAACATTGCCACTAGTGACAAAATGATAAAATTCATTGGCGATAAATGATAAGATCATCAGACTTTTATTTTTATCTTTGAAGTTGAATATATGATAAAGACTCCTGGATGGCCCATTAGAACAACTGTTTCTCCAATCCAAAAAATCCAATTACCCAGATGATGGTGACTCGTTAATTAAGGAAAATAATAGTGAGAGAGAAAGTTCACATTCATCGCACCTTCATGAAGATCGCATCACCAGCTGGAATAGACTTGAACATGTCACCTCCGACGTGCGTCACGCCTACATTAACCATCACATTTCATCGATACTTTTTACAGAACACGTGTGTTTACTGTTTACTATATCACAATATAACATCTTAAAATTTTATTTGATTTGAGATATGATAATTACGGTTGTTAACTCACCCGGAATGATTGGTGCTTTGGCAACAACCTCAGGCAAGTCAAAGTTGATCCCGTCACGTACATTGGGGTGTTTCTGTAATATCATCCTCAGACAATCACCTGCACTCCCACCCACGTCAACCAACCGCTCCACCCCTTCAAACCCATCGTAGCCGTCCAATATGGCTTTCATGAACGGCACTGATACTCCCGACATGGCCTTTTGCATCAACCCGTTCATTTCCGGTCGCTTTCCATAATAACTATAGGCCGGCTCACCGTTGGCCTTCACGAACGGCTCCGATGTCGTGTCCAGAACCGCCTCGTGAGCCAACGGCCACGCTTTCATCAACGCCTCCTGTAGATAAAAATATCAATGTGACGTGTAACTAATCATATTTAATAAAATTTAGAAGGTCTCAACTACCTGATGGTGCTGGAGCACGTAGGGGGCGTAGGAGAGGCCGTCAGAGTCAGTGATGAGAGTTTGTCCGATTTCAGTGAGACTGTATTTTCTTAGAGTGGCATCAGAGGGGTCGAGGTGCTCGGCGAAGACGCCGTAGGTGGTGAGCAAGCGGAGGATACGCTGGAGATTGTGGGGGTCAGCGGGGGTGCCCGAAGGGAGGGCACGCGAGAGGATTTGGGAGGCGGAGAGAGGGGTGTTGGAGCCACCTTGCCAGATGGCGTCGGCCACGTTGAGTTGGACGATGGCGTTGAGAGACATGGGTACGCTTATCATGTTCGCCAGTTCCAGTATGGCCAGTCTGGCCTTGTTCCTGCTCTCTGTACTCTCCTTTTCCATTGTTTTTCTCTCTCTTTGATTTATGTTTCCTTCTCGTCCTCCTTCGTCAGTATTTGTTATAGCTTATAAGAAAGGCTGCACACCATGTGATCACTTTTTTCTTTTTTTTTTTCCTTAAGTTGTCAGGGTCGAAGATCGATTTTTATTTTTATAATTTATTAGAGTCAACGGCTGAGGCAAATATTTAGCTACTTAGGTATGAAAGATAAAATTCTTCGTATATATACTTGTAAGTTATGGATAATGAGATTTAAATTAATCATCATGATACATTTATAACATTAAATTAAATTATATAATACATATATGCATAAAAAAAATTTATCGACACCTATTAAAGCATAGAACTTCGTTTAAAAAACTCTCCAACTCTGCTTAACATAGCCTTCGATCTTAACTGCAAAACAAAAAAAAACACTTTTATTAAAGTGACCAGATGTTTGTTATCAGGAATACTTTCCAATGCTTTACTCAGTCTTTCTTTTTATTTATTCCATCTTAAGTTAATCTTTATTTTCATTTATTTCACTAACTATACCTAATTTTTTATCAATTTGTCTCAAATGAATTACTCAATCACATTTTATATGAAGATAGACTTACATTTCCAGCTGCATCTATGCATGCAGATGCACCAAACATTTGTCATGTTTACTATTCTTCAGTCGAAACCTATTGGATATATATCAAACATCTATTATGATATTACTAGTCAATAGGGTTTAGTAGTTTGCCAATTTTCTCCTACGATGATTCCTTGTTTTGCTTCTCTTCTTAGCTTCCGTCAAGTTTGAGACTTTCGATAGACCCTCGAATGTTTCTTTCGATCGAGGATATATGGTTTATATCGTCATTGACACATGCCCTAATGTGTACCCCTACCATTAGGCTTATGTGGCACCTGTACAGCACATATATTTGAGGAATATTTTTGTTATTTTTTAAAGAATTAGTGACAACTTTGAGTCTTTGATTCATTTATAAGTTACAAATTTATTCATCCAACAATTAAAAACTTAACCGAATACGTGTGTCTTTTTTTTTTTTTAACAAAAATATTAGTCAAAACCAACTTATTATCGATACAGCAATATAACATTTGCATCAACTAATAAACATTAACAAATTAATAAAAAACCCATCTAAGAGAAACTGGTGGTTCAACAAAAACTAACCGACACATTAAATCAAATAATTATAAGCACACCAAATCAAATCGAGTGTAACATATCATGTATGCCAACAAATAACATGTGTACATGACACGTTTCAATTAAAAACAATGAATATTTCTTTTTTAAATTATAAGGAAGTTCTGGAATTTTCTCAGAAAAATATCTGCCCTGGACCGTGGTAATCTGATTGGTGATACTTTTATTTAATTTTTTTTGTTAAGACTGGTGAGAGTTGTGTGGAGCTCAAATGACTTTGTCAGTCATAAGGCCCAATGGGGTCCCTTGTCCATCCGCAGCCCTTTTTTCAGATTTCAGAAAAATGAAAAAATTATCAGGGAGAAATTTACCAGATATGATGATCTGAGCAAAGGTAAATTATGATTGATTAGCTAGAATAACCCCTTATTTCACTATTTGTGTTACCATATATGATGTTCTTTGTTTTATTTATTTACTTTTACTTAAAATTTGTTCTTTGTTTATTATAGGCTTTTTCTGTTGCTCAATATATGCAATAATACAACAAAACGTTTTCAATTCTTTTAAAAATTTTATTGTTTACGTGAATGAATACTGTGTTTTTATTTTATTTCTTTTTATAGTAATAAAGATTTCTCAGCAAGAAGATTACAGATTTTTTACAAATTTTACAATCATTTGAATCCATTGATGAGTGCCCTTAAGAGGTCGATAAAATTTATTTTTTATTAAACAAAGTCCATTAAGGTTCAATACTAAAAAGTGTAAGAAAAACATCACTCTTTTTTATGCTCAAAATTGAGATAATTGAATCAAATTCATATACTATAAATGCTAAAGATGCTCCATTTTTTAACCTTTATTTTCCTTATCTCTTTGAAGGACAGACTGTATACACTTACCCAGACATGATACAAACATCTTCACCAGTAAGTTTTATCATCATTAACCAGTCACTAGTTTAAAGTATATCCATGGGAGAACATTACACCTTCACAAGGGCAAATACCATTATTAATGAACATTGTTTTTGCACAGTTGGACGGAAGATGAAGATGCAAAATCGTTTCACCCTACATAGGTGATACAATGGACCAATTCTTTTGTATGTAGACCAAAGTTATAAGTACCATTCTAAAACAAAATGACAATTTCAAACCAAATACTTATTCAACCTAATTAACATTATAGAAACTTATAATAATAACTTCATATCAAAGTTGTGGCCAATGCAATCAGATGACAGGTACATGTATAAATAAATTAATCTCCAAGATAGCAACTGGAAATGCAACAAGTAACAATATGCTGAGCAATGCTTTTGTTCTCACTTTAACTACCATACTTCTCATTCAGTCACTTTGCTGTCAAAGGAAGATACATTATCATCCTATTTTCGATACAAAGAATCTGACCTTTTCTTTTCCTTTCTTTTCTTTTCCATCTTTTTTGGGTCACTATTGAGTGGGTACAAAACAATCTGATCATCAATAACATTCTTACTAAGAATATTTTGTGTCTATAGTTACTACAACATTTAGATATGTAAAATATTCATCTACAACTTTACAGCTTACCTTGAAGAGGAAGATGAAACCAAGGAACTTTTACATTGTCGTTGACTTACTGTCATGTATAAACCCTGCAACAACCATAATTTACTAGTTAGGAATGAAACTTCCGATGAATATAAAGTAACACCAACCCCAGTTTGTCAATTGAAACCAAGCTTATTCTTTACTATATTCCACTTCTTAGAAACAAAAATAACTTTTTTTTTTTACACTTGAAATATAAATTTTTATAAACTATTAATTTATGCATTTCCAGATTGACAGAAGTGGCAGTCAGACCATTTTCAGTGAAACATATATGGACAACAATGATTGTTTACTCCATGACACTGACAGAGCACTTAAGTACAAAAATTCTGGCAACAAGAACTTTAAAACCGTGCTCAAAGGTTGTCATTAATATTCTGTGTCTTACATTTGTGGTATGTATGGTTGCGCCGGTAGTCATGTTGATATTCTGATTTGGGACCAGTTCAAAATTCATTTTCTGCAAGAAAATTGCAAGAGCAACAATAGCCTCAAGCAGAGCAAATTGATCTCCAACACACTTCCGTGGGCCACCACTAAAAGGAATGAATCTATAAAAAATTTTATGCCAAATTAGCATTTACCCAATTGATAGGAAGCAGGACATGCAGTAACGAAAAAAATGTGAATTGCTTCAGGTCCAAATACAAGCCTATATTTCCAAGCACTGAACAACAAAAATGGGGCAAGAAATCTGTTGAATCTTGAAGAAATACCTAAAATCCGTATTTGTTTCATTTGGAATCGGGCCTTCCAAGTCAAATCTTTCCGGCAAAAACTCTTCTGCTCTCTCCCAGACCTTGTCACATCACAGTACAAAATGAATCAAGAAAGATAACTGTTGCCAAGATAATGGATTAAAAAAGATTAATACTTATTTACACTAGGCCTTATTTCCGACTAGATGAGATCATTATATGAACCCTTCTACTCTATCTCACTTTTTGCTAAAGATTTGAGAAATGATTTCCATTCTATTGTTTTTGTCCACAACTTCGACATTCTTCTGTTGTTTTGGTGCCTTTACTAAGTTCCTGTTATGTCACATCTCTCCAAAATCACAGTAGAAAGTAACAACAACTCAGTTTTTAAGCATCAGTCTAAACTAAGGAAATCAGGAAACACATAGACGTTTAAGTTCAGATACCTGAGAGGAATGGTGAATATTGTACACTGAAATCATTATATCTTGACCAGCATTAACCTTGTAATTTCCAGGTAGCACATCAGCAACTTGAGCTCTTCTTATCAAGACCTATAATAATTTTAAAGCCAGAAACCATTAAGAACTCAGGTTGACAGATGAAAAGACTATCTTTTACAAGCTTGAGTTACTTATGCTATCATTTTTCTTCTCCTCATTATATTCTCTTTTTTAGGGCTGATTTTATCTCTTATTCATCAACATCACACCCATGGAAGAAAAAGGATTGCAACCTACAGGAGGATGTGGATACAGACGCATTGACTCATTAATGCAACGAGTCACGAATTTCAGATTCTTTATATCTTCAAAGGAAGGAGGTCTTCCCTGTAAAACTCTGTCAACCTCTTCTTGTGCTTTCATCAAAGAGTCAGAATCCTGAAGAATATAATTTAGCAATAAAAAAATGCTAAGCGTTAGCTATAGTTGCATCACAGAAAAAAATAGAGAACTAAATTAGCAAATTGAAAATAAACATTTTATGAAGTCTTTGAGCAAATTGCTAAAGGGCGACTAATGCAGTAGTAATCTAAATTCTGATATAAATGCCAAATAAACCTATCAGCCTAGGATCCATCCATCCAGTTACATTGCAGATCACAGATAACTCAAATAAGGCTCATATACTAGGCTAATGACCATAAATTGCTACTTGATACTACCATCACACTAAAATAACATGATTTTGTTTATTCATATATATCACATACATGTTACCAGCAACAAATAAAGCTGTAAGTGGATTATAACAATATATAGGACATGGCATAGATCTTCCTGTACATATCCACTGACAAATTAAGGAATGTGCTATGAAATTTAAAGGACAGGACATGTACAGTGGCCCAAAGAGCAAGACAAATTCCTAATGACATATGATCCCAGCAAATGTTTACAAACCCAGACCAAAGTTCATGCAAACCAACATTCCCAGGATTTATTGAACAACAATCATTGAGTTTTGCTTGGGGTTAAAAAACAAAATAAAAATCAAGTGAACAAAGCTAAATTTGTCACATACCAAATGGAAAAATAACCCCACATATATTCAGTTTACTCATTAGACCATATTCTCATGCATTGCTTATTCAGGCAACTTGATGTTGAGACTCATTTTGAACAGAAGCTTAACCACACTAAAGTCACTCAACTTCCTTTTGATGTCAATACGAAGTTAGTTCATGTGTAAAGGCACAGGTTTGCGCTGTAAGCAGACAAGATGATAGACTCATTGTGAGAAAAAGAACAAGAAAATAAAAATTTAAGTGAGTAGAATGTGTTGCTCAGTTTTGCACAGCAAGTGAAAGATGTTGACTTCAAGTACAATATTGAAAAAAGAACAAAACAAAACTCATTATCTCAATATAGATGTGAAAAGATTAAAAGTACCTTACTTAGAAGATATAATGTCCAAGTCAACACCGAACCAGTAGTCTCATGGCCAGCAACTAATAAAGACAAAAGATCATCTCTTAATTGTACACTTGACACCTGATACATACAGAAACTATACCTTAGTAATAGGTTATAGAGCAAGAAAAAAACATATAATCCAATTTTTAAAAGAATCAAGACTGTATCATTTAATCTGAAATAATTTATCGAACATGTCCACAGCTGAAAAGAGAAAAAAGAAGAAGAGAGAAATGTAGTTTTTCATCCATATTAATTCCATATAAGGGTACAATTGTAACCTGAAGCATATAATAACTATGTGGCCGAGAACAATCACATACATATAAATGAAATTTTTTAAACTAAAAACAAGTATTTCATGTGACCGTGCAGAGGCCACACTACAAAGCCATCATTCACAATTATTATATTAAGAATACTTCTAGCTACTCAGAGAATTATATGCTAAATCCACTACCACATGCAGTAGACAACCACATTGCTGAAAAGAGGTTACACTATAAAATTGCCCAAGCGGGGAGAATAACAGATTCTATTTGCAGTTTTACATAAACTGGTACACCATATTGGAAATAGGGAATTCTATTTCATGGTAGCTCACATTAAGATTTTCTTTAACTGACTAATGTTTAACAAAAGGAAGAGACTTTTATTTCTATTCTAACACCACGCAACTGCACAATTTAAGCGTCGAAATAGATGTACATCAATAATGATGAAAACTTTATGTGAAAAAGTAAAGAGCATAGGCGTACCCCATCTCTGCTGGCAAGCAGGAAACGGAGAATGCTTGGATCAGTGTCATTCACATATTCCTCATCATCAATTCTTTCACCTTCAGCTTCCACGATCTCTTTACACTTTGCTATAAGCTCTTCAACAGTTTGTCTAATCAGTGTAACTGCTTTTTCTGCTTTTATTTGTCTGGGAATAATCTTACACAAAGCTTTAACCTGCAATGAAAGAAATGGTGAGGTTTAACAAGCAAAACAAATGAACGAAGAGCAATGAAGAACTTGAAAAAGGAACTCACCTTCCAATACGGTAATAGATCGGTGGAACGAGCTTCTGCCTCTTTCAAAGCAGTATAAACTGCTTCTATAACTGGGCTGTCAGCTGTAAGCGAATCAAAATTATAGTTGAACACTGACAGACCAATAACATCAAGAGTCAACTGAGAAAACTTCTCTTCCATGTTCACAGCAGTTCCATTTAATGCATCAGGTTGCAACTTCTCAACCAATCTCTCAGCACATTTACAAAATACCCGGTCAACTATCACAGACAAGTATTTCTTGTGAAGCGATGGAACCATAGCCCTGCGCCTTGCCTATCACAAATTAGATCTTTATGCTCAAATGACAAAAATCAAATTTAACTCAACCATAGTCCACAACCAGTCGAAAATTATCTGTGCTACGTGTTGAAACTTATAAATGTAATGTCAAACCTGGTAACTGATCCCCGAATGAACATAATGAAAAAAAAAGAAATATAGCAGGGCTTATTTGAATTCGACCTATAGTTGATACTAAAGACCAGACTGATATACGAATCAATCTCACATAATAGCTCTACCAAGAATCTATTATGAATGCAACCACTTTTATTCTTTCAATCTCAATCTCCGTAACAAGCAACAACCAATCAGCCATTGCGCATTTTTCAATGGGCTGCAAGCACAAGTCAAAATGACTGAACCTATAGAAACATTTAATACAGGAAATGTAACATGTACCACGAATTGCTAGGACTTACATTTACAACCTAAGAATTGCCATTTATATACACATATAGAACTATGTCAAGCACATATAATCAGTACCTTACACTGAAGAGTCTATAATTCAAAAACCTAATCCAAAGGCAGCAATTTCTGAGAAAAATAACAGGACAATACCATCCAGAGCGACCCTTCAGCAATGGCAAAACCGGAGCCAAAAAGGAATTCAGATACTTCAGCTACAAGTCCTTTAGCATACTTGGAGCCATAGTTCCTCAAAACATGTTTAGCAATGGCAGGGTCACTTGCAATGACGAAATTCCTAGGCCCAGCAGCCAGCCTGTAAATGGGTCCGTACTCGTTCATCCATTTAAAGAGAGGAAGGAACAGGGCGCCACCGAGAAGATCACCCACGTCATCAAGCTGAGCACTGGCTACAGGTATGTTTGATTCGTCGTTTTTGGATATGGTTAGGGACTTGGAGAGTGAAGTGAGCCAGTCTGGGCTGACCCAGGAGCTGGATTTGTTCGTGTTGGTGCTGGGTGGTTTCTCGTTTATGGAGGACCTGACGACGAGACTGTATCTTCTGGTGGGTTTGAGGAGAGGTGGTGGTGCCAGGAGAGAGAAAGATGAGAGCCTGTGTGAGGACTGCATTGCTTACTAGCTACTAGGAGCCCAAAACGACGTCGCTGTTGGAGTCTGTTACTGTTAGTTTGCCTCACATGGCCCCATAACCGGAATGGTTTGTTCTGTGGAGTGGCACTGCTTCACTCTCTTTTTGTGAATTTCAGTAGAAAGTTAAACGCAACGTTTCTTCTGTGTTGATGGGTTGAAGATGCCAAACTGCTTTGCTTCTAAACACAGAATGCGGATAAGCTGCTAACAAATGACGACTACTCGGTACCCCACCACTACTCTCCCCCAAGCATACGCTTGGGATGCTGTTTTTTAAATAATAAATCTAATTATCTACATGATACTTTTACACATATTACAACTATTTGTGACTATATTTGATAGGACTCTATGTTATTGTCCCAAAAATTGTCATACCACTTACAGAGGATTTAAACATAATTTACCCACACACAAATGGGTTAAGTGGTTATTGTCTATGTAAGCATAGGTCGATATTCGAACCCTGTTTTTTAGATGACGAGTAAGGTGTACTTATCTATCTAATAAGTAACTTATGAGTTGTCACATGATAATTATTAGCAAATTAATAAATCTAATTATGCTCATTTGTTGGTGGTACATATGGCACCACTCACCTATCTCTTTGTTAGAGAGACAAATTCAAGCACCCTCTACAACGAAATTTATCATAATTTTCTCATTTATATATGTGGGTTTCTTTTCCAAATTTTCAAGAGCTATATTCTGAAATGAATCTTAGAGTATACACTAGGACGTAGTATTTGTATTTGTAATGTGTACAATGTCAAAAAAAAAAAATGTAATTATCTACGGGTTTGTGATTTGTGGATGGGTTTGTGTGTTTTGATGTAGTGCAGAGGTTTTCCATTTGCAAAAAGCTAAGATTTTGGTTTAAATTAAGTGAGAGTTACGTTACTGTTGTGGATATAGTTTTGATTTATGAGTGAAATTCTACATTATATATACGTAGGTGACAAACGGACATACAAAGTTCCTCTTCTGATATATAAAGGGTCAAATACCGAAAAACCTCTTATTTATTGTTTTCATCTGTAAACTATAGTGTATCATTTTATATTGCATTTGGAATTGTTTTTGCTTATGAAATAATCATTTATTTTATAAGTTTTAAGTAAGAAAGTATTTTGCAAGCTTCCCGTAATCCAATTATTTTATAATTTGTTTATCTAATAATTAGTTTTTGAGAAGTGGGCTAAGGGTTGCTTTTGGAAGTTAGTTATTGGAGAAGCTATGTCTTGACCTTTGAAATATCCATATTGCCCTTTCCATTAATAAAATGATAATAACATCCCCACTTTAATTATAATTTGTTAAAAACTAAAAATTCAAAATAAATAAATTATTATTACTATTAGTTATTAAATAATTAATATAAAATAAAATCAATCGTGGCCACTAATGTCAACATCCATTGTCGTGCTTCCTCCGACGACTTTCAGAGTCAACAGAGGAAGCTAATCCTCTTTTAATGATGGAGGAGGCGATCCTCCTCCATTGTGAGGAATCGAATCGACTCCTCCAACACCAAAGGAGGTCAATCCTCCTTCGACGACATCATTGGATGTCACCGGAGAGGGATTAAATCTCTTTCGACATTGGAGGAGTCGATCGTCTCCTCCATTTGTTTGAGAAACCAACAGCTCCTCCATAGCTACGATAGAGGATCTTGCCTTCTCCATTTATGGGGAGGACTCCTTCAACGATTATCGGAGTTTTTGAAAAAGGCCTCAACGATGAAGGTTCATCACCTATCACAGATGGTGGTCACCAACCATTTTTTTAATTAATTTTATTTTTATTTAAAATTAATAAAATAATTCTTCTTACTTGTTGTATTTTATAAAAGTTCTTTTTATTTAAAATTCAGGAAATTTTGAAAAATAAAAATGAAAAAAGCTGGAAAAAGAACAACCTAAAAAACAAGTATATTATATTCTAATAATAATATTCACTTGAGTAATTTATATAATGACTTGACATTTACCAAACATATTACATTCACTTTTTTGTCAATTTGATTAATTAAAAAGTCAACTTACCAAACACCTACCTACTTATATTTTAAACAGATTATTTTATAAGTTAAACTATAAACGATTATTTTATAAGTAAAAATAATTCCAAATATAACCTTAATAATTGTTTAGGTAAGAATTCAGTTCAAGATAATTTGATTTTACATAAGGAATTACCGTCTTCCAAAGACATTGCAATATAATTATATTACATAAATATTAGTATTTATTTCTGTTTTATTTATATATATAATTTCATACACCATTGGATCATAATTCATTCCAGCAAAAACATAAAAACCTTCAACACAAATTTGTACATCTAAAGATTAAAAACAGCTATATAACAAATATGAATTTTTTAAATTTATAAAAATTTAATTTTCAGATAAATGTGATCTGGTTGGGTAGTAAATCATAACCCAACTCACGACCTTACGACAAGGAAGTAAGTGATGTTATGTTTACCATCCAACCATATCACCTTTATCTCAAAGTTAAATTTTTATAAATTTTAAAAATCCATATTTGTTATATAATTGTTTTTAATGTGTGGATATACAAATTTGTGGATTATTCCCTCTAATTTCTAGGAGCAAATTCTCTAATCACATCTCAGAGTCATATCGTAATTGGTCTTGACAGCACTGTAAATAATGTAAAAAATAAAATAAAAATTATTTTTAAAAAAGGTGATCGTATGGTGGTCTACGGCGGGTGGATCTAAACAAACTGTATCAAAGAAATGCCACCTCTAAGATCTGGTTTTGTTCCCAACCTCTACAGTGCAGCCCCGCAGCTCTCTTTCAATTGTTTGATTGGTTCCAATTTCTTCATTTGATAGGAGTGAGCGTACATAAAAGACAATTGAGTAATTATAAATTTAATTTGCCTAAAAATGATTGTAATTAAAACTAATTTTTCATTGTTATAGAGGAGAAATTTTTAATTTTCTCAATAAAATAAAGAGTTAACCGGACTGGAAGTACATGTGACATTAGAACTAGACCGACCGAGATACATAAATGTAAAACGGGCCTTAAACCCAATCTGACAAAAGCAGAACAAGAATAGAGTGGTGATATTTCAACCCCTCTAAAATTGTATGTGCACCCCCAAAATATACTTATTTTAAAATTCCAACACAATCCTTAACCCCTAAAGCCTGTTAAACTTGTTCTTTTTCTGCACTGTTTTAGTTAAATGTATTTTATTCTTCAAATATCTTCTACTCTGGTGTGTTTATTCTTGTTTAACCCTGGCAGCGTCTGCATCGACACCACCAGTAGCCACCCTTCACTATAGCCTTGCTTACTGCTAGCCCATTGGCTAGAGCCAAGCTTCAACCGCTTTTGGCAGTAGTGCCTCCAGTTCCGACGCTATCCCGATCATGATCTTCCTACCCCTAGAGTTGCAAGATTTGACAGTGATTATTATGATTTTCCAGTTCAAACATTTTAACAGAGTTGATGATGATGGTCGATGTGGGTTTGTTGAGTATTTGGTCAAGGACGCAGGGATGGGTGTGGATGAGAGTGGGAATGATGGGGTGGTGGTGTTGCCACAACACCTGAACGCTTACTGTTGGGTCCTGGTATTTTATAATTAAATAGTCCTCTTAATCTCTTAGTAATAATATCATCGAATAGATTTGGAGAATTGAAATCAGAGGAAAAGCATAGTAGCAGGAGGCTTTCAAGTGACAAGCAGAAGCACAGATGTTGAACACAGCAACCATTTCACTCTTTGATTCATCCTTAATTGCTCCACTCTTCTCCAAAAAGGCTTTGCTTTGGTCTTCACAGCAGATTCAACATACCATAAAAGGGTATATTAGTACTTTATGGGATGTAATTATAAATTTTTAATATTTTAAAAAAGAGAAATGAACATAGGAAAAGGGGTGTACATACAGGATTTGAGGGGTGCCAATATCGCAGCTCTAAAGAATATCGAATTGTTAATCAGAAAACCGTTTGTGGGCTTGTTCCATAATTGAATATCCTCAACATATTATATAAATCTTGGGGCTTATAAAATGAGCTTTTTCTATTTACGCGTTTGTGTTTATAGGGATGAATTATATATATATATATATATATAGTAATTCTACTATCAGTGTTTTTTTACTTTAAAAAGTTAGCACGAATCAATCAAATTCATTCATTGTATTCTCCCTCTTAAAATAAATTATTTCTCCTATTTAATTCAAATGCAATTAATGAATATGACTTATTCATCCTAACTTTTTAAAGTTATGAGACACTGATGGTAGAATTACTCTTATCTATATATATGTATATATAGAGGGTTTTTATAATCAAATATATTATTTAAAAACTAAGGACCAATCAATTAAATTCATCCATTGTATTTGAATTAAATAGGAGAGAGAATTTATTTTAGAATAGAGAATGTAATGAATGAATTTGATTGATTAGGTCCTTACTTTTTAAAATTAGGTATACCTAATTATAAAAGACCACTATATATATACATATATATATATATATGCATATGCTTGCTCTAGTCCTCTACAAGAGTGGACGGTGAGCCTATCAAGATTTGAGCATGGTGCATGAGTTCTCCCAATCGGAATTGAAAATTTCTGCTAGCTGTTCATGTCTCAGTCTATTTCTCATTAGTAGTCACTACCTTAGAAAATCACCATTAATTTCTTTTGAGAATAGGCGTGTCAAAAAATTTACGGGTATTTAGACTTTTATCACACTTACAATAGGATTTGAATTTACACTTATACCAAGTACAATAGGATTTGAATTCAGTTGTCGAGCCATAAAGTCTTTTTTTTTTTAAAAGAAATCAATATTTGAAAAAAGTTCAAACTTTTATGTGTTATATATATATATAAAATTTTAGGGAGAGGGTATGACTATTGTGCACAATAAAACAAAAACAAAGTAGTTGTGTGATTATAATTTTACCTTTTTTTTTAAAAAAAAAAAAATCTGGATATAATGCCTCACACCAACCATTAAGAGAAGTGGTTGAATATTTATCTTGATTATAAAAGATTAGGGGTTTAAATCTTATCTTTGTTTTAAAATAAAATGTGTGAATAGTTAATTTTTAAGATTTAAAAAGAAAGTGTCACTATTGAACTAATAGAAGTTCAAATTTGTACAATTGTGTAGGGAATTGTCGACAGAAACCACCAATTTAGACTCCAAACATTGACCCAACTGGTAGAAAATCGAGAAATACATGAACAGTTATAGTATTCACCACATGTGAAATGTGATGATCTTAAACTATTTAGTTTGACAATTCAATAAAGCATATTGGTCATCTAATGTGGAAAAGGAGTCACTACAAATATATAACAGATCGAAGTTAATATATTAATATTATAAAACTGATCAAAATCAATCAATTTAGATTGAACTATTTCATTTTGCAATCCATGTAGCTCTAAACAGTGGAATTCATGCTTGATTCAAATGTTTATTACAGTTTATAGAGATTTTAAAATATGTATAAATATATATATATGTAGAATAGGAGACATAAATAAAATCTGACTCTCCATCATATGTCGGTAAGTAAGCAAACAGGGTCACCCGACCCGTTGGGAAGACTTGAGTTGAGTCTTGTTAGATATGTACTTGAAGTCGTCTATCAGACCAAATCCAGAAGCCACTGATATATCAAGTCAATTCAACCAAAACCAAGCATGTGAGTTAACCAAGACTAAGTAATTGTGGTCCAAGTCAAGAACACGTTGGCCTACAAATGATGGATCCAAAGCCATCAACCCCGTCTAATATTTTCAACCATGTGGTTGCTTGCACCAGGCAGCTTCATTGATTTTGAGTTGGACATCCAAATTTATTTGTCTAGATTCTCATTTGCTCAAAGTTAATACCCTAGCTCATTGTACCCAACATTAATTGTGATACGATTTTACTTTAATCTACTTTTAGTCTTTCTTTGAGTTATGGTCTATTGGAATATTTCCTAACAGAATGAAATGGATTGCCAGAAAATCTCTTCAAGAATGTCGTTTCTTTTTTCTTTTCAACTAATTTATGTATCTCCTTTTAGATAAATTTAAACTAAAGCTTGTCTCTTTGATCTCTTAGTTCATTAGGCTCAATTTATAAAAAAGAAGTATTGTCTTGAAACTTATCTTCTACTTGACCTTTGGGATCTTATAATGGAAAATATCTCTTCTTACTTGGTATTTATTTCTGCTTTAAAAATAAAAACAAAACTTAACCAACTCGTAATAGGTTGTATTTAATATCTAACTTCCAAGTTAATCTCACACATCAAATTTGGTATAGAATTTTTATACAATTGATTGATTACTTCTCTCTTTTTTCTTATTGAAAGGGATTAATTCGAGTTTATACCTAACTCATATCAATGTGTGAAGTTTTTTTATTTTGTTTGTAAGGGTAATTTTCTTGTGTGCTGATCATCACCTAATGCTCGATTTAGAAAGGTCCATCTCAACTCTCATAAAGAAGAGTAAAAAAACAATAATAATAATTAATGCCTATCTCATGATTTGTATGATTAAGTTAGTAATCTCAAATATATTTACTCTAATAAACATTCTCAGTTGCAACAAAATCAATTTTGTTATATTAACTTAGACCAATATGCATTTGAAAAATAAAATAAACTAAAATGTTTGCCCAATGTTCCAGAAACAATTTATTTATATAATTACTGTTTGAATCAAACAATTAGAGATGAAGTTTGCAGAATTAACTGTATCATACTACTCACTGTGATTCTGAAGGCAACAAAAATAAAATCAGGAAAATGATATGAAAGGATAATTTTATTAAGGGATAGTTCTTTCATACAATTACAGCTATAAACATTTACTATTTCACAACGTATTGCTGTTGCAAAAGCTGTCCCCTAACAAGGCATTTGTAGCCTAGAAAATGGGTGTGTGGTACATAAGCTTTGGATTCTGACTTAATAATCACCTTAACCAGAGAAGAAAAGAAATTATCAGAAAAAATAAAAAATTATGCTTCAATCAATTATTGCTATATAATTGGTGCTACAAAAGTCAACATACTCCATTTTAATGTGACTCGAATTATATATATATTTGTTGATCAAACCGTTAATTTTCTAGACTCCAAGAAGTTCTTCCTCTTGGGCTCACATGATGTAACGTAGTCAAGAAAACTAGAGAAATCCGTGTCCTTGTAACGCCTAGGGTTGGCTTTGTCGATGAGTGCAGGCGATGGGCGAACTTCAGACTCGAAAGGAAGAGAATGCAAAGAAGCCACAGATATCCGAGACTTGGCTGAATTCACAAGAACCCTATGCAACACACTCTTGTATCTTCCATTGCTGAATATCTAACCAACAATATCAATAATAATAGCAAACACCATTAGATTGTCATTTTTAAATAAAAAAAAAAAAAAAAAAAAACAGCAGCATATATAGAAATATATATATATATATGATAGACACCTCAAGGTGATCTCCAACATTAACAACAAATGAATTGGGCATAGGTTGAACAGTGACCCATTTATCTTGGTGTTGGATTTGTAAGCCTTGGACGTCATCTTGGAGGAGGAGGGTGAGGAAACCGTAATCGGAATGGGGTGGCATTCCTAGGGTTAGATCAGGTTCGGGGCATGCCGGGTAATAGTTTACAACCATGAGCTGGCTTCCATCTTGGAATTGCTTTAAAATTTCATCACCATCTTCTGTCTTATTCATGGTGGCTCCCCACAGTCCCAAGCTCTCTAAGATGGCCTCCACTATCTTCATAAACAAGTGTTTCGTTTCTTCTGCGTAGGTAGCCGCCGATCTCCTGTTTCAAGTGTAATTTAATCAATTACAATTTACAATAGTATTGGTTAATTTCTATAGTGTTGATATATATATATATATATAGGTAATTACAATTAAGGAATAATTTAATTAATGTAAGCAAATTAAATGGTAACACGTGTTGATTTGAAAACTAAAACTGTTAATTAATTTACCTCAAGTCGGTGGGAGAAGAGGGCCAATGAGGAAGAACTTCTGATGAGGGCTGGCACATTAGCTTCAAGAAATCTCTCCAACAGAATACACTATCCTTGTTCTGGTTAAAGCTAGTTCCATACCGGACTGGTGCAGTCATATCCGAGGACATGTACTTGGATCTTTCCTCAAATGGGAGTGCAAAAAACCTTGTACTCACATCAATCATATTGCTGATGACTTCGTTTGTGATGCCGTGATTAACCACCTGCATTAACACATGCACACATATAGCAAATTAATATACACTACTTTCTCTTTGGAAATTTATAAAGCAATCAATTTATGTGACTAATCAAAACTTACCTGAAAAAACCCATATTCCTCGCAAGCATTGGAGAGGGACTGGAGGACCTGGGAGCGATTTGGACCTTGTAATTCAGAAAAATCAATGATGGGCAACTTAAGATTGGGCATCGCCACATGTAGTAGTGGTTGTTTATCTGCATTGGGTCGATCAGAATCTGGCAGTATGTACTTTCTAGGGACTTTGTTTAATCCATTTTCACAAAGATGCTTCACTCCTTTCTGGTACTGGCTTTCCAGTGTATGATCATCATCATTTGCCTTGTTCTGATCATTCATGACTGCCATGGCAGGAGACATCTTATATATAAACTACTATCTGCCTGCACACCTGTAGCACAAATACAAGCATTTATATAAATATACAGATCAATTTGCAGAGACAGAGACGCACACACACACACACAAAGAGAGAGGGCTTTGAACATAAAAAGCCTGCCTACCTTTTTCTGTTAAAAAGTTATGAAAGGACAAAGAATTGGATAGAGAGAACATACGGAGAAGGAGCAGCTTGATTGCGTATTTATAGGAGGGGAGATTCATGAAGGGACTGAAAAACAGTAGCTAGTTTTAAGAAAAACCGGTTTTTGTGAATACAGGTCCTACAAAACGAAACCGTTGACAAAAAATCCCATTAGAAGGTCATAAAAAACCATCCTCTATACCATTACCTGAAATTTCAAAATCTATAAAACTGTAGTGGTCTTTGTCTTCTTGTCTAGGGCCCTACCGTTTAATAATGAAGCTTGGCTTCTCCTCTATTTGTCAAACCATATTATAAATGGCATAATACCATGGCTGACTTTTGGCCTGCATCTAATTAATCCTAACTAGGTCCCTTTCCTATCTCGGGTGTCCATTATTTTAATTTTTTTTGTTATATATATATATATATATGTATTTATATATTTTCCGTTTAAATGTCAAACTCCAAGCAATGTGATTAACAATATTTCCATGCTTAATTTTCATGTATCGTATACGTATTATCCTTCACGATTAACATACATATTGGTATTCCCTAGCCTATTTAACTCTTCACACCAATTTTGATTTTGACAGCCGACAAGATTTTATTATATATATTATGCAAAAATATAATTTTTAATTAGATGGGGGCAATATCTAACTCTTTGTGTGCTTGAATGAACTGGCGATACCTGAACTTGTATTTGTTGATATATGGTATTATGCAGCTTGTCTATTAGTTCCATGATTTGTCAATAACATATATGTGACTTAGTCTTGAGCTGTATAACATTAGATCTATCACATTATGATATGGTTACGAGAGAGAACTATATCTTTTGAAAAAGTTTGTAGGAATCCGTAATTTGTCAATTTAATTTTGTTTTCACAACATAATAATCTATAGGAAGAATTTGCATCTTGCTCTTGTCAATAATATGCAATTAATGTATCACCTCATTATATATATATAGGGTTATTATGAAAAACCCCCCTAGAAAGCAAAATAATCGAAATTTACCCCCCATTTTAATTTTATTAGGTAAACCGCCCCCTACCGTTAATTTTCCGTCCAAAATGTTAGCATTTTCCATCCGAAATAGTGAAATGACCAAAATACCCTTACCATATCCTATAAAATTCCTCTTATACCCTTCAAACTTATGAAATGACTAAAATGTCCTTTAAATTATTAATTAATTAAAATATTAAATAAAAAATAAAATATTTAAAAAAAAAAATTTCTTCACACAAAATCCCTCTCTCTCTCCACTCTCTCTTCTTCTTCTTCCGCGCTTCTTCTTCTGCTTCTGCTCTTCTTCTTCTGCTTCTGCTCTTCTTCTTCTTCTTTTGCTCTTCTTCTTCTTCTGCTCGTCTTCTTCTTCTTCTGCTCTTTTTCTTCTTCTTCTTCTTCTTCGCTCTTCTACTTCCCTGGGTTCGAAGGAACCTAGATCTGGGTTCGATTCGAACCCAGATCTGGGTTCGAATGAACCCAGAAACTGGGTTCGAAGGAACCCAGAAACTGGGTTCGATTCGAACCCAGATCTGGGTTCGAACGAACCCAGTTTCTGGGTTCGTTGGAACCCAGAACTGGGTTCGTATTGGAGCCCAGATCTGGGTTCCTTCGAACCCAGATTCTGGGTTCCAACGAAGCCAGATTCTGGGTTCGAAGGAACCCAGATTCGGGTTCCAATTCGAACCCAGTTCTGGGTTCGTTGGAACCCAGAACTGGGTTCGTATTGGAGCCCAAATCTGGGTTCCTTCGAACCCAGTTTCTGGGTTTGTTCGAACCCAGATCTGGGTTCGGAACCCAGAATCTGGGTTCCTTCGAACCCAGAAACTGGGTTCGTTGGAACCCAGTTTCTGGGTTCCTTCGAACCCAGAAACTGGGTTCGTTAGAACCCAGTTTCTGGGTTCCAATTCGAACCCAGTTTCTGGGTTCGAATTGGTTGGTTCATTGTGATTTTTTTTTTTTTTTTGAGTTATTTTTGGTTGTTGAATTTTGATGTTTTTAGTTTGTTTTGGTATTTTGGGATTGTTGTTTGTAATGTTAGTTCTATCGGTTTGTTAATGTGTTTTTAGGATTTTGGATTGATAGGTTGAGTTGGTTAATTAGGATGATGATAAGATTTTTTTTTTTTTAATTTTAATTTTTTTTATAATTTTTTTCATTTTAAAATTTTAATTATTTTATTAAATTACCATTTTGCCCTTGAATATTAACGTCGGTTGGTTTTTTTAAACAGCAGGGGGTGATTTGCCTAATAAAATGAAAATGGGGGGTAAATTTCGATTATTTTGCTTTTCAGGGGGGTTTTTCATAATAACCCTATATATATATATATATATATATGTGTGTGTGTGTGTGTGTGTGTGTGTGTGTGGTAGGAACTGTAAAAATGAATGGTGAAAAATAGTAGTTCTAAAATTCAGGACGGTCTCTTTTTACTATAAACTAATAATGATAAAAAACAGTTCATCCTAATTTCAAAAACTTGTATATGGCTTATTTCGAAAAAAAAAAAAAAAAAAACTTGTATATGGCTATGGTGATTTCAACTTGATTAGGAAACTTAAATCAATATGGGAGGGATTGTTGTAAAGTGAATACCTGTTTTTGTCTCCATTTCTAATGTGTATAACTGTAAAGCATGTTTATTTTCACCCCTTCAAACGAGAAAGCACATAAAGCTATATAGAAGATAGCTTGGGTTGGTTGTTAGCCCATTTTTCGAAACAGCCAAAGCAAAGACGACGATATATAAAGTTCCAAAATGATGATTGTAAAATGTCTGCCAAGTTGCATTATTTTTTGGTGGCTGAGCAGTGATTTGGTATAATATGAATTTATATTGACCTGTATATAAATCATGTTTTGCATTGGATCTATTGGTTCATTTAAGATTTTTTGATTGGCTTTGCTCAAATCTGAATCACAAGAATTTTAGTTTTTAGATGACTTTCTGGTTTGTGACTACGTATGATCAACCGACCAGCCAATAAGCTCTTCATTTACACGTAGATTTTGTCCAAGAAATTAGATTAATTGCTTTAAAATTATTTGACATACAGCTAATTTTATTAGATAAGTAAATAAAATAAAGCATATTTGGTGAGAATAGATGATGAAAATATTTATGATGAATGAACGTCCTCTTTGACATGATCCAAGAAAATTTTTCTCTGTCGATTAATTTCTTAATTTAATTGTGACTTTGGATTATTGTATAACTCGCTTTGAAGGATATCTAAGTTTGATGTTTGCAAGCTGTGAAGCAAATTAGAAGAACCAATTGCGTCATGGAATAGTTTGGAATGAGGTAAGTTTATTGTTAGATTATCTATTATAATCTAAACAATCATAAACAGTAAGCTGTGGTGGACATCTTTTATGGATCAAACATACCTAATTATAGAAGCACGCCTAAGAATCCTACACTTCATAGATTTTTGCAATTCTACTCATCAACTGTTTCACTTTTAGGGTATTATTCAAAGTTTTCTAAATCTTCAAAATGAGCCGTACTTAAATAATTGAAAATTTCATTTTGTGGATACAAAATATATATGTTTCATAAATATATATGTGTATATATTATATACATTAGACGGAATTACGATTTAGCTACCCACGCGAAACTCTAATTCAAGCGGAGCACATGTTTGGATATTATTACAATTTACCTACCTTCCGTTATCAACTTTCTGTTACCGTGAACTGATTCAGGGGTAAAGTTGTCATTTCGATGGGCAGTGGTCTAAAAAATTAAAAAAATTAAATGAATTAAAAAAATTACCATCTCTCTCTTTCTCCCTCTCTCTCTCTTGTTCTTCTGTCAGTCTCTCTCTCACTCTCTCTCCCTCTCTCTCTTCTTGTTTTGTGACTCTCTCTCTCTTCTTCCTCTTATTCTTCTCCTTCAATCTCTCAAAACATCACAGATCTGGAAAAACCACATTTATCAAGTCCATTCATCAGATCCGGCTCGAAATCACCGAACCACAACGGAGTGAAGCCATGTCTCGAAAAGTCATCGCCGTCGTTGAAGCGGTGCGGTAGGCTGTCTGCTGTTGCGTCGCGCGATGCGGCGGTGCGGAGATGGATCAGTTGGGCAGCAATGCGGTGGTGCGGAGATGGATCAGCTGGTGCGGCGATGCGGTAGGTTGTCTGCTGGTGCGTCGAGCGATGCGGACGCTGTTCCCGACGTGGTTCGTGGAGCGGCGCGGAGCGACGGGCTGCAGAGAAACTGATGGAGCGACGGGCTGCAGTGAGGAACGACGGGCTGTGTGTCGTTGTTGTGGAGCGGCGCGGCGCGGCGCAGCGGTGCGGAGGTGATGGAATTTTTGTGATTGTTTGTTGGGTTGCAGAGAAACTGATGGAATTTTTGTGATTCTTTGTTGGGTTGCAGAGAAATTGATAGAATTTTTTGTGATTATTGGTGGATGGAGTGTTTTACATTTTTTTGTATTTTGCTGGAAAACTTTGATTGTGATCCAGATCTTGAACATGATTTCAAGAGCTGGAAACTTTGTAATTTTGTATTTTTATGTTTGCATTTTTTTTATTAATTCTTTAATGAAAAAATTTTGTTAAGATCTGGGTTTGAATATATATATTTTTAATTTATAATATTTGTTAAGATATGGGTTTCATTTGTTAAGATTTGAGTTTGAATATATATTTTTTTAATTTATAATATTTGTTCAATTTTTTATTCGGTCAATTACGTCAACTTCAGCAATCAAGGGTATTTTCGTCTTTTTATTTTTTATTTTTACTGTTCACAGGCAATTTTAACGGAAAGTTGATAACGGAAGGTAGGTAAATTGTAATAATATCCAAACATATGCTCCGCTTGAATTAGAGTTTCGCGTGGGTAGCTAAATTGTAATTCCGTCATATACATTATGTAGTGCGTTTAGTTTGTCCATAAACATCAAAATATATAGTCTTAGTTAACTACCATGCATTCACAAATTACAACAATAAAAGCGTTCACTAGAGGTTCACAGGCAATGTGAATCTGATCATCTGAAACAAGAAAGATTAATTCAACTTTATTGAACTTCGAATCCCTCAAGTTACATTCTATAATGTAAAATTAAGAGATATGTGCATATGACAACTATTGAACTTTTATAGTGTTTTTGTATGAAATTGATTATAATTAATATATAATAATATGAGTTGTAAAGGCAGTGGCACACAAATAGAAGGCATTAGAAGTGACTAGACCTTGAAAGAAACTATGTTGAGTTGCAGGACATTAGGGTTGGTAAACAATGGAGTATATTCTACATGCATGCTAGATATATAATATCTGTATACCACCTAAAAAGGGAAATCATGTCGACCTTTTCAGCTACGAAGCTAACTAGTATTCTTATCAATATCATGACCTTCTTTTTAAAGATTCGTAATAATATTATAATAGAGGCACTTAATTAACTCGAGCACTCTGGTTCCAGGAAACCACATAGATTAAATAAACACAAGAAAATTAAGAAGAAAAAGTGTTGATAATGATTATTTATTTGCTTTTACAATGTTATAATGGCTCATCTTCCACCAATCTTCCAAATGTCTTATGCTTATCCATGCATGCATGACAGCTGTAATTGACCTCAACTTTTTGTACTTGTGCTTCTCTAATATTATTATTTTCTAAACGTGCGTTTCCTCTCGTTTAAATATATAATACAAGAGAAGGCATCTCTACTTCTCTAGGGATTTTGAAAGTTTCACTTGATTCATTTTAATTTCGTAGACCCAGTTGGATATTCAACTTGTTATAGGCCTTTTTCTATTGCTTGATCTATAATCTTTTTATGTGACACTACAGGGAGACCACTCATGTAAAAAAAAAAAGTCCGGTTTTAAGTTTCAATTTAAGTTACAATAACATAAGCATTGGTAGCAAACAAGGCTTATATATTAATACATGCTTGATAACAATTACTTAATTCGTTTTACAGAAGACCGTTCATAGAAAAGAGCCAGATTTCAAGGTTCAATTTGTTTTACAATAACTTAAAGTATTGGCAGAGTACAATCTTTATATATTCATATGTGCTTGATAACAATTCTTAAATTCGATTTTAGAAACCATTTTTATGAAATTAAATTAAAAAAACAATATTGAATTTGTATTTCTATGATATAATAGTGATAATTCATACATATATATCAGTATTTTTAAAATGAGAACTCTCTTATTTAAAAGTAAGAATCAATCAATCAAATTTATTTATTGTATTCTTTCTCCTAAAACAAATACTCTTTTCTATTTAATTCAAATACAATAGATGAATTTGATTGATTGGTCCTTACTTTTTAAAGTAAGAGAGTCATCATTTTAAAAGCACTGATATATATAGAGAATTTTTATAATCAGGTATACCTGATTTGAAAAAATAAAAACCAACTAGTCAAATCATGTATTGCATTTTCTCTTCTAAAACAAATTATTTTTCCTATTTAATTCAAATACAATTGATAAATTTGATTGGTTGATCCTTACTTTTTAAAATCAAGTATACCTGATTATAAGAACATTATATACATATATATGTGTGTGTGTGATGGTGACATGTGTTATTTTAGATAAGTATAAGAGGTTTTTTTTTTTTTTTTAAACATTAAATTTAAGATAGAAAAGTATATGTTCTTTATATCATATATATTAGAGCGAATTACAATTTAGCTACCTAATCGAAACTCTAATTCAGACAGAGTAACTGTTTCGATATTATTACAATTTACCCTCTCTAGTTAACATTCTTCTGTTAAAATTAACTAAATGAGGGGTAAAATTGTTTTTTAATCTTATTTTTTATTTTTTTAAAATAAATTTCATCAAAAAATTAAATAAAAAACTCTCCATCTGTCGACCACCTCCAACTCTTCCTCAACATCACCTCCTCCTTTTCCTGTTACTCTGCCACTATCATCTTCTTCTTTTCCTCAACATCAATAACCAACCAAACCACCACAACTCTCACCAACAAAATCAACTACAAAACCAGATCGACGTTGAACAGAACCAACCAACGAAGGAAATGGCCCCAAACATCGTCATCTATCATCAATCAACCTCCTGGAAACACAAAAATGGCACCAAACATCGTCAACCATCATCAGTCAACCTCCCAACATTATCAATCCAAAACCAAACATCATTAATCAAAGCCAACATAATCAATCTCCCACAAAACAAAATAAATCAACCTCAAATTGAACAAAAACAAAAAAAACCACAAATAAATCAACCTAGAAATCATCGACGAACCCAGATGGCTCATCTGGGTTCGAATCGACAAACCCAGATGAACCTTCCTCTGGGTTCGACAGATGAACCCAGATGATGAAGGAGAAGAAACCGACGGCGAGAAAAAAAGGTGGCGACGGCGAGAAGAGAGGAGAGGAGAGGAAATGAGAGGAGAGAGAAGGAAAAGAAAGGAAGGTTTACTGACAGAGAGAAGAAAGCGACGGACAGAGGATGAAGGAGAAGAAAGCGGCGGCGGAGAGAGATCTGAAGGATGAAAAGGTTCATCTAGGTTCGACAGATGAACCCAGATGATGAAGGAGAAGAAACCGACGGCGCTGATGAAGGAGAAGAAATCGACGACGCTGAGGAGAAGAAACCGATGAAGGAGAAGAAACCAACAAATGATGAAGGAGAAGAAACCCATATGAAATGACAAGATTTTTGATATTTTGTTTTTTTATTTTTTATTTAGTCAATTGAGTCAACACAGTTATTAAGAGTATTTTCGTCTTTTCGCTATTTAAATACTATTCAATGTTACATATAACGGAATCTTATTAACGGTAGGGGAGTAAATTGCAATAATATCAAAATCTTACTCCGCTTGAATTAGAGTTTTTACTGGGTAGTTAAATTGTAATTTGCTCTATATATTAACTTTATAAGTTTATAAAATATGAAAACATAACAGACAGGGCTAAGATACTATTATTATTATTATTATTATTATTTTGAAAATGATACTATTATTATTTATTACCAAATATTATACAAAGAAGTTGTTATGTGTATGGTATCTCCAAATGGTCTTTTGTTCCCTGACAAATTCCATGAACATGAATGCCCTTTTAGACTTAGGTCACCGTGCCTTTAAATTATTCCTCTAAATCACGAATTATATAGTTATATCACCTACGACCCTCTTTATAAGTCAATCAACCCACCCGAAAGCCAGGAGACCACCCTCCATTATTATGAGTAACAAATTAATTTAGTGTTTAGATTCTCACTGCTAGCAAATTATAGGAATATGTATTCATACCATATACTAATTAATCTCAATAAATTTTGAATAATTAATCTCGTTACATGGATATAGTCAAAGGAAAAAATAAAAAATATACTAGTTGATCATAGATTATATGATAGCTAGACCGATAAAATAAATGCTTCTGGAAAATGTTTTCTTCTCTTGGCTTGTTTACGCTGTGTGCGTGCCCGAGTTGGTGAGTTGGCGCAAAGCTGCTCCAGAAATTCTACAGTTTTTATGCGCGCGTGTTACATGATTTGTCCTTTCTCCTCCATTCGTTGCATGTTTTGGGTCCCCGTCAGCACCCCAATATTGTATGTTTTGTACATGTAATCCTCTTTATTTTATGTCCTCTCGTACTTCACATCTCAACCGGTTTGCCCTTATTTTACGAGAATGATCATTTATGTCTTTTTTTTTTTTTAATTTCTCTATTTTTTTATATACAAATTACGTGCTTACCTCTTTGCCCTTCTCAAGTACTAGTGAGATATATTACTGCACTAGTACTTGAAAATGGAAGAGAAGACTTTGAGAAATCATAATAAAGAGCAAAAATGACCTGATGTTGATTGTTACGCATAACAAAATTCTATAAATGAATATTAATTATTAATTTGTAGTGTAGAAATACGTCGCACTTGCTGACAAGTATTTGATTTGGCTTAATCGTCTTATCGCTGGGATTAGGTTTTGCATTAAAATGTATAGCTCGTCAAATACATTATTCATAACTCATCATTCCATCATTAAAGAACTAAATATATATATCTTAATTAGTTAGGACGCATCTAAGAAAGTTATTTTATTAGGTGCTTTCGAACCAAAGGTCAAAAACTGTTATATATGTGTAAAAATTTTTAAATTTCACAAAACCTTTTAACACTTATTTGATTTTATTTTTCAATAAACACTCAAACATTGTTTTGATTCTAATTCTTTGTCCTGTTTCAACAAATTATTTTATCAAATAAATTTTGTAATGCTATTTTGATTAAAAAAAAAAATCAATATATTACCCCTAAAATATACAGTTATATACAGATACATATATTTAGTTGGTTTGATTTGTTGAACATTTACTTAATGATATGACCAAAACTTTCTTTTCTTTTTTTAATATCAGATGGAGTTAATATTTGATTAGATCAATAGACAAATAAAGAAAACTAGATTACCATCATCGTGTTGCAAGTTCAAATTATATATATTTTTAAATGTGAAAAATTTAGTTCTCAAGCGGTTGCCATGTTTAATGGCAAATTTACAATATTTTGCTACAAGACAAAGACGTTTATGTAAATATCTTGTTCTCTCGGTGGAACTGGAACATAGGCTATAGCTTATAATTGATTACATTCCATTCAACACAAAACCCGTCAAAGATTGGCCACATTTTCAATTCACACTGATAGCGAGTTAGGTACCTAGCTAGTTGTTAGATCAGAATTGAATGGAGTCAAAAATGCTTTCTGTACTCTGCAGTCCGTCCACCCACTAAAATTGATTCTTCCAACATATGATGGACGTAGGGTTGGTCGCACCTGGTTTATAGCTACAAACCAAAATTAATGGCAGCCCTTGTTTTGTTTCTTATCTTACCCTACACACAATGACATTAATTATTGATAATATTGATCTTAGAGTCTATACTTTGGTTGTTTCTACAAATCTAACAATGTCTATAGGACTATAGCAGTAGTTCATGCACTTACAAACAGAAAATCGCTCTCAAAAATATTAATGTGGATGTATTCTCTCACGATCGGACCAAAAGCTCTAAGACTATAAGTTCTGAAACTGGGACTTTTCCCCGCCGATTTTGAACGCCGAAATTGTCTTTTCTTCAACAATTGACCTGTGACACCACCTGTCTCCTGGTCGGATGAACGTGTCATTGTCCTCATATACGAACAACGTTGGCTGCTGCAGACATCTTTAGGGTTTCAACTCGCTTTTTGGGTTGTTTGTTCTGATTGGATTTTTATTTTGATTTGTCCAATTGTTGTTGGCCCCCGAGTCTTGTTTGTTCAAACTTTTCATTAATAGCCAAGTTGACTCGCACAAGCTGGCCCCTTGTTAGAGTTCCAAGTCGGCGCCTGACTGTCGACAAAGATCCAGGCCCAGCAAATAGTGGATTTGGGCTGGTGGACTTCTTGAAGACTTGGAAGCAAATTTCAACTTGCAATTTGGGTTTGGGAAAGCAATATTTGGGCCCAGTCACATTTAATGATTTGCTGTTGGGTTTATTATGCAGATCTAGTAGCGCATTTAGTTCAGATACTCACAGGAGTAAATTTATAACTTGATTCATCTGTATCGACTTTAATCAATTATGATATTTTCATTATTCTCGCTCAATGTGGACATCAGAAACTCAGAAATCAGTGGCCCCGTAAAAATTAAACCAAAACTTTTGAGTCTGAACTTGATTGCTAGCACAGAAATTTTGATACATATAAAAGACTAAGAGAACTAGTGCAATTAGAGATGGTTGTGTTCTATTTGAAGGAATCTAGAATTATTGACTTTCCTATTTAGTAAACTTAGATATGTGGCGGCAATGTTTGTTTGTGTGCTCTTTCAAAACTGTCATATAAACTACATCAATCCCGTACGCTATCAAAATCTAAAAATTAGTTCTGTAATTTCAAAGTTATTGAATCAAAATAATTTATTAGTACATAGCTTCATTTTATAGGTCCTCTTATGATTCTACAAACCTAAGTCTTGAGAGAATAAAAGTTTAGCGTCTGAATCATTCCTAAACTAAACGAGTCCTCTTTAGTCTTTACCATCGAGCAGTATTTTGTGGTGATAATAAAACTTCTGATTAAACTTTCTACAAGAACGATTGATATTAATATGAGCTCTAATTGATTTTTTTTTAATAATAACTATTGTTTACAATGCAGAATTGTAATGTTCACTAAATGAAAGGATCACAACTAAACTAAAAACTCAGGCTGCAGTAGGTGAAAGGGGGTCTATGGTAGGTGGAGAGTCTTGTTTTCCATTCAAACTTGACAGAACCCAATAGACAAAACCAGCAGAGAAGAAGCTGAAAAACCAAGCATTGTTGTAGATGACAACCAAACTTTCCGGTATCGTGGAGATGAATCCAACCTTTTGTAATAGACCGGGAACAACAGGCAAAATGCCGATGATTAAAGCTGCAATTGCAGCCAAATTGTAGCCTCCTGTGTAATAGTAAGCTCCGTAAGGACTCACAGAATACAAGTCCTTGATGCTTAATTCCGCGCCACGAATTAGATAGTAATCTGCTAAAATTATGCCCCCAATTGGACCCAACAAGGCAGAGTAGCCAACCAACCATGTATACACAAAGCTCTCACTCGATTGAAGAAGCCTCCAAGGTTGAAAAGCAATTCCAAGCAAAGCAGTTAAAATTGCTCCTCTTCGAAATGTGAACTTTGAAGGGCTTAGATTGACAAGTGCATTTGCTGGGGCTACAACATTGGCAGCTATATTGGTTGTAATGGTGGCTAGACTAATTCCTAGAATAGCCAAAATCATAGTGGTAACACCTCCTATTTGTCCAAGAAGTTGTATTGGACTAGAGATCGCATGACCAAAAATTACCTCAGTAGAACAGGTTATTGCTAGGCCGACACATGTAAACGCACCCATAAAGATTGGAAGACCAGATTGACCCAAGATTTGATCAGTCTGGCTCTTGGCATATCGTGTGAAATCAGGTATGTTAAGTGCAAGAGTAGCCCAAAAGCTTATATTTGCAGTGAGTGAAGGGAAAAATAGTGACCAAAACTCTGAAGAGGACAGCCTGGAAGATATAGAGAGCATGTGGCCGAATCCACCAGCTTTGACATAGGCCCAAAGTAGAAAACTAGAAGTGAGTAAGATCAGTATTGGAGCTGAGTACTTTTCAAGCTCTTTGATTCCTTCAATTCCTCCCCAAACAGCACTCAATTGGACAAACCAAAAGACAATAAAACAAGCAAATCCTAATGGGGAAGTGCCAAGCCATGGTAAAGACTGAGAGAAAGAAGTTTCTTTAATGAATTTTGGCAAAAGAAGGAAAATGGCCTCACCACCAATCCATGTCTCAATCCCATACCAACCACAGCCAACCAAAGCTCTAAGAAGTGTAGGAATGTGAGCACCACGAATGCCAAAAGAAGATCTAACCAGAACTGGAAATGATATGCCATATTTCGTGCCTGGATGACCTGTTAGGACTAATGGGACTAATAGAATTAGATTTGCAACAACAACAGTGGCGATTCCTTGCCACCAAGACATGCCAAGATCGACAAGACTACCAGCCAAGTAATAAGATGGAACACCAACCACAAGACCAATCCAAAGGCTGGCCATTTCCCACCAAGAAAAGGTCCTTTGGGTGATTGTTGTTGGCTTGAGATCATCATTGGTGAGACTCGGATCGGGTTCGAATCCATCCAATGCATCAAATTTGTTTGATGCCATGGGGATGGTCAAAATGTTGTTGCGTGTTCCATGGATAAAAGGGTAGCAAAACTTGTTGTGGGTGCCAACCAACTTGGTAGCTAAATCAGTTGAAAATGGAAGAGGGGTTGATAGTTTAGAGAGTCTTGGTTTCAAAGAAATTGCAGAGTAGGAGAGGTGAGGATGGTGATGGATGAGATTGATACTATTCGACACCATGATTCTCAACAAGATTCAGATGATAGAGTTTGAGCCTTTTAGAATCTGTGTGTCCCCGCTGGTTGAGATAAGGTGAGGCCACGAGGGACCCCAAGGGTTACGCTCTCATGCTCTCATTGGTGCGAAATATAAATAACAATGAATACAAGCCTTTATCTCTCTTAGTCCAATGCAGCTGAGCGTGCGATTTCGTCGCATCTTGGATCATTATTATTATTTTTTTTTTTTTTTTTATACTCATCTTGTATCATTATTGGTTAATTTTTTTTTTAATAATAATTTTCCAGGACCAATTAATCAAACTTTTGATTAATTGGAAGATTTTTTTTATTGAACCGATATTGTAGGGTGGATGGATCCAGATTTTTTCTCCGCACATGGTTTGGTATTTTGACTTTGTGGGTTTTTGAGATGGACTAGTTAAATTGGTTGGTGTTGTTAATTTTTTAAATAATAATGGGATTATTTTGTGATCCTAAAATATGATAAACTCATAAATTATTGTTCAATTATTGGACTGATTATACAGCAATGAATATATTACGATATTATCATTGATGATATGGATTTTCAATATCGATTATTAAAATTATAAATGATTAAATAAAGTATTAGATGAGTCAGGATGACCAACTGAATCTTTGGTGGAATATTGTAATCAATAAATTAAAAATTAGAATCAAGTTTGATTCCTCTTCTAATCTAATCATTGATAGTAGGAATGATTTGAAAAAGAAGATGGGTGGCAATATTTTCACCCCTCAAAAATTGTATGAACACCCCAAATTATATACAATATTACCTTGAAATAAAATTATTAAAAGAGTAAATAATTTATAAGTACATCCATCAATTATTAATTAAAATATTATTTATATTTTAAACAATTTTTACTCTTGTAATTCCTAATTTTTCTCTTTGTAACTCTTTCAAACCCTAACTTTTCTCTATAAAAAATTAAAAAGTTTTAATTATTTATATAATCCTAATTTAATCATAAAAAATCTTGTTAAACATTATGTCACCACATCAATATTTTCCATCTTTTTTAGATTTTCTCACAAAATAAATAAAAATGTCACTTCTTTCTTCTAATTTCTTCATTATATCCGCAAACAAGTAAAAGGGTATACTTCAAATTATGCAAAAACTACAAATTTAAATCGATATTTACAATTCATCATCACAAAAGTGTTACTTAGGATTCTATAAAATTAGCTGATAATCATTTATACAAGTATTATAATATAAATGAAATTTAGGATTTGAGAGAGTAAAAGAGTTTATTATGACTTTAATCCTAAAAATTAAAAAGGGTTCAACATGAAACGCTAACTTTAATCATTCATGCAAGTCTTCAATCATTTATGTAATCCTAATTTAATTAAAAATTAACTGATAATTATTCATGTAAGTCTTGTTATATAAATAAAAAATTAGAGTTTGAGAGATTAAAATAATAAAATAGATATTATTTTATACATAAATCTTTAAATTTTTTTTTTTAAAAGTTTATGGGTTGAATGAATTTGTATTAAATTATTTGATTAATACAAGTTTCGTTTTATTTACAATGTAGGTGTTAAAAAAAATCTAGGTAAGATAGAGATTTTTCATCAAGTGACAACAAAATAATTTATACTGATATACTTTTAACACATATTATAGCTTATTTGTGATTGATTTATGGGGTATATTTACAAAAATATATACAATAAAATTAAGAGAAAATAGTAGTCTCAGTATTACGTATAGTTTAAGAGTAAATTAGAAAATTTTTAAATTTTTTATTAGGTGTGCAAACAAAAGGGGTGTATATATAATTTTTGAGGGTTAGAAACATTGCCACTAAAAGAAGGTTGACAACGTGGGATTGGGAACTTGAAAGAAAATGGACCCAATTGATGGGGTATGGTTATCATGGGCTATCCATTAGAAAAATGAGTGGCTATATTTTTACTCCTTAAAAATTGTTTGTACACCCCTCTTGTCATAAAAAGTTTAAAATTTTTCTAGTTTGTTTTTAAATTTCACTTAATATCAAGAGTGCCCTTTTTCTTAATTTTATAAGTACACCCCATTTTATTACACATATTTTTGTAAGGAATGATAATATATTCAACTAATTGCATCAACAAAATAAAATTTTGATTGAATTCTCAAATAAGAACAAAATCCTGATTATTACGAAAACCAATTTATACAAACATAACGCAACTCAAGTCCAAATAAAACCAACCAATCATTCTTAATACAATACTACCGCTATGTTAATCATTCAAAATCTATTTCAAAGTCTTTGGTTCACAATCTTGAAAAAAAGATTTACATTTAAACCATAATTGATTATAATATCAAAGACCAACACAAACCCTAAACTTACTAAATGGTTAAAAAAATACAGAAAATTAATTATTGGTTCTTAGCTCCACCTTGATACATGATAAAGTATATGATGATGGTGTTTCTTAAAGGTATGATGATCATGATGGGTTCTTGATTTTAAATTCAAGTTTTTGACTACAGGATTAACGAAATAGATCAAAAGGAAAAACAACATACAAACCTTGAAAAAATATATTTCAATTAGATAATAATTTTTTATACGATAATCAATGATAATTAAAGTTTAAATATTTTGTAAGAAATGTGTTGTCATAATAATAAAATGGGATGTACTTATAAAAATATAGTATAATAATATTAAGGAAAAAAAATATTCTTGATATTAAGTGAAATTTAAAAATAAAATAAAATAAAAAATTATGGTAAAAGGGGTGTTCAAACAATTTTTTAGGGGTGAAAATACCGTCACTCTTGAAAAATAAAGCAAACGAGAGGGCCCAATAAGGGCAGATCATTGGGTAGACTGCGTCCCAACATTTCGTGGCTTGGTCAAATCAAATTGTGGATTTTGGTTCACTAGTACTAAATACTAATTAGTCTAAATTATCTGATATATTACACAAACATGGCAGGAGATTGCAGGTCAACTGTTAGTGTAGTAATGTGCATTTTCTATTTCACTTTTGTGATAAAGGCATTTAAACCACACCATATATATTAACGTAAATGTTCGATATTCACCTATATGGTAATTAGTTTTAAAAAATGCCTGGTGTCAATAAAAAATTTAAAAAATCATTGAAAGGAGGAGGACATCTTAGAAGGTTATTTAATTATCTGTAATTGAAAGGAGTATTATTCATTAAGTGGAAAAGAAATTTGAAGTATTGAACAATTTAAATGCATGAAGTCACATAAATTATTCACCCCATCCCTTTTCTTGAAAGAGATGTACATGGAGACGTAGCCATCTTTTCAAATTTATCCACTTAATTTTGGGTGGTATAGCTACAATAGAAAAACAACCTTAATGGGTTGCTAATCAATTTTTTTTTTATTAGTATTATAAATACATTTACAACTATAAGACTTTCTAAATACTAATTCTAAGAAATTGTCTATGCCTCAACCGTTACTATACAATTCCTATATGAGCAGAGAAAGAGGAGCCCTACTCCAAATGGAAAACTTGACCCTTCAATTGGAGGAACCAATATGTAATTAGCGCTCCATAAAAGGGTCTCAGGCAAATTGTCTACCTTTATATAGATTGATGCTCGAACCCACGGGCCCTTCGCAAAAAGGAACTGTGGATGAGTTATGCCACCACGGCACAACATCTTTGAGTGGCAGCCTATAGAGTCTTGCATGCACATAAATATTATAAAATGCGGCTAATTAAGGTGGCTCATTAATATTCAACCGTCCAACAACTACAAAAAACAATTGCTGACGACTGCTGGAGGACAGCCGGGTCAAATTCTTGCTACCTTAGATAATCCCCATAATCAAATCAACTAATTTTCATCTAATTTCCCCTCAATAACCAACTCTATAAATAATTAATTTGAGGGTATCTTTTTTCCTCTAAAACCAAATGTTTTTATTTATTTAATCTAATATTAGAAAAATAAAAAAGGTACATGATTTTTGTTTTCGTACTAAATCAAGAAACGATCTCTAGAAAAACCTAGAAAATCCAAGAAACAATGCCTATACTACAACTGTACAAAGCTGTACCATATGCAGTAGCCTCTCTCGGCTTCCACGGCCAAACAAGGCCACGTGTTCGCTTGATTTCAAATTTCTCATGCTGTCAATTCAACAACAGAAGCCCAACTTTAGTGGAACCACTTTGAGAGAGAACCAAAGTGATAGACATCCAGCTACTTCTGTCCTCAGTTTCCTTATATATATCCACAGCAGAACTGGTCTACAGGTTCGACCATATTTGAACAGATCCCATAAACCCATATGTGAAAAAAAAAAAAAAAAAAAAGAAGAACCTGAAAATTGTTTAGAGAGAATGAGCCATGGAAAACGTAGGGTCTTCGCCAGATCAATCATCATCAGATTCAAACTCGTTTTTCACCCCACTTCTCATCTCCATGGCTGGCATAGTCTCTTCTTCTCTAGCATTAGTTTTATACCATCTTGTAATTGTTAGATACTGTATCAGATTGCGACAAAGATCGGCCACTGCCTCTGCTGCTTCCCAAACGCTTCCTAATCTTCAATTCTCACATGGGGTTGAAGAGAAAATTCTCGTCACCATCCCGATTCTTTCTTACTCTACGAAGGAAAGCAATGCATTTCGTGTTGATCAAACCGACTGTGCTATTTGCTTAGGAGAGCTAGAGGATGGTGAAATGGTGAGGTTGTTGCCTAATTGTAGGCATGCTTTTCATGTCACGTGCGTTGATAATTGGTTTTTAGGGCACAATAGCTGCCCGGTTTGTAGGTCGCCTATAGTTGAGCCAAGAAGTACTCCTGATCATGTAGCTTTGTCTATAGATGATTGTGATCATGACAGAAACGAAGAGGTTGAGAGAGAGTTGGGTCATGAAAGAGGTGGTGGTGGTGGTGGAAATGGTTCTAGTTCAATATTACACGTGGAATCAATTGGCACTTATTTACTTAGGCACAGTATTTCATCAGCCTTGCCTATAGAAGAGAAACGGCGTGGTTTTACCAAAGAGTTGACGAGGTCCTTGTCGATGGATCAATATTATGTTCTTGTTAACAGACAAAGTGAGACTAGAAAAGAAGAATCTTCATCATCTTCGTCGTCGTCATCATCATCAAAACCGGTTTCCATTGAGAGCAGATTCAGTGGGACACGATCTGTTAGGCAACTGGATTGGATGTCTTCAAGATTAGTGAGATCTTTCTCGCAAATAAGATTGGGTCGGAATAACAGTAATGTTAATGGAATTCTTCCGGTCTGAGATATTTTTTTTAAAAATTGTATTAATTCATTTATACAGAGGTAAAATAATTAAGTTGATGATTACTTCAATTTTCTTTTTTGGTGAAGATTTCTATGGGCTTCAAAGAACTTTGATTGTTTTTTTGGCTTATTTTCAACCCACTTTTACTTTTACTTTCTTCTTGTTTTTTATTGTCTCACCCAATTTTCACTTTCCTTTCATGGTAACAGTATACGTAGGAATTTAGTGTTAGAATTTTGTATTACGTTTTAATAAATCTTTAGAAAACTCAATAAAACATATCTTGATCTTTATTAGAGGTGTATGTATGGAAATGTCTAACAATTGGAAATTTAATATTCATATGAATTATATGCACCCATATAATTTTGAGACATTTATTTGAATTTGAAACTTTTCAGAATATAACGCTGAAAATGGACTTGATATTTTAATGGCTTATATTTTAATGACACCTAATTCTAGGATTCCTTACTTTCCCTTTATTTATATATATATATATAGAGAGTTTGTATATCTGAATTATAAAAAGTAAAGATTAATAAATCAAATTTATTGAATTAAATATGAGAAAAAATTTATTTTAAAAGAAATAATATAATGGATGAATTTGATTTATTGATTTTATTTTTTAAAATCAGAATATATATATATATATATATGCACATATTACTAATTAACCTGATGGAGACTTTAAAAAAATAATAATAATAATTAACCTGATGGAGATCAGCTTTAATTCATTTACAAAAAGTATTGAGGATGAGTCCATAAAGCCAATTGCTGTCTTACTCAGAACCACATTCTCTCTCTTTATTTGTATGATCCAGATTAGTGTTTTCATTTTGTTTTTTGGTTCTTTTTAGGCGACACTAATTACAATGTTTTACTAATTAATTGCTTTAGACCATGCATAGGATCCAAATACTCTTTGTATATCATTACAGACTAAAGAAAATATGACCGAAATTAAAGATAATTAAAGATATAAAGCCTACAGTGAGAGTTAGATCATGAGAATGAAAAATGTGGACATCTTTACTTGACAAAAAAGGGTGTATTGGACAAAAATGCCTTCCTTTTTTTGTTCATATAAATGAGTGATGCTCTTGCTTTTGTCATGTCGCAATATATCACGAAATCTTGTTGTTCATATTTAAAACATGATTGATTATTCTGTTATTAATTATTATCTTCTTCTTTTTCTCTCTTTTTTTTTCTCTTTAATTTAATGAGCTAGACAAGGTGTTTATAGCTAGAATTTGATATGTGAAAAGGACCATTCTATCTAATGGCAGTTTAGATCATCTTTATTGTGACAATAACTTTATTCGAAAGATTTTTTCTTTTACTCTGCAAAGAAAATTTATTTTTTAGTTTATTTCTCTTGATATTTCCTTATTTTGAAACTAAAGTCTAGATTTTTTTTTTTTTTTCTAGTGGTAAAAAAAATCTTTACATACAAAAGTTACGTGTTTCCATTCTCTTTTTGTTGCCCTTTGAGCCAAACAAACAGTTGTTTTCTTTTATTTTTATTAATTCACATATAATAGTGATAATTCGTCTTTTATAGAAATATTCCAAAATAATTTTTTATTTTTAATTACCACGTGGGATCAAAGTGATTTGAGAATTAACCCTCTCACATGTTTCCAATTAAACTAGCATCATAAATCTTGTGTCTTTCAATGGTATTTATTAGGTTCACGGCCAATTAAAAAAAAAAAAAAACTTTTATAGCAATATTTCAAAATTTGCATTATTTTTTAATTATATTTAATACTTTAATATTTAATATAATATTTTAATTGAATAGGTGCACAAATGATATATTGAAACTATTTCATTCACTTTTTTTTTTTTATGAATTAAATATATATTATCTCCCAAGCACACCTTAATAAAATTATTTTCAGTTTTGATATATTGATTTTTATAAACTAGTACGAATCATTAAATTGTGCACACTGTTTGAAATGATAAACCATCTAACTATTTATCAATCAGCATCAGTTGTACCTACTAATTTGGTCCCTTTCAATGGTAAAAAGCACTGTTTGTAAGAACTACAAACACATTTGTGATTTGTCTCATCACATAGCTTTCATGGTAATTTAAATAAACAAACGCAACGAAAAAGAAGATCCCACAATAGTTTCATGGAGCTATTCAATTTCCGGTAACAAACATAGAAAGTTGATTTGCCCCATTACATGTATATATAAATATTAAACAATAAAAAGCTGTTGGTTCTTCATGTGATCGCCCCATGTGGATGGTGGACCTACTAAGAAAAAAAACTACAAAACGAACTCCGCAAAGACTTACTTTTAATTTCTTAATTACATGTACACCTTGCAAGCAACTATCAATAACAATTGTGCATTATTGCTACTTCACAAGAGAGAATTTGACGTATGGGACCCAAACCCTAATGCAAAAACTTACTTACCCTTTTGTTTCTTGGACACCCCAACTAAAAGGGCACCCTACACCTCTTTTGCTTAGGACAAAGACACCCCCCAAAAAGAGAGTGATTTGTTGGTTTTTAAGGGCAGTTAACGGATTGATTTAGGAGCCAAATGGTGCCCTATGAGGAATTCCTTTTCTTCTCCTTGCACTTGAAGGAGGTCTCGGAGACGTGGGCGCGTAAATGTCTTGTTGTGAGCCTTCACGCAATTGTTCTTCTTCTCTTGATGAGACTAGGCTTGATATTCCTTCTCTTCTTTCCATTGATGTCTCATTCTTAACCTCCAAGGTAAAGCTTGCATCTCTATTTCTCTTTATTCCTACAAGCTAAGTAATTGTACAAAAATAGAAAGAAACATCTCATTGTAAACACACAATCCAAGCAAAACCAAAGTAATTAACTCAAATGATTGATTATCATTTAATAATATTTATGATCATTATGATGCACACATTGATGTATCATGATATGATGATTATGATATTGATATATACATCAATGGTGATGCTAGGATTTAGTAAATGTAAGTCATCCGGTTTACTCATAATAAATAATGGGGTTGGATGATAATGATAATCAAATGGTGGGTGGTTGTGATGGTGATGGTTTAAGAATGTGGGTCATGATGATTGATATGCATGATCGAATTGTGACCATATGATGAGGTTGGGAGGGGAGGGATGTGATGTTGATGATGATCGATAAGAACAATGCGATGAGGGAAAGACAAAGAGAGAAAAATTGGGAAATGCTAACCTTACATCCCAATGAACAGAAACGAAAAGGGTCAAGTAGGCTTCTTCCACAGATTTCACAAATGTGAGCAACTCCTTTACCTGTTCTCGGTTGAGGCCTCTCATTCAGGAACAGAACTCTAGCGCTGTTTATCACATAAGTCTGCACTCCACTTATATCCAACACTTTCTGGATTTCTGCTACTCTCACCACATCATGATATGAAGATCTCCTTATCTGTTATAACATTAAATTATTTAATGCCCCATTTCAAGCTATTTATACATATATCTACACTAACATATATATATACATACCTGAATTACTTGATGATCCTTGTGTCTAGAGGAACGGCAGTAGAAACAAAAAGCATCGCCATCACAATCTACGCAAAACATATTGCATTCGCTTCTGGCGGCATCTCCATGTGTCCGGCAGATGGTGAAGAAGGCTGTGGTCAGCAATGTCTCCAGCCATGGTGGCACCAACAATGTGTCATCCTGTCAATGGAAAAAAAAAACCCCAGGGAATTATATAACGCAGGCACGCATTTTTGTAAGAGAAAAAGTGATCATGTCCTGAGAGTAAATGATTGACATTACCATTTTATCATCAAAGCTGAGAATTTGCAATGATGGGTGGTTGATGGAATGTGATTATGTGCCACAGAGGAAGATGTTGGATTCACTTGCTGATAGAATCAATGTGGAGACCAGAGATTATCAAAACTCAAAGAGAGAAAGAGAGAAATATAAAAAGAGAGAGAAACGGAGGCCTGATTGTAAAATGAACAGCAACTTAGAATTCAACAATTGACAAAGCAAACGCCTAGACTAAGAGACAAGACTGATAAACAAAATGTGGTAATGCTTGGGAGGATCAACGGATCAGATGAGTTGAGGTGGCTGAAGATGATGGATAGCCGTCGGATTGATAGACAAGGATAGGTGGGTTTGGCGCTTACGCTACTTTGGATCTTCTTTGCGTCTCTACGTAGGCACTAGGTCGGCCACTTGGCTACGCATGAGATGACTATAGCTGTTCACACAAACGATCCCTTCTTGCTTTTTCTAGCACGTGTGTTTAACATCAACGTGGCATCATCTGACGGTCCACGTTTAATGGGACCCGCACTCAATTTTCTCGCTGTTGATCGCAAAGGATGTTGTGAAACGGATGCCGTTTGATGTCACAATTCAGATAAATTTTTTGGTTTCTGATGCTCTTTTAACAGCCTCCTGAGCCATCGATTCTCATGCTGTTCGAATTTCAAAAAATATAAAAAAAGAAATTCTCATGCTGTTTGTACCCCGTTTTTAATGAGTGAAATTTATTATATGACCCATCCACTAAGTTCCACTGAAATATCTTGCTGCTTTTCATGTGCTAAATATACTAATATTTCTTTGTTTTATAATAATAACAATAATTTAGGTATTCTCAAAATAATAATAATAATAATAATTTAGGTAAATTTTATAAGTTTAATGTTTTAGGTTTAATATTATTTTTAATTTGATAAAAAAAAAATCTCTCTTTTTTTTTAAACAAGTTACAACGACACAATAGTAAACAATTTTATTCTCTATAGATGCCAAAATCATTTCTTTAAATGTTGACTTGATAAGCAATTAATTAACATTTATAGAAATGATCATCTGGTAAGTATTTCATCCAACTAAACTTTTTTTGGTTTTTGATTTCATGATTAAACTTGCTGGTCTTCACTGTAATGATTCAATAAGTATTTTATTAAAAGAAAAGTAAGAATATTATTTGATAGACAATAGCATTTTAAGAAGGATTTCAAAATATAAGTAGTTTTCTTACGTCAAAAAGAAAGTAACAGTTAATTAACAGCCAAACATGGCCTTATAAGGCTCTTAATATTTTTGCAATTACATTGCTGACATACAGATTGGTCACAAGAGGCTCTTTTAGACAATAGACATCATACACAAAATTAGGCAGCATGTCATGTCGGATAGTCATTTAATTTCATGTTAAAAAAGAGAAAAAAGAAAAAAAGAAAAAAAAAAAGCTGTCATTGAATGATCTCTTGTTACCTCCTTTACTCATATCTTAACCAAAAATTGTGAGCTGGTTTTGATTAATATAATCACTCTTTAGCCGGCTCCAGAATCCAGATATATATATATATATATATATATAATACGGTTGGTGGGTACCAGCGCCCTCCCAAGAAAACATCTCTCGCCCATCTCGCAGTACCCTCCATTAAATAAAAGATATAACCTTGGAAAACGATGCTCGGTCTATAAAGATTTAATATCTTCTCAATTAATTATGTTAAAGGAGCACCATATAATATATGTAATGTTGATTAGTACGGTGTCATTACATCATACAACTTTTATAATTACATTATTAAACTGCATTGTTAAATTTAAAAAACATTTCAATGCATGATTACCATATCAGTTTAGCGATTAATAGTTTTTTTCTTTCTTTTTTTTTCTACTTGCAGTTTTATTTTAGAGAGTGGCAATGTTTCCACCCATTGAAAATCATATGTACACCCTTTTTGTACACACACCCCATTTAAAAATTAGAGTATCTTTAGTTTGTAAACAAACCCCATTTAATACCAAAATTTCCTTCTCCTAATTTTGTTGTAATATGTTTTTGTAAATACACCCCATCTATACACATTTTATAATCTGATCAGCTTCATTATTAATCTATTTCTTGGTGTTCAATTTTTTTTTCTAATTCCTTCACTGCAAAACTCATTATATATAGTCTTTTTGGTTTGGTGAGGGCCTGAGCTAAATGCCTTGGGAAACATCTTTGTGTTATGTTTATTGGTTGGTATATTTGCTGAGGTTGCTCTTGACTGGTTGTGACTCTTTGGTAAAAAAGATGCTTTTTAGTGATCCAAAACTATATGATTCTTGATTAGAAAAAATAATGAAAGAAGTTTGTACAAGTCAAGTTAGAACAGATTTTCACTCAAAAAAAAAAGAAAAGAAAAAGAACAGATTTCTTCGCTTCCTTCTCCCTTCTTCTTGCTCTTCTCTCCTATTCGTGTGCGGTGGAGTGCCAATGGTTTGCTGGCTGTCTTTTGCCGAGCAACAGACTAATTACGCATGCACTGAGTGGGGGATTGGCACGGAGATTGACAATGATGAGAAGAGAGATGAAATTGAGAAGCTTGTGATGAGGAAGCTTTCAAAAAATGGGGTCTTGGTGCTTGTCGAGAGATGGCAGTGTTGGTGAAATCTGGGTTATAGGTTCTTGGTGCTTGGTTCTCGCTTGGTGGAATCTGGGTTGAACCCACCCTTGGCCGGTGATGGAATCGCCGGTTATGGAAATTTTCAGGTCTCCGTATGGATCTCTACCATTTTTTTTTAATTTTATTTATTTATTTATTTTTTGTTTTAGTTTGTATAAGATACTCAAAAGCAAAGTATTTAGATGATATTTAAATGATGTTTAGAAGTATATTCTTATTGTCCTGCTTCATAATTTATAATTTGGGTGTGTTTACAAATTATTTAACCTTTTCGGTAATTTTTGTTAAAGATAATAATGAACTTTAGAAAATATATTAATTTGGGGTGCACAAACAGGTTTTGAGGGGTCTCAATATCGACACTCTAGAATAAGTAGTTTTCAACCATTTTTTATCATATAAGAATTTAAAAGATATGAATCATTCTGAATACGACTCTCAATTTTTATTAATTACAAGTTGATTGACTTTCAACATATATATGTAAAAATGACATGAATGGTAAGATTAAAATCTTTTAAGAAAGGGATCGGGTTAATAAATTAGCATGGCACAATCTATTAACATGTTTGATCTATTAACTTTTTTTGAAAAGCTGACATTGAACAATTACAGGATTGGCAAGTTGGAACTCGTTGAGATAAATTATTAATTATTCAGTTCTGAATTGGATATTGTATTCTCATAATTGGAAAACAATTAACTACATATAAAATAAAATGACATTTCTCACAAATTCATGAATGTGCATAATGAGACTTAAATCTCAGTATTAAGGCGAATTAAGAGCTGTACAACCACTTGAGTTAAGAGATGATGTATAATAAATAAAATATATTAATAATACAATCCATTCAATCTTATTATAAAAAAAACCTATAACATATGTCATAGTATGATCAACTGGCATACAATCAAATTAAGGGATTCAAGTCAATTAACATGAGCCGTTTATTTCGTGGGTTAAATGATCATGACCTACGCAACCATGTTAAACAAAGGCTATATAAATATTAAATGGAAAAGAAAAAATTAATTTGGATAGGAATACACAAATCTATTTAGGATAAAGCAATCATTAATGGACACTATTTTTGTTTGAATAGAATGTTTCATGTGACAGGAAAAACAGTAGTCTAGAGTTTGTTAAAGTGAGGCTTGCTTTATCGAACAATTTATGGAATAACATGTTGAAGTTATGAGAAAGGGCAAGGGACAAATGAGAAAGAAAAGACCTTAAATTAGGGTTTGTCCACCTTCTCTCAAAAGTAGTCTTCCCGTGGAAGAAATAAAAAGGAGATACGTAACTTGGTTTTCATTATCATTCATGAAACGGAATAGGAATTCTGTGTAAAATGACAGCCACAGTTTTGCATCCAAACAAAACGCAACTTTGATGGGTAATAACATATTGATTTTCTCTTCTTGTCAAGATTTTTTTTTTTTTTTTCACCTTTTCTTGTACATGTTCTAAATATAGTGTGCTGTAGGCCAATAATTCCTTTTCTTTAATTTAGACAAATATAATTGAGTAATTTAATATCATAAATTGCATTCAATATCAAAGAAAGTACCTTACGTATTGAGAGTCGGTCAGTAGCGCAGTTGGTGAAACCATTGACCCTTGTGTCTTCAAGATCCAAGTTCGACTCTTAATAAGACAGTCTATCTCATCATATAAAAATATATGGATTGTCCACCCACTTTGTGTGGGCCCTCATCCTCATTTATGTGTTGATTGTTTCCTCCCATATGGGAGTTGCTCCCCAGGCCGCCCCACAGAAACGAACTTTACTTAGTCCCGGTTGATCTATAAACTTATCCCAACCATCAAAAAAGGAAAAAAAAAAAAAAAAAAAAAACACCTTATGTACTAATGATATTAAATTACTCAATTATATTTGTTTAAATCTGCACATGAATGATGTGTGATGTAGTTATAATTAATACATCATTTACTATATTATTTTATTATTTATATAATATTAATAGTTTATATATTATGTTATTAAAGTATAAATTTGAATAATATATGTATTGATGAATTTTGACGGAACTGAAAATTTATTGAAATGATCGGGAATGAACTCTACCCCTCAAAAGAAAATCTAGCACACAAAAGGAAATAGGGGGAAAATAGAAGAAAATTGAAAAAGAACTTGCATCATACAATGTGAACAGTAAAAACCTCAATTCCAGTCAAAAGTAAGTCTATAGCTACAGTTACTTAAAAAAAAAAAAAAAGAATCTATAGCTACGATATGGTAAACTCCAAAAAGTAATAACTAATTGAATCTGATCGGGTGGGGAATTCCGATAACGAAAATGATTGTTTTTTTGTTTTTTTTTTTTTTTGTTGAAAAGAGAAAATGATTGTAATTTTATATTGCCCGAAGGCCCCAAAGTTAGCAAAAGAATTAGAAATGAAATTCCTTTATTTATTTTTTCTTGAAAGTGTGAGTAACAAAGACGTTCAGAGCTAGATCGGATGTAATGCAAGCAAATCAATATGAGGAAATCCACACCAAAGCCAGCAAATTTTCGTCTAGTGATAGGCTCCTGAAAAATCACATTCTGTTTTCAAAGAGAAAAAAGAAAAAGATTCCATCATTGTAAAAATTTTACATTATTAGCTATTGTTTTGGGTGGTCAGCCTTGTAGTAGACATGATATTTAAGATCAATCCCTCGTATTTTGAAAAGTGATGTGCGAACGTGTTAAATATAAATAAAAAAAAAAAGTAGAAGTTAAAAAAAAAAAAAAAAAAAAAAACCTATCTTTTTTAGGGTCGGACAGGGTCTTGATTTGTTTAGATAAACTTTATATGATTTTGTCACTAACTCAAAGTAATCATTCATAAATTAGGGTGAAACTATAAATGATACATATAATAACCTGCAACACATTAGTTACTTCAAGTTAATGCATTTCCTTCTTATACAAATTGAATAAAAGCATATTTGAATCTATAGTTCCCCCTTATATTCATCAAGTATACATCCTTCAACTGTTGATTAATGTGTTGGGATTGATTTAATTAGTAATAGATTAAGTTTCCTTTCCTCTTCAAGCATAATTGAGATGCACTTTTGTTATGATGATAGGTCCTCCCTTGTGATTGGCTCATTTGGGCAAAATCCAATAGTGTAGACTAAGAAAGGTCGTATAGCTTTGTGTAAGTATCAAGGCTGGCAACATATGGGAATGTGATTCTTAAAAAACCACCTTTTTAGTTGTAAATCTCTTCATCATAAACTGGCATGTTATTTTCTTGATCCAATCATTAAATTCATGCTATCTTAGGATCCAATCTATCTATCAAATTAATATCTTCAGTTTTTGGCCCATAATATGTTGCCACGTGTCATTTTTGGAAGTACAACTTCTCCAATTGCCAGAGAAGCTTTTAGCTGATAAAAAATATTCAAACAGGCTAATTTATATATCCAATAGTAATTAAAGTAATAATATTTTAGATACTATCAAAAGACTTTCAAATAATCAAATATCTTCATCTTCAAACTTTGAAAAGTTGAGTTATACTTGTAACTAATTAAACTTTCCCCTAGAAATATTAATAGGTATTTTTGTAGAAAATGTTGTCCTAAAGTACATTTTTTTACAAAAATATTCGCAAGCATACCGTTAGTTTATTGAAAAGGAATGGCCTTGGAGGTGGTTCTAGTGAAAGAATGTGAAATGACTCATTGACACTGGATTTACAACAAGGTACGTGGCATATGCCTGAAAATTAAATTGTAGCCTTGTATATGAGTGCTAGTGATCAAACATTGTTCAAAAAACCTGGTCGAGTAGGCCGAGTTCTCGACAAGTACTTCAGCATTGACGCTCTACCAATCTGAGAACTCCGAAATTAGGGGTCTTACTTGGGCTAGGATAGTATGGGACCAAATTGGCTGATACTTGACCTACTCGACTAAGTACTCGATTCACTTGGCCTAAGTTGCTCGTGTCCTTTTTAAAAAAAAAAAAATAAATAATAATAATCTACGACATTAAAATGGTGTTGTTTTGGTGTACCAAAACGACGCTGTTTTTTAAATTAACTCGAAATAATGCAGAATGAAAAAAATATAAAAGAGGGGTGTGACAACAAACCCTGTCATCAATTTCACTTCTTCAGTTCTTTTTACTTCTTTGAAATATTTCTTCTCAATCTTCTTGTCAGTGCTTTTTTCTTGCTTGTCAATCTACCGTGTCTTTGTCATTGTGCCATCGCTATCACCGCTTTAGTGAGTTTTTTTTTTTTAATTTTTTTTTTTTTTTTTTTTGCTCTTAACATTCTTTTTTTGAAAAAAAAATAAGTTTTTTTTTTTTTTTTTTTACAAATTTGATCAAGTTTGACTGTTAGTCAAACCATTGACTGATGGTCAAATCAAGTACTTGTCAAGTAATCAAGAGTTCGCTACTCACTTTCTTGCTAGTCAAGAAGCGAGCAGTGAGTTTTGGAACCTTGTGATCAAGATATCGTGCATGTTTGATGAATATGTGGATTGTGGATTAAATTACCGCGAATTTATGCTGAAATTCTAGACTAGTATAAGCTATACAAGCTATAACATCCATGGATTCTGGACCACTTCCTCTTCTATTATATTGTTATAAAGGAAATTTTGTTTAGGTGTAGAAATCTTTTTATTGAGTTTTAGAGAATCGTCATTTAATTGTTCCATCTTGCCCTAGAGATTTAATTTGGAACTCAGATTCTCTATTCTTCTCGGATTTATTAATTAATTTACTATACAAATCATAACATCAGAAAAGAAATTAAAGTTTGCAAGAATCATAATTATATGTAATGAAAAATGACTTATCATACATCAATAATTAATCTATGATGGTATATTAAAGGATCTTTACACCAATTCATTAAAATTTATCTTACATTATACAACTTTTTATATCGAACACATTTTGTTAAAATAAACCTTATGTGTATAAGAGAAGAGTATATAATCATTCTTCAACACATGGCGCTTCCCATATTGAGTAAAAGTGCAAACCCACAACTATTCTATAGTTGTAATAATGGTACCAAAAATAATATTGATTTCATAAAAGAAATAAAAACAAGTTAAAAGATCTATCAGAATCCCATAAACATGTCGATGAAAAATGAAAAATTTTAATTTCGTTTTTATATTTTGGAAAAACTTCACTTTTTAAAACAAGAATTGGTTTATAGACCCTTCATCCTTAAAATTTAAGAAAATTCATCAGTTTTATCCCTTTAATCAAATTTTAACAGTCAAACTTAATAAAAGTGATAGATTGATGATTTTGCCCTTAAACATTTGTATCGTGCATTAATGTCTATTTTGTCCTCAAAGAAAAATTAGAATTACAATGATACGTGGATTGGGTTTACATAAATGCCCTTAATAATATTTCTATTTTTTCAAATTCAAATTAAAATACATGCAATTTCCATACAAAGTTCTTAGATCCACATTTATAGTTTGTGATACATGCATTTCACCTAAGACAAACTGTGAGTCACTATACTTTATACAAATAATTGGGTTAGAATGGGTGGTTCACCGGTACCCTTGGATTCTTGCTTGACCTTCATAAAGATAGGTCAACCATCCAAGGGTTTTTTCAAAAAAAAAAACCATGTGCCTTCGCTTTTGAGATGCACACATTTTGTGAAAGCTAATGTATTGAAATAGAAGGCAATGGACCCCAAATTCACTCTTTTGTGCCGTAAAAGCCAGCCCATGTCCTAAGCAATTATGGGTAAAAACTGTTCACTTTTAACATTAGATATTATTGAGCACAACAATTACATAGAAATTAGAATATGTTAACTAGGCAAAATTTAGAATGTGGTAGTTAACCTGCATAGATTGACTTGGTAAGAAACGGATAATAATCATATTAATTAGATGAATAATATCAAATTCTAAAATTTTGAATGTACTCTATTCAATAATATTATGTCATATATATATATAATCAATCAAATATATTTTGTATGCCACATTGTAGATTTTAATGGTCAATGGTATGCACCATATGATGGAAGGTACTCAAGATTTTGCTCACAAATTTTATCCTGTTACATTACCCTGAATTGGAGGAGGGAATTGATTATCATCTTCTTTCTTGCCAATCTCTACTTTTGAAGGTTTCGGAGAATCTTCATGAGAACATAACGTATACAAAGTCTGAATTGCCCTATAAAAATCGTCATTTTGAAGGGATGACGTTGTCCTTTAACACGGAAACTCTCACATTATGGACTAATGACCCCATTTGTAAGTGGAATTGTCCATTTTCTATTTGAAAAGGTCATCCGGCCCATTTATTAATGGAATTGTCCATTTCCCATTTGAAAAGGTCATTCGGCTATGGATCCCCATGTCTCTTTGTTAATAAAATGGGACAAGTGGTCCTAGGAAAGAAAATACATGTCTTTTCTGCGAAAAAAGGCAAATTGAAAAGACCTTTTAATATTCTCAATTGAAGAATCTCTACCATTAAAAGCACCGCAATTTCCAAAATTTTATAATTGGGTATTTGGCCTGCAATTTGGTTTACTTGGACCACCTTCTGAAGTTCTGACTGTGAACTGTACGAAGTACTAAAATGTGGAATGTTCAAAGATTCATGACGAGAAACATAACCAACCACATACGGCTTATAAATTTAACAAGTAAATCATGTATATTTGCCAACAATTCTGTGATTACCCACTGAGTGTTTAGTGTCCATCAAGCACTTAGCATAAATAGTATATTTGCTTTTCAATTGAGCTTAGAATTTGGCAGCAGATTCCAGTTAATGCAAATATATACCATTGTTATATGAAGATTTCGTCATCAGTTACGACTTCATCTTTTTTTTTTTTTTTTGTTGGGAAAGAAAGCGACTTCATATTTTGTTAAAACTTTACTGGTTCGTTTACTTTTTGTGGAAAGAAAATCTAAATAGCAAACTTGCATGACTCTCAGTGTGATGAATGAATGTAATAGATAATTACACAAACTTACCATGTGTTTTTTAATCAAAGCAAGATATTCAACATACGACATTAATTACACAAACAACCCTCCTGTTAAGTGGTCAACAACAGTTAAACTTAACTACTCCCAAGTTGTTTGCCTAAGTGATAAGCACGCCCAATGCTTTTCTAAAAACGGCGAGCCATTGGTTTCAAGTACCAAAGATCTATAATGTGAACTATTTCTGTTTAGCCCACTTATTTGTGTGAATAATTTACGTTTAAATCTCTTCAATGGAAAGATAATTTTTTCATTTCTGCGTGAATCCCCATCTCCCATCTTCGTGGGAGTATAGTTAAAAGTGTGTTGTGCTTCGAGTCACTTCTTACAAACCTGATCATAGAGATATCGACTGTTATAAAATGTAATTGTAAAAAAAAAAAAAAATAGAGTTAAACTTAACTAATGACTTTAAGGTACAATGGTAAGTATTTATTTTGTTGATTAAATAAAATTAAGAGGGTAAATTGCACAAAGTTACCCTATCTGCCAGTGACGGACCCAAAAATCGTTATGAGGGGGAGCACATTTATATATGAAATTTTCTTTGCAATATTTCCTTCAATTACTAGAAGGACATTATATAAAATAAAAATAGTTAAAATATATAACCAGTAGAAGATATGTAGTTTTGTTTTACCCCTTACAAGATTGTAAACAAATTTATTAAAATAATATTCTTAATACAAGTATAAAAACAAAAGCGTATGAATTGTGAGTTGATTATACACTAACTCCATTTTTCTTAGTGAGAGAGGTTCAAATTTAATATTACTGGAAAAAATAAATAAAAACTTAATTTAGGGATATGTCTTCTCTATGATGACAGTTACTATTTAGATTGCAAATAAATGTATGTGATCAAACTAAATGTATTTATTATTAAAGTTACTAATCAAGCTACATGTATAGTCTTTTATCTAATAAATGTATGTGATTTATAACAAAGTAAAGTAAAATAAAAATAAAAAATAAAAACAATTATAATTCATATGAGTATATTTGTTAATGAATTTTATCGTATAAAATAATTTATGTAAAAGAAAAAATAATTCTCATCAATTATCGTGAATAAACCAAGATTTATTAAGATTAAATGACACTATATATTTTATTTTCTAGTTCATATAAATATGATATAATTTATAATTAAAAAATAAATTAAAATGAGTATAATAATTTATGAAGTTAAAATATTTTAAATTAGAAGATCAATTTATAATAATGGAAAAAAAAAGAGAGAGAAAGAAAAAAGGGACAAAGCAACTATTATGAGGGAATAAAAAAATAAAATAAAATAAAAAATAAAATAAAACACATTAATTTTTAAAATATTTCAGGAGCGGCACGTATCTCCTCTGGTCCAATGATAGGTGCGCCCCTGCTATCTATAGTTTTCTGATTGTGTGTTTACTTGGTCACTTCTCACAACTGGATTCTTTCTTGATTTCATCGTTTGCATTTTTTATTACAGGGTGAAAAGTCTTAGGCTAATCTTGAATTCAGTTTAAAGAACTTCTTGCAAGCGTCTCATCATTTGATCACAATACGGTTGCTGCCATGGAGAAATTGTTTCTTCCTTTCTTCTTCCTAATCTCTTCTAGTTGGCTCCATGGGGTTTTTGCTCTTGATGCAGGAACCAATGATGGGTCTGAACAGTGGGGATATGTGGAAGTTCGACCAAGTATGTCAATATCTGCTTATCTGTTTATTTATTTATTAATATTTTGTACTTAGCATTGTTCCTGTCCTTGGTACTCTTACTTACTATGTACTTCTCAAGAATTAAGATAAATTTTAATGTTTTCAATAATTTGTCAAAAAAACTGGTCTTATTGTTATTTTATTTTATTTTATTTTTTGGAAATTAAGAGGTATAATTGTTAATTGTCATCCACCCAATAATGAGGGTATTTGAAAATTTTTAAACTTTTATGAGGATTTAGATGGATATTAATATCATCTAAGTTCATGTTAAATTTAAATTCCAAATAATCTGATTGGTAGCACAGAGCTTTAATACAATTTTTACAATAACTTATGTTGTAATAACTTGTGTTCAAATCACCTCCACCGTGAATAACGTTTAATAAAGAATTAAAATAGAAATAAAGTTATATAAAAGAATTAAAATAGAAATAAAGTTAAATAGATTTAAATTTGTGAGGTTAATTTTTAATTAATTAATTAATTATTTATTTATTTATTTTTCCTATAAAGGTTTATCACTTTTTCTTATTATTTATAAGCTTTTCCCCTCGAAATTGAAAAGTAGACAAAAAGTTGAATATTGAAATTGTGATATAGTCTAAAGTATGCTTAGGCAGTTCCTTCGCCGAGCACAACAGATCGAGGGGAATTTCTATCAAGGCTAATAAAGTCAACCCCATAATTTAAGTGTTACATAAATTTGCAATGCAGAGGCCCACCTGTTTTGGTGGCTATATAAGAGTCCATACAGAGTTAATGATCCATCCAAGCCATGGCCTATGCTACTATGGCTCCAAGGTGGCCCAGTGAGTAAACTTGTTACCATAAAACATTAGAATTACAAATGTAATTATCAACTCAATTAAATCTGATGATGATATCTGAATCCAGGGAGCCTCTGGTGTTGGTCTGGGAAATTTCTTGGAAATAGGACCATTGGATGGCCATTTAAAGCCCCGGAATTCTACATGGCTAAAAAGGGCAGATCTTCTATTTGTGGTACTTTTTTGTACTCTAGTAAATTTTGTCATTTCCAATTATGCTTTTTTTTTTTTCCAAACTGAATCATAGCAGAAGTTGAGAAACTTCTTTTTCAAGTAAATTTTACAATGGAATTCAGGACAGTCCAGTGGGTACTGGCTTCAGTTACATGGAGGATGAGAGGTTGGCGGTCAGGACAGATGAAGATGCAGCCAGTGACTTAACAACATTGCTGAAAGTGCTCTTCAATGGAAATGCAAACCTCCAAAAGAATCCTCTCTACATTTTTGCGGAGTCTTATGGAGGAAAATTTGCAGTTACTCTAGGATTATCAGCTCTAAAAGCTATTGAAGCAGGAGAATTGAAGCTCCAACTTGGAGGTAGCCTTTTGTTCTCCTCATGAGACCTAACCTTATAAATAGCAACAGTATATAATTCAAGGAAATCACTAATAAAATGCACCTCCATACATACATGTCCCCTATAGTATCTTTCTTTGTGATCATTAACTACGTTGATAAATAATTCAAATTATGTTATTGTGTATCTGAACATAGGGGTTGCTTTGGGGAATAGCTGGATTTCTCCAGAAGATTTTGTGGTATGTGATTTCTTTTAAAAAATCAATCTTTTTCCATCAGAAATTGTGGAAATACTGTATATGTCTTACTTGAAGCCTAAATGCAGTTTTCTTGGGCACCTCTTCTTAAAGACCTGTCCCGAATGAACAACGAGGGATTGCATATATCAAACAGGTTTGTCTTGAACTTGCAATTTCAAACCAAACACTAAAAGGGCAAAATCAATATGATTCGATCAAGTCCATTTTGCAAACACAGGTTAGCTTTAAAGATCAAGCAGCAGATTGCAGAAGGCAAATACGAAAACGCAACATTAACCTGGAGAGATCTCGAGCATGTCATTTCAGTCTACAGTAACAATGTGGTAATTTTCAATCCATTTAAGAAACCAATTCACAGTATTACATTTTGTAGAATCTAATTAAAATGGTGTATTGGACTTGCAGGAATTCTATAACTTCTTATTTGATGGTGGTAATGGCCCCTTTGCTGCAACAACAACATCTAAACCGCCCTCAAAACAATTCAAAGGATTAGGAACAGAAAGATATTCGAAGTATCTCAGCACCAATAAATTTCAACGGCGAGTGCCGGAGGGAGCGATGTTGATCTTGATCGCTTGATGAATGGTCCTATTAGAAAGAAGTTGCAGATTATTCCTGAGAACGTAACGTGAGTTCAGCTGCTTATAACGACAAGGATGAGTTTTTATCAGTTCTCTTCCTGAACTGTTACTTGTGTAGATTTGATTTGACTTATTAATCACTGTATTGCAGATGGGGAGGACAGGGTGGCTTGGTTTTTATAGGCATGATTGGAGACTTTATGAAACCAAGAATTAAAGAGGTAACAATGCAAATTTTTTCTATTTCTGTGCCCAAAATTTCACTCAAGCATGAATTTTCCTTGTGTCAACAGAAAATTAACATTTATCATGTTATTACATTATAGGTGGACAAGCTGTTAGCCAAAGGCGTTAACGTGACCGTATACAATGGACAGGTGAGATGTTTCTCTCATAATGTAAAACACTTTAGACAATCAGAAGCTTGTTGGACTAGTTTTCTTTACCATCATCTGCAAATAAAAAGCTCTGACTGGTCTTTTTGATAGGTTGATCTCATATGCTGTACCAAAGGAGTAGAAGCCTGGATTCAAAAGCTCAAGTAATGTAACTGATAATCTGTTTTCATTATCTGATCACTGTAGAGAATGTTTGTTTTGGTGGTTGTTAGTTTTTGTTTTCTTTATGTGATTTTGTTGGTCAATTGATTACATGCATGTTTCAGTTGGGACGGATTGAAAGAGTTTTTGAGCTTGAATCAAACTTCCTTATATTGTGGAACCGATTAAAACAACAACCGCAGGACTTTATAGCTCCTACAAGAATTTTTCTTTCTACTGGATTCTTGGGTCTGGCCACTTTGTAAGTCCGGACTTCTCTGTGACCAATATTTCATTATGGTTTGTTATTGTTCTGTAACAAATAACATCAAGATCAATGAAATTTGTCTTGTTTTCTATTAACAGAAATTTGTATATCACGGCAAAAAAGAAAGATAACTCACTCAGCTTTTATTCTCTTACCAAATTTCGTCAGGTTCCAGCAGAGCAGCCTTGTGTTTCTCTGGAGATGGTGGGCAGCATTACTCGATCGCCGAATTAGTCTTATCATACAGACACATCCATCATTGGCAGAAAATAACATCTCTAGAGAATTCAATTTTCAAGCAGATTTCCTCAACTTAGAAGTGATTACAGCAACTCAAGATGATCTCTATAAGCACTTATCAATTTTCACCTTCACTATCTAGTATTTATTTTGCACTTGATAAAATTTGTTCACTATCAGTGGACAAACTTAACTGCACTGCCACCGATATATGTATTATGTCCTTTTTCTGTTCTCTCCAACTTATAGAGTGCATTTCTTTGCTCTTCAGTCTTCTGTTAGTTTATTTTTCAGGCAAGAAAGAAAATATATCCATTTTATTTGCTGTTCGAGATTTCCAAGTCATTGATACCTAGAGATTAAACCATAATATAGACTTAAAATGGTAATATCCAACCATGAATATCATATTTTGACATTTTTTGTATGATATTCTTTTCGACATGGCTTCATTATACAACACAAGATTCATCTTTGTTTCATTGCACCTCATTACAACCCCATATGTGTTAACCAAATCCCAAAGGCATGAATCCACTTCAAATATTTGCTTGGACTCATGTTTATGTCATTCAAGTTTTCTCAAATACATGAAAAATAAGTAGAAGAAAAAATAATTAAGTTATACCTTATATGTTGAAAATTTTGAAATAATGTTTCTCATTTGCTATAATTAAATAATATAATCAACCAACCAAATATTTTTATCAGGTTAATATCATAATTGTACTTATAAGACTTTGAATTTTTCTATAAATTCAAATTTGATTTGATCAAGGACATACAACATACTAAATTAATATTAAATTAATCATTGATAATAACTTTTTCATCGTTTCGTTGTAAAATTATATGATATTATTAACAAACTAATTTTTTATGAAGTTGACATTCTTAATTTGAACTTGTTAGAATTTGAATTCTCAAATAATTTCAAATTAAAATTTGATCAATAACAATCTACAAACAACTTTCAAAAAAAAAAAACAAACAATATACGAACATACTGATGGAAATATTACTAATTGATTATTTACAATGTTTTTCATTATTTTAGTTTTTTCCAATACTGCAATGATCCTATCAACTTCCTTGTCTTTTCTCTGGATCTCACCAGGTACATGCGTCAAACAGTCCACAGGAACCAAGAAAATCCACACGTTTACTTTTATTAAAAGGGGTGTTTAAGAAGTTATTAGTCCTTTTGCACCTGCAGTTTGAGAAATGACAAAAATCACCACAAAGTACAAAAAAAGCCAAAAACACTCAGCCAGTGGGAGTCCGCCTAATGAAATCATTTTTGCCCGCGTGGTTGTCGAGGGTAAATAAGTAATTACATTTTTAATTTTTTTAAACTACAATTTTAAATTTTAAGTAATTATCAATTAATCAAAAAGTATTTTATAAATTTTATAAATTTAATTTACTAATAATAATATAATAAAATAAAATTTCATCTCTTTCTCTACTTACTTCTCTTCTCATTTTTTTATCTCTCTCTTATTTTCTTTATTCTTCTACATTATCCTCTATCCAACAGTCTTTTTTTCCTATCATTGGTCTCCTTTCTTTGTCCTCAATGGTGTATCTCTTATTCTCTCTTCTTTCCCTTCACCCAACAAGTTTGCATCTTTCTCTCTCTCCTCTTTCTTATCTTCATTTTTTACTTTTTTTATTTGATTTATTGTTTTAGTTTAGATTCGACGTAAATGTTAACGGAGCTTTGAGTAGTGGTCAAAATTCGAATGCGTTGAGATTGTAGCAGTATTCTCCTCTCATTTAATTTGTAATTTGTAGTTTTCAGTTTTTTAGGAATATTTGAAGGTAAAATAGGTATTTCGATAGTTATAAGGGTAAATCCGCTCTTTCGACATCTGACTGGCTGCTCCCATAATATCAATAAAGGCAGGGTACTTTTGGCATTTTATAAAACTATGGGTGCAAAATGACGATTTGTTCCTCAATCGGGCTATAAAAGAAAAAGAAACTCTTTTTATAAAAACAGAGACTTGTTGCTTCGAGGAAGAAAAGTAAAAAAAAAAAAAAAAACCAAAACAAACAAAAACCAAGAGTCGTCGATTCGTGATCTACTTCTTCTTCCTCTTGTACTTTTTCTTCAATTCTAGGGTTTCTATTCGGCGCTTGATCAAATACTCCGGCAATCACCATCGTCTTCGAGCTATGTTCAAGTTCTGGTGCGGCTTCCGTTCTATCTTTGCTTTTGGTTCATGTTTGCCTTAAATTGGATTTTTAGTATTTTGTTCATGATCTTGCTTTTTTGTATGCTATAATTGCGATACTGTTGTTTAATTTTGATGCGATAGCTTAAATTTAGGGTTTTTTTGGGAGTTCTATAGCCGTATTTGGGTGGTTCACCGGTACCCTTGGATTCTTGCTTGACCTTCATAAAGATAGGTCAACCATCCAAGGGTTTTTTCAAAAAAAAAACCATGTGCCTTCGCTTTTTAGATGCACACATTTTGTGAAAGCTAATGTATTGAAATAGAAGGCAATGGACCCCAAATTCACTCTTTTGTGCCGTAAAAGCCAGCCCATGTCCTAAGCAATTATGCGTAAAAACTGTTCACTTTTAACATTAGATATTATTGAGCACAACGATTACATAGAAATTAGAATATGTTAACTAGGCAAAATTTAGAATGTGGTAGTTAACCTGCATAGATTGACTTGGTAAGAAACGGATAATAATCATATTAATTAGATGAATAATATCAAATTCTAAAATTTTGAATGTACTCTATTCAATAATATTATGTCATATATATATATATATAATCAATCAAATATATTTTGTATGCCACATTGTAGATTTTAATGGTCAATGGTATGCACCATATGATGGAAGGTACTCAAGATTTTGCTCACAAATTTTATCCTGTTACATTACCCTGAATTGGAGGAGGGAATTGATTATCATCTTCTTTCTTGCCTATCTCTACTTCTCAAGGTTTCGGAGAATCTTCATGAGAACATAACCTATACAAAGTCTGAATTGCCCTATAAAAATCGTCATTTCGAAGGGATGATGTTGTCCTTTAACACGGAAACTCTCACATTATGGACTAATGACCCCATTTATAAGTGGAATTGTCCATTTCCTATTTGAAAAGGTCATCCGGCCCATTTATTAATGGAATTGTCCATTTCCCATTTGAAAAGGTCATTCGCGGCTATGGATCCCTATGTCTCTTTGTTAATAAAACGGGACAAGTGGTCCTAGGAAAGAAAATACAAGTCTTTTCTGCGAAAAAAGGCAATCGAAAAGACCTTTTAATATCCCCAGTTGAAGAATCTCTACCATTAAAAGCACCGCAATTTCAAAATTTTATAATTGGGTATTTGGCCTGCAATTTGGTTTACTTGGACCACCTTCTGAAGTTCTGACTGTGAACTGTACGAAGTGCTAAAATGTGGAATGTTCAAAGATTCATGACGAGAAACATAACCAACCACATACGGCTTATAAATTTCACAAGTAAATCATGTATATTTGCCAACAATTCTGTGATTACCCACTGAGTGTTTAGTGTCCATCAAGCACTTAGCATAAATAGTATATTTGCTTTTCAATTGAGCTTAGAATTTGGCAGCAAATTCCAGTTAATGCAAATATATACCATTATTATATGAAGATTTCATCATCAGTTACGACTTCATCTTTTTTTATTTTTTTTTTGGAAAGAAAACGACTTCATATTTTGTTAAAACTTTACTGGTTCGTTTACTTTTTGTGGAAAGAAAATCTAAATAGCAAACTTGCATGACTCTCAGTGTGATGAATGAATGTAATAGATAATTACACAAACTTACCATGTGTTTTTTAATCAAAGCAAGATATTCAACATACGACATTAATTACACAAACAACCCTCCTGTTAAGTGGTCAACAACAGTTAAACTTAACTACTCCCAAGTTGTTTGCCTAAGTGATAAGCACGACCAATGCTTTTCTAACAACGGCGAGCCATTGGTTTCAAGTACCCAAGATCTATAATGTGAACTATTTCTGTTTAGCCAACTTATTTGTGTGAATAAATTACGTTTAAATCTTTTCAATATAAATATAATTTTTTCATTTCTGTGTGGATCCCCATCTCTCATCTTCGTGGGAGTACAGTTAAAAGTGTGTTATGTTTCGAGTCATTTCTTACAAACTTGATCATAGAGATCTTGACTGTTATAAAATGTACTTGTAAAAAAAAAAAAAAAGAGTTAAACTTAACTAATGACTTTAAGGTACAATGGTAAGTATTTATTTGTGGATTAAATAAAATTAAAAGGGTAAATTGCACAAAGTTACCCTATCTGTTAGTGACGGACCCAAAATCGTTATGAGGGGGAGCACATTTATATATGAAATTTTCTTTGCAATATTTCCTTCAATTACTAGAAGGACATTATATAAAATAAAAATAGTTAAAATATATAACAAGTAGAAGATATGTAATTTTACCCCTTAAAAGATTGTAAATAAATTTATTAAAATAATATTCTTAATACAAATATAAAAACAAAAGCATACTAATTGTGAGTTGATTATACACTAACTCCATTTTTCTTAGTGTGAGAGGTTCAAATTTCATATTACTAAAAAAAATAAATAAAAACTTAATTTAGGGATATATCTTCTCTATGATGACAGTTACTATTTAAATTGTAAATAAATGTATGTAATCAAACTAAATATATTTATTATTAAAGTTACTAATCAAGCTACATGTATAATCTTTTATCTAATAAATGTATGTGATTTATAACAAAGTAAAGTAAAATAAAATAAAAAATAAAAACAATTATAATTCATATGAGTATATTTATTAATGAATTTTATTTTATAAAATAATTTATGTAAATGAAAAATAATTCTTATCAATGATTGTGAATAAATCAAGACTTATTAAGATTAAATGATATTATATATTTTATTTTCTAGTTCGTATAAATATGATATAATTTATAATTAAAAAATAAATTGAAATGAGTATAATAATTTATGAAGTCAAAATATTTCAAATTGGAATATCAGTTTATAATAATGGAAAAAAAGAGAGAGAGAAAAAAATAAGGGACAAAGAAACTATTATGAGAGAATAAAAAAATAAAATAAAATAAAAACACATTAATTTTTAATATATTTCAGGAGGGGCACGTATCCCCTCTGGGTCCGCCCCTGCTATCTATAGTTTTCTGATTGTGTGTTTCCTTGGTCACTTCTCACAACTGGATTCTTTCTTGACTTCATCGTCTGCATTTTTTATTACAGGGTGAAAAGTCTTAGGCTAATCTTGAATTCAGTTTAAAGAACTTCTTGCAAGCGTCTCATCATTTGACCACAATACGGTTGCTGCCATGGAGAAATTGTTTCTTCCTTTCCTCTTCCTAATCTCTTCTAGTTGGCTCCATGGGATTTTTGCTCTTGATGCAGGAACCAATGATGGGTCTGAACAATGGGGATATGTGGAAGTTCGACCAAGTATGTCAATATCTGCTTATCTGTTTATTTATTTATTTTGAAAGAATTATTTATTTATTTTTACTATAAAGGTTTATCACTTTTTCTTATTATTTATAAGCTTTTCCCCTCGAAATTGAAAAGTAGACAAAAAGTTGAATCTTGAAATTGTGATATAGTTTAAAGTATGCTTAGGCAGTTCCTTCGCCGAGCACAACAGATCGAGGGGAATTTCTATCAAGGCTAATAAAGTCAACCCCATAATTTAAGTGTTACATAAATTTGCAATGCAGAGGCCCACCTGTTTTGGTGGCTATATAAGAGTCCATACAGAGTTAATGATCCATCCAAGCCATGGCCTATGCTACTATGGCTCCAAGGTGGCCCAGTGAGTAAACTTGTTACCATAAAACATTAGAATTACAAATGTAATTATCAACTCAATTAAATCTGATGATGATATCTGAATCCAGGGAGCCTCTGGTGTTGGTCTGGGAAATTTCTTGGAAATAGGACCATTGGATGGCCATTTAAAGCCCCGGAATTCAACATGGCTAAAAAAGGCAGATCTTCTATTTGTGGTACTTTTTTGTACTCTAGTAAATTTTGTCATTTCCAATTATGCTTTTCTTTCTTTTTTTTTTTAAACTGAATCATAGCAGAAGTTGAGAAACTTCTTTTTCAAGTAAATTTTACAATGGAATTCAGGACAGTCCAGTGGGTACTGGCTTCAGTTACATGGAGGATAAGAGGTTGGCGGTCAGGACAGATGAAGATGCAGCCAGTGACTTAACAACATTGCTGAAAGTGCTCTTCAATGGAAATGCAAACCTTCAAAAGAATCCTCTCTACATTTTTGCAGAGTCTTATGGAGGAAAATTTGCAGTTACTCTAGGATTATCAGCTCTAAAAGCTATTGAAGCAGGAGAATTGAAGCTCCAACTTGGAGGTAGCCTTTTGTTCTCCTCATGAGACCTAACCTTTATAAATAGCAACAGTATATAATTCAAGGAAATCACTAATAAAATGCACCTCCATACAGACATGTCTTCTATAGTATCTTTCTTTGTGATCATTTAACTACGTTGATAAATAATTCAAATTATGTTATTGTGTATCTGAACATAGGGGTTGCTTTGGGGAATAGCTGGATTTCTCCAGAAGATTTTGTGGTATGTGATTTCTTCTGAAAAATCAATCTTTTTCCATCAGAAATTGTGGAAATACTGTATATGTCTTACTTGAAGCCTAAATGCAGTTTTCTTGGGCACCTCTTCTTAAAGACCTGTCCCGAATGAACAACGAGGGATTGCATATATCAAACAGGTTTGTCTTGAACTTGCAATTTCAAACCAAACACTAAAACTCTAAAAGGGCAAAATCAATATGATTCGATCAAGTCCATTTTGCAAACACAGGTTAGCTTTAAAGATCAAGCAGCAGATTGCAGAAGGCAAATACGAAAATGCAACATCAACCTGGAGTGATCTCGAGCATGTCATTTCATTCTACAGTAACAATGTGGTAATTTTCAATCCATGTAAGAAACCAATTCACAGTATTAGATTTTGTAGAATCTAATTAAGATGGTGTATTGGACTTGCAGGACTTCTATAACTTCTTATTTGATGCTGGTAATGGCCCCTTTGCTGCGACAACAACATCTAAACCGCCCTCAAAACAATTCAAAGGATTTGGAACAGAAAGATATTCGAAGTATCTCAGCACCAAGAAATTTTCAACGGCCGGTGCCGGAGGGAGCGATGTTGATCTTGATCGCTTGATGAATGGTCCTATTAGAAAGAAGTTGCAGATTATTCCTGAGAACGTAACGTGAGTTAGCTGCTTATAACGACAAGGATGAGTTTTTATCAGTTCTCTTCCTGAACTGTTACTTGTGTAGATTTGATTTGACTTATTAATTACTGTATTGCAGATGGGGAGGACAGGGTGGCTTGGTTTCTATAGGCATGATTGGAGACTTTATGAAACCAAGAATTAAAGAGGTAACAATGCAAATTTTTTCTATTTCTGTGCCCAAAATTTCACTCAAGCGTGAATTTTCCTTGTGTCAACAGAAAATTAACATTTATCATGTTATTACATTATAGGTGGACAAGCTGTTAGCCAAAGGCGTTAAGGTGACCGTATACAATGGACAGGTGAGATGTTTCTCTCATAATGTAAAACACTTTAGACAATCAGAAGCTTGTTGGACTAATTTTCTTTACCATCATCTGCAAATAAAAAGCTCTGACTGGTCTTTTTGATAGGTTGATCTCATATGCTGTACCAAAGGAGTAGAAGCCTGGATTCAAAAGCTCAAGTAATGTAACTGATAATCTGTTTTCATTATCTGATCACTGTAGAGAATGTTTGTTTTGGTGGTTGTTATTTTTTGTTTTCTTTATGTGATTTTGTTGGTCAATTGATTACATGCATGTTTCAGTTGGGACGGATTGAAAGAGTTTTTGAGCTTGAATCAAACTTCCTTATATTGTGGAACCGATAAAACAACAACCGCAGGACTTTATAGCTCCTACAAGAATTTTTCTTTCTACTGGATTCTTGGGTCTGGCCACTTTGTAAGTCCGGACTTCTCTGTGACCAATATTTCATTATGGTTTGTTATTGTTCTGTAACAAATAACATCAAGATCAATGAAATTTGTCTTGTTTTCTATTAACAGAAATTTGTATATCACGGCAAAAAAGAAAGATAACTCACTCAGCTTTTATTCTCTTACCAAATTTCGTCAGGTTCCAGCAGAGCAGCCTTGCGTTTCTCTGGAGATGGTGGGCAGCATTACTCGATCGACGAATTAGTCTTATCATACAGACACATCCATCATTGGCAGAAAATAACATCTCTAGAGAATTCAATTGTCAAGCAGATTTCCTCAACTTAGAAGTGATTAAAGCAACTCAAGATGATCTCTATAAGCACTTATCAATTTTCACCTTCACTATCTAGTATTTATTTTGCACTTGATAAAATTTGTTCACTATCAGTGGACAAACTTAACTGCACTGCCACCGATATATGTATTATGTCATTTTTCTGTTCTCTCCAACTTATGGAGTGCATTTCTTTGCTCTTCGGTCTTCTATTAGTTTATTTTTCAGGCAAGAAAGAAAATATATCATTTTATTTGCTGTTCGAGATTTCCAAGTCATTGATACCTAGAGATTAAACCACAATATAGACTTAAAAATGGTAATATCCAACCATGAATATCATATTTTGACATTTTTTGTATGATATTCTTTTCGACATGGCTTCATTATACAACACAAGATTCATCTTTGTTTCATTGCACCTCATTACAACCCCATATGTGTTAACCAAATCCCAAAGGCATGAATCCACTTCAAATATTTGCTTGGACTCATGTTTATGTCATTCAAGTTTTCTCAAATACATGAAAAATAAGTAGAAGAAAAAATAATTAAGTTATACCTTATATGTTGAAAATTTTGAAATAATGTTTCTCATTTGCTATAATTAAATAATATAATCAACCAACCAAATATTTTTATCAGGTTAATATCATAATTGTACTTATAAGACTTTGAATTTTTCTATAAATTCAAATTTGATTTGATCAAGGACATACAACATACTAAATTAATATTAAATTAATCATTGATAATAACTTTTCATCGTTTCGTTGTAAAATTATATGATATTATTAACAAACTAAATTTTTTATGAAGTTGACATCTTAATTTGAACTTGTTAGAATTTGAATTCTTCAAATAATTTCAAATTAAAATTTGATCAATAACAATATACAAACAACTTTCAAAAAAAAAACAAACAATATACGAACATACTGATGGAAATATTACTAATTGATTATTTACAATTTTTTCATTATTTTAGTTTTTCCAATACTGCAATGATCCTATCAACTTCCTTGTATTTTCTTGGATCTCACCAGGTACATGCGTCAAACAGTCCACAGGAACCAAGAAAATCCACACGTTTACTTTTATTAAAAGGGGTGTTTAAGAAGTTATTAGTCCTTTTGCACCTGCAGTTTGAGAAATGACAAAAATCACCACAAAGTACAAAAAAAGCCAAAAACCACTCAGCCATTGGGAGTCCGCTACTGAAATCATTTTTGCCGCGTGGTTGTCGGGGGTAAATAAGTAATTACATTTTTAATTTTTTTAAACTACAATTTTAAAATTTTAAGTAATTATCAATTAATCAAAAAGTATTTTATAAATTTTATAAATTTAATTTACAATAATAATTATAATAAATAAAAATCTCATTTCTTTCTCTACTTACCTTCTCTTCTCATTTTTCATCTCTCTCTTGTTTTCTCTATTCTTTTACATTGTCCTCTATCCAACAGTCTTTTCTTCCTATCATTGGTCTCCTTCTTTTGTCCTCAATGGTGTATCTCTTATTCTCTCTTCTTTCCCTTCACCCAATAAGTTTGCATCTTTCTCTCTCTCCTCTTTCTTATCTTCATTTTTTATTTTTTTATTTGATTAATTATTTTAGTTTAGATTCCACGTAAATATTAATGGAGTCTTGAGTAATGGTCAAAATTCAAATGGGTTGAGATTGTAGCAGATATCCTTCTCTCATTTTAATTTATAATTTATAATTTTTAGTATTTTAGGAATCTTTGATGGTAAAATAGGTATTTCAATAGTTATAAGGGTAAATCCGTCTTTTCGATATCTGACTGGCTGCTCCCATAATATCTATAAAAGCAGGGTACTTTTGGCATTTTATAAAACTATGGGTGCAAAATGACGATTTGTTCCTCAATCGGGCTATAAAAGAAAATGAAACTCTTCTTATAAGAACACAGGATTGTTGCTTGGAGGAAGAAAAGTAAAAAAAAAAAAAACAAAAAAACAAAACAAAAACCAAGAGTCGTCGATTCGTGATCTACCTCTTCTTCCTCTTGTTACTTTTCTTCAATTCTAGGGTTTCTATTCGGCGCTTGATCAAATACTCCGGCAATCACCATCGTCTTCGAGCTATGTTCAAGTTCTGGTGCGGCTTCCGTTCTATCTTTGCTTTTGGTTCATGTTTGCCTTAAATTGGATTGTTTACTATTTTTGTTCATGATCTTGCTTTTTTGTATGCTATAATTGCGATACTGTTGTTTAATTTTGATGCGATAGCTTAAATTTAGGGTTTTTTGGGAGTTCTATAGCCGTATTTGGTTCTACGTGCTGCCTTCTATGTTTCTTTATTTGAATATTTAGTTTCGGTCGTTTCCCTTATATAGGTCGAAGTTTTTATTTTAAGTCAATTCATTATAGAGTGTGTTCGTTTGGAGTTTTGATGAGGTCAACATCGAAAACAATTTGTGTTTTGTTCAGTGTTGGGTTAATGTTGTGGTAAGTATAATCCAGTTGACTTTCAAATGTTGTCATAACTGAATTTTGAAGAGAGGTGCCGTGCGTGCTAGTGGCAACACAATGCTGTGGTTATCAATGCTGTAATTTGTCTGATCAGAAGAAAGCTACACATTGAAAGACTGAAACTAGAAACTCTTGTTTGCATCTTCGTTTAGGAGTGTGATATGTCATGCGTTGATAGTTAGCTGTAAATGTTGTCGAAATGTTCTAGTTCACAAAATGGGGGAGTGAAACGTATTGGTATTGACACTTATGCCCTGTTCTTTCTTTTGTGCCATGCTTCTATAATTATACATACATGTACCTTGTAGTGAAAGTGGAATGTGGCAACAGTGACTGCATTAATCTTGGGCCATTTTTCTTGTCTTATTATCAAGTAATTGCACTTCAAGTATGGCATTTATTACACTGTCAATGCCTCTTATAGTGGTCCTTCTTGTCTTATACATGCATTTATTTCTATATAATGCCCTATGTTAAATGATAGCATTATGCTGAATGTATTATGTTGGTTATATCTTCTTCTGTATTCTTTATGTATTGCTTAAGTCTGAGTTTTATCATATCTGCTTACAGGGGTTCACAGGAGCAACCAGCTCAGCCACGTCCTCAGGATGCTGCTTCACAGTCTTGGTACCCTCCATCTGTTGTTTCTCCGAACTCCTCCCGCCCTTCAACACCCGGTAGCAGCACGTCTAGCAGCTACAGTTTCTCAAGGCCTACGGAACAGCCACAGATTCCATCACATGTCTCACCGAGTGAAGCTGCAGGTGTTATTGCACTTTTAAAGGACAAAAGGTGAGGCATTTGATGCTCTAATTTCATATGTTACTATATTGATAGTGAACTGCAATTCATGTTTTCTATTGATGTTTTTTTTGGGGGGAGAGGGTATTTATACTTATGCTCCTATGTTTGTCACGTATATTAATACGTAACTGTTAGTTTTTTAATTTTTCTTATTGGCTAAAGTTTGAGTGAAGGAACTTGTGTCTGCACTTTTGAGTTTATTTTCTGACACTTGATACTGTTAGTGCATATGATAACTGCATAATAAATTAAGTGTAGGACGCTAAATTCTTGACACTAGGCTACCCCGCCTTGAGTAATTAGCCACAGTTGGTTGTTCAATTTCATTTTGTAACTGTCTCTTACTTACGGAAGTGATCATGGATATGCTTGACATGCATTGGACTGCTGATAGAAGCCCTTCAAATAAGTTTAGGAATTTCTAAATATATGCGAAAAGAGCATCCACAATTACACCCTTTTTACATTACTTACTGAGTACCATGCAGGTAGGTTTATTAGCTGTTTGTATTCTAGTCTTCTTAATGCATGTGATTATTTGCTTTTGTGTGTCTATTGGGTTTGTGTTAGAAGAGAGTGACAATAAATGCTGTGATAGTTTATTTACCATATTTATTTGCGTTTCTTTTAACTAATAATTGACAAATTGGAAATCATGTTTGATAGATTAATCAGGAATTTGTTGCCGTGATACTGTTTAGACTAGTTTTTTTTTTTTGGGGGGGGGGCGGGCGCGCGGGGTGGGGGGGTGGGTGGGGATTTGGGGGTGGGGGTGGGGGTGGTGTGGAACTGCTTTCACGCTTACCTTCTCTAAATAATTGCTTGTTCACTAGTGTTGATGAGTTACGGAAGCTTGTGTCAGACAAGGAAGTGTACCACCAATTTCTACTCTCACTTGATCAGGTTAAAACCCAAAACAATGTAAGTTGCAAAATGTTCCTCTTCTTTATTTTACTGGAGTATCTGTCTGAGCTTATAATTATGCATATTGGCTTGTAAATGTTCGATGTATGTTTCATTATATCTTCAATCTGCAGTATTCTTGTCTCTAGGTGATTAATTTCTTGGCCATGGTAGGAAGAAGGTAGTGATTTTACATTAGCAAAGGGGGATTAGGTGGTTAGCTACAGCTACCACTACACACATTGTTAGAAAAAAAAAATCTTTAAAAGTCTTTTATTATTTTCTTTTTTCTTTTTTTTTTCAATAAGATATGATAAAGAAATTATTGATGATACATTTTGTTATCGAGTTAAAAAAATGTGGTTTATGCATCTTACTGACATTTCACAAATGGTACCAAGTTATAGGAGTAATAGGGCTACTGGCTTTTGCTTTCTATCCCATTCTGACCTGAAATATTTTTCGTAGAAAAAAAAAAAAAAAACCTTTAATATTTTCAAAAATCATTTTGAAAAGTAGAGATGTGCTTCTGATTCCTTCTTCAGATATTTTAATTAATAATAGACTTAATAGTGTTACTAAGCAATAGACAACTGAAATAGTGTGCTTCTAATAGCATTGTCAGATTGTATCCTTGTTATGTCCGGTATTAAGCTTTATGATCCAAATGTTAACCTTCACAATTTCTTTGATGGAACCAATAAAATGTTGTAATGTGTATATACATGTATAGGTAGGAGGAGATTGTAAATCTCAGCTCACATTTTATAGCAGTTTCTATGTACATGCTCAGATATAAATATGAATACTCATTTTACTTGGTAAATACTTGTGCACACACACATGGTTATTGGTCTCATCTGAGAAACTCACGTGTTTTATCATTTTTGGTATAAGCATACAAATGCATCTTACGTTTGAGTTGTTTTTGATGAGATTTGCTTGTTGTGATAGCTGATTCTGTTTTGTTGCTCTTAATAACTATTGCCAGATAAGAGATGAACTTCGCAAGGAAACTTTGCAGCTTGCCAGTGAGTAGTCATGCTTTTGATATTTCTGTAGATTATAATAATATAGATGTTGCACCAGTGCTAACTCATTCAAATTCTGAATTATTATTTCAACAAACAGGGCAGAATTTGGATAAAGAATCACGCATAAATGCGCTTCGAAACCAAGTAAGATTCCAAGCCAACTTTCAATCTTGTCAATTGGTTATTGAAAGTAAAACCTTTGTTCATTTGCTCTTTATATGATCACAGTGCAAAATTATCCGGACCACAGAATTAGCTGCTGCACAGGAGAAATTAAATGAGCTTGAGAAACAAAAACAGGAGCTGTTAAAGTTGTATTCGCCCGGATCCCTTCTCCAAAAGCTTCAAGGTAACAGTAATGAAATCCACCATAAAGATTCGAGTTTGACATATTTGATACATAGATATGCAAGACATGTTACGAAAATGATGTGTATATGTTCATGTTGCAGAAGCAATGAACAAGACTGACGGGGAATCTGAAGCCCTTCACAGACAGCTCCTTGATGAAGGGATAGATGTTGGAAGTTTTGTGCAGAAGTACAAGAAGCTCCGGACCACCTACCACCGACGAGCACTTATTCAACTCGCTGCAAAAACTTCATCAGTTGGTTGACCCTTGAAAAGCCATATAGTCATATTGTATACATGATTACTGAGAGAAGATTCTGTTTGTTCCATTGTATTAAAATACTGGATACTGTTCATTCGTTTTATGTATCATTTGGTCTTCTCCCTTTATCATATAACACTCTTTTGCCCTTTTTTTTTTTTTTTTTTTTTTTTTAATTTATTTATTTACTCATTTTGTTGTTAAAGATGTCTAAAGGTATTCAATTGATATGAAAATTATGAAGTTGTAGCAAACTCTAATCTCATATAAAGTCATACATTTACAGTGCTTAGACATAACTCTGGATTTTCTTTTGACCTTTTTTCTTTTAATTTTTTTGTGAGATACGTCTCTGTAGGAACATCGCTATATATATTTCAGCTTATATCCGAATAAACCTACTAATTCATTGAGTAATCTAAACTCCGTTAAAACACTAAAACAGAATGCCTGTATACAAACCGCTGCTTTGTCATATATGCAATCCATGATACCTCTGCAAGTATAACAACTTAATGAACACACATCGAGAAAATTCGAAGTTGAATACATAAATCTACTTGAGATTACAAAATATAAGAAAATATAATAGGTCTGTGCATATCTTTTTTCGGGTGATTATTCAGATGTGTTTGATCAAACGAAATGGAGAGAAGATTGTTATTTTACAACAGCCTGTATATCTATAATCTATCCTATAATGACTCTTGTAAACGAGCTACTTCTTTCTCCCACTTGAGCCCAAACATCTGACGACCAAAAGGAACAATAAGATTATACCTGAAAACCTGCATTTCATTTCACAACATTTACATTTCACGTTAGTTCGTGACCATGACATCAAAAACCACTAATTGTACCCAAAAAAGCATACATACATACATACCTTGTCATTGATATCACGCAACTGCTTCTGCAGAACCTCAGATGAGTCAGCCCATTTGGAGTGATCACCACCGCATTTGAAAGCCCAAGCTTTGTTTAAGGCCAGTCGCCACTCAGAGACTTGGGTCCTTATATCTTTATTGAGTTCAACCCACTCAGGTGCGCATTTGTTTTTGGAGAGGATTCTATACAAGGTGTCTTCTGCTGGGTCGGCGTGAGGATTGGTGTCGAGATTAAGTGGCTTCCCTTTTCCTGGTAAGTTCTCGAACTGCCCTTCCTCCATTGAATGCCATATCCTCTGCTCCACTATACCTATTATATCTGTTTCTGACCTGTGGGAAGAACCCCATTAACAATACAATTACAAACCATCCATGTCATTATTCTATAATTGATTAGAAATGAAAGTCAGGTAATTAGAGGACCTGACGGAGTTGCGTTGGCCACGGAGTTCGGGAGGGAGTTTACGGTCATTGATGACGTCAATTACGCCTGATAGACGATCGTCTCTATTTGCCGCCTTCTTAGATGATGAAGAGGAAGCCCATCTGGATCTGGCTCTGGATGATGTCTCCGCCACTGATCTTTTAATAAACGATGATGAGAAAGCTCTCGCGAGACGAGTCGCCATGGCTGACACTTGCGCCTCAATTAGCTTAGTCTTGAATTGTAAGCTTGTAGCTTGGTGATAAGGAGGAGAAAATGCCCGACCCGCCCCCAGATGGTTTAGGATAGTTATAATGTCGGGTTGCAGGCTGAGTTTGGAGGAAACCTTTACCCGGCCAAGTTACTTATGGGTCAGGATCGGGGCAAACACCTTCTCACCTTTTAATTATAGTGTATATATATATATATATATATTGTATATAAATTAAAATTTAGTTTCCTTTCAATAAAAGGGAATCGAATCAAAATCAATCAGGTTTGGGTACTCTACTCTAAACGGGTCTTGGATGAAAATTGTAACATCATTTGAGTAATGGACTGGGTTTAAGGCATCTCAATTCAAGTCGAGTTTGGATTTAGAGCGTGGAAACAATCCGTAATCATTTCTTATATCATAACAGTAATTTATTAGTCCAAAAACTTAAAATGATAAAATAGTAGGTTATCTAAGAGTAACAAGATTAAAAATTTAGAAATAGAATTAAAAATTAAAAAAGTGATTATCTTTTATAACTACTATGTATATACCTCTGGCTATAAACCAAACCGTTTATATCATATACAAAATCAGATTGATTATCTTTTATAGCTTAGATGGATGTTACAATATATATTTTTAACTTTGTCAACATACTAATGCAAAACAATTTCATAATTCGTCAACACACTAGGGCTTTTCTTTGCTAATTTAAGAGAGATTTAGTTACTTCTTATGCATAATTTTATTTGCCATTTCATGTTCAAGGACATCTTGAGAGGCTTGGTGTTAGCTAGGGCTGTCTTTTGTTTCCCTTGAATCTGACTCGTTGGCTGTTACCAATCTTCTGGAGTCAGGCTCCCATCCCTGAAATCTGATTCGTTGGTTTACAGGCCGTCTAATTTAATTTCTAATATTCAATTTCGTTTTGTTTCTCGAGAGGCTAATACTGTTGCTCATTCTTTTAGCACTGTCAGCTGCTCTCTCTCAGGACCAGGATTTGGTCTGGATGGAGGAAGTTGCTTCATCTGTTGCTAAGTTAATTTTTTCAAGATGATGTCCGAGACTAGACTCCCACTTGGTTTGTAATCTTCTTTTGTTATGAATCCAACTTTTCAAAAAATAATAATAATAATCAAATAATATCCAATTTTTTTCTAATTTTTATCATTATTTTATGAATTTGAAATTTCATCTTAAGTTTTTCATCTCAAATAGGAATTCAAAATATTAAAGAGCACCGATGATTAATATCTTTCCACACTGTTTGGAATCGACACAGAAGGACCGATTCTCATCATTGTGTGATTGATTAATCTACAAAAAGTACAAAGACTTTGCGCATATTAATAATCCAGTTAACAAAATCATATCAAATAAAAAGGCATCATAATACACACCATCACAAAAACATTAGTAATTGTTTCCTTGGTATTTGTTTGCATGGGAATCATCATAGGAATCAGAGGTATCAGGTTTTTCACACATTGGAGTAGTGAAGAAGAAGCGACCCAACTTATATTTAAGGTCGTCACCGAACACCTCTGTGGGTCGCCAGAGCTTGACCCCTGATTTTCCTCCGGCGAAGTTGGTAATAACATTGCAGGCAGGATCCGGCGACGACAGCAACCTCACCGAGCACAACTTTGCTTTTAATTCCTTGCCGTTAACGTATTTCTCCAACTCCATTTGATAGTAGCCTTTCTCATCTGTGAAGTCACTTTTGTAATACATCACTCTTTTTCTTTCGTCCAGGCACGTCACAGACACCTTCACCCCTGCAGTATTCAACCAACTGCATTATTCAAATGTTCGTAAAATTTGTTTATTTTATGTTCATATTGAACAGAGATTAAAAGATTATCGGGACTTATAAACAACCTCTTAAATAAGAAAGTACCAACCATATGTGCTGAGACGTCATGTGTAAAAAATTTGTTTTTATTCAAACTGTTAATATTACTATTTAGCTATAGCTAGGTTTCTTGCATTACCTTTAAGGGGCTTGTCACCTTTAGCAAATTTGTAGTAGGGCTTGAAGCAGTCCTGGCACCAAACTTCACCGGATACAAGGATGGAACCAGCTGCAGGAGGACCGTAAGTGGCCACTGCCAAGTTGGTGCACCCCATTAAATTTGCTGCTGCAATTAACATCATCATCACCCTTAACGCTGCCATTTCTCTTTTGTGTCTCGATTTCTCTCTTTGGATATGATACTTTCAGAGAAGAACCCCACAAAGTTGTTTATATAAAAGTGATTGATGTGGGTTTGTTTAGGAATGTTGGTGGAAGAGCACTACATGCGACGTGCAAACCATGCATTCTCAATTTTATATTAATTTCTTAGAATATGTGACCCTAGTACATACAGCCTTTGTTTTTCCATATATACATACATATATATATATATATATATATATATAATGACTTGACAAAATAATGGACCTAGACACCATATTATGAGTAGTATATTTTATGGGTACATAATTCATATTTGATAAAAAGACAAATGATATCAACCTTTTAAATTTTCTCTACAATAAGATCCTCTTTATCATAGCTTAGAGAAAGTCCTCACAACCTAGCTATCATAACTAATATATTTGTGGTCACAACCATAAGCCAATTTCACCCTTGCATTTAAGAAATCTAGATCCAACTCCTGTGTGCTTATCATAATTGACTTCTCAAATGATTTCCTAGAATATTTAAGCCAGCATTAATCGACTCTGTTGTTATACATAATTTTTTGTTAGATGTCACATTATCTCAAGTTAAAATGGTTGGTCATATGCTAGGACAAACCCAAATCTCGAAGTATCCATATATAAGGTTATAAGATCATGTTTGGAACTTCGAATGATATAGAAATATAGTCTTATATTAGATTGGATTAAATAAGATTACATCACCTTAGATAGTATTGTTTTGAATTTAATACTCTATCATGATAATAAAAGAATAGATAAAAATTTTGTTTAAGGTCAATTTTGGTATATTTATGGTACTTATATTAATATATAAAATTTTAAATTTAATTAATAGATGTATTAATAATTTGAGTGTCTGCAGCAATAAAAAGAATAAAGGCCATTAATTTACAAAATAAAAATTCTAAACCTCGAGAGCCTCAAGCATGTCTACAACGACGTTCCAACCACACATCAATCCTTGTCTTTCTTGTACCCTTCAAAATCACCATAAGCATCAATATTTGTTTTCTCGTAATCCCAACAAAAAACGATGAAGCTTTTTGCAAAGAAAATCTACCTAAACCAACCAGAAACTGTAAATATCACCCCTGAAGAGTCAGAAGACTTGTGGGTTGTCTACAATCTTATTGCCCTCGGAGACCTTGTTATCACTTACACCACCCACAAAGTCACCCGCACCACCTCTTCTGGTAAAGGGAAGGGCTCTACTAGGGTTAGAATCAAACTCGAGATCAGTATAACCCACATGGATTATGAAAAAGACTCTTCAATCTTGCGCGTCAAAGGCAAGAATGTCTCCCATAACCAATATGTCATTGTAGTGGTAAAAAATTCCCCGATCCAAATGAAAGCCCAAATCTTGTTGTGATAGATTGGCCTAGTACACTAATTGATCCAAGTTAATGGCTCAATACATGTTACAAGAGGATAATCCAGCAACTTGGTTGATCTAAACCAAATAAGGTTTGTTTCCTTAAATGAGAATTGATTGTTTTTAATGAATAAGGTTTAAATTAATTATAACAAAAGTTACATTAACTCTGTAATCGACATATCATTAACTACAACATTTATTCTGTAACCGACATATCATTAACCATAACATTTATTTTATAATGAACATTACATTTATTCCATAATAAGTGCCCACAGTAATTTTTCTACCTATAAATAGAGGCTTCATTTGAAGCCTAGAGCCATCTCACCTCACTTGCTCATCTCTTGCAAGCCACTTGAGGTTTCTCCTTCTTCTCTCTTGTGTCTTCATTCTTCCACTCTAAATTTAGAGTTCTTGTGTGATAGATTCAGTGTAATGACATAGAGGTGCATGTTTAGGAAAGGTTCTAGCTAAGAAGGACTTAATATTTAACTGTGTCTATTGTGACCGACCTCTCTTTCTTAGGAACTTACTTGGTGTACTATTCACGATCTATTTGCACTGTTCTATTATATGGGGTTTCGCCCACTGATACTCAATATCTCAGTGTTCCTACTTTGTCTAGTCTTTAGGTTATGACGGATCAAGACTTCGATAGTCTTCCGTCCTACCCTTTTTCTGGCACACACCCTCAAGTTTGACGACGCTTTACAATTACTACATTCTAGTACATTATGATCGGTTTACTGACTTGAGCGTCGGAGTGTCTTCGGCCGGCACCCCACCAGTGTCAAGATCACCCGCGTTCTTTTTATTTGATTTATGCAGGACATAGGTTACTAGGTCCAAGAAAGTTGACCGATGAGACCCACTCAAAGTCAACATGTTGTAGAATTCACCCACTACAGTCATCATGGGCACTTTTCACATGTTAGAGCTTGAGCAAAACAAACAGTTTGATCTTACCAAAAAGACTTGGGATTCAAATTCAATCGACGTTTTATGTGCAGGTCGTGATAAATCTTCTGGTGCAGACCTAGCTGTTATTATCATGCAACATAATTTGGTTCGCATTTACTTGGTTAGTGCAAGGATAACCAGACTATGCGAAAACGTTGGAGACTTTTCAACCAAGAAAAAAAACTCAAACAAGTTTTTCGAAAGATTTTTCGTGCTTTTATAAAGCATGTGGATTTCGATGCTATGAGATGCATTGTGATAGGTAGCCCGGAGTCGATAAAAGACGAGTTTCAGAGTTACTTGTTAGCTGAAGCACAGAAACTGAAAGCGAAACGAATGGAGGACAACAAGTATCGGATTCTGATGGCGGGAACGGCGAAAAGCGTTAGTTTGAAAGATTTTTTAAAGGAGAGTGTAGTGATGAATTTGATAAAAGACACAAAAGCTACAATAAAGATTAGGGTTTTCAATGAGTTTTCGCATATGTTAACTAGCAACTCGGACCGAGCGTGTTATGGACCAAAGAACGTGGAAAGTGCGCATGATTTGAAGGCGATTGAGACGTTGTTGATTACGGAAGATTTGGTAAAGAGCACGGAGAATGAAACGAGACAGAAATATATGAAGTTGGTGAGATCAGTGAATAATGTTGGAGGGAAGGTGTTTGTGTATTTGTTGAAGCATGTTTAAGGAGAGCAGCTGACGACTTTCACAAGAATTGCGGCCATTTTGAGGTTTCCGTTGCTTGATCTTGATGACATGGTGGCGTGACTGAATAGTGTTTTTGAAATGTAGTCAACGTAGTTATCAATTTTATTCATGTTTTATTCTGTTAGTAAAGTATGGAAAAAAAATCTTTTTTTTTTTTTAGACAAATAGAAAAAAGATCTTAGGATCTTATTTTTGTTATTAATAGAAACGTGTTATAAAATTAATAAAATGAAATAAAGAATGAGTAAAAGTAAGAAAATATATCGATAACACATACGAGATATAATAGAAATAAACAAATAAATATGAAGTAATAGAAGTAAATAAAATGTGAAAAGAAATGAATGTGAGACTAGAAAGAATAGCAGAGTACTTATGTCTTCTACTAATTTTGAAAAAGCAAAACTCATAATTTTTTCAAATGACATATATGCATATATATATATATATAGAGAGAGAGAGAGAGAGGCAACAACCACCGTCCAAATAAGATTAAAAAACTGGTTTGCTTGGAGGTGAGAAACCCACAATTATCACATGACAAGACGGTATTATTATTACTTTATAAGTTTAAACAGCAACTTGTGTGCCATAACAATCAATTTTATTCCATTGCAAGTCAATAGGTTTTGTTGTTATCATATCTCTTCTTAAATCAGTTTTTAAAATTGAATCTGTAAAACTTCATCTTTTAATTGGAATTTTAAAAGATGGAAGTGAAGGAACAATCGGAATTTTAAAGGAGGACGATGCGCACAGAAGAAATGGCAACCAAAAAATCCAAATGCCAACGTTACACATTATTTATTATTTTATTTATTCATTTGAAAGGCTTTTTAAATTCTTATAATGGAAATAAAACACGGGGGAAAATTTCTCACCGGGCAACAATAAAAATGGCATATTCATCTCCATTCATCTCCAAAACATCAATATTGTCAGCCAGCCATTGAAGCTCAATAAACAGACTTTTATTTTACATAGTAGATCCAGCAGGAATATATTGCGGTGTTCGCATCATCTTGCAACCAAGTTAAGCTTCCCCCTGCTTCACAGTATCAGAATGGTGCCCCCACATCAAAAGCTATCAAGTGTTCGGGAAAAAAGTAAAACAGTATCATTGGCGACCAAACAAATAAATCAATGGTATAACTACTCAAAATCTCCAAAAGAAAACCAGTGAAATATGGTGTTACATAAAGAACCCGAAAGGGATTTTCAGCTTTCGTTGACATCTAACTTGCAGGTATACACAATAATTTACGTGGCTGAAAGTGATCACAGCAAACCCGCGGCCTTCAGCGCCCCCTTAAAGTCCTCAGCACTGTCCCAGGATGGTACCTACATCACATACAATGGTATTGCTCAGAACATTAAAGCCTGTGAGTTTTCACTTTTAATCTTGATCCAATATAACTTGTCAACAGAGCCACTTGAAAGTTGAAATCTAATATTGGAGACCAAATGCAAGTTTATGTTTGCACACAAACTCACTTGCAAGTGCATGTCTTATTTCTCCTTCAATATCAAGCTCAGTTTTAACAACAGGAAGAAACTTTTAAAGAAAAAGGCAAAGGTAAATACCTCAGCTACTTGGGAGTTAAAGTGCCGCTCAATCTTTTCCATAATCATTTTCTCTCTATCATTCATCAGCAAATTGAACACAGCTCCTGTAGGATCAGATGAGAGCACTCTTAGTCAATAATCAAATAAATAATTTCACCAGCTCCTAATAAAACAATCTATCCACTGCTAAACACAATGTATGCTAGCAGAACTCTTATAAGTTACAACAAAGCCTACTAACCTACATACAACATGTTTTCCAGTAACAGACTAATAGTAAGATAATGCAGATAAAATGAATTTTGCAAAAAGCATATTAAGATACATACATGTTTTCCTGATTAACACAATGTATGCTAGCATAAGTTATAACATACAACATCACAAAATTCATATTTGAATATATACAGCATGTTTCCAATAAATGTAAGATAAATGCAGATAAAAGTGAAATTACATGAGAACATAAAGTAATTCTATTATCAATTACTAAACATTTGATAAAGAGAAACAAATCAATGATACTAATTAGAAGATGCTAAACAAAATAACATAAACGTGATTAACTGGATATACCGAAATAGGTTCAGCATGTAAAGCAAATCAAATGTACAGCAAATGAGAGATTACCACTCAATCTTAAATAAGAAACTTACCCTTGCGGCCAAATCGCCCAGCCCTGCCAATTCTATGGAGGTAGACCTCATAGTCAGGCTCTGAATGATTTTCATGTTTCACTGGAAGATCATAATTGATGACCAGATTAACCTGCAGGAGAAAATGAGGTCAGCATATAAAACTGTATGAGCACTCAGCAGCAAAGTGATAAAACAGCTGTTTTTTCTACAAACACTAGGAACCTGTTGCTGGTCAAAGCCTCGGGCAAGAAGGTCAGTTGATATAAGAACTTGTGTTAGACCATCTTTAAACTCTTTAACTATCTTGTCTCGGTCTTCTTGCTTCAGAGCACCCTGAATTGTCGTAACTTCATAACCAAGAGCAACAAGCGAATTATGCAATGCGCTTGCACTATTTCTTGTGCGTACAAATATAATCGTTTGCCCCAAATTTTCTCCCAATTCAAAAATTCTATCCTTAATCACCATAACCTTGGAAAGCTCATCAGGACAGTTGACTTTGTACTGCTTCACTGATTCTAATGACAGTTCCTCTTTCTTCACAAAAAGTTGATTGTGATCTTTAACAACCCTCGATACAAAATTCTTGACAGTTTCATTAAATGTGGCAGAAAATAGAAGAACCTGGAATATGCAAAAATTAGAAGAATGTTACTACTCTAAAAAATTCAGCATGCAATTACATTCCCTCACTACGTAAAATAACCCTGACCAAACATAAATCTGTGAATTGGCTTCTCATCAGCAGTATGTAGCATTGCTTACAGAGTATAACCATTGTTTTTTTCCACTTAAGAATAAAATAAAGCATAACACTGAATAAAGCAAGAAAAGAGCAAAAAAGGACACAAAGTTCAACCAATAAATGTCGCATCATATGCAAGTCAGTGTAACAGACTCCATTTCCATTTTTGTTTTCCTAAAAGTCCATGAAAATAAAAGTTTCATTCTCCTGCGCAATGATGATGGATCACTAAGATAAGAGTTCAAAATTATGTCACAGACCTCTCTCTTCACGCATGAATATGAAAGCGGGGTCAGAAAAATCATTTCAATTGCGTTTGAACATATTTATTATCTTTAGAAAAAGGGATGTATGAGGCTTTGAAAAGTAGTAAGAACAATTTAAATGTTTTGCTGCCAAGGGCCAAACTTACTCTACTTAGTTACATATGTTTCCAAACAATAGATGACAAGTCTAGTGTTAAATCTCACTTCCAATATCAATGTTGTGTGCCTGTGTTTAACTAAATCATGGGACAAACCTATTTGAAAATTAAAAAAAAAATTGTCACCAATATCCAACTTTCAATTCTGTTTTGTCCTCCTTTACAATTTGCCCACTCTCACAGCAAAATTGGACCACTATGTAGCATGCATATGGCCTAACATTCAGCAAGTTTTTTTATTCTTACAATACTCTCATACCATTCAATCATTTAAAGACAAGTAATTTATAAGCAATACAGAATGCAATGACTGTTATATTAGGTTTAGCAGTTTAGAAGTACAAACATTAAGGAAATCTCACAAAATAACCAAAACTAAACCTCAACAAAATTCTAGAAGGCAAGTAGAGACAAAGTTTATAACAGCCCTTCATAGTCAGTTACAAGTACATAAATCAGACACCATTGAGACAAACCTGGCAGTGAGCACTCATCCTTTCAATGTCCTTCATAATCCGTAATGAATCATCTTTAAAGCCATCCTGCACCATCACAATCTTTATGAGCAACCAATGACCTTATCCATGTATAGCATAGAAGATTCTACTAAAACTTTTTGAACAGCATTTAACAATAGCACATATAATAAATAAAATGTCTTAAATAAATAAATTCCATGCGCAGGCAACACAACACTAAAGAAAAGGCACATATACTTCCTACACAATCAATAATACAAAATTAATTCCTATCCTAGCTTACAGAAGTGCAAAACACAATCACAGTGCAGCAAACAATGGGCGAAGGGTTGTGTACTATGGTAACAAAATCATTAAAACAAGTTTCCAGGTCAGCAGTTCATACAATTAGAACCATGCTAACCAAAATTAATTAGACAGAGCTTACTATATGTAACATGTAATTGTCAGATACAGTCTACACATGTTGTAATTAATCGCCACTTGCTAGCAGTGAAATTCGAAATAGCTTACAATAATACTAAACTTCACCTTCTGTCTCACTCTTCACTACAAACGAGGATGAAAATGTCATAATTTTTAATGTTCCTTGATTTACAAGATAGAAATAAGTTTTGCAACATATGTTTACGCAAATCTCTGACTCACACAATCAACCTCGCTAACCAACATCAAACCGTTAGGCCAGATCTTCTGTGGCACAGTGAAGTTTAGTTGATAACCATGTCAATCTCCAAATGTTATTTCTTAACAACAACTTTACGCATAACTTTATCAAACACCACCAAGAATATAGTCAGTATTACAAGATTACCTCAGCCAGCATGTGATCAGCTTCATCAAAAACAAGAATCTTCAAAGAACTGACACCCAATTTCTTTGCAGACATCCATTTCTTAATTGTACCAGGAGTGCCAATCACTATCTGTGCTGTAACTGGTGGCCGTTTCATAATTGAAATATGATTGGTGCTGTCCATAGGTACAGCAGATTCTGAGGTTATGCCTGTGTGTCTCCCCATTTTGCGTAAAACTTCCAAATTCTGCAAAGTACATTTGTTACCATTAAAATCAAAAGTAAAAAACCATTTGGATCATTAGAAGGCAAAATTTGGATGTTGTGGTGCAATAGAAATCAACTTTCAGTGTTTGCAACAAACTGACCATATTAAGGAAATATTTTGCTAAACAATTTTTTAACATGACAAAATAGTAACGCATCAGTCATAACTCTTAACTTTTTAACATATCAAGCATTAGAATATACAAAGTCAACTATCAAATTGAAGAAGCAGAGAAAGCAAGAAGCTAACCTGAATGGCTAATTCTCTGGTGGGACAGATGCAAAGCGCTTGGGGGGCCTGGAGTTTAGGATCAACACGACTCAACATTCCAAGCACAAAACAAGTCGTTTTACCAGAGCCATTATGAGCCTGAGCAACCAAATTTTTGTATGGAGGAGTCAAGATCATTGGCAAACTGATAGCCTGTATCTTACTCGGCTTCTGGAATTTCATGTCAACATATAAACCCTTTAAAAGCTCTGGAGACAGATTCAAATCCTCAAATGTACTAGCCGATGTGTACGGTGTGTCACCCGTAGTGACCTACACAAAAATAAAAATAACCCCAAATAATTAAAAACCAACATCAAATAACTTCAAGCAGCAGCTGATTTGGATGCTCCAAGACAAGCTTTAAAGCTAGATTAGGTTCTAATTCTAGTAATAAAAAAATTTCAATGTAGTATTTAAAAAGCTAACAGTGAGCTATAAAACAACTTGCTCGAGTTGGCTAATTTCGCATTTTCCACGTAAACAATAAGCTAACAGATATCATATTCAATCGATCAAAAACCCTAGGAGTCAAACTTCCAGATCTTAAGAAGCAAACCAAAATTAGAAAATCGACACTCTATAAACAGTAAGAGAAAACGTACGGCTTTGATGTTGGAGTCTTCAGGTTCGTCAAGGAACTCGTTGACCTTCTTCTTCTTCTCGTCTATCTTCAAGGCCTCGACGTTGAGCTCTGGCTCGGAAGAGGAAGCGGTTTCCTCCACTTCGTCGCCCCATGATCGCTTCTGCTCCGGCGGTGGCGCAGGCTTGGAGTCGGCGGCGGAAATGGTGGTGTCGGCCATGGGATATTCGAGATTTTGATCGCTTTGAAGAGAGAGGAAGTGGAAATGTCCGTTGAAGTCACTGGAAAAGTAGAGAGAGCAAAGAATTTATTGATTACTCAGGTGCCGTTTAACCGACTAAAATAGAGACGGTGTTGTGGCTTACTAATTAAGCTATTTGTTAGCCTTTGTATTTACAGTTTAGTCCTTAAATTTCTGCTTCGTGGCATTTTTACGCTAATGGGTGGGCACGGTTCGGTTCGGTTTCGGGCAAACCGAACCGAACCGAACGTCGTGAATGAAGAAGTCGGTTCGGGCCTTGAAAAGCCCAGCAAATCCAACAGTGAACAAACACTCATACATAACATTATACAAAATCAAAGCGAATCTAACACAACAAAATTCAAAGCAAACACAAACAGTGAAGCAAATGAAAGTCAAACAGTGTTCTGAGAAGTGAGACGACGCTACTCACGGCTAGAACACGAAATCACAAAGCTACTCGGCGGCTGACGCGCTGAGGAGGGAGGACTAGGAGAGACACTCCTGGCCGGCGGAAATCGGTGGCAAGGAGAGGAGAGTCGACTGGCAAGAGGCAACTGAGAAGTGAGACGACGTTGCAATGGCTGGGCGACTACGAGGAAGGCGACGGCGGCGACTGCGAGGATTGGCAACGGTGCGAGAGACGAGTACGGCGGACGAGGAGGAGGTGTAGAGAACAGTTGGATCAGCGGCTTGGGGTGGGTAGGGAAAGAGAGAAAAAGCGTAAAAGAACAGAGAACGGTAGGGGCTTTTTTGAGCCGGCTTTTATAACCCTTTTTAACTCCGGTTCTGGTCCTTTTTTCCGGACCAGTACGAAAAGCGAACATTTTCTCACTAAAAACCGAACCTAACCGATTACCGGTGAAAAATCAATATTTCCGGGTCGGTTTGATTCCGGTTTTTTTCCACAAAGTGGGCTCAGAATTTGTCGTGGACTGTGGGCGACCATATCTAATGTTTACGGGGCTAGGAAGGCCCAAGAATGTTTTGTTTATATTTGTAAACTTTGAGAAATCTTCAATGTAATTTATTGTTTAAAATAAATTTGACAAGTAAATAACTAACGTAAAATATTGAAAATTTTCAAAAAATAAAACAAATTTCAGCAAGGGCAATACCCCATTGGTCACGTATGTCCTTAGTTATAATAATTAAAAATTGTGTTACGATGTCTCCTTACCCATGTACTAAGAACTCAAAATTTAAAAGAGGATTTATAATAATTATAATATTTTATCACAAAAAGTTTTGCGTTTGAAAAAATATATATAGCTATTTTATTTATTTCCTCAAATTTTAACATTTACCTCAAGGACTCTATCCCAACATTGTTTTCAATAATACATGATAATCCATCAAAACCTCAATATGATTTGATAATGAGCATGACAATATCCCCTCGTTCAGTCATGATATTTTAAAAAAGTTAAATACACATAACTTCTTTGGGGTTAACTTTAATACAAACGGAAACATTTTTTTATTTTTATAACACAAAACCCTCATGTTAAAAGTCCAATGCAGTTAAAGTTGACGTTTGATTTGGAAATATTATGCAATGACGAAAATGTCCATGAATAAGGACAAAAATTTTATATTAAAATTTTAAAAGTAAAGCTAAAATAAAAAATAATTTAAAAAATGTAAAAATATAAATTTGAAAAAAAAAATTGTTTAATTTCCACCCGCCAATGGTGGGTGGAGATTATTATTTAAAAAATAAAAGATTTAATATACTTTAAAAAATAAATAAAATAAGAAATAAAAAACATCAATCAATTTGGATCTCCATCATCGATCTAGATGGATGAACGGTGGAGATCTAAGAATTAAAATAAATCTAAAAAAAAGTTAAAAATCAAAAGAAAAAAGTTATTTTTTTCTCTTTCTTCATCAGTCGGACGTGGTTGAATATAATAATTCAGCCATCACAAATGGGATAAAAAACATCAACCGTCATCTTTAACGGCCAACATGATCAACATAAATCCACCATCATTTTCATTAGCCATCATCTTCATCAACCAACATTATCAACATAAATTCAGCATCATCTTCATCAGCCAAGATCATCAACATCTTTCTTTTTATTTTTTATTTTTTAAAGTGCATCTTCTTCGTCTAGGTCGACTCAGTTGAAGAAAAATAAAATTAAAAAAAAATAAATTTACAAATCAACAGTGATGGTGATCATAAGAAGAGAGAATGGGAAGAGGACGTGATCTGGGTCGTGTTTTCTGTTTGAGAAACGAAAAAAGAAGAGAAAATGGGAAAAGGAGGAGACCGACGATAGTAATGATTGTGAGTTTTGTTGATAATGATGGTGAATCAGATGATGGTGATGGTAGGTTTTTTTGAAGACTTTAGGTTTTGTTGATGAGAAAGGAGAAGAAGAATATGATAAAGAAGAAGATAAAGAAGATGATGAATCCATATCGTAATTTTTTTTTTTTTATATATATATATAAATTCTCTGAAGATCTGAGTTTAATTCTTCAAGTTGAAACCCATATTTCAATTAGATTTTTTTTTTCTTTTTCCTTTTTCAACGAATTTTTTGAGATTTGTTTTTTTTTTTAAGTTTGTTAAGGATCTGGTTTTAGTCTTCAGCTATCACTTCTAAATTATGGATATCATCGAAGTGGATTGAATGAAAAACCAAGAATATGATAATGATGAAGATGAAGATGATGGTTACCATAGATGGATGGTGGAGGTCTGATTAAAAATTTTTTACTTTATTTTAAAGTTCTTAAATTTATTTTACATAAGTAAAAATTATAAAATTAAAGGTATTTTGATCGTTCCATTGAAATAACGGGTCAACCTTTACTTTTGACATCGGCTGACTGCCAACTAGGGATATGGTGCTATAAAACATAAAATGTTCACACGTTTATATTAAAATTAACCATAGAGAGGTTTTATGCATTTAACTCATTTTAAAAATAGTGACAATAAAAATAATTCATGATAAGCTCAAATACTTATTGATTATAAGATTCCATAAGAATTAAATCATGTTTGCTGATCCAAAATTATAAATCCGATAGAAAGTTTTATGGACTCTTCGGTCTTTGAGGGGGTAGAGAAATTTATCAAGTGAGAAAGGTGACCGTGTGAGCCAGTCAAGCAATAGTCAATAGAACCAGCCTTAGTAAGTTCCCACCAAAATTCCACAACATCGATTTTGTGCTTTAATGATTTTCTCGCGTGCTATTATGTCGTAATTTACTAGTGATTGATTACAATATCTACGCATAATAGATTTTTAGAATTTTATATATTAAGAATCATATATTATCCAATATGATTGATGGTAATTAGCGTTTATTCAATTTGACATGTTTCAAATTGTTACAAAATCACATAACATCAGTATATCAAGACAACCCAACCAACGTCTCATAATTTTCTTTACGAAATGAGTTATCAATCATGAATGCTTTAAAGTTTTTTAAAACTTGATGTGCGCCGGCTTCATGGAAAAGGAAGCACTCTAAAAAGATGCAGCTTCACGTTTCATGCAATTGGAAAATGACGGTAAAAGCTCAAAGTTGCTGCGGGGACCAAAGCCATAGCCTAGTGTCATCTTTCACTCTTATCTTGTCCTTTACTTCATTACCTTGTTTTTCTTTTATTAATCAAACTATTATTCGGACCGACACTTTATCTATTTAAATAAAACCAACTTATATATTCAATTAGTATTAAACTAATTATAAATTTGTTAAACTTATCAAAATCAAATACAACCAATGTAATTTGAATAGCTACGCCTTATAATATATGGTATACAGATTGTCCTACACTTGATTATTTATTAATATGGTGAAGATCGATCCTCCCAAGCCAACATGAAGGAGGAAGTGCAGGTCAAATTCAAACTAAAAACCAATTTATTTATTTTTATTTCATAACACATAATTTTGAGAACTAATTTTACAAAAATCGGCCTTAATTAAGCAAATTACAAACCACCGTTCCCTCTCTTTCTCTTTCAACTTCTCTTTCTTTGTTTTTATTTATTTCCCTCTCTAGCTTGCTAGGATTATTATTATTATTTGAAAGATAGCTTGCTGGGATTAATTTATGCACATAGCTTGCTAGTATTAATTCATGCACGTTCACTTGAATTTTATATAGTACACATTCTAAACATGCAAAGGATAATTTATAAGGGATACAAATAATTAATCGACTTTAATGGTTATGCTACTTGAGAATGATGGAGTTAACGTGAAAGAATGCGATGATCATCATTGCCTATATTAATTGATGACCCCTCCCACACGTCTCCCTTTAATCTTTATTGCAAGAAACTTCCTCCTTATTTCATGTTAACATTAATCTCACCCATTTACATGAATTTTGTATTGATAGACTCCATCCAAAAAGCAATAAGCATCAACATTCAAATTATAAGAAGAAATCACGTCACTCATAATATGAGTTGTTATACATTTCTCTCTTTTTATCTTAGTAGTGTAGTTCAAATCTTATCATATATATTTTACAAATTTGATGTGAATTATTTGATCTGTTAATTGCGAGATTAGTTATCTCTTGTTATAAAGAGTGTCAAAATAATGCAAGCAGTGATTAATTTCAACAATGCAAGTAGTGATTAATTTCAATAATTTTACATAAACATTTGACTCGTTAAGTATTGATTTTTAAGAATAAATCAAAAGAAATAAAGAGAGAAAGAGCAATTTATTCCCACAAATAAAGGGAGTCTAAACAAGAAAAGCTATCTTATAATATTCAAATTTAGGTCTAATATTCCACTTTTTAAACACAAGTTGGTCGCCAATGGATTTTGAATTCTTGATCACTCCATAAGCTATCAATTATATTTGATAAAATGAGTTAGTTCACGATTTCTTTTGAGTGTCTAATACTTAAAAGCACATGCATGTTCAAGAGATAGTTCCAAGCCAATCGTGCATCTAAAATTGGTTTACTTGTAATTTTTTTTTCTTTAAAAAAGAAAAAATTGTCTGCCTTTGTTGTTATTTCGCTATCAACAGATTTAAACTTTCTTTAAATTTGGTAAATGAAATCCAGGCTGTAGTACTCATTTTGTATACACATATATTAATAAAAGGTTCGAACTATTAGCCTAGCACGAAAAGAAAACTGTGAACGCAAATTGGACTCTTTCTTTCTTCTTTGTTCGATACAAAATTGTTCCAATTTGCATGGTTGATGCAAGCTGCATTCTAATATTGTGTTTATAATATAAAAATGAGTTGAGTGATAAAAATTTATATAAATAAATATCTCAACAAATAACATTAAAAAAATTATGAATTTTAAAATTAATAGAAAATAATAATAATAATTGAGTCCTTTTAACATTATGCTTTGGTGGTAAAGTATTATTTTTTAAACTATTTTATCGTTTGTTCATAAACTATATAATGCTAAATAAATTTTATTTTTTTTAATTAATTTTAAAAATCAAACTTCTTTTAACGTTAGGAAAAGGAACTCCATAAAAAAATTGTGTGCAAGAGAAATTATTATCCTCTTATATTAAATAAAATTAAGTATATTAGGAGGGAAACCATTTAAAATTAGAAGGGACTTACTTTCAACATGTATATTTGTCCTTTCTTTTCAAATAAATTATATACAAAAGATTCCTTAGCTTAATATATCAATGTATATTACCTAATATTATAGTGTTAGCAACTAGCCAAGATGTAATATCTCCAAGGATCATTATAAATTGCATGAACATGCATGAATGATTGGATTAGCTCAAGTTATTAATCATGCTTACCAATTTAAGCACTTATTTTATCATTAAAAGAAATCTATAAAAATATGCTAACAAATATATCCGTTTTAGTTTTTAGCACTTTATTTTTATTTTTTTATTTTGAAATAGTTTTTAGCACTTTATTAGAAATATAGAATTTTTTTTTTTTTCCAACAATTAAAACATCCTACGTGTACACACAAGGGTCCGGTGACAACTGAGGCTGGAATTTCACCGCCGATGATTTGGACCCCATGGCTCTAGGCCAGTGTTACGGTCAAAGGCATACTCGCACACGAAGCCCGTGCCAACTGAGGTGGTGTAATTGTTAGGTGCCTCTCTCGTCACTTCAGGCGAGCGTGTAGAATACGCTCGATTTGTAATCGTGTACTGTAAATATAGAAAGCATGGTCTGCCTACGGCAGCATCATAGTGGGATGTTTTTGCTTTTTGGTTTTTAAATAATTTAAATTAATTTGATGTTGCTAGTTACAATCATTTTTTTTTAAACTATAAAACAATCCCACTTTACCCTCTAGTTTGACGCTAATGTTAACCAGCCCCGCGCGTTTTGTATAATCGCATTTTATCTCCTACCATTACATTTGTTACGGAAAAGTGCATTTTTTTTTTTTTTTGATAACAAACAACAAAAACAAACGAACAACTAAAACTCCGAAAAACCAGGGAAAATAGACGAGGCACTAACAGAATGCCAACAACGCTCCTCCGGAGAGGAGAAAGCCAAAGAAGCGAGATAGTGAGCCAAGCGATTTCCGGATCTAGAAATGGCTTGGAACCTAGACACACGCCCTTCCGAACAAAGAAGCTTCAAATCACCAACCAGAATGCTAGTTTCGCAGGGAGAAACATCAGCAGAAAGGAGAGCAGAAGCTACATTCACAGCATCGACTTCGATGAAAGAGATAAGAATATTGCGAGCAAGACAGAAGATCAAACCTTCCCTTAATGCAAGAAACTCCCCAATCTCCGGGCTGAAACAGCCTGGGACCCTCTTTGCCAAAGCAAAAATAACCCAGCCGTCATGGTCTCTAATCACGACCCCCACCCCAGTGAAATTATAACCCTGTTTAACAGCTGCATCAGTGTTTAACATGAGGAGACCGGGCGCAGGAGGGAGCCAAGCAGAAGGGGAGGACGAAGATTGGCCGACCGGGACAGCCGAGGCAGAATAGACGGACTTGGCTTTCTGAAAATCCATGAGAGAATCAATAGCCCAAGAGACAACAACTTTAGCCTTATGAACCAGACCAGCATACAGCCTGGCATTGCGGTTATGCCATATACCCCACAAGATCATGCAGATTCTGGCCAAAGAGTCAGAGGGAAAAGAATTCAAAGCAAAAACAAATAAGTCCAGCATAGACTCACACCGATTGTCGATGACCTGGGAACCTTCCGCTGCACGCTGCCAAACTTGCAAAGCTACTCGACAAAAAAGGAGGCAATGGCTTACAGACTCCCAAACACACTTACAACTGTGGCAAGCACCGTCAGGGGAGACATGCCTGAGAAAGAGGTTGGCTCAGACAGAGAGAGTTTCTGTGCTGACCCTTTAAACAAAATGTTTTACCTTCGGGGGAATGGGAAGGTTCCATAGAGTCACCCACCATGTTTGAACGGGAGACCGGAAAGACGAGGAAGCCTGCTCAGAAGAGAGACGAGCCAGTTTATACCCACTTTTGACTGAGAACTTACCTCTCTTGTTGTAATGTCATCTCCAACTGTCACGAATCTCCCTACAACTCAGCGGAATGGAAAAGATTACCTCGTGGTCTAACGGATTACAAGCTGCTGCAATTTTCTGGAGGTCCCAACTCTTGGAAGCCGGATCCATCAGGTCTACAACTGTCAAGTTGGGATCTCCCCCCGTTGAAATTAACTTGAAAGAGAGGGGTCTCAGAACCCAGGGATCAGAAAAGGCGCGGATATCCTTGTCGTTGCCCACTTGCCACCTTAAACCTTTAACAAGCAGCTCTCTACCCCAAAGAATACTTCTCCATGAGTAGGAGATCCCGTTTTTAGCATAAGCTTGAAGAAAATGGGCTTTGGGATGGTATTTGGCTTTTAAGACCCTAGCCGCCAGAGAATCGGGGTCTGAGACCAGTCGCCACGCTTGCTTCGCCAGTAAAGCTTGATTGAATGAGGCTAGCTCCCTAAATCCCAGACCGCCACGGTCTTTCGGGAGGCACATGCGCAACCAACTCACCCAACTCATCTTCCGTTTTCCCTTGCGCGAACCCCACCAAAAATCAGAGGTGAGATTACCGAGATCATGGCAAAGAGCGGATGGCAGGCAGAACACACTCATGACGAACGTCGGAATTGCTTGAGTAACAGCTTTGATGAGAATCTGCTTACCCCCATTAGAGAAAAAAGAATGTTTCCAGCTCTTTAACCGTTTCCAAACACAATCCTTGATGGACAAAAAGGTTCTCCTGCGGTTTCGGCCCACTAGCGAGGGGAGGCCGAGATATTTATCGTGCGAGAACCCGACTTTCATACCAAAGATATCCAGCATTCTGACTCGACATACAGAATCCGTGTTTGGACTAAACGAAATGGCGAATTTCTCCAAATTAATTTGTTGACCCGACCCCTTAGCATACATTGACAGCACCCTCTTGATGTTGGATGCATTGGCTTCTGAAGCGCTACAAAAAAGAATACTGTTGTCAGCAAATAAAAGATGGCTGATGAGGGGGCCTCCTCTACAGCACCTGACACCGAAAAAGTGCATTTTAACATGCACACTAAAGCAAAAGACTAAATTACTCATGTTCAATAGAAAAGGCTTTGAAAAAGCCCTCACATTTAATGAAAATAAAATTTATATTAAAAATTAATGAGAAAAAATTATTAAAACTTAATAAAAAGAAATTTAAAATGGAATTAAAAATAAAGAAAAATATTATTATTATTAACATTTTAAATTACTATGAGTTTTCTACCGTCCATCATGTTGATGGACGATAGACATCATTTAAAAAAATGATAAAAAAGAAAATTTAAAAAATTAAAAAATTAGAAAAAAAAAACTTTTAAAGATAGAGATCTAATTTTCAGATTCTATCAAAACGATGGATAATAGAGATTCAACTCTACCTCTAATTGATCATCATTAACACAACATCATCCGATCGATTAGTCTATTCATCTCTACTTGTGAGATTAACAATTGATGAAAATCCAACTTCAGATTGGATCAAAGATGAGATTGAATCTTCACTAATTTTTTATTTATTTTAAATATATTTGTTTTTATCTCTACCATCTATGCAAATGACATTTTTTTTTTTAATTTGTTTTATTTTTTTTCAAAAATATTTTTATATATTTTACCTTGCATGATAAGGTGTCCATTTGTGGTTCTCTAATTTTTATATTTATTTAATTAATTAATATTATTATATATTTTATCTTATTTTGATAGTTTTACCCTTTCACATTAATGGTCAAATATTGATTTTTAACATTAAATTTGATGGTAAGAATTTTTTTGGTTATTTTTATACATTATTAGAGATATATGATCTATTTTATAAATTTATAAGAGTATTTTAATAATTTTCCTAAATATTGAGTGATTTTGACTACTAAAAAACTAAAGGCGGAAATAAGGATTATCCCTTAGAAAATTAAAAATTTACCTCCCGCGTCGTTTCATATTATGAAATTTGTTATCAAAACGGTCAGGCGGATAGCGTCTCCATACATTAACATTTAAATATGTCCTTCCATGTTGCAGGGGTCAAAATTATCCTCGCTCGCCAAAATTGAATTCGTAGAATTGCACGGGCTTCCTTTAACTTAGCATTAATTTCAACTTTCTTGCTTTTTTTTTTTTTTTTTGAAAGCATTAATTTCAACTTCAAACTCGTTAAAATGGACTAAACGGTATCGGGATCAGTGATGGTGTTCACGTTTCATTAAATAGGTTCTATAAAATTCATGTGAATAATTTTTTTCTCTTAATAAAAAATACGCCCACTTCATCTGTTATGAGGTTTCAAAAATTAATAACGATAAGCAGTGTTTTATTAATTTATTAATTAAATAAAATTATTTATTAATAACAGTATTTGATTGGTTATTAGAGTATTCATCGAAAAATATTTAAATATTATTATCATAAAAGTGTTCATTTAAGAATATTAAAATATTATTATTATAAAAATGTTCATTAAAAAATATTAAAATATTATTATTAACGGATATCTTTATTGAAAATCTGGAAGTTTGTCAAACCCAGATAATCTTTGATGGGATATTTATTTTCACCAATCACAGGATAATAATTGGAGGACATTTTGGACATATTATGTTCTATTAATTATTCACCCTTTAGTGGTTAATCCAACAGGGGAACTTAAAACAACAGAAGGTACGTGTAGATAAATCAGCTCTTGCTTGCTGCTTTGTGTTGGCGTTGTGAAACTCCAGCGACAGTCGTCGTCTGGGTGTGTGTGTGTGTCTCTTTCTCTCAAATGCGCAACAAAAACAAGAACCACCACAACAAACTCGATCTTTCTCTTTGAAGCATTTCTTCGAGCAACTAACTTACAACAAAAAGTAAAAATGAGGGGCGTGATCTTGACCACAGCTGCACTTCTAGTGCAGGTGTCGGTGGTGGTTTACAGTGTTGTTCTTCCATTAGAGAGAGCTTTTCCTTTGAGCCAGAAACTCGAACTCGGTCAACTCATAGCTAGGGACCGAGTCAGGCACCCCAGAATCTTGCAGGCCGGGGTCGGTGGCGTTGTTGACTTCTCCGTCGAAGGCTCCTCCGATTCATACTTTCTCGGGTGATTTTCTCGCTTCTCTTGTTTTCTTTTTGTTGCTTTTCGTATAATTTCTAGGTTCTCTCGTTATGGTTCCATTTTTTTGTTTCTTATATAAAGAATTCAATGAAAGAGAGTTTTTCTTCGTCTGCTATTCATTTGCCACCTGGGTTTTTCTCCTCTTGTCCCAACCTACAACATATTTAATGGGTTGCAATTTGCACCGATTCATGTTGATTTTTTACACAAGTTTTTCTATGTATTATGTGATATATCAATATCATTTTAGTTTTGTTTTTAAAAGGTTTTTGATGTGTTCGCATTGAGATTTTTATTAGTTTGGACAAGTTGTTTTAGACTCTTTGTCAGTCAGTAGTATTTTCTTTTTGGTTCCTGGTCTCCTTTTTATTGCCTATATGTGTTTGTGTGTGTGTAGAGAATATTTCTCTTTTAATTATAAAGCTATATTGGACTAATCAAAGGCTGAAGAAATGGAAAATTTGACATAGAAAGATTCCATTTTGTCTACCTCTCATTGTAACTTTTGTTATTCTTTTTTTGCATTGTTGGCTTATATCTTTCTGTTGAGTTTTCGTGTTGTTCGCTTTCTTTTTGGAATTAGATGATGTTTTATCATGTGATCTATTATTATGTTTATAACGTTTGATTGCGATATCTTATAACTGTGTTAATTTGTTCAGGCTTTATTTTACGAAAGTTAAGCTGGGGTCTCCTCCTAGAGAATTCAATGTGCAAATTGATACTGGTAGTGATATTTTGTGGGTCACCTGCAGTTCTTGTAGTAATTGTCCTCAAAACAGTGCACTCGGAGTAAAAAATCCCGTCTCTATACTTTTGTTGTTAGCTCTTAAAATTTTAATGAGTTAATATAGTGAAATGAAGATTTGGAGTTCAGCTTCTCAATTGAACTTGCATGTGTCTTACAGATTCAACTCAATTTTTTCGATACTTCCAGCTCTTCAACAGCTGTGATGGTTTCCTGCTCGGACCCTTTGTGTGCTTCAGAAATTCAAACCACAGCCACTGAATGTCCTCCTCAGACCAATCTGTGCGGTTACTCTTTCCAATATGGAGACGGAAGTGGGACATCAGGTTCTTATGTGTCTGATACACTGCATTTTGACACTGTTTTGGGGGAGTCTTTAACTGCTAACTCTTCAGCTCCGATCGTTTTTGGGTGAGTTCTTATGACTTGTTCATAAACAGAGTCTGTAAACATGATGTGGGATTAGAAGAAAACATTGCAGTCAAGATTAGAGGTTGGGAGAAGTCTCGAAGAAGAACCTTAAGTACAAGAATATTTTACTCGGTCATTCTTTCTTAATAAACGTATGTGGTCACCAACAGTAGGGGAATCTTGAGAGTAGAGCATGTTAAAGTGTCATGATCGTGTATCTAACATGTCATAATGATTACTGATTTAATTGTAGCATCAATTTCATCAGCAGTAACGACCCCTTGCTAGGACAAAGATGACTGTATAATCTGTTTAGACAACTAAACTAGTCCTACACTATTACTAGCCTTTTTAAATCTGACAGCTGAGAAAGTTGAATCAAATTTTGATGCAATATAACAAGGAGGTTATTTTTTGTTTCTTTTTTCTGACCATTCTGTGATGCGTCATCGGTTTTGCCTTTTGTTCTCCTTTCGTCCATCTCCTCTCATTTTGACTTATTTGCATTCAGGCCCACATTCATTTTTTCAAGTTATTGTGTTGCTCAAAATTTATTGGTTGAGATGGTGGTGTTGGAAACAGGTGTAGCACCTACCAGAGCGGGGACTTGACTAAATCAGATAAAGCGATTGATGGGATATTTGGATTTGGCCAAGGTGATCTGTCAGTTATATCACAATTGTCATCTCGAGGGATAACACCCAGAGTTTTCTCCCATTGCTTAAAAGGAGACAGCAATGGAGGTGGTATATTGGTTCTTGGTGAGATTTTGGAGCCAAACATCGTATATACTCCACTAGTCCCATCGAAGTATGCCCCCTTTTTCCAGCAATCTTTCCCTTTATATTTCATTTTTGTATGTCATTTAATTTTTACAGTTTCTCTGAAAATGTTATTATATTCACACAAAGTTAGGAATTCACAAATTCACAAATTCTTGTGTTTCAATTGCACATTTTTCTCATAGTTGAATTCTATTGTGCTTTCATCTTTTATTCTTTTTGCTGCGCAAGTTTTGCACCTTGACATGTATGGTAATGTTTCTAAAGTCGGGCCATTTGTGGGGTTCAGTAGCTACTCAAAGAAAAGCAGTTTATAAGGCTTTTATGGCATTTGGAGAGAACTGAGTTTCATTACTCCTGCCTGCACCAGTCATGCTTCATTATTATCTACTTAGATGGGTAACTGTGCATGAGTGTGATACCTATCAGATTGAAGGTATTGGTGGGCAATTAAGTTGTGCAAATGGCTATAGACCTTTAATATTCTCAATGCTGATGTGAATTCTTCTTTGAGAATTTGAAGTTTTCTCTGGTATAACTTCTAGCTATACGCATCTGCACTTTTTTAATATGATCTCACAATATTCTTTGTCTTCCGACTAGCCATTAGTGAGTGTTTGACTGCTCCATGGTAGCTTGCGAAGAACACTGTTATGGGTGTCAAAAATACTCATTTTACTTGTTTTAAACTGAATGTTTTATATGGAATATTATTCTGCTTTTTATAACCAATCCACATATGTATTTTTAAAGAATCATCTTTTTTAGCTGGAGAAATATAAATGATAATTTTGCATAAAGTTTGACTGTGCTTCATTTAAAATTTTCAGGCCTCATTATAATTTAAATCTGCAGAGCATTGCTGTCAATGGACAGATATTGCCCATTGATCCTGCAGCATTTTCAGCAACAAATAACCGAGAAACTATTGTTGACTCAGGAACAACCTTGACTTACCTTGTGGAAGAAGCTTTTGATCCTTTTGTTAGTGCTGTAAGTCTAAATTGCATTTTGATTTTCTTCATAGCGATTTGGTTTTCATGGCTGCATGAATATTGTAACTTGATCAATATTTCTCTCCTTTCTCCTAAAAATGCCCCTTTAAAAGCATAGTCATATGTTAGAATTTGAGGTGATGCATGAAGATGTAAGAAAAAAAGGGTGTGGCTTTCATATCTCACTTAGCAAAGCAGGCTACCAAATCATGGGTTTCCTACAATTGACAATCTAATGTGTTTAAAAAGAAATCATTCCATATGATAGAGGCTCTATAATAGGCAGTTTTTCATCAGCTTCATTGCCTATCTCACAAGGAATGCTTCAAGGAAGTCACTTTGTAATTAACAAGATATGTCTGTTTTTCCATTTTCTTTTTCTTTTAGGCATTAAGTTGATGGTGAAATGCTAATCATTCCATTCATATTTGCTGCATCTGCTATTTTCTTTTTAATTCTTGGAATGTATGTTGTTTCAAAGTGTGGAAATGAAGCAGTAGGAATTGGAGTGTACTTGGGATGTTCCTTTGTCTTACCAATTATATTTTGTGGTGATCAGTAATCACGTGGAGAATCACTTGGGAAGTGCTTTGATGGTTTGAGATTTCAATTAGTGTTCAGTGTGGCAAAATTTCGTGCATAAATGATAATTTTTCCTAAAACCAATAAAGGAAAAAATATAAAACACAAAAAGAAGACAAAAAGATTAATACTTTCTCATTTTGGGTTGTTTGACTATGATGAGTGCTACTTGTATGCTGCTTTTCCTCGTGTTAGAAAAAGTGTTGTTAAAATTATTCTATCATGTATCAAATCTCTTTTGCTGGCTGAATTTTACAGGTAACTGCTTCTGTTTCACAATCAGTGACTCCAATCATTTCTCAAGGAAAGCAATGCTATCTAGTCTCCACTAGGTCTTAACTTCTCTCTTTTTTCTTTTATTAATTGATTTGTAGTTACACTTGTCTAAAAAAGGTATTACTATCTTAATGTTTTGTCATTTTCTTCTAAAGATCTAAATGAAATTCATTTATGTATTCAGTTTATCTGAGATATTTCCTCCGGTGAGCTTAAATTTTGCGGGCGGTGCATCCATGGTCTTAAAACCGGAAGAGTACCTTAGACATGTTGGTTTCTATGTGAGTAATTCCTTCTCAATCATTTGAAGTTGTAAATTTCCATGGTTACAAAAGTAGATATGTTTTGCATGAATTCATGCTTCTATAAAAACTTGAATTTGCTGCTTTCTTTGTCAGGATGGTTCTGCGATGTGGTGCATTGGTTTTGAGAAAGTTCAAGGAGTATCAATCTTAGGAGGTTGTAACTCAGACCTGTTGTTCTTTTGAGTTGACACAAATTTGCTGAAACAAAGCTTGAACTTGGAGAAGTTATCTCAAATTTTGATGTTGCATCTGCAATGAATGTTGGATGTTCAATCATTCCATACTCTGTCTCGTATGGGACTTATTTGACAGTATTCAAATGCGTCATGTTGCATCTGCAATAGACTGGGGATGTTCAGTTATTCCATAATCCATCACATGTAGGACTTAGTATGACAGTAAAATGATTTTTTATATTAAACAAAAATACTAACTTAAATTTCTGATGACCTATGAACTTTGTATATATATATAATAATAAGTATAAAAAAAAAAACCAGTATCGAGGTTCTGTAATTTGTTTGTTTTGTTGATTAGAAGCTCTGCATTTGAGTACCACACTAGATATAGTTAATGAACATTGTATTTGCTTTAGTTTTGAGGCACGCATCCCAGACATAATCAAATTAGGTCCAATGCTGTCAGCTTTAGGTTTTCTTTTAAAAGAAGATATCTGCTTGTATTGTTGAAGGTCTTATTTATTTCTGTTTGACATACAAGTAATAAGGAGCTGTTATTTCTCAATGCAATGGCTTTCCAATTATTGAACAGGTTTTATTGAAATTAAAATTCTAAATGGAGATGTTTTATTATTATGATATACTGTTTCCAAAATGTACTTGAATATGAGCATGCTAATACAACTGTGTGTCGTTTTCATCGTTTAATTGATTCAGTATCCTGCTGGTGCTAACTGATTGACATTTGGTAGCTGCAATCCTTTTCTCTCTCTTTTATGCTTTACCTAAAAGTTTGAGCTTAATGTTCTTGTTGGGTTCTTCATTTTGCAGACCTTGTTCTCAAAGATAAGATCTTTGTTTATGATATGGCTCGGCAGCGGCTTGGATGGGCCGACTATGATTGTAAGTTCAATTGATAATAAAATTGTGTTCTTTTTTTTTTTTACTTTCTTTGGCCCGATGTGGAGGAACGTTAACCCAGCTTCGTGACATAGAACTGAACTTTGATTGTTCAGGTTCATCATCTGTAAATGTCTCTATAACTTCAGGTAAGGACGAGTACTTCAATGCAGGACAGCTTAGTGTGAGCAGCTCAACAAGAGACATGCTCTTCAAGCTACTGCCTCTGAGCATTATGGCTCTCCTTATGCAGAGTGTAGCTTTCCTGGAGTTCCAGTTTTTGTAATTTAAACTGCAGCAAATTCTATTCTTTGTCAAAATGAGTATTGGTTTGGCTGATTTTAGTTATAGTAAACAGCCAAGCTTTCAGCTGCCATACAGATTCCAAATGTACGTAGCTGCCTCTTGACCATTCTGATTCTTGTATGGTTCTGGTTGCTGGTAAGTAGAAGCGTCTTCTATTCTTCTGACGGGAAATTCGCTCTTGTTCTTGTAAAGGCTGAGAATGCACCGGAATTGTAAATTAGGTCCCATGTAGGTTGAGTGTTGTGCCATTATATTGTGAAAGATTTTGGGTGAAAGATGCAAATTTGTTGTAGCTACTGCTTCTGGGTTAGCTAGAGATGTAGAAATTATAAATGGTGTCCACTTTACAGGTCAGTTTTGTAGGTGGTTGTTCATTTTTATGATTCCATTTGTTCATATTTGTAAACTATTTCGGGTCGGAGGAGAAATTTATATCTAATTTCTCAGCTTGTACTTGCCAGAAGACTAAAAGGGGTTTCAAGTAATACATACATTGAATTGTTCTTGTTTATCAATCAATGCTGCTGACAGAAATGTTGTTTTTTCAAAAACATTTTCAAGTGGTTTTTCTTTAAAAAAGCATACCTGGTTTCAACAAATGTAATATAACAAAACCAATAGTAATTAAATTTGATTATTTAAAATCGTATGTGATGATTGATAATGATTAGCCAATAGGGGGTTCAAACTAAAAAGCAGAGTTGGATTTTCCTGATTTGTTAAACTGTTAGCTGGATGGCATATGCAAAATGACTGATGGATGTGCAGATGTTTCAAAGTCAAATTACTGATATTAGTAATTCCTATTCTTTAATCACATACGAAGCCAGATGTTTCGGGTTTGAACTCGTGTAATTAATTTTAACAGTTTTATCAAACGTGTGAGGTCCAAACTATCTGCTTTCTGACAAATTTAGAAGCGCCACTTTATGACATTTATATGATTTAACTTAGCATTAAGATAGTGAAGTTTACTTTTTTTGAGGATATGGTGGAACTATATCGAACCTCGTTTCTGAGCTTGATAACATCCATATAATTAAAATTATTTCATTGTTAATTGCGTAGTAATAATAATAATAATAATAATACCTTAAAAAATATCAAAAGTTACAATTTCATAGCAACGCAAGGAATCCATATAAATAACAAAACTTTATTCTTGTCATTTTTATTGGTTAATCTAATTAGAATAAATTAGAAAAATAAATTCATCAAAAACCCACATTAATTCAACTAAATTAAAAAAAAAAAGAAAAAAAGCTAATACGATTCAAATCCCTCCACTATATAAAATTTAAATTATACAACCAATTAGAGAAATCTATGTAAATTAAACCTATAATTTTTTAAAAGTTAAATTAAATTAAATCAAGTTATTCAACTTATTAGTAAAAAGAATATTTTATTAATTATTTAATTAGTAATACATAAAATTATACTCAAAGGTGGCTTGTTGAGTTGGTAAAACCCACCCAACCCTCTCATCAGAAATGCAGGGTTTGAGCACCTGTATGCCAAAAACGTGGACAATTACCATATAACTCACTTATGTGCAGATAAACTACGTGTAAATCATTTCAAGTGGAGGATAATTTTTTTATTGAAAGTGAGTTTTTTTCTCCCAATTCTTAAAAAGTAGAGTATAAATAAGTGCTGAATTTCAAATCTTACCATAGAGTTATATCAATATGGTCTAAATAGTTATACTATGTATTTATAATATAAATATATATATTTATATAATACATAAAATTGTGATAGTAGTAAGCATTATTAAATGAAAAATAAAATTAATAAAAATGAAAGAAATAGAAGAGAAGAAAATGAGAGGGTGATAGCTAAAATAGAAGGGGGAGAGAACACGTGTGCGTGAAAGAGGGCAGGGTTTTTGGTGAAGTTGTGGCTAGTGTGATTTGTGATCTGTGAAGCGTTTTTGTGTTTTGTAACTTTGAAGCAGTCTTTCGAAAAGCGGGCCCCACTCTTCGCCCTTACACGCGCCTTTCGCATTCTACACGTGTCTATTGATTTGCACGCGCCTCAAACCGTCCGACCTCGTTTCTTCGAGTTAACGGCGTACCGGTCAGTGACACCGACTGAGTTTTCCTGCCAAAATATATTTACATTCTTAATTGTTCAAAATTCAATATTTTAATTTAAAGTTTAACTACTTTATCCAACTATTGATTTTACCCATCAACTGAAGTCCTTAAATTAATTTCAATAATTATCATTATAATCAATTTAAAGGCTTCAATTGATGAATAAAATTAGTGGTTGGATAAGATAATTAAACTCATTCAATTTATTGTTGTCTTTTTATACCAATAAACCAACATATTTAACTGTCTTACTAATTTAGATAAGATTACTTAATAAGATTACTAATTAATTCATTTTCTCTTCACATATATAAGTAGAATATGAGTCTTTACATATTTATTAATATGATAAAGGTTTGAATCTCATTAGATGATGTATTAATATATTGAGGAAGTTATTATTCATATTATTTATAAAAAAATATAAGGATAAAGTAAATATAATAATAATTTTTTTAGAATAAGTAAAATAGACAATATTGTATAACTCAGAATATATTTATTAACATTTATTTATTTAAAAACATGTTTTAAACAATAATTTGATGTTTAGTTCAAATATTTGGTCCAATCATTTTGGAAAAAGTTTTTGTCAATAATTTTTGTGTCCTTTTAGCATCAATAAGTTTTATGTCATTTATAATTCCATTCTAAATTTGATAACGAATATATTTGTTTTATATCTTTTAAATCATTTGTTAAATAGAAAAACTAATTAAAAACATGATATTAAACATACCTTTAATTTTCAAATTGTATAGGACAAGACTCAAAAGTCATTAAACAGTAAAAAATCTAATAATATTAATGATATACTATTTATTCATCAATTTTGATGTATTCTTTACATTTGTTCTTCACTTCCAATAAATTTTTAGTTATTTATAGTCATTTATGTTTGACTCTTTACATAGAACCACATATCATTAAAAAATGACTATTTATTAAGTAAATATCACACTAAGCATTGAATGAAGAATAATAAATGACATCTCAATTTTATATTTAAACATACATTATATAAAATTGAGATTTATTCATTTGTTGGTTTAAAATATGTGATGACAGTGTATAAAAATAAGAAAAACTAGATGTATGTAAGCAAGTAAAAATTACAACAAAAGGAATCTAAATTCTATCCCATAACACAACAATTATCAAATATGAAAGAATGTAAATTCTATCCTATAACATAGTAATTACCAAATATGAAAGAATTTAGATTCCATTACTTCATATGATAATTGTCAAATAAATATGAATGGGATATACGAATACTTTTGCTGACTTAAACAGATCTACACATGTGAATGATCTAAATTTAACAAATATATTAATAATAATTTATTTAATTTATATAAAATTTCATGTGACAAAAAAAAAAAAAAAAAAAAACCCGGAGAAGCAGGTAAACAGTGTTATAGTAAGCGGAAGTCAGTTAAGCAAACGCACTGAAAAGGCGCGTGGAAACGGGTGGGGTTCGAACCCGACGAATCGTTATAGTTTACTGCCCAAATCCTCCAGCGTCCATGCAAAACATCCTCACACACAACCACCTCTCCAAATCTAAACTTTCATTTTCATTTTTCATATCTTTTTCTCTCATTTAATCACTTGTAACCTCTACTTCTCCATCTATCTCTATATTTACTGTGTAGAATCCAAGAATCAGAACGAGAAACGGCAACGAAACGCCACTCACAGGAATTCTAGAACAGCTAGCTTGCCGTATCTTGTTGTTTTAATTGATTGTTAGCGGTTATCGGCCAATGGAGGTTCCATCGACGGCAACGGCGGCGGCTACCGTGTCGCTCTACGTCGGTGACCTGCCACCGGACGTCACCGAAAGTCAGCTCCTGGAAGTGTTCTCCGATTACAAGAGCCTCACTTCCATCCGTATTTGCGGAGACTTGTCCAATGCTGGCAGGTCTACTTGTTACGCTTACGTCAACTTCCTCTCTCCACAGGAAGGTATATATTTTTACAACTTTTTTTTTTTTTAATATATATTGTTTTTTCCTTTTTTTTTTTTTTTAATAATTGATTTTGCTTTAAATGTGAAGGTGTTCTGTTGAATGATCGAATTTTTTATTATTATTATTATTATTATAATTATTATTATTTTGTTTTTGGAGGAGTTGATGGATTTTATTGTTGGTTGATTCTATCTGATCATCTGATTTTGTAGTTAGTAGAGATTTACAATATTTTTGAAGATAATGTAAATACTATAAGGTTTCTGTGGTTTATTTTTATTGATCGCTATCCAGTACCGTGTTTGCTTGGCTTTAAAATGGACGAAAATAAACGGATAATACAATTTTTCATAAAATTATCATCGAAAAGTTATATATATATGTATGTATTCATTTTTGTGAAATTGAAAAAAAAAATGTTTGATTTGGCACTGAGTAACATATTTGAATTATAAAAATATTGAAAATATGATCTAGATTTAAGGTTTCATTTCCTGACTGTTTGTTCTTTATAAGTCTGTTAATTTGGTTTTCAAGAAGTGAAATTGTAGTTTGGATTGTATATTGTATTGTTGCAAGAGGAGGACTTGTTTTTATGTTAGCCACTTTATTTGCTGTTTTCTGATTGATTTATTCTAGTTTAAAATTGATATAGTTCACCTCTAATTTTGCTTTTTTTATGATTTGAGTAGCAATTAATGCTATTGAGGCGAAGAATCACACAATGCTCAATGGTAGAATGTTGAGGGTCTCGTGGTCATGCCGTGATCCTGATGCAAGAAAAAGTGGAGTTGGAAATGTGTTTGTTAAGGTTATTTTCTTTCTCCTTGAGCAATCAGAATGTGGTATGGCTGATTCTAATACTAAACTGATTGGAAAATGGGTGTTTTCGGGATTTATGGCAGAACTTGATGGAGTCAATTGATAATGTGGGCCTGCATGACATGTTTCGGAAATTTGGGAACATTGTATCTTGCAAGGTTGCTATGTCTGAAGATGGGAGGAGCAAAGGGCATGGATTTGTTCAATTTGAAAATGAGGAATCTGCAAATGCTGCCATTGAGAATCTTAATGGTTCTACTGTTGGTGACAAACAGATGTAAGTGCAGCTGATTTACATTTGTTATGTCAAGTTATTTGATGATGTATAAGTCAGTGTCTGGCTTTATTTCTTTTTTTTTTTTGTCTCTGGATGTTTAGTGATTTACAGATATATCATTTATGGTGCAGATACGTTGGAAAATTCTTGAGAAAGAATGATCGCATTTTGCCAAGCCCTGATGCGAAATTCACCAATCTGTATGTGAAAAATTTGGATTTAGATGTCACGGAAGAACTTCTGCTTGAAAAGTTTTCTGAGTTTGGGAAAATTGCTAGCCTGGTTATTGCAAAGGATGAAAGTGGGACTTCAAAAGGTTTTGGCTTTGTGAACTTTAATAATCCAGATGATGCCAGGCAGGCTACAGAAGCTATGAATGGGTCACAACTTGGTGGGTTTCGAGTTCTTTTTTGCCTTAATTGTGAAGAGTTGTCAATGTCTGATAGAGCTCTATTGTTATCTTTGTTTTTTTTTGAGTAGGGTCGAAAGTTTTATATGTAGCAAGGGCACAGAAGAAGGCTGAGCGTGAGCAAATTTTGCGCCGTCAGTTTGAGGAGAAACGCAAGGAACAAATCATGAAATACAGGGTAATTTTCATTCTCTCATGTCTACGTGGATTTAAATACACATAATTGCTTATTCTTCTCATCCTTTTATATATTTTGTTTAAAATGTAGGGATCAAATGTATATGTGAAGAACATTGACGATGAGGTCACTGAAGAAGATCTAAGAAAGCACTTTAGCCAGTGTGGCACAATTACTTCTGCAAAACTTATGCGAGATGAAAAAGGAATAAATAAGGGATATGGATTTGTTTGTTTCTCCACCCCTGAGGAGGCCAGTAAGGCTGTGAACACTTTCCATGGTAAGATGATAAGTATTTAGCATACACTCCGAGAAACTGGCATGCAAACTCTCAATAGTCTAGCCATAATCTTGAAAATTTCAGTTTCATGATGCAAACATTTATGTTGATGTCTAATTATGACATTGATTGTATTTTAGTCAATAAGTTTGAGCGTCCGATCACTTAAAGTTTGTGATCAGTTTGTCTTGTACAGTTTTTTCCTGGACATTTTTTTATTTTTTTATTTTATATGGTGTCTGTGGCATGATGGTTGGTTCTGTTTCACACACTTCTATTGAAGTTTTAATTTCCATTTTGGGCCTGGGTAAGGTAATGGATTATTGTAATACGCTATAAAATCAGTCTGATCTCTTTTTAGAGTTGCCAATTATGTAGTTGGTTGATAATTTACAGGACACATGTTTCACTGCAAGCCATTGTATGTGGCTATTGCTCAAAGGAAGGAGGATAGACAAGCACAACTGCAGCTTCAGTATGCACAGCAGATTGCTGGGTTAGCAGGACCTTCAACTAATGTTATTCCTGGGGGATATCCTCCTCTTTACTACACAGCTCCTTCTGGTGTTGTTCCACAATTACCTGCACAATCTGGGATGATGTACCAACCTTTGGGTATGAGGGGAGGATGGAGGGCGAATGGCTTTGCCCCTCAAACCAGATCCGCATATCAGTCATCACCACTTCAAGTTGTAAGTGCTGCTCTCAATTTCATCAAGCCTTATATTTGTTGTGTTGATCAGCTACAATTTTTAGGACATTTTACTGCATTTATGGGAACTACTTGTGTCAGATTATGCATAGTCATTCTTGTTGAACTATAATGGATACATTGGTAGTGAAAATTAATATTTTGGTGGTTTAGATTGCTTCAAGTAGTCAAAACAACTTATCTTATTTTGGATACCTCTATGATAGAACCAAAATAATCCGAGACAAAATCGGCAAAATCGGGGTAGGATGAATGGGCATCTGCTTCCACAGTCGGGTGCTAACTCTGCTGCATATGCGCAGCAGCCCCATCAATCTGTGATGTTTTCAAAAGATTCGAGCAATCAGCAGGTTTGTTTCTCATTGCTCACATAATTGATGATTCTTTCTTATTGTTCATGTTTTGTATGCTGAAACTTCAGCTTTGCCTGTACTGTAAATTCATATCATACATCTCTTCATGTTCTCTTAGTTGTTGCTTCTTTTTATTTTTTGTTGTTTGATTCTTGTACAACATTGAATTCAGGTTTTAGTAATCAGGAATCTTTAGGAGAGAAAAATAATTTAATTCCCGATTTGTGATTCTACTATTTACTACATTTGTAAGGAATCAAATTATGTGGATCTCACACTTCAAAAATTAAATTTCTCTCGAGAAGGAAACATAATTCCCTTTTGCCACCCAAGTAATCAAGTTCTCTTTCGTTAATTCCATTTTTCATGAAATTTAATTCTTTGTTATTTCAATTTCTGATTAGTGAACCATGAAATTATATGATGGTAGGCTGGAATGTGAAGCATAAAACTCGACGAAGTGAGTTGGCTGGAAAAAGTTGGAATATGTTTGACTTTAATGGGCTTTTAGATTGTGTAATTATGTACATTTACGATCATATACACGCCATTCGTGTGTCACAACTTCTAATACTTTTGAAATGTTGATTACAGCGAGCTGGGCAGAGCAAATATGTACCAAATGGTCATGCAAGTGATATGAACAAAGGATCTGGAGTCCTATCTGCTGCTTCTGATTCTGTTGGCAATGTGACACAGAAATGGGAAATGCGGAATAGTATGCTTGCTGCTGCTTCCCCTGAGCAGCAGAAACAGATACTTGGTGAGCAGCTATACCCACTTGTTGAAAAACACCAGGTAAATCCCTGTACAATGTTCCAATCATGTTTGTCAAAGGTGTTTACTGCTTCTGTGCTCATTTATAAGAAATTTAATCTTTGATTTGATCTTCTTATTTAAGAGAATTTATTATTAGACAAGCTAGCTACTGCATGCTTCTGGGGGAGGGGATTATTGGGGTCAACCCAAGAGGTTGAAGGAGAAGTAGTAAGAGGTTTACATTAGTCTGTTCATGTTATCCCCATTGCCCGCCTGAATTTTTTTGAAGGTGTAGGGGCTCGAGACATATCAATATCTGTACATCAGTTTAAAGCTAACATTTACTCGAAAATGATTTTTATCTGCAGCCCGATCTTGTTGCAAAGATCACTGGAATGCTGTTGGAGATGGACAACTCAGAACTGCTACTTTTATTGGAGTCGCCGGAGTCATTAGCTGCCAAAGTGGAGGAAGCAGTGCAAGTTCTCAAAATCTCCCAGGCTAAAGTATCTGGTCAAGATGCTCTTCATCCCAGCTACTTATCGGCTGAGGTTGCAGTCAATTGAAAGTGGCAATCGTACACAGAGAAATGCGGAGCGGCCAAGTTCTGGGGAAGCAAAAAATTTTTGATACTTGGCATCAGTGAACCTCCTTTTTTATTGCTCTTACAGCACTCTTCATTTGAATTTTTTTTTTTTTCAGTCTAGGATTTTCTAATTTCGAAGAGCTTGCAGTTTTTATTGGTATTAAGCACTCTATATTTAGTGGTTCTTGAGAGTTTTAGGAAATGTTATTTATGAAGAACATTAAAAATTTTATGTTTTGATTACTGCCTGGTCTTTTAAGGTGGTATCTAGTCGCTATTGCTAGTCTTTTAAGGGGCAGTATAAGTGTGGTACTTGTTTACAGAAAATTGAAATAAAGGAGAAGTCTAGGGGCTTGCACTCGCACTGAGTCCAGCGGTAAGGCTGCTTTGAAATAATGCTAATGGGGAGTACAAAGAAGGATTATCTTCTTATATTTAATTTTTTAAATATTTGACTTTTGTAAATCATTATTAGAATCCAGACCTATTATAGAGTCAGACCCAAGCCAACAACAGAGTTTTAGTCTTGAGCCGGTTTGAGTTGAACCAGAGTCTTGACTCTTGACCAGACTGACCTACGACGCAAAAGCCCGATTCTGGCGAGAAAAATATGGGTCCGACCTTCTATTGCCTCCTTTACGCGGCAGCCACAAATCGAATCCATGGATGCCATTAATTACTAGGAAAGACATACGCATACTATACAAGTCGGTTTTAAAAAAGAATAATAATAATAATAAATACGAGTCTAAGAACGAGTCAAACCCAGTGAGTCACGAAATCAAAATTCTTCTCATAAGTCACAACAAGAATGGGAAATATTGAGTTACGCTTATAGTTTTTGTTTTTCTCCAAATTTTCCCTCTTAAGTTCTTTTTTCATTAAAATCCGTCTACCTTTAATATTTACGCACTATTAAATATATTAGGGTAGATACGTAAATTATCAAAAATTTACTTTAAACAAATTAAAAATATTTAAATTACTTAAAAACTCAAACTGTAAAGCAAAAATTAAAAAAAAAAACAAAATATTTAAATTACTTAAAAACAAACTTTAAAGCAAAAATAAAATAGAAACTCAAAATCTTGTAATTGTCTTATCTAATTAAAAAAAATTATTCTCTCTATCTCTCTCTTTAATCCGTGTTTTTTTTTCTTAACTTTTCCTATTCTTTCTACTCTTTCTGACATAACTATCGATTTTCTCTCCATCTGCCGATTGACCTTTGTTTTGTCTCTTTTCGTTTACTATGTCTCCTCCATCTTCTTCACGGTTATATCTCAACTCACTCATTTCTTTCATGGTCATAAACTCAAACTCACGTCACTCATTTCTTTTGTCACGCTTTGAGGCCACATCTAAACCTGACGAACCCTCTCACGACTGTCCTAGTTGACGAAATTGTTGAATGAATTTGGGTTGCGATTGCATATTAAGTTTGGTTTTTGATACATTTGTTTTGGGGGTGGTGTTTAAGATAGTGATGGATGCTTGAGAGCATTATTATTATTTTTATTGTTTTAACTTAAAATATTAAAGGAATAAATTTTAATTTTTTCTAAATTTCTTATTTCGAGTAAAATAGACTTTTGACTCAAATAATTATAATAGAAGTTAACCGACGGGGGCAAACAGAGAATACCTTAAACAAGAGAGGAAAGTTTGGAGAAAAGTCAAAACTATAGGCCCTAGTTAATAATTTCCCAACAAAGAAATAAACCAAAGCTAAATGCCTTTCCCTCTCACAATCCCTATTCGCAAAACATGGGGACTGATGGTCACGGTAAGAGCAGCAGGAGAGAAACGTCGTCGTCTTCCAGAAGAAGAAGCCACAGTCAAAAAACAAGAGCCGACGACTCACCACTTGACTCCGCCTCTGACTCCTACACCGACTCCGACGATTCTCCTGTTAGGAGTTCGCGCAAGCACAGAGAACGAAGCAGAAGCAAAAGCAAAAGCAGTCGACGTGATAGGGACTCCGAGAGCTCCGCGGATGACAGCGATCGCGGCCGCGATAAGCGGAGGTCTTCGAGGAAGGTTACTGAGGAAGAAATCGCCGAGTATTTGGCCAAGAAAGCTCAGAGAAAGGTCATTCTTTTGTTCATTTTTAGGTTTTTTTGTTGTTATGTTGAATTTGTTTATTGATTTCAAGATTTTGATTGTTTAGGCGGCGAAAGTTGCTAAGAAATTGAAGGCGCAAACGGTGTCTGGTTACTCTAACGATTCGAATCCGTTTGGTGATTCCAATCTCAATGAGGGGTACTCATACATGCAAATTATATAATTGAAATTAGTGAGATGCAATTTTTCTAGTTTTAGTTTATTGTAATTATAAATGTGTTTCTGTTTCTTGATGTGCTTCTTGTTCTTTCTTATCCTTCTAAAAGATTTGAAGGTTATGATTGATAAGTTACTAAATGGTCCAAACTACATGTTTTTAAGGGAGTTATGATGTCGTTATTTTATCTAAATTCTTTGTATTTATTGGAGTGTAATTGAGGTCTTGATATGTGGGTTGCAGATTTGTGTGGCGAAAGAAGATTGAACGAGATGTCACCCAAGGTGTGCCGCTTGACATGTTTTCAGTAAAAGCAGAGAAAAAGAGGCAGAGAGAGAGGATGGTATGTAAATCTGAGTTGATGTTTATTAGCAGTTTGTTATCTAATAAACTTGATGTATTTTATTTATCGGTCCCTGATAAAAATCAACTTGCTTTGTTTGTTTGACTTCATGCTTGGTACTTCAATTTTTTAACTTGCAAACCTGTAACGTTCGAAAATTAATAAATTAGCATTGAACTGACTAATGGGGATACATTTAAGATAAAGAATCTATAGGTCTATTCCCTTGTTCAGGTTTTTGCTTCCAAACACAATGCATAATGGTGGTAAATCATTTATACATAGGTGGAGGGGACTTAGACTGATTTGTTAAGTTGCAATGAGGCAAAGTTTGATATCTTAGCAAGCTTGATGGAGAAACATTATGGTTGATTTTTTGTTAGGAAGGTGATGTCAGACACCTGATCTTGTCATGTCTTATGTTTGCAGCAATCCATTTAGTGCATCTCTACGTCATATTTATCGACATTTTCTACTTTTTACAACACTACATTTAATGCATCTTAGTGGTAAGAGACAAATGTATTTTACTTAATCCTCTTCCTATGTTTGGAAATCCATCTCCACCTCCATTATAAAATTTTGATTGGCCTTGTTGTATATGATTGGAAAAACATAATTACTGACACGATTAAAATTTGAATGAAAGATATATCAAATAATTACATATCAACTTGAAGAGTACTAATAAAGGTATCTTTTAGCATATAATATATGCTTAGAACTTCTGGTTTTTAGTTGTATACATTTAAAATTTAGTGTTCTAGACAAAACTCCTGGTGCATTAAAATATTAAACCCACTGTTCATTTCTGAAATTCAGGGTCATACTTTCAAAAATTATATTTTTTTAGAACTTCATGGTCGTACTTTTAAAAATGTTATATTTAGAAATTCAATTTCTAAATCATGCTTCTGATCAAGATTTAGAACTTAAGGTTCATGATTGAACTTTAGGTTTGTATTTATTAATTTTATCTTTTTGAAACTTTGAGTACAATTTAATAAAAATCATGTCTTGACTGTCATTTAAGGTTTCATGGGTACTAGCCTGTAGTATAAAACTTAAGGTCCTTGGGAATAAGAACTTCACATTGTGTATAATTATACATGAATGAGATTTAGAAGATGAGGTTCTAATTGGAAGTTAATAGTTAAAGATTTGGGAAGTATTTTTATTTACCAATATTGGTAGATTGTAAGTTTGATGCATTCAAAACTTCGGGTTTGATTTGATATTTTCTTAGAGCTTCAAGCTCTTCAGCATGTCAGCTTGCAACCTTCAGGTAGCAAATATTTTTCTAACAATACTGATGTATTCATGAAAAACAAAAATAAATATGTAGCACAAACAATGTTAGATAGCCCAAGGAAAGCATAAGAAAATGAAATATTGAAAAAGTGTTATCAGTATGCTTTATGAATGAATTGTATTAAAAAAATATATAAATGGATTGTTGGAAAAGTTCATGATTTTTTTGTGTTGAATCTCACGTCTACAGTTTGTGAAGTTTGTTTCTCCCATTGTGGTTTTCAACTTAGAAGTTATTCAGTGCTTTGCTGCAAAGTTTGCATGAGTGATTGGCCCTTCTGATACACTCTAAATGTTAATGATTTTGCAATATTATCATCTCTATTGCCTGTTTCTACAATTTCAGATTTTCAATTTTCAATTTATGACGCAGGCTGAGATTGAAAAGGTTAAAAAGAGAAGAGAGGAAAGAGCCCTCGAAAAAGCACAACATGAGGAAGAAATGGTGAGTTGATATAGCATAAGCTTGCTTTTTTTTAATCTTTTGGCAAGACAAAATAGATAATGTAATTAATGTTGAAGCTTCAATCATAGTTTTTATATTTTTGTTGTTATTTAGATATAGTTTGGTTTAGTAATTTATTTGTCTTTGCAGGCGCTGTTAGCTAGGGAACGTGCTCGTGCTGAGTTCCAGGACTGGGAGAAGAAAGAGGAGGAGGTATGTTCTTGCATTGCTGTTGGTATTCACATATTTTTATGTGTATTACAATCTTTTAGTTTGCAACTTGATGGGTTCATAATATGTTTAATCTACAGTTTCATTTTGACCAAAGCAAAGTCAGGTCAGAGATCAGATTGCGTGAAGGTCGTATGAAGCCTATTGATGTTCTGTGCAAGCACCTTAATGGTTCAGATGATTTGGATATAGAAATCAATGAACCATACACTGTGTTCAGGGTAAATTATGTTCTTTATCTTCATTTTGTCATGAAATTTTGCTTAACAAACATGCATTGAATTTTTTTTACTAATCCTGTTGGCATACAGGGCTTGACGGTAAAGGAGATGGAGGAGCTTCATGATGACATCAAAATGTATCTGGATTTGGATAGGGCAACTCCAACTCATATAAAGTATTGGGAGGTATCTTCTCTTGGCATTTTCACACAATTATTGCGTAGCTTTTTACTCCCCACAGAGAGCTAGAAACATGGTTTGCAGAAAAGTGCTTTTAGGCTTTTTTTTTTTTTTTAAAAAAAATTTTACACTTCTTCCTTTCAAAATTGACCTAAGTAAGCTATACTTAGTATAACGTTGTAAACTAATAGCCAAATAGGATCTATGTCGCTGACCCAAAGTAGTCTGAAATTATGTTGCTGAGCCCAAAGTAGTCTGGAATTATGTTTTGTTAAATTAAACATTCACTGTGTGTCTCCCAGAATCTTATTCTTTGCTTGTTGGGCTGTCTCTCTAGAGGTACATGTGTGAGTTTGTGTTTTCAAATTTATGTCTTTACATATATAAGCTTGATATGTCCAATGACTTGTTGCTCATTGTTTAATAATTTGACTAATTGTTGCTCATTGTTTAATAATTTGACTAATTCTTGTGGTGACTTTGATAAGAATATAGATTATACCCTGGATTCAGGTTGTGATGTCGAGTAAGAATATCAAATCTTATGTGTTACTTGAATGTTTACTGGACAGTGTCTTGATATGTGTGATTCAACAGGCACTTATGGTTGTCTGCGATTGGGAGCTAGCTGAAGCACGGAGAAAGGATGTGCTTGATCGAGCTAGAGTCCGTGGGGAGCAACCTCCTCCTGAGTTGCTAGCAGAAGAAAGGGGCCTACATTCTAGTATTGAAGATGATGTCAGGAGGCTTTTGCAAGGGAAGACTCACAGTGAGCTTGAGGCATTACAGACCCAGATTGAATCACAGATGCGTGCTGGTACAGCAAAGGTGGTTGAGTATTGGGAGGCCATTCTTAAACGGCTCCATATCTACAAGGCAAAGGTGCTTATCACCCTAGATTCTTTAATTCCTTATTCTTTGAGTTACATCTATTTGAACCTTTAATAAGTTCTTTTAATTACAGGCTTGTTTGAAGGAAATACATGCCAAAATGCTGCGTAAGCATTTGCAACGCCTTGAGCAACCTTTGGAGGGTGAAGATAAATCTGAAACTGATCTTGATTTGAGGCCTGAAGTAGAGGAGAGTGAGCCTCATGATGACAGTACGTGTATTTCTGTCATTTTAGTGAAATGCTGGATTCTCTTTTAAGATCTTAGTATCTATAACATATGGTGAATGTTTATTTGACATGCAGAGGTTGAAACGTTCTCTCCAGAACCTATTTTGAAGGGAGAGACTCAAGAGGCAGAAGAAGAGGCTGGATCATTTTCACCACAACTATTGCATGGCGATGAAAATGAAGAAGCTATTGATCCTGAGGAAGATAGGGCTATACTGGTAACTTGACTATAATAACACTTTTTAAATTCTATTTAGAAGCTTATGAGTTAGAAGGCTGTTTCTTGATTTAATTATGTGAATCGCTATATCTCAATATAGGAACGGAAACGTATGGCGGTACTGGAAGAGCAACAAAGACGGATCCAAGAAGCCATGGCATCAAAACCAGCACCATCAGAAGATAACTTTGAGCTGAAAGCTATGAAAGCTATGGGAGCCATGGAAGAAGGGGATGCAGTATTTGGCTCGGGTTCAGAAGTAAACCTGGACTCACAGGTGCTGTATCTTAGTCACATTCTCTCTCTCTGTATATATATATTTATATATATATGTCCTTATTAGTTATAGTACTGTCTTAAAAATTAAATAAAATCGAATTGAATGCAGGTTTATTGGTGGCATGACAAGTACCGACCAAGAAAACCGAAATACTTTAACCGAGTTCACACTGGGTATGAGTGGAACAAATACAATCAGACTCACTACGACCACGACAATCCCCCGCCAAAGATTGTTCAAGGATATAAGTTCAACATCTTCTATCCAGATCTTGTCGACAAGACAAAAGCTCCTACATACACTATCGAGAAGGACGGAAGCAATGGTGAGACATGCATTATAAGGTTCCATGCCGGGCCTCCTTATGAGGACATTGTAAGTCTCCTTATCTTGTAACTCATTTTCCTTTGCTTTCACGTGTGAACACATTACTCACTCACCTGTAATTGTCTAACAGGCATTCCGAATTGTAAACAAAGAATGGGAGTATTCTCACAAGAAAGGATTCAAGTGCACTTTTGAACGTGGGATATTGCATGTGTATTTCAACTTCAAGCGGTACCGATATCGTAGGTGATGAGCGGCTATTTTTGCATTCCATTTTCCCCTGAACCTATGTTGCTGGGGTAACATACTATGCCAACAGCATGTGGAACAGATTTTGTTGTAAAAAATTAGTTAGAAGACGTGAATAAACAAACAGTATTGACTTTTTTAAAATTATATCCCCATTCATACAAGGGCATTAACACCCGTTCTGGAAATAATTAAAAAATTGGGAAGTGCTGTGTAGACATTGGAGATGTTAATGAGTGTTTGGGTGTCTCGTATATATCTAGACATCAAGACTAATTGTCTGCCAAATCTTAGACCAGAGATAAGTTTGAAGAAACCATGTAGTGCGAAGTAGCGTAAGCAACACATCAGCAGTGAATTTGTTCTCGTCATAATCCGCAACTAAGTAAAGCATAATCCGTAATGGCACCATTACTGTATACAAACTAATGATTTTGTTATCCACCAAATTAATTGAACCCCAGCATGATTGGAAGAAGTGGTTCTACATGCTCTCTCTACCTCTGAAATATGAAACCATTGGAAGCTTTTGACTCTTCGAATTGATTACAAACCCATCCTCTAGATACAGAATCTTCAACACTGTGGGTCACTACTGGTTTTTGGTTCAACACTGATTCTCATAATTTCAATGCAAAATAGTACAAATTTCATTGCCTGGTTGGTCCCATGACACATGATCTATACATCATATGAAAGATCGTGCAGCATGATTTATTGTTCATCTTTCGCTAAGATAAAAGAAAAGACGGAATAATTTTATAATCTCGTAATTATTTACCATATGTGATATAGCTCTCATGCTCATGTTGACTACTACCAACTTGGCAGAATTACTCTACTTTTGACTAATCCCATCTTCTAAAAAGTTGACTTTTGATCTTTACTCGAGTTTTCGTCTGCCGATATCGTATTGGTTAGAGTGAAGAAAAAAGTGGTAAATTGTCTTCATGATAGCCCATTGCCCTTCCAATAACCAAAAAGTTATTACAATTTGACTGTAGGTCATGCAATACAAACCCATGATGAAATGCATATATATTTTTGTCGGCACTCGGCAGAGATGCTATATGATTATAAATTTATAAACGTATTGTATCGTTTCTGATTGAGCAATGCAATGAATACACATTCATGCATGATGCATGGAACACTTTGTAAATGCATATGCCTTCATGAAATTGTAATAAACTATATGACTTTGCCTTGTACTATACAAATAAAATTCTTATTTTATTTTGTTTTATTAAATCAACAAAATTCTTACGAATAGGATAAATTAATTTGATAAAATCATATAATACTTTCTCTTTTCTTTTCTTTCCTTCTTCCTTTCCTTTTTTTTTTTTTTCCCTTTTAATTTTCTGAGTATTGCTACTGCATCAAAACATTGATAGAAGAGTTAGATTTATATATATATACATATACATATAATTTTCATTCTTTTAATATATATTTATATATATGAATACTCAAGAAATTACTTTTGATTAATGAGCAATTCAGAATTAGTAACAAATGACTACCGTCCAAATAACTCAGATCTGATAATGATCAAAATTTGAGTGATATATCGTAGATCGTATTTAAAAAAATGGTAATATATATTCTTAGTGTTTTTTGTGATATATGACATTTAAATATGTATTTATTTAACTGTATTTAAGTGCTCTTTTTAATAATACCTATGGAGATTTGTTGAAACTGAGAATATATGTAAAATATCAATCAAAATGAGCATTGTGATGATAATATGGACATAAAAAATAACACATAAAGGAAGAGGGAACTCATTAAGATAAAATTAAAATCTATAATAATATTGTAAGAGATAACACCTATCCTTACTCTGTTTATATATATATATATATACATGTATGTATGTATATATTTATATATATCAAAAGCTATAAAGCAACACTTTCGTCGTGTGATGAGGTCTGGTTTTGCTTGCAATTGAAACTTTATATGCAAATGCTTTTCCCATTTCCAAAAGCTTGTTTGCTTTTTCTACAAAGAGCATTTCTCTCTAAATCTCAATTGATTCCCATCCCCTCATTTTGGAAGTACTCTTAGTCTTGTTGTATCATTTCATGCTTTCTTTCACAAAGTTAAAAGCATCAGATCCCATTTTTTTTTCTTTTTTTCCCTTTTATCATCCTAAACTTCCACCCCACTCAAATCCATTCATGGAATCAATTCAGCTTCTGTGGCCCCTCCTCAGAATTAGAGTTCCCTTTTTATCATCATTTCCACCATCTTCAAGCAACACATGAATATTCAAAGACCATAAACATGAGGAAAAAAACAAAAAAAAAAACCAATCTACATACAACATACGTATCAAATGTTCAGTCCATTATACACTTAACACTCTTATCAACACAGACTTGATCATTAATTACAAACTTTATTATTATTATTATTATTATTATTCCTGATTTACAATCTAAATTATGTCCTGGAGTTCTCTGACAACATCTGTCATGCTCGGTCTATCACTTTTCTTCTCCCTCAAACAGGATAATGCAATCTCTAGGAAGAGTTTGAAACTGTTCGGGGCATTTACCGAAGGCTCCTTGCCAAGCAGCCTCTGATCCATGACTTCCATGATTCCACCATTTCGAGCCCGTTGAGTTACATACATGGCTAAGTTGACATCATCCGGGTCTCGACTGAAATCAATGGCTTTATGAGAAGTCAGAAGCTCAAGTAAAACAACTCCGTAACTATAAACATCACTTTTATCTGTTAACTGATAATTACGATAATATTCAGGATCCAGATAACCTATTGTGCCTTGAGCACAAGTTGAAACATGACTCAACCCAGGTCGAGCCAGTCTGGAGAGCCCGAAATCCGCAACTTTCGCATTGAATTCATCATCCAAGAGGATATTCGTCGACTTGACGTCTCGATGGTAGATAGGAGTGTACGCAGAAGAATGCAGGTAAGCCAATGCTTCGGCTGTTTGTAGTGCGATTCTCAACCTAGTTTTCCAAGTCAAAATGGTGCAATACTTACCATGAAGATGGTCATGGAGGGTCCCATTGGAAATGTACTCATAGATCATCAACGGCTGCTCGGCTTCCACACAACAACCCAAGAGTCGAACCAAGTTCTTGTGATTGACCTGTGAAAGTATCCCAACTTCATTGAGTACTTGTTGGGTGCTTTTGATGTTCCCCACTTTGGCTGACTTGACAGCAACCGCAGTCCCATCTTCAAGCTCTCCCTTGTACACTTCTCCAAACCCACCACTCCCCAAAACCCTATCTTTTGAGAACCCGTTTGTTGCTTTCTTTATCTCTTTTAAGTGATATATCTTTGCAGATTTTCCGCCATTACTTGATTTCAACATGTCTTCTCTTGCCTTTGCAAGCTTTGCCTTGTTAGAGAGTCTCCGGGATATTCTTACTCTAACTACAACCAATCCAATAACAAGTAAAAGAACAGAAACCAAACCTAGTGAAACCTTCAAAGCAAGGCCGGTTCTATTGTTCCTTTTCATTTTCAGACAACTTCCAAGCACATGGTCCCAATAAAAGCCCTTATTGCATATACACCGCAAAAGGTCATTTTTTCCGACAGGTGAACACGTGGAGGCACCGGAGCAGTCGTGTTGTGTTTTGCAAATGGGTTCAGGTGGAGCAGCCCACTGAATCTCCAAACCCTCCTCCCATTGACTTGCTGGCTTTTCGGGGTCCAAATGAAGAACACTTCTAAAAGCTCTGCAACCCGAAGCGTGGAGCCTTATCTTGTACGCAGAAGGCATCCCACCAGCGACGAAGGTGCAGCAAGGATGGAGATCATTTGCACACTTGAACGCTCGTTTGTTGTCAACATGGCCTGAAGTGTCCAAGAAACGGTGACAGAGGCTAGAAGGAGTGCAATTCAGAGGAGAAACCAAGAGCCTAGGTGAGCAGTTGAAGAGGAAGACTGTGTTGGAGGAAGTGACGTTAAAAGGGAGTGTTTGGTTCAACCAAAGGCCTTCACTGACCACCATGTCTCTACTAACACACGTGTCCAGCACCCATGAAGATGGTTGCAAGATCATGCGTTGAAAAGAAGACATGACTTTTAGTACAAGATAAGAGCTTCCATTGAGTGCATCGAAGTACAGCTTCTGAGACTGAGAATCACAGCGAAGAGAATAGGTTGGGTCACCACAGCTAGGGTTTGTGCTTAGAGGATATGGAACTTGCATGTCACCACAGTTAGGGCATGGTTTCTGTGAACAACACTGATGAAAAAGGACTACAACAAGAAAGAAACACAACAAAACTTGTTTTGCCATTTTGTAGCACGAATAGCAAGAGCTCAAAACCCAAAAAAAAAAGAAAAAGAAAAGGAACGATTAGTTTGGCACAAAGATGGAGGAGAGTGGGGTAGATTATAAAAAGAGAAGAGAAAGAGAATAAAGTGGGTGTGACGAGAATTTTGAAAAGTGGGTGCAAGAATCTTCCATGGTTAAAAATTGGGTGCAGCTTTTTTTAATGATTATAATAGGACATGTGGATTCCCTGTGAGTGATATTTGTTTATTGAAACGGAATTTCAAGGTGTACGCTAAGAAATGAAAAAGGTGTTGCCAGTGGTGTACTAATGTTATATGTTTCTAGATATTGGAATGAAATTGAAATGGAATGAATTGAATTAGATTGAAAAATTATCGTCTCATGTTTAGTAAAATTTGAAATTGAATTTAAATTATGTTATATTATATTTGGTGCAAATTGAAATTAAATTAGAATAAAATTAATTTTAAGGAAAAATTACCCATAACTTACTGTAAATTTGATTTTTAGAGATGCGCAGAACTTTTTGATTTTTTTGCAACATCCTCCCCTGACTAACGGATTGACTGTATTTGATCACGACGTGGTCAATTTGACCGTTTAAAATGTGTTGAAAGACGAAATTGCCCCTGAGTACTGTCAGATGATTATGTGTTGATTTTGCAACTAAATGAAATTACCAATATGCCTTTGGCATGAAACCTCCATTGGAAATCATTTTTAATCTTTTCTCCCTCTCATCTTCAACCAAAATCATCATCAATCTAGTAAAATCATCAACATCAATCACCAACTCAAAATTATCATCATTGATCAATTAACCAAAACCATTGTTCAATCAATAAAAATACCCTAAAACAACTCACAATCACAATCAACTTCAAAACAATCTAAAACAACTGATTCTAGGTTCGAACCCAAAACTGGGTTTGAGAATCATTCAAACCCAGTCGGGGTTCGAATGAATCATTTGAACCCAAAGAACTGGGTTTGAATGAGTCATTCTAAGCCAGAATTGGGTTCCAATTCGAACCTAATTCTAGGATCGAATGAATCATTCATCTCTAGGTTCAAATAATTCTCTCTAACTTAGTTTTGAGTTTGAATCATTTGAACCCAGATCTAGGTTCGATTAAAACCTAATAGTTGGATTGAGTTTGAGAAGAAGAAGAAGAGAGAAAAGAGATATAGTGACCGGTTAGAAGAAGAAGAACAAGAAGAGAGAGAGGAGAAAGAGTGATTGGGCTTTTTATGTTTTTTTTTTTTTAATTATTTTTAAAATTTATTTTTTTCTTAAATAAATCTTTACCGTCCATCATCAAATAGATGGTGGAGATCTAATTAAAAAATATTTTAATTAAATTTTTAATTTTTATTTAATTTTTAAAACTTTTTCTCAAATTAATCTCCATCTTCTATTTTTAGGTGGACGGTAGAGATCAGATTAAATTTATTTTTAATTTATTTAAAGTTTTTAAAATTTATTTTAAAAGAAAATTAAAAAGTAAATTTATTGAGGGGGAATTACGTCTTTTAATATTTTTTACACAGTCAACCATACCTAATTACAGTCAATCCAGTTAACCCGTTAATCGGGGGAGTACGTTACAGAAAAATCAAAAAGTTGTACGCATCTGTGAATATCAAATTTGCAAGTAGGTTGTGGGTAATTTTTCCTTAATTGAAATATTTTATAATATATTTTTTAAAAAATTTGAAAAAAGAAAAAAAAAAAAAAAAGATGGAGTGCTCATTGCCAAACCCATCGAATCTCACTATTTTGGTTGGAAAATTCTCATGAGAGAGGATTTGAGGGAGTTTGGGATTGAATTTGAAATCCTATTCATTGCTCTCCAAATATAGGATGTGAGAGTTTGATAAATTTTGTATCTCAAACTCACCTCAAATCTCATGTTTCAAATATAACTATTATGTGTCTTCATTTCGAAAAAAAAAAAAAAGAAAAAGAAAGAAAAAAAAAAAGATATTATGTGTCTTTTTTTTTGTCATCAATATAATTGGAGGTTCCATCGTATAAAGAAGTAATAAAATCACCTACATACAAGTTTAATTGTTCAAAGACACGAACCTGAATCACAAGATACACAATTGCATGTTAGGGTGATTATATATCTCTTTTGTCCTAACACACTAACTTCTACCCACGCACAAACACCCCATTAGTTTACTAGTTTCCCATTAATCAAATGACAAGTTTGTTCAATAGTTTGTTTAATAGATTGGTATTCAACACAGACTTCTCAATAAATCACATAATTATCGGCTAATCCATTATATGATCGTCCAAATTTTTTCATTTCTATTGCATGCGGGATTATAGGAGCATTCTCATTTTGATTTTATCATCTTAAGAAATTGAACTATGATTAGCAAATTAACAAATTAATTAAGCCCTCCTGATTTCTATAAGCCTTTAGTTCCTCCAAAAAACTAAGCATAGCCTCAAAAGATCGAATATCCAGTTTTCTTCTTCAAGGTTACATTGATTATTTGTTGATGAGTGGTGATATAATTTCCACCCAACAAAGATTGTATGTACTCCCCAAATTAACATTTTTTTTTAAAAAAAAAAAAAAAATTTACATATCCAATTTTACCCCTTAGTAATGATACACGTTGGAGTCGATGCTGCTTTAAAGACCATTTTGGGCATGTGAAAGCAGACTTTTCCTCTACCGGACACGGGTCCTTTGGAGCTGAAATTGGAGAGCTATTCGCGATTAGAGAAGCGATTTATTTTGCTTTCAAAACAGGCTTGCATTTTCAGTGTGTGGAGACAATACGCTTCCGGCTGTGCAGCATCTTTCTAGGCCCCTTTCGTTGGCTACATTTGATCCTCTTGTGGACGACGGTCAAAAGCTCACACATGATATTGGAGGTCTTAATTTTCTTTTGTTTCTAGAAGAGGCAATATGGCGGCTCATACCGTGGCAAGAGGGAGAAAAATGTACTCTTGGTGTTGAGTGAAGTTTAAAAACAAACTAGAAAAATTTTAAATTTTTTATGGGGGTGCAAACAACAGGGGTGTAGATAGAAGTTTTCAGGGGTGGGCATATCGCCACTCTTTGCTGATGCTGAGCACAAGTCCTGAGGATATCTTCGGGCCAGCTCATAGACAAAAGGAACTTCTTTTGGGCTATACATTATGGACCATGACAGATTATCACTCAACATAGTGAATAGATTCGTGGGCTTCTATTTTGACGATCGTGGCGCAAGTCATGTTTACTTTTGTGCTTAACATTAGATATTTTATTTTATCTGTGTGGTTTTTTCAAATTTTAATTTTTTTACTATCAACGAATGAAAGCGATTCTGTTGTTTTTATATATGAAAGTTTGAGGAACACAGTTTCTCCTATTGACATTGTACCGCAAGCAAAATATTTTTAAAAATATCCATCATTTTTGTTTAACATTGTTATTATTATTATTAGTATTTTTAATTTGAGGTAGAGGGAATTGAAAAGTGCGGTTACCATAAGGCTATGCCTGTGGCCACAATATTGGCACTTGATATTTGGCAAATTCTCTTTCTTGTTATTTCGGTTTGTTCTTTAAAAATCATCCATTAAAATGCATTTCCCAAACACATTTATCCTAAAACCAGAGAGAAAAACACATCATGGTACAGTAAGCTGTCTACAATGCGACTTTATAAATATTTTTCCAGTATTCTTATTATTATTATTATTAAGAATCCCCGTTTTGCTTCTAAGATGTTGAGATGATGGTTAATGAAATACACAATCATTTATAATTAAGTTTTTTACTTCTTTATTTTTATATTCTGGATAAAGTAGATTAGAACATTGAAATTTACAATTCTTTCAAGAATTTTAAAAATTATATATATATATATATAGGGTATACATTGCAACTTTTTCAATGAAAGGAGAAACAGGCGAGTATTGAGTGGAAAAATGTGAGTGTCGCCTGTAGTTCCGAACAGTGAACCAATGATTGACCGAATATGAACAAGGTTACTTGTTGGATTTCAAAAAGTAGAGTTTAAATAAAGTGGCATTCTTATCTTTCCACCCGACATATTACAAAAGGACAATTCATGCGCTCTTTTTTAATAATTTGTCACTGGCTGTGCAGCTGTTTTGTCATGGCCTTTGGTCAATTATTGAGTCTTGATGTGATTGTCAACTAATTTTGAAGTTTATTTCTGTAAGGCACGTGCAGCTTTTTTAATAATTAACATCAAACATTTCCCTTTTGTTTTTTTTTTTTTATTATTTTGATACTAGATTAAAAATATAAAATCTATCAAAATTGAATACTGATATACTATTTAGATATTTATTTGTAAAACACGAATTGTGAACCTCAATCCTTTTATTATAAACATCGAAGAAGAGTTGCACACCATTGAAGATAAAATAAAATATAAAATAATAAAAAGAATTTCATCAACACATATTTATAAAATAATAAAAGAAGAGTTGCACACAATTCGTATTTTACGTGTAAAATACGAACTGTGAACCTTAATCCTTTTATTATAAACATGAAAGAAGAGTTGCGCACCTATCAAGATAAAAATAAAATATAAAATAATAAAAGGAATTTCATGGACGTGGATTTATTTGGTTATGAAGTAGCTAAAGCCTAAAAGTACAATCCAATTTGAATTCTTGTTCCTCCTGCATTCCTTCGTGATCATGATCTAATAAATTAGTTATAACCATCAATACTGATTCATTTAACATTTATCTTTATTATATGTTTAGGTTTAGCATTCCTTAATTAATTTAAAGTTTTTTTAAGCTAACATAAAAAAATATACGAGAGATTTGTTAAAATCTACTAAAATCAATCACTATTTGATTGTTCGGATATTTACTTCCATAATCGAGAGACAACTACTCTATAATTGAGAAATTAACTATTTAAAATCTACTAAAATCAATCACTATTTGATTGTTCGATTATTTACTTTCATAATCGAGAGACAACTACTCTATAATTGAGAAATTAACTATTTCCACGATAAAAAGAGAAACTATTCATGCAAACTTATAAAGAAGACTTATACTTTTATAATTGAGAGATAATTACTCTATAATTAAGAGATAATTATTTTCAAAAAAAATGGGGGAAAAACTACTCATACAAACTTGTAAAAAAGATTTTGCTCGAGGTGTTTTGAGGCTCTAGGCCAAAAATCTATCATAAGGCCTTTTATATAAAACTTATTTCTAAAATAAAAATTTTTAATCAAATTTTATATTCTAATTTTTCTAACAAAAGTTTTTTCAATATATGAGTTTGACAATTTATATTTTCCTTAGGCATTTCTACAATGAATACTAATTGCAACCAAGCAAATGATTTTTTTATTTTTTTTTATTTTTTTGGATTGGGCTGAATGAAATTTAATAGAAGAATATTACACTCATAAATTTAAATTAAAGTTTAAAAAAAAAAAAGTTAAATCAAAGTTTTAAGTTGATTTACATTAATCCTTATTTTTTATTTTTTTTAAAACAAATATTTTTCGTTATAGATAAACTCAAAACATAATAACTCTAAAGATTTACATTTTTTTTTCTTGTATTGATGCCATCTTAAGTAGCATAACCATTACCTCTCTCTCTCTCTCTAATTATGAGAGTGTTTGTTTCAAAGAGTTTAATCAAAACTAGAAAAACATTAGAATTTCAACCAATAATAAATATTATACTTAACTTCTTAATTCTTTTGCTTTAGTTAGTACTTTATTTGAAGAGGTTTTACTTAGTACTTATCTATTTTTGCAACTAAAAATCTTTTACTCTAGGCAACTTTTATTAATTACAGTTTTGTAATAATTAAGGAAGTTGTTCAGTTTGGAACTAAATGAAAATATAAAATAATTAGGACAGTTATTGAACTGCAAAAGAAATAAAAATGTTTGATTATTAGGAACTAATAATCAATTGGAAATTAAATGAGAGCATGAGAATTTAGATTTTAGAAGTAGTTTTCAAATAAGAAACATAATAACATGAAAATGTATTTTTTAAATATAAATTTAGAGTTAAATCTTTCTATAACTTTGGAGTCTAACTTGCAGATGGGGCCTCATGCAACTGCCTCAATTGCCTAGCTCATCAACCAACCCTATTTATAAAGCATAATATTATACTTAAAAAATAAATAAATTATTTATTTAAATAATACGATAAAATGATTTATAATAATTTTATTAATTATAAAATGATGTATTAAAACTATAATAGTTATTTACATGGACAATAAATTTAGATAAAATTTTGGATAATATACTATTATTCATTTATAAAATACACTTAATCGAATTGAATCCCTTCATTTTGAGGAAGGGAGACGGGCATGTCATTGTGCTAATGGTATATGTGCAATTAATCTAAACTTTTAGTCAGCCCACATGTATTGATTTCTATTATTGCAGAACAGATGTAAGTTATTTCACAATGATATCAACTTTAAGATAAACTATCCAACAATTTTTGAATCCCACATCTATTGATTTCCATACTTGCATAACTGATGTAAGTTATGTCACAATGACACCAACGTTGAGAGAAACTATCCAACTATTTTTAAATATAATTCAGTTAAATGAAAAACCAATTTCATTAAAAAAGGAACAAAACTAATATACTAAACGACTTAATTAGTTTTTTTTTTTTTTTTCCAATCTGTGTATGCATAATCATTTTTTTTTTTAAATAAATCAAAATTTTTATACTCACAAAAGCTGCAATAAAATGGATACATTTAGATGTCCTTATCACTGTCATGCGTTCTGTCGTCTTGCTTCTGTAGTCAACATCTTACATGACGATGTTTTGTAGTGGCTCCAAAGATATAATAATGTTTCATTAAATAAATTCAAATCGTCTCATTGCCTTGGAGACATCATTTTTTTCAATAATTTCATGATAAGCAAGAATAATGCAGAGTCCAAGTACCTTAGAAAGAGATCATCAGTGTGTGTATATATATATATTATTATTATTATTATTGAAAAAAATAATGTCCCCAAAGGAATGAGATGATTATTATTATTGAAAAAAATAATGTCCCCAAAGGAATGAGATGATTATTATTATTGAAAAAAATAATGTCTCCAAAGCAATGAGATGATTATTATTATTGAAAAAAATAATGTCCCCTTAGCAATGAGATGATTTATATATATATATATTATTATTGAAAAAAATAATGTCTCCAAAGCAATGAGATGATTTATATATATATATTATTATTGAAAAAAATAATGTCCCCAAAGCAATGAGATGATTTATATATATACACACTGATGATCTCTTTCTAAGGTCCTTGGATTCTGCATTATTCTTGCTTATCATTAAATTATTGAAAAAAATAATGTCTCATATGTGTGTGCGCGCAGGTGTTTTTATAACCAGAACTCACTAACTTTAAAAAATTAGGAAAAACCAATTAAATTCATCAATTTCATTTGAATTAAATAAGACAGAAAATTTGTTTTAGGAGAAATAAATTATAATGGATAAATTTGATTGGTTTATCTCCTAATTTTAAAAAGTTAGAGAATTCTTATTATAAAAGCATTATATATATAATGTTTTTATAATCAGGATGTCATAACTTTAAATAATTAGAACGAACCAATCAAATTCATCAATTGCATGATCCCCCTAAAATAATTTTTCTGAATTTTTTTAAAATTAAGACATCCTAATTATAAAAACATTGTATATATATATTGTTTTTAAAATGAAGACTACTTAACTTTTTGAAGTTAGAGAATACCAATCAAATTCATTAATTGCATTCTCTCTCCTTAAACAAATTCTCTCATATTTAATTCAAATATAATTGATGAATTTGATTGGTTTTTCCTAATTTTTTAAAGTTAGAGAATTGTCATTTTAAAAGGGTTATATATATATATATATATATGATAATCAGTAATTTTCTTGACCCATAATAACACATAGCCAAAGTGATATTTGACTAATTAAATTTATCAAAAGTAAACTCATGATAAGATGCTAATTAGCAAATTAGATCTCAATAAGTATTTGCCGCATACGACCTTCTAAGCCGGTCGTTTTTGTTCAAATAAAAGCATATAAAAACAAATCGAGAGCATACAAATGTACGAATCACTGCCACACGAAGTGTTTCTGGTGACTATCTTGAAACAAACCCATCCACGTTTTTTGTAAAAAAGCTAGTGTTGTAAAAAACTCTAGTCAAGCCCATGATTCATGACAAAAGAAAAAGGAAAGTTCCTAGAAACTTCATGGTTGGTGTAGATACTCTGAACCCATATTGTATGTACTTGCCCAAGTCAGAATCAAATACCTAGCTCCTTTGTTTTCTTCTAAATAAATTACGATCATCTTGTTCTTATTCAATGAAAATGGTCCAAGACATTCTCTGATAGTACAACACAAGTCAGTGGAGTTAAGAAAATTAATATCATATCAAAAAGAGCAAGACTAAAATTTTTATTAATAGAAAAATAACACATACGTTGTGTTGAATGTATCTCCAAATTGGCTGCTATTGAAGAAATAGCAGGAAGAGGAGGTGTTGGTGTTAGCCAGGAGCTAACACTCAATACACACTCCAAACAGCCAAAAGCACACACCAATACATTTTGCAATTTATTACCACTGACGACCTTGAATATATGTCCAATTTGGAGGCGTTGGTGTTAGCCAGGAGCTAACACTTGATACACGCTCCAAACAACCCAAGGCACAAACCAATACATTTTTCACTTTATTAACCAAACAGTGCTATTGGGGGGTTTGGTCAACTAGGTGTTGGCCAACCACCTTTGTTTAGCTACCAAGAACACTCCATTAAGATACTTTTGTTCATTGATTTCCTATTGGATCGTACTTAATTCTGCACCAATGTTCTTGTCAACGATCATTGGCTACTGCAAAAGCCTAAAAATCCCATAAATTCGTGATTCTGTATCATTTTGATGCTTTTCTCAATACCGATCACCCCTGTAATAAGAATTTTTTAAGAAATATGAGCGACTATAAAAAATAAACAGTAGAATTGGTTCAAATATGGGAAACTAAATTTGAGTTGAGAGTTTTGTTGTACCCATTGTGAGAGCACTAGCAAAGATCACACCAGAGAGGACAAAGACAATGACTGAGGCTCTTCTAAGAATTTCAACAAGTTTTCTAATAAAATACTGACCCCAAAAACCAGCCAGTATAGAGATTGCTATAAGGTACAGAGCTGCAAAAGATTTAAATTAATCAGTATACTGAACTTTACATGTAATGGGACTCAAATGATAAAAGAATTAAAGAATGTGAACTACCATATGGAATGGGGAATCTCTTGAGCAGGTAGAATTCCACCACTGATAGAGATGATGAGAACATCATCACAAATGTTGCTGTTGCACTTGCAACCTGTGAATAAAAATAACAAAGCCGTTTTCAGCCAAATTTAGACGAATAAATAGCACAGATATTGATATGTTTGCACTCTAGAGTGCAGCCAACATAATCAAGGGCTAAGCTATAGATTGAAAATAAATTTGTACGTGTTTAGTGCAGTAAGTTAAATGTGTACAAGTGGTGATGAAGACTAAGAACTTAGGTATTAGAACACGTCACTACAATCAATATCCAATCGAGCCGTAGTTCCTATTATCAAATACGACAACACAAGCATGCGAAATACATTTTTGACTAAAAAAGCTCTTCAGGAACACATCATTGACAAAAATATGTATTAGACAAATAGACATCCAAGTTACTTTAACATCATCAAGTAGTGCCAATATTTGGAGATCATCAAGGTCTAAAATGCACAACTTCATTGGCATTATTTCATTAAGGCTAGGAGCCTACAACATTGAATCAAAGAAATCAGAATCAGACCTGTGGAATGACACCAATCTCCAGGAGAAGAGGACCCAGAATGAATCCACCACCAGAACCAAGCAGGCCTCCAACAGTTCCTCCTAAGATACCACAAAGTGCACAAAATGCAATATGCACTGCAGTCCATTCAATTGAGGCCTCGCATATGTGTTCTAAGTTTCCTGTGCTCATCCTCTTCTTGTGTTCTTTGTACAATTTGATTGCTTCATATCCAAAAACTCCAAGAGCTATAGGGAACTAAAAAAATTCACATTCACCAAAACTGTTAAAACCTCACCAAGTAAACACTACTAAAAATCCCCAACAATTATACGAGTACTACATACATATATATAATACCTGCAAGAAGAAGAGAACCCAGTACCACACACCACAAGCAGTTACATTTTGCTGCAAAAACAAAATGTGTCACTTCATTGAAGAGAAGATTTATAAAACTTATGTTATACTATATTTCAAAATGCAAGAATAATAATAATAATCAAGTGTTGTATATTTCGCTTTTCAGGTTCAGACACTTGCCTTGAGGACCTGAATGAGTAAAAAACAGGCCCAAACAACAAACAGCACCGAAAGCCACTTCCATCTAAGGTTGAAACACAGCAGTTGCTGAAAAATTAAGAAAGTTGACTCAGTTGCTATCATAGAAAGCGTAGAAAATAAAAAAATGAATGCTTTTTGCTTACCAATTCAGTTTTCTTTTCCCTAGGAACCAATGGCTCATACTCTGTATCAATCAACACTACAAGACCAAAAAAAAAAAAAAAAAACAATGATAATAAGCTTCAATTAAATCAGAAGCCCAAATAAAATTGAACAAATATATGTCTGAAACATACATTCACCACGAGAATTAAGTGTTGTTTCTTGCTGCTTGGCCATTTCCTTCTGCAAAAATTCCAATTTGTTTGATGAAGGATTAATATAAATCACATTTTTTCAAGTAACACAAATTTGCATTAATCTGTAGTACTAAAAACTTACCTTCAATATTCAGTTAAAAAAAAAAAAAAAAACTTACCTTCAACATTGTCTCTTCCTTCCACATTTGAATCCCCTTAAAGAATGACCTCGATGAAGTTCCTGGTCATTAGAGAGAAATAAAACTACAATAAGTAAAGCAGAGTAGTTTCTGAAAAACTGAAATGAATTTGAAAAATCAATGAAATAAAAATGTTAAGAGTTGATATGGTGAATTGTTCAACAGACCAACGAAGAGTATAATGATGAGGACAGTGATGAGCCAGTATGGAAAAACGACACTGAGAGTGACACCAACTGTGATACCAAGCAGAAGCATGGGCTGGAAAAGAAGAGCCAAATCATAGTCCAAAATAGGCACCTCCTTTGTCGGATGAGGCACTTTAAGATTGTACCAGACTGATGATGCTGATGCCCCCATTATCATACCTGCAACCATTACATCATGTGTTGTAATATGAATCAATTTCATGGAGAAAATAACAAAACAATTCCATCAATTTGCAGTTCATAATTGTCTTTAAAAAATGCAGTTCATATTTTCAAAAACAATAAAAAGGTACATAAAGTATCCACAAAGGAAATATTAAAAAAAAAAAAAGAAAAGAAAAAAAATTCCAAACAAATTATTTAAAAAGTACTATTTTTGTGACGCCAGTAGCTAATAATTATAATATTTTGAAACCTTCTAAGACAACTTTTTGAGATTGGTTTGAAGCCATGAAATCCATTGAAGATAGATAGAAAAAGAAGAAGAGATTACATTTAGAAAGAGCAGCAGCAGATTTAGTATCAAATCCAACAACCAAAGTAAGCATTGGAACAAAAATGCCGCCTCCTCCAACCCCACCAACTGTTCCACATGCCGATCCCAGAAATCCTATCACTGTAGCCAACACCAATCTCCAACTAAACTCAAGTTTCTGCATCCAGAATTCGAAACAATCAACTTCACACAAACATAACAACAAACAAACGAACATGTACACGTAATCATTGGACTATCTATTCATATACGCATATGCAAAACAAGAGAGAGAGAGAGAGAGAGACGTACAGGCCAAACTTTGTCTGTACTTGACACATATGTTGTTTGCGAGTTTGGAGACGAAAGAAGAGTTTGGTGAGCAAAGGAACCATTCGGGTCGCTAAGGAATACAACAGAGAGAATTGCCAACGAGAAGCCTGAAAGCAGATATAGCACGAACCCTCTTGTCTCCATGGATAGCTGTTCAGAGCTGCGACTCCAACGACAACGACAACGATGACAACCCCCTTTTCTCCCTCAGAGCCTGATACGTTACTCTCTGTTTCAATGTTTTTCAAATAAAAATATTTGGGAGAAAGAAATAACCATTAACCGCGATATCCCAGAGAGAGAGATTTTCATGTGTGGTTTATAAAGACTACGAGGTGGTGGCCTCCTCACATGCAATTCAGTCATTGGACACCGATCGAATAATCAATCACGCAGGGCGGTTTTACCAAACCAGACATTAATGTTACACGTGGCATTATTTTATTCGTGGCTCTCTCTCTCTGAGGTATCATATTACTAGTTTCAGTAGCAAATATATATATATTTTTCCAAAAAAAAAAAACATATATATATTGAATGAGTATTATTGCTATATTAACTAAACGTTTTCCAAATTTATTTTGCCAAACTAATTATTTATTTTATTATTTAGACATTAATTTTTAGATCAATTTTGGAAATTTAATGAATACATTTATAACCTCGTCAAAAATAGGTTTCAAAATATGGAAGTAATTAGAATTGTAAAACTTCATCAAATAAAAAAAAAAAAAAAAGAATCGTAAAACAACCATGTTTATTAGTGTTTCATTGCACCACACGATGGGCCCTTGTAATAGCTTTCAAGGATGCTACTCCTTGTTCCGTGTTAATGAGTTAATGCAGCGGAAAATTAAACTGGATTGGTGATGACTCATTAAACAATGAATACAATAAAATAAGAAGTTGACGTGAACAAATTCTATATACAAGTGGCAGCCCCATCGAGTGGGGCTATAGCTGTGATAAAGTTTGTGTTAATTACGTCACTGTTGATGGCTACTGGCTAGGGACCAATTGATGGAGATTTGAACAGACGAACTTTATTTTTATCTCTAATAAAAAATTTTATGGCACAATTTAAAAAACAATTTGGATTGTATACGTTACTAATGTAAATGACAAAAATTATTAACATTTTTTTTTCATGTATCTCGTGATTCATATTTTATTTTTATTATTATTATTTTTTATTTGAACTTATCGAAATGGATAACGATCCGAATGATTACTCTAGTAATCGGGAGATAACTGATCATTATAATATGGTTCGAATAATTATTTTCACAATCAGGAGATGACGGTTCTTATAAAAGGGAAACTCATATCCACACCTTTTATTTAAAAAAACAAGGATGGGAAAACCATTCCTTAGATTTGTTAGTAGATGGTTCTGTCTTAATTGTTAGTCATTAATTTTTTTTAGGGTTATTATGAAAAACCCCCCTAAAAAGTAAAATAATCGAAATTTACCCCCCATTTTCATTTTATTAGGTAAACCGCCTCCTACCGTTAATTTTCCGTCCAAAATGTTAGCATTTTCCATCCGAAATAGTGAAATGACCAAAATACCCTTACCATATCTTATAAAATTCCTCTTATACCCTTCAAACTTATGAAAAGACTAAAATATCCTTTAAATTATTAATTAATTAAAATATTAAATAAAAAATAAAAGATTTAAAAAAAACAATTTCTTCACACAAAATCCCTCTCTCTCTCCACTCTCTCTTCTTCTTCTTCCGCGCTTGCTTCTGCTCTTCTTCTTCTTTTTCTTCTTCTTTTGCTCATCTTCTTCTTCTTCTTCTTCTTCTGCTCGTCTTCTTCTTCTTCTGCTCTTCTTCTTCTTCTTCTTCTTCTTCTGCTCTTCTTCTTCTTCTTCTTCTTCGCTCTTCTGCTTCCCCAGGTTCGAAGGAACCCAGATCTGGGTTCGAAGGAACCCAGAAACTGGGTTCGAATCGAACCCAGATCTGGGTTCGAAGGAACCCAGAAACTGGGTTCGAACGAACCCAGATCTGGGCTCCAATACGAACCCAGTTCTGGGTTCCAACGAACCCAGAACTGGGTTCGAATTGGAACCCAAATCTGGGTTCCTTCGAACCTAGAATCTGGGTTCGTTGGAACCCAGAATCTGGGTTCCTTCGAACCCAGAAACTGGGTTCGTTGGAACCCAGTTTCTGGGTTCCAATTCGAACCCAGTTTCTGGGTTCGAATTGGTTGGTTCATTGTGATTTTTTTTTTTTTGAGTTATTTTTGGTTGTTGAATTTTGATGTTTTTAGTTTGTTTTGGTATTTTGGGATTGTTGTTTGTGATGTTAGTTTTATCAGTTTTTGGTGATGTTGTTAATGTGTTTTTAGAATTTTGGATTGATAGGTTGAGTTGGTTAATTAGGATGATGATAAGATTTTTTTTTTTTTAATTTTAATTTTTTTTAAAATTTTTTATAATTTTTTTCATTTTAAAATTTTAATTATTTTATTAAATTACCATTTTGCCCTTGAATATTAACGTCGGTTGGTTTTTTTAAACAGCAGGGGGTGATTTACCTAATAAAATGAAAATGGGGGGTAAATTTCGATTATTTTGCTTTTCAGGGAGGTTTTTCATAATAACCCTTTTTTTTACAACCAATAGATGAGAATTCTTATCAAAATGAGACTTATATCCACATTTTATATTTAAAAAAATAAGAGGGAGACAAGCATACCTAAAATTTGTTAGTAATTTGTCCTGTCTTAATTGTCACACATTAATTCCCTTATAAAATAAATGATATTGAAATGAAAGAATATGAGATTTGTGACATCTGGAGGAATAAAAAACCTAACATATAAGACAAAAACATAACTCAATAGACTGAAAATTAGTAATCAAATCCGTGAGGCATCTACATAATATTTAATGAAAACAATAAAATAAATCTACTTTTTCGGATTACTTTAATTTCATTAACATGTTCGCATAGTTACAAACAAAATTGTATAGGTTAGAATTTCATCTAAAAGATATCTTAAACCTTTAATTTTGTAAAAAAGAAAAAGGAAAAGAAAAGAAAAACAACAAAACTTGAAAAACAAAATTTAAGGGAGGTGTCATTGGCCTTGTAGCGCAGGCCAACCTTGGCTTTAAGCCAAGATTCGACATCCCATATCCTCACCTTACTTAATAAATATGGTATTTTCTCCTACATCTATGAGTTATTTCCTATTCTGGTGTGAATAACTCTTAGTTGTATGTGGACCATTTATCCGGACCATGTCATTAGGATTTTATCAGTTTGATCTCGATTATTTTTTGGGTTCATCCTAGTAACTCAAATAATAATAATAATAATAATAATAATAATAATAATAAGAATAAGGACGGCAATTGCGGCTCTTGTGTTTACAAAAAGGCATGTGATTAAAGGAAATAACCAAACAAGAAAAGAAGTGGCTGCTGTGGGCTACCATGTTGTCAAGCCAAGTTTGGCCTCGTTTTGTTTCTTCCACGTGAGTCTCATATGGGTGTAGATTGGTTAGAACATGCTTATTATTGTGAAGTGAGTCTAATCATACATAATATATGCTGTACATTGACTAAAGGACAACACTCGGTTGTAGCAAAAGACAACTAAAATGTAGTTTTATTCGCACAGAGGTGACTTGTAATTCTAATGCATCTGTAGATCAGTTTCGAAACTTGACCACCACTTTAACTTGTGACTATAGACTTAGCTGTTTCTCTGTCAACTTTGGTATCGCATTGGTGCATGTAAAAACTATAATATTCTTTAAAAAGTGTCGTATTAAGACGTTGTTTATAATTATTTTTTTTTAAAGAAAATTATTATAATTTTTTCAGAGTACGGAAAGGAGACAGAACACAAACTCATAATTGTTCAATAGTATAGAGTTAATATTTTAACCATGCTAAAATTATTTTTAACAGTTACAAGTGTTTTTAAAGCTTAAAAGAATAACTAGCAAATGCTCCATGTAAAAGTATTTTCTTAAAGCAATAAGAGTGTAATGCTTCTTTTCAAGTCATCTCAAGCATATCTGTTTAAAATCTAAATATATTTTGTAAAATCCATATATAGTATTTCTTTAAAGAAAAAAAATAATACAAATGTTTTTATTTTCAAGTCCCAAAAATCTTTTATTTTATTATGAATCCTATTTTTCAAAACACAAAAAGATTTCTAATTGCTTTGAATCACTTCGACAAAAGCATTGTCAAAGATCTTTGTCAATAACTATGAAGAGTGACTGTCAATCGATGTATCTATTATGAGTGACATAAAAGATGTTAACTACACATTTCATAAAATAAATCATGCAATAAGTATTGTGAAATGTACAAATTTACCCCTTAATATATTGTTGGAAGGTGGATTTATTATATAAAAGTCGTCCTAATTTCTTACCATAATATTTGATTATCTACTCTAATTTGAAAGCCGCAGAAATCATAATAAATAAGGAGAAAAAAGAGGGAATACAGTCCAACTTACATAAAGCATCTGAGTGGATCCAATCTTGCAATATGTGGTGATTATTCTGTCTACCTTGTGGTACATTCGCACCCATGTCATCTATAATTATATCAGATCCACACTAGAAAAAAGAAAAAGTTCAAATCTATATCAGTATCACAATTTGACTATAAATATAGCAAAGTTCCATTCATTCACAGAATTTAATCCAAAGTTAGAAAACACTTTAATTATACGTTTTTATTATAATTTGTCATAAATAAATATTTCTATAGCTATCGTCTTTGTTTGTTTGTGTAGCAAGTCATTCTACAAACCCAATCGAAGACTTGAACTGACAACCTCAACACAGCAAATACACGTATTTGTTAAAAAAAATACTGTATTTGTCAAGAAAAACTACTGTATTTATCAATTTACTTTAATTATTAGTCTTCTTCCAAACAAAGATGGAAAAAAACTAGCTGTTCTCCTTTAATAAATAATGTCCCAAAAATATTTTAACTTTTATAGCAAGTGAAAGTGTGAAACAAGGAAGCAAGTCAGCAGGTTTTAAATATTTATAATTTAAATTGGTTCTTAAAATTAGTATCTTAAAAATTTTCTGTAAATGGAAAAGGATGTTAAAATAACAAATCAAACCAAATATAATAACTATTAAAATTTCAAACAGGAATTTATTCATCGAGTTTGTCCAGTAGAGGAGGGAAGAAGAGAGTGAGCAATCTTTCAATGTGCCAAAATTGGGTGTTGGTAAAGTAAGCTACTGATGTCGACAGTCACTATACGACATTATACGACATGTCAACACTTTCCTGACACATCAACACTGACATTATACGACATGTCAAATAATTTTAATGGTATTTGTTTGGTAGTCAGTTATGATTCATAGGAATGATTTCAGCAATATTTCCGGATGCTGTACATGGAGCTAGCTATAACTTAAAGAGTTTGGGCCCTTTCAAAATGTAGCGAAGACAACTTCTACAAGTATGAGCCTGGCCCAATAAGTCCAAACACAATTCTCAGAAGTTATCACCTAGATTCTGTCCATTTATAAAATTTCCTGCGGTCAAGTTACATTCTGTATATTAGGTTTTTTTGTCATTTAACTTTCTCTCAGTGCCACGAAATGATTCTTTTGTGTAGAAAAATAGCTAAAATACCAAACAACGTGACATCCTAGACTCTATCACCTCTTTTTTTTTTTTTTTAAAGAATATGTGAATAAATATTATGTGTGAATGTGAAGTCGGAAAACAAGCTTTTAAGAGCAGTTTGTTACATGGGATTGGCTAATCATAGTCTAATCTCTTTTTTTTTTTTTTTTTCTTTTTTTGATTAAGTCTAATCTCATGTTTGTTGCTACACAATAATGGATAAAGTCCAGTCCTATCTAGCAAAATTTTACAGTCCCCGCAAAAAGTGTGGGACCCTTCTCCTTTTCTTTTAATTTTATTAAACTATTATATGGAACTAAGTGCATCCCCCACCTTTTTTTTAATGTTTTCCTATAAAATATTTTATTAAATTATTTTAATATATTTATTTTTTAAAGTAATATAATAATTTTATTTAATATTAATTATAAATATAAGCTCTCTTTTTAAATTATTTTAATCTAAGTATATTTATTTTTAAAAATAATTTAATGTTTATTTTTTTACTTTTTAATTTATTTTAAAATAATTTTATTATTAGAATTAATTTAAAAAATAAATTTATTTAATTTAATACTAATCAATTTATTAAATATAAAAAAAAATTGTTTTTTTATCCAACCCCATATTACACCAACTAAGAGATAATACTAATTTTAATTCAATTCCAAAAAATAGTCTACACTAAACGCCTCTTTATAGTCCCAAGAGATATCAAACTCCACAATATAAAACAAAACTTCCCTACTCATATGGTTTCAAGTGATATATAATTCCACAATAAATTTTCATACAGTAATAAGTATAAATATGCAATTACTTAGTTTGAATAGATGTGTAAGTTAATGTATAAATACATTTATAATTGTTAATCATGGATGTATTTTATACAGCTTAGATGGTTTTGTTTTGTTTTGTTTGTTTTTTGTTTTTTTTTTTTTTAAGTTATATATTGTAGATGTTTAATGAACTCCAAGAGGTTTTTATGAAGTTATTTGATAAACGTTAGAAAATATTTCTAACAGATGTATTTGATGAAGTCTCGAATTATTGATCTAGTGGGACAACGAACAGATATGACTTTCTTCTATTTGATTTTAAATAATATACAGGGGTTACAGATTCTCTCTCGTGGCATTGCACGAAATAACAGATGGAAGACATATTCCATCAACTGCATTAAATTTTTAAGATCCAGACGAAAATTGGCTATACCTATAATGCGAATCCAAGAAAAAAGCAAAGCAAATGCCCTGACAGCTGCAATTTATTGTACGTATATATAAAGTGAAAAACTTTTGACATGAAATCACGTCGTGCACATGCAATTTGAAATTTTCTAGGTCCAAGAGATTCTAAGCCTGGACACACCACAGTCATGAAGCTTGAAAACTATAGATGGACTGGTCTCATCATCTCCAGTCACATGGAAAACAATTAAATTCTGAATTAAAAAGTTATACAGGCATATTTTTATCTGGGGGATAGCAATTCGATCTGCATTAAGTTGTTATGTTAATTGGAGAACAAATACGAAAGAGCAATAAACACCAAAGCAACGATCTATTGTAAAGTAAGCAATGTACGGAAAACGCATACCAGTGCTATGTTGTTTGAATTTGATTGCAGAATTTTGACTCTTTAAATTCTTCTTCTTTGACCCGACCGGAGAGAGAGAGAGTGACAAAGAGCGAGAGAGAAGGCAAAAAGACGTGTCCGCTGTGTAGTCTGTATAAGGCAACGGAGCATGAAATGTGGAAATCTAGCGGTTATAAGAAACAATGGCCCGTGGCCAGAAACCACAACGATATTGCCATTTAGCGGTTACAAAAACACTACGGTCAAACCACCAGAAATAAAGATTTTTCAGTCTCCAATTTAATTCTTGCCTCAAAACCCTTGACTTTGTAATTTTATATAGAAAGTATTACGTCCACTCGCTTACAAGATAAATTGCTTTAAGTACTCCTAAATATTCGCGAGCGAATTCGAATTTCACTACGCGAATTGTTGGCCTTCCAATCATCACTATATAGCGAACTCCACAGCTATGATATTATATACAAACGCTGCACCGCCGCACGACACACTTGAACAATGTACTCCTAATACAAGAGAAATGTTCCAAAATATTCCGCCTACTATATGCCATGACATGCGTAGACAATCTACGGATTTAAACAAGAAACGGAAGCACACAACAGTACCAACTAATACTCGAACGTGATCGTTCCACTTCTTAATGCTTTTCAATTCGTATGTGATTATGAATCGTTTCACTTCTTAATGTTCTTCATGTTCATTGCATATCACTGCACTAAACACCAATATTCCACAGTTTTGAAACCATAAGACCAGAAACAAATAGACCCACAAAAAAGAAAAACATAAAAATATAGCCCCCATATGAAAACCAAAACGGGGGCCAACAGAAACCAGCAAAAGAGGAACACAAAATATGGTTTCACAAGGTGGACATTTGATCACATTTTGCCATGGCGGTCCGTGCATTCCAAGCGTATGGTGCCCTCCTCATCGATGCGCCCAACGTCGTTGAAAGTTAGACCAGTCAATTGATCAGACGCTTTTAGAGTAGTGGCCACGGCTCCAGGACGAGTCTCCTCAACGCCGACTTCAGTCTTCTCAGGCTCAGCAGTTCCTCCCGTGCCACCTAGTTCACCCGCCACTCGCTTCTCTTCCACCACTTCATTTGGCTGAATAAACTTACTCTTTATGGCTTCTTTCACACTGCCTATGGGCCCAAAGATCGTTCCAGTGACCGCTTTTCCCCTTCATTGTACAAAAAAATAAAAATAAACATTTCTATAAATATTAAAAAATAACCCAACTAATCACAAACGCATTTACCTTTCAGCTTCAGTGTCTTGAGTTTCAGTAGCCTTCCGGGCAGTTTCATCTTTGTACTCTTCACCTTTGAGCTTCATCTCTTCCATTTTCCGTCTGATTGCGTCCTCTGATTCACTCAGCCTCTCCTGCAAAATGTTCAAGTATAACAATCAACATTTATAGCTCTATTTTAAACTAATTAACGAAAACCTAGTAGTAACGACAATAACACTCGCCTTGGCTGCCTCTTTAGTCTCCTCAGTCTTCTGCTTAGGTTCCTCTTTTTTAAAAGTCAAATAATCCACAGCCTTCTTGGCAGTATCAGCGGCCGAATCCTTGAGCTCACCCAGCTTACCAACCGTAGTGTCCTTCCACTCTTTGGCCTTCTCCGCCGCAGAGTCCTTGTACTCTCCAGCTTTCACTAGCGCAGAGTCCTTGGTCTCCTTGGCCTTCTCCGCTGTATAATCCTTGTATTCAGCAGCTTTCCCCACCGCCTTATCCTTGGCCCCCTTCGCCTTGTCCGCCGTATAATCCTTGTACTCCGCCGCCTTCCCCACCTCCGAGTTCTTGGTCTCCTTCGCCTTTTCAGCAGTGTAATCCCTGTACTCTCCCACTTTCTCCCAGCTCTTGTCCTTGGCGTCTTTCGCCTTCCCCAGTGCAGAATTCGTAGTCTCCTTGGTCTTCTCTACGTACTCTCCCATCTTCCCTTTCGCAGACTCCTTCGTCTCCTCCGTTTTCTGGTCGTACTCTCCTGCCTTCTGCTTCGCCGATTCCTTCGTCTCCTCCTCCTTCTTGGCCGCCTGATCAGTGGTCTCCTTCGCTTTCTGTGTCGTGTAGTCCTTATAGTCCTTTGCTTTCTCTGCCGCCGACTCGGTTCCTTCCTTTGTTGTCTCCGCAGCGTGCTGGCTCTTCCCCACAACAGCTTCCTTTGCATGCTCGTATGTGCCCTGAACAGCCCTCAACACCGACCCGATAAGGCCCGGCTTTTGTTGCTGCTGTGTCTGGTCAGTCTCCATTCTATTAGTTCCTTCTCCATGCAGTTCCATTTCCCTGTTCACGTCCCTCAAATCAGACGGAGCCACTCTCGCCGCTGCCTCCGCTCTCTCTAGCTTCTCTTGCCTTGTCACCATCTATCTTCACTCCCACAACTCTAAATAGTACAGCTTGACTTATCACACTCTAGCTAGAACATAAATCAATCGAACTTGCTTCGATTGTTTCTGCTTCAATTTCTCTGTATTCAGTCTCATTCCACAATCTATATGCAAAGCGTTTGGTTCGTGAGAATGTGACAAGTGGCAGTGAGGAGTAGCATTGGCTGCCACGTGTTGAAGTTCTCTAGGAAATGGAAACGTGGCAGAGGATAATGAGGGGTGACACGTACATCTGCATGGACGTTGGTGGCGATATACAGGGCGGTGTATGTTGACTTCAACCCGATCGCTGAGCTCTCGAGCTAATTGGAAATTTGCAACTCTCCATCTGTGGTTACCTTCCACGTGTATCACACGTGGCTGCTTCACGTAGCAACTGCGTTACCTTTATTCCCGCCAAGTTGCACTGGATATCTACGATTTTACAAGCCATCAAAACAGCGCCGACACACACCGTAGTTTTCTAATGAAAAGTAATTATAATCGTCAATAATGGATGTTTGATAATTTGTTATAAACTATAAAAGGAAAAATGTCATTTGGTTAATCACTTAAATTGAAGACAGAATCCAGTAGATTTTTTTTTTTGTTTGCCAAGTTAATTATCTGGCTGGAAGAGTTTACTAGCAGGATTAGCTCTGGTTGTAACTGATTAATAAGGAATATGCCTATGTTTCTTCTGTTCTTATTTAATTTATTTGATTTGTTCTGTAAACTAAGAATCCAGTAGACTGTCATAGACTTGGGGTTTTCTTCTGCTTTTAATTATATGAGTTGTTTGATTACATTCTTTTATTTATTTTTTATTTTTATACCTCAATCGAAATAAAAAAAAAAAAATTCCCAAAAAACAATATGACGTATGAGAACATGTATATTTTTCACCTCATTATTTCATATTTATCCGAAATATAACTTGACATTAATATAGATATCTAAAAACCCCTTTGGAGGCGTGGAAAAGACAACAATATCCCCGATGGTCATAGATTAATTCGTTATGTTGACATGATTGGTCATTTGACATCAGAGGCAAAAAAGAAAAAACAATGAAAAATTATTTAAAATATAAAATATAAAAATAAATAATATTAATATAAAATTATAAAAAAATATATTTTTATTTAAAAATGAAATATTTATATATATAAATAAATGTTTTTTTTCTCACAACTCTCTCTCTCTCTCTCTCTCCTCTTTTTCTGTTCTCTCTATATCTCCGGCTGGTACCCTTCTCTTTTTCTCTATCTCCGATCAGTGATAATGGTGGTGGACATCTCGACGATGATGACAGCATTGTGAAGGTTGTAGTCTCCACCATTAGAGACTATGGTGGTCTTCGATTGTAGACACCACTGTGGTCTCTACCATCAGGGACCCAAATGGGTCTCTATGGTGGAAACTCGAATCTTGTCCACCATCGGAGACCTCGATTCTCTTTCTCTCTGGGTCTCTTATCTAAACCCCTTCTCTCTCTCCCCAGTTTCTTCTTCGACTGATAATGATAGTGGCGACATTGTAGGTTCGACGACAAACCCAATGGTTTGGTGTTTGGTGGCTGATGATTGATGGGTGGGTTTGGTGTTCGGTGGTTTAGTGGTTGATGATTGTTGATTGGATTGACGAATTTTTTTGGGAGGGATTGATGATTGATGATGATGGTGGTTTCTAGCCACCTGGGTTTCTAATGATTGAAAACCAAGATTTTTCTAGGTTTTCTGAGTTTCCGACATTGGAACCCAAATTGATGATGATAATTATTATTTTTATTTTAAAATATATTTTTTTCTTATTTTATTAATTTTTTTTATATATTTTAAATTGATGGGTTGATCTCCAATCACTACAAGAAAACAGCCTAGCTATTCCGGAGTATCCATACCGGGCACTAAAGGCCCGGTATGGATACTAAAATTAAATTTTAAAAAAATTGAAAACGGATTATCCATACCGGGCGGCTCGAGCCCGGTATGGATAATCCAACATCCTTACCGGGCGGGCCTCGCCCGGTAAGGATAATATGACTATCCTTACCGGGCGGGTAACCCGCCCGGTATGGATAAAAATAATTTAAAATTTAAAAATTTAAAAATATTATCCATACCGGGCGGGTAACCCGCTCGGTATGGATAATCATAGTATCCTTACCGGGCGCCCGGTAAGGAAATATCCGAATTTCCTTACCGGGCGGGACCCCGCCCGGTAAGGATAACCCAATTTCGTTACCGGGCGGGTCACGCCCGGTAAGGAAGTTTGTTATCCTTACCGGGCGGGTCGCGCCCGGTAAGGAAATTCTGGGTTTTTGTGACCCAGTTTCCCTTCTCCCTCATTTTCTACTTTCTTTTCTCTCTCTTTCTCTCTCTCTTTCTCTCTCTCTCACATCCTCTCTCTCCCAACCCTTCCACCGACGCATCTCCACCTTTGCCGATCGGTCACCGCTCCGGGAGGTCGCCGTTCACCTCGTCATGCGCCGCCGTCCGTCGATCTAGTAAGAGTGAGTATTGTTCTTCTTCTTCTCTCTTTCTTCTTCTTCTTCTGCTTCTTCTCCATTCTTCTTCGATCTGCTTCTTCTCCATGCTTCTTCAATCTGCTTCTTCTGCTTATGCTTCTTCGATCTGCTTCTTCTGCTTCTTCGATCTGCTTCTTCTCCATTCTTCTTCGATCTGCTTCTTCTGCTTCTTCGATCTGCTTCTTCTGCATTCTTCTTCGATCTGCTTCTTCTGCTTCTTCGATCTGCTTCTTCTGCTTCTTCGGTCTACTTCTTCTGCTTCTTCGATCTGCTTCTTCTGCTTCTTCTTCGATCTGCTTCTTCTGCTTCTTCTTCGATCTGCTTCTTCTGCTTCTTCTTCGATCTGCTTCTTCTGCTTCTTCGATCTGCTTCTTCTGCTTCTTCGATCTACTTCTTCTGCTTCTTCTTCGATCTGCTTCTTCTGCTTCTTCGATCTGCTTTTTCTGCTTCTTCGATCTGCTTCTTCTGCTTCTTCGACTTCTGCTTCTTCGATCTGCTTCTTCTCCATTCTTCTTCGATCTGCTTGCTTCTTCTCCATTCTTCTTCTTCTGCTTCTTCTCCATTCTTCACTTAGTTATCGTTTAACATCTGCTTTGTCTTGTGCTTCTGATTAGAGACTCAGTTTTATTTGCCGTCCACTGCCGAATCTAATTTTTGGATGCTTCATGAGAGTTGCTTGTGCTAATTTTGTTTTTTTTTTTTAAATAATCTGTAGTTTGTGAAATTATCTTATCGTTGTATCTTGATTTGCCAAATTGATGCATGTCCATTTGAATGACAGAACAAACAAACTCATGACTCAGTCTGGTCTACCAGAACAGTTATGGAAACTGAGATTATCCATGCCGGGCACACTGCCCGGTATGGATAATCATTATCCATGCCCGACATGGATAATTATTTTCCATGCCGGACTATGCCCGGTATGGATAATTCAAGTATCCATACCTTCCGTATCCATACTGGGCATCAGGACCGGTATGGATAATCAGCCATACCGGGCATTGCCCGGTATGGATGAGCTTTTTTGTTGTAGTGAATGTCCATTTATCATAGATAGATAGAGGAGATTAGTTTTTATTAATTTATAATTTTTTCATTTTAAAAATTATTTTATGATTATTATATTTTTTAATAAAAATTTAAGGGTTAAAATGGTCTTTTAAACATTTATGGGATTTTCTATTAGTTTTATAACGTTTGTGGGATTTTGCATAAAAATGAAACAATGGGTTGTAAAAAAACGTTGTTTCATACGTTAGGAGGTTTTTTGGGATTTTTCAAAAACAGAATAAATTTTCACGTATTGATTGAGTGGTTATATATATATATGTATATATATAGTGTTTTTATAATCAAGTATAGTTGATTTTAAAAAATAAAGACTAACTAATCAAATTTATCCATTGCATTTTCTCTTATAAAATAATTTTTTTTTTTTATATTTAATTCAAATGTAATAGATGAATTTTGATTGATTGGTCTTTACTTTTTAAAATCAGGTATATTTGATTATAAAAGCCCTCCCTCTCTCTATATATATATATATAAATTGTGAGTTAGAAGAAGAATAGACAATTAACATCCCACAACTTCATCAATGTTCATTACCATGAAATCACCTTAATTTTCTCAATTACAATGCATTTGACAATTAAAAGCAAGGAAATTATGCAATTTTGGATAAATTGGCTGAGAAAATTTATACAATTTAAAATAAAAGATTTATCCAACTACAATTAGATTTAAACTCAAGAGAGTATTGTGCACTTTACCCTACCTCCATTGCCAAGGATCCGTTAATAACTTACTTTCCCAATTCTGATGCCAATTGGATATTATGTAAACATATTCCTTCGGGAAAGAAAGTATATACTTTTAACCTTTTAACCTCTATATTGAAGTGCTTGACAAGTATGTTATCAGTTTTGGAGATGCGATGTTGAATTATATAATATATCATTATACTGAATCATGTAATCTTATTTTTCACTTAGACTTTTTATAAAATAAATTTGAATGATACATATTTTTATATTGATGTTTCATCAAATTATAAAAAATTAAAAAAAAAAAAAAAAAAACTAAAAGGAACCGTAACTCATCGTGATCTTGAAAACTATACGGGGGTATGACAGGGCAAACCACGCTGGACTTGGTTTGTTATTTTTCCATTTAAAAACCTTTTTCCCTTTTTTTTCTTTAATGAAAAGGTAAAACTTTACGTCTTTACCGAACCAAACTAGGAAAGATAAAATTCTCTGCAAGATGGACTTGTAATCCCAGATTTTTTCCATTTAAAAACTTGTTCTATATACACTATTGTTATCTTGCGTTTATTAAATTAATAAAAATGTTCATGTGGTAACATATTCTATTATGATTTCGACAGTAATTATGACTAACTTCTTAACAATTGTACTAATTGCTCTCAAACTGGATGGAAAATACGGAGTTCCAACATTTATTTATTTTTTTTAAAGTAACTAGTAAGAAGTTCCAACATTTTACGTTAGAGACAAATTACTTGCAAAGAGGCCTTAAGATAAGATTGATCAGAACAGGAAGACAGACCATGTATCAAAAACGGCTGCGTAACACAGCAGATCTATTATTTACTTCGCTCTCTCTATGCTTCCAAACACAGATACCAACACCTTATAATGGAAGAAAAACCAAAGAAAATGAAACAAAAAATAGAAGCTGCACATTCAATTGCATATATAAACTAATTATTTAGTCCAACAAAAATTCCCATTACTTTGATCCCACAATTTCTGCCTCTTATTTCGGATTCATCAGCTCGCCACGCCACTTTGCTCGTCACGGATTCTAACATTCAATCTTCTAAGCCAAATAGAATGAAGAATCATATGAAAAACGTCGAAACGCTTGGGAGGAGAATTGAACTCGAAATGCCTTCTCACTTGCGTCACCCTCCTCTGCATTCTAATGTACTGTGATGAAGATATACTCAATAATATGTTCTTCAAATTTGGTATGTCTTTAGTGGAGACCTGAACCGAAAATGACTTCCAGTTCAAGACATCGCTAAATGGTGGCACGTAATGCTCTGAAATAAGCACCGGAACACACCCTGTGTATATTGCCTCCACAACTCTGGGGCTCGCGACTTCATAGCCGCTAGGACAAAGGCAGAACTTGCTTTTTCTCATCATGTCGTAGTATGATACTCCTTTTGGAAGGTATTTGTGAACCTTCATGTCTTCGTCCTTGTCTTCCCAATGCTCAAGAAGAACAGGCCTAATCGGACCATGAACACCCCCAGCGAAAAAGGCCAAGAGTGATCGTCTTGATGGAGATGGTCCGCCAATCAAGCCCTTTATGTCGCCTGTTTGGAGATTGATCTCTGGAATGGACACATCCTTAACGGGGCTGAATTTTTCAGAAGTGTTGGCATTGCATAAGGCTCGGATGGAGTTTTTCCCTAGATAAGGAACAGAGAATGAAGTTTCGGGGCCCTGCAACCATTAAAAGTAGAAATTGAACATTAGGACTTTTTTTTTTCCCAAAAGTTTGGCTGTCAAAAATTTTAAAATTCTTTGTAATATATCATGTTGCAATGCAAGACAATTGAAAATATGTGGTGAATACTTGCCCAATCGTGGCAGGCAAGCATGAGATGATCAGCGCCGAGGCTTCGATTCCAATAGGGGTATCTTTGGGAAATAAGATTGACATAGTCGACAACAGTTCTTCTGATGGGGCTAAAATCATGTGAATCACGCACATACACGAATCGGACCATCCTTACTACACTGAAAGGAAGGAAAAAAAACATGTGCTTTCTCAGGATCTTTTGTTCGGAACTGCCTATTGACATCCAGTGTATGGATAAAATTTCCCTCCGTAGAGTATATACTCCTGCAAGGACCATCATGAAAAACCGGGGGCTCGCCTTCTTCATACACAAAAACTTTAAACTTCTTTTCCATTTCCAAGTAGCTCCTGTAATATAGAGACAATTATTGGAAATTAGAGTTGAAATCGATTGCTCTGAATAATTAAAAAATAATAATAATATTATTAAAAAAAATTAACTGATCAAAGTAATCAATTAGGATATTTTGATATAAACTGACTAATCAAAGTGATCTACAACTGTCCCCGTTTTAAAATGTGTGCACAATCACATTTTCGTGGGCAATGTTATTAAACACATTCACCAAATAAAACATCCTATAAAATGCAAAGAAAGGGGCCCCAGGAATAAATCTCACACCAAATAAAACATCCTATAAAATGCAAAGAAAGCGACCCCAGGAATAAATTTCACACCAAATAAAACATCCTATAAAATGCAAATAAAGGGACCCCAGGAATAAATTTCACCCTTAATAGCTTTTTTAGGTGTTCAAAAAATTTAAAAACAAAAGTGCAAGTATCCAAATCAAGAGTCTTTTGGTGCATTAAAAGTACGTTCATCTATCCAACAGACACAAAAATGAACACATGATATGGCCTATCGCTGTACATTAATTAGATGCAAGGAAGATTTCTCCCGCAATCAACAGCTTGATGCAAATACGTCTAATCTAAAGACCATAAGGGCTTCTTAGCATTTTACGTAGTTGATGAAATTTTTATTTTGATAGCTTCTTTCAAGATCTAAAATTCCGAAAATTTGAGAGACAATTAGTATTTCTTAAACTCCAGCTAATTCCAAATATGCTGTGGCCTTCATATGAATTTTGCCATTATAATACAAAGAATCCAAAAATGGTCTACCTGTGAAAGGTTTTGGAATCACGATACATAGGACCACGAGGGACATAATCAGGGTCCACAGACTGATTTCCAATTGCAGCTCCTTTGATGGCAAGTCTTGTTCCTTGTAGACCCGCTTCAATCCTCTCCAAAGTGGTAACCGGTTTTTGTCTCTTTGGTTTCATGGAAAGCAGGTGTGACTGAGAATCATTCATGCTAGTAGCAACACTATCACTGTCCACTTCACCATTTATGGACACCTTTAAGCCCTTACCTTCCATTGTTCCATTCTGTTCAAATAACTTGTGATTAACGTCACCAAAAATGTACATATAAAAAAGGTACTAATTTATAAAAATAAATCTTTTATCAGTTAATCCATTTAATTATTAATATACAAGATGTTAGAAAAATTAGAAATAAAATCTCCTAAATAGAAATAATTAATTATATGTGCATGCAAAGACTAAAGAGTGTTTTTCTAGGACCGGTGTTTAAACACATAGCGAAGGGTTGCACATGCCAACAACAATTAGTTTATTTTTATTCTCTAAACTTATGACTCGTGTATATATATACAAACAAAAGGGATTAACCAGAATTTACAAAGTGTAATAAATTTCTAAGAATCCCAATTCTTAATTACAAGATAGTAGCAGCAATAGTAATAATTTCACAATAGGATAACAACTGAAAAAAAAAAAAACCAATGTAAGAAGCAACGAGCGAATTGACCGTAACAACCAATCTAACGATTGTTACCGAAGAAACTGATTCGAGTATATCTAAACCCCTAACTTAGAAAAACTCATTGATAAAATTAAAAAAGAAAGAAAGAAGCAGCAGAAAACTCACAAATTGTTGAACTTGTACAGATTGGACAGGAATTTCCGGTGAAGAAGAACGATTAAGTAGATTCTCATCATATAAGAGAGCCTCTTCTTTGTTCTGATCACCCGCCACCACCGCCCTCGAATGCAAATCCACCAGGCTCTCACTCTCCTTAACAGACTCAGAATTCACAGCAGTGGAACCATTATTATAACTTGAAGAAGGAAAACTAGACCATAACCAAGGGCGCTTTGGAACAAAAGCACCAAAGGCGGTGGGACCCAGAACCGCAACACAACCAGCCACCACTATCAATGGAACCACAAACGACAAAAGCTTCACTGATGATGACGAAGAACCACCACCGCCACAACAACAACATGCAGACCCGGTCCTGTACCCATCTCCCATCTCTATCACTCCGTCTAGTCTCTAGAGATGGATCGCTCTAACTCTTAAGACTAAGAGTTTCTGTCTATATATATAGACACATAGAGAACAAAGACTCTCAAAGAAGAACTGTGTAATTAATTCTCTGAGAATCTCTTTTTTTCTCTTTTTTATATCTCTTTTGCCAAAAACAGACAGCTAAAGCAATATAGTCTGCGAGGTGTGTTGTAACATCTGCAGTTAATGGCCCAACCTTCACGCCAAGCGTCCTCTTATTCTTCCCTCAACATGCCAGTTTCTCATGCAAACTTTTCCACAATTCCCCATTCTACCCCTCACACACCACCTTCCCACGTCAACATCTCCACGCGACTGTTAAATCACGCGCTTATCTCTCTGAGAAGTGTCAGCTAGTAAGCACACAACGGAACAACACTACAACACGCTCGCCGATGAGGAATTTATGGCTTTCTCTGTCTCTCTCTGTCTCCTGGATGAACTCGGGGACAACCTCTAAGGGTTTTTTAGTCTTTTGACTATTAAACCTTTTTCGTTTCTGATTAGTCGTACCAGTCACCACCTCCTCATATTTAGTCCGTCAGCGGGTCAATCTGTTCATGCCTTTTTCCAATTTTATCACTTATTGACTACGTTAAGAGAATTCAGATATATTTGGATTCAATTGAATATAAATTTAGATGTATTTTATTTAGATTTTTTAAAAGGTTTCAATAAATTTAGGTATATTAGAAAATATTTTTCACTTTTTTGAAAACTAAAGCTCATCCTCTTTTGTTAAGCCCCATAAGAATGATAATTGATAAAGAGGGACTGTTAATTAACATTGCATTTGTAATTAATTTTTCTGTCCATTAAATGATATTACTAACGTAATTGATTTAATAGTGTGAATCAGTCATTTAAAGGGAAAACTTCATTTTAGTCAATGAGGTTTCAAAAATATCAAATTTTTTAAATATCTTTTGAAACAGCTCTTTTAGTCCCTAACTTTTTCAAAATTCTTTAAAATAGTTTAAACCGTTAGTCAATTAACGGTCAACGGTGACAGATTATTTGGATGGGAAGGGCCAAATGGTATTTTTATAGAGAGGATAAATTAATTTAAATAATTTATTATATACATAAAATTAATTTTATAAAAGAAATGAAAAATAAATAAATAAAAAGTGGAGATCCAATCTGGTGGATCTCCACCATCTTCAACAGACCAAGATTCAAACCCCTTTTCCAACATCATCAACAACACGCTTCATCAACATCATCAACAACCCCATAGACTACAATATTATCAAGAACATCATAACATCATCAATAACATCTCCTACAACAACAACAACATTAAGAAAAAAAAAATCAAAACTGTTTATAAAAAAGAAAATAGAAACAGGGGGTTGATGACGAGTTCATATGGGTTCATCAAACCTAGATGAAAAAGCTGGATTTGTCGAACCCAAATGAAGCTCCTCATTTGAGTTCGATCGAACTTAGTTGAGGAACTTCATTTGGGTTCGACGTACCCAGACGAAGTAGCTAGAACTTCATCTGGGTTCGATGAACCCAAACGAAGAGCGTCTTCGTCTGGGTTTGAATCGAACCCAAATGAAGACACTCTTCATGTGGGTCGATCGAACCCAGACAAAGCCTCTGATTTGGGTTCATTGTATCTTCATATTTGTTCGATTGAACCCAAATGAAGTCTTCATTTGGGTTCGATGGAGAGGGATGGAGAATGGATCTGGGCAGAAGAAGAAAGGGAAAGGATGGAGGCGGCAGAGAGGTGGAGGAGGCGGAAGAGAAGGAGAATTGATTTTTTTTTTCCTAAAATCTATTTTTGTGTTAAATTTTTGTTTAATTTAAACAAAAAAATAATAAGATTTTTTTTAAAAAAATATATAATTATAGTATACGTGTTAGTTTTTCATTGGTCAAATGTTATGTAATATTCTAATTGTATTAAGGGTAAAATGGTCATTTTAAGTTATGAGGGGTAATTAAGTCTTTTTATTTTTTTGTTTAGTTTGACTGTGAGTTGATCAATGGTTTGAATCTTTTTGAAGAGTTTTGGAAAAGTTTGGGATAAAGAAAACTGTTTTAAAAAGATATTTAAAAATTTGATATTTTTTGAAACTTCAATGACTAAAATAAAGTTTTCCCTTTAAATAACTGATTCACGCTATTAAATCAATTACGTTATTAATATCATTTAATGGACAGAAAAATTAATTACAAATGCAATATTAATTAACAGTCCCTCTTTATCAATTATCATTCTTATGGGGCTTAACAAAAGAGAATGAGCTTTAGTTTCCAAAAAAAAAAAAAACAAAAAAGAGGATGAGCTTTAGTAGACTGGTAGGTTTTTGGTCGTGTCAATGCCTTGCTTGTGGACGTGATGGCAGGACAATAAAGATATTGTTTTAAATTCCTTTTTTTTTTTTTTTTTTTTGAGGTCTAAATTCTAATTTTAGAGTGCAATTGGTATATTATTATTACGTTTCATATTTGTCTTGTAGGGTAGAGCTTGGTGCCCAAGTTGGCGGTTCCGGTTTGAGTCGTTTGACGACTTCTACAGTTCAACTTATCAATGCTTCATTCACGTCTTCATTTATTTACTTCTTTTGAAACTAGTGTTCATTTATTTTCAAATTTCAGCAATGTCATGCTTAATCGAGATCAGTAAAACATATCGATACGTACCAAGAGGGGTTGCGGTTTTGAGTCGTTTGACGACTTCTACAGTTCAACTTATCAATGCTTCATTCACGTATTCATTTATTTACTTCTTTTGAAACTAGTGTTCATTTATTTTCAAATTTCAGCAATTTCATGTTCAATCGAGATCGGTTAAAACATATTGATACGTACCAAGAGGGATTGCTGTAGTGATTTCAGCGGAAGCACCCCCTCAACTTCCCTCAACCACCGTGCACCCAAACCCACCCACCCACCCCCCCTTTTCGACGGGAATCTTGGATTCAAGTGCAAAGTTTCTCCACCTCCATTTATAAATATGAGATTTTTTCTCATATATATGTAAGTTGTCTTTCATTTAATTATGGATGGCTCCCAATCGGATGAAAACTATTTATCTGAATTGTACTACCAATGTTTTATCAGTTTGGTCGCCGTTGTCTTCTGAGTTAGTTTCAATAACTCAAACAAAAAAAAACCCATATTGATACAATTTTATTAAGAAGAAAATCTTATTGTTGTTTATTAATATTATTATTATTTAAACTGTTGAATAATGGGAGAGTGTATTAAATTAAGAATTTATTGAAGTTTGATGATTTTTTTTTTTTTTTAATTATAGATTTTGAAAGAATTCATAAATATGATAGATTTATTGATATAGATTTTATTAGAATTTTTTTATGAAATCCAATGAAATATTTGAGAATAGAATAAGATTTATGATAGACATTTTTATTCATAAATTTTACTTTTAAATCCATTAAAGTATATTTAACGTGAGTTGTTTTTTATCCAAGTATGAGTGACTCCCAATCAAATGAAAGCCATTTATCTGGGCCCATACCACCAATGTTCTACCAGTTTGATTGCAGTTGTCTTTTGAGCAAGTTTCAATAACTCAAAAAAGAAAAAAAAAAAAAACGTATTGATACAATTTTTTTTTTTAGAAGAAAATCTGATTGTTGTTTATTAATGTTATTATTGTTTAAACTGTTGAATAATGGTAGAGTGTATTAAATTAAGAATTTATTGGAGTTTGATTATTATTATTTTTTTTAAATGATAAATTTTGATGGGATTCATAATATGATAGATTTATTGATATAGATTTTATTAGAATTTTTTTATGAAATATTTGAGGATAGAATAAGATTTATGATAGATATTTTTATTCACAAATTTTACTTTTAAATCCATTAAATATATTTAATTTGATCATTTATATAAAATCTACAACAAAAAACAAAAAAGAGGATGAGCTTTAGTAGCGACGAGTGACTGATAGGTTTTTGATATTTTTCAAAACCTTAAGACTAAAATAAAGTTTTCCGGTTATTTAAATTATTAAGTGCAAAATTAATAAACAAGAGTTTTATATATACGTGAATTAAATTCGAATGTTGTGGATTAGATTATTTGCTGCTTAAAGCCCCTCCACTTGGTGTACTACTAGCTAGCTAATACCTATTCCACTTTCATATATTAAAGCAGAGATGCTTCCTTACCGGCGGCTATATTTGTTGTTTTCTAAAGCTACTGTCGTTGTTTAAATTTTCGTCAAGTTGGTAAATCCACTGTTCAGTTTCCATTTGTACTCGGAACTATTCCAGTAGTCACCATCCTTAATTTATTGTCAAGTTGAGTTGATAAATATAATGATATAAAGATAAGATAATATAGATTGAAAGAAGAGTTCACTAATTGGAATTATGGATTATTGACAGAAGATGAGGATTAGTATCATGATAAAGCCCCTCACTATGATGAAACAATTAACAAGCCATCATCTAACAAAAATGATCTTACTATTTTAGTTTTCCTAATTTTTATTTTCTGTTATGTGAATTAATTCGAACTGAGTTCAGGAGCAGAACTAGACTCATAAAATTTGGGAGTCAATTAATCTTAAAAAAATTATTTACAACGTGCATAATAATAAAGTAATACGTATACTTAAAATTATGTGTTAATATATATATATGTATGTATGAATATATTTATAAGAAATATAAAATACAGGATTATTTCTATATATATTCTTTTTTTCAAAACTTTTAAGGGGTCAGAGTCCCAGCCTCCACAGGACTCCGTCCCTGGTTGAGTAATTAACGGAATATGATATTCGTAGCAATATATTAATTTTTATTATAATTTTACATATGATGATTGAATCATCAATTACAAACAAACATAATTCACTTTTTAAGCTTCATAGATCATATATGGTTTAAGATAAAACTTTAAGATGAAAGATTTTTCTAGTTTTAATTTGCTTCCAACCAGGCCAAATTTGGCCCTTAACAGATCTCCACATTTAATTTAAAAAATTTATTGTCAGTTTCAGCGATAATTGAGGCAACAATATTTCCAACTTCACATCGTGCTTGCAAGGCAGCATGTTATTTTATGGACTCAACCGAACAACGTATCAATTGGTCAACTATGGGAACTCTCAAAATCTAGACATACGATGCATAAGACTCATGTTCAATTCTCGCGTCTTCTGCCTGCTTTTATTAAACCCGTGCGACGCCGTCACCGCAAGTATTTGCAATTCATCTAGTGTGATTTACTTGATATAAGAGCATAGCTATCAAGGCTAATGAGAAAAATTAAATATGTCAAACGAGATTATAATCCCAAACTCCTTGATTAAGTTAGAATAATAAACAAAAGAATGAGCATTCAAGGCATATATAGGCGGCAATGTAGCCAATTGTCGAGGTGCTTGCTTTGTATGTGGCGATGCAATTTGTTTCTCTTATTATTAGGTGATTCCCGGAGTCTTTTGTAGTGTTTATTTGGTTTTACCAGAGTCTTCCTTTTTCAAAAAAAAAAAATAATAATAAATTCTTTTAGCATTAAAATTAGAATCTGATGATTTTTTAATTATCATCTCCTACATACCGCATAACCTTAATTAAAAACTATATTATCTGTAACTTCTACATTGATGAAATTAAGATCTTTTGAGGTGGTTGAGAGTTATTGAAATACGAATATATAGTGGCCATACGTACTTTATTAACCATGCAAATGACATTTATATACAAATCATTTTTTTCCTGTGACAAATCCTTGAAAAACATTACACATATTTAAATTACCTTTATATATATAGTTACTAAAACCACAGAAGTTAACATTTCAGTTAAAAAAAGAAAAAATCAATAAGTTAATGATAATTCCCAAGTTGGCAGCTACTAGATATATGAGAGGAAAACACGCTATGCATTTATCGTGGAGTTGAGGGAAATGGGATAACAATGAAATGGGTTAATAAAAGAAGTATCACATATAGTTATTATAAATGTTAGTTAACATGATAATTTTTTTTAAACTTTTTAAATGCTAGCATTTAGAGTGGAGTTGAGTGAAATGGATTAATGATTAAAAGAAATATCACATATGGTTACGATAAATGTCAGTTAACAAGATAATCTTTTTTTTTTAAAAATAAAAAATAAAAAAGTATTATGAGGTGATTATTGTCTACATTTTACAAACTGTGGATTTTTTTTTTTTTTTTTGGTTTTAACACTATTTAAGGATTAAAATCACATAGTCACATTTTGTTTAAATTAGAATGCATTCACTAGATAATATCTCTTGATATAACTTGTTCATTTCTATTATCTTAGTATTAGATTTTGAAATCCAGCCCATAGATAGATAAAAGAAATTTTATGGTAACTTAGATATTGAAACCCAATACAACAGTAAACAAAAGAAATTTATGGTTTCTGAAATCTAATATATAATTTTATGTCACTTCATATTATATGTAGTTGTGTATCTTCCTAGCCTATAAGAGATTAAGGGTAAATGTTCTATGCCATTTCTTAGCATATGTACTTGTGTACTTCCTTATCCTACAAGATGTTAGAGGTTGAATTCACACTAAACGTAAATTCCTTGCCCATCATGTATAATTATATGGCACACTACCCCTTAGTAGAGCGGTTGAACACCTATCTTAATCCTTCGCATCATTAAAAAAAAAAAAAAAAACAATATTATTTCAAATCCAATATAATTATCTCTCAATTAAAAAAATATATTAACTGTTTTGTTGATCATCCTTAGATTACCGTCTATGTCATCTCATTTTTCAATTTTCATTGAATGGTAAGAAAATGAGTTAGTGTTAGTCATCTCAGGGCTTATACAGGTGGTCATCTATGAATGATCAACGAAATAGTTTAATATCTTACTATAATTTATAGATAATTTATGTATGTTAAGATAATTATAAAAAAAAAAATCATATTTCTCATGGTTATGTGAAGGCATGTTAGATAAAATAACATAAAATTCTTTTATTTATCTATGGGTTGGATTTCAAACATCTAAGTTACCATAAATTTCTTTTATAACTATATGTTGGATTTAAAAAATCTTTAAGTTACCATAAAATTTCTTTTATCATCTATGTATTGGATTTGAAAAATCGAATATTAAGATATGTTATATCAGGTGATAAGAGTTATTGTCTAGTGATGGCCTTCTAAAAATTATTCTTCCTTCTAGTAAGTAATCTGAAAATCCAGCAAATATGTTTGTTACATCATGTTCATTCATTTTACACAAAATAAATTCACTGTTTTCAAATACAGAGAATACAAACCTTGCATATGTTTATTTAAGAAAAAAAAAAAAAAAATTATCATGTTAAACCCACATTTATCTGAACCATATTTCTTCCAATTATCAACTCATTTCATTGTTATCCCAATTCGCTCCACTGCATTATATATGTATATATGCATCATACGGCACGTTATTCATTATTTACATTTCACACAAATCATTGGTTTCTCCAAGTAGTGAAAATGGCAAGGCCGAGCTGTTGTGTTCTGGTCTTGTGCTTTGCTGCATTGCTGTTTGGCTCGCTTGCTTCAGCTACGGACGTTTCATATGATGGAAGGGGCATCAAGATCAATGGAGAAAGAAAACTCTTAATATCTGGTGCCATTCATTACCCTCGAAGCACTCCTCTAGTAAGTAGTGCTTTTCAGCTAGCTACGCTCCCATTTAAGTTTTTGTTTTTGTTTTGTTTTGTTCTTTTTTTATTGTTTTAGATATCATTTGTGACACTCAAACATGCGTCATTGCTAGCTCATTCTGACACTAAACCACATTGGATAGTGGTAGCTCCCAATTAATTAAGTTGATTAACTGCTTTTGTTAAACTGTCATCATTACAATTGCTACATTGCACCAAAAGCTGTTTCAATTTTCCCCACCTATGTGGGTTGTCCCCTCCCGTTTTCTAGGAGTTGATCTTCAAGCCATGCCTCAAATGTTTTCAATTTTCTTATATAATATACTTTTGCATGTGTAGATGTGGGGTGATCTTATGTACAAGCGAAGCAAGGAGGTATTAATGCCATTGAAACTTATGTCTTCTGGAATTCACACGAGCCTGTACCTGGCCAGGTCTTTTAATTACCTATTTTCCTTTTTTGAAATTTAATTAATATATATTTTTTTTTCCATGAATCACTTCTAACTTCTAACTTCTTTTTCCTCCTTCAATATTTAGTATGATTTCTCAGGAAATCTTGATCTGGTAAGGTTCATTAAGACCATACAAGAGCAAGGTCTTTATGCTATTCTTCGCATTGGTCCATATGTTTGTGCTGAGTGGAATTATGGGTAAATGTCATGTGTTTAAGTTATAATTTAACTATTTTCATTTGTTAATTAAAATATGTGTGTGATCAATTTTATCTTTTTCAATTTGTGACAGTGGTCTTCCCGTTTGGTTGCACAAGTATCAAAACATTACTTTTAGAACAAGCAATGAAGTATTTAAGGTAAATTTTATTTATTACTTCATTCTAATATTGAAATTATACATATTATTAACAGTATTATTGCGTCTAATGTTTTCTTTTTTTTGTCCTTCTTATATAAAATTCAGAAAGAGATGAAAACTTTCGTAACATTAATAGTGGAAAAGATGAAGCATGAGAATCTCTTTGCCCCTCAAGGGGGACCTATAATTCTTGCTCAGGTTTGTCTCCAATATTTTTCTGTTGTGAATATTTTTGTACTTGTAATAATATAACAAATGTTCGTATTTATTTCTGTAAATATTACAGATTGAAAATGAATATGGCAATGTTATTGATAAATATGGACAAGCTGGAAAGGATTATATAAATTGGTGTGCAAGTTTGGCTCTAAGTTTCAAGATTGGTGTGCCTTGGATCATGTGTCAAGAGGGAGATGCTCCACCTCCTATGGTCGATACTTCCACTTCAATTTTTCTCATTCTTCTAATGAAAAGTGTACTAAATTTTCTCTCATATATTTTTTATCTAGATCAACACATGTACTGTCTTCTATTGTGATCAATTTACCCCCAGCAATGTAAATAGCCCCAAGATATGGACTGAGAACTGGATGGCTGGTGGGTTACACTTTAAATGGAACTTGTTAAAATTCTTACTTTTGATCATTGTGTTGATTTGATTTTTGTTCAAAATTTTGACAGGTTTAGGGGCTGGGGAGATGCTATTCCAACCAGGCCTGCCAAGGATGTTGCCTTTGCTGTTGCGCGATTCTTCCAATTAGGTGGCAGTCTTATGAACTATTATATGGTGAGCCAGTGCAACCAAACATCACAATATTTATTTAAAAAGATCAATTTCTTGGCAACTAAGAAACAATATTAATAATTTTATTTAGTACCATGGAGGCACCAACTTTGGACGGACATCTGGGGGTCCATACATTTCCACCTCCTATGACTATGATGCTCCTCTTGATGAATATGGTAACCTAAGACAGCCGAGTATGATCATCTAAAACTCCTGCATTTGATCTACAATCCGAGGAAAAGACTTTGCTTTATGGATTTCGAAAAGATACTGACTATGGAAATTCAAAATCTGTGAGTATTTAATGTTTGTTAAAGTTGATACTATGTTACATTGTTTTAATTTGTTTTTTCATATGCATCAATATTGTCTGCGCTCTGATTATCATTCTGTTCTGTTTGTAGTCAACTGTTTACACCTACCAAGGAAGATGTGTTGCCTTTCTTTCAAATGTATTTGATGTAGAAGATTGGCAAGTTAACTTTCAGGGCAAGAATTATACAGTTCCACAGTGGTCTGTATCTATTCTCTATAATTGCTACAGAGAAATTTACAACACCGCTAAGGTGATATGTAACATTACATGTAAATAGCTAATTGTTGGCGTCGATGAGTCGTACACATCTGATCTCAGCTACTTTGTTTGGTAGCTCAACAGCCAAACATCCAATATGATTTATGTGCCAAATCAAGCTGATGATGGTGGGGAACCTTACAAATTGCAATGGCTTTGGAGAAAAGAGAGGATTGAGGATATAAAGCTGAATGGTCTTGTTCCGGGTAGTATTCTTACTGCTAATAAACTTTTGGACCAAGTGTCAGTAACAAATGACACCTCTGATTACTTATGGTACATGACCAGGTAACATGCTTTGACCTTTTCTAATTTGTTTAATTAGTTGATATCTATTTTCTTGAATACAATCTATAATTTCTTCAATTGTTGTTATTTTTAGGTTTGATTTGAATCAAGTGACCCCTTGTTGGACAAGCCTGTAACTCTCCATGTAAACACCAATGGACATGTACTTCATGCATTTGTTAACTCAAAGTTTGTTGGTAAGTATCAAATATATAAAATCCATCTAATTCAACTTGCTCACCTTTTCTTCTTCTACTCTTATCTAAATATATTAACATCAAATTAAATTTTGTTCAGGAACAAAGTTTGGTCAAAATGGTAAGTACAACTTTGTTTTTGAGGAACAGGTCAGATTGAAGCCTGGGACCAATTACATTTCTCTAGTTAGTGCCACAGTTGGACTGGCAGTAAGCATTTAGGACCTTTTCTTATATCTAAAGCTATATTTCAGTGATTACATTTTTGCTACGCCTCACATGATTAACTTTTGTTCTTCCACTCTTTGAATATGTTTAGAACTACGGTGCCTACTATGATGATGCAAAAACTGGAATATGTGGTCCTGTCCAATTGATTGATTATACTTCCAACATTACCAAAGACCTCTCTTCAAACGAGTGGATATATAAGATTGGTATCCAAGGTATCAAAATGGGATTCGACAAGGTTCACACCAATCACCAGCATGCTTTTTATTCTGCCAATCTTCCAACTAATAGACCCTTTGTTTGGTACAAGGTAACCAACTTTTCTACCTGCATAATCTTGAATCATTTAAATCTTTTGACCATTCTTTTAATGTATGTTTATGTCTTTCAGACGACATTTCCCTCGCCTCTCGGTACTGATCCTGTTGTGGTGGACTTGCTCGGCGTAGGCAAGGGAGAAGCTTGGGTGAATGGCAGAAGCATTGGTCGATTTTGGCCTAGCTTCATTGCTCCGAAAGATGGATGTAACCCTTGTCATTTTAATCAAACATTCAATCCAAACCATTGTAGAATTAACTGTGGACAACCTACTCAAAGATGGTAAGACATTTCACGAGTCACATTATTTTGTTTGTTTGTTAATTTTCACTTATATATTTGGTTTCTTTTCTTGACAATTCTAGGTATCATATCCCACGTGAATTCCTCAATGCTAGAGAAAATCATCTGACTCTCTTTGATGAATTTGGCGGTACTCCTGATAATGTGAATGTCCAAACTGTTACAGTTGGAACAGTTTGTGGACATGCTTATGATGGCCACTATTTGGAGCTATCATGTCAAGGTGGACGAGTGTTCTCTGACATTAAATTTGCAAGCTTTGGTGAACCTCAGGGTACTTGTGGCTCATTCAGGAGAGGCTCTTGTGAGGCTCCCTATGCTATGGCAGTGATCAGACAGGTAACTAATCATATATATTTATGTACACACACACACATACGCATACATTGCATTTGAATGTTTTTGCTGTTTTGTTATCATGGAATTATTGCTGATGTATCGTTTAAAATGACAGTTATGTATTGGAAGAGAGTCATGTACAATAACTGTCACGGAAACCAGTTTGGGGCCTACTGGTTGTCATGCTGCGGAATATAGCTTGGCTGTTGAAGCTGTTTGTTAGGATTTTTTGTTTTACTTTTAGTATTGTATCCCATGATTCATTGTAGGAGGACTTTTTTTTTCTTTTAATCTTTTTAAGATTTTAGATTATTTGAGAGATGTAGTATTGTGATTCTTTGGCAATGGAATAAAAGTCAATTCTTTCAGTTCTCTTCCAATTGTTCTCTCACTTATCATTTCTGCTAGTACATCTAGTATCCCAATCTCCTAATATTTGCAATTATAATTACACAAGTGATTTTATGAGTCACTTTCTTTCATTCAGTGCCTCCCAAAAGTGAAGGGCACAGAAATTAATATGAGAGGGTCATTTTGAAAAAATAATTAAATTCCTGAACATATCAAGAGGTTAAGAAAAACAAAAATCATAAGTATAATCATATTTTCCATTCACTTGTTTTTGATCATCAAGACATTAATACAAGTTCTTTCCAGGACCAGCACAGAGAAGCTTTGAAAAAAGTTTCATCCAGGACCAATACAAAGAAATTTTATGCAAACTACTTAGAGCTCATTATATTTAATTGAAAATCGTTTTTTCAATACTTATACTTGTTCATATTCTGGAGAATTATACATATAACTATTAAATTTAAGTTAGACAGCATGAAACTTATTTGCCAAAATTGAACATTGGTGTTTTAGCAGTTGATCAACTACTAGTAATCTTTTCAAGTTACAACAGTACAAAACTTAGTTTTACAACAGTGAACCAGTACGTAGAGAATGGCAAATTTAAGTCAATTAGCAGTTGATTAACTGCCAGTAATATTTTCTAATTACCCCAGTATGAAACTTAATAGTTTTACAACAGTGGACTAATATGTAAAAAATGGTAAATTTTATTAGCAGTTTATCAACTACCAGTAATCTTTACATGAACACTGTCCATTCACAAAACGATGAAATCCTGAAGCATCCCTTAGAAGTATTTCCCTTTTTGTGACAACCGAGACACGCTTCAAGAATGTGTGGCAGTCCCCGCAAACAACAATGTTCTTCACAATCCGAATGGGTTGTCCAGGCCGGGCGACCAGGATTCCATATGTTGCTGCCAGCTTTGCACTGTGATAGAACAGGAAATTCTGCTTCTGATGCTCCTCTACTTCATGAAGAACAAAGCTTGTGTCTGGCACATATCCAGCTTTTAGGCATTCTAGGATTAGTATTTCTAATCCACTGTAGATGTCTTTTTCTTGTGGATGGTACTTATCTCTTGCATAAAATGAATGTACCTTGTTCTGATGAATGATCCAACTTCGACTAGGTTGTTTCCGAAATCCCTTCTGTCGCATATCCTCCCTGACCATTTCGGAGTTGTGCCATCTCCCAGATGCTGAATACAAATTTGATACAAGCACATAAGTAGAGGGATCCCGTGGCTCCATCGAAAGCATGTGCTTAGCAACACGCTTCCCAATGGTTGTATTCAAATGGATTCTACAACTATCAAGCAATGCTCGCCAAACAGAAGGCTTAGGCTCAAAAGGCATATTGTTTATTACTTCCTCTGCTTCTTCAAGGAACCCCCAATGTCCCAAGACGCTGACAAATGAAGCATAATGCTCTGAAGTGGGATCAATGTCATAAATGGATTTCAAGGAGCGAAACAATTTACGACAACTATCAACTAAATTTGATTTTGTAACTCTATAAGCTGAAATAATTAACTCTAAGGTTAATGCATCTGGCTTTATGCTTGCATTCTCCATCCTTGACCAAACAGTCAAAGCCTCGTCACCCTGCCGGAGAAGAAGATGGCCAGCAATTAGACCATTCCAAGAAACTATATCGTGTGAGGGCATTGTATTGAAAACATTAATGGCATCATTCATATTGTAGCACTTGAAATACATGCTAACTAAGGAATTCCCTACTCCTAATTCAGATGAGAACCCGGTCTTAAGAGCGTGACAGTGGATTTGTTTTCCCATCTCATGAAATCCTAAAGTGCCACAGACACCAACTACCGAAGTTAATGCAACTTCATCTGCAATCATCATTCTCTTTGATTGACTACTTTGGAACATATAAATTGCATTCTCTGGCTGCCCATTTCGAGCATACCCGCATATCATTGAGGTCCAAATTATGGCATTGTCCTGGCCTGACGCCAACTGCTGAAAACATTTTCTCAGCATTCGCCAATCTCCCACACCTTGTCCACATATCAAGTACCGACGCTTCAATGTGAGCATTCGAAGCAAAACCAAACTTCATAACAATCCCATGAATTTGCTCACACAATTTTGCATCCATGAGCAAGCCACAAGCATTAACAACAGTAGTCAAACAGAAATCTGTTAGCACCAAACCCTCCTCCATCATCTTAACAAACAACTCCAGCACTTTCAATCCTTGACCATTTTTACAAAACCCTGCCAAAACAGCATTATAAGAAACACAATTCTTTTCCGGCATCCTATCAAATACCTCCACAGCCAAATCCACCAATCCAGATTCCATATAAGCCACAATCATCTCTGTCCAAGTCATCACATCCCTAACAATCATCCTCTGAAACACAGTCTCCACATCTTTTACACACCCACATCGAGTATAGAACCCAATAAGTGCATTACTCACACTCAAATTACCCTCTAACCCAGTTCTGATAGCATGAGCATGAACCGCCTGTCCTTCCATCATACGAAAGCTACCAGTACAAGCAGTCAAAAGGGTCGAAACTGTGAAATAATCAACCCTCAAACCATCATTTCTTTTCATATCACGAAACAATTCAAATGCTTTCTCATACTTAAACTCTCTAACCACACTAGAAATCACAGTATTCCACGAAGCAATGTCTCTCTGAGACATTCCATCAAACAACTTAAGCACAAAATCCAAACACCAATCAAATTTACCATACAACCCCATAAGTGCATTAACAACGAAAACGCTATCCAAAAACCCCATTTTGACTACCAAGGCATGAACTTGTAAACCCAACTCGAACTCCAACATACGAATACAAGCAGTCAAAATAGCAACAAAAGTATGCTCATTAGGTTCAACACACTCTCTTCTCATCCTCAAAAAAAGCTCAACCGCCTCCTCTTCGCGACTCGACTTAGCAAAACCCGAAATCAAAGCAGTAAAAGACACGACATTTGGGCAAGAAAGGCCAGTAAAGACCTTATAAGCACCAACAACGTTACCAAGTTTGAGATAAGCGGAGATAAGAGGGTTACCAAGGTGGGTATTTTGTTGCTCTTGAAGTTTGGTGATTGAAGCGTGAATAGCTCTGGCAAGTGACAGGTCCTTTGACTCGACTGACAAGCGAAGCAAAGCGAAGAAATCGTCTATGTCAACGTCAATGTTGGCGTTTAGTGGAGGGGAAGTGGAGGAGGTGGAGTTGAGGAGGTGAGAAGAGACAAGTGGGGGTTGTTGTTGAAGCTCGTAAAGAGGGAGGTGGCGTTGAGATGTGGAGAAGGGGAGGTGATAGGTTTTGGGTTTGGAGGGAAAAGGAGGAGAAGAAGAAGAGCGCAAGTGATGAAGAGGGTGGATAACGGTGGCCATCACGTTCAAGTGGAGGCGCCAACCATAACTCCACTGCTCCACTGTTTTTCGTTTATCTCACTCGTGTAATGGTTTTTTGTATCATCTTCTCACGCGCCTTTTAACCTCCTATTTTAGGACATGATAATTGGAGGTTTCATAATATCAGTTATTATTTACATAATTTCAATATATGCTTTCACACTTTGAAGATAAAATTCTCACAGTAACATGAGAACATGAGCATACAAGGATGATAAAATATGATTAATGAAAAATGAATCCCGTCATTTTAATAGATTTTAATGGACATAATTAGTCATTTGTATAGGAGAAAGGACGTGAAAGCTATTTTTTAATAAGTCTAATTATATTTTTCGAGTGTGGTATTACAAGTAGTCCTTTCACCACTTTTATTGAGACTCTACAGGTTGATCAACATGTCCAACTAAAAATACATGTTCAATGTACGAGTGATATTAGTATGTATTGCACTATATGTGTTGATAATTATTTTAATTAAATAATGAAAAGATTGATTTTTCCATTAATTTATGTTCTTGTTTCTTGTAAATGACATGCATGAAATGAGAAACTCACCTCTTAGGTCTTGCATAAATCTTTTTTCTTTACTACTTCTAAATTTCTTATAGTTATATTTTTTTACTTGTTCAAATTCTTAACATTAAAAAGGTCATAGATGTTGAGGAAAACTAAAAGATGTTTCTTTTTTTAATGGGTGAATGTTTTATGAATTATTACCATACATAGCTAACAACATAGTTGCAGACCATATCTCATTAGACAGTATAGCTTACATTTCAAGTAAAATGATCCATTTGGGAGCACTTTAAGCAAATTTTCAAGCTTTACTAGTTATGATTGACAGTGTTCTGTATCAAATGTTGAAGCCATCTAGTAATGATCTAATTTTTATAATCTATGAGTCTTTTGTATCAATAAAATAATATGTTTTACACATTTATCATAATCATACTAATTATAACAAAGATTAAGATGCATTCAAATGAAGTCTTTTCTAGTTTTGCCATTTTTACAAGTAACAAAATCTTTCGAGGTTGGTGAAACATGTCAAAAGAAAATCAAATCATGAAAGTTAAAAGTTATATTCTGTTCAAAGTCCTCCACCACTCCTTTGAAACTCTCGATAAACAAGCCCTTCAGATATAGTTTCCAACAGAAAAGTCTTAAGCATGTGATATTGGTCTATTTTCATGTAAAACTCATAAACTTTAAACCAACTTTAAAAGGCGAAGTTTGAGATCATATAAGAAATTAAAAATCAAATATGAAAAAAGGACTTTGAAAAGGTCCATATACGAATTATTTTAAGAAATTTGAAATTTAAATTGAATTACATTTATGAATTGATAAAAGATAAATATATATAATTTATTTTATCAGTATTTTGAAACAAAGGTAAACAAAACCAACTACAAGCATGACATACAAATTGACAATAGAACTATTACAACATAGTTATTTTGTGTAGAATAACAGTACAATTAGATAACTCAAAATTCAAATTATATTATTAACATCTTCTAATGTAGCTTTGTGGTAGAAAGTACTTATTGGATCTAATAATAATCTAATTTTAAAAAATTTCCATTGCAAGTAGTATTAAAAAAAAAAAAAAAAAAAGAAATCTAAATTGTGTGCATGCTGTAATTTTTCATCTAATGAGTAATAAAACTGACAATAAAACTATCAACATATTTCAATAAAAACCTTTACTTCCAAACCCTACATTTGTAAAAATCATAAAAACAAATCCTTCGACTCGTACAATATATTGCATTGGTCAAAATTTTTCGTGCCGCTAAAATTTTCACGAAATATATGAAATATCTAGTATTCTATTATAACTTCTCATCTTTCGATGAATATAATTTATTTTTTAAAATATTTGATGATATATGTGAGAGTTATATTGGAACTTAATGAGATTAATTATTATTACTTGCATAATTTAGATATATACTTTCATAATTAGAAGATATTGGTGTCATAAGTTTGTTTGGATTTAACGAGATTAATTATTACTTAAACAACTCATATATGTATTGTTACATAATTTCTTAGATGAGGACACAAGAACAACAATTAAAGAAAAAAGTGAGATGGAACAGGGAAACAGAAAGTGGAATCTAGGAATAATTTCTTCGTAACATTATTTCAAAATTTCAAATATATTTTTCGAACCCATTAATGATTCCGATTAGACCAAGGTAGACTCCACTAACATCTAATTGGCCAATTCACAAACAATCACTGACAACCAATGCATGATCCAACATCCACGTTCCTCCCATCTTGCATAGCATAACTTTTCACGTATAATTTGTTTTCGCAATCACAAAATGATAATTCAAACTAACACATGCTTGTAAAATATTGTGGTAAGAATTAAAACTCGTCATCTCGGTACACAAGGGTTGGAAACTCACGTATGTTAAGGGGTCCAATTAATATCATTTTATTATATATTTATATCAATAACGATTCTGAATTTATTTAAAAAAAAAAATAATGATTATGAATTATTTTCGTTTCTGGAGAGTGAAGTAAAATCACAAGTAGAGCGCGTAAAAAAACAGAAAGAGAATTGTACCACAATCATAACTAGTTTAAGGCAACACCTAAACAAAACTAAACCCATGAAACAGACAAAACTGGCTGTGTCGTTGACAGAAGCGTGCGTATAATAATAACATTTCTCTCTCTCTCTCTCTCTCTCTCTCGCTACGTATATCTTGGCGTTCGCTTGAATGATCGGTTGATTTCTGATGGACCTCCCTCGCAAGAATCAGGTATCGTTTTTTCTAATTCAAATCTCAATCGCACATTAGTCGGTATTTCAATTCAAACGATCGATTGATTTGATAATTCAGGTGTCGTTAAGAGGAGCGAGTGTGAAGGAGATATCGAGGGAGGCGCTTCTGGAGAAACTCTCACAAGAAAGAGAGCTCCGTAACTATGCCAGGCGAGCCACTGCTGCTGCAACTTTTATTCAGGTTCCTTTTTTCCATTTTCTTTTGTTTCTCTTTGATTATTTATCAAATTATCTCTCAATCAAGATATATATATTTTTATTAAAAAAAAAAAACGAAGAATCTAAATATATATCGAATTTATATTCTCAAAGCCCCTTATTATAACTAACCTGTATTTAAGATAACATCAAGTAAGATGTTGTTGCAAAAGGTATTGATTATAGGATGTTTTGGTTGTATGTGTTAAGAGAAAAGGATGTCTATGTAGCGAAATAAGTTGTTTGTATGATGGCATGTGGAATTTTTAAAATTGTTTTGTATTGTCCCGGTTTAGGTAATTAATTAATGTATTACTTAGGTAAATGGCGAATTTGATTAGGACATAATGTGTGTAGTAAGCTTTTAATAATAATTGTGTTGGAATTGATGGATTATAATGTGCACTAAGTTTTTTTTTTATGAACATATTGTGTTTGCGTGTGTCTTATAATTGATGGACCCTCATCTGTGTGTTAAGTTCTTTTGTAACAATAGCAATTGATTGCGAGGTTTTAGAACATTTCCAACTCTAAAAACATAAAAGAAGTGTTATAAGATAAAATTGCTAAGAGGCAAAGTTGGTGGTGATGGAGCCACCTGGTTCAATTGGTCAAGTGCAGAAGTTGTAAAAGGAAAAGGTATATTGTGAAAGTATATAGTTCATGAAGCAAGTTTGCAAGTAGAGCAAGTTAACTCTTTTGTGAACAAAAACTTTTTATTGGTAAAAAAACAGTTAGCTATCTATGCTGCAACTACTGCTACTGAGGCTTGCTAGAAAATGGAGCTGGACTTCATACAAGGTTTTATTTGCTATCTGGACATATGTAATAGGGAATTACTGTGTATATAATTAAAATGGTTGTGTTTTCTCTACTCATTTTCATTGTTGGCCAAACAGTATATAAAAACTTTATCTTCTTGTTTTACTTTCTTCCTTGAACATGAGTACAGGAAAATCCAACACTAAAGGCTCAAGAATTTTCTTCCCGATGCTACCTTTCTTTTTTTTAAAAAAAAATAAAAAATGAAAAGGCTGTTTACCACAACATGAGAAATTGACATGGGTCCACAACATTTTCAGAGTGTCTGGAGGCGCTACTATGTTACAAGAAATGTGGCCATTCAGTTTCAGGAAGAATGGGGAGCCTTGCTGAAAAATTATTCAGGTTTAATAACGGGGACGTGGATTTCCAGCAGCATTTTGAGACCTTTTCTTTTCTTTATTACACGTTTATCAGCTCAGCATCAGAAGATACGAACCAGCGATATAGACTGCATGGAGAAGTGCTTTAAAATTCTATTGGAAAGCATAGATTCTAGTGGTATGCTACTTATATAAACCTTAACACATGGGATTCTTATGCTTACTTTGCACTATATCAATGGCATTATTCTTTAACTGTCCTTTATTTTTCAATTTTAATAGCCATTATTCAATATAGGATTTTTTCTGGTGTGCTTCGGAAATCGGTAAATTTACAAATATAAACATGTGAGGGGTTAATTAATTGCATCCTTGATGGTTTAATGTGTCAGCTCATATGTTGGATACTTGTGGAATCTTCATTCTTTTATGTGAATTCTTAAGACTAATTATATCTGCATTCTTCTTTTCAATTGCTTATTTGTTATCCACTGAGGAGACCAAAATCCTGGAGTTAAGTTATTGACATTGGATTTGAAAATTTTGCTTACTAATGCTTGCTCAATGAACTATGTTGGTAAGAATCAGAAATTAAATGTTTGGATACGAGAAAAAAAGCGGCAGGAGTTAGCAGATCAGTTAGGTTCTTAATGGACTGCTCAAAGTTTGAATTCTGCAAGATTGACAGACTTGAAGAAACAGATGATAAAATAGTTTGATCTACAAAGAATTATGGTTTAAAGTAGGCTGATTGGTTTAAAATAAGCTATATTCCGTAATAGCTTGGGAGATTACAGGAAAGGTTTTCCAAAAGCTGTGAAAAAAAGGGTTTGAATTGGTTACCATAGATTGAGGAAGTTGAAACACCTAAAGAGCACCCAAAAATAAGATTGATTGACCATGACTACAATCTAATATCTATTTGTCACTTTGCTTTGTTAACATTTTTTTTGTTATGGATTAAGCCACTTAATTATTTTGCAAAACTGTTGAAGCAAGAATATATATATATATATATATATATAAATATACATAGAGTACTTTTATAATCAGAACGTCTTAACTTTAAAAAGTTAGGACGAACCAATCAAATTCATCCATTACATTATCTCTCCTAAAACAAATTCTCTCTCTTATTTAATTCAAATGGAATGGATAAATTTAATTGGTTCGTTTTAACTTTTTAAAGTTAGGACGTCCTGATTATAAAAGCACTATTATATATATATATATAATATGTAAAGCTTTTATGATGTAATTTGTAAAACGTTTCGCTTGTGGTTACTTGTTTAGTCCTCAATTGTTTATCTCATCTGACTGTGCTAATCGGTCCAGCCAGTTTTGCATACATACCCAATTGTTTGTTACAGGGATCTCAATCATCTCACCATTCTATCGGAACTCTTTGAATAGCCTAAGAGTAAAGAAGTGAAAAAATTCTCTCACTTTTTCCTTTTTGGTTGAAAGATTATGGTGGAAGCACCATAAATCCTGTCACATAGGTTATGGAACCTTAGATTCCTACACAAAGAACGGATGTTTTAGGAAAGAACAAAAGTCAGGTGGATGACCAGTGTGAGAGGAAACTAAGGAAGCCACAAAGCCTTAAGACTTTTGATCATATCTGTTCCTTTTTATTTCCCTGAAGCATCTTTAGTTTGCGCATTTTAGTCATTTGTTTTAACATGCCCCTTCGGTAGATTACTGATTTATTGATCTTAATTTTTATGTAGATGCAGGGAAGAACTTTTGCTCCTTAGCTGTGGGCACTGTTCAGGAAAGAAGAACATGGTCTTATCAAGCAAAGAAGCTGATTTCTATCTGCTCATTTACTCTTTCAGAGTGCAATAAATCCCATCCTGGGGGTCAAAATATTGTTGTTCTTACCTCTCTTGCATTGCGTCTTCTTGTTGTCTTAACTGATAGTAAAGGTTGGAAGAGTATTACAAATGATACACTTCAGGATGCAGATGTAGCAGTGAAGGATTTAATTTTGTTTATGGGAAGTTGTAAAAGTGATCTTTACATATCAATTAGAAGATACATTATTACATTAGGTGTTCCTTTTCCTCCTCAAGTGAAAACTATTGTCCAGACGGATGATAGACTCCTGATTACTGCTGGTGCCGTGACCTTGGCTCTAAGGCCATTTCAAATTACAAATTCTGTATTTGTTAGCCTTGGATCAGTGGGCTTGCATTTTGCAGCTGAGCAGTACTGTTTGTTTCTACTAACAATCCCTTGGCTTGTTCAACGTCTACCTGCTGTTCTTATTCCTGCTCTGAAGCATAAGTCTGTTCTGTCTTCATGCTTCCAGATTTTGCTGGTATGACTCATTAAATTTGAAAAATTTCTCAACCTTCTTCATGATGCATGTATTGACATTGTGTGAGACATTTTTTAAACTGTGAATATCGGTCATAGTGAAAGCTTTTTAAACAAGTTGTGCTGACTTCCCCATCTATAATGACATTCGATTTGAGCCTTTTGCTAAATCTTGGAACTACTTTGGGAATCTTTTCTATCAATCACTTTCTGTTTCCTCAAAACTTTTGCAAATACATTGGCAAAGTTAAATTATTGAAACAAATCGTGAACAGTAATCAAGGGCTTATTCGGCAGTTTTAAATATTGATATATTAGTTGCCTAGACTTGGTACGTTCAGTAAATCACATTCAACTGTTTTACTTCCGTATGAATTTGCTTTCATCTGGTTACTTGGTATATATTTTCGTCCTGCAGTTATTCTGTTAATTTCAAGAGTAAATTAACATATATCTGCTATCAGTAATTTCTCAAATCGTAGGATGTTAATTTTCACATTTATCCATATTCTTATACCACTTCACGATTCAAAACATGTGGAGACTTATCAAACTGTGGCAGGTGATGGCAGATTCTGAGAGATAAGATCTTAACAGAGATGTCAGCAATGAATCAGTTGGAAACACACCACTACGAAAGGATTCCACCTGTCGGTTGGGCTCTTGCAAACATCATATGTCTAGCTACAAGTGTGAATGACTCAGTTGATTCCGGAGGGTTCAACCAAGATCTAGACCATGCATCCTATGTTCAGGTTCTTATCAGTCTTTCAGAGAATTTATTAGCATGGCATGATAGAGTTGGATTGATAAAAAAGGAGAACCTAGATCTTCAAGACAATGTTGAAACTTCCACGGCAGGCATTGGACATGAGGATGAATCGATATGTGCACCCTTAAAGATGACATGCATTGACCTTTTGAGACCTATTTGTCAGCGTTGGCATCTCACAAAGCTTGTGGCTATCGCAAAAACCGATGCTAGTTTTCAAGGAGCTGAAACTTGGCCAGCAAACAATTCAAAACATGTTGGGAGGTTGGAATTGGTCAATATTGCATATTTATACTCTTACATGCTTAGAATATTTTCTATCTTCAATCCTAAAGTCGGTGCCTTGCCTGTTCTTAACTTGCTATCTTTTACTCCTGGATTTCTTGTTGATCTATGGGGAGAAGTGGAAAATGTCCTCTTCCCAAGAAAGGGACAGTTCACCAAAGATGAACATCTTAGCACTAGTAGAAGTTCAGTAAACAAAAAACTTGAAGAGAAAAAACAAAAACAAGTCAATAAGGATGGAGTTAATAAATGGGTCAATGCACTACAAAAGCTTGCTGGCAAGTCTCAGGCTCAGGTTAGTTATACTGATTCTGTTGATGTGCAACCCGGGCCCAGCCAGGCAGATGGGGAATCTAGTGATACTTGGAACATAATATCTTTGAGGCATGGTCCAGAAGGAATATCAAAAGATATATCGTGTCTTCTTCATCTGTTCTGTGCCACATATTCGCACCTGCTGCTAGTTCTTGATGACATTGAATTCTACGAGAAACAGGTAAACTGGTCATAGTTTTTTCTAACCGTTTGGAGTTTTGAGGTTGTGAATGATATTTATTTTGAGCATTTCGTTCCATGAGTTAGGTCCCGTTTAAGCTGGAGCAGCAGCGCAGGATTGCATCAATGCTCAATACACTGGTGTATAATGGCTTAAACCAAAATATGGGTCAGCAGAATAGGCCCCTTATGGATTCTGCAATCAAATGCTTGCATTTGATGTATGAAAGGGATTGCAGGCACCGGTTTTGCCCCCCTGTTTTGTGGCTTTCACCTGCTAGAGAAAACCGGCCCCCAATTGCAGTTGCTGCCAGAACTCATGAAGTTTTGTCAGCTAATATGAGATCAGATGATGCTTTCATCACTCCGAGCTTCGGTTCTGTTATCACAACTACTCCTCATGTCTTTCCATTTGAGGAAAGGTGAGCCTTTTATGCTTGACTGTTTTAATGCCTCAGTTTTCTTGGTGCATCAGAGTCCCTTAAGACTTCTAAAATTGAAGTAATTTTTGATAAGCATGATCTTCGAAAGAAGTGTATTCTTAATATTTTTGTCCTCTCATACATTTCTTCTTCATTGAAATTAGGGGCAAAACATTGTGTAGGCTAGCTTGGGCTTCAGCCTAATCTGCCAATTTGGAAAATAATATCGTCATTATAATAATATTAAAATTTACCTCCCATTTTGATGAAATTTGTAAAACTGTTATACACACTCTTTGTATGTCTTACCTCAACCCCACCCACTTTTCCCACCTTTTTTTCTTCCTCCATTATTTTCTTCATTTCTCTAGTGTTATGGGCTTCTACCCCACCCTTCCTAACAAAATTTTTTGACTTCTGACTTTGAAACCACATTTTTACTTACTCTCTTTAAATTGTTACTTACAAGGTATAAAGTCTATTATGTTTTTTTTTTTTTTTTTAATTTGTTTATTATTTTGTTAGGCTGGCTTGTTGTATTAATATTGATTCAGGATCAACTTGATTTTATAAAATTTATTTCTAACTTGTTTATTGTTAGAATGATAGGACAATATAGATACCATTATTTTTGTGTGAATTTGTTGGATCTTTGTTTTACCATTTGGTGACCAAAAATAATTTTGAACAAAAATGAACAATTGTAGTTTTCTTAAACTGAACTTATGTAACATTTCATCCTTAAAGTTGGCATCTATTATTTATTTATGTCTAAAGACAATAAATCTCTCTGCTCGTTTATATTGAAAGTATGAGGTGGTGACATCTTACTATTTCTTATAGGGAATTATTTCTTCGACTTCCAAGCTAGTTATAGATAGTATTATTAGTTTAGTTTATTAAACCGAAGAATGTTTTAGACATAATTGTTGTTATTGACAGAGTTGAGATGTTTCGGGAGTTCATCAACATGGACAAAGTCTCTCGAAAAATGGCTGGTGAAGTTGGTGGACCTGGTTCACGATCAATTGAGATAGTAGTTCGTCGAGGTCATGTTGTTGAAGATGGCTTTCGACAATTAAATTCCCTTGGATCAAGGTTGAAGTCTTCCATTCACGTTTCATTTGTCAGTGAATCTGGCCTTCCGGAGGCTGGCCTGGATTATGGTGGATTATCAAAAGAGTTTTTAACTGATATATCAAAATCAGCTTTTGCTCCTGAGTAAGTTTCACATTGTGATTATGTTATTTCTGAATTTTTCATATTACCTCCAAAATGCATATAGTAATTATTTATTCATGTGGTTGTTGATTTTTATTTTTAATTTTATTTTTTTATCAAAGGTATGGGCTATTTTCCCAAACCTCAACTTCAGACAGACTTCTAATCCCTAATGCAGCTGCAAGATATTTAGAGAATGGTTTTCAAATGTTTGAGTTCCTTGGAAGAGTTGTTGGTAAAGCACTATATGAAGGAATATTACTTGATTATGCCTTTTCACATGTTTTCATACAAAAGCTGTTAGGCCGTTATAGCTTTCTCGATGAACTGTCAACACTTGATCCAGAGCTCTACAGGAATCTCATGTATGTCAAGGTAAACCCTTCAAATCAGTAACACTGTGATTGCAAGTGTTTCTAAGTTATTCTTGTTTCTTGTTGGCTGACTCCTTGCTAGTGTGCATCACTAATCAATTTGTGAGTATCCAAATAGCTTTATAAAGTTAATGTTGGTGTTAAATGTGAAAATATGCTTTGTTATTACTAATAAGGGGACATTTGTATTGCAAACAAGACACAGGCAAATGGTTTTGTAGGATAATGAGATTGCTTTGCCTGTGGAGTTAATTGGTGGGTGACAAGAATTAATGAAATACATCTAGTTGTATAAGTTTGAGGTAGATGAATTTTGGGGCTAGAGAAGCTGAGTTTAGAATATTGCATGTTAAGAATGATCTAGAAGTAGGTCCAATCGGTCATAAGATGAAAGGGTTAACGTTTTATGCATGTCTTGGATAATGAAGTCATCTTGCAAATGAGAGATGTGTTCATTAGCTTTCAACTACAGCATGAAAGATGACATAAGATATTTAAACAGAGAGATGATTTACAAAGCTTTTGTAGATATTTTCTTCTTTTTCCAAATGGGACTATGTTTCTGCAGATTGAAAGATTATTGGCAATAGAAGAGAATGTGATGCACAAGGCCCTAATAGGTGTTAAGATGGAAGGGTCACTGGTTTGTTTTTGTATTGGAAAAATGACTATGGTAATTAGATGTGTCATGTTCCTTTACTACAACATAATAGAGATGAAAAGAAGATAGCATGATAAATCTCTAAGAAAAATAGATGATGAACAAAGCTTTTTCCAGAGAATTTATTAAATGTTATCTAAACCACAATTATGCTGTTGCAAATTGAATGATTGAGGCAAGGATTGTTTTGTTTGCTGGAATGAGTTGGATTAAGTCAGAAGCTGAAAGATTGAACATGAATTAAGATTGGAACTACCGTAAGTTGATCCATGGTAGTTTTTCTTGCACATAGAACAAATGTTGTAACAATTTTTGTGTTCTTAGATGGTGAGATGAAAAAATTTCACAATAATTAAGAAGATTATGTGGCAGATGGTGCTGAGCTTCTACTGTGTATCTCTCGCACTTAGAGATAATGCTATAAAAGAAAGAGATGATTAGAGTTAACAAAGAAACATGTTGTAACTAAATTTTTTATATCGTTAACAAAATTCATTCCTTATTCCTATTTGAAAATGAAAGCAGAAAACCTTTTAGAGGAGAAGCGAAAATAAGAAGAAGCAGAAGAGAAAAGTTGAAAGATGGGGGAAGGGGCAAAGAAGAAGGATGGAGTGGGTGAGAGTAATGTTGAGGAGGGGGGTGTATATTGTGGAGCAAAACCCTGTCTGTTTTCTCCACCAAATGCTGTTTGACATATAGTAACTTAAGAAGAATTGAGTTCCCTTCTTGAAACCGCTAAATGCTTTCTATGAGAAGATGGCAGAATTTTTGGATAATTATTACTAGCTAGACTGGTACATTGTCTCTTATTCTATGCCTTCTTTTATGTAGAGTCCTTTGCATCATTATCTAGATGGTTTGCAATTTAGATACTGTTACTTTCTTGTTTTATCCTTTTAAAGTGTTTTACTTATCACCCTTCCAACTTTTTCTATCATAATATGTTTGTTATATAGTATAATGTAGCATATATTAGGGTAGATACGCGGGTATCTACTTTAAAATTTCCAAATTTTGACATTGGTAAGTCTTGTTACCACAGCATCATGATGGTGATGTCCAGGATCTGTGTCTTGATTTCACAGTGGAAGAAGAATATTTCGGTAAACGGCATATTATCGAGCTTAAACCTGGTGGCAAGGATGTTTCTGTGATCAATGAGAACAAGATGCAGTATGTTCATGCAATGGCAGACTACAAACTCAACAGACAGGTCCGTAGTTAGTGTCTTTGTTAAAATTTTGAAAAGCGTATCTGTATTTTCTTTTGGCTCTAGAATATAGAATTACATCTGCTTATGTAATCAGACATTTACCTTGTTTATAATGTTCAATTGCAGATGCTGCCTTTTTCAAATGCATTTTATAGAGGGTTAACTGATCTCATATCACCATCTTGGTTGAAGTTATTCAATGCAAATGAATTCAATCAGGTATTTTTGCTTTATATTTGTGTCCACTAGCTTTTATTTTAAGTATTGATTTTTTCATATTATCTGCTCTTGGGATGTGATTGCTTATTAAATAAAATTGAAATCACTTGCCTCATTTTTCACTTACTTTGTAATACCGATGTGGATAGGCTCTAGAAAATGAATCTACTTACATGCAAAGTGCAAAGACTTTATTCTATTACGTACTGAATTTTTGGAGAAAGGATGGATGTTTTGGAGATAGATATAGGTGTATTTATCCATTTTTTTGTCCAGATAGCAATAGCATACTAATAAGTTAACAAGGGACGGATTTTCTATAAATGGGTATATGGCTATGTCCTATGAATTAGTGGATGACATGGATAAAGAGAGGTATTTATAAACTCATTACAAATTAAGCTCAATCATCTTTACCTGTATTACTTATCTTAATTGTAGTAAATATTATGATTTCTATATTTATTTATGTATTGTAATTACATGTACTTAATTAAAATTATTTTCAATTCAAAATATTTTAATTTAAAATCATTTAAAAATGATTTTAATAATGTTTTATTTTGTCCTAATATCTAATATTTTTATTTTACTCAAAAAGAAATTTAATTCAATTTAATCAAATCTAATCTAGTCCTTTAAAATATTGAACAAGGACAAAATTATATTTAATTTATGCACATGGTGTGCCAAACTCATAAAAATACTGTATTTAATGCAATCCAGTTCCATCCAATTCAGTTTAATATAATATGGCATTGCCACTGTTTTTTCTTTTATCTTATTATTAAATTTTAATGAATGGTATAGCAAAATATCATAATTTCAAATTAATGAGTTGGGAAGCTAGCAAGCACAGACTAAGATTTTGGGACAAAGACAGCGTTATACTCTTGGTTCAAATTCTCCATTGTTGTTGCTGTTTACTGATTCAGCAATTGCATTATCGGGCCTTATGTGCAGCAGACATTGTAACTTATACAGATTTCTTTTGGCACAAAGAGTCACCTGTTCTGTTGGATTTATGTAAAGCAAATCAGAAACCAGTTTAACCAGGAAAATCTTTGCAGCTGATTGCGATTTAGTTCTTCTCTTGTCCTAGATTTCTGATTTCACTCCCAGTGCTGTCTAACTGATTGCATGTGCAATGGATATGATGCTTGTAGCCTAACAGTCTAGTATTATGTCAGAAGGAGCACCATACTTTCATATGTTGTTTTATGTTCTCCAGTAGTATTTCTTTTGTTGTGTGACTCTGGAAACATTACTTAGTACTTTTTAATAGTGAATCTCTTGTTTCCAGTTGAAATTTCCTGTCAATTTCAAATCTGAAGGGGCTAGTGCCCCAGTAATCACATTATCAGCTTTGAGCAGTTTTAGTTCTTATCCTTATATAAACTAAAATGTAATTGGAATGGGTCAGTAATAAAAGATATTTCCATGTTTTAGTATTTTTATTTTTCTTTCTTGTGATGATAAGTTTTGTTTTAGTAATTTTTTTCTGTTGGTTAAACACTGATCCAGCTATATATGTGCAGTTACTTTCAGGTGGAAAACATGACATTGATGTTGCTGATTTGAGAAAAAACACCCGGTATACTGGTGGCTATTCTGAAGGGAGTCGGACGATTAAACTCTTTTGGGAGGTATCACATTTACATAGAAGTTGAATGGCTTCATTTTTCTTGTATGCATAGAGGTCTTTGCCTTTGATTTTTTCTTTATTTGAAAGAGAAGGAAAAATGAACTTCTTACACAAGCCATTAGCACAGATGTAGTTTCCATGCTAGTAGCAGTCTACGTTAATCAATCATTTCAATTGTTTTCTGTAACTTTTCACGCAGTAAGATATAATCAACTTTCTAATCCTCAAATTATTATGCTTTTTTCTTTCTGTATAATGAGTTACACTTGAAGAGTTTTGTTCCTTTGTTAAGAAGAGATACAATGTCACATTCTTAGAATTTGGTTTTCCTTGTTTATATTTCGAAATCCCATTAATCCACCCCATAATTTGATGATTTCTATTTGATTGAGGGTATTTATGTGTAATTCATTAGGTTGATTTAGATTTTCTGATTATTTGACCACCCAGGTTTTTGAAGGATTTGAACCAAAAGAACGTTGTTTGCTGCTTAAATTTGTGACCAGTTGTTCTCGTGGTCCATTACTTGGATTCAAACACTTGCAGCCATCCTTTACTATTCATAAGGTATGCCCTCACACCCACATTGATGAAATTGTGGTTCAAGTCGTTTGTCCCTCCCCTAACCTTAATAAATTGATTTTGAATCTTCAGAAAATGAATATTTAGTTTCTATTTGTGAAGAAGTCAACGATGCTCTTCATTTGGCTTCTCCAGGGATGGTAACTGCCCCCACTGATGGAATTAATTAGTCATATCTGTAGTAAACTTCCAATTAATATGTGGATTTGATTGTTCTTTGACACAGTATAGTGAACCTTAATTTAACCAAGTGGTGAAAACAAATGAAATATAGAATAAATAGTGCGTCATTTATCCTATTTATCTTTGGCATAGCAAGCTCAATTTTAATGCAAGTGGTAGGAAGATATATCTCTTTTTCATTTTTCTTTTTTTGGAAATAGGTAGGAAGATATATCAGTGATATTTTAATGCAAGATTAGCCACTGATACCACATTGTACGTCAAACACCTTGAGAATAAAATAGAAATTAAGCAATATATATGCTGTGCGATGAGATAGCTGCTGTTTGACTTGGTGGCAACATCTTTCTGAGATAGAAACCCCTCAATGAAAGCTTTTCCTGTGATGGCAACATGTAATACATGCAAACTCTAGATAATAATTCAAAATCTATCAAGCTTATTGCAAGAAATTATTATGGATACATGGTATCCAACAAAAGAAATTATTTTACTTCTAGTAACCATATAAAGAGATTATTTGAAGGGAACAATTTGACTGTCCTTGGAATAGAATCAAGTTTTAGTCACAGTCACAGCATGTTGATCCTAGTTCTCTGTTAATTTTTAAATGGAGCGACTGCTCTTTCTACTTTGTTGCCACTTTGATGAAATCATTGACTGAATTTGTTGTGCTGGGGTGAAAATTATGTTTGTAATGAGTTATTATTATTATTATTATTTTCAAAAATATAATGACAATATCCTGTTTGGTTGGCTTATCTAGGTTGCATGTGATACCTCTCTTTGGGCAACACTTGGAGGACAGGACGTGGACCGGCTTCCATCAGCTTCCACATGCTACAATACTCTTAAGGTACCTTTACCTTACAAGTTTAGGACAAATATACTCTCTTTTTTTCTTTCTTAAAATATTCGTATCATTTCTTGCTCCAATGGATGTTACAGCTTCCAACATACAAGCGTTCAAGCACTTTGAGAGAAAAACTTCTTTATGCGATCAATTCCAATGCAGGATTTGAACTTTCTTAGGGATACGACCTATTTCTGCTTCAGGTGAATTTGTTTTACATTTGTCATCCTGAATCCTTATTGCTGTACTAAATGATTGTGTAGTGCAATATGAGATTAACTTAAAGCACAAACACCATTTATTTGTTTTCTTATCCTGCTACTCTGCAAGAGCTCTGAAGGGACTAACTTGAGAGAAAAAGAACCATTGGAAATGGGAGAGAGAAAAGTGTAAGTATAAATAGCTAATGGAAATGGAATGCTTGTTTGTGGGTGGTAAAAGGTTTTCTTTTTCTTTTTTTTTCTTTTTGAAATTAATTTTTCTGGTTATTAGTTGTGAATTTCTTAATAATATGTGTTGCTTAAAAATTATTTCATTGTGATGAGGAATTAGGTTACAATATTCTTCTAATAAAGTGTGCAAATTAGGACTTATATAGATTTGATAATTCATGTCACTTGCATAAACTTGCTATGTTTAGCATGTATTTAGACAAATATAGTTCCAATAATGCTAGCACAATCGTCTTGTTGAAATAAAAGGAGGAGGTAACAATTGGCCCGCCCTAAACACATAAACCAAGAAGAATGTCCAAACAACAGACCATGAAGTTACAGTACTGTCTTGCTAAAACTTTCAAAGTGCTTCCATGTTTGTGATAAGACATATATGACATTGTATATACAAACATACCAGCACTGAAATTGCAGTAAATTATTTTCAAGAGATGAGATCAAATCCTTGTGCAAGTAGATCACCAGCCAAGACGCTGTTGGCAGCTTCAGAGGGATGGAAACCATCCCAGAACACATAGTGTGTAGCATTGGAGCATGTCCCTATGGACCCGGCATTGCATAGCACTGACGTCTCCAAAGTACCGGTTCCACAGCAAGCCTTTCTTGACTCAAAGAAGCCTGCAATATAAATTCAATTCACTGAAAAGAAACCAAAGCAATAAAGTCTCTCTCCTGTTAATATGTGCCTTCTTCTGTTCTATTAACAATCAAACTCCATTGCCAATATTAATTTCAAGTGTTTTAAGATTTATGGGAGCTTAAAATTCAAGACAATACCTTTTTGTTATTTGTTAAGTTCATAAATTTTCTGCCAGTTACGAATCGTTTCTTGAATTAAATGTGGATCAGTTAGGCATGCAATATTGACTAGCTACTTCTAGCAGGATAGGCACGTTACCGCTTGCACCAGGAGTATTGATCATATCCAAGAGAGGCTGGTAGATATTGAAGACCACAAGTTTGAGACCAGGGAGCTTATTCACCAGGCTCTGTGATGTAGTGTTCAGTTTGTTGTTGAAGGAAATGGCATCTTGGTTTAACCTATCAACACACTGATTGCTTCCTCCACCAAATACGGTGATGGCTGCTGGTAGACATCCAGTTGGAGGTAAACTTGTCACTCCTAGCCTCCTTACTCCAAGTTGGTATAGATTCTGCCAAAAAGAAGTGTTTCAAAGAAACAAAAATGAAATGAAATTAGCTTCATTTTTTATATGTATATATTGAACAACTTTTGTGATTCTGTATAAAAAAAAAAAAAAAAAAAAAAAAAAAAAATTGGGACATGTTCTTGTGTTTTCATTCAAATGGTCTAGTATAGCAAGCTAGAAAATACCTGAACAAAACTAGAGTAGGAACTCATGAGAATATCTGAGAATCGATCAGGTGTGTAGGCTCTGTTGAGGAGGGGATTGATGTAGTAATTCTGAATAAAATCACTACTCCCTCCACTCAAAAGATGGATTGCTCCAGAGAAAATATTATTGGCCTTTTCTCTCCCAACCATATTCACTACCTTGTTTTGATACTCCTTGTAGTTGTTCAGCTGCTGATTCAAAGAAATGGCACTCTGCAGAACGAACAAAAACTCAGAACTTTTTGGGTTTGGAAGTGTCATATTAGAACATTAGAGACACGAAGTAGAACTGTATTTTACATATAACTGGGGTGTTCCATCATATAAACCAGAAGCAGCAGATGCAAAGTTGACACCAGTCAAGAGTCTCTGCCCTTGGGCTTCTTGGCTGAGATAAGCTGGTGGGTATGAAGTGAATCCCAGGAACTCAGCTGTGCATGAAGAAATGGAACATAAGAGCCACAGAAGTACCTTCAAGAAAAGAGAGTAGTAGGTTATTAAGAAAATTTACCGGTGAAATCTGTTGCTAACTTGCCATTGCAGAATCTTCCAGTTGGTCTGTGAGTAACAAAGTCTCTTCCATAGGGAGGGAAGTTTGCCTTGATAACTGTGTTGAGGTCATTGTTGTTTCCCACATCTACGATAGAGTCACCAAATATGATCAATGCAGGCACCAGAGGTTGCCCATTCACAGGGAAAACCATAACAGCGAAGACAAGGAAACACAGATACCCCATCTTCGTTGTCTCAAAACTAAATTTCTCACAAGCTTTAGAAAGAGAGGGACGGAGAGAAAGAGGATAGATGTGCAGAAGAGTAGTGAATGTGGTGACGAGGAAGCAGGTGGGGGAGAATTTAATGAGGAGAAGCTTGGGTGAGTGATGGTCAAAATGAAGTAATTGTCTGAGAGAGCATGATTCCATGAAGCACCGCTAACTTTAATAGGCTAAACCAATGAGAGTAAAACCATTTTGGTTTTTTTGTCCAATTTGTGAATTTTGAATTTGCTTTGATAAACGATTTAAGTTTAGTTTTGGCTAACTTTTGAGAGAGGCTGCAACTTTTCAATAGCCGTTATATTGGGATACGTAATCGTTAGTTATCTCTCTATAGATTTGAGAAATCTCATTTGAACTCTTATCGTTACTAAAATAATCGAAATGATTAAAATGTCTTTATAGTTTTATATTTTCATATTAACAGTTAAATTTTGATTTTTAATGTCGAGTTTAACATTGACTGCCCTAGCATTAGTTACAAGATAAATGTATCAGTGTTCCGCTTTTTAGTAGAGGAGTAAATCAGAACAAGTTGTTTTTAATGCTGTTAGAAGGCGAGAGTATTCTTGCTAAATGGGTGTAAATTTCCATATCATTGAGGCTACATTTGGGGTTCGAATTTAATATTTAATTGGTTATTTACCAAACGAAAACTAAAAATAAAAGAAAGAAACATCTCATCATGTTCTATAATATTAATACGTTATAAAATTATTAAAAACTTGGAAAGAAATCAGATGGATTATTTGATAGAGAATTGTGATACATGTGCCACAGAAAAGCAAAAGAGGGTCAGGCAGATGTTGATCATCACTTGTCACCCTCATCATGCCTGAGCACTTGCAATACGACATAATCAAAACACATTGACACTCCATGATCATCTCGACTTGTTCTATATGAAGTATGATTACCCTACAAATACAATACCTCCAATAACTTGATAAACAATTGCTTTGCACCATCATTTTGCTTCTAAGAATTTAACATCTTGACCACCAAATTTCCTTGACCTCCAAAAGAGTAGTACTATACAAAACAAATTTTATTAAACAAAGGCTTATTATTTATGATATGTGTAAATTATGCAAACTAGCAATGCATGCAAAATGTGCATGATCAGGGCTGGCTCAAGAATTTTAGTGGCTCTAGGCGAAAACCTTAAGTGAGGCCTTATTTTATCATTGATTATAGCCTGCAGCTTAATTATTCTACCTTTCAATTAATATCATTGATTATAGCCTGCAGCAAGCCAGGCATCAGACAACGTAATTACTGCAGCCTGTAGATATTTCAACTCCAATAAGTTCGAAGACTCCAAGCTTGCATTTTGTGGCAACTTCTCAAAGGCGTTCTGTGAAACAATCAACAAAATGTTCATGATGGGTCACACACTACAGTGGCAACACTAGTATGAGATATAATGAAAATTATAGTACACAGGTGAGAGAGAGCATCAGGTATAGGTGTGGCCAGACCAGAGCTATGACTAATGCTTGAATTTAATGTGGCAACAACACAAAGCCACAGCTGTTCTTTTCTATCACCGTTTTGTGTCCCGCCAGCACAACTATCCAAGTCAACTCTAGTTAGATAAATTGCCTATGTCTGGCTTTACCTTACTCTTCTTGTCATTCATCGCTTGCTACTTTTATTTTTTTTCCTCTCTCTTTTACTCGTTGAAGTATATCATCCACTTCCATCTAACATTCATGCCACATTAACATATTAAGAGTAGAGAGAAACTTGCCCATCATGTAACATTTATGGCATATTTGTTATATCAGATATTATGAATTGAAAGGCATGTTTAGTGGGACGAGCGCATGTATACGAGCTCTATTCGTAACATATGTCATATGATATAGATACAATGTATTATTTGATCACATATAATATTCATGTTATGTAATTTTCTTTTTAAAAACAAAAAAACGTCATGTAACATATTATGAGTAGAAAGAAATTTGAGTAGGATGTATGCTTGTACATCCACCTAATTTATATTATGTCACGTGATAATGAATATAATGTATCATCTAATCACATATTTTCATGTTACGTGACATGAAGAGTAACAAGAAATTTGAGTCGGTCGGCATCCAATTTGTAGTATGCCATGTGGTATGGATACAATGCAATATCCAATCATGTCCATGCCATGTTGTATATGATGAGTTGGACAAATGCATCCGCCAATCCTATACAAGGTTTTTCACCTGTGGGCGAGATCCATCAGGCCAGAATCAGGCTCCTTGAAGCTAAATTGTGAGGAAATGATTGTGAAGTGAAAATGTTCGACTGCTTAATCAGAAGTGAAGAGATCTGCGTCAAATTAGTCGCTTAATCTAAAATCTATGTTGGTAAACAATTCATGCTAAAAACTTGAAAGAGCACTGGAAGTTTAGAAGGTGGTACATATTAGTTTTAGGAATTATGTGATTGTGGCGGGGTTCAACTCACTTGATTTTTATGATGAAGGTAGATTGAAGAACACGCACAATGTATTGCTTCTTGACAGCGGTTGCTCCCCCCCACATCCCAACATGTGGAAACATCTCTACAACCGCTTGATATTCAATAAATTTTTCAGAATCCCTGGTTACGAAACAGCCATGATCATAAGATGGTCAGCCTTTGAAGGTAGAACTATCGTTTACAGAAGACACTTACAGCGAACTCTACAAGATGGAATGAAAGTTTATATAACAGAATGGTGCAGAGTTCAAAGTCTCGATCACATAATACACAAAACTTAATGGCGTTGCAGTTTAACCGAGGGGAGAGGACCCAGGAAGAGAGAATTTGAACGACTAATCAAGTAAAAAAATAATAGGAATATATAATGGTGTGTTTACTTCATGGATTAAGGAATGAAAATGAAGAATGTGAATAATTAATAATATTTATTTATATTATATTAAAATCATTCCATAATAGAATGAAATTGTGGATTCCATATGAATTTTTAAGTTGTGGAATAAGAATCTCGTTGCCCCCACCACACTTAAAAATCTCATTCTCATTCATTTTCAATTATTAAAGAGACTTTTATACCCCTTATTAAAAAAAGAAAAACCTATTTTTTCTTTCAACATGTGCTAAAATCTTAGAAACAAATTCTTTATGTAAAATTTATACATGATGTAGAAATTCCTACCTTGATAACTAATATATATGTCAAAATACACATTTTTTCATTTCCATCAAACAAATTTAAAGGAAACGATTGATATATAATATAAATACACAATATGTTTACAATTATATAATAAAAAATTTTATTTTTTTAATCTATTATGACGAGGTACATGACACTACATTTTAAACACAATTTTATAAAAAGATTCACAATGTTTTTTTTGCAATTTACAAAATCTAAATAGTTATATTATTATTATTTTTTTTTATAAAAAAAAATGACTTTAGAGTATATAATTTTAAACAAAAACGTTTTTATAATTTGAAATTAATATATTTTGATTTTAAAGCAAAGTAAAAAACTCAATGGAAGTACTGCTGATTTTGATTTTAATTCCTATAATTGAAACAAACAACTAATTTTCATTCTAATTCCAAATCATTTCGATTCTCATTTTGATTCTTATAATTGAAATAAATACACCATAAATGTTCATAGAGCCATACACGAGATGAGTTTTGGCTGTCAAAGCTTTGACTAGTTCAAAATTTCGCATTACTCGCTAACACAACTAGGATCCTGCTAAACCAATTTTCACTTTCAAAATCAGCTTGAATCTATATTTACAAAACTTCAGTAACGAGGTATCAACTATCACTAGGAATCAACCATCACATCAAACGCAAAATACATATGGCCATCATTTTCATTATAGTGAAATACATTATACTGAAGATCAAACGTAGTTCATACATAAGATGTAACAGTCGTAGATCTGCACTTTCTCATCATGAATAAATGACATCCCAGTCATATTTAAATATATAGGCCTAGAAACTACTGATGCGTACAGACATCACTCCCTCTTCTCTATGATTATCAGAGATCTGGAGATGCTTTGCCTCTCCCTGCCCTCTCTCTCTCCAAGCAGAGTGCCAAGTCTACTTATATTACCCAAATGAGCTCAAATCAGAGCCATGACTACAATCAATGCATCAAAAGCTGGAAGTTATTGTCATCAGTTACAACTACATAATCATATCCAAGACTGTTGGCACGATTGCAGAACTCTTCCATCTCATTCTTTGAAACCTGGATTCCGACCAACACATTGGCACCAGTTTCACCCTGTAGAAGGACAAAAGTTAAGGATTGTCGGAAGGATTCCTCCACATGGTGCACCAGATTGAAATTCTAACATTTATTGGAACACAAGGTTCCAGATGCCTACCTGACCACGATAATGGAATAAGCTAATGTTCCAACGAGGACTAAAAGCGTCCAAGAACTTCATCAGAGCACCAGGCCTCTCTGGAAATACAAAACGACAAAGGAGCTCATTTTGAACATTTAGTCTGCCACCCATCTGGAAGAGAATCCAGACAAAAGTAAACTTAGCGCCACAGTGCACACAAAAAGACAATGAAGTATAAACAATGAAGAACAAAGTAAAGAACATAGCCTCGTGGTTAGAACTGCAGGCTTTTAACACTCAGCTTGTCCCTTGGGGTTTCATTTTTCCTTTTATTGAAAAAGCAAGATAATCATCCAATATATATTTATTTTTTAAATACATCAATTTTAAATTTGCACAGGAAAGGAAATAATACTATGGTGTTAATTTACTGCATGTTAATCAGTTAACATAGAGGTCATCAATAACATACTAAGAACTAAGACTTACATAACCTGGATGTTAATAAAACTTAAAAATGTAATTTTGATTTTTTGGCATCAAGAACTCAAATAAAGATCTTCTTCCACCATTCAGAAATCAGAACCCAAAAAAACCATATATCTGAAAAAATTTAGTATCTCTTGAAGAGCATTAAATTTTGACATGTTAAGTGGTTATTAATATAAGAAAACAGAGCTATTGATAGAAGTACATAATATAATTCTGCTTCCTTTAAAATTTTCCAGAGATCTTTTAAGCTTCCACTGGAAAATAAAAGAATCTCTTCCTACTTGGGACCAGTCGTTTTAGGGATTGAGAGTGCATGAACTAAAATTAGGTTAATGGGTCCAAGCATAGAGGGACAGACTCAGAGAGGTAAACACATAACTGTATATTTTTCATGGGGGCAACAGAGCTGCTACCTTTTGGTATTGTATATATATGGCAGTGTTTTGGGTCATTTAACTGAAAAGAAACATAAGTATTCTCAAAGGCTTTTCCAATGACGACGATTATGGTTGAGCATACTGTTTAGCTTCTCTTTGGGCTTAAGTAGCCTCTGAGTTCAGACAAATTTTCTACTACTTTATTCTAAAGAAATGGAAAGCAGCAGAAAATTAACAGTCTTTTTCAGATCATTTTTTTTTTGTTTTTGATGTTCTGAGTTCTATACAAAACTATTTTCTTAAGTTGGAAAACAGAGGTGGAGGGTCATATTTTTGTTTTTCTTGTTTTGGGGGATTTCTGATCCATCTTATTGATCTTTGTACCATCTTTTTCCATCAAAAGAATTTCCTTTCTTATGAACAGAAGAGAAAGGCCTTAACAAAAAACAGTGGAAAACATTTCTTATGAAAATTGAGCCTCTAAATATCAGTTAAGTGTAAGACCAATTAGAAACTTGTTGACACTTCCAAATAATTGCCTTATAACCATGCATCAGATAAGAAATCAGCATTCAGATCAACTTGAAATAGATCATTAATAAATGAGTATAATTACCAAATATCGCAAGTGATCTTTAACCAAGTCACTTTTGGTGAGATTGAAAGTTCTAAGTTGAGAAGATTCCATGCGCTCCTGCATTTCCTCAAGTTCAGTAACCATGTGAACCCCGACACTGCATACAAATATCAGAATGATATAATGTTCTTGTTTGTTAATATGTTACTAATCAAGAGATGCCCCATTTTAAACTACCAAAATGCAATTGTATGTTAGTTGGCACATCCAAATTATACAGAAAAATGAACCCTAAATTCTCAATGGAATAATTTCAACAGAGAGATTTAGCATTTTCTTATAGATCATACAGAGTAAAAATAACTTACCTGTACAAAACCACAGCCTCTTTATCAGAACTACATCGGTACTTGAACTCAGTAATATTCATAGGCCCCACCTGCCAACCCAAATAATGTTCAATTCACACCAAAAAAATTCATTTTAAATTCATAAGTTTGTTAAGCCATCACAACTTACCAGTTCACAGAAGTGCTTGAAACTACCTCGCACCTCTGGCATAACAGTTGCTAGCACAGCCTCTTGTTGCCTACCAACGTTAGCTAGTTCTGTCACCACCCTCAGTTTATCAAAATTCATGTTTGCCCCACTGGCTATTGCCACAACATTTTCTCCTCTAAGGCCATAATATTTACAATATGCTTCAGCTCCAGCAAGGGCAAGCGCACCTGCAGGTTCTAAAATGCTCCTTTTCTCTTCAAACATATCCTGCCCAACAAAATTAACATTGTGAAACAATCAGGCTCACACAATTAGGTTCCAGTTCGCAGGGATGGCCATTGTTTCTCCACTGAGATGCACGTGCACCAAATACTACATTACAATGTGCAAGTGTTGATCTGAACAAGAATAAATACACACAAGCACAATGAGGAAGGGACGACAAGAAGCAGAGGGAAGGATGGGATATACCATACAGCATGTTAACCATAATAAATAAGACAACCACATGGAACAAGTCTCACTTATATTACCCCTAGAACATAAAATGCCAACTTATTGCAATTTCTCCTCCCAATGCATAAAGCGATAAAAATAATAATGATATCAATCATACGCAAGCTTCAAAATTGATAAAGGCTCACCTTAATTGAGGCACAAATTGCATCACGGCTTACTAGAACTACGCCATCTACCAATTCCTTACATATGCGGAAGGTTTCTTCTCCAACTTCTTTAACAGCCACACCATCAGCAAAACCTCCAACTTGGTCCAACATTACTCTCTCACCGTGATGCAGTGACAGTGCCATTGCGTTTGCATCAGCAGGTTCAACTCCAATAATCTTCACCTGAATCAGTAATATCATTGTAAGGCTCTTGATCAATTGTGTCATTCAGACAGAAAGAAGTTAGCAAAGATCAAAATTTTAATGAATGGGCAAAAAAAACAGATGTGTCAAGTTGTTACATACTCCAAAGCTATAACTTATGAAACTTTCCCTAGAAACATTCTATGATTAATTAAAAACAGTAGGATTGCAACACATGAACCACAAAAAGTGAGCAGGAGTTCTGAAGTAGCTCTTAATATAAAATAAAGTATAGAAAAACTTGTGTTGTTTAGAGGGTGCATTATGAAAATTAAAATATGATATAGAATTGTATAGATCTGTAACCTGGTCAAAAGCAATATAAGGATTGATTCAGCAAAGGAGAAGAGTATATGAAGCTGGAGAGACGAGAACAGAGGCATGAATCCCTGTTAAAGTCAATTTTAATATGGAGTACTTGAAGATGGACCTCTTCTGAGGTCAAAAGACTTGGAGCTAACTGAATCCAACTGACTCCAGCACTTTAGGCGGCAAAATATCATTTATGAATGAGAAACCAACATTAAATAAAATGTACGATACTAAAAAAGATTGAGCATGGTAGTTGCAGCCAATATCATAAATGTTTTATGGGTTAAAAGTAGCATATTAAAGCAAACAGTTCTATTTGTCTTTCAAATGGAACCAAAGGCGGTTGCTAGTCTAGAAATTTTCATTTGCTAAGATGAAGAGTATCAGGGATGCAGTTCTTAGACAGATGAACCTAGGTTTTACACAAAGTAGAAAGACATCTAACAAGCCAAAATCCATCATGCTCTGCATTAAAACTTGTAAAAGAATACATCCCACTGAGCCTCACTAGCCATTTTACTGCTTGATGCAGGGCATAATGAGAAATATGTCCAGGCAGACAACCAGAGGGATGACACGTAAATTTAAGGTATCTCCTAAGGTCAATAAGAGGATTTGTAAGTGGCACAAGAAAGTTTAATGTTGCATCATTTTGATATGATTATCATTGGTAAAATCACATATAAGAATGTTTATTATATTTTATTCTGTTAACTTCCCTTGAATTTGACATCCCCACATAAAACCAAATGATATTTAATTAGTTTTGATAGAATTAACAGAATTGGCACTCACCTAAATTTTAAAAAAACAGATATTCATATTTTAGGGTATTTTTCTTACTCCACAATTTGTTGGGAAAAAAAACAGATGTGTCAAGAAGGAGACATATTTGCCATCTAAATTATCAGAGAATGAACACTGTCAATAAATTCTTGCACAACAAGCAACAGACCTGAGGAGAAACCCTCTTTACGTAAGCAGCAATGCCAGCAATTAAACCACCACCCCCAACAGGCACAAAGATCGCATGCAATGGTCCTTGCAGTTGACGTATAATTTCCATCCCAACTGTTCCCTGTCCCATTATGACATCTGGATGATCAAAAGGAGGTATGAATGTACGGCCCTCCTCTTTGGCCCCTTTTTTAGCATATGCCTGTGCCTCATCATAAGAATCCCCCACAAGAACAACCGTTGCACCCAACCTCTTGACAGATTGCCACTGTGGAACAAGAGATCCACAATTCAATTAACAAACCATAATTTGGCTCACAATACCAGCAATATTAAACAAGACATGCCTTGATTTCTGGTGTAGTAACTGGCATAGCAATCACAGCATCACAGCCTAATTTCTTGGCAGATAATGCAACCCCTTGGGCATGATTTCCAGCTGATGAGCAAATAACCCCTTTTGCCAACTGGTCCTTTGTTAGTTTTGCCATCATATTATATGCTCCACGGAGCTTGAACGAGAACACCTGAAAAAATCCAAATCATTGAATCCATAATTTGGTTTAACAAGACAGTTTTCCAATTTGAGCAGACACAATTTATTAATCAAAAAGGTAAACACAGTCTCACAATTAAATTCACATTATATCTAGTTGCACAAAATTGGAATTTAATAGTAAAAAAATTAGAATTGTAATTTTCCTGTCAAAAAAAGTTCAGAATTCTGATTTTACGGAAGTCAATAGAATTAGAACTTGATGTATCAGAAATTCTTAAAGTTTGAATTTTATCATTTGGAAGTCGTTTAGCATCAGTCTTGTCTTTTTTCTCGCTTACTCTTTTTTTTTGTTTTCCTACTATTTGAAAGTTGAAAACACTAAATTAAACTTTGAATGAAGTTTGAAGGTCAAAGTGAAGTTTTACGTTTACTTTCATTCTTTGATGGTGGTTTGTTATTTTGGTAATTCTAGGTGTTTGAAATTTTCTAGATAGAAAATAAAAACACACATATCCACATCCACATCGAAAGAGATCAAAGATTAATGTTCTTAGTCTAAAAAATTGAATATAAAAATCTAAGCCAATGATACAGTTGCATCAATAACTTTGATTCTTTGAGGACTTATTTTACTATCCACAATATCGAACAAAAGATCCAAATGGATTGGCATAAGAGATATCATGGTCGACCTATTTGGAAATCACAATCTTCATTTATTACATAAATAAGCGCCTTCTAGCCAAATAATACAACACTATACAAAAACATTACTGACAAACCCAATATGTAAAAAGAAGCTATCTCATGAATGAATAACATATAAGTATACTTACTGAAATTCCAAACTAAATCAACCAAACCTATAAGAGATTTTCATTCTCTCACACCCACAAAACAACAGCGAATTTTAGTCTTAACTAATTAATAATCAAAGACGCTAACCGCCATACAGGAAGCGTACTTACATAAACAAAGAAAATGCTTTAAACAAATAATGGCACTGATTTAATAAATGAAAACTGAAAAACAAACTGAAATTCAATAGATTAAAAATAGACAAAAAAACGTATCGAAAGTAAATCCAACACCCTCGTATTCGAATTCAAGCAAACAATGGCCAGTTAATTCATCTACAAACTACAAAATCTACACAATTGATTCAATCATGAGACCCTAATTTTGAACAAATTTTAACAAGCAATCCAGTATCTAACAGACTATCTAAAGGTAGCAACTTAAAAATAAAAAAATAAAAAATTTCATAAATGGAAATTCAGATTTGAGATGCTTTTTTTTTTCCTTTTGAAGAAGAAGAAGAAGATTTGAGACGCATTTGATTCCAATAAAGTAAAAACAAAATGAGCTGAAAGTGACAACAAATGATCGCATAAATCAATCAAAATCACAAAAAAGGAAAGGAAATTGAGAATTGCGAAACTCACTGGCTGCAAATCTTCTCTCTTGAGCCAAAGCTTGACGCCGAATCTCTCCGACAACTTTGGCGCCAATTGCAACGGCGATTCGACTGCCACGTCATACACTTTCGACGCCAGTATGTTCGTCAAATAGCTCATGGCGTCGATAATGTTGTCACCGTCGTCAACGCCGGCTGTACGGTCCGGCACGGCGCCAAGGTAACCGGCGGGGTACTGGAGGGAACTCGGCGACACTTTGACGACAGGAGGAGGCGGAGAATGAGCCGGCGGCGGATTATCGCGGGAAGTGACGGCGGGTGAGATCTCGGCCGTCGGTTTGGACAGCGTGGCCTTGATGGACGGTATTTTGAAGTCGTAGGTTGCTTTTCGGGCGGGAAATGGAGCGAGTCGCGGCTGTCGGGTAGGGCAGGGGAGGAGTTGAGGAGAATGAGGCGGCCTCAAGCGAAGAGACTCCATTGAGGTCGGTGCTGCTGCGATGTGGCTGGCTGCTGAGAGAGACTCTTCAAATCAAATTTGCTCTCTCTTGGGGCAACGACATCTTTTTAAAATGCTACTTATAGGACAATCACACGTGCGACACGTGACGAGAGCCGTTTCGAAACTATTTGTAGGTTGTGTTTTATTTTCGAGGGAAAAATCCAACTGGTCGTACGACACAGAGACTAGTCAATGCAGGATTCTGATGAGCTGATTTGATGAAATAATATAAATAAAAGGAATAATTATTGCTGCTTAAGTATATAAAATCATTTAATAATCTTTTAATTTTGGCCATTGTAAAGCAAAGTTTGGATTTAAGTTAAAAAAAAAAAAAATTTAAAAAAGTGAGGCTAAGTTTGAATTATGTGGAGTCACATGAAATTGTTCGTCTTCGCTTTGTCGTCACTCTCGAACACTATCCCAACATTATCTTACGATTTATTTTAAAATTGATATGCCTCTTTATATATTGAAGAGTGATGTTATTAGAAAGATAATAAAAATGTTACTTTCGAAAAAAAAAATCACAAAACATTGCTGCAAATGTTTTGTACAATAGTCGTATTATCTTACAAATTTAATATATATATATATATCACAAGTAATATTATGTTTTCTAAATTTATTTATAAATGACGTGATATGTGAATTATCGATTTCTTATTAATTATCATATTATTTCATAATTTATAATATATTAATAATTCATATACCACATTATTTGGATAAAATATTTAAAAAATCTAGCATTACTCTAAATGCATTCCACTTTTTATAACTTTTATCTATTTTAAAATTAAATTTATCTCAAAAGTTCAAATTATATTCTCGTAATTAATTAAAAATAATGAATTTTATATATAGATATGTAAAAGAGCAATCACACATTTTCCACTTGAAGTTTTCTTTATTACGTGTGGAAATAATTTTTTTTTTTTTGAAAGAAAGAATATATATATCAACCACACACAGAAAAAAGAAAGTCTTCGGTGACTCCAAACCACCGATGGACCTTCGAATAGGACAAAGCAAAAGAGGCGAAGGAATAAGCCAAGCGATTCCCCGTTCTAGGAATGGCAAGGCACTCTAACACGCCTAAATCTCGACACAACAACCTAATATCGCGTGTGGAAATAACTTTTTGAAGAACTGATATAGACCTCTTCTGATGTTAGTCAAAGTCACGCGTCTCTCTCTTTCCCTCTTTTGCACTTACAAACCCTACAACATCCCTGTATACATATATATATATATATATATATATACACTTTAAAGATTTATTTGATTTCAACTAATGGAAAATAATAATATGCAAGCTAAGATAAACTTTGAAGAGAAAAAAAATTATTTGTAACAAAATTCATACAATAATGAAGGAAATAAGTTTTTCATTACTTTTGAACATTTATATTTTTTTGGATTGAACTTTAAGAAATTTAAACTGTGTTATGTTGAATTTTACTAGATACTGTTTGATATTAATTTCTCTAATTGAATTAAAATTGTTATTTTATGCGTATATTGCATTGAAAATTATTAAAAACTTCATCAAAATTTCTTTCCAAAGAGAAGAAAAAAATTAATGTTATCAAAATTAATCATAGGTATATTAAAATGAGATGGAGTGCCTTTAAAAGTATAGTTAATTTTCTTTTTAAATGGAGTATCTTTAAAATAGGGGTTTGAACAGATAATTAGGATAATCTTCCAAAATGAAGCGTGCTTACATTTTTATTTTTTTTTTGTAATTAATGTCTTCATAAAAGAGATGTAAAAAAAATAAAAGTAAAAATAAAACCTAGATTGTCAGGAGAAAATCTTATTCAATTAGAGTTCTGGGGATAATTTGTTTTTTTTTACATATTTGACATGAAAAAACATAAAAAATTAATGATTAAACATTAACGGTGGAAAAGATACGTGTAGTTTGATATAATTACTTTATATATATATATATATATATATAAGAGGAATAACTTTTCATTTAACTAAACATCACCCAATACCACTGCTTCCAATAGATTCTATACACATAATCGATCATAAAATTGAAATACAACCATATGAATATTAAAGTATAGGGAGAAAAAAAAAATGCATAAGAAAAATTATTACATGGGTATTTCTATCGAAAGCCCTCCAATTTAGAGCGTTATCGGAGACTTTCCTCACTCATTCATCAAAGTCTCCCCCATCGCAATAGATGTTTCCAATTGATATACCCATTGATCTTTTGGAAAGCATCTGTTAGAGAAGTCATAGACTTCCAAATCTTGTCCATAGGAGATTCAAATATGTAGTATGACTACACAAAAAATAAAATAACAAAATAAACAGTTTTGACCAGCACATATCAATATCTGAGTGGACATCTACCACCATATAACTAAATCTGTATGGACTTAAAACCACCACAGATCCAGGTTTAGATATAAATGAACATTATATGATAATATTACAATATTAATACAAGGTGCAATTAGTCAAAATGAGGCGGGGACTAAAATACTATTCCTTGCCCCAAAAAATAATCGGATGTTAACATGTAATCTCATCTCCATTGTACATTTAATCATATACAAAAGTCAACCAAAATAACGTATCGTCTTTTAGTATTGGTGGTCGGACACTTTGTGTTCATTAAGGTTTTGACAATCCAATTCCCATAAAACGCATTTTAAAACTTTCGTGGATAGTTTTTTTCTTTTATTATGAAAGTAATTATCTCGTATTTATAAGAATAAGAATCTAAACTGCACAAATGATGTTTAATCTCGGTAAGTCTAATAACCCTCATACTAGCTGGGTGTTAACAATTTTTTTTTTTTCAAAGCCACCTAAAAATAGGGAGGGTTCTTGCGGGGCCTCAATTTTGTGGGAATTTTTGACATCCTAGGTATATATTAATTGTGCGGGGGCCATTTCCCATCTCCTATACCTGTTTTAATAATTTAATGTAATTAAAATTTATATTTATTTACTTTAACATTTTACTATCTTTTTAATTATCATATAATATTTAAATAATTTGTTATAATCTATTAAATTTTTATGGATACTTTTATTTCAAATATATTTTTAATTATATATAAATATTATGATTTTATTTTTTATTTTTTATTAATTTTATAAATTATTTAATATTTTTATTATTTTATTGGATAGTAATTTATTAAAAAGAAGTTACCACCTATAAACAATTAAAGTTTGGCCGACATGTGACAGCCAAACAAACCTATGTTCTCAAATTGAATTAAATTAAACAAAGCTTATTATTAAACTAAACTAAGAAAGTTATGGATAAAATAATCAAGTTAGGTTTCACATGCATGGATTAAACATTAATATGATATAAAAAGACTTGATGCCATTGTTTAAATCCATATATCGCAATTAAAAAAAAAAAGCTGTAACAGTATCATTATGTCCTATATTGTTGAATACATTGGAATAATCATTGTCATGTATGCATATTACGCAGAACGAGAATGACCAAATTATAAATTTATCAAATAAAATAAAATAGATCATGATCTGGATGTAATTTTGAGTACTTATTTTTTTTAAGAAAACATGATTTTGAATTTAAAATGCGATAGATCGATTACAAATAATTGAAGTGCCTCCTGAGTCAAGAGTGAGTATTGCTCGGAAGAAGCGTTATCAGAATAAAGGAGGTCTATGATTCTGCATAAAAAATTTGAACCAAATTGGATTTGATTAACACTTTATGCAATATAAAATTTTAAACAAATGGAGTTCCTTAATTTGATCACGTGTGTAGCTATGTTTGGGGAATGAGTTAAGATACTTTGCTGAAAACGGTAGGTATGATAATACGTGTCATCTATCATTGATTGCATGATAACTTTGACCTATCCATCTGTGCTTGTCACGAGGAGAATCCAAGTTCATTTAATGTGGGAAGCATTTATGATAACACATTAACACATGATTTTGTTGACTACACGTGAAGACCGAAGAGAACAAATAAAAGCCCACTTGAAGTTGAAGCACTGGGCTTTCACGTCAATGAATGGTAAAATTTGGGTATAGAGATGTACACGGCCCCATACCCCAAAAGTAAAGTGGGCTTTTTTTTTTCTGGTCCACTAAAAATCTAAAAAGTGGGAGAGTTGCCTACTTAAGCTTGCTTCAAGCACCTACAAAACCTGTTGCTGCATTTACAGTTTTACACGCTCCAATTTGAGGTTCGTTGCTTTGTGAACCCAAATAGGGATGGCAAAATGGACTGGATATACTAGACTCGTTCCAAAGCCGCATAATGTCATTCAGGTATTCATTCGAACAGCGATTTTCCAACCGGTCTCTAAACCCCACATTAATAGTGAGTAGGACACGGGTCTACATGCCGGTTTCCATGAGACCCGTAAAAAATCCATTGTTTACAAACCCTGATACCCGTTTTCTTTTCTAATAGGGATGGCGCATAAATATTTGGGTTTAGGAAGAGCTTTTGGACCGTCCAAAAGCTTTGCCAAACAGGGTCTTAGTGGACCATAAAACCACCCACTTTACGTTTGAATTATTCGGCCCTGTACTGCTTACGGGCCTTTCAAGGTTGAAAATACAGATTCTAAATGCACCACCATTACTTATAGCGACAATATCCCACTTCTTTTTTATTTTAGTGTTTTATTGGGCTTATTATTTATTTATTTTTATATACATATATAACTTCTGATATTAGATCAGATATCTATCGGGACCTACTGATAAAGACTGTTTAGCTAACGACCCGAAAATCTACTTGTAGAATTGAGAGAGAGCTATCCATAAATATGTGAGAAAATTATCACATATATTGTGACTCGGGTGAGGATTAAACCTGCTTTTTGATGGGTAGGTGAGGTGTACCCTTTCGCAAGATCAACCCACTCTTCCGGTTTTGCTGGACTTATTTTTACATTACAAGAGCTCACCTTTTTTTTTTCTTCTTTTTAATTAATATTATTTTTTTCTATAGTATTGAATTGAAATCTAAATATGTCTTCTAGTAGTATAATCCTGATAGATTACTTAAATCATGAGAAAAAAAAAAAAGAGACTTTTCCTTGTAACTTTTGGCTAAGTATATATATGGCACTTTTTTTCGATAAAAGGTGACTGTTGCTTTCACATCATAAACGTGCAGAAACATCGAAATCTTGAAAAAGTGAAGTTGATCAAATACTAAACTGTTTGGCCATGAACGATCATGGAAGGACAGGAGAGGGCCATGATCAATGTGAAAAAGCAGTAAATTCATAAAAGAAAGAATCATAAGATTCCAAAGAGCAGGAGGGAAAGTAAAATGATGGTGGCATAGGTGCCTTTAGAGCAGTCAAAAAGCAACAGACCACTACCCCTATAAGCCAAGAAAACTAATGGAAATACAAAGGTAAAGAATCTTATCAGACTCCTTAAAACAACAACATACTCATTTTGATCACCACCAAAACCCCAACAAACAAACAATTTTTCAACAGAGTTTTGATTTGATCATCAAAATAGTTGTCTTCTAATTTTTTTTTATATCATGGATGGTTCAACATGTAAAGTACAAGTCATGAAGCCAGTGCTTCTCAAAGCTGGCATTCCTTTAGCTCTATCTGTGGCTGGTTTTATCTGTGCCAGGACCATGTCTAGAAGAACTATATTGCCTAAAGAGTCCAACAAAATTGATTCTTCTGAGGAGTTGAGAGATGATGAGAGCTATCATAGACTCAATTCTACAAATTCATTTTGTGAAGAGGATGGACAGATTGTCACAAGTGCTCATTGTATGAATTCAATGGAATTAGTTTCAGACTACCAGGAAAATCTTGATTATGAGCAGGAGATATTCAGAATTAAGACAGCGAATTGAAGAGCTACAAAAGAAAGAATGGGAGATAAGGATGCAGTTTGCTCGCTACCGCGGTCTAAAAGAGCAGGAATCGGTGCTGGCAGAGCTGGAAAACATGTTGCTGTTGGAGAGTGCTTATGTTGAATTCTTGAATAGAGAGATTTCTTCCACGGAGGCAGAGAACAAAAAGCTTAACAACATGGTGGTCGAATATCTGAAAATACTAGAGCAGCTTGAGCATCGGAAATCAGAAAGTGGGTTGCTTCAAAGGAAAGTAAAGAAGCTTTTGAAGAAAACAAAAGAGCAATCGCGCATAATAAGGGACAAGAACTTGAGGCTTGATGCTAGAGAAGCAGAATTAGTGAGAAACAACGAGGCGCTGGAAGGGAAGGCTGTTGTTATCAACAAGTTGGAGGATGAAGTGAGAGATTTACAAGCTGTTATTGATCAACTGCAGGAGCAAAAGAGTGAAGTAATTAACAAGTTACAAATAGTAGAGCCATCAGATTCTTCAATCTCAAAGGTGAAGCTATTGTAGTACTTGTATGCATAAAAAAAGATTCACATTTGTTTCTATCACTTGTTTTTGGTTTTGATGGTCTAACTAGTTCACAACTGCAGATTGAAGATGAAGGAATAACAATGGAAGACTACAAAAAGCTTGCAAACGAATACGAACAACTCCAGAAGGATCGAGCAGCTGAAGTCAAGGAACTGATTTCCTTAAGATGGACTAATGCATGTTTAAGGCATGAGTTGATGAGGAGGAATCAAGCAGAGAAAGAGCAAGATCAAGAGAAGACAAACATTGTTGATATAGCATTTGAAGGGAATGGAGATTGTAGCATAGAGAACCACTTGGATGGCTTGGCTTTGGAGCATGGTGGTGAGGCCTGCCTACTAAATGTGGAAAATGCAAGCAATCATGCTCCTTCAAAGAGGCAAAAGTTGCTTAAAAAGTTCAAGAGATGGGTGGATGGGAGTGAGAAAATGAAGTCCAAGTTTGATGAAAAAGGAAAGCATGATAACAAGTGCTTTGGGAGGCATTCTGCTTCTGATGAAGCAGAGGAGGAACATCTCATTCAAGCAAGCAAGTCATGTTCCGGTGCTTAGCCATCTCGTTCATTTACTGCTTGGCTTTGCTATGGCATAGAACAAGTCAATAAAAGGTGAAGAAAATAATTGATAACATATTATTTTAATAACAGTATAGATGAACTACTATATGACTTTGATTTATCATCAGCTTAAATTAATAGATCATCATTTCAATTTCGATGTTTCTCCGCAACTTTGAAAATCAGGGAACACTTTTTCTTCTTTGAATATTAACTGTCCTTTCAACTTGAATTTGATTATCCTCAAAATCTTTGAACAATCAAAGTTGGCTTTACATGAACGCCAAATTCGTGCGTGCCGGGTTGAGCTTACATTATTGGCTTGTATCAAATTTAATTTGATACTATAACTATTTTTAACTTTTATAAATAAAATTTGAAATAAAGTATCACACATGTTAACTTACAAAATACATGGATAATTTGCAAAATATTATTGATTTTGATTATCTTAATATTTGCTAAATAATTAGAGGAATCAGCAGCGATAAACGATATGATATGATATGGGGGATCAACTTCTAAGAACGGGAGGGATTGAGTGGAACTTTCATTGTATTTGGTGGCCTTGAGCATTTAAATCTTGCATTTACTATTAGAAGCAAGATAAGGGTGATTGTCACTATTGTGGTAACTTACCTCGTTCTACCAAGTATAGTTAAAACTTATGTAATTAGTTTTGTAGGAATAGTTATCTTGTTATTTGTAAGGGTCCAAGCTATACAATTAGTATTTGATCTCAATATGTATTGATAGACTTACGACACAATCATATCAGTTTAAAAATAATAATAATAAATAATGAAATGTCTACCCTTATTTTTTGTTCACTGTGAAACTACAAATTCATAAAAATAGCGCATCCATAATCAGTAAGATGGAGCCGCGGAAATGGGCAGGTGTCACAAAGACCCAGCTCCAACCGAAACAATAATAGATTTTTTCTTTTAAAAAAATTATACATCACTTCTAAAACTATTTTTCAAAAAATAATATTTCAATTTGTATATATTTTTATTTTTCATTTTTTTTATGTTTGTTGACTTTCCCATATGAGAAACTGTAAGATGAATTCAACATATGAATTCATTTTTACCAGTGATGTTGTATTTTGCCTGAATAAGCTTCATGTTAGAAAGGTATGATGTATGACCGTCAGTGTCTGCGTGCATGCACATAATGATTTAAGATATTTATATATGTAGATTTTGACATTTGATAATAGCCATCCGATTGTAAAAAGTTCATTAGTGATTTCTGGGACCTTAATATGTGGATGACATTGAAAATGTTATCCTTTCTTGAATTCACATGTTACTCAATGCTCGCAGACAGTAGTATTCCTACTAACACACACAACATGACATATGCCAGTTGAACAACATCCCTTAACTCACTTCTAACTGTTACTCTTTTAACTAAGTTCAATGGAACTCTCTCTCTTCCCTTACCATCAAGTTCAACACAACTTAACTCTCCTGCACAGCCCTCTCATTTCAATTCCCATCACAGGTACTCTCTCTCTCTCTGTCTCTCCCTCTCCCAACACATGCATACACATGGCATGTCACATGCAAGGCTTGTTTTGAGTTTCATTAACAATGTTTGAATGTTCAGGAAAGAGACCATCCAACAAATATTCAAGGGCATTGCCTTGTCACTGCACATTGTCTTCCCCAGATGAAACTGCAAAACCACCAACACTACTTGAAGGAAGGAGAGCTCTCATTGGTTCTCTCCTCACAGCTGGTTCTTTTCTCTCTCTGTTTATCTCTTTATAATCTTTTTAATCACCACAATTGGATGTTGCTAGAAGAGCTAAAATGTTGGAGTGTGTACTCATGACCCCAATTACATGTTTGCATGATCTTTTTTTCTCTAAATCGGTTATTGTACTATTTAATTTCCTATATGAGTCAGGTACTGGCATCCTTGTCTGTGATGTGGCTGAGGCTGTTAGCACAAGTAGAAGAGCTGTAAGTTTCAAATCGTTATAGTATTGTATATGCTCTTCAAGGTACTTCTTATGCTGTTAAAATGTAACAATTGCTGATATTCTACCTGTTTTTGTCTTTTTCTTTTGTTGCTGCAGCTTAGAGGGGCCAAAATACCTGAGAGTGAATACACAACCCTTCCCAGTGGCTTGAAGTTAGTGTATCTTTAAGACTTTAACCAATGTCATTTCTAGTTGATCAGATTTTGCGTTTTCAACACTCTAGATTACAATTCTCTGTGTTTCCCTACGTAATATATGTTATTGCATCTGTCTTATAGGTTTCATATTGCTTAATGCACCAAAGGTCAAGAATTTGTAAAATAATTGCCTAAAATATCAATTATTGCAAGAATGAGATTGTCAGGGTTGTAACATCTGTTTTTGTGATGATCATACAATAGCGAAATGTTTCCACTGGATGATAAAATTTTATGGGCTATTTCATTTATAGAAGACAGTCTATGATCTCTATGCATGATTCTTTCTTAAATTATAGAGTTTAGTTGAATTCTGATGGTTACATCCTTCAGGTACTATGACCTAAAAGTCGGGAGTGGACTAAAGGCTGAGAAAGGATCCCGGGTTGCAGTACGGTTGTGACTCAGTTATATTTCTATTTTTGAATGTAGTATATGTTTTTAGACCACTCTTCTTTCCGGAATAAGAATCACTGATCCACCGCAGTCTGTCTGTCAATAATAATTTTTGAAATAGTTTGTACTTTACCTCTTCTGCCATGTGAATAGAGGCATGACATTCAATTCGATTACATTAATATCTTTAGTGTTGAGACAAATTGTGAAGAGTCCAATTTAAATTCTCCAAGGCCAGATTGAAATTTTGAACTTCACCTTCTGTTTAGATGATTATCATCCTAGAGGAGAAGAATGTTCTTATGGGGTCTAAGAGCCTTGTTTCTGAGATCAATGGTTGAGTTTCATTGTTGTCATTCTGGTACTTCTATAGCAGTAATACATTGTGAAAACTAAAAGAAACGAGTTGGTGAAGAAGCAAAATCTTGACATGTACTCACCATCACTGCTAAATGGTTAACATTTAGACTTCATTCAAATAATGTCAAGTAAGAGGTTATAAATGTTAGTACTTTCGGTGGTGCAGCTGCTATTGGTATATCCTCAATCAAATATATTGAAGTAATACACCATAACATGTACAGTTGTTTTTTCCTCGATATGAAATTTTATTTAATTAATTTAATTCTGTTGATCTGACGTTTTAGGTTCACTACGTAGCCAAATGGAGGGGCATCACTTTCATGACCAGTAGACAAGGACTTGGTGTTGGTGGTGGAACGGTATGGTTAGAGTAGCGCAATATTTCTGACATCTCTAAATCTTGGTGTTTATGAAAGTGCTACATATTTTAGTGCATCCAAGAGAAGAAAAGCCAGTGATCTGTTTATGTGCATAGGCATCATAATGAATCAATGATACAAAATATGCAAATTTTCTGTAACAGCTTAACAGGCCTTGTACACCAAAGCTTTTCTAATTAAATGGTTCTTACATATGATACAAAGCCTGTATCATCTAACACTGAGGATTGGGGAACAGTAGAGGACCAAAGTACTCTGCTGCGTTTTCTCAGTGTCTGAACTCTGTTGTAGACAAACATAGGCTTACAATGCACACTACTAATGAAGCTCAACACGGGAATGTACTCTTATTATATAACTGCCACTTTCAATAGGTTAGTTTGTTGTGAGAAAGTTTTAAGCATTATTTTTCAAACCAAGTTACATGTTTGAAGACTTTATATGTGCTATTGTTTGGGGTTGAGCATCATTACCAAACCAATTATCAATTGACCTTATGCCAAGGTAATGAGAAAAAAATTCGTTATCTGTGTTAGGAGTGATCACCTAAGTCAGCTAAATTCTTATGTTCGATTTATAACATGCACTATATTCTCAAGCATTTGCACTAGAATATTTATCAAGCCTTGAAAAACATTAAATTAGTATAACGTATTTGGATAGCATCAAAAGTCTGTATGTAATACCAGGAACTCATGCACCCTTAATATTATGATTGTTGCATTTTTCACAGATCACATAAATATACAAATCTGATGTTCATCTACCTATTATTTTTTGCCTGTTTGTGAACATTGATATGCTTGAATTTGTACAGCCTTATGGGTTTGATGTGGGCCAATCTGAGAGGGGATCAGTCCTGAAAGGATTAGATCTTGGTGTTGAAGGCATGCGTGTAGGAGGACAGGTTCGATTTGGTTCTGACAATATATATTCTCTTACGAAAACTACGGATAGCACAACTTAGATACTAAAACTCTACAAGTCACAAAATTCAACATTTTCCCTCTCATCCTATGTAATCATATGAATGAGAACTGTAATACATGAAGACTGTAATTAAAGTCTGAGAACTATATACCTAGTAGCAGGTTGCTTTTCACTTTGATATCTATGGTAGTCAATCTTGAATTCAGATGTTCATTCCAGTTAGCTTGCTAATTGGATACCGATTGATAGATTTATGAAGTTTTCAGTCACTAGTCAAGTATTTAATCTATTAGTTATGTTGCAGCGGCTGCTAATAGTACCTCCTGAGCTTGCTTATGGAAAGAAAGGAGTACAGGAAATCCCTCCAAATGCAACAATAGAGGTAACACATTAACATATATATAGTTTCAATCGAGTTTCGTGGGCATTTTTCTTCTCTCTTTCCACAAAATGTGGTTTCCAATGCTCTTCTGCTTTCTTTGAACTAATCGCAGTAGCTATTTTAAAATCAACTGTTACCTCTTTTCTCCACATTTCGATCAATGTCCACCAACACTTCTTCTCTATGTTTTCATTTTTCGTTCTTTCTGAATGTGCAGTTGGATGTTGAACTTCTGGCAATCAAACAAAGCCCATTCGGGTAAGTGATATATGCTGAGAAGCATAAAAATGAGCTCTCCAGTACTCGATAACTTTTATTTCTTTCGCAAAATACTTGCTCATTGTATCCTTCTGCAGGTCTCCGGTGAAAATTGTTGAAGGTTAAAGTTAGTTGTGGATGGTCTCTCCTGTTTTTCCTGATTATTCATTAATATAGATGAACTGAAAAGTTACAAGCAGATAGTACTTGTGGCCAAGGTGGTTTATTAATATCCTTGAGCTCCATCCTTCTACTTTGGACCAGATGGTTTCTGCTTCCCAAACAAAGATGTAGACTGTTCTGCATAATTTGCGTAAATATGATCAGATGTTTGTGAATGCGTTTGTAGAAGTTCTTAATATTGCTTCACAGATTGATTTGAATGTATTGTATTTGCAATTGGCTCCTTTCCTGTACTTCTTGCTTCATATTTTGAATTCATTCTGATGTGAATGTGGACATTCTTCATGCTAAACATAAAATTAGTGTTTGTACGGGCTAAATCATCACCACAAAAATTAGGAACGAAGAACACAACTTTTTTGTGGTAGTTAGACAGAAAGTTTTCGAAGTCCAGGATCTGGTATGATATCCATACCAGGTGAATATCCATTCTTGATTTCACCATGTAAATATAATATACCATGCTCTAATTCAAGTACTACTATACTAGGAACAGTTCTTCGCAAAAATGTTCAAGCGTGGTTAAAATTGTCCGACAGATACTGGTGGATGCTACAGCTACAAGTAGTAGCATAGAAAAAGTTCTGTAGTTTAAATGACCTGGTACAGCCTTGCTTTAAAAACATTTGTTTACATCAATGTTTGTTTGAATTCCATAATTTTGAACAGCCATTAACGATCCAAATTCCCGTTACATAAACTAACATAAATAAGATGAGAAAGCTAATCACCCTAATTTTAATTCAACGGCTTTCTAGGTAGAATTGATTCCCTCTTAAAGCTCCCTCGAAGAAGAATTGTAAAACAACTTACCCCTATAACATATTCAAGAGTTATTGTAATTGGTAACAGACTACTGAGACGAAATAAAAGAAAAAAAAATGAATTTATTATCTTACAGTTAACATCACTTGAAGAGATACAGACCATATGAAGAATGGTGCAGTACATTAATCACACATTAAATTGAACAATAGTGAAAAAAACATGAGATCTGCAGCAGGAAGTGTACCCTCCTATAATTGTGCCTGCAAATAGAATTCTCCTGTGATGTTCACATTAATCCTGTCCTGCTGAAGCCATTCAGCCCAGGCACTCGGCCAGAGTAAAACCATTGTATTCATCCCTGTCTATCAGCAGAACAAATATGGAAAATCAAACCAGAAATGCCCTCCCAAGATCACCAGGTGTAGGTGAGAGTCCTACTTAGAGGCAGTATTGGAGAGTGCCTTTGTAGTTTTACTACTAGACTGGGCATCCTTGACTGATTTAGAGTCTGCACTGATGGCTATTTTACCTATTCCAACTTCCATGGCCTCTCTCTCATCTTTCTCTCTCTCCTTTTCATCAGAATTAAGATTGTCCGCAGCTTGATTTGGAGAGGAAGCCATGGATGGCTCTAAGCGACGCGGGCCTGCATTGATCCATGGATGAAGAAGGCATTGGGCTGCAGTAGGTCGCTTTTCAGGGACAAAATCAAGAATGGGAACCAGGAAATCAGCCATATCAGTTGCATCTTGCTCACTGAATTCATATTTCTCCATGAGAACCTTATTCAAGGGCCAGAAACGCAACCGACGGATGTGTCTTAGATCACCATATCTATTAAAAAAGTCACGAGAGTAACGACCACCTAAAGCAATCTGGAAAATAATTGCCAGCATAGTTCGAAGTGAGCACAAATTTCTTGTGAAGGGGTTTCTCAAACATCAGAATTAATAACTTTCTCACCTTGCGAGGCATCATTCCAAGAAGCTCCATCATCAATGCTAAGTGGTCCTTTAAAGAATCAGAAAAAAAAAAAGATATATTGGTCAAACAAGTTTGAAGCATTAGAAAGAATATCAATTTTTAGCTGCTATTCATAAATGCATAACCTAGTAGTTAGCCCTGAAACACTGACCTTTTCCAAATTCCATGTGCTTCAGAATTCACACACTCATCCGTTCACATAACACTTAGAAAGAAAGTCACAAATAGGGCATAAAGTAAATATAAAATTCCACCAAATGGAAATTTAAAGCTATTCAGCACATACAACAATAAAAATAAACAAACAAAAAAATGCCATAATTCTGGCCAGCCCAAACAATAGGTGGTTTTGGTATAGTTAGTTCCTTTAAAACTTATAATAAAAATGTTGCCTCAAGACCAAACCTGCACACTTCCACCGGGCTGAGCCGTCCATAGAAAAAGGGGGAAAAGATTTGTTGGGGCTGGAGAGGAGAACGGAGCAACTCAACCCATTATGACTGCGCTACACATTGTCCCTCTCCAGCCAATGAACATTAGAGATCGAAATATCTAATCATTTTGGAAACAACTATCTGTACTTCCTCATCATGCATTAATGATGGTGCAGAAACCTTAGTTTCCAATTCTCTTTTTGGTATACCGTTCCCGATCCTCAGTTTACTTCATACCTAAGCAGCTAGCAATGCATAGCACACCAAAGATGGATACGGTTCTCATTGGACTCACTATTCAACCAGAGAGACATCCTTGGAAGTCAGTACATAGATAGACATCCTTGGAAGTCAGTATGTTATTTTCCTAATGGACATAAACAGGAAAATTAACTGCTCACCAATTATCCAACTGATGCCAACAAAGATTAATTGATCCATATGATATGGCCAACAAAGATGAATTGATCCATATGATATGGCATCGATAAGCATGTGAATTCCAGAAAATGTACTTTCGGATGAATTGAGGATTTCAAGTTTCATTCTATTTGGAAAGAACTACGTATATTTGTTATTATTAGTACATATAAATCAATATAAAATTATCAAGCCCCCATTCTCTCCAGCTTTTATGCAACTACTATACAACAAGCAAGTCAAAATCATCCACTTTATGAGGCTCTTCCATCATTTCCTCAGACCTACTCAATTTATTCTTCCTCTCTTCCACCACATTTACTACTCAGCTCATATATCAAACAAAAATGAGACAAACTTGCTCATCTAAATTTGCTCCTAGATTCAACTAGTGGAATGAGAAAATTTCACTAGCACTAATGGTGTACCATGTCTGGCCAATTTTAGAACAGTGGCTGCATATATGTATAGTTGTGTCTCAATTTCTAAATGATATTGGATATGAGAGCTAAGATCATGTTCAGGTCAGTAAAGATTGGACCAAGTTATTTCTGAGATTAGCATGTATATGTTCTTATTAGCAGTGTATTTAAAATTGATTATGGTGGTACAACTACTCTTGTCTAGCAAAATATCATTAGTTTTATATTGACATACCCCACATTTAAAGTGTATAAGCAATATAAAAAGCACAACAATCAAAAGTGCTAGCTTCAAAAAGCTTTCATACCTCATCCCTGTCAAAGTTATCACCACTGTGAGGATCGAAGAGCACATCACCAGTCGCAAGCTCAAAACAAATGCAAGCCAAGGACCAAAGATCTGCCGATGTAGAATATTTAGAACCTAGGATAACCTCAGGACACCTGTACTGTCTTGTTTGAATGTCATTCGTAAACTGTTTGTAAGTCCAACAAGCATTCCCAAAGTCCACCAATTTGCACTTCAAGTCCACTGACGCCAGCAGTTTCTGCCTTGTGGAGCGGCTGCCCCTCTTGCCCTGTTTATCTAACCCTCTGCCCTTTGTTGCATCGGCATCTGATGACCTTGTATTGGCAGAACTACCGGGCTGGTCTCCAGCAGAACCTGTGTTTGATTTTGCATTAGGAGAAGACTCCACTACACCAGACGTTTCAGGATCTACATCAGCTTCTATAGGAACATCCTTCTCAACACACCCCTGAGCCGCTCGCTTAGCCTTTCTTCGTATCTTCTTCTTCTGATTCCTAGTCAAATCTCCATTCGACTTACCAACCCCAGACTCCAAAACAGTCTTATCCTTACTATTGGGAAGAATAAGAGGAGTACCAGATTTCCTGGGATCCTTACACGGGTCTATCATTGACAATAACAAAATATTCTCTGGCTTCAAATCAGTGTGTATAATTGAAAGCTGTCTATGCAAGTAATCTAAACCCACCAAAACATGGAAACATATCTCTTTAACCATATGAATAGGTATGCCCCGATAATCACTATACTTGATAAGTGTCAAAAGATTATCACCCAAATACTCAAAAACCATACAAACATGCTGGCCATTCGGACCCGAATGCTTAAAATGATCCAAAAGCTTTACAACACATTTTTTATCATCAGGGTCTCCATCAGCAATCTGTTGCAAGATCGTTATCTCATCCATGGCTGCCTCAGTGTAGTGCTGAGCACTCTTTTGCACCTTAAGTGCCACATACCGCTGTAGTATTTCAGAATAAAAAAGAATCAATCATTTTACCATAAAAACCTTTTCATCACTAACTAGATATTGCATCAAAGATTCTAAGCTAACATAAACCTTTATTTTTCACAAGATCAACAAATTGCAATAACACAAAGACGCCAAAAAAAAAATCAAAACTTGTGGTTCTCTCCATTCTCCAAGCAAACAAAACGGTGCACATCCAACAAATATGAATCAAAATTCAGTGACTGGCTTCCTTTAACTTGTAACTAAAACCACATTGAATCACAACATATATATACAGCGAGAGAGAGAGGGGGAGAGGAGGCGTACAGATTGGACTGTGGCCCAGGCGAGCCAGACGGTGGAGAAATGGCCCCAACCGAGCTTGGATTGGACAACGTAACGGCCGTTCTTGAATGCGTCACCGATTCTGACGGCGTGATAACCACCGCGCCTGTAGTCCTCCGTCCCTTCGTCCTCCGATGTGTAGTCGCTGCTCTCTTCGCTGCTCCGATCGTTCTCCGACACCTTCTCCGCCATCTTTACGGACAATGATTTTCGATCGGATTCAAGCTAGGGTTAGTCTCCGCAACAGATCGCTTCGTTTCCCACACCACGATCACTAACCAATTTATGTTTTTTTCTTTTTAGTGCTCAGGCTTTCAATCTTTTTTTTCCGATAGAGGGTTCCGTACCGCAGCTTATAAATCGGGTCCGGATCCGCTTAGGGTTTGGATTATTTTATTTATTTACTCGCAATAAAATGCTTGAGTGAAGTGTCGTCCTCGACATCGATTTGGTTTAACTTATGGGAATTAACAACATATATGCCGTTCAACTTGGACTTTCTAACGAAATAATAATAATAATAATTTTTTATTTTTTTTTAGCATTCCGAAGGACACCATAAGATGTGTCATATATATATTCTTTACAAAAAGAAAAAGAAAATGTGTCATATATATATAAAGGGAATTTGAATTCTCTTATACTTCTCTTTTTGTTAGTGCACATACATCTAGTGGCATATGTAATATATAATTTTTTAATTTTATGTTTTTTTCTCTTACTTTCCTTATATTTAAAATGTAGTATATAAATCAACCGAGATCTATTTAGATTAAACATTATATATATATGTACACGAAATTCAACGCCATATGCACAATATAATATACTCGTATATCATCAAAAGATATTTATTCATAATACAAAAAGATTAAATATTAAACATATGATATAATATGCTAAAAACACTAGAAAACATCTACTCACACAATATAAAGAGAAGATTTTCTACGTAAGTTGGTAAATACGCATGGTATGATTTAAATTTTTATCAAGAATGTAAAAAAGAAACATGCTAACCACTTAATCTATAATTTGAAATAATTATATTTTGATCGGTGTTGATCAATGTTAGATGATGATTTTAAGCTACACTTGATTTTTAATATTGAATTGAATTATTTAATAAGATTGAGAGAGAATTAAATATTATTAGATGGACTAAAGCAATATTATACTTTGTGTTGTGAAACTTGAATTTGACTAAGATAATAATATTTTAAATAAAAAATATTTGAAATTAAATACCAACTTAATGGAATATTTTTTCACGTTATTAGATTTCGTGGAAGTCTTTCTCGAAAGCTCTCCTTCTAGAGAGAGAAAAAAACTCTCCCACCCTTATAAAGAGAAAGCTTTTATGAAAGTCTTTCCTTATTAGATCCGGGTAGCTTTCTAGTGTTTTCTCGCTTCTCTCCTTCTCTGATCCTTGCCACTTTCTTCTTGCTTTGGTTTTTTGGAGGAGTCCCTTTGGTTTGTGTGTCTCTCAAGTGGTGGGTGAAAATAAGTGGTTGCATGCCTCTTTGGTGCTTCAAGGTAGTGATAAGAACTGGAGATTGTCATTCGAGGTGTTGCAATCGTAGATCTCTTAGTGTTTCAACAAAGATTTCAAGTTCAAGAGGAAGATCTAGTTGTTGTAGAGGATTCCCGTTTGTTGCGCCTAACCCTTTCGCCCTCTAGTTATCCTTTGTTATTGCCTTACAGGTTCCGAAGGTTGTACATATAGTTTATTTTGGGCGCTGCTAATTTTCATTCATGTTGTTGTTTTTTACTTAAGTTGTGTTTAGTTGCTGTGGTTGATTGGTTTTAGTATTGTCTGACCGTTCCTTTGTATAGGAACCATCTGGTATTCCAACTAGCCTTTCCTGCTTGATCTTTTGAATGGGACAAGTTTTGATCTTATAGTGTTTATGTTTTTCTGATAGTCCCAAATTTGGCTAGATCTAGGGTTGTATTCTTGTGTTTCCCGAATATGGGGTTATTATTTAATAATATGTCGTATTTAAAAAAAAAAGTATAAAAAATTTAATAAATTATTAATATTTTCAAATACATTGAATGAATTTTCAATTTTATGATATATTTATTAATTAAATAAAGTATTAAAATAAAAAATATTTATATTATAAAAATAACCCCACTTATGCAAGAAAATTCAATCTTGTTGGCGCCTGTACAAGGAATCCCAAGTCTAACAAGCCAAACACCATCATTATAGGTTATATATTTCCCAAGTCTAACAAGCCAAACACCATCATTATAGGTTATATATAAATATATATAAAACACTTCTATAGTCAGTGTCTTCTAACTTTAAAAAATTAGAACGAATCAATTAAATTCATCTATTATATTTTCTCTCATAAAACAAATTCTCTCTTTTATTTAATTCAAATGCAATAAATTAATTTGATTCGTCCGTCCTAGCTTTAGAAAGTTAGGAGGCACTGACCATAGAAGTTATATATATGTATATATATTAAAGCTAACACTGAATAGGTGTCTACTCCCATAAAAAGGAGATAACTAGTCTTCACCAAGATATAACATTATTTATGTGACCCAAAATATTTATTTCTATTCCCATAAATAGGAGACAACTAACCCTTGCCAAAATCAAATAGTACTTACATAGCTCGAATATTTACTTTGATGTCTACTTTCATAAACAATCAACAACTAACCATTGTCAAAATTAAACACTACTTACGTGACTTGATTATTTACTCTTATAACAAGTAGACAACTAACCGTACAATAAGCAAAAAAATTACCCACATATGTTGTAATATACACCTAGAGGGAATTGAATCCTTCATCTCTTGGGATACAATGAAGTACACAAAGCACTTATGCTAATAGGAAACAACTATGTTTTGTCAATATCAAACACTACTTAGGTGGTCCAAATATTTACTTTAATGTCTACTTCCATGAATATGAAGACAAATACTACTTATATGGTCTGAGTATTTTTACTTAAGTGTCCACTCTAATGAACAAAAGACAATTGATCATGCCAAGATCAAACATTACTTATATGATCAAGATCAAATACTGCTTATGTGGCTAAAATGTTAACTCCTACTCTTATAAAGAGGAGATAACTAACTCTTATCAATATTAAACATTATTTCTATGACTTGGATATTTACTCTAATATGTATTTGATGAGAATTGTACCCATAACCTTTTGGAGGATTAAGAGATACTTAATTGTTTGTGATAAAAAGTGGTGTGTGATTCTATGTATTTATATAGCTAAAGATAGATGTAGGGGTGGGCAAGAAAATGGTCTGACTCGAACCGAAAATATCGAAAATATCGATTTTTAATTTTAGTTCAAGTCGGTTCACTTTTATAAGTTAAAACCGATGATTGGTTTTAAGTTCGGTTTTGGGTTGGAAAAAACTGACCCAAAACCGAAAACCTAATTAAACAAAATAAAAAAACTTGAAAAATATATAAACTCAAAAAACTTAAACACACAACATTCATCTCACCTTTCACTCAAACCTAGCTACCTCTCTCCTTCCTTCACTCATCTCCACTTCTTTCTCATCCCTTTCTCTCATCTCTTTTCTATCAAATCTAGCTACTAAAATCGAAGAACTCTACAAATAGAAAATCTCGTCATGTTTGTCGACTCTCAAACTATCTCTAATTACCCTTCACTCACCGTCGATGAGTAAATTTTTATGTTCTTATTCTCCTCCCTCCTCACTAGCTCTGTTCTCTATTTCTCTTCTACTAGGTTATCGAAAAAGAAAAAGAAAAAAAAAAGGGTTAGATATGGCACCGATAAAAGGAGAACAACCCTAAGCCCACTCCCACCGACACCAAATCTCCATGATTGTTTGCGAATTAGTGATGTGTGGTGAGGTTTGATGGTGATGATGATATTGATGGTTATGGGTTGGTCATGATGGTAAGGTTTGATGAAGATAAGGGTTTCTATGGTTTGTTGATGATTTTTTTTTTCCAATTCTTTTTGCATTGGTTTAGTGGTTGAAACCAACAAAACAAACCCAACCTAATCGAACTGATTATGTTCGGTTGAGGTCAGGTTTCCATGTAAAATCAAGTCGTCTCAGTTTGAGTTATCAAAACTGACCAGACCCATGCCCACCCCTAGATAGATGTTAATGAAAACCTTTTTATTTTTCATGTGATACTTCAAGATAGTAATTAATTAGAGAATGTTATTCAACTATGAAATTTATGTCCGATAGGAGAACAACAATATAATTTAAATCAGCCACTGAGCCAACTAAAAAATTTTATATAGTCAATGTATTGTTTTTCTTATTTTATGATGATCGTGTTTATAAATTATCCAAAGAATTCTTACTACTTCTATGCTGAAATGTAATAGCTCAAGCTCAACGATGGTCGTGAATTTTTCAAAATATCACCTTCAGTAGCTGAAGTGACTCGATCACTTGAACCTGAGTTTGGGTTTATTATTATTATTAGTTAAATCACTCGAACTTGAGTTTTTGATATGATGAATAACTAAATTCTACCACCTATCACATTAGGCAATGAAGATAACGAATTTTCTACTCATTCAGCTAATACTTAAACACAAGTTTGGGATTGGAACTTTAAAAGAATATAATTACAATAAATATTTTTTAACCTTAAAAAAAAAAACATTTTTTTTAAAGAATATAATTACAACACATTAATTATAAATCATTAACAAAATTGATACATTAATAAAGAAAAAGAAAAAAAAAGAATGGTCTATATTGATATAGAATATAAGTCCTAAAAAATTATGTCATGTACTTTTTTATTACAACAACCATAAATCAAATCAAATCCTCTCCACTTTAGTGTTAGTAAGATTTGAATTCAATCTATTTAAATCGCAATGAGATATCGTGAGTTCTCAACATTTTTATTACAACAACCATGAATCAAATCCTCTCCACTTTAGTGTTAGTAAGATTTCGATTCGATCTATTTATACAACAATGAGATATCATGAATCCCGGACAAGTAATTGATTGATTCAAAACCTCGATTTACTACTATGATTTTTGTAGGGAGCAGTATTGTTAGCACCTACTGTCATTCCCCGATTTTTATATAATCTCTATACACAACAAAAGAGGAACCAAGCTATGTATGGTGGCGTGGTAGTTCTATTGATTTATGGTAGTAAATCAAAATAATTCTCCGGAGGTTGCCATTCACAACTTCAAAATGTTATCAAAGGTTGGGTTTTCTTTTTGTGGAGTAGATTGAAATACAAATCCAAATGTACCTCCACCAAATGGCCCTCAGGACAAAAAGCAATTTAGGTCTACCTCAGTAAGTCATAACCCCTTTTAAGAATAAAATATAGAGTTAAATGTCATTATGTATATCATGAAATCAGTATGCAAATTTGCTAATAACATTAATTGTTGAGGTGGTTACATGCATAGTCCAGTAATAAGGATTAATCAGACCTCAAGAAATTGAGGTCTCAAATTCAAATTTCCTTTTACTTAAATTTAAAAATAAAAATAAAACACTACTTGACAGTTCTATTGGGTCATCATGGCTGGTCCTTTTCAATTGGGCTTGGGTGGGGCGGTTTGAGCCCACCTCAAACTTGCTCATGATCAAGATGGTGATGACACATCTGGACTTTGAGCCGCTATCCATGAGAGCGTTATCACTTTTCTTTTCTCTTTTAAAAAGTGAATAGAACTGTGCTTAAAAAAAATAATAATAATAAAACATGAGTGATTGGGACTGCCACAGCTTAAAATGGCTTGACGACAAAAGAACTTCATTCGACTTCACAATATCGTAAGTTTGAATTGTTTTTACAGCAAATACAATAGTAATTAAAAAAAAAATCGAAACTACAACTCTATTAATATCAGAAAACATGTAACTTTATTTTGTTTTCTGAAGAGTACAATTTTCTTTTAAAAACTACTACGATTGGAATTAAAATAAAAACAATTTCATTAACATGAATATATAACACTATACAAACATCATATTATCATAGTATTTATAATTTTATATATATAAACACTAAAATGAAATATTTAAATTTTTTTTAACTAACATTTGATTTTTACTCAAACAAAAACATACTACGAAAGCAGTGCAAAATACAATTTTTATTTTTTATTTAAAAAAAAAAACAATAACTGGATTACTGGAGAACTAATAAAATTTAATAATTTTTGTTGACTCATGGGGAGAGAGAGAGAGAGAGGGGGGTATTTTTAGGCGACTAGTGGGGTGTAAATAGAAGGAACCACTGTTTTGGGGTAAAAATTATAAACATCCGGCTATAAATAGGGCCTTTTCTGCTGCTGGGTCTTATACGAGAGAGCTGCACCAACCATGGTTCTCAAGTAAGTTGTCTCCCTCTCTCTCATTCATTGCTTGATGTTGGTTCCTGGGCTGCTTTTATTGATTATATATTGTCTAATCTGTTGCTTTCTTTTTAGCTCTTCGTATGACAAAAGATGGAATTTTTCTGATAGAAAAAACTAGGGTTTCATGTTATGGGATTAGGGTTTAGGGTTTAGGGTTTAATGGACTTTGCAGGATCTGTGTTAGTAAATAGTGAATATGTTAATGAAGCGTTGATATTTGGTGTAGGAGGATGGGCTTCTAGTGGGTTTGAGGGTCATTTTGGTTTTGTCTTCACACACAAACAATAATTGTGGAACAAGTACTGAAATGAACCATAAACAGTTATTTTTCTTTAGTGCTAAATTACAAGACTAATCTTATGTAAAAAAAAAATTGTTGTAAAAACTTGTCCTGCAATGAGAAATCTTGAGTTTGAAATATGGTGTTTCATTTTCAATTTATCATGTAGGTTAAAAAAAACAATCACTTAATGATGGTTTCAGTTTTCCCATCAGATTTCTTGTAGCTGGTTGAACAGAGGATTTTGCTGATGTAGATTTGCTAGCATAGCCAGATTTAGCATTGTTTTGGGAAATTCTAGAATTGCTTGAGGAACCCTTTAATCCAATGCTTGTTTGAGCACTGACAGCTGATAGACAAAGAAGAAAACAAATTAATACAGGTGTATGATTTTCATCTGATTGCAGCATAAAATAGATGTTAATATATGTGAAACCTCAGTTTGAAATAGATGTTAATCATGAATATCTCATCTAGCCATGAAAGTTTTTCAATTTATGAAATGATTACATCACAAAATTGTGACTGTAAGAACTTGATTTTTGAGTTATGTTATTACTCTTGGATTTTGTTGTCTCATACTAAAAATATTTGTTGTTTGCATGCTAGGACGGAGCTTTGTCGTTTCAGTGGAGCCAAGATATACCCCGGCAAAGGAATCAGATTTATACGTTCTGATTCTCAGGTAAATTCTCATCTGATTAATTTACTTGAGTGTCTGATTGTAAAATTATTTTGCGTTCTCTCTCCCTCTCTCTGTTTTATGTATACATATATATATAGTTTCGTCTTCCTTTAAATATGATTAATGAGTAGTACTAGGAAACTCAAATTTATTACTCTTTCTATTTTTCAATAATGAGGGGCTAGCATGAGGCTGATTTTCTGCAGTTGTGTGCTGATTACAAAATTAAATTCTCTCTTTATTTGTTTAGGTGTTCCTCTTTGCCAATTCCAAATGCAAGAGGTACTTCCATAACCGGTTGAAGCCATCGAAGCTTACATGGACTGCCATGTACAGAAAGCAGCATAAGAAGGTTAGTAACTTTGATCTAATAATAAATATTTTGGGCCATCTACATATTTGATATTTCTGCACTGTAACGCTGAAGTCACCTTTCGGCACCATTTCAGGACATTGCCCAAGAAGCTGTGAAGAAGAAGAGACGTGCCACCAAGAAGCCTTACTCTAGGTCCATTGTGGGTGCAACTTTGGAAGTTATCCAGAAGAGAAGAACTGAGAAGCCAGAAGTTCGTGACGCTGCCAGGGAAGCTGCTCTTCGGTGCGTATTTAGATTTTTGTTTTAACATACTATTAGTGTTATTTGTAATTGTTGGCCGGTCTTTGTCTTGTACTTTAGATTTTTTCTTGTATGCTTCACTCTGCTGCTTAGCGATGGAATCTAAGGAGGCTAAAGCTAACTGGATAATGTATTGTGTAGTGAAATCAAGGAGAGGATCAAGAAGACAAAAGATGAAAAGAAGGCAAAGAAGGCAGAAGTGACAGCCAAGTCGCAGAAGACACAAGGCAAGGGTAATGTTCCCAAGGGTGCTGCACCCAAGGGTCCTAAACTTGGTGGTGGCGGTGGAAAGCGCTGAGTTGCCAGTGTATCATCTGGTGTTTTTTCATGTTGGAGTTATAAGTAGTTTTGTTTGGTTTTTAATTTGAGAACGTTGAATTGGCCTTGTTGCCTGAAATTTTTATTTGCATTTCTGTTCATCTTATACAATCTCACTTAGATTGATTATGAGCTTATTCCTAGAACATATTTAAGAGAAGTGCGTCGGGCCTGTTGGCGGATTTGGTAAAGTTAATCAGAAGGCAAACATGCCCGTTTTTATTATTTAAGAATACCTTAAAATTTACCGCAATTGTTTTTTGGTCTTTTTCTTTTAGAAAAAAATGTTGGTAATTAATTTGGCTTTCATATAAGATGAACGTTGCTTTTTTGTTTCAGCAATTATCTTATTTATTATAAAATGGTCATCCCACCAAGCCTCTTCTATTGAAAGGTGTCGTTGGTGGGATGACCATGTTATGAAAAATAAGAATGTGTTTACTTGATGGATTGTGGAATGAGAATAGAGAATAAAAATAATTGATGGTGTTTATTTATTCTAAAATCGTTTTGTAATGAGAATGAAATAATGGGTTTCACATGAATTTGGGGTTGTGAAATGTAAATCCTATTCTCTCCACTTCAATTGAAAATATTTTTCTCATTTTCTTTTTCAAATTGAAAATGCTTTTATGCTCCTTATTAAAAAGACTTTTTAAAGAGATTGGTAGTAATTTATTAATATAAAGTTAATGTATAATTTGAAATCACATTATAACTTTTTCATTGTTTTTAAACAAAAATTTCATAATATTATATTCTTTCTCAAATAAGAATACGGTGGTAATTTTTGTTTTTCATATATATACATACATATATATATATATATATGAAAAACAAAAATTGCAATCATATTCTTATTTGAGAAAGAATATAATATTATGAAATTTTTGTTTAAAAACAACAAAAAAAGAAGTTGTAATGTGATTACATATATTATAGATAGTTTGAAATTCATTAACATTAACAAAAATAAAAAATAATAGATACACAATATGTTTATAATAATATTATTAAGAAAGTTTTTTTTTTTTTTTTTTAGGGAGTATAAAACATTGTTAATCAATGACATTTTTGTAACTTATAATTAACAATTCTGATTTCAAAATAGAGTAAACAGCTCAACGGAAATGCTGCTAATTTCGATTCCGATTCCGACAATTAAAATAAATACCTTTTTTTGATTCTGATACATTATTTTTATTCTAAATCATTCTAATTTTAGATCATTTTGATTCTAATTTTAATTCCTTTAATTGAAGTAAACACACCGTAAAAGAGCTGTTGGAACGCTATTAAATGCCCATTTTCTGTTGCTTGGTGACTTGTCTCAGATAAGTTCGATGGGGAAATTAAACAGAATCAGCAGTAATGCGCATAACGGTAAGTCGGTAACTAGCAGCATCAGTTTACATTTGTATATCAGGACAAAAGAATGAAGCATCCAAATTCAACAGTGCATGATTTGCATCTGAAGAATAAATAAATATATATATTTCAAATTTTTATGGGTGTTGAGGTTGAATATATATATATATATATATATATATAAACACATAAAAATTTGAAAATTTTAGATGTGTGTTTGATGCATATATAAACTTAGAGCCACCTGGAAATGTATCGAACACACAACTAAAATTTTCAAACTTTTATGAGTGTTTATATATATATATATATATATGACTTGAAACTCTAATATAGATTTTTTTATACATTTTACTTTTTAAAAAATTCTTTTCATCATTTTCAACAAATTTGTCTAATTCATACATATATGGTGTGGTGTATAAGTTACAATTGACGCATCAATTATTATATCAATTAATGTTATATATAATATTAATAACTTAAATGTCACATCCTTTAAATATTAATTTAGAAGATTTTTTGGACTACTTAATATTACTCTTATAAATAATATTTTATCAAAATTACTTTTGAAATTAGTGAAAATCATTAAAAATGTCTAAAAGAAACTGAAAATTCGCTTTTTTTTAAAAAAAAGAATTCAACCATTATTAGCCCTAGAAAACTTCATTTGTTTCAATTAGTCAACGTTTTGAGCCCGCGTCGAAACATTTTATGCCGTTGAACTTGCCGCCTGTTTTCACCTGCTGCAGCTGGCTGCCAATTCATCAATCAAAATATTTTCTCAGCTGGGTTGGACTTGAGTCTGGGCTTTTATCATTGGGCTGGGTCAAAGTCCGGCCATTGTTTAGTTTGTAGTTGTTGAGTTGATGATGATCACGCCAAAATTTTGGGTATGATTCACATTAATTTTGTAGATCAACAACAAATATTATGCAAATTCTATCAAGTTTGACCATTCTTTGATGTTGTATGTTAATGGGTTTTTTTTTTTTTTTTTTTTAATTTCTTTTTGTTGCATAACATGATTTTAACATATACACAGAAAGTATTTCATAAAATATATTTCTATCTAGTTTCAATTTTTCATAACATTTGTCATGAATAGTTTTCTAAAACTTAAAACAATTAGAAATTGTTTGGTATTGCTGTTAAAAACAGACAAAATAGTTATTTTGACAAAAGAAAAACACAACTTTTTTTTGTATTGAAGATATGTTTCAAAATCCGTGGAAAACATGGTTTTTGAATACTTGAGCTATAATTTTGACAATAACAACCCTAAACAACTTTTTGGCTACAAAAAAACACTTGTTCTAAACAACCACCAAGACTAAATGGAGCCAAATGTTGCCTTTGGTTGTCTTTTATATTATACTGTTTCGAGTTTGTTTGTATTGCCGGGATCGGCAAACGGAGGAATATCACTGAATTTAATTTAATGGCCCACCAAAAAGTGCCAGGCTGTCTGTCTGTGCCCGCTCGTGTAGTGTTTCTGATTTCTGATTTTTTCGGGCCTAATGAATTATCATTCGGCAGCGATATGAGCACCCCTCAAAAGTTTATATACACATTTAAATTAGTTTTTTTTTTTTTTTTTTAAATATCAAATATTATCTTTAAATATTATTATTAAAAAGGTAAACATTTTGTAGGTACACCCACAAGGTTTGGAGAACGAGACTGCTGTGAACAGACATGTCGACACAAACTCATATAGTCCTCTTCATGCTCTTGTTCATTGCATGTTTCCTTCCACAACCTCTTCCGAGCAGGTTTGGTTCTGCTTCCTTGTAGTGCTAAGCTTGTAATAGTTTAGGTGCCAGTTTTAAAAATATAACCTCAATCTTCAATTTCAATAAGCTTTTTCTTCTTCACCTTTTCTTCTTCAATCTGAAATTTATTGGAGAATATAAACACTGGTGACTGGTGACATAGGGCAACTAGCTTGCTCAACTTTGCATATCCTATGCTTATAGAATTTGCAACGGAACGTTTTGTTCAGTCAATTGTCTTGTTGACGGTTCATATTTTGCCCTCCTCATTTTTTTGTTTCTATTGGTTACAGGGGGATTTAATACATGGAATTTCTGGAATCTTCCACCTCCGGAGATTGATATAGATGGTGGCAACTGAAGAAATATTGTTTTTACCCTCTGAATGCCGAGATGGATGGCTGCTGCGCGTGCTGTAGCTGTTGCTGTTGCTTGTAGTTGTTGCGGATTGGAATATCGATTTATTTAGAGGAGAAACTAAATCTAAAAAGAATATTATTCCCATCAAACACGTTATTGTTGTTGCTTGTAGTTGCTGTTGTTGCTTATAAATTTTTTTTCTCTAAATAATAAAATAAATATAAATGAGGTATACTTATAAAAATACAGAGTGATAAAATTAAGAAAGAAACCAAATGGAGTGTAAAAAAGAAAAAAAAAATAGAAATTTCTTAAATTTTTTTATGCGGAGTATATATAATTTTTCAGTAGTGGAAATATGGCCACTCTTATCATTCTCCTCCTCATGTTTTCGCTTCAAGTTTTTTTTGTTCTTCTATGGGTTGTATTGATTGATTATGAGGATACCAATTTTCTTTTGATAAATTTGATTTTAAATTGTACAAATTTATCGTTCAATTTTATAGTATATTATATTATTTCACATTCAAACTGTCAACCGATGGATCATGTTCAACTCGCACTTCTCTCGCATGGCGAATAATTCTCTAACTAGATTATAATAAAAATATCTTTTCTAATTTGAAGTTTTTAATTAATTATTATGTGAAATAAAGCTTAGGACTCTTTTTTATTATAACATTAAGGGTTACTATCATTTTTTAATGTGATCCTTTGTTTGCCAACTATCTATGACTAAAACAATATCCTTTTATAGTTTAATATTAGTTTTAAAACACATACTAATTTTAACATTATTTATTATTTATTAATTAAAACAAAATAAGTCAAAAAGTGAAGTTGAAACGTGGAAAATATATGAAACTATATGATCATAGTATTATATGTAAAATAATGAATTTTTCTAATTTGATAATTAATCATTATCACATGCACCCTCCCAGATTGTTCTCTAAAATGTAAGTCAGATTCACGTGAGTAATATCAGGTTATACTCTTAAGATTTTGTAGATGCTAGTGATGCATTCCATTATAGAGATTAGTGTTTCTCTTTTTTTTTTTTTTTCATTTTCTTTTAGAAAGGAAGAAATTAGAGATTCTATTATGCGATGCTTATTTAGTGATGATTTTGTGAGTGGTTATGGAGTCTTTTTTTTTTTTTTTTTTTCCTTGTAATTTTCATGAAAGCTAAGTTATATGTTATGTCAAAATGCCTTTAATTCATTATGAAAACAATATTCTAATAAACATTGGTATATTAAATTGACAAAATCTACTTTAAATTTACTACAATATAATCGTTTTAAAAAAATGAGACAGAAAAAAGAAAAACAAAAAACGAGAGAGACCAAAGTTGAGGTAACTGATCATCAATCACAAACCCCTCACACGGTCACACCCATAAATTATGGGTTTAAACCATATTTCCTTCCCAAAATTTTAAACTATACTTCAAAAGAAAAAACCAGTTTAAAAAAGTATTGCCACCCAATAAACTATTATAAGCATCGATTTGTTTACTAAAATTAGAGAAATAGATTTTACTTTTACACTCCCTTTAATATAACAAAAATAACCTTGTATGTATAATTCTACATTCATAATTCTAGCTGTTGAGTGTCAGCTTTAATTTCTTTTCATCTTCTTCATTTTATGATTAGTTCACCTTAATTCTTTGTTCTTTGTCCTTTTAATTTTTGTATCTAGCATAAGCGTAGCAAACTTAGAACTTTTACTTGTGAGTTTGTTTTTTCTCTCTTTAAAAAAAAAAAAAAAAACTTTTATTGTGTACTTATTTACCGTCATTACCTTACTAAATATTTGAAAATAGATAAACGAAATTAAGAACATAAAAAGACATTATAGATTATTGAAAAATCATTAAATTATATGAATTTGTTGTAGAGTCACTTTCCAAAAATCAGTGGAAAGAACCCGAAAATTAATTATTTTAATTACAATATTGCATTGTAAATTTTTTTATCCTTTTACCATATTCATATAGTTTTTGAATAAATTAAAGTCAATATTGTAGAAAACCTACTCGATAAAGAGTTTAAAAGAATAGTCAAACGAAATTTTCAAGATTATTTTTTTACCACAAACTTTCATGTTGGCTTGAGTTTATACCATTAGATGAATGTAAAATTATAATTAATATTCATTCATTTTGTTTGATTCCCTTAAAAATTAATTTAATTGAGGATGTTTTTGTATTGAATTATTTTAAAAAATGAGTGATGCACTTGTTATTTTTTGGATGACAAAATAAAATAAACAAAAATTCTACATGCTAAAATGTTAAAATTATCTTCAAGGCAACGAATTTGGATCCTTTCTCAACCTAACTCTTTTTTTAACATAACCTAATTTCATAACAAATAATCATTACAAACAATGAGTATTAAAAAAACATAATTTAGTGATAATGTCATGATAACGCTACAATTACCGATAGTAAGGTCCTTACTCCTTATTGATACAAAATGTATAAGTTATTGAATGCAGTAAACAAGTATTAGAGTCGCTTGTAACAGCCAACATACTACCATTAATTCCTTAACTTGCACAAATTAAGGAGACAGAGTACTCCTACTATATATGATAAGATAATTATATAAACTCTAAGCTAACTTGTCGTTAGACTTACTAATCTAAGATGTGAACAAACATAATTTGTCAAATTAAGCTTGTCATGCAGGATAATTAGAAGGCACAACACCCCAGAAAGCAGATGACACAGCAGGGTTATACTCCTCAACACTGAAAAGATAGTTGCCCTCTCCAATCTGATGCTGCTGCTGGTTCAATCCTCGTGGTTTGTTCGAGCTTCGAAGCGCCACTGATGTGCTCTCAACTGTCTCTTCGCCGGAGATTTCGGTGTAACCAGTGGTGGATACTTGCTTCCTGGTCGCTTGCTCTCTAAGCATAGATTTCAATTTCATAACCTACAAGAACATATACTGAAGTTGATGAATAGATATGGGAAGAAAATGTGAAGCCCCAAAGAACAAAAGAAAACGTCATTGCATCATCAGCATTTTTTTGTCGAAGCTTGTTGATGTTTAATGCATTGAAGATACAAACGAGGTTGACAGTTTATGGAGCAGTCGACAACGTTAAATGAAGGGTCACGTCACAATGAGATGTAAGATTGTATGTCAAATTGAGACGAGATCTGGGTCTATATCGACTTGAACTCTATATTGAGTTCAAGCCAAACCTTACTTATTATTTTAATAATTTTCCTATTTACATTTCTTTTGTGGGGTTGCAAGATCCATTGATTTGATCCAAAAGGTGATTGAAGTCTACAACTGAATCATGAGAATATACATTAGGGTTTTTTTTTTTTTTTTTTTTTTTAATTTTTTTATTAGTCAATCCGTTATTGGTAGAAACGAAGTTATGTTCAAGATGCTCTCTTCATCTAAATTTTACAAAATTTGTGGCCCATTAAACATATTTAACAAAAATTGGTTTACAAAAAAACGAATATTAAGAAAAGAAAAATTATTAAGTACTGGAGTGTGCATGAATTGCATGGAGAGAGTTATAATATAGACAAACCTCATCTTGGAGCTTCTGCTTCTCTCTGGAAACAGCATCGAACTCTTGTTTGAGGGAATCGTACAGGAGCTCAAGCTGCTTAGCCTTCCATCTAGCACGCCTATTCTGGAACCAGACAGCAATTTGTCTTGGCTGGAGTCCAAGCTCCCTCGACAGCTTCATTTTCCTATCAGGGTCCAGCTTTATTTCCTCATGAAAACTCCTCTCCAATGACTCTAGCTGATCGCATGTCAACCTCTTTTTCTTCTCTGGACTGCCATAGTTGTTCTTGTCCATTGATGGAACCAACCCAAGTGATTTATCTGCCATGGCTGTATGCTTCAGTTCCATGCCTATAAACAAGCAGTAAAAATGATTATAAGGTCACAGACAAGAATAGTTCGATAGATATCGCTTTTTATTCTTAAGTCACTGTACATGTCCTTTGAACAATAAATAAGAAGATAGAAATGCTTCCAAATTTAGAGGCCAAGACTGTATAGCATCAGATGGGTAAATTTCCTTTTTGACATCAAGTGACTCTATTTGAAACTTTTCTCAGAAAGCAGCTGGTTTAACCAGAATATATCACCTAAGAGAACAGTAGTGTAGAAATATAATTAGTTAACTGTTGAAGCCATGTTATTGTCCTATGGAGTTGATTCGAAGGACAGAAAACTTGAAGAAATGCAAAACCAAATGTGATGATATATCAAATTTTGATGACAACAAAAGGAGAGGAAGTTTTTACCTGGATATTGGTCGTAGTTATAGTTGTAGAGGAAGTCAAAGGCGGTTTCTGGTCGCGGAACAAAGGTCCTCAAGTTGCAATTCCAATCCATGTTTGGCTTCCCTTTTCTTTGTCTCTTCCCTGAAACCAACCCAAAATTTTCTCTCTATATATTCTATGTGATAAGTCTCTTGTGAGATGGACCAGGAGCAGAGAGATTGTGGGGCTGAGACTAGGCTGTTATAGACAGAGCTAGAGAGAGAAGTGTGGCAGGAGATAGATAGACAGTTAATAGTAAAGTTGGACACTGAGCAACTACTTCGCTTTTGGGGTGCAAATTAACGAAGAGAGAAACTAGAAGGTTCTCTCTACTTCACTTTTGGGGTGCACCAAAGTTTGTATTTAATTATCTGAAGAAGAGAGAGGGTAGGGGCTGAGAGAGCTGTCGGTTAGAAATTGAAGAGAAAGACGAGAGGCTATAGAAAGAGTGTGGAATCATAATTCATAGGTCTCCATCTGGTCCCAGCCCAACTCCTCCCACACAACTGACAACATGCTCCTCCCCTTCTCACGCCAACTCCTCGCTCTCTCTCTCTCTCTACACATACATATGATCATATTATAAATACTTGCGTAGAGTGAGGCCAATATAAAACATAGGAAGCGACGAGGGATACTTAAGGGGTGGCAAACCATCAGTACTCTGTACACAAAAACCTGCCATCTCTCTCTCTCTTCTAAACCAATAAACGACAGCAAAAGAAGAAAAGAAAAAAAAAAAAAAGGTGATCAAAAGAAACTTTCCTGGCTCTTCCTATTGTTTCACCCACCCCACTCCATCTTAATTAACTTGCAGTATATCAGAAGAAGAAAGCTGAATCTCTCTCTCTCTCTCTCTGTCTCTCTCTCTCTCTCTATCTATCTAACAAGTGTGAGAGAGGTTCGTGTAATAACAGTAACAGGAAGGCATGCATTGAGCCCAAAATTCTGATAAAGATGAGACAGTGTTGGATCACTACACTGCCTGTGTCTCTGCAGTTTGTTATTTTTTTAGAAAAAAAGAAAATTTTTGGGCTTGTGCATTAATTAAAGGTGATTTTTTTTTTCTTCTCTGAATGGGTGATAATAACACCTCATGCAGATCAAAATTAATAGCTATCATAGACCTCCATGAAATATCAGATCAAAAAGTTGATTTAACTTGATTAGAACAATTTGTGTTATACATCATCATTCTTTTGTATGTTCTTTCACTTTCATTGAAACGGCTAGAAAATGACACTTGTTCTTGTTAGGCATCGGTTAAATCAATCACTTTTTTTTGGAGAATGAAAAGCATTCCTAGTTGTGTTGATGACAGATTCGCATGACACAGCATGTACGAAATTTCACCTCAGTTTCATTATTTTTGGAGTTGTTCACATGGTATAAATTAACCTATATGTATCTAGTGAATTTAACAGTTTCTTTGCCCACCATTACTCCAGCACTGAATGTCTTATAAGTATATAATGAATCACAATGAAGATATTGTGTATGTAGCACAGATGTATGCAATAAAACTACTGTTGAGTATTGTTATTAATACTTGGACTCCACCATGCACCCAGGTACTACACCTGATTTTTGCTGTTATTTTCATTTAGAATCAAAATTGACCGAACTGATTATAAAACCATTCTTAATTTGTTGGCATGCCAGAAAATGGCGTCGATATTTTTAGCTACTTTTGTTTAGCTATACTGCAAACATTTTCTCAATTCCAGATATTGCGATTTAACTGGGCACGTACGTAGACAGGACCTAATAGGTCTACATTGGCTAAATGAAAAATCAGGTTTTTTGAGCGAACCTCAATACTGCAATAAATTTTTAATTATTAAATAGTTAACACTTAAATAAGAAGGACATATATGACCACATCAATCATAAATCAAGGGGATAGTTCACTTTTTTTTTTTTAAGATCCGTGATAAAAATTCGAGTATAACATGTGAAATTAGATATCTCCCAACTATGGAAATATATTCCACAACCGCATATGCAATATTTAATCTCACATACCCCTAACCATATATTGATGTCAATAAACTTTTGCTTATGTTATAATTATATAAAAATAAATAATGATAAAAAGAATAATATTATACTTATAAAAAAAAATTTCAAACTTTTTGTCCAAATAATGTGATAAAATAATTTATAACAGTTAATCATCTTAATTATAGGATGATGTATTAATATTGTGATGATTACACGAAAGTTTGTTACATTATTTAAACAGTAAATTTGGATAATATTGTATCTTTACTCTTAAAGAGGAAAAATTGATTGGATGTTAGGTTGTGAGCAGTTTCCATTGAGGTTAGCCTCGTAAAATTGTAAACTAATTTTCTTTTTGATAAATTACCAAAGTAATTAATTAATATTTTTTTTTAACAATAAGTCTTTAATTTTTCTTTTTTCTTTTATGAAAAAGCCTGCCCAAGCTGGCTTCCGTATATCTTGGCTCTAGATTTAACACTTTGATTCAAATGACATACATTTATTTCCGATACAACATAAAATATTAATTATTATTGTATATCAAAATTACCAAAATCAAACCGTTAAGATTTGTTTGTTCAAACTTTTGTTAAGATTCGGTGTTACGTACCAAATAAAGAGTGCTCTATACATTAAAGACTGTCATTTTCTTTACTTAATTTCTTTTTTTTCCCCTACTAGATTTTGGGGAGGGGACATCTTAGAACACAAATAGGGGAAAAAAAAAAAGAAAGGAATCTAAAGGTATCGATTTTATAGTAATTTTGCTGTAAGAAAAAGTTAATTAAACCAGTTAAATTATTATGTAAATATAATAACTAATATTTGTAAGAATATACTATCACTTAACAAAGGCTGAAATAGTAAACTCCTCACAGTCACTCATTAATTAGATTATGGATTTAAGTCCTACAATTCTTTTAGGATCTTAAATTTAATTTGTGATTCAATATATATATATATATATATATAAGTGTACTTTTAATAAAGCTTGTACAAAAGAAACCCAAAAACTCGTTTTGGTTTTTTTCCTATTGTTTAGTTGCCATTTGAGTAAAACTTTTAGATGATTAAAAATGTTGTTTTGTGTGTGTTAAGAAAAATTCAAATTTTGGAATATTTTTTAAAAAACATTAATATGGATAATACAATTTTTATTTGATTAATTTCGCTACAACTTTCTGACTCATAAACCTTTCATTTAACATGTTATAAACAAAACTTCACTTCTCTTTATGTATCCATTTCAACATATAAATTATTAAAGATTTATCTTTAACCACTAACTTTCGTAACATTTCATATATTTTGAATTCCACTTTTACCTTGAATATTATATTTGCTGTTGCAAATTTTTTTACATACTTCCAAAATTGTATTGTGCTGCGTATATACATGAATATTATTTTATAATATGACTGAGAAGTTCTACTTAGAAAAACTCTACCGGATGAACTTAACAATTTTGTGGAAAAGAGTTATTAGTTTCATCATTTTTTTTTTTTATGTAAGTGCAAATGGCTTACAGCCTACTACCGGAGACCTCAACTTGCATTTGATCTCTGCATTCTTGACATCAACGAAGATGCTATAGTTCTTTAAAATTTAAAATGATTTTTTTTTTTGACTTAACGAATATTATACTTAATCAAATAATTAATTTTCTTTCTCCAAAACTTTCCTCGACTTTAAAGGCATTCCAGACATGTTACTGCAAATCTAATCCACATTCCACACATCTTTAAATCGATTTTCAACTATTTTTACAAAAGGTCTCTGATAAATTCAAAATATTCAAAAAGGGCTTTTTAACAAATATCAAAAAGACAACAGCTATCGAAACTATTCAAAGCTGTCTTTATTCAACTCAAATACTCGAACAAAGAAGATCGATCATAATAATAATTTTAAAATTTTATTTATCTTTTAGGATCATAAATTTTTTATTAATTGTTTCATCTATGTATGCAAATAGGTACGGTTTACAGTTGCAGGATCAGAAAAAAAATGATACCAACCATACTCTTAAATATAATGAACAACTACTATTAAATATAATAAATTGACATACTCATTACTTGATTTTTTCCCCTCAATATCGTGTTATTTACCCTTTGTTTTCATATGGGATGGTATCGTGTCTCATAAATTACATGTACGTTTGCTATAAATACAGGGAACATCAATACAACATTTACTGGATTTTTACATTTTCAGAAAAAAGTACAGTGTTATATGGAATCTCCCAAACTCAAGTCTCAAAGCTCATTTCGTATTGATACATTATTGTATCTAGATTTGTAGGTTCTTACATTTACTCTCATTTCATATATATATATATATATATATATACATACATACATATATAATACTAATTATTTTTTTTCGTGCTGGTCAATTACTCAAATTGGATTTACCTATCGTTAGTCAGAAAAATTGTACATGCATGTTAAACCTCTTTATCAAACATATGGAAAACATTTAAATAAAAGGATAATATTAATTTTCTTTTTTAGAAAAAAAATTATAACAATTTTATCTAAGTTTAATTAGTTAACTGGTCTTAAAATGAATTCTAAAGACTAATTTAATTTTAAAGAGAAAAGTACACTAAATAAATGTTATAATGCCGCATTATAATATACTCTTGCAATGCTTAATATTAATAATGAACTTGATGATGATGTAAAGAGAAAAGTCAGCTTGATCAAAGAAGAAGTCGGCGCATTAAGGACCGTCAGCTTGGCGATGATCGATGTTAATCAAGCTTGTAATGGATCATCAGCAGAGGATCATGGGAGACTGTCTACAAGAGCAATGGCGGGAAAATTAGTTAGGATTCTGTTAGGTCATCATGCCTTGTCAACAAAATACAGATCAGTAATTCAAGAGCCAATGAAAGCGTGACAAATCAGAGTCCTAGTTCTAGAATGAAACCGAGTCAGCAAAATTATGACTTATGGGTAGAGACTGTTGTATGGAAAAGCAAAAGATCAAGCAGTGCACCCAATCTGTATGGAAAAGTTTCTTGTCATATAGAATATAGAAATTTCTCTTTCTTTCTTTCTTTGTTTTTTTTCCCTATCACTTTCTTTGAACAAATTGATTCAAATATACCTAGGTTTATATATATATATATATATATATATGTGTGTGTGTGTGTGTAACACAATTCAACATGACTACTTTAAATCACTCTCTCATTTTCAAAGTTTCTCTCTCTCTCTTAGCACTAACTAGTAAATCTTTAAAGAAACGTACTTCAAAAGAAAAAAAAAAAAAAGCTTTAAGGAAACGAGTGAGATTTCGCTGTAAGTATATCACAATCGAATTCATTATAATGTTTACCAAACAATAAAACTATTCCTTAATCAATTTTACACCTATCTGTATTCAACATTTTGATCGTGCTTCCATTGGCAGTAAATAATGCTGGTTAACATATAGAAACAAACAAAAGTACGAAGGTATGGACCACAGTGATGAACATGCAAATCCAATTAAGATGGACCATCTCATAATGCATAGATGCCACATCCTGTCCTTGCATCTTTTAAACTACTGTACCTACAAATCAATTTGGATTGCTTTGCTGAATTGGTTCAACAACATTTAATTCTAAACTTCTGCTTTTAATTATAACTGAGAGAGAGGCCAGAAGCGAATCCTGTACCAAATATTTGTTGTCATGGATATCAGTTTATTATCAATATATTTACCAGGGATTTCAAATTTCTAATATATCAACAATAAGATTTAAATTTAACTTCCTCTTGAAGATATACCTTTCGATTGATCAGTTCGGCATTAATGAATGATTTGATTAGGTCTACATAATAAATTTTGGAAAAAATCAAAGAAACCCCTAAAATGAAAAATAATAATACTAAATCTCATTCTTGAACATAAAAAATGGATTGTTTCATATTAGTTTTATTTTCATGAGTTATTTTGATAATATCCTATAGACTTTTATATTACGTCAAAATATTTCATCATTCTTCTATGATCTCTTGTAATTTTGAACTTCCGAAACTAATAGTTTCTCAAGATGAACATGAGTCAAAAAACGGTTTTATTCAAACCAATAACTCCAATTTAGTCAGAAGCCTTAATATATTCCAGAGCCATTAAATTAACTCCACACAGAGAAAGACTTATTGGAGGGTGGCTAGAGTAGAGACTAAACCTAGAATCTCAAACTGTGAGTTAATGAAGTTGAACTGTAAGCTATAGTGGTCCAGAATTCTGATATAACTTCAACTTATAAGCCTCGCTAATGGCTGATCTAAATAAAAAGGCAAACATAAATTAACTAAACATAAATACTTGGCAGAACTCTAGATTGGTTCTTTTTTTTTTTTTTTTTTCTTTAATTACTAATTTCTATATATTTTTGAAATTTGGGTGGTCCCATTTAAGCTAGGCCAAAACTTTAAATTTGGACATGCTAAAATAGACAATCTCCAGGTGTCAATTAATATAAAGTCCACCACCAGACCGAGGCCCTTCTTCGGCTTAAATAAACTACTACCTGCAAAAACGACGCCTCATCTTTGGACAGAGGCGGCGCCGATTCATGGACCCGTATCTATATTTTTAACCCAAGAAGTTCATATTATTAAATGACATGTTGTGGAAATATTTAATTCGTGTTTTTATTTTTAAATTTTTTTATGTTCGGGTTCCATGATTTGATGAAGGTTCATGAATCATGATCATGATCTTGATCAGAAGACCTAGATTTTGCATGCTTAAAGAAGGCTAATTCTCCAGGCAGGATGGAAGTTAATTGGGTTCGTAGGTTGTTTATAGATGATTAAATCCTAAATTTAACTTAAATGTAGAGTATTGAATGTCCTAGAGTTTAAACTCTATAACTAAGCTTTCCATAATTCTTCCCTTTTAAAATATAATTTGTTAATAAGGACACCATATATTACCCTCTAACTTTTCAGAATGTTTCTCTTTTATTTTATTTTATTTTTTATTTTTTGAAATAGAAATTTTCTCTTTTAAAGTTTAGTATGTTAATACACAAATTAATAAAACTAATATATATTATTGTCCAATATGACTTAATAAAAAACCTCTACTTTCAGTCTAAAACTAGTGTTCAAATTTGAAGACCACCACTACTATAGAAAGAAAGAAGGATAATGTATAAATTCATATCATCATACATATGCTGGTTCAGTAAAGATGAAATTCTAATCTCAATATTGTGTTTTCGTTTTACAATCAATAGTTTGACAAAAAATATACCTTTCCTTATGTGAAATTAAAATTTGTAGCACACTTTTTAAAAATAAAACTAGAAAGAAAAATCTAATGCTAAACTCAAAATTGATTAAATGAATATATATATATATATATATATTTTTTTCAAAAAACATGATGTGAACTCACTTATATTAGGATCTGGTTTGTATTTATTTTAACAGTTTTTTTTTTTTTTCAAAAAACATATATATATTTGAATAACCTACAAAAGCATAAAACTCTTCTTCAATGTGTTTGTATCTCTAAAGTACGTATACTACAACCATAGTCGTTAAACTATTTTCATTATCAACAAAACGTTTGAAATGTACAATGAAGTACATTCTCAAATATAAAGAATGTAAATCTTTGTTTTTTCACTCTAAAAAAAAAAAATTCCAAAACAAATTGTGAAAAAGATTACAGCACATAAATAGATCCTTATTATTTAAAAACAGCTATGCCTTTACAGTCTCCTAATATTAATTAACTTATTAACTGAGGAAGGTCGAGGTCAGTGATCATCAAAAGCACCCTCTTAATCATTTTTTCAGTTCATGATTAGTAGACAGATTATAATATGTGTATCAAATTATAATAACTTGTACCCGACTGCAATTCATTAACAATTAGCTATGCAATCACCAACATAGTGTACTAAAGCAGTCAAAGAAATTAAAAAGTGAGAAGAAGCAGCCTCTTTTTCTGCCTAATCACAACTGAGTTGGTTGATGTGTTTGAGTTGTACTTGTAGAGTGGGCAAAGCTCATGCACTGTCTTTAGACTTTGGTCCAACCTAGCTGCAGCTTAGCGTACATAATTCTAAAACAACACTTTGCTAGCTAGGCTCACTTGTCCTAGAAATCGGACCGTACTTCTCTTTTATTGAGACAGTCAAACAATAAAACTTGGAATTGAACTGATGAATACTTTATTCTTGACTTGGAGATCAATTAATGACGATGTGGGGTTGTTCACTCCTTATCTTGAAGATGCCTTCTTGTTTTCGGTTTCTTTTCCTTAAATGTTTTCTTCTCACGACCCTCGAAATAATTTACAGTAAATTTTTTTAAAAAAATCTTTTATGAGATTGTCATGATGAGGTAAACAAATGAAATAATATCATTTCTTTTTCTTTTACCTTTCACATTGATTTTTTTTTTTTTCCTTTACTTGTTTTAGTGATCTATCTCACTACATCATATGAGATAGTTTCATGAAAGATTTTTTTTATAATTAACTAGTAAAAAATAAGAATTTTATATTAATGAACACTCTCCACTATAACGCTCAATTGGATGATAAAGCCTATGTTTTATTATATTTAAAGAAAGTTATATAACTAGCTAAATTTTCTACCATCTCATAATATTTAACTCTATTAATAACTAAAAGCAAAATAAACCGTATATATTATCAAAACAGTAAGAAAAGTAAAACCAAAAGGAACCCGTTGTCCCTGGAAACTAAATTGTTCAAGCGATCGGAATTGATAACCAATAATTGGAACCGAATTCTCAGGTCCTAATAAAAGTGCCCCTGCCTAAGTTTTCTCCGCCCTTCTCTTGCTCTGATCTCTATACAATGTACGTGTGTTTTTCAAAGTGTTAGATTAACAACTAACCACTCTTCTGTGTAAAACATGTCTTTAAACGTGTTTATTAACTGCCTAAGGCAGTTGAGTTTGTAACTGCTCAAGCAGTTAATTTATTTTATCCAAATTGTTTTGGATTTCAGGTCTAGATTTGGGTAATCTTGGGTGAACCGGATCCAAGACCCAATAAACTAACAATAACTTTGTCAAATTTAATTGTCTAAGGTTTCTGCTATTCCTTTATGTTATAGAATATTTTGTTCTGAAGATAACTTTTGTTAAAATATTCGGATTTTTTTTTTTTTTTTGCGGCCTTCTCTTAATTTATAATTATTGATAATTCGTTTTTGTTTATTTAAAATTTAATCACTTTTGTAATTGTTTTATTTTATGAGTTGAGATTTTATATAGTTGTGATTAGAGCTAAGATCGGCACACTTGCACCACAGAAGATCCAAATTCTTAATATGAAAAGGCATCCATAGACAGACAGAGGTGAAGCCAGAAAAACGTGTTCAGGAGGTTAACAAGCTAATATACAATATTTAAAGAGAATAGAATAAATTTTATATAAGATCGATGATTACATAGATAATTATTCATGTCAATTATTTTTTCTGAAAAACGCCAACATCCTATTGGCCCTGCCACTGTCCACGAACAAATCACACATCTATTTATTATTTTTTTCAAACAAAAGATGTTTATTGTCTTTTTTATTAATGACAAAGTAATTTAATACCAATGTAACACAAAAATCTATTCTCATGATACCAAGAGATATTTATTTTTATAACAGAGAAAGAAAACTATTCGTACATGTTAAATGTGCATAGCAAGACTGGAATTCAATGACAAATATGTAAAGAAAATACATTAACCACTTGAGCTATAAGTGAAGATGAAAAATAATGTTTATTTTCTTGATTAGTAAATTTTGTTTATTTATTTATTTTTTTAGTTTAAAAAAAATGTTTGTTTATTTTTAATATAAGAGTTAAATACACAATACCCCTCTGAAATTAACTTAAATACAGACAGAAACATTTTTTTTAATTTTATAACATAAAACCCTTATGCCAACAGTCAAACATGATTAAAGTTGATGTTTGACCTTGGAATGTTGCGTAATAACGAAAATATTCATGAATAAGGAAAAAAGTTTTATATTAAAAATTTAAAAATAAATTTAAAATGAAAAATATTTTATAAAGGTAAAAATATCATTTTAAAAAAAAATTGTTAAATTTCCACCGTCTATCACATTGATGGACGATGGAGATTATTATTTAAAAAAATAAAAAAATAATAATATAGTTTAAAATTTTAATAAAAAAAAATCTCAATGAAATTGGATCTCCATTGTCCATCCAAATGGATGGACGATGGAGATCTAAGAACTAGAAAAAAACAATCTGAAAAAAATGTTAAAAAAACGAAAGGAAAAAAATTATTTTTCTCTCTCTTTCTTCCTTGTCCCACCATTTCTCTCTCTCTCTACCTTCTTCCTTCAACAGCCTCTCTTTCTCTCATCGCCGACATCTTTCCTTCTCTCTCACTTTTCATCATCATAACATCTTTCCTTCTCTCTCACATCATCCGGTCGTCGTATCGCCAAACCCAAATGAAAGTTCATCTAGGTTCGAATCGACGAACCAAGAAGAGGTTCCTCTGGCTTCTTCAATTTGAACTCAGATGAAAACCTTCATCTGGATTCAAATAAACGAACCCAGATAAACCTTCCTCTGTGTTTGTTGATTCAAAGCTAGATAATTTTTGAACATTTAATTTTTCAATTTTTTCTTGGTTTCAATTTCTAGGTTTTTTTTTTTTCAATTTCTGTTGTTCAAGATTTCTGTTGTTGATTTGTGGTTAATGATTGATGTAGTTTGCGGTTTGAAGATGTTGGGTTCGATTTGGGGTTTGATGATTTTTGAAGGTGCGGTTTTAGGTTAGAAGATGTTGGGTGCGATTTGGGTTTGATGGTTTCTGAAGATGCGGTTTGGGGTTTGACATGAAGTTGTTCTAGGTTCGATCAAACTTAGAACACGAAGAAGTTCTGGGTTCAATCGAACCCAAAACATGAAGTTTTATGGTGAGAGATGATTATGAAGAAGATGAAGATGTAGGAGATGACAGTTTCGATTTGGTTGTGATAATGGTGATGATGGTTTTGATTTGGTAGTGATAATGGTTTCGATTTGGTTGTAATGATGAAGATGATGGAGATGATGGTTTTGGTTGTGGTGATGAAGATGAGATTATAGAAAATGAATTTTTTTGGTTTTCTTATCAATGTTTTTTTTTTTTTTCCTTTTTTCATATGGTTTTTAATTCGTTTGATCTCCACCGTCCATCTCTCCATTATTTTTATTTTTAGAAAATTATAAAAATTATATTTTTATAAAATATCAAATATAAATTTTTATATTTTATTTTGTAAATAAGTATAAAGTTACCGTTTTACCCTTTTCGCTCCTAACAGTATCCAACATCTATTGTTAACTTGGAGGTATTATGTCGTAAAAAGCAAAATATTAATACGTTTGTATCTAACTAAACCTCAAAAGGGTTTTGTATATTTAACTCTTAAAATAATGCTTCTCTTTAAGATACCAAACTTTAGAAGAAAATATAAACAACAAAAGTTGAAATGATTTAACGGTCAATCCATCACACAAACAAAGTAAAGTCGTGGATTCAACTATTATTATTATTATATCTCCCTCCCCTATCTCCTAGTTTGCACTTCAAAATGAAGGGAAAAAAAATAAATAATAAAGCAGCAGCAGCAACAGCTAATTAATATATATCTACTTGAAGTTTGCTTTTCACAAATTGAAACTACTTTTTTATTAATTGACATCAACGTTTTCCTGGCTAACTAATTGATAATAGATTAAAAATTAAAATAAGGAGGTTTAACTATAAAGTGAGAATCAACTAGAGTTTTGCACTGTTCTTTTTTTTTTTTTTTAATTATCTCGGGTAGTGTAATTATTCAAATCTGAATCGTTAGTAAAATGAATGAAAACTTTCTACAACCAAATTACATTGGAGGTGGTTATTGAGTTTGTATAGTTGGTTGAATTGGTTTTATGATGTTTTGGCTTATATTATATAACGAGTAATACTAGACTTTTCAAAATTTTTACTTAAATCTATGTTTAAATAACGTGACATGTGAGTTGTTAACATCTTATAAATCATGAGATGATATGATAATTAACATGATGTTGATAACTCAAATACCACATCATTGAGATATACATTTGGATAAAAAATTTAGAAAACCTAGTACTACTCTTATACAATTTGCTAAATATGAGATATATATTTGGATAAAAAATTTAGAAAACCTAGTACTCCTCTTATACAATTTCCTAATACATATTTATAGCAATAAATTTGATAAAACAAATTATTTATTACTTTAATACCATTGACTAACATACCAGATGTGATACACTTTAAACAAGTCCACTTGAGTATTATTCTACTGATTTTTATTGTGACATGCAATGGAAAACCTGTGAATTAAAATTGAATTGCTTCAACAAATTCAGTCTTAATTCACAAAACTTTTCTAATTCATGTCATAATGGAAGGAACAGAACAATAATTGAAATTCTGACATCAGATTTTGAATTTAGGACATTTGGTAAATTATATCATCTGATGAATGATCAAATATTACCCATTTTTATTGTTTGAAATATATATCAGCTAAAAGGATATTACAAAATCAACTTTCAAAACATTTATCATGTAACCATATCAGTGGGGGAGAGAACAGAAACAAGTCAAGTATATAAAAATTTGCTAAAAGCAATTACACCAAACGCAATTACACTGCTTTTGACAAGATTTAAGAATGCACTGTATCTCATTTGTATCACAGCTAAGTTACAAAATGCTAAAAAGCCCCTAACAAAAACAAGGTGCAAAACCAAAGCCAATACACTAGGTATAAAATGAAACAAAACTGAATCATCATACACAAGACTGACCTAATACTTCAAAACCCCCCTACTTTTGCGCTCTCTCAAATTACTGGGGGTGATAAACACAGAATCTACACAAAGCCCACCTTTTGAATGTGTGCAATCAATCTGTTTCATTGAAAATCTGACTTCAGTCGCCGGTTCTGAGTCTGTCACGATAAATTCACCTACTTTGTACTCTATCCAGCATCCACGCTTATGGTTACCATTTGCTTCATCTTGTTCAGTCTCATCTAAACAGCACTCACTTGATGCATACTGGCCATCTGAAGTAGACATCTCCAATCGCACAGGCTTTATGTCCCAACCATGGGTGTGTTCATAATTAGACACCCGTCTTCCCAACCTTTTGGTAAATCTTCCAAGATGCAGCCTGAATGACAGTGTGTAGATATCAGGAGGAAGTGGGAACTTAACTACCCCATCCACCTCAAACCACCATATTTGCTGCAAATAAGCCACAACGTGGAATCTGCAAAAAGAGACAAAAATAGTAGCACCACCATCAAAATCTGTAAGAACAGTATACTCTGCTAAAACAAATATAGACAGTATCAAAGAAACTGATTGCCAACTAAAACAATAGCTCCATGAAATCTGTAAGCACGACATATTTAGCTGAAACAAGTATAGACAGCTCACTGAAAGTTTCCCAACTGTTCACCAAGGCATGAAGGGAACAAAAGAGTCTGTATATTAAAATTTTGAACATAAAAAATTTTGAAAATAAAAGAATTCTGACCTAATAACTTTAGAAGGCAAAAAACAAATGGGGCGTATTCATTCAATTCTCTAACAAGAAAATTAACACCAAAAAGGGAACTGAACCTCCGAGCCCATCAAAGTTATTGACAATCTCGATTTTACATGCTACCAAAATGCTTAAATACACAGCAGGAAACCAAACAAGCATTCTACATCAGATCAGCAGAATATGTTAATAAGGTCTTTAGGAGCCTAGTCTTGACTCATACCAAATTAGGAAGACAATGGCAAAGTTGAAGCCTAGTGATGTTGAAAGAACCAGGCAAAAAAAAATTATACATATATGTCTATGAATGAAGTTATTAATAAAAAATTTGATTCAATATAAGAATGCTACAATAATTTCTTCGCACATCCTCATTAATCAAAGAACTTACACATAGCAGACATACACTAATTCTCCAGCACAAATGTCTGGATTTTTCCCCCATTCAGATGACAAAACTAAACCCTTTAGATACATCTAAAGGTTGAGATCTATTTTACTTGTATGGAAAAGAAAATAAGTTGTAACTGACCCCAAAATTGAACATGCCTACTAAGTTGATACCACCTCTAAAGAATGGAACCTCCTACATATCGTCAACAATCAACTTGGCAATTCAAAAGCCTCAAGCAAATTTTTACTAATTTAGGAATTAATCTGAAAAAAGCCAAGTCCAATATAGCAACAAGTCACTAGATAAAGAACTATTAAACATAGTTGAAAAAACCAGGGGCACGAACCTATCCAATTATTAGCAAAAAGCTAAAAAGCAGATTAAAGCAATTTCAAAAGAGCAAAACATCAGAGAAATCCAATAAAGGAACAGAAGAAAAAAAAGACAAATTAGTAACCTAGCAAAAAGCTTAGGAAAACTGGTGCTGAGCAAAGGCAACATATTTTTAGTCCCAACAACTTGGTTATTGGACTGCAAATGCAGGCACCACATTGTACAGGACATGGTGATATTAATACCAATCCACTCCTTCAGTCCTACCCTTCCTCCCCACCAACAGTCAACAAGCCAAAAATTCAACTGCAGAATGTGGCATAGTATCACAGTAGAGAAGCATGCACAATAAACCAACTTCAATCACTATACAATCAAAGAAAGAGAACCCTGAGCCAACACAAAAAGGGTTTGAAGACATTTGAACATTTGTTGAAAAGAAAAACTAACTATGTACAGTGAAATAAATTTGCTAGATACTCTAATATACAGATCCTAACACCAGCTAAGGAAAACTCAACAAGATCATAAGCCAGTCCAAAATCAATTTACAAAAAGCTTATTTCCAGGTAAAATTACCACAAAACTAGCAAGAGAATACAAGACTAATTCAGTCATTAATACAAAAGAATCTTCGCCTCTGCATGTAGACAAAAGGGTCATCTCTGTTCCTTTTAGTGGCTGGTGGCACATCAAAATGCCAGAAACTAATGGAAAGCAAAGCAATGATAACAACAATTACAAACTCTATATTAATTATCAATATGTTAACCAATACTATGGTGGATGATGATTCTCAAACAAAAGACAATTTTAAGTCAATAGACAAACTATGTCTGTTGATCGAAGATTCAAACAAAATTTGAAATTTAAGGAGCAATTGGTTAAGTCTAGTTAGGCCATAACTGATGCATGATTTGATAGCTAAATCCTAGTTCATTACATGCTAAATAAATCCAGACTGCCTAAACGCATCACTACCTTGTTTACATACATCGAAGTCAATTGGTCAATCGTTTCAATAGAGACACTACTTTAAGAAACAAATTTATTTTGCATTTGGTGTCTGAAATTGTGAGCTTCGTAATGAATTACATTCTGGATTTACTATTAGCGTCTCACTTTGTACAGGAGAATGTGCAACAAGCACTTGCTAAAAGATTAGATAAAATCACAAGAATTTGACAGATTTTCAAGACAAGATACAGTAAGTTGTTATAAGATCATGCTTCAACCATTCTCAAACATTCTAGCTGGTCTCCAATTTAAAATTCTGCAGCTTGCAAATACAAAGAAACCAAGCATACAACTTAACAGAAGAAAAGTATATTACAAGAATCCATCCAGTATTTTACATCAAACCAGTCATGAAAAGAGAAGTTAAAAATAACTTAAAAAGCAAACAACATAAGACCACAAACTTGGTATAATTAAGGGCGAAATTGGTAACCAATACAATCAATGAATAAAAAGCTTGTAAATTGAGGGTGAAATTGGTAACCTGGATTCTTCAGTAGGAATCCAATTCCAGTATCTCCGATCTTCGATTCCGGTAATAGCCATAGCCTTAGCTGATATCGACATACAAACCCTTCCCGTCACTCTATCAAGCCACACTTCCTGAAAACAAATTCCAATTCTCAAATTCTTTAACCAAAAACCCCGAATTTGTATCTCCAGAAAACCCTAAAAACCCCAACCGAAACGAACTCAAAACAGAAGAAAGAGACCTTATTGCCGTCATCGAAAGGCACGGGCCTTGAAAGGAGGGCAAAAATGTCCTTTTTGGAGGAGTTCTGGTAGCGTTCAGGGGGCATCAAATCGAGCAGATCTTGATAATTAGAGGGCAGCTTTTTTTCCCAGACGGAGTCGGAGGAGGCGGCGCCACGGAAGGCCCTGTTCAGCCTGGCCAGATTGCAAATCTCCGGCGGACTCAAGTAGAGGAAGACGCATGCCACGCAGCTCTCCGGTATGTCGCCCAGACCCGGACCCATGGTTGCACCGTTATCGGTGAGGCTCGATAGCGACGCGCCCATGACCCTCTCTCTTCCTTTCCTTTCTCCTCCTCCTCTTTCTTCCTCTTCTTCTGCAATCTGTTTGTTTCTTGTTTTTCGTTTTTTATGTTGTGCGTGGTGTGGTTGTTATGACACCCGTATTTTTACAAGTCATGACGGTGTGAAGAAAGTAGGGAGAAGAGAAGGTATTCGGCGTGGGAGAAAGTGAGAGTGAATTGTGGGCATTCTCTTTTTTTCAGGAAAAGTTTATAATTTTTTTTCTCTTTCGATTTTTTTTTTTTCGAATTTATTTTCAAATAATATGATATTTAAATTATTAAAATTATATTAATTATCAAGTAAATTTTTAATTTATAAAATATTAATATTACTTAATTTTTTAATCTATAAAATTTTAATAATTTATATGTCATATTATTAGATAAAAAGTTTATAAGATATTAATAATCTATAATAAAGTTGAGAATTATTTACCGTTTTAAGAGACAATTAAGGGGTTAAGTGGGGTACAATTGTTCTGGAACATTAGAATTGATTTTGTTATCGCTGTTGATTGTTGCTGTAAGTTGTGACATTGTTGTGTCATATGGTGTGTTGGAACACGAGTTCAACGGCAATAAATCTGAGAAGGGGGGCTTCAAAGTCTGCTTGCTTTATCATAAAGGTTTGTTGTGGTTGTTGTCGATGCTTTTTTTTTTCTTTTTTTTTTTTTTTATTTTACATCGACTCCTAATTTTTGGTTGTAGCCTGCCCCATCAACGTAACAAATTCATTTCTATTTTTTATTTATAGACTATGTATATTAACAAGAAAATTTTTCAACGTGTAATCCTACGTGTACCTTTTATTCACTTCAAAATATTCAATATAAAAATAAATACAATTAATTATCGTTTCTAAGTAAATTATTTGTGTTGTTACTCTATAGCATACGTGACATTGTGATGTGGGTGATAGTTTTTATTATTTGATTTTATAATATCTGTTCTTTAATTTTTCAAAATATTGTATTTCACGACATCGATTTTTTTTAATTAAAAATTTGAGGTATGCCTCTGGGTGATCCATGTTCAAGGACACTATATTTTGAAAATTTTATTATGATAACATATAGTGTGTCAATATATTATAGAATTAAATGAAAATATTCATTTTTAAGATATATATTTAAATGCATGCCAATGCTGTAAAATAATACATATTAGTAATTAGAGTTATACTATTTAAATATGCAGTTCAGTACCTATAATATTTTAATTTAATAGAAAAGGAAAAAAAAAATTATATGTACCTTCATTAGAGGGAAGTTGGAGGCTTACTTGGAAATTCCATTTATTGGATTCCTAAAGTCAAGGAATTATGAGCTCTTGAAGTCAAGAAATTTAATGCATGTAATTCCTAAAATTAAGGATTTTAATGCATTGATATATGGATCCTAAAATAAGGAAATTTGATCCCAAAATAAGCAATTTCCAATGAAAGATCTTAATGTTGCGAAGCATATTCTGGAAATAAGGATTACAAGAGTAGAAACTTTGATGTTATCACAAACAAAGTATGTTAATAAAGCACTCTCCGAATTCAACATGCAGAATGTTAAACCAGTGAGCACTCCTTTAAATGGATGCTCATGTCAAACTTTTCAAGGATAATTTATTGAATGCTGGGGAAGAATGTGATCACATAAGGAAGGTTTTTGACACCTCAGCCATTGTAAGTTTGATGTATGTTATAGTTTGTGTCGAACCAAATATTGCATAAGAAGTATAAGTGGTGAGTAAGTACATGAATAATCCTGATAAGATACACTAGGAAGCAGTTAAATAGATCATCATATATCTGTGAAGTACCATAAAAATGACACTATTTTAAAAGTGGAGACATGAAACTATAAGGCTTCGTTGATGTTGACTCAACCAAAAATGTTGACAATAGAAAGAGCACTGCAGGATATATGTGTACTCTTAAAGAAACTGAAGTGAGTTGGTTGGGTTTATCAACTGCAAAAAATTGTAGCTCTCTCCACTACCGAGATAGAATATATTGCAGTTACAAAAGCCTATAAAGAGATGATTTGGCTTCAAGTTTTCTTGGAAGAATTGAGAAAGAAACAAGAAGACAATGTTCTTTATTATGATAGTCAAAGTGCAATCCATTTAGCAAAGAATTCGTCTTTCCATGTCAAAACGAAGTATATTCAAACGAAGTATCATTTCATTCGGTCTCTTTTAACAAACAAAGCTCAACGCTTGAGAAGATTTGTAAAAATGAAAACCCTATAGATATGCTAACAAGGACAGTGATAATTGACAAACTAGAGCTATATTCACTTTAGTTGGCCTGCAAGCGTAGAATAGAAGAGATGAGCTATTGAATTAATCTTGTGAAGACATGATTGAAGTAAGTCTTCAAGTGGAAAATGATTTAATTCCTAGAAAGGAGGGATTCCTAAAATTAAGGAATGAATTCCTAAAATCAAGGAATTATAGATTCCGAAAATCAAGTAATTTAGTGTATTTAATTCCTAAAATCAAAGATTTTAATGCATTAAGATATGAGTAATGCTAAGCTTCCTAAAAATTTTACCCAAATTCATACCTAAATGATGTAGCATATGAGTTATCGAGATCATATAAATAATGAGATAATATGATAATTAATAAAATTTTGATAATTCACATGTCACATCATCTGAGCATAGATTTGATCAAAATTTTTTGAAAGCTTGGCATTACTCTTAAGATATAGATCCCAAAATAGAGAAATTTGACTATTCTCCGTTTTGGCAGTGGAGAGATTTGAAGGTCCATATAAGACAGTTGATGCATGATTAAAAAGAAAAATTAATCAATGATAATTAATGAAGGGAAGTTTAGAGGTGTCTATGTAAAAGTCTCTTCTCTCATTATTTTATGTATCTCAAAAGTTAAAAGAAAAAGAGTGGTGTAACTCTTTGAGTAAAAATAAGATTCTCTTGAATGTTAGAAAATTGTTATTCTTTTGGATATAATCGGGAGTTGCATTGTGAGGATTTGAGTATTTGTAAACACTTATTGTTATTTTTTTCTTCTCATAGTGAAGATCTACAGCAACTCCGTAGATATAGCTTACTTTGGGTGAACCACATAAATTTTTTATATTGTTTTATCTATTTATTTTGTTATTATTTTCGAATTGTTTTATTATTTCATTAATCTGATGTTCTGGAAGGTTTAACCATTTAATTTAAGAAATTTTTTAGGATAATTAATCCTAAAATATTTGACATTTATTACTCCAAGCTCTAAATATTTCTACCCTATTTTTCGATAGGACAACCTTTTAGTAATAATAAACATAAACATAATATATATAGTAAAATTTAGGTTTAAATACATAATCTTTTCTGCACCTTTCAAAAAGTGTTGGATTTGTAGAGATTTACTGTCTTATACTCTTATTCACAAAAGTCCGCGACTCTTGACTAATATTTTTCAGCTTTCACTCGGGAAAAGACACCGATCGCCCTACTTTAGTATAAGTGGTTATGGTTAATTAATGGTTAAAATAAATTATAGAAATTGAATTAAAAATAAAATTATGCATAAAAATTAAAAATTCAATCAAAGACTTTCAGAAAAGATAAAAATAAGTGGAATTCTTAATTTTGATAGAAATAATTTGCATAAATAATAAGAATATAACAATTTTGGCAAGCTCTACCGGCCATGGCCATCAGAGATTGATGAGTTAGTAGCTAGTGTGGAGGAGATTTTGATCTGCTCAACATTGGTGGACGGCCATCTCAATTTTTACAAATTTAATGTCAATTTCTTACTCCTGTATTTTTAATTACTCCATTCTCTTTCACTCTAAAACCAACAACAATGTCAAGCAAACTACAAGTATTGAAAGTAATTTTAAAGATCTTTCTCAGATTATAAATAATAGTTTAAATAAAAGATTTATCAATACTTAACAAATTTAGTTGTTACAAACGCGATCCGAATAATAACTTTATAGTTATATGAATACAAAACGAGGAGGCAGTAAACATACACAACCTAAATAAAAGTGAGTGTACAACAATAATATCCAAATTCAATAATGGCTGTTAGGTTAGAGGCGTTAATGAATAAGACGATAAATCTGTGGGATATTTTTCAACATTTAATGTTAGTAAGGTTAGGGAGAGATTTTTGTATTTTAACGTATAATTTATGAACTTGATCGATCAAAAGGATAAATCATAAATGGGAGACGTGTCAGGATAAACACCACAAAAAATTTCCGAAGGAGAAGATAAATAAATTATATTGTAGACGGTCAGACAAGAAAAGGAGAAAGTTATTCTTTCTCGTGCGCGAAAGCAATATATTTTAACCGAGAGTCTGAGGAACCTTTCTAGATCTGTCGTGCTTTTCAAAGTGATCCTGTCGAGTTCTGGTCGTCCTTGGCAACTAGCATTTTCACTCTGGTTTTCTCACAGGATCACAAATCCGTGGGTGGGGTTGTCCGGTTTAAGAAACTTCCTTCTTTTTGTTTACTGTCATGCCTTGGAGCGCTATCCACACTACCGTTGATATTCATTCATTAGGAATGATTGACATGTGTTGCTACAAATTACAACTTTGAATGTATATCATATCATGCATCTATCTAAAACTCAAGATTTTAGCACATCACTCAGTAATACTGGTATTGAACATTCTCTATTCACTAACTTCTCCAGAGTTCAATTCCCATAAATACATTAAAATTTATAAATGGATAATTTTTTCTTCTCTTATCATAGAAATAGTTATCATTCATTTATAGAAATAAAAATTCTAAATCGTATAAACAGTATATTTTAATAGTCTTTTAATTTATTTGATATTAATTTAAAAGAAATATATATATATATCACTTCAAATCGCTTCTTCGGTTCCTGCAATGAATTTTATATTTACAAACATAGTGCGATATTATGGACTGTTTTTTAATATGATACTATGAGGGTCAAAAAGGCAACACTGTTCTTTTCCACTACGGTCTTGGGACAGGAAATATGTTGTAGACTAAAAATCTTCCTTCAGAACCACGACGAAAAAGGACACAGAGCCTTTAAAATTAATGATGCATGATTTCTTAAAAAGTTAACATGTTTTGTTTTTAGATGGCTTTATTGTCACGAAAACATTTATAACTTTTCTTATAAAGGTTCCCATTCAATTATTGAGTGTGTGTGTATGTATATACATATATATATATATATATATTTCATTTGAATGTTGGAGATTGATCTTTCCGACTCACATGTCTGAATTGGAATATTCCAAGGAAGTATTAAAGTTGCATGATTAATTATGTCTAACATTATTACCTCTAGCTAATAGCATCTTGTTATTTAGTTCCCCTTTTTAATCAATATGATATTTTAAATATGTGAGAGGGGCAAACGAAAAAGAACTCAACAATAAAGTGAAAAAAGTAAGAAAAAAAGAAAAAAAAAATCATAAAATAATAAAACTTTATTAATCCATGATTATAATATATTTGAACCTTTGTAGGTTTCCCTCAAAGTATAATTATTCTGGATTCAAACCCAGGTTTTCATTTGGATTTGATAGATTTTATTTTTTTATTTTTTTAAAATTAATTTTCATGAATAATTTTAATTTCACGATGAAGGTCTTTCATATTTTTTAATTAATTAAATAATCAATTATTGTTTTTTTAAATTTCATTTTAATGAATTTATATTTAATTAATTAGTTTTTTAAAAAAATCAAAAATACCATTTCCACCCAAACCTTTTATCTTCTTTAACTATTAGTTGATTAACAGTTTGAATTTTTTTGAATAGTTTTCATAATTTCAAGGATGAAATAAACTGTTTTCACAAAAACATTAAAAATCTAATAATTTCGATACCTCATAAGTTAAAATAAAGTTTTTCCTTTTAAATATAGAAAACTAATTAATTAATAAAAAATGCATTAAAGTAAAAACCAAAATTATAAAAAATAATAATAATAATAAGCATCGGGAGCCTTTCATAGTTTTTATTTACTTATTTTACAATTTATTAATTTGCATTTACTTAAAACTTCAAAAAATGATAATATTTTATAATATATGAAGTGTATTTATAAACTACAATATTTGAAAAGGAAAAAAAAAATGAACAGGATGCATACGAAGAAAAGGATGCCCATAACATTTTTTTGGGTGCAAATATAGTAAGTCATTATCAGAACCCCGTTGGGCCACAATCCAACGAAATCAAAAGCGCTAAAGTGAGTATAAACTCTTTCTGACTTCGATGCAAAAGCGTAAACAGTAAACCTTGTTTTTTTCTCCATCATCAACGATAATCAATATATTTTGCCAGCACTATGATTACATTCTTAAATTCATGATCATTTTTTCAAAGTCAAAAATGATCGCCATCCGTTGACCATTTTGTTCTCAGTATCATAACTCTTTCTATGTCTATATACATTACCCTGAAAACATATTCGAGAACAAGCAACATGACTTTAGCTCCACTTCTAGAAGTAATGCCATGCTTTGAAGTTTTTATAATATATAATGCTTTGAATAGCTATGAAGATTAATTCTTTTCTTTTTTTCTTTCTCTCTCTCTCCTAAAGTTACATTCTATCTCGTCATGTATATATAATTTTTTAAATAAATACTATTATTTGGTTTAAATCTTCATAGTAAATATACATCCCAAAAAATATTGTATAAGATTTGATATTTTTTGTTTACGTAAGTATAGAATTTGATACTATCTATATATAATCGAGGAATAACATAAAAGCAGTGACTTTATTGTCATTCAAAAATTTACTCTCTGTACCCATTTACTCATTATACTCAATATTAAAATTTAAAATTTATTTATTTTTTCTTTATCCACCCTTTAAAATATCCAAAATAATCCTAAACTAATTTATATATGTGAGTTATTAAATTTACATTTATAAATGCATTTTTCCTTCCGCTTTCTTTCTTTTTTTATTTTTTTCTTTCGTTCTTCTCATATCCATCATGTTCTATTATAGTTTCTTTTCTTTTTTTTGTTTGGTTCAATCTTCGCTTTCATTATTTTTCTTTATTTCTCATCAATGGCTTCAAAATATGTTAGCAAATATATATATAGTTCTACACACATAATTACATATATACATAAAAAAATATTTTGTGCAAGAATGACCCATAAGACCTAGATCTATTTTTTTTTTTCTTTTTAACAGATCAAATGTGTTTATTTATGTATGATCAAGATGTTTGTTTCTTCCAAAAATCCAATTTATCTAACTCAATATAAAACACAAAACAACGTAAGAAAAAATAAAGAAAAAACACATACAAATTTACCATTCAAATTTATTTAAGTCACATATATTTCATTTTAATTAATACGTCATGAATCTAGATTTATAGGCAAATAATTATCTATAAAGATTCGTTAGACAACAAGATAAGCTACTTTATGAATAACAAAATTTATAAAACTAAAAAGAAATATTATTTTTATTTCTATATATTACCATGTCTTTATAGGTAATTTTAAATATGAATATTTTTAGAATTAAATAATTATTTAAGAATTAGCGTGGGAAGTATTTTCTTTGGTGGCAATAGCCTCACCCATATAAAAGTGATATCAACAAATCATTTTTATAATATTCCAACTATATTATAATGTTCCAACCAGCATGTGTCGTGGTTCTACACCCTATGTGCATCCCTCCACTTGTAAATTTGGGTTTCCCCACACATTTGTGTGAGTTATTCTTCTATCCATGTGTGGATTATTCCCTCTCGTATGGAAGCTGCTTTCTGAATCGCACTCCAAAATCATATCTTATCCAGTCTTGGTTAATCCCTAAGCTTGCACTATCCAAAAAAAAAAAAAAACACATTATAATGTAATAAGTTTTTGATTGACAATTAATAATAAAAGGTAAAATGGTGCAGAGAGGGGTCAACTAAGTGGTAAAGGCTTAACCTTTCCCATGACTAGTCATGGGATCAAAGCTGCCCACCTTACCTTTATTAACAAAATGGTGGGATTTTCTCTCATATATATGGATTGTCTCCTATTCAGGTATAGATGGCTCTCAATCGTATAAGAGTTATTTATTCGAATCGTACTATCAATGTCCTACCAGTGTGATTCTAATTGTCTTCTAGACAAGTCACAGTAACTTTGAAAAAAAAAAAAACAAAAAGGTAAAACGATGTCAATGATGATAAATTTATAAAATTTAAAAAGGTACTGGTTCACTTTTTCACTTGATGGAAATTGGAAAACACTAAACGAGCTTTTCTACATTTCTTCGAAAATTATCCTATGACAGTTTAAACTTTACACAATGTTGTTTAATTAGAAATGTCAGAGGCACTGCTAAGAGTGGTCCCTGGTTCAAGACACCATAGCTACATTTGTGGCTGCACCTTTCTCCACCTGTGTGTGTGGGTCTTCTTTCACTCTTGTGTAAGCCGTTTTCCTATGTACATGTTAGTTGTCCTCTCTTGTATGGGAGCCATTTTTCTAGTCACGCCACCAGTGTCTGATTTAGTTCAATTACTATTATTCTTTGGGTCAGTCTCAGTAATATACATAATAAAAAAAAACAAAAAACAACAAATAAAAATTAATAAATGTCACATTGAACAAATTTCAATTTTTTTATCTGTTAAATAACATATATTATATCCATTTCATAATAACAAAAGATATATAATTTACATATAAACATGTTACTCATAGAAAGTTATAAATAGTTTAAAGTTTTAATATGTTGTACTATTTAAAGTTTATATCTTGTAATTTATTTATATTTATAAAATACTATAGATATTTGAATAAATTAAATACATTAAAAAACACTATAAATGTCTTGTTACCAACTTTTAGAAGCATGATAAAATAACATCTAAATTTCAATTTTTAAATACTATTCAATCTCACTAAGTTTAGACTTATTTTAATAACTTCTTAAAAAAAAACAAAACAAAAACAACCATTGTTTCAGTCTCTCTACTTCACACGTGTGAGTAATCACCATATAAATTAGATGGTGCCTATAATTTTACATAAGTTGACCTTAAATGCAATGCAAGGATGGCGACAATTATTTGCAAAAATGAGGCAGGCACATACTGAAAGATCAAGGAAATTGTCTACGCCTCGCCTATGTTTAATAATAATAATAAACAAAAAAATAAATTCGAAATCGGCTTTGTTAAATTTCAAGAGCCTATATAAATAGATAAAACCATTCCAATAATTAACAAGGAGTAGAATTAATGGCAGGATTGTTTGACAAACAAGCCAAATATTTCATGGATGCAAGGCCCACGTAGCCGAGTGAATGGTATTCAATGCTAGCTTCTCGCACCACTCACCACTTCTCTGCCTCGGATGTTGGCGCTGGCAATGGTCAAGCTGCCATTGGTGTAAGTCTTCTCCCTTTGAAGCCATAATTTGTCTTCTAATCTTTCTTCTTTCATTTTTGCATACTATTTCTTGCTTTTAACCTCTACAGTTTTTGAACCTTTAACTTCTCGTTAATATATAGTACTTGTTAAATTAATAAAGTTGATAAATCCAATATTTTCTAATCCAAAACTCTTTATCAGAATATCTATATTTCAATGATTAATCCAAATGTTAATGATTAATTGGATGGTTTTGCTTATATATATATATATATATATATGAACTAGCAAAACAAAAATCTTTATTGGAATATCTATGTTTTGAATTTAATCCAATTAATCATTAAAATTTTTCTAGATTCATGAAATTCCCAATTTGAAAGATATCAATATTTTGTATATGTAGAGAGCTTAATTTGGGACAGATGAAGTTTAACAGAAAATATATTCGAAATACGCTATAAAAATGAAAGGAGGAGCAACGGAAACAAGGGAAAAAAAAAAAGAGTATATATTAGAGGTTTTAATTAGCTGAAAAGTTGTTTTTTATAATTCACATACTTGTAAGTCGTAAATTTTTATATGAACTTGGAAGCTGAATATATGAATTGCACCAGAAGTTTCAAAGATTTTTATGCTACAACATTGTGTTATACAGTATATGGAATTGAAATAACTCGAATTTTAAGATTATTATTTTGTTTGACATGGTCAAGGCCTTTTTTTTTTGTCCGATTGATGAAAGCCCAAAGCAACTGGGCTCCAAATTGATGGATGGTTTAGAGTAACACTGTTTAGTCCTAAAATAAAACTACAGCAAGTTTTACTGTTTTTGTATGATAATCCTGCAATAGTTATTTTAAGAAATTATATTTAATCTTTTTTTTTTAGGACTGAAACTGATCCACAAAACTATCGAAACCACCTAAGATAGAGACACCAATAACACGATCCGAGGTGCTACTCCCATACGGGAGGAATCCGTCCACACAAAAATAGGAGAATGCCTCACACGAAAGTGAAGTGGCAATCCACACATATAGGTGGGGGAGCTTGTTTGTTTTCGGCTTTAGGTGTAGAACAATGCCAAAGGCATGAGGCAGTTGGCTCTTAAACTAACGATGCTAGCTGTCAACTACTTCCTCAATTTCTTTTGTTGGTTATGCATTTTGACATTTCTATACTAAGTCCTTATTTTTAAATAAATAAATAAATAAATTATTACAATTTAAAGTTTGTAAAAATATATATATATATATATAACTTAAACTTACAATTTTATTGATATGAAGATAACAACATCTTCAATATAATTATCTGTTTGATTAAATTTCTTATCATATAAGATAAATTAAATAATGAGACATAAAACTCTCTCAAATGCAATTATCTAACTTAAATATAGAGTTGATGTGGCGAATTTTTTTTTTTTTTAGAAAATATAGAGACAAGTTTCTGAATTAAAAAACTCTCATATAAATATTTACTACGATTTCTCACATTTTTCAATCAATTAAAGTAAAAGAAAAGGGAGTTAGATATATATTTTATAGCAACCGGTCAAAAGTTGATGTATATTTTATTTTAAATAATCGCATTGAAGATGAAAATATGCATTTTCATATATAAATATATATTTGTCAAAAAAAATCTACATTTTAAAAATTATTGATGTGTTACTAATCGAAACTAAAAAATATATAATAGTTCCAGTGCTCGATGAGCTACAACTCAAACTCCTTATTTGCCCTTCGTTTTGGTCTCGAAGTGTCCCATTTAATATATTGATGACCTTATAGCCTTTCTTATATACATGTCTTTAGGCTATAATCCAACTAAATCCATCAGACATGGAAATAATGGAAGTAATTAGCCAAATCCAACAGCACATAAGAGAGGTCCAACTCTTTTTGACTTCAATAAAAAGTTAAACCATGTTTTTCCCTTCCATCATTATCAATAATCAAAATTCAAAACTGCTTGCCAGCACTATAATTGCATGCTTAAATACGTAATCATCGTTGATTTTTCACAAGTCAAAACGAATCCCATCCATCAATGTTTTGTTCTCATTATTATTATTTTTTCTATGTCTATATACATTGCCCAGAGATATTTTCGAGAACAATAAATATGAATCTGATCCTATTTCTGGAAGTCTTGCATAAGCTTTGAATTGCTATGAAGAATATTCATTTTCTTAAAATATCTTTTTCTCTTTCCAAAGGTTTTAATCTAAATCTCATTATGATCATACAACCATAAACACCCATTGATAAAAATAAAGAAATAGATTTTACTTTACAAACTCTTTAATTTACCAAAAATAACCCTACATGTATTCTAATTCATAATACTAGTATTTTTTTTCATCATACATCTACTCATAACTAAAATGGTTAATACACTATCTTTTCATATTTAGAATAGGTATTTGACCCACTATGTATTAACTGTAAAGGTTATATTGGATCCCGGATAAATATCTAATTATTTATGTTACATTATCTATAGAGCCATCCGAAAAGGTTGTTACCACACTCATGTTTTAACCAAAAAAATTATTTTATATTTTTTTTGACAAAACAAAAAATTTTATTCCTAAAATAAACATAGATTCAATTACTTAAAAGTACATAATTATATAATTAACAAACTAAATATTTTTTTCAAAATCTATTTTATAAACACTAATAATTTATTCAAAATAAAAATTAATATCACAATAAATGAATTTAATTTTCACTTGTAATCAATGAATGAATAAAAATTGATAAGACGAATTTTAAACACATATAAATACTTTTGTTCTAATTTTAAACTATTGTTTTCTTATTGAACAAAAATCAAATCTGCAAAAATGAAAAGTAGTAAATTTTTGTTTTTGGTTTAGAAAAGTATAGTGTTATAATTTAGGTAATATATGATTCTTAGATTGAAAAAAAACAAAAATCAATTTCAATTTGAACTTTATTTCATAAGTTGCTTTTGTTATATTTCATAACAAAGCTTTCTTTGGAGAGTTTCCTCAAACACTTTCTTGACATCCATTACAAAAACAATTCTTATTATGTTTAAAAATGTTTAAACATAAAAATAATATTTAAAGTTTTTTTGTTCTTTTTTTAATGCTAGGATTGCTTTCTTTAAGTTGCCAACATGCAAGGATAGTTTTGGTATTTTGATGGGTGTAGAAAGCAAAAGGAATATTTTTTAATTTTTTGAAATAGGTGAAAAAAGTTACTAGGCAAGACAAAAACTTTTTCGGGTGGCAATAGCGCCACCCTATCTTTTAATGTTTTTTTAAGGGAAAAAAGGTGGATCTATTGCCACCCAAATTAATTCTCTCCGCATCCATTTACATTTTACAACCATAACAATAAATTTGAAAGTTAATATTGTACTTTTTGGTACGCCCTTTAAAGTGTCAAATTAACCTTTAATAGTAAGGATGACTTAAATTAAATTAATTATTTATAAACCTATTTTATACTTCAAACAAACTCAACTCTTGTTTGACGAGAACTGAAATATTAGTGAAAGGGATGAAACTCGTTGAATTCAATTACGAAACTATTACATAAAATAGTTATAATTGAATTATCAACTCATAACATAAAATACAAAAAATGGTTTGAATACAAGCCCCAGTCTACAATTTCTTTTTAACCCTGGAATTTTCATTATAAATAAACCAAAATTACAAAACAACTTCATATCAGCCAACAACAAAGCCTCCAAACAAGAGGAAAGCCTTTCATCCAGACATATGAAAATCTTAACTAAAAGCCAACTCGGCAATAGCATGAGCAACTGAATTTTAGCAGTCACAGGAAGGAAAGAATCTCCCTTTAAAATCAGAACCAGAAAGAACGCAAGAGAAGTATCCTTTTACGATACAACTTAAGATTTGTAACTCTGAAGGTAGGTTTTGGTGTGAGGCAGTAAAAGAGAAGTATCCACAGGGTAAGTATCCTCAAGTTCATGAGGTAGCCAGAGGAATTGATTAGATGGAGTAAGCAAAAGCGTTCAACACCGATGGACTTCAGGAAAGACAACCGTAAATGGCAAAGATTTATGGTGATAAAAAAATTATTATTTATAAAATTATTTCATCGTATTATAATGTAATTATTGGTTTTTTAAATATTTTATTCAAATTTATGTATAAATGATGTGACACGTGAGTTATCAAGATCCTATTAATTATCACATCATTTCATGATTTACAAAATATTGACAACTTACATACCATATCATTTGGGTATAATTTTGAATAAAATATTTGAAAAATCTAGCATTACTCTTTATTATATTCATATAAGGGCAAGTTGATAATTTTATCCTAGAAATAAATTGAAGCAATAAAAACCTTTATATATATATATATATATATCATTTTGGAGGATATAAGGAGATCTAGAGATAAATATCCATGGATGGAGATTATGATTTTCATTAAATGAGATTGGTAGAGGTTTCTTTTAGTAGAGATCCTAATATCTTCTATTGAAAGAATCCTATGATCTCCTTCATGAATATTAGATCGATCTCATCGGAGGCAATCATTTATCTCCATCTATATATATATTTTAAAAATATTTCATTATTTTAATAAATTATTAAAAACAAAAGTATTAGAATGCTTTATAAAATAGGATGTTGAGGAGTAATTTGGACATTTCAAACTCTTGGACTAGCTAATAGTTAATTCTAACACTTTTTATTAAGTTAAGCTATTGGTATACTATTTCATGAAATTATGATCGATTTGCAATATGACTAAACGTCAAACCTATTCCATTAGAATTTGTCTTTTTTTTTTTTTTATTTAATAAAAGATGGATGGTGGAAATTTTTTATTATTATTCATATTATTTTTAGATTAAAATATTAAGAGAAAGGGAGAAATAATACAAATGCCTTCAACGTTAGGTGTTAATGATCAATTATCATGATAAACGGCTAACAATTAAGGAAACCATCATAAGTTTTTAAATAAATTGATTCATTACGTATTTGAACAGAACTGAGACAGTTGGGTGTAAATTACTCTAATTTTTATGTGAGAAGTTTGGCAGTCAAAGCAGTGTCCATGGAAGAATGGGTCGGTCTAACCTATTAATTCGGATAAAATTATTTGATAAAATTATGTAATACTAATCTTTAAAGAGTTTTACTATCTTATCCAAACTAATTACTGATTGGATAAAATAATTAAACTCGTATTTAAATTAATGGTAATTAGTGAAAAATCTCAGCACTAATCTTTCCATCAGTCTAGAGTTGTTATTAATTTTATCCAACCCAACAAGGCAGGTAAATCTAGAGAGAGATTTCGATGAAATGAGATGGCTTGTGACGTGGGCAATGGTTTAAGAAAGCCGTCGATCCCTCTGTTTTGATAAAATCCTGTGGGTTTTGCTTCCAAAAAGCAAAACAAAACCATGGGCAGTTTTGTGTTTGTACAAACTAAAACCTGCAAAACCAAAACCAGCTGCTACCTTCGGTGTATATACTCTGTCCTCACTTTCTCCACCCTCTCACGCCATCTCTTTCTTTTCATACCAACCCCTCTTACCCTCCCCTCTCTCTCTCTCTCTCTCAACATTTTTCTGCAACTCTTTTGGCCTCCAAATCTTCCAAAGTCACCCGCTTTTGCTGTTGAAGAACAACGTACTTCAGGGGGTGGTCACAATTCTTTTCCAATCCTCCAGAAGTTGGTGCTTTGGGCTATTGTCTTTGCTGAGTTTGGTTCTGATTACTATTTCCGCTGACGGGTATGTTATGTTTTTATCTTTGGTTCCTGTTTAGAATTGATTTGATTGCTTTGGAGTCTATACAAAGTGTTCAAACTGTAGTTGTTTTGTGTTTTTTTTTTTTTTGAAATTGTATAGAATAGTAGCCTATGACATGTATGTCTCAACTGGGTGTTTAAAATCTTGTAAAACAGTTGTAGTTTGATGGAACCAAATGGTTTACATGGTGGGTTGTTGTTTTCTGATATTGGTTCAGGAATGCTGGGACTAGAAATGCCACTGCATCCACAACCCCAACAACAAAACCCTCAAAATGCTCACAATCCTCAAAACCAACAAAACCCTCTTCACTTGAATCATCACCCCCAAATGGTTGCATATCCCCAACATCATGAAACTGACCACCACCACCACCAACAAACACAATCCCACCAATCTGTGAAACAACAACAACCTGGGTACCTTTTTGCCTCCAAAACAAAGCAACAACAGCAGTCTCCACAGAGTGATGAGGATGAGCTTGCTTTTGCCCCTGATGACAGCACTGGAGATGGGAAGAGGAAAATGTCTCCGTGGCAGAGGATGAAGTGGACTGATAGCATGGTTAGGCTTCTTATAATGGCTGTGTTTTACATTGGTGATGAGGCTGGATCTGAAGGGAATGATAAGAAAAAGGTTGGGGCTTTATTGCAGAAGAAGGGGAAGTGGAAATCGGTTTCGAGGGCCATGATGGAAAAGGGGTTTTATGTATCTCCACAGCAATGTGAGGACAAATTCAATGACTTGAATAAGAGGTACAAAAGGGTTAATGAAATTCTTGGTAAGGGGACTGCTTGCCGTGTTGTGGAGAATCAGAGTTTGCTTGATACAATGGATTTGTCACCCAAAATGAAGGAGGAGGTGAAGAAGTTGCTCAATTCTAAGCATTTGTTTTTCAGGGAAATGTGTGCGTACCATAATAGTTGTGGTCATGGTAATGGTGGTGGTGGTAATGGCGGTGCTACTGGTGCGAATCACTCACCAGAAGTTGCAACTGAGCTGTCTCAGGTTCAGCACCAACAAGCACCACAACAACGGTGCTCACATTCTTCGGAGAATGTCCAAACTGCAGTTCATTCGAGCAGAAACGAAACAGAAAGATCGAAAATTGTAAGAGTGGCTAGTGAGGAGGAGGATGATGTAGAGGAGGATGATTCTGATGATGAGGATGATGATTATGATGATGATGATGCAATAGAAGGAAACTCAAGGGGACAAAATGGGCATGGACATGACGATGAAGATGACAACAATGAAGAAAGACCACATAAAAGGCCAAGGAAGGGCATTTTCACCACGTCCTTGTCGCCAATGGTGCAGCAATTGAATAGTGAAGTATCGGGTGTGATTCAAGACGGGGCAAAGAGTGGTTGGGAGAAGAAGCAGTGGATGAAGACGAAGTTACTTCAATTGGAAGAGCAGCAAGTGAACTACCAGTACCAAGCTTTTGAACTGGAGAAACAAAGGTTGAAGTGGGTGAAGTTTAGCTCCAAGAAGGAAAGGGAAATGGAGAGAGCCAAGCTGGAAAATGAGCGAAAGCGACTGGATAATGAAAGAATGGTGCTTATTCTTAAGCAGAAGGAGCTTGAGTTGATTGATCTTCATCACCATCATCAACAGCAGCATTCATCAAACAAGAGGAGTGACCCATCTTCCATAACCGGATAAAAATGTAAAATAGGATCAGACATGTATAACTAACTATATATTAGTTTGTGATAAATGAAAAATTTGTTTTATCTTTTTATTTTCTCAAATTTTGGTGATGAACTATGGAACTGGAATATGAGTCCATTATGTTTCCGTTTGTCCCCGACATAAACTTATTTAGTACTTGAATCGAAGGCCCTGCTAGAAGATAACCAAAGCCAATTTCTTCAGACATAAATCAAGCCAGTTTCAACCCACACGTGTACCTTAGTTGACTAATTGTTTGCTGCTGATGCAAAATTTGATTTGCTCTCAAATCTGTCTGTTAACATCAACGGCAATCTTGACACGTAAATATTTGCCTAAACAATCTCCTGTTGCTCACAAATCTATTCCTTTCAACACTCCTGTCTGCTTCCCCCAGAATAGAACGATTTGCTTTGGTCATGCAGATAATAGGGGCGTTATGTGTCTGAATCCAAAATTGTAACATGATTGATATTTGCATGTTTGCAACATGAATATCATCACCAAGGCCTTCTGGTTCTTCAGGTGTCAGTAGATAATGTCGAAACTCTATGGGTCTCTCGTGACTCAGATTGCAATCCTTTTGATTTTCTTTTATTACTGACACCTCGTCAAGTTAGAGTTCTTCTCAAACCAATTTAGATAGGACTCTTGAGTTGCAGTTTAGTTAATTGCTCTCAATACGTCGGATTAATTCTTTTGATTTTTGAAATGAAATACAAATATATACATACATATATATATGTATATATATATTCTTGCATGGCTTTGATCTTGACGTCTTGTGTACTTTACTATATTTTCCGGATAATAGTTTTGAAAGCGCATTAGTTAGTTTGCATATTTTAGCAAATACTTTGCCCACAGAGTTAAGGCGTTACCTTCATTTGATTCTAAGTACTTAAATAAAATACAAATATATTTCCTCAAATGACTTCGATTTTGACGTTTTGTGTAGAGCCTCGGATTCTTGGAATAACAGTTTTGGAAACGTATAAATTAATTATTTTGCCCACAAAGCTGAGGGCTACTTGTTTACAATCCATTTGATGTTTAAAATATCTTCTCAAATGGCTTGGATTTTGACTTTTTGTGCAGTTCGCCGGATTCTTAGAATAGCAGTTTTGAATGCGTATATAGTTAATTTACATATTAGCAAATATTTTGGAAAATTTGGTTTGGTTTACAATGAAATTCCAAGGTTAAAAAGAAATTGTAGATTTGGGTCTTGTAATTCAAACATTTTTTCTATTTTATTTTACGAGTTGGTAATTCAAGCATAACTATTTTATCAGTCTATGTAATAGTTTCTTGGTTGAATTCAACAAGCCACATCTCTTTCACTCTTTAATCAATCTTTCAGTTTTCATCAGATAATAATTGTGTTTGTTTGAAGCTTAAAATGGGTTTATAAACGAATGATTTAATTATAAGTCATTAATAATATTAAAGGTTAATTTTGACATTTTAAAGTGTATGAAAAATACTATATTCACTTTCAAATGTATTAGTAATGGATGTGGAAAATAAAGGAAAAACTTCATTTTAGTCCTTAAGATTTAGGAAAATATTAAGTTTTTAAAGTTTTTTTTAAAACAGTTCTTTTCATCCTTAATTTTTTTTAAGGCTCTTTAAAAAAGTTCAAACCATTAGTCAACTAACGGTCAATGGTGATTTTAGGTCATTTTTAACAACTTAAATTTGTAGATATTTTAGATAATTTAACTTATAAATTCATTATTTGATTAAGATAATCCGATAATTTACATGAAACTAACAATCATCAAGGGTAAAATATTTTTTACGTATTTTTTTTAATATTGACTTTATGTTGATTGACAATTTTAGACTTTTTTGAAGAGTTTTGAAAAGTTAGGGATAAAAAAATTATTTTCAAAAAAACTTTAAAAATCTAATATTTTTTTAAATCTCAAGAACTAAAATAATTTTTTTCCAAAAATAAATGGGTCGGTGGCAACGGGGATACTCTTTTTAAATGAAACACAAATGTACACCTTGAATGGCTTCACGAAGGCCCGGTTTTTGGAATATTGGTTTTTAAAGCGATTTAGTGAATTTACATAATAGTAAATACTTTATCCATGAGGTGACATTTTCCAATAAATAAAGGTGCTAAAACTACTTATTTCAATTTTTTTGTAACATTTTCCAAACTCGCTATTTTTTCTGGCGTCTAAGGAAAAAAGAAAAATCCCTTCCTCAAATGGCTATTTTTTTGGTCATTCGCGTAGTTTCTCAGATTTTTGGAATAATAGTTGTGAAAGTGTATATGTTAATTCGCATAGCAGATCTACGCACAGGGCTAAAACCTTAGTTTCAATTTCTTTCAAATGAGTTCCAATTTTACCGCGGGATACGCCTTATTGGTGAGTTACTTCTTTGATATCCATGGCAGACAAATCTGTGTGTTGGAAACCAAACTACATTGACGATCGAAAACAAGATGATTGAATCCGAAAACAATACATGCAGGACTGAAAACCAAATTCAATACATTCACTAATTGATATCCAGGGCAGAAAAATATGTGTCTTAAAAACCAAACTACATTCACATTCACAACCGAAAAGAAAATAATTAAATCAGAAAACAATTGTGACAAGGCACGCCTGGTGGGACTCGAACCCACAATCGTCTGATTAGAAGTCAGACGCCTTATCCATTAGGCCACAGGCGCTTCCGGACGCCTCAATGATAAAATATAACATTTTTGACAAGACGTATCCAAAGGACTACTCTTAACAGTGCTTCGACTACCGGTTAAGCGGCTTCAGATTATGTCAGCGACATCTTCGCATCCGTAGTCGGCGTCAAATTAACAGAGTAATTTGTACATTTTAAAGAACCATCCCCACTATATTAAATCATGTTATAAGTAATGTAAAAGAAGCCAAGGGATCTTTGGCTCCTAGGGGCTTAAAAATGTCCTATTCAACGGCCCGCATAAATGTCAGTTAGTTTGTAAGAAAATAAATAATAATTAGCATAAAACTTTGCATTGTTTACATTGCTTTTAGATGGGTTTGGCATTTTTTAATGGTGACTAACCAACAAAATAGTAACGGCTCCATGGTAGTTAAAACTTCTAATCATAGAATAAGATCCCTTCAAATTATTATGAGAAAGCCAAGCATTTGTCAATCAATAAAATGATTTGCAAAGGTAATTTAACTTATAAGACTGTCAAGCCATGTGTTTGTTTTTGGTATAATACCAACAAAATCACTTATCAAATCATTATATGGTAAGATGTGAATCACTTCCAACACTCTGAAACCAAATTGGGAATCATGGCTCATCTTCCATGACATTCCTTTTTGACGAACTTTAATAATTACCAGTTTGCTAATACATTTCCATCAAAAGCTGGACTCCCAAAACCTGGAGATATACCTCACAGGAGCCAGCAACGTAGTCCACCGCTTTCTAAACCTTACGAGAAAAAATGTCACAAACGAGACAAAATGTTTGTTTTAATCTTCAAGCTCGATAATCTTAACCACGGAGGCATCCCCAACCTTCTGGCAAACAACAACTCGATCATGTGACTTAATAACTCCTGAAGCCTTTCCATGATCAAGAGCAACCTTTAAAACGGACTCATTTGTTGCACTTGTAGACTCGGCCTGCGAGGATCATAAAGAGGATATTAGATGTAAAGGAAAACAGAAAGTAGAGCATTTATCCCTCACTACTCCCAAGTGAAAAAAAAAAAAAAAAATGAAAAAAGAGGAATAAATCGCATAAAGAGGAACACTTTGCCAAAATAGCAACAGGGTGTCTTGTTTTTGAGTAAAGAGATCAATAGCTCAGAGAAGGATATGCCTAAACAAATATATCCGTTCTTCCCACGGTCAATATTAGTCTTTGTGATCAAGGTTATATCCACATAGGCTGGCAATAGGTTGCAAGGGGTCACAACTTGTCAAAGACGGTCAAAGTACAAAATTCTGAACTGGGAGACCAGGACACTGTATTTAACATAGAATTGTAATCCCCTTTGGGTACATCAACACTTGCAACTACATTTACACATCCCTCTTGGCCCCATAAGCGGCCAAGGGAATTGCTAAAACCAAAAGTTAACTACTTCACCGGTGATGATCAAGCCAGATGGACTATGACCAACCCAAGACATACCACGAATAAACCAAGACAACATATTAATTAATGATACAGTCCACATGTTGGGTAAATATTGTAGCAAGAGTTGTTCCTCCAAAAGCCCCTCAGAAAAGGAGAGGTACATATACACAGATGTGTTTGTGCGGAGGTGGTGTGTAACTACAGCTAGTTTATTATGATCATGATACATTAACTGATCATGAATCATGATACATTAATGAGGATAAATCTTCTTGAATGTATAACCCCCATCCCCTGGAAAAACAAGAGCACTAACGAAGCATAAGTAAAGAAAGAAAACTTACAGGATGTCGAGGATCAGCAAGCATTGGGAAGAGACCCCTAACAATGAGTGACTGCCTAGCCTGAAAATTGAGAAAAAAAGATAACATATTTTCCATTGGCTTGTATACCAATTGACAGATCAGGGACATTCTATAATAGAGCAGAAAACAGATAAACATGATACACTTTTTTAGTAGAAAACAGCTTCCAGAAATAATTTAATAACCTAACATTATTGACGAATGTGTCACCAGACTTCTGGTGATATTAACATGATAACATCATCCAACCAATGAAATTATTGAACATGCATACTCTTGTTTGGTATACATGAGTTCTAAACCTCATCATCTGTAAAGCTGCTGATTCAAATTGTACAATAAACATACGGCTTCCCCACATAAAATGACAGACTATAGAATAAACCAAGTTTCAAATCCAACAAAACAATTGAATTTAATGTGAACTGAATCTCACCGCTTCAGAACTTCTACAAATCTGAAATTATTGGGAGCATCCTATTGGCAACAAGATGGGCATTCAAACAATAATTTGCCTTTCTGAATGTCTAGATGCCGGTTTTAAAAAATAAATTCATCCACTAAACCTCAAATGCATAGGCCTACAAACTAAACCTTAAGCTTAGTTCACCTAAATATTAGTTAATAAAAATCACAAAAATGTATGTTTAACAATACGAAAACTTGAGATAAAACAATGCAGTAATTTGAAGACCTTTTAAAAATATCAATGTTGCTGTTACTCAGAAAGCAGTTAATTCAGTGAGTCAAAGAATTATTCTGAATAGCTGGTGAACAAACATAATTAACCTCACTGCAGTATATCAATAAATTAATCAAGAACATACCTCAAAGGCTCCACTAAAGCTCCATTTTAGTTGGTTTGTTTTAAGGCGAGGAATAACCACTGATAGAACAGGCATTGTTGGCCTATATTTAGCAATCAATCTGCAGTATACAAATGATATTCAGTCTTGTCAACAAGAGCCCAGGTGAAAAGCGTAAAAATTAAAAAATCACCAAGGAACACAGCATGGTGATGAAAACAATATGACATACCTTGCAGCTCTTCCTGATGAAGTGAAGCATATAATAACAGATGCCTTCACCTTAATGGCTGCCCTTACCTAGATAATAAATAAATATTGGCCCATCAGAATGCAGTTTAAAATGTGTTTCAACTCTTAAGAGTCAAAATCACAGAAACTGAGGTGATGACCAAACCATAGAAAGCAAATACTACAAATAGCAAAGAGTGTATACCGCTGAGGAAGCAATAGATTCTAAGTGGGTCATTGGCTCTCCAACATATTTGACAGTCTTCTTGAAATACAGATCTTGATTGAAGACCTTCTCTGCCTACAAAAAGTTTGAAAAATGGTGAAAACAATTTTAATGGAACACTAGAAAAAACCAAAATAGAATTATCATTCCGACAATACTTCAAATTTCTGAGCATATTTTCTACTGGTCATTCCACTGTAAGTCAAACCCAGCACAATTAATCATCCTGAATGTCAAATAGGTTACACAGTTATATGCATAAAGCATCAGAACCAAAATTGATAATTACAATTTCAAAAAAAAAAAAAAAAAAAATTGATAATTAATAAGTTATGTGTCGGTATCTTAATTGACAAACAGAATACACAGGTAAAAATGATGGGCTTTACTATGATGATATAGTGTAAGCATTTAATTTGCTTTGATTTCTTGAACTAAGATAAACGAAATAATTTCCATGCAGAAGAGATGAAGAGAGGTCAGAGGACCACAATTAAAAGATCAATTGTTCTTGGGTATGTCATCATTTACTATAAATATTTTTTAACTATTTGACTTATATTGTTTAATTATTGAAGATACAGCAAAAAAAAAAAAAACAAAAAAATTATCCATTTGTCATTTAAATGGCTTAGGCTTCAATAAATAATAATGGATTAATTTATAAAATATAAAATTTTATTAACTGCAACATCTGATCATCAAATATTCACGAATTGCACTTTCAAGAAACACACAAGCACAACCAAAAAATGTTACTATTTTTTCTAGCCCAATAATGCAAAAAAGGACATGCAAATGAGCAAATCCAAAAACAAACAAGTTTAAATGATGTGTTAGATTATCATGACTATAGAACCATTTACAACAAACTGAACTTTAACTTCCACAATCTAAAGATTGCATTCAGAAAGAAAACAGCTTAATAATAAACAGACATATTATAATGATGAATAATTACCTCAGCACAAATTTTACCAACAATAGAAATAGTTTCAACAGGATACAATCCACGCAAAGTTTCAGCACCAAGAAGAATTGCATCACTTCCTGCATTACAATAAGAAATGGAGTAACAATAAGTTGCCAGTTCTCTGAGTCTACTTGAAAAACACAACCAGAACAAGACTTACTTAAAAAAAAATCAACAACAAAATGAAGTGTACCCAGCAACCTTAATCATCATATATACTACCCCATTATAGGATTTGAACTCACATAATTCTAAAGAGACTCAAAAGCAAAAACAATTAAGAGTTACAGGATACAAACACACCATCCAATACAGCATTTGCAACATCAGTAGCTTCTGCACGGGTTGGCCTCAGGTTGTCAGTCATACTGTCTACAACACGAGTAACAACTGCAGGCTTTCCAGCCATGTTACATTTGTAAAGGGCAGCCTTTTGAAATAAGAACACCTGCAAAGTGCACAGGGAACATTCATCAGCAAGCTCTACAAACACAAGAAATGACTTGCAAATGTTTGTGCACATGACATCTTGTGTGATCCATGTACACTCTTTTAGATGTTTAGCAATTAGAATAATTAATTTTAAATCCTCATTTACTCACAGAAAATTTGAATGGTGTTTCCCAAGCACTACAAGAATTTTTTTTTTTTTAAAGAAAAGGATTTCAGGGAATTTTTATTATACTCACTGTAGATAGAATGACTATATTTACAGTGATTGGAATCTAGTAATAGTTACTCTGCTCTTGTTTAAATGTAAGCGAATCAACTAGTATTTTTAAAATATTAAAGCAATTAAGAATTTGCTGTTAAAAGTTTATGTTATTGACATATTTTACAGTCCAACTTGATATGTAGAGGTTTTACTAATACACTATCAAATAAAATTTATTAAAATGTAACTTATCTAACTAAATTTTTTACTTTATAAATTAAAAGATCAACTCTATATGCTTAGTTTAATATTATAGGAATGGATAAAGTCCAACTCCGTTTATCTTCTTTAGTATCATAGCAATGTTGGAAAGGTCCATTTATTTATCAATATATATGATCAACAATCGCCGATCACCACATATGAGCAATTTCTATTTTTATGAAATGTGTGTAAATGCATACCCATACCCTTACAAAACCAACATATTGGGACTACAAAACTTAACACTAAAAAAATTAAGCTGTCTTCTACTTAAGAAACTGACCTTCTCAGGTGGGAGATCTATACCCAAGTTTCCACGAGAAAGAATAATACCATCAGCTTCTTGAAGGATCTCATCAAAATGAGTCAACCCCTATAGACAAAAGTTTATATGCATTATTATTTCAAACTTCACTGCAACAGAAAATCATAATTCCAAAAAGGTGCAGCATGTCATAAAAAAACAAAATATACGACTCACCTCTACATTCTCAATTTTGGCAAAAATTTGAGTTTGATAGAGGTCACCCAACTTAGAGAGATACTCACGAGCCTAAATCACAACACAAAAATTCCCATCATCAAGTTAATCGGATAACTCTAACAAAAATCAGCAAAACGTATCACACTCATCAATTTTGGAAAGATGTGACACTGGGAACAATAATTACTTGGCGGACATCTTCAGCATGCCGGGTATATGACAATGAGAGGAAGTCAATTTTGTTCTGAACTCCCCAAGTACTAATAACCTGAAACATCATAAAAGCAGTCAATGAAAAGGCCTAGGTAGCAAGCAAACACTGTTGTTGATATTAGGAAACAGGGTTTTACCTCCTTATCTTTATCAGAGAGGGTTGGCAATTCAATACGAATTTGAGAGGCGTGCAAAGTGAACAATGACCCAGCCAATGTTGCAGAGTTCTTTATCACACAAACCACATCATCTCCTTTCACTTCAGAAACCTGCTCAATATCAATAAACTTATCAGTCATGAATAAGCCACAAATAGATTTACTAGATTGCTTTTGCAAAAAGACATTCACCACAAGTCCACAACATAATCGATTTAATACAACATACTGACAGACGACTTGTTTTCCACAAACATAAACTCTCTAATCGAACAAACACACGCACACCATTGAATTTCTCTTACCTCCAGCCACACAGAAGTCGTCTCACTTCCAGTGAACAAATATTGACCAATGAAAATGGTGTCTCCCTTCTTCACTGCCTGTGAAAACCAAACCAGAGGCTTCGCATTTCAGACAATGCACTAAAAGACAGTACACAAAGACCTGTCTCATCTGCCGAAACTTAACAAAAACAATGGAAACTGACAAACCTCAGACAACCCATCGAAATTGATGGGCAAAACTTCTGAAGAGGCATCTTGTCCTTTATCAGGAGTGAGAATAACAGAACCATCAGCCTTAAGCGAAATCGGTTTCTCACTCTTGTTAACAACCTGCAACTCAGCACCAACTGTGTCCAACATAACCTGAAAGCCACAGAACAACAAACAACAGTCACTCAATATCTTGACTCACTCAACAAGTCAGCATCATCAAAACACATTGACCGAACCCAGATTATCCACAGTCAAAGGCAATGAAAACATACAGCACAAAGCTTCTTAGTGCTCTTGACAGCCAACTTCAAATTCTCCAAAGTCTCTTGATGGTATTCAGGATCACCCCATGAGAAATCAAACCGTGCCACTGCCACCACCACCACATCCACATGCATCAGATACAGCAAAAAGACAAACACAAAACAACTAACAAACTACTCGAAACAAAAAACAAAAACAATCAAATACAATACCAGACATTCCAGCTTTGAGACAGCCAGATATAACCTCAACAGATCGAGACTTAGGACCAAGTGTCCCCACAATCTTCGTCATTGCAGGAAAAAAACTCTGCATATTATTCAAATCAAATAAACAACCAAATCTGTCAATCTAATCGCATGCAAGTTTCATTACAAATCCAAAAAATAGAAAGAAAAGAAAACTCACAGCCTTGGATGGCTCGAGGATGGAAGCCATCCTGATTGGCTCCTCGAGAAGCAAGTGACTTGAATGCATCTTTGTTGTTGTTGTTGTGTGCGTGTAGAGAGAGACTGAGACGCTTCGATTAGAGACGGAGAGGTTCGCGTAAATCAACCGAAGCTAATAACTTGCGTTTGTTCAATCTTCAAAACCTCAACCTTAGAATATGCCCCTTGTGCTCCCCTTTTTTTATTCCACTCGGCAAATAGTATAATAAAATAAATATAACTTCTATGTTTTTTTGGTATTATTTTGTATTTTTTATTCAGTGTTACGACTTATAGGTGAAAAAACCTGTATAGGTGAAAAAACCTGGTTCCGCACCCACCAGAATGCAAAAGACCGTTTCAATTTTCAATTTCTCGCGATATGAATAAGAAAAAGATCTCAGGTACTACACGTGGCGAGACTTGGAGCAATCGGAGGGCACAAGTGGTTGGGACACAGAGACTTCCATGCAGCGCCGGAGTTTGGGATTGTTGTTTCGAGTTTTCGAGTTACAAAGTTTCGTGGGGGGAGGGGGAACCGCTTGGAATTGTAGCGCGTGGATTATACGAGTGTTTGATGTGGGTTGACAGACCGGCAGTGGATTTTAAAGCGCGGGAGGAGCGTGTGGTTGAAGCGGTGTTGCGCGTGCTTATTAGGAAAATATGCACGTGGTTCGCGAAAGGTGAGTAGGTGGTGGCGTTGGTCCTTTCAACGAGCGCCAGGGGGAGGTGGAGTTATTATTATTATTATTTTGGCCTTTTGAAAGCAGAGGCCAGACGGGCTCGTTAGATTGGGAAAGCAGAAAGTGTGTACTCCCACAGGAAGCTAGGAGCAGTTTTGACACTTAAACAAGTTATAACAGGGGTCAATTGTAAATCCAAGGGGCTGTCATTTTGCTACGGGCTACGGCCCCTTGGGATTGCTAAAGGTCATAGATTCCTTAGTCCCTGTCAGATTTTTCTTATTTTATAATGTTTAATATTTTTGGTTTGAATTCTAATTTGAGATTGCATTATGTTGCATACAGAATTAGTATAATTATATTTCAAAAAAAAAATTGTATAATTTTAAAAATGATTATTTTAGTAGTTGGATTTTCATAAAATTATTTTACAAAAATTATAGCTTTTTTATGTCAAAAATATTTGTATATTCATTCTATACTTTATTTACGTTTGATGAATTTTTTTAAATTAGTGGAAACCATATTTCATATTGACTTTATTATAATTCTTTAAAAATTCTAATGAAACCTTTGGGAGAATAGTAAAATTTATTATAGACTTTTTTCTTTATAAATATCACTATAAAATCTATAAAAATTCATAACTTTAGTAAAATCTGTGTGGTCAATAACTTTTTTAATACATATAAATTTCATTGAATTTTTAATAAATCTGAATTGAATATATCTATATTTCATTATATTTCATATAAATATGAATTTAATATATCTAAATTTTGATTAAATTCATTTAAATCTGGATTGAATATACTCAAATTTTTAAAATGTTTTACATTTCAATGAATTATACCCTGAAGACACCCTCTAAATCTCTCTTTTGTATATGCAATTTGTTTTTCAATTTTGATCATCTATAAGTTGGTAAGGAGACATTTGCAACTAGTTGAGTTGCTAGAGCCTTTAATTGACTTTATTTCTATTTACCATTTAATTACAAAAATATCATCATAAATGACCTTTTCGTTTTTTTGATAAGAGATATTTATGTCCATTTAGAAAAATCGATCAATACACTTGTCGTGATAAGAAAGCTCAAGGAATGTGTCCAGCCAAATTGGTAAATTACTTGTCATATATTATATAAACGAAATTATTATGTTAAAACTTAAAATGTGAAGATATAAAATAAAATGTCAAATTCTATGATTTCTTGTTTCCTAATTACAAGTCACCATTGACATCATGATTCATGACATCGTCTAAGGCATGCTTAGAGTTGAATTTGGTCATGACTCACGAGTCAATTGTGATTACTTTATATGATTTTGTTAATTAGATTTATAGCCTCCTTTGCAATCAATCGTATAAATTCCCTAATCAAAATTTTATTAAGGAAGAAAAAAATCATTTTTAAACACCTAAAATATGAACCAAAACGAAATTGTAATACCTTTTAATCACCTACCATTTGCAATTAGCAAATACCCTTTTCCTTTTGTAGGGGTGTGAGATGGGAACCAGTCACAATTGACCACATGGATGTTAAAGAATTCAACACGTGGCAGAACCAAAGAGCCTTCGAGCAAAAATGCGACCAATAAGTGAAAAATAGATCGACCTTCAAACGAAGAGTCTCTAGTGGGGAAGCCAACGGCGTAGAGACACACGTTCCCTATGCAGCTCACATATGTTAAGCAAATGAATGAATTGACAAGTGGGGAATACTCTTGCATGCATGACAATGCTTGGAAAGTGAGTTTTATCCTCAGGATAATCCCAATTTCCCCCCTGTAATTTGATGAAATAGCCAAAATCCCCCCTTGATTTAAAAAATTGCTAATATCACTCCTGTTGATTTACAAAATGGATAAAAAACCCCTGTAGTTTATTAAAATATCCAAAAAACCCCCTACCGTCAATTTGAACGTTAAAAATCAACAGTTGACCGTTAATATGGAAGGGCAAAACCGTCCAAGTAAAATAAAATATAAAAAATATAAAAATTTAATAAAATAACAATTTAATATTTAAAAAATTGAAAACAATCTCCACCGTCCATTTTTAAAATGGACGGTGGTGATCAAAACTACTAAAAAAGTTTAAAAAATTTAAAAAAATTCCCCTCTCTCTCTTCCTCTCTTTCTTATTTTTCTTCTTCTTCCTTTCTCTCTTTCTCTCTCTCTCTTCTTCTTCTTCTTCTCTCTCGGCAGTACCCAAACGAAACCCAGCTCGAAGCTGGGTTTCCGCGGCCGAAAACCCAGCTCGGATCTGGGTTTCCGATGCCAGAATCCCAGATCGGATCTGGGTTTATCTGGGTTTCCGCTGCCGAAACCCAGATCCGATCTGGGTTTTCGTTGGGTTTTCGGCAGCGGAAACCCAGATCGGATCTGGGTTCAGCAACAGAAACCCAGATCGGATCTGGGTTACGCAGCGGAAACCCAGATCCGATCTGGGTTCTGCAGTAGAAACCCCGCCCAGATCGGGGTTTCCAAGTCGGAAACCCAGATCGGATCTGGGTTTCTTACGCGGAAACCCAGCCCAGATCGGGGTTTCCACGTCGGAAACCAAGATTCGATCTGGGTTTCCGCGTCGGAAACGCAGATCGATCTATGGGTTTCCGACGCGGAAACCCATAGATCTACCGGTTTTCGGCGCTGGAAACCTAGAAATCTCTGGGTTTCCAGTGCTAAAAATCCAAGGATTTCTGGGGTTTCCAATTCAGAATTTTTTTTTTGTTTTGGTTTTTTTTTTTGTTATGTTGCTGTTGTGTTTTTTTGATAATGATGTTTGTGTTATGTTGTTGTTGCCTTTGATGATGGTTTGGTTGAAGAGAGATGAGTGAATGTGTCTGGGTTGAGGGACAGTTTGGTGTTCTGGACAGTTACTGTGTTGAGGGGCAGTTTGGTCTTTTCGCTCACTATTATAGTCAAAAATTAATTTTCACTAACAGAGTTAACAGAAGGGGTAAAATAGGATTTTCAGAAACTACAGGGGGGAAATTAGCGATTACATTAAACTACAGGGGGAAAACTAGGATTTTCCCTTTATCTTCTCATAAAAAGGTAACTTTCCTTTGTTTTACAGAGAATCTTTTTCACTGGACTTTTAGTAAGAAAAACTTATTTAGAGATAAATTACTGATTTAGATATCAGATGGTGCTTTCGAGTCAACCTCCGGACCACCCTGGTGTAGGTTTTTTCTATTCTATAGGTTATGTAGCAATTTAGTCTCATCTTTCATACAGAGGGTCCATTGATACGAAAATCGTAACCTCCGCTCGAATAGTTGTTTCAAGATAATTAAGATGTCACAGAACATTTTTCGATACGTTATATGATATCTTCTTCTACATGTTTACACTTGTTAACTAAATGTTTTAGACGATTTAAAATGTTATATGACATTTTTGTTTAAATGTTTCATGATAATCTTTTACATGTTTAGGCTTATTAATTATAAATGTCTTGCGTTGTTCTTTGATGTTTCACTTTTCACATTAACGTGAAACATCAGAAAAAGTTCAAAAAATAAGATTTTCAAATTAATAATTCAACAAACCGAAATCACGCAACATACCATAAGGAAAATACGTGTATGATGTTACAACTCTAATGGGTATCTTTAAAGAAAAAAAAAAAAAAAAAACTCTAATGAGTATATTTGACTAAAAAAATAATAAATCTTAATAATAAATCTCTACAAATCTTACTTTTCTTTCTAAAACCTTATTTATTTTTTATTTTTTATCTCACATTTGAATTTGTTACACAAAATCTTCTTGGATTAATGATGTCGATGTGTTTTAGTATAATGTTAACATCTAATCATACATAAAAAGGAAGAAATGAAAGAAAAAAGATGAAGAATGAGGAAACATGGAGAAAAAGAGAAGAAGGGAGGAAGAAGGAACAAAGAGGAGAAAGAAAAAGAATATATATATATATATATATATATATATATTTGTATTGAGGTACAACATTGTGATTTTCAATCGTAGGCAATTTTGTTATTTTTCTTGTTTAATTTGGTTAAAAACGTTTGTTTGTGGTTGAAAAGGATTTCCCTTATTTTAGATGTTTAATTTTGCTAATTTTCACCTTCTATTATATAATATTGCATCTCAAAAAACTTTATAATTTATAAGGTAAGCTATACTTTAGTCATTTTATTTAAAAGTGTACTTAGTCCTTTAACTTACTAGAAATGTCACATTTTTACATCACATATGTGCATTAGATTGTTTAGTCCTTATTATTATTATTTTTTTGATAATCGGGACCAGCCCGAAGTACTAGCAGCAATGAGAAGTTGTAGCATGACCCTAGAATCAATTCCTAAGAATAAGAATGACAACCCACAAAAGAGTGGAGAGAAAAATCTCGCAATATTGTAAGATATTCAGATATAGAACCCTTCATCTCTAGAGAGGTAAGAAGGTGGTTGATCGTCTCACCACCACATTACAATCCAATCTACTAGTCTTTAATTTTTATAGATACGTCATTTTAATCAATTTGACAACTAATTGATGGTCAACCTTAAGTGAAAATTAAAAAGACTATTTTGCTCCTAATTTCACAAACTTGAATGGAATTACTGTTTTGACCTGCTTCTTTACATATTTCACAAGTTGATCATGGTTGAATGGACTAAGATGCCCTTGTAAACAATTTAATATTATAAAATTATCCCTTCAATATCATTTTACATAAAATAATTTGAATAATATTTAATCCATTGACGTACTTTTATATCTTTTTCTTTTTATTTTAGATTTATACATTAACTTTTCAAAAAATTATTAAATAGATAAAACATATGAAATTATTTTGTTAGGATATATTACATTTCACATTCAAACCAAACGAAGTGTCACATAAATTATCGGAAAATAATCATAATGATAAGAATAAATAAAATTTTTAAAAAATAATATTAAAAAATCATATATTAAATCACAAAATTATAAAATAATTAGTTTAATTATAAAATGACATAAAATAATAATAATTTAAAATTATAAAAATTAAATGCATAATAACAAAAATTTTGAAAAAACAAGGTTAAGACCATTAACAATGGAGATGGAGATGACATCCACCATCAATCTCCTTTGTTCAATGAAGGAGATTGAACATCCACCTCTTCCAAGGCAGATGAATTTGAAATCTCTCCCCTAACGAAGAAGGAGATCGAATTGATCTTCTCTATTAGGAAGGAAATCAATCAATCTCGTTCATTGAAAGAGAGATCATCTGATCTCTTCCCTAGCGGAGGAGATCAAACTACTGATCTTTTATGGGTGACACAAAGCAAATCGATTGGGTTGATCCGTCGATCTCTAGAGAAAACCAACGGTTGAAGGGCACCTGCACAAGTTGTGGAGGTGTTCTTAATAAAAACAATTTTAATTTTGCAAAATTTAAATTTAATGCCATGTCTCACCTCAACAAATATAAATGAGTAAAAGATAATATTACTACTAATTTCATCATATTTGATTAACTATTGATTAACAAAAAGACTAAAGTGACACATTTTCAAAAGTTAAGGACCAAAATATTTAATGTACGTATGTTGTGTAAAAGGGTGACATTTCTCTATACAGAAGAGACCCAAATGTCTTTCTCTCTAAATTATATTCCAAAACATCACTTGATGCTAGAGAATAATCATTTAATTCGACAACATCAAGTTTGAGTCCTTATACTATACATGTTCATGATATTTTTAAAAAATATGCATATTATTATATTATTTTGATTTTTTTTCTTTTAAATTGCAAGTTAAATTGTACAACAACTAATTTTAAAAGTATATATCAGACACTTCAAGCATCAAATCATGAAGAATGGTATGTTTTATGACATAGAATTATCCCAAACGATCCAATTTTCTTCTTCAAACCTTTTCAATTCATGTTCTTACCATATGCCACACTCATTTTTACATTTTTTTTTTTTTATAACTCCTTTATTATTATTTAGTAGGTAGAAATAGAGGTTTAAAACTTCATCCAAAAATTATTTTAAACTTATCATTATCATTATTATTATTATAAAAATTAGGAGATTTAAACCTTGGACTCGGACTATTTGAGAAGTATTGGTTACCAATTGGTTGTATACTTACGACTACAATTTGAACTCTTTAACTGTACCATCATGATGTCATTTTTTTTTTTCTTTTTAAGTTGTTAACACTGATCGAGTACAAAATCTATTAGGATTTATCGATATTAAATATTATTTATTAAGATATCTATTTTGATGAATGAGAGAATATCCAATCGTATGGTTAAAAGGAGAATACTAACCAATACAAGTTGCAATTTTTCTTTTAAAAGCTAACACTAAAAGGGCTAGAGTATAATCAAAACTTGTCGAGATCAAATATTATTTGTCTAGATATCTACTCCAATAAACAGAAGTATTAGAAAACAATCTTCACCAATCTCTCAATCCCCACCAATCTCTTAATTCAATACTCAATCTCAATTAATTTCTCAATTTCCACCACTGTCTCAAGTCAACACTCAATTTTCATTAATCTTTCAATCTCCATCAATCTTTCAAGTTAATACTCAATTTTCATTAATCTTTCAATCTCCATCAATATTTCAAGTCAATACTTTTGGCTCATCTACCTAAGGTATGCCTTATATATTATCTTACATATCTTTCATTCATATTGTAGTTAATTACTTACCATATGTTGTCTGTATCTTCCTATATAAAGTATGTTGCAATACATATGTATAAATTGACCCAGTTACAATACTTTTCTTTCTTAGTTTTTCAACTTCTGTGGAAAGAATATCTTTTTTAATAAATGAGAGATAGTTACTTTGATTGTAAAAGGAGGACAACTACTCCTATAAGCTTGCAACGTGCGCTTGATACGGACTGAATCTCGAAGTAGCGTTTGTGACGTTAATATTTCTCTCAAATTAAATAGATATAATATAATATTATCACAAGCCAGTGAAGTGGGGCAAATAAAATAGTAAACAATTGTAAAACAAAAAGCCTCGTTCTTTACAAGTTACCACTCATGAGTCATGACCCAACCCAAAAAAACAAAAAAGCTCAAAAAGGCACTGCACCAGCGACCAATCACAATACAAATCTGTTAGGCCAAAATATTGGCAAAAATGTGCGGGTCCCACCCACGTGTCGTCAAGTGTCGCCCTTACTTAACGGTACCGTCAGAATCCGTGACGGCCCATCCCACCCATTTTCACGATACTCCACTTCCGTTAAGACGCTCTCGTCTCTTCCTTCAACGTTTTGACTCCATCCCTAACGTCGCCGTTGCCGTTCGCCAAACCCTAACTGTAACGTCCTCTTAATGGCTTCCTGTGACGACGATTTCTCTCTCCTCGGTGACGACCACGACGACCAGTCAAATCCCAGTCACCACCACCACATCTTCCACCCTCAACAACAGCCCTACGCGCCCCACCGCTTCACGCCACGACACGCACCGCAGGCGATCACCGACAACATCGGCGTCGAATGCGTAGACGGAGAAGAAGAAGCCGACGAAACGGAGTCGGCCTTCGGTTTCGACAACAACAACAGCAACAATCCTCGAATTCTCGATGTCCAGACAGAGAAAAGGAAAGATCGAGCAGACGACGTCAGCAAGGAAGACCTCAACGACAACAGCAACAGCAATCCGTTCGGCTCCAAGAAGACGAAGACATTCCAGAGCGAGTACCGGAAAGATCGGGAGGAGTGGAGCGACGCGGCGATCGCCTGCCTACTCGACGCGTACCTGGACAAGTTCATGCAGCTGAATCGAGGGAATCTGAGAGGCAGAGACTGGGAAGAGGTGGCGGCGACAGTGAGTGAACGATCGGAGAAGCAGAGCAAGAGCGTGGAGCAGTGTAAGAACAAGGTTGATAACTTGAAGAAGCGGTACAAGTTGGAGCGTCACAGGATGAGTAACGGTGGCGTCTCACATAGTCATTGGCCTTGGTTCAAGAAGATGGAGGAAATCGTTGGAAATTCGTTGCCTATGAAGTCTGTCAATGAAGACGATAAAGGGAGCGGTTCTTCCACCAATTCCATCAGGCAATCCAAGAGGTATATTATATCACAATATCATTATTCGTAGATTGGACTTATTGAAATTTGTGTTAAATGCTTAGAAGTAGTTTTAGGCAATCACAGAGTGTGAAATTTAGTTTAGGTTTTCGCTTAGACAACGAAAAGAATTTTGTCAGGCTTGTGTTGGAAGGCCTGACTGACTTATCCTGGAAAGATGACAGGGCTGATCAGATGCTTGTTTATTTGGGTCTGCCATTGATCATGACAGTTATTTTATATTGCAAGGTGTTCTCAAATTTTGGTGCGTTATCATCAATTATCAATTTGATAAGATGCTTATGGATGGTATTTTCTTTTTGGCTGTTTACTTCATGCCTTAGGTTGAATTTGCTCCTCCCGGTCCGGTTGAAGTATTAGGTCATTTGTCAAGAATATTGAATTTATCTTAATTGGACTGTAGCAATATGTATTACAGTTTACTTTATAATTGCTTATAGTTGAACACGTGTAAGTATAATGTGTTTACTGAATTGGAACTGCATGTTATAAATTTATAATATACACAAGCTGTTGCAGTGATCTGTTTTTGAGAAAAGGAAAATTAAGTTTGCAGGTGAACTGGCTATCTTAGTTTAAAATACCAATCCTAGATTTTAAAGGCATATATGCTGGTCTTATACTTCTGCCATACTATTGTAGTTTATGCTTTAGTTAATGGAGTGTCAGCCCAAAATGTCCTGGTTCTTTCGTTTCTATTCAGTGTACTGCCACCAGTATGAGGTGATTAAAAAGTGTGGTCTTTTTCCTCAGTTTAATGTTTTAGATTCCAAATGAATTTTATAAGCCTTTCCACTTGAATAGAATATCGGTTTTCTGTGGTCACCAGTTTATGTTATTTCATCCAGCAAGTATGAATATTTATGCTTATTTGTTTGTTTATTTGTGTGAAAAGTAAATAATATGATTGTGGTTCTCTGATATATAGCTTTTGTTTTTGTAGATATATTGCAGCCACACCTACCTCAACAGGTCAGATAATTAATATGAAGTCCAAATCAAGCCCTAGATGGCGGAGAGTGGTCTTCAAAATTAGCGGTGTTGCTCTTGCTAGCAGTGGCCATAACAATATTGACCCCAAGGTTAATCCTGATATTGTTTTACATGTAGAACTACTATGGCATAACCAGGCTGTTGACCTCTTTGTCAAATGAAGATTGATCTAATCTCAGATGTCCTTGAGCCTAACTTGATTTTCGTTGACTGTTAGGTGGCAATGTTGATTGCGAGAGAAGTTGCAACTGCCTGCCGCCTTGGTGTAGAGGTATTTGTTGTGACAAGACTGTTCTTTACTACCTAAATTTTTAAAGTTGATGCAACATAATGTTTCTCTTGATATTTCAGGTGGCAATTGTTATTGGAGGTAGTAATTTCTTTTGTGGAAATACATGGGTAACTGAAACAGGTGCAGATAGAAGTACTGCGTACCAAATTGGGTAATATTTTTTATCTGAACTTGAACTACAACATATTTTTTGCTTTCCTAAATTTTAGGAATCTCTCTTTTGAAGTATGGTAATGCCTAAAGTCAAAATGCAAGATGAAGCTTGAGTCATTTGTCTGTTTCTGAATTGATAATCTTGTTTGTTTCTTCCTTGAATTGGACTATGTAATTAATCGATGATACACCCCAATCCATCAGTAAAATAATGAAGTGCTCTTTTTAGGCGTCTACTTTCTATTTGTGAAAGTAGTAATCAGGTTAGAGTATAAGAATGATATTACTAAATAGCACACTCGTCTGTTATTGAAGAAGTAACTTCTCGCTTGTCTTCAAAATTCTCCGTTCTTATAGGTTTCCTTTTTCTTTTTGATAAGTGAAGATAGAACAGAAGACTCCAAAGATGGAGGTGTAACCCTATTAAAGCAGAATGTCTGCAAGAGTCTACCTAATTCTTTCTTATGTTTTTTTCTTCATTTGAACAGAAACAAAAGATGTACTCATCAAAAGATTTACAAGTATGGAAAGAAGCTGTCATTAGCAGGAAATAGCATGAAACAGCTCCCAAAAGAAAAACCAGGCATATACACAAAAATTTTAGGGCTACCAACTTCTTATTTCTTTGACTTTTTAATAATATTAAATAAGTTTCTTTCACATTTCATATCTTATTGATCATTTCATGATGCATAACAGTTAAACAAGCTTTGGATGATTATTTCTTAGATGATAAGAGTTGAGGTTGAAATTTTGTTTTAACTTCATAGAGAAGAACGCTGTCTTCATATTCATTGAGATGAAACAATGGGTGTAATTTCTTCCAATGCTGTGTGTTGACTGTGATGTAGCTGATTAATGTATTGTGATTTTGATGTATATTTTTGGTTATGATCTAAATAAGCTGTGTCTTTGCGTTTTGTACCAGTATGATGGCAAGTGTAATGAATTCAATCTTGCTACAGTCAGCATTAGAGAAGAACAATATTCAGACACGTGTGCAAACTGCATTTGCTATGCAGGAAGTTACTGAACCATATAATAGGCAGCGGGCAGTGAGACATCTTGAAAAAGGAAGAGTCGTAATATTTGGTGGCATTGGTGCTGGAATTGGAAATCCACTGTTTTCTACTGACACAGCTGCAGCTCTTCGAGCTTCTGAGAGTATGGTTTATTTCCAACTACAGTTTCTGCATAATTTTTGCAGAATCTCATATTCTTCTGTCTTATACTCTCTCTCTCTCTCTCTCTGATAGTCTGAGGTGTACACACAAATTCTCTCTGCCTTGCACTTTATTTGAAATCCATTTGACATTCTTTTCCCCCTCAGTTCATGCTGAGGTGGTTCTCAAAGGTACCAACGTTGATGGTGTCTATGACTGCCACTCCCGTGACAACAACGCTACCTTTGAGCACATCTCTTTCAGGGAGTTGAGCTCTAGAGGTGCAATACCTATGGACACAATGGCTCTTTCCTTCTGTGATGAAAATGGCATCCCTGGTTGGTATTTCTTTTTGCAATTTTATTTTCCCATTTGCACTACATTCACATATTGATACAGGCATGTCTAGATCATTTGGTGGTTTGCCTCATTGCATTACGTTGAAGCTTAGATAATTTCCAGTAGGAAGATCATCTATTAGTTGTACTGCTTACAACTGTGTTCAATAGATGGTAGTAGTTTGATGCTTCAGTTAATGTGCTGTCCAGAAACACACACACACACACACACAAAAGGAAGCTTGCCGTAATTGATTTATAGTTTTTGGACTATATCCCTTGCTAACCCATTTGTTTTATTTTGTTACAGTTGTGGTCTTTAATCTTCTTGAGCCTGGAAACATCTCAAAAGCTTTATGTGGAGACCAAGTTGGTACATTTATTGATCAAACTGGAAGGCTCGGCTAATATTTCCTAGGGCATTATCAGGTTCTATAAGCTTTGACCATCTCTATTACCCTTTCAAGATGAATGGACCTTAATTCAGCTGCTGGGCTGCAACGTACATTTCTAGGTTTGCCTTGCATGATGTTATAATCTAATTATTGATAGTTGATTGCTTTAGTTATAGCGTTCTCCCGTAGTTTGGAGCTGACACCTCTCACTTTTCATTTATTTTTTTAAATTTGTAAATTTTGTTGACTTATTAGAAGTAGTTCAGGGAATATTTAAATTGATTAACGATTGGGTGTCGTTATAATGGTGTATTTGATAGTATGTTAAAAGAGGATGTACAGTTGAAAGGCCTGAGGTACTGGAATTTGATATAGAATAACAGAGTTTATTACTTTATTTTATTAATTTATATATATATATATTTGTTTAATAAATGTTTATTTAAATTGAGTAATGTAATTCCTTTTTTGTCTCTAGAGTCAAACAATCAATATTTTCAACTTAACGGATAAGTAACGGTTAAGAGAATTATTGTCATTTCATATATTTTTAGGGGGTATTTTTAGTATTTAAATTAACATCATGTGGATTTTGGTTAAATTTCAACTAGAGATGGCAAAATAAAGATTTTTTCAAATTATGGATGATTTCTGGAGATTTTTGCCAAAAAAAAGGGGAGATATTGATATTAAGAGAGTATAAAATTTTAGAGTTAATTGGACAAATTATCTTGAGTTTACATCTAACCTCGATGTATTGACAAAATTATACTAATATTCTCTTTATTGACGAACTATCGTTCACTCTTAATCAATTTAAGAGAGGGACAATTTGATTTTTTTATCTATATTATTATTATTATTTTTTAAATTTATTATTCAAGTTTAATTAAAAAAATAAAAAATAAAAAGTCCAGAGACTTCTAGATTTGCAAAAACTAGATTGTGCTCCATCTCAAATGGTGGGGATGGACTTAACCAACAAAGATGGAGCTCCAAGTTTGTGTTCCATCCGTCTCCAATAGAGAAGAGAGCACTATCCATCTCCAATAGAGAAGATGATACCAATATCTCTTCCTGCACACTTCATGATTATGTTGATCACTCTAAAGGTGATTTTGGAAAGGCAAAACATGAAGCAAAGCAAAGCTTGCAATACAGAATTCATGGAACAAGTAATTTCCAAATTGTCTCTGAAATCCATGGATAGCACGATTTGGCCTTCCAATTCCTAATCGCAACCATCTATTTTAACTTCTTTGAATCGAATTCTAGCTTGAAACCAACTGCATTATTTGCGAATCAAACATCAACAGCTTCCTTTTAATAGAGATGGAGCAATCTCCATCTCTGTTGGAGATGGATGAAGAGCCGCTCCGTATCCATCCATAGAGTTGGAGATGCAGCTAGAGCAACGCTTTCTCTGTGATGGAGGGAGCTCTTGCGGGTGGATGCTGGGTTGACGATGATGGTGGCTGGTGTTTTTAGAGAAGATTACTTTTGAAGGTATATTTTGTTTTTTTTATTCATTTTTAATGCAAAAAATTTTAATTATTTTTGTTTTCTAAATTTTCGGATCTGATAGAGCTGAGTATCGTTGGAGAACAATTTCTTTCTTTGTATTATTTAAATAATGAAAATAACAAAAAAACATTAAACATTATTAACTCTTTGTGGTTATTGAGTAACGGTGATTTAATGATTAAATGTAATTATTGATAAAGTGAAGGGGAAATTAGTGCTCAAAACTTTATTTTATTTGGTGCAATCTTATTATTACTTTTGAGTATGATTGAGTTTGAGAGGTTTAATACTTGGATAGTAAGTTATTTTATTAAAAAAAAAAGGTGAAATATTTTTTGTTTGAGTATAAACCAGTTTGACAATTGGATTGGAGTTCAAATTGTACAAAATTTGAAGGATGGTATCAACCTGAAATTTTTATTTCAGTTGTTGAGAATATAATTATAACATAACATCTTGAGATTGACCATAAAATTGATATGCAACTTACACAAAAAAAAATAAAATGATGCAATATGATTAATTTGTGCACATTCACTAACTATTTGGGAGAAAAAAAGTGCATTAGTATATAATTTAACATTATTTCAGTGTAATATACACTTTTATATCTGATGCATGTACTCGTAAACGTCAAATTTTAAGTTAAAATAAAAATATCTTACTTTTGTTTTCACTTTGTTCTCAACCTCTGTAATTTAGTAATTGAAATATAAGCACACATTAATGATTATTTAAATTACTTACTGCGAATCACATAGCTTATGAGTTCAAAAGCTACATTGTGAGTTGAGATTATAAAGATGAAATGTTTAGTATTATTCTTATGGTTTATATAAAAGTGAATTTGAAGGCCGATGTCTGTAACCCAGGGGATTAGGTTAAAAAAACAAAAAGATTTGAAAGTTAATTGATAATAAATAACGAACCCTTGGCCAGATTATGAGTCATATGGTTTCTATTGATTACATGGATTTTGTTGTTTGTTGACATGGTAGTATTCTTCTTCATGTTTTGGTTTACTGAGACAAATAAACAGACAAGTAGCTTTTGCAGATTTGCTTGGAAGTGTCGCTTGTTGCTGCTTTTGCAGAAATCCTGAGAAGCTGCTACTGTTTTTATGCAAGAATCTAGTTTTTGCAGAAATTGACGTGTTTGTGTAAAACCAAAATAAAGAACAAAGAAAAAAAAGACGTTGTCGTTAGTAATTGGACTGTGTTAGGAGACACGTTAACGAGCTCCATATTGATTAAAAATAAATTTGCGGACTCCCGTATTTTGGCAATAAAATAAAATGTTTGTTTTTTAGTGAAAATGTTACATTGCAGATGGCACACCTTAACAGGACCCTGGGGTATATTTATACTGGAAAATGCTAGTGAAAAATGAATGTACAATCCAGCGAAGAAGACGGTTTATTCCCTCGTATCTGTGAAATCTAGACAAAACCATGATCAACCATGAAGAGTATAAGCACAATTACGTGTACGGAAAATATGTAGGAAGAAACTGGTGTAAACTTCAGTATTAAAATGGATTTAAAAAATAAAAATAAAAAAATTGTGCAATGCCACAAATCAGAATGAAGCATGCAAATGAAACACTTCCAGGTTTTGTAATAAGGCTTCAATTCTCTGGAGCAACAAGTCCATAATATGCAACCAAAGCTTCCTTGTTACCAGTCTAGATATTTGCTTTGAACAATACTGATTACTAATTGAGAAGTCAAAATTAAATTACATTACAGACAACTAAAATGAAACTAATTTGTTGCTAGGTGGCAAGATCATCAGATCTTCTCACCCTCTCAACAAGAAGAGAACACAGGGCTTGTACATATTACAAATAACACAAAGGGAAACCCATTATCAATCTAATGACAAGATAAATTTGCAGTGAGAAAATGCAAATAAATAGAATAGAACGATGGTAGAGCAACCACCCATGAAAGTAATTAATTTAGCGCTGGCAACCGAAAATCAGTATCCAGCTCAACCATCTTCTGTGGTTGCAAGGGAAGGTGAAAGGGAATGGCGCGATTCGTCGTATTCTTCCCCTAGAGGAGATTGCTCCACCCTGATCTCCTCAATCATCTTAGCTACTTCTGCCATTGTAGGCCTCTTTTCAGGCTGTGGCACCACACAGGCCAACCCCACATGAAGCATTGACACGAGCTCCTCTTCAATGTTCTTGTACCTCAGTAGTTCTTGATCAAACACCTCTGCAGTCCACTCTTCCTTCACGACTGATCTCACCCATTTGGGAAGATCCACCGCCTGTTCCTCTTCGTCTACACGAGGACGTGTAGGTGAAGGATACTGAGATGGAGCTCTCCCTGTAAGCACTTCCAACAACAACACCCCGAAACTATACACATCCGCCATTTGAGATAGCCTCTTCACTTCAGTCTGTTCAGGAGCCTTGTACCCACCCAACCTTGCTATAGCATGAACCGGGTTCAAAAGCAACGACAACCCGAAATCAGAAATGCAAGCCACACCATTCTTGTCAAGTAACACATTCGAAGACTTGACGTTTCCATGTGGAATTTTCGATCCACCGTACTCTTGATGAATATAAGCAAGTCCTCTCGCCGCCCCCAGAACCAAACTAATCCTTGTAGTCCAATCCAACGGAATCCTCCCCGGTCCACGATTCCCTGAAAAAAACAATCACTCAATCAATACATTACTTGCAAAACAATCAATGAAACAAATTAAATCCCATCACCCACCATGAAGAAGCGAATGCAAACTGCCATTAGGAAGATAATCATAAACAAGCAACTTCTCCTCCTTGGCATAATAATAAGCTCTAAGTTTAACAACATTTGGATGTTTAAGCTTCCCAATAACATCCATGTATTGCTCAAACTCTTTTCTGGCACATGGGTTTGCATCTTTTAGTCTCTTGACAGCAACAATGCATCCATCATCAAGAACCGCCTTGTAAACAGTCCCTAGACTTCCTTTCCCGAGCATCTCCGCTGATGCTCTCAACAAGTCTTCAAGCTCAAACTGCTTCTTCCTCTCATAAAACACAAGCTTGCTTCTATCAGTCGCGTTGGTTCCATCACTCTCGTTCCCTCCATTTGCATACACTCGTTTTTCGCTACTGTAACTGCTTCCACTCCTCCTTTTCTCACTCGAGCTTGCCGACGACCGGTCTTTACGGCAGCAGTAGGCGACCAGAAACGAAGTCACCACGAGCATCGCCACGCAGTTCCCCAACACAATCCCCACTATAGCACCTGGACTCAGTCCTTTTCTCGGTGGACTCTTCTCTCGTCCGAGTCTCGGATTCTGCGGCATCGAACTCGGGTTCGACGGCACCGTCTCGATGGGCGCGACGTCGGGTGGAGTGTTCCCGTTGAACGAACAAACGGGTAAGGGACTCGGCCCGCAGAGGCCTTCATTTCCGACGAAGCTCCGTTCACCGAATTTCTTCAGCAAACCATCAGGCAAGCGACCGTAGAGTTGGTTATTTGATAAATTTAGTTCTTTTAAGTTCGGAAGAGAACCGGACACGTCCGGGACCGGACCGGAGAGTTCGTTGTTTTGCAAGCGGAGAGTTAAAAGGCGGGTCAAGTTGGTGATCTGGTCGGGGATGCGGCCAGGGATGTTATTGTCGGACAAATCCAACCGCAGGATTTGGTTGAGGGACGAGATCTCGGGTGGGATTGGGGCGGAGAAGTCGTTGGCGGAGAGGTAGACAAGTTTGAGGTGGGTGCAGTTGGTGAGAGGCGAGACGGTGGCGTTTAAGCGGTTGTCGTGGAGGTCGAGGAAGCGGAGCTGGTCGAGGAGAGAGAGAGACGTGATGGGTCCACGGAGAGAGAGAGAAGGGAGAGAGAGTGAGACCACGCGCTTCGAGGAAGGAGAGCAGACGACGCCTATCCACTTGGCGGCGCAGGACTCGGTTCCAGTCCAGTTGGAGAGGAGGTAGCCGTGAGCGTCCGTCTGGAGGCGGAATTGCGTGAGGGCAAATGTGTCATTTGGGGAAGAGGAAGAAGAAAAAGGGAAAAGCGAGACGAGTAGACATAGGAGGAAGAGATAAGCTTTGGTGGTGGTGTTGTTGGGGTTGATGATGTTCATGCTTTGGTTTTTTGGCGGTGGGCGGGCGGGAAGCGAGAGTCAAGAGAGCGTTTTTAAAATATAATTACTAGTGAGAGATAAGAGGATGCGTTTCTTTTTAAGAATACTTTCTTTTAGGTGTTGCCATGTGTTATTGTGTTGAGAGAGAGAGAGAGAGAATTAATTTGAAGAGATTAAAGGAGGGAAGAGAGAAAGAGAGAGAGTGAGAGTGAGAGTGAGAGTGAGAGTGAGGTGTTTTATGTGGAAGAATGATTAAAGGAGAAATCAGGAGATGGGGACATGGTTGTGCAAATGATTGCTGTTCTCCACTGCTTAACTCTATGGAATGAGTAAAGTATAAAGTTGACAGGTTTCTCTCCATTCTGACTCTCAACTTTACTGCTTTTTCTTCACCAATTACATGTTTTTTGCTTCCTACATTTCGCATGTGGGGAGGATTTCTCTTTTTGTTTGTAGTTCTTCAATGTCCAATTAGAGCATTTTCATTTTTCATATGATCTCGATGGGATTTAATTTGTTGTTATTGAGCAAGCTGTCACCAGATAAGAAAAATGATGCTGGTTTAAGAGTAATAATTAGACTCATTGACTGTATGTATAACTCGAGTCAAATGAGAAAGTTCCTTCCTATATTTCTTTCTCTCTCAATTAGACACGCTGTATAAATCATTAGCTTCTATAAAGCTCCTAGGAGTTTCTTAGAAGAACTAGATGTGACAAATGCAAGGTTAAAGGTTTTTTAAAGGTTCTATAATCTAACTAATGAGAACCTTAGAAGATCTAAAAGGAAAAGAATGAGGTACACCGCTAGATAACTATTAGAATTTTTCATGTTATTTTTTAATTTAATTAATGTTATTTCCTTTTATTAATTTGATTTATTTCCTGCTAAGTTTTTACTTCTTTAAATTATTTGAATTGTCTCCTAGGAAAGTTGGAAACACTACTCGTTTCCAATACAATTTGCACTAGGGTCCTAATATCACTATCCCTGTTTTGACCTCATTTTCTCAAGACAGTCAAGGAGCTTTATAAATCCAGATTGTAAAGCGTAAGTGTTTGTTAAAGTGAATACTGCTTTACAGAGCCATGCATTTCTTTTCGGAGTAAGTTTTCTACACAACACAACCATTTCTCTAAAGCATCTCATACTAAAAATGGGCTGTATCTTCCACGTCTTTTTTCTCCAAACCCCACATTCTAACTCTCTATCCAGAGTCCAGAAACACTGACACTTTACCCTCAACTTCAATTATCAGAATATTTATGTCTAAACATTAGAAATTGATTATGTCATTGCCTTGAAATTATTGTACTTTTTTTTTTTTCAATCATGGTTGACTTGTAAGTAACATATTGTTTTACCCCTCATGAGTGTTATTATTGTCCATGGAATTAATACACATTGATCATTGGCAAGGCTGCCGACAATGATCAAGAAATGGAAAACCAATTAATCAATTTAAATGCACAATAATTTTCTCATACATAGCTTGCAAATAAAGATTATAGAAATCCATCCTTTGACTCTCATTTACTACATTACCTTTACTGGTTAACATTTCAAGTGAAAAGGAAAAAAACAAATTGATGGGTTCTGTTGATTGAACAACTTTTATGAGATTTCTGATGAAAAGAGATGGAAGCACTTAATTTGATTTGCCTGCTGGTCTCTTGCTTTAATTATAATGGAAGGAAAAAGTTTACAACTTTAAGTCATGAGAAAGCAACGTTGCTGGACCAACCTTGGCATGGATGATCATCAACAAATTACATAAAAGCAAACATGCACGACTCTACTTCTCCCCCTAACATTAGTTTGATTGATTCTTTTATCTCTATGTACTATGTCACATCTACCTACTCTTTAATTTAATGGGTTGTTCCTCCACTAATGGTAAAACAGTCATGGCTCATGATGTGATTTAATCCATTGCAATTTCAGTCTAATTTTATGATTAATCTCATTGATATGATATGAGGTAATTGACTAACATCAGTTTTCAAATTAATTAAGAGCTTCCTTCAATATTTACTAGAATTTTTTATGAATGTATTGGAAACTTTTCTTCAAAAATTTGTTGTTGAAATTTCCCTTTTTTTTTTTTAAAAAAAAAAGAAACTTATTTATTAGTAAACTTCTCATATTAATACTAATGAGATCATAAATTCGAGTTATATCTTCTCTCAAAATCTCAAACTAATTGTAAAACACAAACAAACCCAACTCTTTTAGTTTGTGATCACAACCTCAGGAACCTCACTCGTTTTCAGAGAAGACTGTGCTTGATTGAAGAATCTATTAGAAACCACTTTATATCATCTATTCCCATAGCCATTTTGTTCTTTAAGTTGGTTGGAAAAATCATTATTGTCCAGTGTGTCACTGTAGAAATGCCTCCATTCACTCCAACTCCATCAATAACTATGTGCGGCAAAAATCAATAGTGCTCTCTAGGAAGATATCTGAACTTCCTGTTATTTCTTCTGGTTCCCATCAATTATGTTCATAAAACACCCAATAAGCACTGAATTTCATTTCATAACAGAATGGACAATGACAGTCCAAGATAGTAAAAAAATGTTATATAATCTTCATAGTGCTTGAACGTTTTAAATAGGATAAATTGCACAAATACCCCTAAATGTAGGTTTAATTGCTGCTAACAAAGCCTTTTGATCAAAATTCCACAAACCTCCCTTGCCATTAAAATATAACAGTAAAAGGATAATATGAAATTTATATATTTAAAATTAAATAAATTATATTATTTCATAATATTTAAAAATAATCAATTTAAAAACTGAAAAAATAAACGATGTATCAAGTAGGTGGAGGAGATCATTTATTTTTTTATTAAGAAAAAAAAAAAAAAGAAAACCAGAAGTCCATTGGTGGTGGATTATTTCCATTGTGGAGGGATGAAGGATATTTGTTTCATCGTGAGTGATTTGCTTATTTTATCATACGATGTAGGTTTTTTTTTTTTTTTTTTTTTTAATGTGTGTATTAAAATAATTTAAAAGGTAATAAAAAACTATACGATAACGTAAGTAAACAAAACCATTTTGGATTTTCACCCTCAAAAGTTGGTCAACTGTTAGTTTGAAATGAAGTCAACTAATGGTAGGTGAGCTTTGTGGACCGTAGGGGAGGTTTGTGGAATTTTAATAAAAAGATTTCACCAATAGCAATTAGGCTTAAACTCGGTGGAGTATGTGTAACTTTTCTTTCGATACTTCTCTCACAGTCATCTAGTGCTTTAGATGTATACTCTTTTAATAAAAATAAATAAATAAATCTTTAACCAATGTTTGAGTTTGAAGTTCATTTTTAATATTTAAAAAAGAAATTAAAAAATGTGTTCCAATTGTAATCCCAAACCTTCAAATTCCATTACCATTTCTAAACATGATTTTTATATGAATTGGGTAACCCAGCATAAATGAATCATGTTTGCTAAGGTTGAATACAAATATAAACCACTTGTTCTAGTTGTTACTAGTTAGATTCCAAGAAACTGTAAGTTGCAAAATTACCATCTGATAAGTGAAAAAGTGTAAAAGAATTACATTACATGACAAACGGAAATCTTTATTGGAAGAACAAAAGCAAAGGATGAATTGGAATCGGGTAAAAATGAAGTAATTAGTGAAAGGGCACATGGTGGTGGGGCATAGGTAGTGCACGAGAACAGTAGCGGTGTTGCCAAAAGCGGAGGAAACACTGCAGCTTTAACTTTTCTTGTTTATTATAATTTATAAAGCATTTTGCTTTCTGTTACCAAACATGATAAAAAGAGAGATTGCAGGCGGGATTGGCGTTCCAATTTTCACTCTGTTCAACATATGGACAAAACTTCTGCACTGTACTTCCCTTTAACATTATATTTTTTTATTAATTTGGTTCTTGGGAAATGAAGCATGCAACATTTATCTGGTGGTTTTTGAGTTTAAGAAGGTTCTGCTCTGAAAATTTCACTCGATCAGTGTGATTTGGATTTATTTGGCTTATAACAAGTATTTTGACATGTAGTCTCAAAAAGCCAAAAAAAAAAAAAAAAGGGTATTTTGACATTGTTCAAATGTTTGATTTTGAAAAAAAAAAAAAAAATTACTTTGTAAAGTAATTTTGAGTTTCTGTACTTTCTAATATCACTAGTATGGTAGAAGGCACAGAGGTTGTCTTGAAAACTAGAATGGTGAAGAATTTGGGCTGGGGCTCCAGTCTCCACCCGATCACTCAGACTGTGTTAATATCACAAAAACATTGTAATAGAATTGATGAGCCTCAAAAGTTCTTTTTGTTAATTAAGGTCCATTAATTTTATTGTTTGAATTTATCCCAAAGGATTATCTACAATGACTGAATTTCAGTAAAATAATCGATTTCTATTTCTCTTCATTGTTACCATAGGGCAAGGTGAAGCTGCCTTCCATAAATTTGAGAAATAAAAGTTTACAATAAAAATGATTTTTAGCCTAAGACATAAACCAACAAAAATTACAATTTCAAAACATCTCATTAAGTGACCAGCAACGAACATACAAAAATCAATATCAAGGAAATTGTAACTTCTTCAATACACACAAAAGATGGTGTTCATTTACTCTTTTTCGAATTGCATTACCAATTAGATATGAAAACTGTACCTAAGTAGAGTAATAGAAAAAAAAAAAAAAAAGAAATTCTTCATTATATATTCATTTTAGGCTATGAATATGAGCGGCGATATTGACACCCCTAAAATACTGTTTGTGAACCCCTTTTTGCATGTTCACCCCATTAATTTTTTTTTAAAAAAAAAAATATTAAAAATTTGTAATCACACCTTACAAATTACTGATATATATATATATATATATTTCTTTCTTTCTAATCTCCACTACCATCATCATTATACTCTCTATCAAAGTTTCCATTTTGAAGAAAAAAATGGGTCTCTCTTCAAACTTTTTTATCAACAACACAAACTCACAACAACATAAACCACTCATGTTCTTTATCACAAACTGTACAATTACTTCATCTTTTTCATTAACATACAAATCAAACCCAAAACTTCTTCACAACAATACAAACCCATGAAACTCAAATAATTCATACAAAATAAAACCTGTTATAATTTTAATTGAAAACGAAACTAATTGACTTGTGTGACAAAGAAAAAGCAAGAGCAAGGGTAGGTTTGTGTGATGAAGAAATTATGGGTGATGGGAGGAGTCTGGAAAAAAAGTATTTCTAACAAGGTTTGTAATATGAAATTGTGAGAGTAATGCTTCGAGTTTAATCTTTATTACTCTTCCATCGATTTTGGCTTTCAAAACATCATCAAGCCCGATCCCATCAGCCTCTTCCTACAGCAAAGCAAAGGTTCTTTACTTGACAGTTCTAAAATCTTAATTTTTTATCAATGTAATCGAGGACAATGTTGGAATTTAAAAATAATTATATCTTGGGCTTCATATACAGATTTAGAGGGGTGGAATTATCACCACTCTACGGATATATAACAACAGTACCTACGTGTCAACTTCCGGTCCATGTCTCACTTCAAGGCCCATTTTAGGCTTGAGCCGCCACTGGGACCTCAGAAGCTCAAATGCTTAATACACTTTCAGATGGTACTGATTGCACGTTAATTTAATAGCCAATTTAAGATAACAATTTAAATAAAAAGTTCAATCTGACCTTGAAAACAGAAATATTTATTTTTCTTCTTATCAAATTTCAATCTGACATTAAAGGCACTCAAGCTTTCTCTCACCCTAATCCTTCTCTATTCTTATTTTTCTTCTCATTTATTTTCCTTAAGAACAGTTTAAGATCGATCAGATTCCAGGCAATTTCAACTCTATTCAACTTTAACACAATACTACTAATAATAACAGTACCTAATTTCTTCTAACATTATTAACCAAAAAGATCACAAAACAATTGTCATAAAATTGCTATTGCCTGGATTTACCATTTACCAAAGTCAATCAGGCTAGACAAGCAAACACCTAGACCTCGTGTGAGCATGTAAGAGTGTCGTCCTAGGCCCTAAAAAGATAAGGTACTACATATCAGGACAAAGGAACAGAGATCCAAGTACTCCCAACAAATGCATGACCCGGAATTTCTCATAATGCTCCACTTACTAATAGATACCCTACTTACCTTCGATTCCTAGGAATCTATGAGGTGTTTGTGATTCAACATGTGAAAATTGCTATTAAAACCACGTCATGTTGCAACTGGCAAGCATTTGTGATTCAACATGTGAAAAACTAGATAATTTGGGCAGGTGAGTATATCCTTCATGTTATTCTGTAATGCGAAAGCACCACCGTCCGCTGAGGTTAACAATGACCTGAAAAACATAGAACCTAAATAAGGAGGTAAGACACCGACCGAGTACGATCTTCTTCAGATAATTATGAAAAGAAACAGATGTTGTATGTTAATATGTGGTCATGGTATGTAAATGAGGATATTGTAGAGGATACAACCGTAAAAAACCTTTTCCCGTGTTGATAAATACACACTAGCTTTCACTCAACTGCCCAAAAGTTGACACCACCTAACACCTCATTCCATGGCTCCTCCACGAGAATTTAACTGTGTCATCTTCAACATTGTGAAGCGCAAAACAATACCTTGTGTATGGCACAGGCTTGCCGAGGGTGCGGGGAAGAAACTGCCCAGGGATGTCCCTCCAGGCCACTTAGCTGTTACTGTAGGTAAAGCTGGTAAGAGGTTTGTCATAAAGGCAGATTACTTAAACCAGCCAGTTTTCCGGCAGTTGCTAGACCAAGCTTATGAAGATTGCAGTCCCAACTAAGATGGTCCCCTGGCTATACCTTGCGATGAGTTTCACTTTGAACATATCATTGATTCTTTCCAAGGTAGTACAGGAGAGCCCATAACCTTGCCATGTGGATGAAAACCAAGCGGGACTGAGCTTGCAAAAAGATTTGAAGCCACTTCTCACGGTATTGTAAGATATTCAACATACTAGAGCAACAACTGCAGCATGTAGATGCAAGAGCAGCATTTTGAGTGACTGTTGTGTTTCTTCCCTCCTGTATCACCAATATACATTAGAAGAGAAAAGAGGAAATATCTTTCTTGCAAATTTTTGCTTATGCTTGAAGGATCAATACCAACTGCAGCATTTATTGAATGTTTCTAGTAGAAAATAAGTAACATAACAACAATTTGACATTGAAAGTATAATTATGGAATTATTCATGAAGTTGGAGAGTTCCTCATAAGGCTTACCGCACAAACTTGTGGCAACCTAAAAAAAAATGAATTAACAGACTATGAATTACTCTAGGTGGTAACAAAATTGGTATTTCCATTCCAAAACTGATTACACATTAGCAATCTGTCATACAGAATACACGCAATTTATCCACTAAGAACCTTTCTTGTCTAACAAATTATGGGTCCAGAAGTAAAAACAGCATGTATAACAAAACGCTAATATATGTAGCATCCAACTAAGAACATGTGTAGAAAGAACATTACAAACTAATGTCAAAAGAGATGAATTTGTTACCTTCTGTCCATCATTTCTTTCATTTTAACCATGTTTGCCACTTGATCTTCGAGCTCCATTGTCTAACTTATGGAGAATATGCAAGTCAGAGATTGACCATTTAAGTAGAGTCACGATGTTTGGGACCAATAACATTCAACAAAAAGCTTCCATAAACTTGTCAATCATACATATGATCATCTGGCAATTTTGAAGCCATCCAGGCCAGTAGCAGTTTAAGGGATGATTATTTTGTTCATCAAAAGCATTTTTCTTGGTGAAGTAGAGGCCAATATTGATTTTAATATTGATAATAAGTACATGGTTCACAAAATCGGTCTATAAGCTGTTCTAGGTGGTTTAAGGTTTATTAGTATACCGAATGTACTAAAAGAATTGTGTACAGTGCTTGCCAATTACACTGTATGAAAGAACGAAGCAAGAAACATGATCAAATTTGTATCTTGCTGAAGTTCGACCAAGTGCACTAATTTATAAAGTGCTTTCAAGAGACAGCTGCAAAGCTCACTCTCCCATTTCATTTATGAAGCATGCAAGTCCTCATGTATTCCTAATATGAAGTCCGCCGAAAACATAAAAATTTAATAGATTCCAAGCATTGGCAACAATGCCACTTGACAGAGCCAAAAATGCTTCTTTTGCAGCCAGTTGTCGTGCTTTCAATACTCTGGTATGACTAAAAAGCTCCACAAGAGCTTCTTCAAGCTCTAATTTTCCAGACACCTGCATAATCAGTGACAAGAAAAAACCCACAGTGATGTTTGACCACTAAAAGTGACAGCGATAGCACAACAAAATGTGTTATTTGTTGACCGAAAACTTTCTGGCACAACATCAGCAACTTACACCTATGAAAAATGTGAAATCATCCTCAAAGATTTTAATTCAACATTGGGCTGAGTTTAACTTTTTTAATGTGTAAAGCAATGTCCATATAGACTCTTTTTTTAGGAATCTAATGGCCGTATAGACTTGTTAACAGCACTAACATGTTGAATCACTTTGTCCAGCATCAGAGGTACCCATTCTAAACTATTCTGAATAAAGGCAAAGTTGATTCATAGGACTACAAAAAGATCCTGAAGCGAATCATCTTGGAACTGGATTAACTGTTTAGGCTAACATGGACCCAGAAGTAAACAAAGCCAAGACTCAAGCACAAGCTCACAAGTCACAACACAGTTTTGAAAGTCATAATTTTGAAGAATTATTCTAAAAGAAAGTCTTAATAGATGGTCTAACCAAACAATGCATTTAATTCTGAAATGCAAATTAGATGGAAATAAAGATGTCTTTCACACCTGCAGAACTGACAAAGGATTCAACCGTTGCATTTCCAAAACCATGTTTTTGTAGTGTCCAACATGATAACCTGGAAGTAATGGAACAGTGAAACCTCTAACAGCATTATGTTAAGTAGACATGGTGGTAATTAGGGTGTATGAAAGCAAGCAATCACCAGTCAATACAGCACAGCCAGCAGCAGCAGCTTCTGATATGTTGTGTCCAGCTAAACCAGGAAAGAAAGAACCTCCAACTACAGCTACTGGAGTTAATCTGTACAACTGTCTCAGTTCACCTATAAAACAAGTTGAATAGGACACAATGATGTTATGGTCCATTTATTCGAAACCTCAACCATAAAAAAGTCAACACACGGAAGGTTTGATTTTCACCTAAGAATGCCCTAATCTTCAACGAGATCAGCCAAATTTCTTTCTGAAGCACAATTTTTATGGAGAAGGCAGAGATGAAATTCAAATTCATTAACTAGATGCGTGGACCAACAATTTCTCATTGAGCTTATCATCTGTCTGACTGTCTCATATATCCTCAAATTTCTCTTGCCACCAATCCATCATTAACATATGCATATGAACCAGTCATTTCATTAAAATCTTGTTTACTAACAGCTTAGTAGCATGCAATTTAAAGCATGGCCTGTGTTATAACCGTCTTTACAGTGTCATCAATCTTAGACATATCTGAAAATTGCACAGAGAATGATTCTAGTAATGTCAACTTGTTCAAATCTAGCCAATCTCCCAATTTATGTACAAGTATAATCAAGTCTATATCATAGAGAGACTTCCTAGGCATCTCAACCAGAGCTAAAATCATAATTTAACAAACCATTTATAATTAAAATACATGAAATACAAATGAGGAAGTTCACAGCCAAATAAGCAAACGAACAATTTGAAACACAAAATGCACGCACACAAAAAGAAGAAAAAAAAATAAATAAAGGGAACTGCATACCTAATGTGTCCACCACATATAAATTTGTTCCTGGCATAAGCATTCCATGTTGAGACCTCAAAGTGACTGATTGCCCCTCTTTCAACAATTCCTGCTCCACCTCATGACACATTCAGAGCCAAAGTTTACTTTTGTGACAGCAAATAATTATGGGCTATGCATTAAAATATATATTCAATCATCCAATAGCGGAACTAATTTTTCAAATTAATCATACACATATATTCATAATGACATGAACAACTCCATAAAAAGATAAAACACCAACTCACAGTTCATCGAGTAAAATTACAGAAAGAAAATCAAGAGGCATGTTTTGTTTACAGAAGTCCTCTAACTCTTTCAAGAAAAAATTTTAACTTCCCACTCATTTTCAGTATTTTCCAAAAAAATTACTAGAAAAAAATCCTTACCTCCTTCAAGATACACGATTTTAACTTCCGATTTTTTTTTTTTTTTCAATATTTTCCAAAATTACTATAAATATCATATTACCCCATACCAAAATAAATTTAAATATGCTTTTGTAAATAACGTTTAGAAGTCAAGATTGTAGACACCCTCACACAAAAAATGGCAAAACAGTTTCCACCAGAAGGAAATGTATTGATGATATTTGCTTCTTGGAGATAGTTATCAATTTGTAACAAGGTTCATATAGAAGCAAAGTAGATCGAAGAATTCACAATCAGATGGCAAGCAGCTCTTTTTTTATATCATATTAATCAATAACTTAGAAGCCTATTCACATTTACCATTCCCATTTCATTACATGAAAACATTTCTTCCAACAAAGTCAGCCTTAGATACAGCTAAAAAAAATCAGACAATAAGCTAAGTTCTATTGCTCCTACATTGACAAGAGTTGTAACAAGCTGCACATTGTGATGTTCCTATATCAAACTGACGCTATCTCCACATTGGGGTGGGGACGGAGAGGGGATGGGTGGGTGGGGTGGTGGGGGTGGATGGAGAGGACAGAAATATATGATGTTAAGTGTGAAACTAGGAATTGAGTTGAATCGAAAGGAAAAGCAAAGCATCAGAACATTACCTGAGCAATCTCTTTGCCGTGTTGAGGATGTCGAGGCACAATAATGGTGACTATCTGAGGATTCATTTGCCTGAGCACATTGTGGACTCCTAATATTACTGCAGAGTGCAGATAAAATGTGTGAGCTTATTTATTATTTCGGTATAACTCAAGGAAAGTAAAACTTCTCTTAGTACTTGTTCAATTTCTATGATAATCACAGCACTCCAAAGATTATGTGGTGCAACTGGACCACAAAGAATTATGTTGGTTAAACCTTAACTATGCAAGCAACTAATTCTGAAATACATGAAGAGGAAGGCATGTTTTACCAAAGACAAATATATATGGGAAGCCACGGCCTTAAAAGTAGCAGTGATTATAATTGAGCAGGAAAATAAATGATATTCTGGCATTTGATGAAAATACAAGCCAATTCTAGCACTAACAGTTCACCATCATCCAAAAATTTTAATGTCACAACATAGTTTTTCGAAACCAATTACTGGTAGCATCAACCCTGTCATTGAGGTAAAGTTTTGCAAAAAATTTCAAGCAAGAACTGACCATTTTCTTCGCCTCTATGTATGGAAGAAGCCATCCAAATCTGCCTGTGAGCAAGCTGTACTTTCAGATCTTCCAAACTTCCTAGATCTCCCTCACAATTCTCATACTCATGTACTGTTTGACGGAAACCATGAAAATTCCTGATTAGTATAAACTAATTTTATCTTATTGAAAAATCATCATTCATCAAAGTGTTGTCAGAACTATGAAAGAAATAGATACATAGAATTTAGAATGAAACAAATTCAGACAAATACTCTTACTAAACTAATATACCAAATAGGGAAAATAAAGAGTATTAATTACTTTAAACAAACTTAGTTGAATAGACCATCTTAGATTCAACATACAAAAATACCAAAGGAGATTCCTACACGGTGTGAATATGAATACCATATTTCAAGTCACCAGAAAAGTTGATGATGAAAGGTGGGGCCTGAAGTAGTTGAAAGTGGATTGCCTGGGAGGTGCTCTGTGACATACAACTGAGATCAGTGACAAAATAACAAAAGCAAGTATTAATTTGATAAACGATATAAGTGCACATACCAAAGGGGCAATTAAGGAAAACTTTGACAGCAACAGCGATATCAATGGAAGAAACATCGGTGTTGACCATTGTTTAAATGATTTGTCAGATACCCGCGCATTTAACAATGCTAATGCAATCTGAAGTCCATGGATGACAAGACATTATCTAAAGCTGCACTACTACATAACTAACAACAAACACACACATTTGGTGAGTTCTTATTACAACATAATTAGCAACATATAAAACACAAATATTGTATTATACAATGACTTGGCTAATTAGGATAAACCATTATTTGCATAAAGATAAGACCATCAAGAAAATTGGTTGTCCTGCTTAAACGATTGATTACGAAACTACAATAACCAGATGAATTGAAAATCAAAAGCATCGTATGGTAATAATATTGGCATATAAATAAAAAGGCACTCATTTGTTTTTCTTTTTAATATTATCTCTTAGAAGTATTTTCACATGAAGTAGCACATATATCAACAAGAAGGGATACTTACCCCATGTTTTGAAGCACCCATAATAAGATTTGGCCAGAGTTCACTCTCCATTATAATAATTGCACTTGGCTTCCAATAGCTAAGAAAAGCATCCACAGCAGCAGGAATATCAAGTGGGCAAAACTGGTTCCACAATAACATTTGCATTGACCATAAGACAATGTTTTAATAAGTCATGGAAAGGACATCAAAGCTGTCACAAGAAATACTCCTGAACTAGTTAAAATGAGAAAGTGGCATGCCATAAGAAGAATGAAAAAAAAGGAGATAAATGTGTAACAAATTGAACCATGGCATGGAAAGCTTCATTTCACATAAAACACAGAACCATTCTCATGGAATAAAAGAACACTAACTGCATATTCTGCGATCAACCTGAATTATTTTTGTATATATCTGATGTTTTTAGAAGAAAAAGAAATGAAAAGGCAAAAGATGCAGTGATAGCACAAAGAGTACAACAATGTAGTCAACAGTAACCTCTATGAATCCAATAAAGCAGCCCTTTAAGTCAGTATCTAATATATTACAATTGAAACCATTACAGAAATATCAAGTATCATAGAAATTCAAAACAGTAGGGCATCCTTCCCTTAGAAAGTAGGTATTGAATCAACAAAGCATGATTATAATACGGAAACGCAAAAGTTGATTAAAAATGAAAAACATGCGAGAATACCCCAAGTGATATACCTGATATATGACGCCACTTGGAAGTTGATTCTTTATCACTTCACTGGACAATAAAAAAAGAAAAAAAAAAAGAAGAATAATGATGTTATGTATTCCTCTGCAATGCAACTAAAATCCTAATTTCAACTGATTTCAATGGAACCAAACTATCAAATATCAATTAAATTGAAGTTTCGGACACACAATTAACTTCTATTAATTGAATTAGGTATCTAAGAGATATCATTTGGTTTCAAATTTCATTTGCAGTCCTATTTAAATGCCTACTTCTTGAATCCGAAAACATATCTATAACTCCTATAAATAACAAGCCCTTGTAAGGCATTGAAAAACAACAGAGTACATACAAAGCAGAGTACGTGGATGTAGTCATCAAAATGGTGAAATCAGGCCTCAACCGATGGCAGTGTTTGATCACAGGAATCGTAGCCATGCCTTCTCCTGAAAAAGCAAACAATAATCAAAACACGCTTAGCATTCGATTATATAGATGGAGAATGAGTACCTAAAGAGACGGCGTGGAACCAGAGGAGAGAGCCCGGGGGACGAGGCATGGACGGGCGGCCGAGACGCTCCGGCCAGCGGCGAGGGTGCTCCCGGCCCCGGAGTTGGCGCCAGCGTAGGTGGAGGTACAGCAGCGGTGAGAGGCCGTAGGTCAGCGCTCTGTATAGCTTGTACACGAGCTTTCCTTTGGCTGCAGAGGCCATTTTTTATTAGACTGGACTTCGCGAGAGTAACGAGATCGAGAGTGTGAGATTTTGAAATTGCTGTGTGAGAGAGCAGCAATGCATGGCGCTGCTGAGTGCTGGCCCGATCCCCGCGAGAAGTTTCGCGGATAGGGCCCGTTTTGAGAAGGTTCGTCGGGAACGAACTCTGTGGGCCCCATCAATTTTCGGTTGACAAATAATTTGGACTGCGCTTGTAATGTTCATCTTTCCTTGCTTCTTGTAATTATTTTGAGTATTTTAAAATAACAACATTATCAAATATGTTTATATTTTTTTAGAAAGTGTTTTTTTTTTTTTAAATTATATTTTTTTAGAAAGTTGTTTTTCTTTTTTTGTTTAAAAAATAATTTTTAGAAATTTGTTTTAATAAATACAAACACATACCTTTGAACTTTTGTTTTTTTCCGATTTTACTTTCGAACTTTTTAAAACAACATGTTTTACAACATTATTTTCATTAACCAATCTAGCTAATGACAGCAACGAATGATATTAGGGTTGGATCAGCTTGTTTCAAATTTAAAATTCCATTTTGAGTGAGGTGTCTTACACTTGGTCTTGATTTGAATGTATTTTCAATTTCGTTTCAAACTCGATCTCGTTTGAGATAGAATGTTTTATATTTTACTTGTTTTTACCTGATTCGTTAAAAAAACAGTTACAACATATAATAACACAAATTTTAATATACAATTATATTTTATTTAAAAAAATAAACAATTCTATTTTAGAATTATACTTAAATTTTAACTTTCATTTTAAAAAAAAATATACGTTTCAATTAAAACAATATTCTCAAATTTAAGAATGTACTTAATTTTAAATTTATACTTCATGTTTAACATGTATATTTAAGTTCATAGATAAAATTAACATAAACAACCCCTACGTCAAAGCTCAGTTTAATATGACAAACATGAGAAAAGTAGTGTGGCCATTTCCTTGGTCCACGAAATGAAATAATTCTAAAATGCCCTTAATTTAATTTACAATGATTAACTATTCCCTAAATACTCAAATAAAAATCAACCATTCCACAAAAAATCCAACACAAAGAGTCAAAACATCGGTGGTGGAGCTTACCAACTCCACTGTCGATAGACCTTCCTACCATAAACTCTTCCTCGAATTGAAGATTACCTCTAAAAATAGGAGATCAACTTCCTCCCCATGGCGAAGGAGACCACAAAACTAAGGAGGTTTCCTAGTGCTAGATTGGTAGAAATCTATCATCGGTTTTGGTTTTATCTTTTTTAATTTTTAATCAAAAACTAAGAAAAAAAAGTGTTCGGGATGAGATGATAGGGGTACATTTGTCTTTCTAAGCGTCAAAGGTTAGTCAGCCGTTAATGTTAACGCATTGACTTAACAGTAGGGTTGTTTGTGGTGGTTTCAAGCATTTGTTTGAAATTTTACTGGATTCGATAAAGTGAAGGATGTTTGTGCAATTAAGCCCCATTAATTACAATAAATTTTCATGGTTTCAGACTTTATGAGAAAAAAAAGGGTCCTACCACTAGTTTTTGGACCCATCCAAGAGTCAGTAGTCCACATGTATCAAGTCCTTAGAAAAACGAAACTGGTTGCTTTCAGCTAGTTAGCAGGGAACCAGATCTCAAGTCGTCTAGTTATAATAGAATTTTCTCTTTATAAGAAAACACGCAGCAGAAGGCAAATGTCTCTTCGGAGACATTCGATAAAATTGGAACGATACAGAGAAGATTAGGATGGCCCCTGCGCAAGGATGACACGCATAAATCGAAAAATGGTTCAAATTTTTTTCCCCGTTCACGGTCTGATTGCTCTCTTGGGCTCTCCACTATCTCTTTTAATCTTCTGCTGTCGAAATTTCGGTTTGATTGCGCTCTTGGGTCTCTACTATCTCTTTTAATCTTCTGCCGTTGAAATTTTTGATATTGCATTTTATGGTATTATAAGTAGTGTCATATATTTTAATTACTGATGTTTCTTTCGCTGAATAATATTTGAATGTTTGATTTATTATATGATCGTATATTTTGAATCGAGACAGGAATTTTGAAGTGGATTTTGTGTTATCTCGCTTTTGTCATTTGTTGATGTTGTAGTACATTCTGTTCTTTCTTGGAAAAGGGTAGTAGTGCTTGCTGAATCATCCATTTATTATGACGAAAACAAGACAATAGAAATATAGAATAATATATTGTAAAATTAATAAGATATCTCTGATCCTTCGAGCAATTCGTTTGTGTAATTTACATTCATAAACATGTTAGCTCCTAAAGCCTCCTTTAGAAACTATATATTGAAGTTAATGGAATTTCTCTGCCTGATCAGATGCTCATATCACAAAACTCACCAAAATTGGTTTTAAGAACATTAGTTTTTATACATTATGCAAGCGTAGAAAAACATAATTTCAGTGGATAGAACAAACAAAACAGCCATGTGTGTCTCCATGATAACAAGACTGAAACAAAGCCAGAGGGCAGCAATAAGGATTAGAGTTGATGTTTCTTATTCTATTGAAACAACTCACGCTGTTGTCTAACTTTCAGATTCAGAGTCAGTATACAGAATCTTGTGGAATAGAAAGGATTATTCAGCCCCACCCCGCTATTTCTACATGAAAGGAAACTATTAGTAATATTTTTCATCCAGAGATGATCACTATAGGTTGCAGCAAGGAGCACGTGATGATCAATCAAGTTCCAGCAAATTGTTGTTGGCTGGTGGGTTGTGCCCCTGTCATGTTTTTCATTGGTCTAATACTCTCAAATCCCTAAGATTATATAGGTTTGTTTAAAAAATAAACAATTTGTGCTCCTTCAAGTCAAAGATATAACTTGTTTGATTGGTGGACCATGTTAAACTATAGGTAAAGGAGGAGATACGTGCATTTTGGATTTTTTTTTTTCTTTTTAAATTTATTCTAGATTTCAAATGTGTCATTTTTCTTTTTATTATACTAATGTTTATTGCAAATAATTCTTTGGTAATTGAAATCTAGAAAGTAGTTTATAATAGAGTTGATCAAATAAACATGAATCGATCGACCCCGACCTGAAACTGAATCGGTTTTAGGTGTTCAAGTCGGTTTTGGTGCTGAGTTGATTCATGTTTGGTTTATGACTTCAAAAATCAATAAAATTTCTATTCATATTTGGTTTGCATATCCAAACCCAAGAAAGAATTGACCCAATCTCTCCTATATATATGCCAACTTTCTGCACACAAACCCTAATCACAATTCTTTTCTGCTCTCTCTCTCTCTCATCGCTTATGTTTGTCTGCCACCTCTTTTGTATCTCTCTTTAAGTTTTTCTCTCTTTTATCTCACCTCTTCTTTTCATCTTTTGTTAAGCTCAACTTTGACCTCTTTCACTTGTTAGTTTTCTCTTGCTAAGATCATCAATGTAGGTATGACAGTGTTCCAAGTCATGACATAATCTAACCCTTGTTCAAAAATATGGTCTCGGCTTCTTAGCAACACTGCTTGTGTCCTAATGACTATAAAAGGAGTTTTAGCCGCAGTTTCTACTCCCTCTTGTTCTTCACCCACTATACCGACCCTGACCAGCATTACTGTTGCCAATTACTCTCCCTCCACCAAATTGAAATGATTAGTGTTATGGAAAAAAAAGTAAAAAAAATAAATCAAATGGAAGCTTCTTTTAATGTTGGTCATTACGATGACCATTTGTCTGTATAGGGCTTGGTTTTGCCTTCGGAGTGGTGTGGCAGAGGTTGGCCTTCCCTCCTTGAACCATAGGACTGAGACAAAGCTGAGCAGAGTGTGGTGAAGACACGTCCTCTTTGAACCATAAATAAATGGGCAAGATGATATTCCCAAGATTTGAACCAAAGATTTATAGGTATTTTAGTTGCAAACCTAATACATGCCTTGGTGGTGGTACAATCATCTATCCTTTTGTTTCTACAATCATCTATACGTGGCTCCACTCCCTTTATAGGAGTCTTGCAAGATCTTGATGCGCCATTTAAACGAAAAATAAATCGAGATTGTATAAAAACTTTTTCACATATGACTACATAAGTATGTATATATATATATAATATATGCCTGTATATATATACTGTAGATCATATATTATCTTTTATATTACTTAATATGAGGTAAAAGAAAAGGCCAAAAATCCAAAAATTTGTAAGCTAGAAAAAAAAAAATTGCAAAAGCCATTCAACAATTGGTAAGATTTGTTTTGCTCCTTTTCTTCCATTGTTTTCCCTTTTTCTCCTAAATATTCTGTTAAAATGTCATACATGATGAATTATTGTTGAGTGTTTGTGAGGTAGTTAAAACTTAAGCGCTGAACATTGTTTGTATCAAGTATTTAAGAGCTGAGCTTTAATTGTTTATAATAATGTAAGTTAATGTGATATCGATAATGACTTGTCAAACGGATGAATACTTACTAGAATAAAAAACAAAAGCATCTTAATTATAGATCCATGTTAGAATAAACAACAATTATAAACTTCATTAAAGGTTTCTTTTTTGTTTCCTTTAAGAAATAAACTTCATTAAAGCCGGTTGGTGGAGTGTCATTTGTATTTACAATTAGATGTACATGCATTATATACACATGCACTAAATCCTAAATCCAATCCATAGACGTGAGACTTCTTAATTTTGGCTTTTTTGATATATATTAATTTTCCAATAACTCACTTTACTATATGTGCTACTAATTAAACAATGAAAATTACGAATAAAAAAATCGAATACATACAATGATACATCACATTATTCATATATCTTCATCTAATAAATCAGATCTTATAGTAGTAATTAGATTATAATCACAGACAAGTAGCATCTTATAGGACCATACCATTGAAACTTTTCTCATCATATAAGATAACATATTTAAATCGCTTTAAGAAAAAAAAAAGATAATATATTTAATTTCACAGGAGAATATATTGCAATAAAATGCTGAAAGGTACATAATGTACTAAGAAACTGAAATTTAATACAAACCCAACTTCGATATAGATACTACTTGAACAGTTGATACATAGATTTTACAACTGCGTGGTGCAACTAAATTTACAGAACCTGTTACTAATATCCCTTGTAAGGTATTGGAATGGCCTTCAATGGAACAGATTTCCTAAGCGTTATGCCCATTCGCTCACTCATGTCCATGTCCTCCGGTTTAAGGCCATCTGCCAAGACCCAATCAAACGAATACAATATTGCACCAAGAGCCAAAGGAAGCATACGAGAAGCAAGTGGTAAGGCAGGGCACATTCTACGCCCGGACCCAAATGGTATGAACTCAAAATCATGTCCCTTATAATCCGCCACGTTCGGTTCCAAGAACCTCTCTGGCTTGAACACCAAGGGCTCTTTCCAAGTTCCCGGGTCTCGTCCGATTGCCCAAACGTTCACCAGAATTTGGGTTTCTTTGGGAATATAGTAACCCAACATTTTGCAGTTGTTCATGGCCATGTGTGGGACTAAGAAAGGTAAAGGTGGGTGAAGTCTCAATGTTTCTTTGATGACTGCTTTAAGGTATGGAAGGTTCTCAATATCGTTCTCTTCAAGCTTTTTGTTTGTGCCTATGGTGCTCCTCAGTTCATCTTGGACTTTCCATAGTGTTTCTGGGTTGTGGAGGAGTTCAGCCACGGCCCACTCCAAAGTGCTTGTTGTTGTATCAGTCCCCGCAATGAACATTTCCTAATAGATACATACAATTATTATACATACTACAGATCAGTCAAACAAATACTAGGTTTAATATGTGGTAAGATAATAGAGTAATTATTCAGTCTCATAATACAGTTAGGTGATATTTGAAAAAAAAAAAAAGTGAAAAATGAACTTACAAAGACAATAACATTGATTGTTCTTGAAGAAAATCTAGATGGCTCATCCACACCATTACCACGAAATTCCAAAAGCACGTCCAAGTAGTCTTTCCTCTTCTCTTCATTGAAACCTCCACCACTCTCCGCATCCATCCTTTCTTTGATGAACCCTCCAGCGATTTGAAATGCTCTTTCAACATGGAACTGGGTTTTCCTCCTCAAACCTTGAGGATCAAGCCATCTCAACATAGGCAAGAAATCTGCCACGTTTGGCTTGCCAGCCAACTCCATCACTTTTCCTGCATGACAAAAGAATTGAGCTCCTCTTTCCGATTTTGGATCCAATAAATCTTTCGAGAACATGAGGTTTCCGATCAGATTAAAAGCCATCAAGAAGAAGAATCTCCCAACATCAACGGATTTGGTACCACCCGCACCAGCGTCCTCCACAAACTGCACCATCCTCTCTACGCATCGACTGCGAACACCACGCATAGCATCGAGACGGCTAGTCACGAAGAACTCCATGGTGCACAATCGCCTTAGCATACGCCAATGAGAACCATATTGGGATGTAATTATTGAGCCTTCGTTGCCATGATCACCTTTCATGGCCTCATAAATCTTCCTCCCAGCGAGAACCACGTCATGATTCTTGAACATCTCTCGAGCCACTTCACTAGATGAGATGACCACAGTGGTCATACAGCCCAGCCAAAGAGTCATGATGGGTCCATGCTTACGTGCCAACTTAGCAAATGACTCGTGGGGTGATTGGAAGATGTTACCAGCCACTGGCCACCACCTTGGACCCGGTGGGAGCTGCCCTTGCTCTTCCAAGCGACGATGGCGACGCTCGGTCACCATCGCCCATGCAACCCATAGCAAGAGAGCTATACTTATTCCCAAAATCTCGTAATCCATATTTTTGGAAAGATTTTGTTTTGTAGATGTTAACAATGCTAGCTAGCTTGTTTTTATAGCAGTAACGTGACATATCACTACAAATATTTTGGGTAGAGGAAATGCCTTTTTTGACAGTAGGGAATCTAGCTATATTATTTTACCTAGAAAAACCTTTCTTTTTGATGTTAAGTTAGCGAGTTGAGACAATTATAAATCTTTAGTAATGCAATTCCGCTTTTAATTTTTCTCTTGTTTTCAGTTTGAATTAATTTGTTATAAGGTGTCTGTTAGTAAGCACTGAATTTTCTTAGTAAATTGTTCTTGTGACTCCATGATGTATGATGATTGATGAACATTTTACCTCTCTGTTGGAAGCAGGGTAGCAAGAAGGAAATCATTCACACGAAGAAAGAAAGTCCGGCGAAAATAGTTCTGTTTCTTCTAGCTAGTCATGTTACATCATATAAATTTTTTTATGTAAATGGGAAATTTCGATATCTCTTGTATATCTTTTGCATGGTTATTAAAGATTTCATTAAGTAAACTTGTTCATCTACTTATTTAATTTATATGAAAGGTGTTGATTTGTGGTAAGGATAAAAAATATAATATAATAATCAGCTCAAGAACAGAATGAAGTGGTTTATCTCGTCGGTGTAAGATTTTATATTGATAAAAGGGTTTCAGAATAAATATTATACTTGATGAATGTAGTTTTACTAGAAAATATTATATTTAATTTGCCCTTTTTTTTTAGTGTCTTACATTAAAGACATTTTCAGCTAAATTTCGTTGTAAAAGAATTTTTACAGTGGTTGTAATACGGGACAAAACTTTTTGTTGGTTGCAGTCTTTGCAAGCCCTTTTAGTGCAAATTATAAAATATTTTTTTGGGATATTATTACAATCCCTATGATTTTGAAAGAAATGTTCAAATACCCTTCAATTTGAAAATATTCACCAATTTCACCTAGCAATTACTCTGCCATTCAAAAAGTGACCATTTTTTTTACTGTGAATGGATAATATGGTAAATGAAGTTCATAAAAATGAATTAGTTATAAATTATATTCTTATTCTGAATGTTGGCCCATCTATTACTTTTCAGCTTCTACCTCATTATCACCATTTGTTACGTAAAATGCAGTTTCATCGTTGTCGTCCATCACCCATAAATGTTGCTTAATCATCACCGTCCATCGTCCCCGTAAGATCTTCATCATCACCTTCCATCACGTACAAATTCTCCATCATCATTATCACTATTCATCTTTATCATCACACATGTTCATCTCCATTTTTTCATCACCGGAATCAACTTCATCATCCTATCATCCCCCACAATCGTTCTCTGTCCAATTTTCTTTGCATCAATATATCACTCAAAACAGAAGCCAATCTAGAACCATAAGATAGAAAGAGAGAGAGACGAAGGGATAGAAAATAAAGGGAAGGGAGAAACGAAGGGCACCATTTACATGAGCCATTATAAATGATAATTTTTTTTTTTTAATGCATCATGAATTTTCTTAACCACGTTTCTAATTAAATATATTTTATTAATTATAAATAATCAAAAGTAGACGTACATTGGCTATAAATAATAAAATGATACTTGGGTGGTTTGGACAAATTAAATTACATCTTTCTATATTTCTCATTATTCACATATAAGGTTATTTACTTGATACTAAACAAATCTAAATCATATCTGTTAAATTGATTTGTCTATATTTTAAGTAGTCAAATAACTTAAAAATATTAAAAAACACTAAAAAAAGGTAAATTTTTTTAATTTTTCATCTAATTTCAAATAATTGAATCACATTTAATATTTTCTTTCAAATCTATCCTCTCAAAGATACTATTTATTGAATTTCATTTAATATTACATATATATATTAATTGTAACACAATGCCTATAATAAACAAAAACTAATTTCTCCAACCAAATTTTTCATTAAAAATAACTTCAAAGTTGCACTTAGTTATTAATATTTCAACACTTAGTTATTAATATTTCAAATACTATTTTTGAACATTTATTTAATTTTTTACTTATTATAAAAATCATTCCTACATCATTTTTTAAATCTTAATCATGAATAAAATTTTATCAATATTTATATAAAAATAGTTTAAAATTTGTTAAGTTGTTTGTATCATTTTAAATAAAAATACATAACAACTAATAGTGTAAACAATATAATTGTCAAATTATTTATTTTCAAACAATTATATTTTTTTTTTAAAAATAAGTTAGTAATACATTCAAATGGGAAAATAAAAAAAATCAAACATGCTATTTAGATTCATATTTCAATCATTATTCAATTTTCAATAAATTTATAAAATGTTCAATCTTCCAACAATAAACAAACAATCCCATAATATCCTAAACTTGAACGAAGAGCAAGCCTTATTCTCCAAATTCATTAGCAAATCAAGCTACAATCCAATCAAATATAAACTTTGTGCAGTTTTTAGTAATATATTGATAATAGAGCTTGTGAAGTGTGAACTTAAATTTTAAGGTAAGGTTTGATTGTAACTAGAATAGCACATCGCACATGTACATAAAATAATTTTCATAAGACCAAGGTTGGGACCATCATATATATATATATATTTATTTGTTTACTTATATATATATATATATATATAGTGATACACCACATCCCAGAACATTGTCTTTATTTTCGTCATTATATTCTTGATATCTGCATGAGGTGACAATTAATTAAACTGATTGTTGTATAACGTAGGTTCATATATTTATTAATACACATGTATATCTTATTGCTTAATCTAAATTTTATCACACAGTATATATTTTCTAGGCGATATTTATTGAACTTTTGTGATTCATTCAATACATCAATCTACATGTTTTCTGTGAATTAAAGTTATATAGCTACGATATTTTTCTCGTAGCAGAGTAAAATTATATATAATTGTAACAATCCCGATTTTTAATTGTTCCTAACATCTTTCTTACCATGAAAACAAATCTCAGATTTATGTTGATTATTATTCATGATAACTCTCAAAATATATTAAATGCTTCGTTTTATGAGATTTTTAAGATTTTTACCTCTTTTTATTTCAAAACCTTCTTCATATTATCAACATTGATAGTGATTTACATATTTTAATATAACTATTATTCAACCATATATCTTATTTTGTTTTACGCTGACTCACTCAATTAAATATATACTATTTGTCGAAAAAAATCCCAACAAGGATTTGTTTGTCTTCAATCGGATCTTGACGTGAGAATTCTGGACTTAATAGTTGAGATGAAGTCCCTTTTTGGTCCCCTCCCTGAACCCAAACTTTTCAATTTGCTTAGGTTGTATAGTTTGGCTATAATAAAGCCAGTGTCATCACTTTGGTACATTTAATTTGTTAAAAAAGTTGATCTACTTCCGGCCTTATAATAGTCAAGGTAAATTAGGCTAGTTACATCAACTGGGACGTGTGAACTGTGGGCGCAATTTTCTTGGTCCCAGAATCTGATCTCTCTTGAAAGGGCCAGCTTGATTGACCTTTTTTTTTTTTTTTTTGAGGCACCGGCTTGATTGATCTTAACCATATCAATTTGTATTGACTGAGTTTGTTTTTTGTGACAATTAATTCATATCAACTCTCAATAATGAAGTATTGAAAACAAAGTTTTCTGGTCCCAACTTAATTCGTACCCGTGCTCACTTGTGCTTTAATCAAGTTTTGTCCGAGCCAAGCTTCAATTAACCATAAACTCTAGTTAATTGGCTTTGTATAGCTTAGCTTTGACTGTAAATTAACAATATTGTTAAAAATTAAAAGAAAATTTATATTGCTCAAAGCTATATGGGGCAGTAGGGTGGATTAATTCTATTATAATTATCTTTCTAGTACAATATTTATAGAATATTGGATTATAAATTATAGTGATGCTTGAGCTGATAGTCTATCAAATTCAAACTAATTAAATAAATCAATGTCCATTTTTTTTTTTTTTGAGCAAAGGCAAATAAATTAGAACAAGACTACCGTCGCCGAGCGACGGAAGGAAAAATACATGCGGCATCTACGTGTTGCCATGTAAGATCCTCCAAAGAGGACAAGGCCAAAGCGGCTAAATCGTGTGCCAAGCGGTTCGCAGACCGCGAAATGGCATGGCACTCCCTAACATTAACCACCTTACACAGGGCCTTAACATCGCCAATCAGAATATCGGAATCTCCACGGAAGGAAACTGTCGAGCAGACCTGCGCTGCCACGTTCGAAGCATCAACTTCCACCTCCGCGATCCTCACATCAGCAGACCCTCCCGCAAGGCCAGTAACTCACCAACCTCCGGCAGAAAGGAACCAACAAGTCTTTTTGCAGACGCTGCTATGATAAAGCCCCTTGAGTCCCTAATAACGGCCCCGACTCCAGCGACACGCGATCCTGGCCTGATAGCCACATCCGTGTTCAGTTTGAACTCGCCAACCCTCGGGGGAATCCAGCCAGCTGACTTTGGCATCACGACCCTGTCGGACGAGACCACAGATGCCTGTCTAGCACACTGGAAATCTGCCAGGATCGACACAGCCCTCTGGAAGAGCAGCTTTGGCGATTTGACCAACCCTCCATTAATCTTAGCATTTTGGTTGCTCCAGATCATCCACATCACCATTGCGCAGATAGCCACAACCTCCCGGTCTACAGACTCCATCCACCTGCAGCACACCTCCAAAACCGACGGGATATGAAACCAACAACCGAGGGAGGAGAAGGAACTAACCTGCTGCCAGGTCTTGCGCGCCAGGGGGCAGGCAAAAAGAGATTGATGCCCTGTCTCCACCCCAGCATTACACATAGGACAAGAGGCCTCTTTCAGGACCTTCCTGCGAACCAGATTATCCTTGACTGGCAGACTCTCCTGACAAGCCCTCCACAAGAAATGTTTGACTTTGGGGGGAACACCAATGTTCCACAGGTATGACCACCAGCGGGATTTACCTGATGATGACGCGTGCACCCCAGCAGTGGCGAGACAAGCGACCCGATATCCGCTTTTAACCGAATAGATCCCCTTTTTGTCGAAGTGCCAACGCCATCTATCTGGAGTGCTTCTAACGCTGAGGGGAATGGACATAATCACCTCCTGATCTACCGGCAAGAATACCTGCTGGATTTTTCGCAGGTCCCATCTACCAGAAAGAGGCTGGATAAAATCCGCTACCATGTACCGAGTAGCTGTGACAGGGGTGATAGGCTTGAAAGAAGAGGGCCGAGGAAGCCAAGGATCTTCGAACGCAACCGTGTCGACCCCATCCCCTACTTGGCGACGGATGCCTTTGTTTAGCAGAGTCCTGCCCCAGATTAAACTGCGCCACAAGTGAGACGCACCAGGTTTACACGGTGCATTAATGAAGGAAACATTAGGATGATATTTAGCCTTCAAGACCCTGGCCACCAGTGAATCGGGCTCCATTATAATCCTCCAAGCCTGCTTGGCTACCAAAGCTTGATTGAACCCCTGCAAATCTCTAAATCCCAACCCGCCGACGACTTTCGGCTTATACATTTTCTCCCATGCAACCCAACTAATCTTCCGCTTTCCAGCCTTTATCCCCCACCAGAATTTGGAAGTTAACGCCCCGAGCTCCTGACAGAGACTAGTAGGGAGCTGGAATAAACTCATAACGAACGTTGGTATTGCCTGCGAAACTGCTTTGATGAGGATCTCCTTTCCACCATGAGAAAAGACCACGTGCTTCCAGCTTTGAAACTTGCTCCAGACTCTGTCCCGGATGGAGGCGAACGTCTGGATCTTTCGCCTACCGACAAGCGAAGGCAAGCCCAGATACTTATCCTCAGTTTGGTGGACACCTACCTGGAGAATGCCCAGCAATCGCTGCCTGGTCTGCACATCCAAGTTTGGACTAAAGGTGACTGAAGACTTACTGAAGTTAATACGCTGACCCGAACCAGTCCCATACACTTGGAGCAACTGAATGATCATCAAACAATGCTGATCAGTGGCCCTGCAAAAGAGGATGCTATCATCAGCGTAAAACAAATGACTGACGAGAGGACTAAGCCTATTACATCTGATTCCAAGACCCTTGCCCTCCAATTCCGCACGTCTAAGCTTGCTGGATAAGGCTTCCGCACACAACAAGAACAGGTACGGCGAGAGCGGACATCCTTGGCGAAGACCTCTGGACGGAGTAATGTTACCAAGGGAGTCACCATTTAAAATAAAGGACAGGCGGGATGTCGTCAGACAATCCATTATCAGAGCAATCCACTTTGGCGGGAAAAGCATTCGGCTCATCATTTCCTTTAGAAACGGCCATTCGATGCGATCGTAGGCCTTACTAAGGTCAAGTTTAATCGCCATGGTCGCCTTTCTGCCGCGATTCCGATTGGTGATGGAATGGATAAGTTCAAAAGCGACCATCACGCTGTCGAAGATCTGGCGACCTGGCACGAAAGCCGACTGATTTGGGGAGATCAGGGCAGGAAGACACTGTTTCAGACGGTTTGCCAGCACTTTTGCAATGATCTTGTACATAACGTTTAAAAGGCTGATGGGCCTGAAATCCGGTAAGCGCTCAGGGGTTTTGGTTTTAGGAAGGAGCAAGACGTCTGTCTCATTATATTTCTGGACTGAAACCTCACCATGCAAGATTTTTAAGCATTCTGCAGTGATATCAGTCCCCACTATTGGCCACAATTTCTGAAAGAAAATGGCATGGAAACCATCCGGGCCAGGAGCTTTCGTTGCACCTAATTCAAACACCGCCTGTTTAACCTCTTCTCCGACGAAAGGTCTATTGAGTCTGTGTTGCGACGCTGCATCCAGTTGAGACTCCACCCCGTCACAAGCTGCCCGTATGTCTGAGATTGAGGGATTTGATGACTCAAACAGAGCCCCAAAATACTGAGTAATCAGCCTAGACATGTCTTCTACTATATCCGCTACCGCTCCATCCTCTCCCACCAATCGAACAATCGCATTCCTCCTTTTCCGTGCTGTGGCATGTGCATGAAAGAAGCTTGTATTTCTGTCCCCCGCCTGTAGCCAGTCACTGCGAGCCCTTTGTCTCCAGTATGATTCTTCTCGGGAGAGCAATTGTTCGAGTTCAGCTTCGAGAGCATTGATTTCTCGCTGTACTCCTGGTCTTGCCGATTTCCTGTATAAGGTCTCTATCCTTCTTTGTTTTGCACTGATGGTTTTGCTGAGTGAGCCAAATTTCTCGCTACTCCAAACCTTGAGGATCTCCGCACAGCCCTGAAGCTTGACCCTGATCGAAACCTCCCCCCCCTGACAATCCACCCTTTCCCAGCCAGTTTTAATAACGCTCTCACACTCCTTCTCCTGTAGCCAGAATGGTTCAAACTTAAACCTCTTACGAGGCCCCACCCTCTGTCGCGTATCCCCCTGAAATTTTAGCAGGATTGGGCGATGATCTGATGCACAAAAACGTAAGTTTTCCACCACTGCAGCTTGGAACTGATCCCTCCATTTGTTGTTTACCACAAAACGATCCAGTTTCTCCTGGATGTTAGTTGCGCCCTCTCGCCTGTTGTTCCACGTGAACAAAGGACCTGCGCTAGGTAAATCAGTGAGCTCGCACTCCTCTAATACCCTTCGAAAGGCATTCATCCGTCCCAGCAATCGGTCTGAACCACCTTCCTTCTCGCTCAGCCTCAACACCTCATTGAAGTCACCTCCTAAGACCCAAGGTAGTGTATTCACGTGGCTTAACCTTCTAAGCAGCTCCCAAGAGTCGCCCCGTTTCGCCCAGGACGGGTTCCCGTAGAACCCAGTGAACCGCCATACGGATCCATTATTCTCTATCACCTTAACATCGATATGCCCAACAGAAAATGATAACACCTGAATGGCCATATAGTCCACCCAGAAGAGTCCGAGACCCCCACTTTTACCATTACAGTCCACAAAAAAACCATTCGGGAAACCCAACTTTTGTTTTAAACTGGCCCCCATCCGACCCGTGAGCTTCGTCTCACATACAAAAACCAAAACTGGGGAATGTTTCCTGACCACCCTTTGCAGGGCCTCGAACGTACGGGTATTCCCCAATCCCCGTACGTTCCAACAGAGGCAACTCATGGTGACCGGCGGGCCTGCCTAGCAGGCTCTGCCGTCGGATAGACCACATCCATCCCATCATCCGCACATTGCTTGAGCTTCTTGGTTCCGGCAACTTCCTCCCCATTAAGCTCTACATTCTTCCGTTTTTTAACTGCGTTCAAGATGCTGCAGGTATCGCCCCCTGCCACCCATTTGAGCCTAGGTGGGGTCAAAGAACGGGTTGCTCTAGTATTTATATTTCTGCGTTCAGGAGACAGACTCCCTTTTCTGTTCCCCTGCATCATGCACTTTACACCCAAGGCCCGTCCGTACTGTGGGCTATTTCGTATACTTCTCGTTCTTGTCCCTCGTGCCGCCCGTTTCCACTTTCTTATTGGCTCCTTGTGAGGGCTAAAGGTCATTTCCTCTGGCTCCGAAGCTTTTGGCTCAAACTCGGTTGTGTCTGGATCTATTCCTGTAAGATTCCCCTTTGCTTCTATATTATTGGTTTTAGCTTCCTTTAATGTTGTCCTCTCCTTACTTAATTCTGTGCAATTCCCCAACCCTTCGAGACCTTCCCCGACTGGGGTGGTCCCCTACACCTGGCTGCTACCAACCTGGTGGTTTGTGGAGGGGCCCACTTGAACGATATTGACCTCAGTTGGCCTCGCATCTACCTCAAAAGAAGAGTGTTTAGGTACTCCTTGCATACTGCTCGGGCCTACATACTCCGTTTGAGTTTCAGTACCCCTATTGTCCGCTCGCTTCTCAATAGATAAGGGCATTGGACTCTTTTCCTCCGGTGCTTTACCTACACGCCTCGGACTCCTATTTAAACTGTCGCCCCTTTGATTCTCCCATTTTGCAGGGCTAGCCCGCAGACCAGACCCATATCTAACTTCTATTCCCTCTGTGGCTGCCACCTTTGCTCCTTCGTCCCAACAATCTCGGCCTCCATGCCCCACTCGACCACAGTATCCACAATACTCTGGTAGTTTCTCATATTGCAACGTCACCCACACCACCTCCTTGGTACCTGCCAAGGTAACCAGAAGACCCCTGCGCAGCGGGTTGTTGATATTCAATCTGATCTTCGCGCGAAAGAAACGTCCTCGGCAATCACGTGTTTCCTCTGGCAAGCATACAATGTCCCCTACTTCACTTGCCAACTTTCTAGCCATTCTTGTATTCATACAAACCAGCGGCAGGTTATGAAATTGGACCCAGATTTCCATATGGTTGAACTCTAGTTTAGATACATCCTCCATTCCTTTTGGTACTTCTAGTGCTAATAACTGATTATTAAAATGCCACGGGCTCCTATTCCATACCAAGTTTCGATCCTCCTTCCTGGCGAAGTAGAACATGAAAACATTCTGACCAATTGATTCCACCTCGACCTTTCCTATCATCCCCCACAGCCTTTCCATTACCTCAATAAAGGCTTCTCTGTTTATTCGTTTACAGGAGAGAACTTTCCCTACCAGACAATGGCTAACATTTTCTAGTCCTTCGTCTTTTGCCTCTCCCTCTATACAGCATACTTTCCCTTCTATATCGGATAACGAAAACTCTTTACACAGCTTCCCTATGACCTCCGAATCCATCCGGCCCCGTTGCCTTTGCCCCTAACTAATCTCAATGAGGAAGACGAACAGAAGCCCCTGGAACCCTAGCGTGTGAAGCTCGAAAAACTGCTCGCCTGCGAGACACACTGCCCTATGGACAAGACTACCCTGTGCTGTCTTTTCAGAGAAAAAACAGAGAGGGACCTGACTATCTGCTATTTGTTGTAAATCAATGTCCATTTGATATGTAAATATTGACTCGAATTAAAAATATAGAATATTTTGTTAATTGATTAATTAAGTATATTATCACTAATAACAAATTTTGGATTATATTACAAATTTTATTCTCACAGGGGACAGAAAATCCAATGGGGATCCAATCATTTTATAATAAAACAGTGTAATTACGGATTTATGTGCTAGTTTAGGAAAATGGGCCTTTAATTTTGGATTTCCTTTTTGTATCATTTGACAGTTCGATTATGATGATTGCAGTCAATCAACTAGGCATCTCACCTTCTTTCTTTAGTGCATTGTTTAAATAATTAAGTAAATATATTGTTGTTATTACTAATTATTATTAAATTATTCAAAATTGCAACAAATTGTAACTATTGTTAATTTGTGAAGGCTGTGCAAACTATACTCAAGAAATAGGGTACGATAAAAACCTAAATTAAGTTTTTCACTTTTTCTAGTGCTAGGGAAAAAAAAATATCTTATTATTAATTTGGACTCACAAATATCAATCTCTATGTATCATATGATAAATTAATTCCCATTTATCCGATCCTTCTACATTACCTACTCCACTTTCAAAATTTTCCTTTTGATTTTTTATTAAAGAAATTATCAGAAATGGTCCGAAATAAAGTGAAAACTATTGTTAACATTAAAAGAGTTTGGTTTTAGTTCCAAATGAGATTTCAATTGCTTTTAACCCTTTTCAACCCTTAAAAGAAATTTCTAAAGGTGTAAAATGTTTCAAAAAATTAAAATAAATAATTGAAATTTCGTTTAGAACTTAAAACAAATAATAATTTTTTTTTTTATCAAAAACTAAGTTTTTCTTTTTTTTTTAATCACTTTTTTGAATTTATCCCATTTTCATTTTCTTTTAAATGGCATATTATCTTCTTTTTGGATGCCAGATCTGAGATTGTGACACTATGAACTTATTGAGGGTTTATGAGTTGCTTAACTGTACCTAGCTAGGCTTTTTGGTGGTGTTTTGCCTAACCTACTTTTTTCATGGCTTGTAGCTTGGTTTGGTGCTTGACTTTTTAACTTTTTTTCTTTTACTTTTGAATTTATCCCTTTTTTATTTTCTTTTAAATGGCATGTTATCTTGTTTTTGATACCAGGTCTCATATGGCGACGATATGAACTTACTGTGAGATTGTTTTGTTTAATTATACCTAGCTAGGCTAGGTAATAGAGATATTAGACACAATAATTTTTGCGTGATTCGGCCAACCCACCTATATCCATGCCTCCTTACCAAATCTTCAATGGGACTTCGATGTGTGTAATAAAATCTTATAACTGTGTGGTTACATTACCATAATCCCAATCTCTATCAAATGATACCTCACACTTGGATTTCCAACTTTCAAATTATCAAGATAAATTATAGAAGGATACAAGGAGATACTCTTGCAAGTGTAGATATAACAATGATGCTCAAACTTAGTTCAACAGATTTGAAGGTTTGTGGTTCAAGCTAAGTCTAATGTGTTAGGATTTATGCCCTAAGAGTTTGTAATTTGTAAACGTTTAAATAAATAATAAATAAATAAAATTTATTTTATTCAAATTAATGTGCATTTATGAAATGTTTGCTTCATACGAATATCATGTAACATCCATGATTATTTATGTAGTCTCAAATTAAGTATGTAAGTGTTATATACAAGAGGATTTAGTTTGAGATTAGTAATCAAAAGAGTCCGTAGAAAGCAAAGAAAGTTGGATACTTTGTTTGTGGTAAATCTACAGCTACGGTCCATTTCGTATTTGATACGATGATCTTATCCGGGATTGTTCTTATAACGATATGAAAATAGAGGCACTTATATAATAGAGATTATATATGACTGGACCACGATAAAATGAGTTTTTTTATTAATATCCGTTAAACAAAGAAATTCATATTTATCGATTAGATGATCATATATGGATTAATCTTAATTCTGAGTGTTTAATGGGCTCTTATTTGTTGGATCATATCTTTTGATTTATATGGGTGAGACTGTTATAGATTTACGGTCAATAAGCTTCGTACTTTGGAGATGTGATTTAATAAGTGGCTGAGAACATTCCACACAATAGTGGAATCCACTCCTTCTTGCAAAAAGTAGATGAGTAGTTCCCTTAAGTGTTGATTCAGGTCTTGAACAATAAGAGCGTTTAACTTTCTGTTTACAAGTAAACGGAAAGATAAATTCATAAATTGTTATGAATATATTGTTCATTAGAGAATCAATGGTACTTAATGGAACAAGATATAATTAGAGAGGTATAACTGATTTTAATAACCTAGCTCTAATTATGAACTACTCGTGGAGGATCGAATCATATGAAATGATTAAATCGATGGACACTGAAAATTCAAATTGTATAAAACATCTACAATTTTGAGAGTGCAACCTTAAGTTTTTAGTGGAGTAACTCTAAGGTTAATAATAGTGAATTATTAATTAAAAAGTTTAATTAATAATTCCGATATTATTGGAGCTCAAATTGTAGGTCCATTTGGTCCCCTTACTAGCTCACAACCACATAAAAAAACAAGTTGAATAATATGATTGGATTGTCCGATTATTGGTGTACATATAAATTTATGTACATGTTCATAAATTATTTAAATAATTTGATTATTTAAATATTTATAATTATTTAATTAATGGTTAATTATTTAATTATTTATAGAGGTCATGGGTTCAATTCTAAATGATGTCATTAAATTAATTATGATTTAGGATCATTTAATTTAATGAAAAAATCATTTAATTAATTAATGGAAATAATAATTTTAATTGGAATAAGATTCCATTTAAATTATATTAAAAGAGTTTTAATTTAATAGGAATTAGATTCCATATTAAATTAAAATAATAGAATTCTAATCCAATAAGGAATTTGATTCCATATTGGATATAAATTAAGTCTTTCAATTTAAATAGGAATTTGGATTCCTTGTTAAATAGGAAGTGCTCTAGTTTACCAATATATATAAAAAGATGTTTTTATGATTGGTAATAGGAGTGGTGGTAGAGAGAATTTTTGGCCACTTGAACCAAAAATTTTCATTGATTAAAAATCACCAAATAACCATTTATTTCAAAAGGATCTTAAAAAAGATTGTGCCCACATACAGTTTCTTTTGTGAAGAGTCATAGCAAGGAAGATCAGGTGGTGAAGAATCTGCGAATCAAAAGGGATCAATTCAATCTTCATGCAAGGTAAGATTCGATCTTATTAATTTAATTATTGAATCATTATTACTAGCATCGATCAGACAAGTTTTTGTTTGAAAATTTTTAAAATTCACGTTTCCGTATTCGAATTAAAATCGAAAATTTTCCTTCATGATGATGGAAACTCAATAATTGATATTAAGAAAGTTAAGGGCCATGGTATGAACTGTTCCAATGTTTATTTGTGAGTTTAAGGCTTGTATATGTAGAAGATTTGAGATACTAGCCGTTTTCACTTGTTGAAAATGTTTTCAAAAAGAGTGATTAAACATCAATTTCATAGCGGTTGGACTTGGGGTTGCGAAAACTAGTCGTTATGGTTGTGTATTATAAGGTGTAGTCGTAGATTGATTTCACCTTGTTGTGACCACAGGAATGGGGTTTGAAACCATACTGGTAGGACAAGCATAAATGGTCAAGCTACCTTGAAGCCGCCCTAAAACCATCCTAAAACCACACTTTGATTTTTGAAATTCAAACTCAATTTCAACAAGAGTGTAAACTTAAAGAACTTAAGATCAATCTATGATATTCAAATGGATTCAAGGGCCTAAGTTTTTGATGGTTTAGTTACGCCCTAAAATTTATTAATAGGTGGGTCTACTGCCACCCAAAAATTTCTTCCTACTTTCCATTTTATTGCAATATTTTATTCCTACTATGTCCATTAATTATATTCAAAGACAAACTGAATTAATTAGTAAAACTTACAAAATAACTTTTCACACACCCATTAGTTGTAAATTAGGGTTTGAAATACCGAACATAGAATGAAAATTGGATAGGGCAAATTCATTTTTGGCCAAAATGAGGAAAAAAATTAGTCAAAAACAAAACGTTAGATACTTCTAACTTCGAACGAAACTTCAATTATTTTTAAATCGTTTGGATTCTACACAACATTTCATGTAGGTGAAGATTTTATATACATATTTCACCTACTCGAAATGGTGAAACGTTTCATGTTCATAAAATATTGCTTTAACTAAAAAAAGTAATTGAAGTTTTGTTTGTGAGAAACCATTTATTTTTTATTTTTAGCCAAAAACGAATTTGCATTATTTTTTGGGATATTTTTAATAATTTCCATAAATTGGATTATAATTTAATATCAAGTAAACTCAAACTAACAACTAAATGGGAAAAACTCAAATGAAACTTAAAAAAAAAAAAAGAAAAAGAAAGAAGGAAAGAAATAATCTAAACAATCCATCAAGTACTAAATCAAGGGGAAAAAACTAAGAAGTGAAAAATGAAGAAAGGTATAAAACACGATCAGAAAAAGATATCTAGAAAATTAGAAGTGCTATAAAATGTATATGAGATAACAACTGTGACTCTGTGAGGGATGAACATAAAAATTATCAAAGCCCTATGATATAGACCAGTTACATAGTAGAAGAGCGAAAAAAAAAAAAAAAAAAAGTGATATATGATGGGTGTACAACAAAATTTTTGAAGAGGGTAGAATTTTATTTAGTTATTTATTCGTTGTGAAGATAAGAAGATGTAAAGGTTAAGGGACCATTTTGATATATCTAATTGACGGGTGTGATAAGTTATTGAGTGTTTATCTAAATTCAAAATTAAATTATGTATAGACATAACTAAAAAAAATTAGTTAAGAGCATTTCCAATACTATTATGAATTGTATTTTTTTTTTTAAAAAAAAGAAAGTATTATGTCATGTCAGTAATATCAAAACATTTGCTTCCTACACGGTATAAGTATCATTTAATAGATAATTAAATTGAAAAAATTCTTCTCCAATACTTTCATATATTTCTATTTAATGTCTCAATGTATTTCTATTTAATGCTTCCATATTTTTCATTTTATACTTCTTTTTTTTAAAAAAAAAAAACTTTTAATTAGATTTAAAAGTTAGAATTAGTTAATTATTAATTTACTAACATGACTATCTAATACACTCTATACAAATAGATGGTCATGTTCACAATATATATATATTTTTTTGTCAACCCAACTTGATATTGATGAATGATAATTGCATTGGAGATGTTTATTTTATCTCAATATCTATTTATCCTATCTAGCATGTAATTTTTTCATAGTCCATAAGAACATTGAAAATATTCTAAGGATGGCAATGTAGATTAACCTGTTGTGTTTGCATCAATCCAAATCCAATTCATTAATTTTTAAGTTCAACCCAATCATGACTTGTGAAGCATGTCATTAGAGTCCAAATTCAAATATAACTAATTAAATTAATTGGTTACGCTATCAAATTCATTTAAGCTATTAATTTTAGGTCATATTAATTTTATCAAAAACCACAAATTCAATTAATCTATTTATTTATAACTTTTCAATATAATTACATAACTAAATCCACTAAATTCATTTAATAAATCAAAATCATCAACTATGATATAATATTGATTTAAAATAAAATTTATGTTATCATAATTGACACTTCATAGTGTTAAATGGATTAAAAGAGTAGGATAGATGCAACCCAAACACAATTTCTTTGCTTAAAGAGCAGTTTAATGTGTTGACTATTGACTCATTAATGGCTCGACCAAATAAAGTCTAATCCATAAATGCTAATTTTATAACTTGTCAACCATTACTATCCCCAAACAAGCCACGTGCTTAGAGCATCTCCAATGGACTGTGGATTGTAGAAAAATAGAGTGTCATGTAGGATTGTGTGAAAAAAAACTCTCTCCAATGCAAATGTCAACATTCACTGTTAAGCTGACTTGGCAAAAAAAAAAAATCAACATTGTGAGGATGGCTGTCTACATGTAGAGGGCCTGTTAGACATGCTGACTCAGCAACTCACATTGAATGCTCTCTTCAATGTGTGGATTTTAAATAGAACCATTGGAGACCATTTTTTGGTTTGACTGTCTATCAATACTATGTAAAAAGCAATTGTCTTGACATTGATGACATGACAATGGATTGTGAAAAACAATTCACAGCCCTATTGGAGATGCTCTTATAGCACGGTGCCAACTTATCTCCAAAAACTGGCCACAGGACACAGAAACAGTAAGAAAAGTCGAGGATGAAGCAAGGAGCACCGTAGGCCCAAACAAAAAGCTTGAAGCAAAAGGATCTTGAAAAGCTCCCATATGGCTGTATCTGAAAGCAGTCATGAAAGAATCATCGAGACTTCACCCACAGATGGCGAAGACATGTTATGCTTGATTTAAAATTGACTCTTTTTTTTTTTTTTTTTTTTAAGTTTTTATACTTTTATATTAAAATTTCACCAGTTTTTAAACTACCTATTTTTTTTATTTTTTTATATTGATTTGTCTACTAAAATTTTATCAAATTTTTAAACAACCCCCATGTTGATGGAGCTGGGTTCGCTCTTATCACCCACCATTGCCTTCTTAGTCCCACACATGCGGCTATCTTTCCAAAGGAACCCAAATGCTGGTGAACGTTTGGGCAATCAAACGGCATGCCTGAAAACTTGGGAAGAGCCACTGGTGTTCAAGCCTTACTGCCTTAGGGCTTATAGGTTCTTGGATGTAAATTGCAAGAGCCATCAATTAAGTTCATATCATTTGGGTCCAGCCTTAAAAATGTGCCCAGTCACTTCTCTAGCTTCTTGTGTGCTTTAGTTGGGTTTGTGTTCACTCTTTACATTCATTTGATTTGGTCTTGACGGACGAGAGGTGAGAAAATGGGCTTAATAAGAAAAATTTTTCCGTTGGGGCCATTTCAATACCTAATTACAAGAGGCAGTACTGGAAATTAATCTTTCCTTTTCTATACAATGTACATCGGTCATCAGTGGAAAAAAAATGATTAGATTATATGTTGACAATTGAATCTAATATTTCTAGTTGTAATACATATAATAAATGAATAATGCTAGGTTTCTCAAATTTTATATCTAAAATCATGTTCAAATAATATGATATGTGAGTTATCAATATCTTATAAATCATGAGATAATTAATAGGATATTGACAACTTGTATATCACATCATTTGGACATGATTTTGAGCACAAAATTTGGGAAACTTACCATTATTCATATAAATATAGTGTTTTTATGCCACCTAAAAATGTTCTTAGTGCACCCATGTTTCAATAAAAATTTTGTTACTAAAATAACCATTGATACAATTATTTTTTTATACAATTTTTTTTTTGAATAATTTTTTATACAATTATTTAAAAGTTCATAACGATATAATCAACAAACTAAATATTTTATTGACATCTACACCCAGTTTATCATATACCCTTATAATTTATACAAAATCAAAATGAATATTACAACAAAGGTATATTTCCGTTCTAACTTTTGTTTTCTTATTAAACAAAAATCAAATGTGTAAAAAAGAAAAGTAGTCAGGTTTTGTGTTTTGGTTTTAAAAAAATGTAGTACTAAATTTGTGTAATATATGGTTCTTAGTTAGATTAAAAAAAAAAAATCATTTTTAATTTGGTTTTTGTGTTATAAGTTGCTGTTGTTGTGTTTCATCTGACATCTATTATAAAAACAATTTTTTTATGTTAAATTTTTTTTTTTTGATAAATTTCTTGAAAAACATAACAAACATTAGCCTCTAAATTATAATGACAAAAAAAAAAAAAAAAGAGCACAAATTGAATTTTTGGGTTGTGAAATTAGAAAACTGGTATGATTTGTTTAAAGTTCTTTTGTCTTAGTTACTAACATGTAAGGATACTTTTGGTACTTTGATGGATGTAGAAAGCAATATTTAATTTTTTAATATAGGTATAAAAGGAAATTAGGTGTGACGAGTGAAGAGAATTGAATCTCACGATTAAATTAAGTTACCAAATGTTGTTGACCTGTTACTTGCATACAGAGTTTGCTCATTGCTTTCTCTTCTCTAATTTTGTTCTTTGTTTTTGGTGTGTTGAAAATGAGAATTCTAAAACTTATTTATAAACTTTCAGTTGAGCAGTTGTGTCTCATTATAGAAAGATAATTTTCGTGAAAAAACATGACTTATTTTAAAAACTTATGATGTTTCAGTGTATGAGAGTGCACTATCTTTTAGATATATCTTCTCACACAGAATCCTCTATGTGATCATATCACTTTATTTGATCATATTCCTTCAACAAGAACTTTTTTAGGCTCCATCACCATCAATCTTTGGATTTAATTAAGGCCATCAATCTTGGAAGTTTTACTAGACAATATAAAAGCATGATATATATTTTCTTTCCTCAATTCAGTAATTTACTTGTACAGAGCTTTCTTGAGCTACATGTATGTGTACTTATGTGTAGAATATATACAAGAAAATGTAGAGAGATTTTCTCTACAAATCTGTCATTTTTTTTCAAACATCAACAGAAAACGTTGGGTTTAATTTGTATATATATAATCTTAATCATTTGCTTTAATTTACACGTTTTAATATTTCTTCGAATCTTTAATTTTTAACTTTCGTTAAGGTACTAGTTAACTTGGCTGTATTCTCGAATTCCTAGTTAATTAATGATAACTTAATTACATCTAATAAGGTTCAGATAGTCTAATTAAATTTCCACGCATGATTACATTTATGATTTATCAACGAACTTGAAATTTTAAATTAAAAAATTTGAATTTAAGCTGCTTCATAGATATTAATTATAACATATGTCAAATATGTAGAGAAACAGATAATTTATGTTACTCTAAGACTTCAATTGAATGGTAAGATTATTGATCGGATATTGTTATTAAATTGCTATAATAAACAGTATACAAATTAAAGACACATAAAAAATAAAAAAAGACACGAGATTTTTCTGAGGTTCGTGGATCAATGTGACCCCAAAGTTCATAAAACGTACACTATAATCATTAAAATGGTGAAATGATTTTTCAATTTCAGTTATTTTTTTTTTTTCCTTGTCTCACGTATATCGAACCTAAAATACACAAGATTAAACACCTAAAAAAACAGCAACTCCTTCATAAAATAGGAAATTATTATTATTATTTTATAGTGAGGGAGGAAGATTAAATTCATAAAAAACTACTCACATCTTATATTTTAGTATAAGAGTGAGACTTTAACTCTTGATCTGTTATGATTAAGGGAAATACTTAATCACTTCTATTAAGGTGTGACGTGTAAATTATAAAAATTTTCTTAATGAAACATGTAATTGACATAATGTGTACTAATTTAGCTAGACAATCCAACATTATATTCTTATTGCCATATTAAATGTTGAGCTATTGTTTTTGATATATCCTAAACTTTCTCCCCATTTGTACACATTTAGATAGAAGGAAGCAACTAAGCAGGACAACAAATCAGCTCTTAGTTATTAGACAACAGAACCTTGTTTGGTTTACAACCGAGAGAGAACCATATGTAATCATATAATTTGATTAGGCAGTGGATTCCCCAACCTAAAGTAATCGTATAATTGGATTAGCCGGTGGATTCTCCAACCTAAAATAAAAGTCAACTATTGCTTCTTTTTGTCTGATCTCTGATGCCAAAATATATATTTATATAACCATGATCTTGATGTTTAGAAAGTCATTATAACTCAGTCATAATATCATACGCAGCCGAAGCTGTACGAAAATAACTTGATTATATATATTTGATCCAATTTGTGTAAAGGTAAAATGATCCTGTTTGTGCCGTTTTGTTTTATTCAAAGAAATCCTATTGCCCCTATTCAAGAATTAATTAGCAAATCAAAATAGAAAATGACACTTGAACTTAACAGAGAATAAATGACAACAGTTGGTACATTATTCTTCTGTAAAATACAAATAATTTGGCAATTAATTTACAGATTAAGTTAATATATAATGATTATACCGATATTTAGATTCAGACCACCAGATCTTTAAAAATCGAAACAAAAATACAGTTTTGACATATAACCGGATTAAAAGTACAGACAATAAAAATTAAAACACAATACAACATAAATTCTCCAACTTGATAAAATTGTTATTGCAATAACACTAACTAAAAATCGAAGAACATAAATTCTGCGATTAGCAGTGTATAATTATTAATTGGGACTCTCTATAAGGAAAGAAATTGAAGATCAAATCTCCCTAAGTTAACAGCAGAGTACAATCTGCAACAGCTAGCACCTTGATCATTGCACAATCGATCTCTTGAGCAAAGCACATTTTGCTCCTAACCTAATGTCACTAATTATAGTTAGTTGCTTCATCCTTATATTCTGTTAATTGTATCACTACATATACATGTGCACATGATAACAGAAATATATAGAAAATATTATTTTCTTATCACGTGTCAAACTCAAGTCTTAGATATCATAGTTAGATAATTTTCTATTAACTTAAACTTTTGGATCTAATAATAACTAACATGATATTAAAACTTGGAGGTACCTAATTCAAACTCTCTCTCCCCCCTTTATATCAAATTTTTATTACACATATTATAATAATAGAGAATATTTAGTATGTATCTGATATCTGTTATTGTTCATATTATACGTGTCAACTTTAAATTTTAAATATTATAATTAAAATTATTTTTTATTAACTTAAATTTTTAAATTCGGTGGTCTCTAACACTTGTGAATCTTATTCACTCACGAAACTTGTCACAAATTTGTAATTTCCACGAGCAGCCGTCATGTAATCAATTTTTGTGTACAATACCGCTCCGGACTTCTGTTTTTTTTTTTTTCACTTCCTGGTTATTAAAATCCAATTAAATTAAAAAAGCTCAACCGATCAAACCCGTATTTCTTTGTCTTTTTCCCCTCCATGATTATAAAGTTGAAATGGCCCGTGCCGACCAAAACCCATTCTTCTCGCCAATCCACATTCATGAGAAAACCATACCTTTAGAATTTTGTTATATGAGAAACCAAACTCATATATCCGATCCGTTTGTTTTAATCGCAACAAATTTTGGCCGGTAACAAGATTTTTTATATTAGTTTCCCATTTGAATTTAAACGGCACTAATGTCGTTCAGTCTCTAGAGCATCTACTGGTGGAACAAAGCGAATATGAATTTGCGTTCCTTCTAGAATTTTAATGGGTTCTACTAAACTAGTCAGTTTTGAGAAAACTGATTATTTTAATTGGACTGACTACTAATGTTTAAGGTTATTTGTGGTGCTTCAAGGAAAATTCATTTTAAAACGTGTGTGAGAGTAAACCATCAAATCTTAAATTTTTAAAGCTGCGTGCACGAAGTATATTAGTAACTGGAGAAATCTTTTGGTTTACAGTAGTATTATACTTTTACTCTTATGTACTTACCACTATTTTATTTATATGATAAGATATGTTAGTTCAATAATATATCTCTCATATTTACACCATTTTTATTGTAAAATTAAGTCATGTCTCCCCCAATTAAGCTCCAAAGTATTTGCAATACTTTTTTTTTAAGAAAAAATAAGTTTACATATTCTTAAATTTCAAATATAGCCTCGTTATCTCATTCTTTTGTATTTTCACTGAAATTTTTATGTATTTAAAGGGAATTCTATCTCTGTTGATAGTTTTAATCGAACAATTATTGTGACTGATTACTAGAATGGGTAAGATACGAATCACAAGGGGACTCATTGTGCAATTGCTGACAAATTAACTTTGATGTCATCTTCAATTCAGTAGGTGAGATATATTTCTCAAAATATAATAGAACATTTGTGTAGCTAAAGCATTTATTGCAATTAAATACTGTGTGGACTTCCTTGTGGGCATCAATACATGCTATTGAATTGACGCAATTGATAGTCACAATATTATGTTGATTTTTTCCTTCTCAAAATATATATATATATATATATATGTTGATTTTTTTCGATGCGATGGGTGCACATTATTCAACGGACGTAAAGATTTATTTGATTTTTGTCAATTGTTCAACCATGCTCAAATAATTATAAAAGAACTTCACTCAATGATGGAAACAACTTTAAAATACTTTCTTGATTTAAGAAAGATCAGAATCTCTAAGACAGATAAAACTTCACTCCATGATGAATAAAAAAAAAAAAAGATTAAACCTATAAACAATATAAGACGATAGTTTTGGAATCTTAAAAGAGGTGAGAAGTAAAATTTTTAATTTTAATTTTTAATATGGGTATAGCAAGAAAAATTTTTGGTGGCAATAGAACCACCCATTCATTAATCATGAGTCCTGATTACAAACAACCTTGGCCCGTGTATACCCATGGGGTACGTTGTCTCGTAAGTTTGGACTGAATTATTTTTAAGATATTGAAAATAATAAAATTAAATTGAATAAAATTAATATTATGATATATGTGATGTTGTTAAGATTAAACTATTAATAAAATATACTAAAGGAAAGAAAAGAATTCCCTTTTTTTTTTAAAATAAAAAAAGGAGAAAGAGAAAGAAACAATGAGAGGAGATTAATTATTCCCACCCTTTTGGATGGGACAAATTTATCCCACTCGAATAACAACAGAAAAGGTGGGATTATATTTTATCCCATCTCACGTGCTCAATGAACATGGGATTGGATAAAAATCCAATACTTAGTAACAAACATGCTCATAAGGATTTTAGTTCATGCCTGTCAAACCCATATATATATAAATTATTAAATTTCCGTATTAGAGAAGCAAGATTTCTTTAAAAAGGAAAAAAGAAAAAAAGTATCAGCAAATCTCATACGACGTAATTCTTTACCACAATGTATTTCTTGGTGTCATGACAAAACTAGATGCCGAACAGACATGTACTTCTGTCGCAAAGATGCCATAGCAACATTCTAGATCTCCGTCTAATATGTGTAATACGTAACTCATCTGTTTATTTATTTATTTTAATATTTTTATAATCAAAATATTTTAATTTTAAAAAATAAAGATTAACTAATTAAATTTATCTATTATATTATCTCTCCTAAAATAAATTTTTTCTCTTATTTAAATTAAATAAAATGATAGAATTCGATTGATTGATTTTTACTTTTTAAAATTAAGATGTCCTAATTATAAAAATCCTCCTATTTATTTCTTAATAACTATCCTATCAAATCATATTAATTTCTCCGTACCAACAAAACAAATCAATGTTTCTCGTCTATGGCTTTCAAGGCTCGACATGTTACTATTAATTATCCATCCCCTCCTTATAATTTTTTTTCCTAATATTTACCGTGTTATTATTATTTTTTTTTGAAACTAAGTAAGCTTCTATTCAAAGAAATGAAGATAAATGTGTTATCTTTTTATTAATTTAAAAGATTGTTATATATAGAATTTTAAGTTTGTAAGGATGTAACCCAACCACTAATTGTTTGAAAGCTCAGTGGATATGCATTGTTATATTTTGTATTTATAAATTATAACATATTAATTCAATGAAGTTAATATTATGGTGTAAAAATTACTGGAATTATAGAATAGAAAAGAACTATTTGGATCAGTGCTAATATAATTTTTACAGATATTTTAAAGATTTATTGAGATATTTCAAACCTTATAAATAAATGGATAACACTTATCTACGTATCTTTTGTTTTGTTATTTCTTTCATTTATAAATACAATTTTTTTTTTCTCACATTAAGACATCAGCAAAAATCATATCAACCGTGCATCCAAGTCCATTTAATAGATACTAAATTTCACCTAAATCCTTATCTCACGTTTGTTCTCTTTCTACTTTTGAAGTATACGATCAAATTGTTGATAAACTAATAATGTAGAACCATGAAAAATAGATACATTCTAATCACCTATTTCTTATAATATTTATGTATCATATGACCATTTCTCATAGAAAGTGAAAAAAGAAGTGAGGTGAAAGAAGAGAATAACATCCAAATTTAGAATTTAAAAGGTATACTATCTCTAAACATACATACTAATTAAATTATACAATATTAATATTCCAAAACTTAACTCAAAGTATTTAACCAAAATGGATGAGAAGGGAAACTTCTTGTTGCAGGCTACGCCAGCACTATATATATTATGTTATCGAGGTTCACTAATAACAAAGAAAAACCCCCATTATGTGGTCCATTATTAGTATTTTCCTGTGCCTTGTCATTTTCTCAGCTTCAACATTACTTCTCCTCCGCCGGAGAAATTCAAGACATAACCGGCAGCTCCCTCCAGGGCCGCCGGGATGGCCACTGTTCGGCAACATGTTCGACCTCGGTACAATGCCACATCGAACCCTAACTGAACTTAGAAACAAGTACGGTGACGTTCTGTGGCTTAAATTCGGAGCCACAAACACCATGGTCATTCTCTCGGCCAAAGCAGCCACCGATTTCTTCAAGAACCACGACCTCACCTTCGCGGAGCGCTCCATTACGGAGATCATGCGAGCTCACGACTACGACAAGGGTTCACTGGTCCTAGCTCCGTACGGCTCGTTCTGGCGTTTGCTTAGAAAGATAGTGACGGTCGAAATGCTAGTCCACAAACGCATCGACGAAACGGCCTCTGTACGTAGAAAATGCGTGGATAACATGTTGTTATGGATTGAACAAGAGGCGGCGCGTCAAGGCGATCAGGAGTGCGGGATCCACGTGACTCGTTTTGTGTTCTTATCGACGTTTAACTTGCTGGGGAACCTGATGCTGTCGCGTGATGTGTTGGATCCGGATGCGAAGGACTCAGCCGAGTTTTTTGGGGCGATGCTAAGGCTGATGGAGTGGTCAGGGCATCCGAATTTGGCGGATTTTTTCCCGTGGTTGCGGTGGCTGGATCCTCAGGGATTGAAGAGGAAGATGGAGAGAGATCTTGGAAAGGCTTTGGAAATAGCTTCTAAGTTTGTGAGAGAGAGAGTGGAAGAGAAGAAAATGGTGAGTGATGATCAGAAGAAGAAGGATTTCTTGGATGTGTTGCTTGAGTTTGAAGGTAATGGGATGGATGAGCCTGCAAAACTTTCTGATAAGGACCTCAACATCTTCATATTGGTAAGTGGATCATACTTCAATTTTTGTAGAATTTGTGCATTTGTTATCTACTTCATAGTTAGATTTAAAGGTACTTATTATTTTTATGAAAAGCATTTGTTATATGATGCTTTCTTAGAAAGTGATCCCAATTTAATTTTGTATGGCCTTTTTTTTTCTTTTTTTCTTTTTTTTTTTTGTATTGTCAAGGTTGTAAAAGAGAGAGAGAAAAAAAAAGTGCCCATGATGATGATTAGTCACTATACATGGCATAGCGCTATTTGGAATAGCATACTTCTTTGACGATCTTTTAGATTGACAATGATTAACGATTTAATATATTTTGACTGTTGGGATACAAGTGTAAGTGGTCTGATAAAGAGTTGGGATTTTGAAAATGATCATCATATTGACAGAAATGGAAATGATTAATTGGATTATAGTTTCATAAGCAAGCGTGGTATTTGGTTCTCAATCCCACACACACACACGTAGCTAACTTCTTCTAGTTGTCACTAATTTCACGTATCTACTCAGGAAATATTTCTGGCCGGTTCAGAAACAACAAGCAGTACCATTGAATGGGCACTAACGCAGCTCCTATGCAATCCCGAATCAATGAACAAGGCCAAAGCTGAACTTGCTGAGGTGGTTGGACCAAACAGAATGGTTGAAGAAACTGACATTGACAATCTCCCATATTTACGGGCAATCATTAAAGAAACTATGCGATTACACCCTCCAATACCCTTCTTAGTCCCACGACGGGCGATGCAGGACACCACTTTCCAGGGGTATCATATACCAGAAAACACAAAAGTTCTTGTAAATGCCTGGGCAATCGGACGAGATGCAGATGTTTGGGATGATCCTTTGTCTTATAAACCAGACAGATTCTTGGGCTCCAATATTGATTACAAGGGACAGAGCTATGAGTTCATTCCATTTGGAGCTGGGCGAAGAATGTGCGCGGGTGTGCCATTGGCTCAACGAATGCTGCACCTTATTCTTGGCTCATTGCTTCACCAATTTGACTGGCAACTTGGTGCTAATGTTTGCAAGGAAAAAATGGATATGAAGGATAAGTTGGGCATAACTGTGCGAAAGGCCGAGCCACTGTTTGCCGTGCCTAAAAGGTCTTTATGAGACTCATAATGCAACTTATTAAAATTCCAGGGTTCTAAATTGGGGTTGTTATTATATCTGCATCTTATAACCGTTAGATTGTTTTTGGTGCATGGGATTTTGGATGAGATTGGAATTTAAAAATCCCAACCTATTTGAATGTCATGTTTGGTGAGCAATTAGAATGAATGAGATTGAAATTTTTGGAATCTCAACCTCCCATCCATTCCCATTCTTTTGACATTTTTCAATCCCACCCACACCCATGTCATTGGGTGGGATGAGATTGGATTTGATAATTTTTTTTTCTCTCCATTTATTTCTCTCTCACATTTCTTCTCACGGTTCTTCCTCTCACGCCCATGAAAGCTCTCTTCTTCTTCTTCTTTTTCAAGGATCTGGTTCTGGGTTCGGCGAACCCAGAACCAGGTCGGTTCTGGGTTCGCCGACCTAGAACCAGACTTTCAGTCTCTTTTTTTTTTTTTTTTTTGGTGTTATGATAATTTAATATTGTTGAAGATGATGTTGTTATAAAAGATGATAATGTTGATGAATTGGATTGATGATATTGATGAATTGTGGGTTGATGATGTAGAATTGTGGGAGATGATGATATTGATGAAGTGGGTTGATGATGTTGAATTGTGGGAGATGATTTTTGTTTTTGTTTTTAGATTTTTTATAAAATTAATTTTATATAATAAAAAAATTAAATTAATTTATTTCAATCCAATCTCAATCTACATCCAATATGATATGATATAATTTTTAATCCAATCTCAAGTTTTACCAAACATAAGATGATGATTTTTCATTCCAATCCAATCTAATTCAATTTATTTCATTCCATTCCAATCCCGCATGCCAAACGCAGCCTTATAGATAGTCAGGAAACGCGTTACTTCGGACAAAGCAAATGAGACTAGAAATTAATAATTTCTTTATAAATATAGTTTCATTAATATCACTGTATTATTAGCCTAACCCTTTTCATAATTTTAGTAGAAGGCTTAATTCACATGTCATAGGTTAGCATATCAGTTTATTTTTCAGCATATATTTACCGTAGATGTGAAAAATGGATTCATCACATGACACTTAACATGATGAAATTAACTTCACTCCTTGTATTAATTCTTGGGCCAGCAGTCCATGAGAAAGAAAACGGGCTAGTGCTAGTGGCTTTAGAATGAGAAGTAATTATATGCATGACGAAGATAATTAGTGTAAGGGTGTATTTGTTGCACCGGATTGGATCGATGGATCAATTCCAATCTAATCCGATGTTGTGTGCCGAAGATAATATGCATGTTTCACATATGATACTGCCGCATATCAATCACATCTTTAGTGAGCAAGTGCATCACTCAAAAATGCACTCAATGGACAAAAGATTTCCCCATCCTATGGTTGTTCGCATCTTCTCGACAAGACAAGTACAGTTAGGGCCAAGACTTTTCACGATATCAACTAGCAGCCACAAGTTGACATTTTTGACCGACTAAAAGGCAATTGATTTCTTTCTGGGTAAAAACAAAGGCGATTTCTCAACTTACGGCAGACAAATCTGATTTCAACTCCCATTTATGTCATCAGCGACTTTGGAAATTAGTCTGCAACGAAAGAACATGCAAGAAGAGCACCACTTGCTGAGCGCATAATATCTTCATTACTAGTCAAAGAGAGCACAAAAGTTGTTCACTATTCAACAAATCATCTTGTGTGATATTATCACGAACAATGTTAATTTCCAAGTCTCGAAGGTCGCAGGAACAGTTCAGGTCAAACAAATCAGCTAACTCACTAGAAACGGATAACTTGCAGACAACCTGAATAGTCAGGTCACGATATGTAACGGGAGCATCTCGCTATCACTATTCTGTGAAGTTATTTTATTCTCTTACAAAAAAAATTCAATTATAATAATATTTTCAATCTAAAATTCAAACGTAAGAACATGTTGTGAGTGTTGCGATATAATTAAATAGTCATATAGTCGCGTCAAAGCAGCTGCAGGCATGCATAATTTACCATTTTAACTTGATAACGTTTGGCGCAGCTGAGCTTTCTCGTGGTTGAATACAAATTTCTATGGAACATAAAACAGAAAATCATTATATTAGTGGGTTCAGAGAATGAATAACTCTTCGTCAAAGTTGTTTAGCTCTTTCTTGTACAAATCTAGAAGGGAGACAAATAGCCATAAATTATTGAAAAAAAAAATAGGATAAGCAATTAATTATGTGCAGTGTTGAAGAACTAAGACAAATGAAGACAAATGGCATATTTCTTGCTAGTACATTGATTTTTACGTTCATTATTGCATCATTGCGTGTAGACACTCTTCATCGATGATGTTGTGTCAAAGTATTTTGGACACGATCCAATAATTTATCAGTAAATTATATCACGGCATGTAAAATAATATAGAGATACATGCACAAAATAGTATATTCCTTCCTGATATATATGGTTATACAGATTCTCATTATAAATATTCTAAGTCACTAAAAATCTTTTATAAGTTTTGTATGAGAAGTTTTTTTCTTTATTGTAAGAATAAATATTCTGACATTATAAATATCTCAATTAGTTTCACCAATCCTTTCATTTAATATTCAAGCCACTAAGAATCTTTTATAGGTTTTGTATGAGAAATTTTTTCTTTTATTGTAAGAATAAATATTCTGACATTATAAATATCTCAATTAGTTTCACCGATTTTTTATTTATAGGGTGTCAAAGTTAATATACATATATATATTTACAAATATGGAGTCTAATATATATAATATATGGAATTCATAAAATGAATGCCGATTTTAGAGGTAGTGAAACTGAAATTAAAAAATCAAGTGGTACACCAAATTATTACTAAGGTAAAATTTATAGATGGAATCTAAAAACTTCCATTTTCTCATTATTACTATATGTTTGGTTTCAAGCCTTGTCGTCCCGATTTGTAACACTGAGAGGACCACGTCCCTCTATGATTACCATTCTGACTTTGGTACGGAAGAAAATTCACATTATCAATACAATAACATTACTGTTTCACTTATCTTTATTACATCTAACCAGAATGTTGTAGTAGTTAACATTGCATGAAATAATAGCATAAGAGACTCTGGCCTCACAAGCAGTCATACTACACAACAATCAGAATTCTGCATAAAACTAATAGCTAATTGTTTGGTTGCATAATAAGACAGTGTCCTGGCTCCCAAAAAAATAACTCAAATATTAAACAAAACGATATACTAACTGATTATTATTAATGACTTTCAGCAACCCCACTCTGGTTTATGTCACGGGAAGAAAACAACCGGTCATTTACTAATGACTCCAACAGCCTCACATGCACTCTGTTTCATGTTATGGCATGCACCTCAATTCCACCGATGTTGCATTATTTGATTTTCTCGTACGCATGGCATTGGTTGAAATTAAGATATGATTAATAATAATAAATAAGCAACCTATTAGCGTACACGCATCTATAAATAAGGTCCAGGAGAACAACATGTCAAGCACAAAGGGAATAGAATACACTGCCCCGCAGAATGAGTTTCCTTTTTTAGTTCAGTCTTTTCTTGTTGGCAGCTATAACTCTCTTGTTCAACCGAAAAAACTCTAGAAATGGTAAACAACAACCACCAGGGCCTCCAGGTTGGCCAATAATTGGTAACATCCTGGATCTTGGAACCAATCCACACAAGAACTTGTACACGCTCCGATCAAAGTATGGACCTGTGCTTTGGTTGAAGCTGGGGTCTGTAAATACCATGGTCATACAGTCAGCTTAGGTGGCCGCAGAATTCTTGAAGAACTACGACCATATCTTTTGTGACCGTAGGTGTATGCATGTATTCACAGCTCTTAATTACAATCAGGGTTCACTTGCAATAAGCCAATATGGCACGTAGTGGCGCATTCTTCGGCGTCTTTGCTCAACGGAGCTCTTGGTGAACAAGAGAGTCAATGAGACGGCTTGCACACGCGAAAAGTGCATTGATAACATGAAACAGAAGATTGAGGAGGATGTGAGTGCAGCACAGGCAAGAAAAGAAGCCGCCGAGGTGCAATTGCGTCACTACCTCTTCTTCATGGCGTTCAATCTTGTTGGCAAACTTACACTGTCACGGGATCTTCTGCATTCAGAGTCCAAAGAAGGGCAGGAGTTCTATGCTGCCATGAACAAGGTTATGGAGTGCGTTAGGAGGCCAAATTTAGCAGACTTCCTGCCATTCTTGAGAGGATTGGAGCCTCAGGAGCTCAAAAGAAACATGACGCGGGACCTGGGATACTGCATGAAGATAGTATCTGAGTTGATTAAGGAGAGGGCTGAGGAGCAGTTGAGCAAAAAGAAGACAAACAAGGACTTCCTGGATGGATTATTGGAATATGATGGTGGTGGAAAAGAAGGGCCTGATAGAATCTCAGATCAGAATGCGAACTTAATCATACTGGTAAAACTTAATACAACAAGATGGCATGGAGATATTTTCATCAACTAGAACCAAACTTCTTTAACAATTCATCAAATATCTTGAATCCAAATTAACTAATAATCATGTTAATTTGCAGGAAATGTTTTTTGCTGGATTAGAAACTACTATTAGCACTATGGAATGGGTTATGGCAGAGCTACTCGACAATCCTGAGTGCATGAAAAAGACTAAGGAGGAACTTGACCGAGTTGTTGGACGCAACAGAAAGGTTGAAGATACAGACATAGATGAACTGCCATATTTGAAAGCTGTGGTGAAGGAAACACTAAGGTTTGCATCCTCCAATTCCATTGCTGCTTCCGCGGAATGCAATGCAAGAAACTACATTCATGGGGTACCTAATACCTAAAGATACTCAAGTTTTCGTGAATGCATGGGGGATCGGAAGAGATCCAAATTGTTGGGAAGATCCCATGTCTTTCAAGCCTGAGACGTTTCTAGCCTCAAATATCGAGTTCAAGGGGCAGAATTTTGAGTTACTTCCATTTGGATCGGGAAGAAGAATTTGTGTTGGGATCTCATTAGCTGAGCGGATAATTCACCTTGGTATTGCCTCCCTGCTTCACTGTTTTGACTGGGAGTTAGCCAAGGATGCCACTCCAGAGACTATGGACATGAACGAGAAAGCGGGCATAACTCTACGAAAGCTCATACCCCTGAAAGTAGTACCAAAGAAGCATGTCATGTGAGAGTTATCGTGCAAGGGTGGTAATCTGCATACCAGAAAATGCTCTAGTATAGCATATAACATCGCCGCGTCTATATATGTATATATGTGCGTGCCTATAATAATAAATTCATTTTTTCAGTTATCAATACTTAAATTCACTCACTGAAGTGAAAATTATTCTATATAGATTCTTTTCTCTACGCTATGTACTGATATGTATATATATTATGTACAATAAAAATAAACATCACAAACACAATCCCAAGTCTTTCTTTAAAGGGATATTATCAATTTGCCCCCTCAAAATGAAAATAATATCAAACCACCACTGGTTTTGAAAATATTAGCCAAAAAGATCCAACCGTCAATTGAAATAGTAAAACGGTTAAAAAAATGACAGATCTGTTAATATCGAGGGTATAAAGGTAATTAAACGTGTCCATAGAGAATAAAATACAGCTTAAATATAATATGTAATATTTTAATTAAAAAAAGGAAAAAATAAACCAAAAATCACTCTCACCACTCACACCTCTCTCTCTCTCTCTCTCTCTCTCTCTCTCCAACTCAGTCTCTTTCTCTCCGGTCACTCACCACCTCTCTTCGTCTCTCCGGTCACTCACCGTCACTCCATCTCAGTCTCTTTCTCTCCGTCACTCACCATCTCTATTTCTCTCGCTCTCTATCACTACATCTCAGCAGGTTCTCTCTCTTCTTACGCCACCGGTGACGGTGACCAGTCGATGATGGAAGCGAAAGAAGAGGAGATCGATCGGAGGAGAAACGACGTCGTGGCGGAGATCATGGAGAGGACGGTGAGGAACGACGGGCTGTGTGCTATGGCATCGTGGCGTTGAGGCGTCGAGCGGAGCGGTGGTATGGAGATAGATCAGATGATGCGGACGTTATTCCCGACGCCGTTCGCGGAGAAGGTGGAGAGGATAGGGAAGAACGGCGGAGGTGGATCTACAGGCAGGACAGTGAAGAACGGCGGAGGTGGATTTGCGGGCATCTGAAATCTGGGTTTGATGTATGATGAAATCTGGGTTTTGATGTTTTGATGTAATTGGGTTTTGATGTTTTGTTATTCCAGATTAAGTTGTATTCGAACATACATATTTGAAATATTTGAAATCTTTGTATCTGGGCATCATCTGTATGTTCGTTTGATTCGAACATACATATTTGAAATATTTGAAATCTTTGGATCTGGGCATCATCTGTGGGTTTTGATGTTTTGATGTAATTGGGTTTTGTTGTTTTGTTATTCCAGATTAAGTTTGATTCGAACATACATATTTGAAATATTTGAAATCTTTGGATCTGGGCATCATTTGTATGTTCGTTTGTTTTTTTTTTTTTTGTAAGTTTTATTAAATTTTTAATTTTTTTCAAATGTGGATATCTGTTGGAATTTTTTTTATTTAATTTTAATTTAATTTAATTTATTTACTTTTTATTTGAATTTAATTTATTTAATTTATTAATTTTTTTTAAATTAATCTCCACCACCCATCTTGAGATGGAGGGTGGAGGTTAGTTTTAAAAAATTATTTAATTTTTATTTTTATTTTACTTTTATTTTGTTAAATTTATTTAATTTTTTAGTTTTTTCAAATTAAATTTTACATATGATGAAAATTTCTTTTATTTAATTTATTTAATTTTATTTAATTTTTTAAAGTTAATTTAAAGTTAATTTTTATTTTTTAATTTTGGTTATTAAAAGATAATTTGATAATTGATTAATTATTTGTTTTTAATTTATTAATTTTTTAATATTATAAGGGTATTTTGGTCTTTTACTATTTTTTTCACAAAACCGCTTTAAACCTGGATGAAAACCGCTTTTGGGAGACGGTAGGGGGTTTTTTGGCTAATATTTTCAAAAAGTTGGGTGAATTGATATTATTTTCGTTTTCAGGGGGTTTTTTAGGATATTCCCTTCTTTAAAATATTATATACAGTTTAATTATTCAAGTTTAGAATATTGTCAACTTGAATGGGTATTCTCAATAGTCAATCTACAATAGACAATGGTAGAATCTTTTTAAGTCTTGACCATTTAAAATTTATTAATATGATAATTCAAAATTTATCAGATAGATTGTGTAAAGATTTAATATACAGTCCATTTTTGTCACAATAGACACAAGTTACAAATTAGTTTAAATCAGTACATTTTTTACCGGTTAAAAGGTTAACTGATCTCTTTTAAGGAAACAAAAAGGCTATTTGATTTCTCAACGGAAGGCAGACAAATCTGACTTCAACTCCCAACAATGTTTATCAGCAACTTTGGAAACTAGTCTGCGACGAAAGGACCAGAAGAGCACCACTCGCAGAGTGAAAGATATCTTCATTAACAGTCAATGGCAGCACCACCTGAATTGTTCAATATTCAACAAATCATCTAGGCGCGCGTGATGCTAAAACGAACAGACTTAATTTTCACACTTTGAAGGTGGAAGGAACAGTTCAGGTCAAACGAATAAGCTAACTCACCAGAAACGAATCAGTTGCGGACAACAGGTACAATCAGGTCACAATATAAATAACAGGAGCATCATGTTGTCATTATTCTATGAAGTCAATATACCACAGGACGGAAGTAGGAATGTGTGTGTGCATGTGTATATATATATATATATATAAAATAAAAATTAATATTTTATTCTTATACATACATTAAAAAAAAGAAAGAAGTAGAACCATACATATTCTTTTGTTATATTGTAACCGTGAGTATACGAAAGAACTTTTATATATATGATACAACTTAATAATTTTTATTTTTATATTTTCAAAATTTCAGTGCAGACCAATATTAATTTGTATTTTATGCTCCAAGTGCGTTGGTCTGGTGGACAATTAGTTTAAAATATATGATGTTTAAATATTGTAAATGTTAATATTTTAATGCTAAAATAAGTGTTATAAAGCATGTATTTTATACTAATGTCAACTTAATATTTTTATGTTTAACATCTCACATTCTAGTAATTAAATTAAAAATTACCTATCTAAACATTATTAGTTCATACTTCTCACTCAAATACAGTCATTTCTCTTAATATTAACAACTAAACAATTGATTTTAGTTGAATTCTTATTACTTTTAATCTTTAGACAATTATTAATGTAATTTCTTTCTTTCTATTATAATTACGTTTTTCTTCTACATGGTTGGTTTTCTAGGATTAATTAAAAGATTTAAATTTGTTTGAGACGAAAAATTATAAAAGAGCTCTACTAAAAAAATCATAAAAGAGTTATATATTCTGTTAGGGTTATTATTTGTGATTCTAATTTTTATTTTTTGAATCATAAGTTAAAATTTTAATTAACTTTAAATTATTATATCAATTTATATAAATAATTTATTTTAAATTTTACTTTAAAATTTTTATTAATTTTAATTTTAAATTATGACATACAATTTTTTGACATAATTATGACATACATTTATGTAGATAATTTATTAAATGCATTGTGAGCTCCAATTTCAATTTTATGGTTTCAGCGCGGGCATGCATAGTTGGAAGGCATAGCTGGCTTTCTCTCGATTCAACACGACCAAGTGTGGATTATTATTATTATTTTATTTATTTATTTTATGGTTAGGATAAGTTGAAACCAAATAGAGTTTGACTTTATGGCGTGATCTAGGAAGTGATTTTCATGTGAGAGAAAACAACTCACACATAAATAAAAATGAAGGCTTACACAATATGAGGGAATAACTCATATATTTTTATACGGATAAAAACTTACCTTTAGTGAGAGTAGAACTTGTGCCTTGAAGGTACAAATGCCAGTGGGCTTACCAACAGCACCATTGATCATCTCTAAGTTTGGAATTCGTATTGAACATTGAAGAAAACAACATTTTATTTGCGGGTTCAGAGAATGAATAATTATTCCTAAAAGGTGCTTAGCTTTTTATTGTACAAATCTAGAAGGGAGACAAATAGCACCAGTCTTCGGACTGAGACAAATAGATCACAATAAGTGAAAAATTATGTGCAGTGTTTAAGAACCGAGACACATGAAGACAAATTCATATCCCTAATAGCTGAACTAAATTGATATCACCATAGAAATCCCAATTAGCACTATTGGTTTATGTTGACTATACCATGCAGATACTCTTCATTTATGGTGTTGAGTCAAATCTTGTTTGACACCATTCAATCAGTAAATTCTATCATGGCATGCAAGGATAATGTACTAGTACATGCATAAAAATTACATTTTATATTACTATACATGGTTGTGTATTTTTTAATTCCTTTTAAGTGAAGAGGATTATAATTTCGTATGAGTAGTTTTCATATTTTATTATAAGACTAGATATTATGATCAAATAAATAATGATTACTTCAGTAGATTTCAATAGATTTTTGATTTATTTACTATTTAATTTCAAAGAAAAAAGGTATGTGTATGACTATGGAGTCTAATATAATTTATAGAATTAATAAAATGAGTCTCGATCTTGTAGATAGTGAAAAGAAATTAAATATTTCAATTAAAAAAATAAATAAATAAACAAGTGGGACACCGAATTGTTATGCTTAAGGTTGTATTGGATTAGCTAAGGTATAAAATATTGTGGCCGGAGTTTGGAATGGCTTGGAGCGGCGACTGCATTGGACATGAATGTCCACTAGGACCACTACGTACATTTATGTACTTTAATTATGGGTAAAGCCAACTGATCCTGTAGTGTGTTATATCCAACCTTAAAGTTGTGGTTACCATTGCATGAAATGACAGCATAAGAGACTTTAACCTCACAAGCAAACATATTGTCCAATAATTAATATCTAATTGTTTGGTTGCATACTCCTTAAAAAATAAAATAAAATAGAAAGTTGTTTGGTTGCATAGCAACGCAATGTCATGAGCGTTGTAAATTGTCACAGTAACGGTAAATACACTTGCTTTGCTTCTAATAGCAGGTGTAATGTTTAAATATTTAGAGTCATATTTGCAGTAATTTTTTTCTCACTCTTTGTGGACTGTCACTCCATTCCTTGTGGGTTAGCATTTTCCGTTCTTAGGAGCTAATATTCAAATCACACTACAACGGGCACTGATTATATTATAGGTTAGTTTTAGTTATAAAATAATAATAATAATAATAATAATAATAACACAATGTCCTAGCAACCCCACTCTGATTTATGTCATGTACCTCAATTCCACCGATGTTGAATTATTCATTTTTTGTTGTGGGAAGAAAACAATTGATCATATGTTATTATCAATTACTTCAGTAGCCCCAGGCACTCTGTTTTATGTTATGCACCTCGATTCCACCGATTTTGCATTATTCGATTTTCTGATAAGCATGTCATTGGTTGAAAAAGTTATCAGCATATATGCATCTATAAATAAGGTCCAGGAGAACAATATGGCAAGCACAAAGAGAATGGAATACATTACCTGCAGGATGAGTTTACTTGTTTGGTCCAGTTTTGTTTTGTTGGCAGCTTTAATTCTCTCGTTAAGCCGTAAAAACTCTAGAAATGGTAAACAACAACCACCAGGGCCTCCAGGTTGGCCAATAATTGGTAGCATCCTGGACCTTGGAACAGATCCACACCAGAATTTGTACAAGCTCTGATCAAAGTATGGACCTGTACTTTGGTTGAAGCCGGGGTCTGTAAATACCATTGTGATACAGTCAGCTGAGGCTGCTACAGAGTTCTTCAAGAATTACGATCATATCTTTTGTGACCGTAAGTGTATGCATGTATTGACAGCTCATAATTACTATCAGGGGTCACTTGCATTGGGCCGATATGGCACGTACTGGCGCATTCTTCCGCGCCTTTGCTCAACGGAGCTTTGGTCAACAAGAGAATCAATAAGACGGCTTGCACACGCGAAAAGTGCATTGAAAACATGGTACAGAATATTGAGGAGGATGTGAGCGCAGCACAAGCAAGAGGAGACTCAGGCGAGGTGCAACTGTGTCACTACCTCTTCCTCACGGCATTCAATGTTGTCGGCAAACTTACACTGTCACTGAATCTTCTGCATTCAGAGTCTAAAAAAGGGCAGGAGTTCTTTGCTGCCATGAACAAGGTTATGGAGTGGATTGGGAAGCCAAATTTGGCAGACATCCTGCCATTCTTGAAAGGACTGGATCCTCAGGGGCTCAAAAGAAACACGATGAGGGACCTGGGATGCTGCTTGAAGATAGTATCTGGGTTTGTCAAGGAGGGGGCTGAGGAACAGTTCAGCAGAGAGAAGACAAACAAGGACCTCTTGAATGGATTATTGGAATATGAGAGTGATGGAAAAGGAGGGCTTGATAGAATCTCGGATCAGAATGTGAATATAACCGTACTGGTAAACCTCAATACTGCAAGATGGCATGCAATTATTTTCATCAACTAGAATCAAACATCTGTTAGAAAACATCAAATATCTTGAATCCAAATTCACTATTAATTGTTTCAATTGCAGGAAATGTTTTTTGCTGGATCAGAAACTACTAGCAGCACTATTGAGTGGGCTACGGCAGAGCCACTCCGCAACCCTGAGTGTATGAGAAAGACTAAGGAGGAACTTGACCGAGTTGTTGGACAGAACAGAAAGGTTGAAGAGAAAAACATAGATGAACTGCCATATTTGAAGGCTGTGGTGAAGGAAACACTAAGGTTGCATTCTCCAATTCCGCTGCTGCTTCCGCAGAATGCAATGCAAGAAACTAAATTCATGGGATACCTAATACCCAAAGATACTCTCTCAAGTTTTTGTGAATGCATGGGCAATCGGAAGAGATGCCAATTGTTGGGAAGATCCCATGTCGTTCGAGCCTGAGAGGTTTCTAGGCTCAAACATCGAGTTCAAGGGGCAGAATTTCGAGTTGATGCCATTTGGGTCAGGAAGAAGAATTTGTGTTAGGATCTCATTAGCTGAGCGGGTACTTCACCTTGGGATTGCCTCTCTGCTTCACTGTTTTGACTGGGAGTTAAGCAAGGATGTCACTCCAGAGACTATGGACATGAACAACAGAGTAGGCATAACTCTACGAAAGCTCATACCCCTGAAAGTAGTACCAAAGAAGCGTGCCATGTTAGAGCCACTGCTGAAGGTGTGGTGATCTAGATACCAGAAAATGTTCCAGTATCGTATGTAATGTAATAGCAAGGTCTGTATGGTAGGCTGAAAGTTTGTGTTTGTAGTCAGATTTCAACTGTTTTTCCACTTGTATGCTGCATCAACCCGTCTTTGGGTTCTTAGAGTAATTGCAACCTACATAATGTTGAAATCAATAACATGCTGCTCCCTGCCTATCATCTATCTGCATACATGCTAAAAATCCAGAATCAGGCAACGGTTTTGTCAGTAGCTCAGATGCTTCACCTAGTTTCAGCTTTTAACATCAACTCAATCAGGTTCTCTGAGAACCAATTTATTTACAGCCAGACCTTGTAAAATACTCGCAATTTGTTTCAAACTTAATAGAAGCCACCTCCTATCCTATATCTCGAGGGCAATCCCTTCCCCAGCAATCAGTATTGGCAGTTCACCCATCCCATTGATCAAATTTTGATCAGCTAGAATAGCTTATTCTTTTTTTTTTTTTTTTGAAAACAGAATATCTTATTCTTTTGTTACCACGAAAACCATCAAATAAGATTGACACTTAAAATATCATGGGTTTACTAGCAAAAATGTATGGCCTGTACAATTTAGTGGCTAGAGGCTAACCAAATAAAATTTTATCCTTTTCTGTATGGTTATTAAAGTCTAGTATGATAATTTCTAATCTATGACGAGTAAACTCTTTAGTATAAACGTATCTTTAGTTTCTTGTTCACTCGACTACATTATTATTGAAGTTGAATAAGTAGTTGAAACCACAGCTAATATGGAACTGGAAACAAAATCTAGATATGCTATTATCATGCTCAAAATTTCAACAAAAGAATTACTTGCGACCAAAATTTCACACCAGCACTCACACGAAATCAAATAAGAAAAATCATTTCTGAAAATGCAACACAATATATGCTGTCAACATCTGACTATCAAAATTACAATCGTACTAAACGAGTAGTGTACATATGCCCTATAGGGAGAGAGTTTCGAGTCTAAATACAAAATGCTTTACAAGGAAATGGCTGGAGGGACCCAAAGTCGTCCACTATATAAACAAATAAAAGAATATCTGAATCCCAACGAAACAACTAACCAATAAATACTTGCTCCAAATTGAAAGGTACAAAGAGGATTACGTTCATAACAAAGTACCTCAACGGAGAGGCAAGTGCCTTGGCAGCTCTAAAACCTAGACTATCAGCCACGTGGAAGTGTTGTCAATAGCCCGAACCAACTTGAAAGAGAGCGGACTGTTTATCGAGTTGCTTACCTTCTTAGTCAGCCTGGAAATCTGTCATATTTATGAAACAAAGTAAGCAATGTCTTGCCTCTTCTGCAGACAATCATCATAGACTCTTCTGCCAGAAAACTCTGGCAAAGCCATTTCATTACATTCCCTACCGATTCTGCTGACGTAGTTCAGGCCAACAAGAAGCTCTGTAATTGCAGCTTCAGTTTCTGCTCGACTTGCAAAGTGGAACGTCTGCACCAAAAGCACATTTGTCCTGGAAACTACACTTTCCTTCTCAAAATTACGCTCAGACTGCCACCTTAGCATGTTATGAGCTAGTGGAGCCAACCATTCCAATATCCGCTCCAGTGCCAGTTTCCACTCTTCCGCTAGAGAAGCATCGTAGACAGCTGAGGCCGGAGTTTTGGCATATGGCTTAAGCCGAGCCCTCAGGGCACTTCTAATAGTCATGGGTAACATATTGTACAAATCATCTCTTGCATCAAGGCTAATCAGGTGAGGAGATGAAGCTAGTTTCTCGATCAATATAACCACATTCGCATACCGAAGGGCCAAAGCAGCATGACCAAGAGTAGATGGCGAAGCATTTAACAACCCACGCTTGGAACTACAGATAGATAATTTGTGATATATTTTATTGTTGCCACAAAGAGATCCTGAGTTTGTAGTTTCCATTTTCTCAATGTTTTTGGTAGAAACAGTATCAAACCTCATAGAACCACCCCCAGTGGGCTTGCGGCTTGGCAGTATAGGAGAATCTGCCGCACCCATCATGCATCCTTTAAAAGGTCCAACATTACCCAACCGTTTCGATTTTGAATGGGAAAGTTGTCCATGTACAGTATCAGGTTGAAGGACATATTGACGCTGCTTGTTGCTTGTTCTACTCTTTTCGGAGGTCACACCTGATTTTGGAACTGTCCTCCCAAAACGTCCACAAACGTTATTCTCAGAATGATATACAGAAGAATGCATGGATGCAGAGAAGGAATGGCTGCGAGAAAGAAAATCCTTATTCTTAAGTTCAGAGTCTTTTTTTCCTTCTATCGATGAGATTTGGTTAACACCAAAAACATATTTTATCCTTTCAAGTATGGTAAAAAGAGATCTTATCAAGAGCCGGACAACATAATCATAAGTTCTAACCCATGGAGACATCTCACGTAGATTTCTCACTTGCTGACGCTGACACATCACCCTGTGCCGAAACTCAAGCAATTTTACCCCATCAAATTCAGCATTGGCCTGCATTCTCCTAAGAGTCTGCTCCAGCTCTGCCAGCACTTCCAGCTCTTGAGACATTTGCAACATAACCGCAACAAATCTCTCCATTTTCTTCACCTTCCTTTCCATCTTCTTCAACCTGTATCGCCATCGAAACCATTCAAAATTATTCACAACTGGGTCCTCAATAAAAGCCTCAAAACGGTGATACACAGGGTCTGTGCATTTCTTCCCGAACCTAGCCACAGATCTCGCCACATTTCCAAAATTCTCAATTATCTCGCTGAATGCAAGACCCATAAGGTAATCATCATCATCAGCGACAAGCTTTTTAATCCCAACCGAGTTCACAATCTCTTCCCTTAACCTATTAAACTCCCTTTCACTCAAAGACTGCCACATACAAACCACCTTCGACATCAAGCTCGCCACTTCATATGCCAAAATTCCAACTCCTGCCTTCTCCGTCTCCGACACATTCTTCCGCGAAATCCGCCGCAGACTGTCAAACCATGATTCCATCACCATTTCACGTCCCATTCAACAAAACGTTCTACAAACTAAAACCTAATAAGAGATCTCAAAAAGATCTCACAATCCCTGGTACGAAACAGATAAACATAAGAAGGATCACTCTCCTGACAATACGTTTCTATCAATGCAACAACCATATCTAACATCACACAATGAAAACACAGTTGCTCAAATATTATGCAACATGAGAAGTGAAATTTCAACTGCACCAAACACAAACTCCAATCTCACAACCATAAACATGCCCCTCGAAAAATCAATATCCTCTCTAATACTAAAATTTGATCATATGACTGTGTACTAATCAAATTAACATTCTCATAAAAATAAATAAAACCACTAAATTTGAAAAAATATATATTTATATGTACATATAAATTGTAGTAAAACTAGCTTAAACTGATTGGTTGTTTTAGTCTACTTGGATCCCGAAATAAAACTAAACTAGATTATAAAATAAATAAACAATAGATCCAAACAATTAAAAAGAATTACAAAAAATTAAAAAATAAAAGCTAAATATAGATAGAAATTCAGCTGACCTTAGTTTAGAAGAAAATGGAAGAGTAGAGAATGCAGTAGAAGCAACATTTGAGTGAGTTGGGAGGATAAAAGCGTGCGCACCAGCGGCATCATATAGCCACTAGCGAAACGAACGGAGCAAACGCACCACGAAACTGGACAAATGGAGACAAAACGGATAGCGGTTCAAATCGGTCAAACCGAGGATTTTTTCCGTTTTAAAAAAATCAGAAGCACTGGTTTATGCTTGTGGATATCAAGGAGAGTAGGGAGTGACTGTGATTTGATTGATTATACGACGCCGTTTTTGATAGTTTCTATAGTGATGTGGAGTCTTGGGGCTGAGTGGGTGATGTGGACAGGGGAATTTAGCGGGGGCATATGCGCACTGATAATTGCACAACTGTTGATGCAACGACAAATATTTATTTTATTAAAAAAAAAAAAATGCAACGACAAATAAGTGTAGACTTCAATGACCATTATTTTGCACGTCATTCATGTGTTAAAAAAAAATAAAATAAAATCCAGTTAACAATTTTTTACGTCTCGAGACATAATCGGACAACCAATGATAGCAAGATTATGTTATTTTAGTTTCGATTTTGTTAGGTTTTTGTCGCGTAGATAAAATCAATCACTGTTTATAAAAAAAATAATAAAAGGAAGAAGATTTTATGAGTATCATGATTGTTTGTTCACTATCGTGTATGTGACATTCCAGCCTTCAATTTCTTGTTATAATCGTTGTAATAATACATGTCATCGTATTTTTATCTTGGTAGAGTTAGGTATATTCTTATGAGTAATGTAATAGTTGTTTATAGCAATTTCTAATGTCTGTTTTCTTATTCTTTTCTTTGCTTTATATGATTTGTAAACTAACTCTTTTTTTTTTAAAAAAAAAATAATCGATCTATAAATATGTTAGGTAAACAACTCTAAAACTAAATATTTAATAATTTAAGCCTTCCTAAAATATGCTAGAATTCTTATTTTGTTTTTTACCATGAAATCCATAAGATTACAATTTTAAAATATCAATTAATTCACAAGACAATATTACCTATAAAATTCAGAGGATAATAGATCTACTAAACCTTAAAAGGGTGTTGATATTAGCACCCAAACTACTCCTAAAAAACTAATCGGTACATTTAATTTTTATTGATATTTTATATTGCAAAAAATACAGTTAAAGGTTGGAATACAACTATTAAATCAAAATAAGTAAAGTGTTAAATGTTAAAGTCTAAATTTAAATAAAAAGTTAAGTCAATGTAACCTCACCCAAATATATAGATAAATAACACAACATTCTAAACATTTTTTTAGGAAATTACAAGTACATATTATAACTACCGGAACTACATTGATAAAACTCTATGCTATGATTCAGAACTCAACACTTATTAACTTTACTTGCTAAAATTTGGGACAGAGAGATCCACCCTAAGTGAGAAAACTATCTTCCATCTAAGAGATTTATATGTAATTTGTCCATACACAAATAGATTAAGTGAAAATTATCCACACTTTTTTATAGATAGATACTTAAACCTTGCACTTCTAATGAACAAGCAAAGTAAGCTTGACTAATTCGGCAAGCCATTTAGGAGTAACTTTTTTTTTCTCTCTCTTTCAATGCATAACATTGATAGTCAGCTTTATCACGACTGACTTACAAGCAATCAGTTTGTTGAGCTCATTAAAGTCAATCATATTAATAATATTTGACATATTCTCACCAAATATGATTAATCAATTCAACTTGGACCAAATCACATGGTGAATCAGATTAGGGCATTGTAATTTGTACTTTTATAATTCCCATTTTGGATGTACTTAGAAATCTTATTATAATTTCTCAGTTATTCATCGTCATAATTTTACAAACACCATTTGCATTTACGAAAGTAAAAATTAGCGTGAAACATGTTTGTAAATTATAATTTGCAATAAATATGAGAAAAGCAAAGAAAACACATTTTCATTGGTATTAAAAAAATGAAAATAACATTTTAAAGTTTTCAATGTCTCACATTTTTGTTTTCCTTTCTAATAATTGAATAAAATAGAATGTCTAGTATTACTGCAACCAATAACGTGATAACAGGTGACAAAGTTAGGATACAAATTAAAATATCCATCATTACACTTATGACTTATATATGTGTATAATAATAATAATAAATTAATAAACATTATTTCTTTATAATAATGTTCTGCCCAAATTGTTGCTTTAACTTTCATGTCATATTCAAAATACTTTTTCAAAATCATTTTACCAAATTCATATTACAAAGTTATATATGTATATATATATAAAAAAAAATTAAGTAACAAAATCATTTTTAATAAAATTCTCAAAAAAATCATTTTTAATAAAAGGATAGCTTTTTAGCCCCAATCAAAAGTTCAATCGTTATTTGCCCATTTAGATTTCATGCAACATTTTATGAATGTGCTATTTCATTTATATTTAAAATATTGCAATAACTAGAAAAGGGCTAAAAACTAGGATTGGTAACTGTCGATATGATCCAATAACATGATACAAACACGATATAGTAGCAGTTTCGGGATTGAACAAAAAAAATGACAAAATGTTGTTGCAAATATAAATATATTATTTAAAACAAAAATTCTTGAATTTATCTTTTAAATAAAAATAAGAACAAAGAATTTCAAGTTTTCAACAAACTCAAAACTAGATTAAAAAAAGAAAGAAATTGAAACAATTCAATGACTTAAACATAAGACATACGAGATCGTACTTAATCTTCTCTTAGATGCTAACTCTTTTTGTAATCCAGTTGGCCGCCTTTTTATAATTCTAAAGGAAAACATAGAATAGCGTTTCTTTTCTTTTCTTTTTTTTACTTTTTTTCGAGAAACAACAGAAGAGTGTTTCTATTGGGACAAAATTTTCAAAAAGATATTGGCCTTCAAACTTTCTCGGAAAATGCAATTTCTAAGTCCTATATGGTTTGACCCAGACCCAAAATCAAAATCTCTTTAGCGAACAAGTGTTAGAACTGTGTCATTTATCTTAAGGCCGGAAATGGCCTGTATCAGCTTCCTGGCGTAAAATACTTGAGATTGGTTGGTCACAGTATTTTCAACATAATTGATTCGCTTGGACTTCTGGGTTCTGGCCCAACAAGTTCCCGTAATTTGTTTAATTCCACGGATGCACATGAGAAGAACATTTTGTTGCATAATGTTATAGAAAATTATTTGATTTGATTTAATCCAATTCATGGTATGCCATCTCTTTTCTTTTTCTTTTTCTTTACTTATTTTTTTCTCCACTATCACCTAAGGTGGTGTCTATTCAAACCTGCAACACTGGCGGACTTTATTAACTCTTTACCATCAAATTGCTTTACTACTAATAATGCCTTTTTGATATAATATGGATTGAATTATGTTAATTACAATATTAAATCTCTTTACAAACTATACATGTCAATTAATTGAAATTATATTTGTAATGTACGAATTAAGTGTCTAACATTTCTTATTATTTTTTGTTTAAACTGACTGTCTAATATTGGCAAAGATTTGGGAAATGTGACATGATTGCAACTTTAGAATATAGAAGTATGAGACTTAGTACTAAATCAATCTCCTCTTATTCTTTTTATTATTCTTTTATTTCCTAATACTTAATGATAATAAAATAGAATAAAAGAATAAAACTTATATATTGCAACAAGGCTGCAAGCCTTTGTGATGTAAGTATATCCTATGGAGATATAAGGGAATTTTTTTTTTTTTTTTATAATTTTAAATAGGGTGGCTCTACTATCATCCAAAATATTGCTCTTCACACCCATAATTTATAGATCATTAATTTACAAAATAACCTAAATTAAAATTACTTTCAACGCCTCTTCTTCTTTCTCTTCTCTCCCACTCTAATTTTGTTTCTAGTTTGGCTTCAAACTTTTTCCACTTTTGTTTGCCGCGTCAAAGATCATTGTACAGATTATTTCCTAATAATTCTAATTATAAAAAACTTTGCCAAAGCCCTTATTTATTTCATTTTCTTTTAATTATTGGTTAATCTCATTTGTTTGGCTTCCTTGCAATAAGAAAAAAAAATTGACAAATACTTCACAATTTTATGCGAGATTAATAAAATAAAAGTTTGATGGATATTTAAATTTTACTACAACTATATAAAATATTCATATTCTCATTAAATAAAAGAAGAATGACTTTGAGAAAAAAAATTGATATAAAGAGAATACTTAGAAATAACGATGAATATTCAATTGAGGCTATATTTGAAATTTCAATGAGTATATAAAGCAAACATGTTATTTTTAAATTTTGATGTTGGGTATTTGAAGTAAATAGATGTAGAAAGAAGTCTATTGAATGGCAATAGCCTTAGCCTTTGAAATACTTAAAATTAATAACTCTTAAGAATTAAGTATTTTTGCCAGTTTGATCTTAATTAATTGCCTCTTTTCCTAAGTATATAAAAATAAGTCGCAGGCTTCAATATGTCCAAAAAAAAAAAACATGCGTAAAAAAAAATGAAAATAAAAATAAGGCACGATTGTCGATAACAGTAATTAACTCACGATTAAATTAAAAAAGTAAATCACGATTAGTTCATGGGGTAAATTTAAATTGCTTTTATCCCTTTTTCAACACCATGACTCTTTGTCGCTTTTCCTTTTTTTTTTTTTTCACTTATATTATTTTTCAGTTAAATTTATTTATTTTTTATTTTTTTTGAATAGTTTGCTTTTGGAGGGAAGGAAAAAAAAAGCATATCTTCTTGTGTTTTATTACGTGCTTTTTTTTTCCAAAAAATTAATTTAATTGGTAAAATTATGTAATTTAATATTTTAACTAAACTCTTCGGAAAAACTGTTAACAGTGTCCCAATCTCCTCCATAGTAATAATATATGTATTAAAAGGATTTTACTATTTTATCCGATGATGATGTTAATGAAACCATTATAATTTAATCAAATACAAATTAACATGAAATTAATGTCAAAAATACAATATTTTAATGATTAGTAACATAAAGTGAGTTATTTCAAAAAATACGAAAATTGCAGCATCCAATAGAAGCATTGGTAAAATATGAATGGATTAGATTGAGTCACGTTGGAGACGAGAACATTGTACAAGAAGTCTTGATTCTTGGTTGTCTTGCTAGGATATAATCAAGTCTCTGTTTTTTAGCTTTTGGAAAAGCATAATTTGTTCCTTCATTTGAGTACACTCTGACTCAAAATTACTTATTATACATGGGAAAGGGACCTGTTTATTATATTGCTTTTTGTCTATTTAAATTTGGTGTCTGAACTCTGAAAACTGAGATGTTTTATAGACTTGTTTTACATTTTTATAACCATTTGGTCCATATACAATTGTTCATCTACAAATATGGTTACTGTGATTGAACAATTTCAAGTTTACAGTATAACAAAAAACGAAGAGAAATGATTCTCCATTCTATTGAAAAATAACCAAGAAAAATGTTCATATACAAAGACAGAGAAGTAGTTAGCTAGAGACACCTATTACATTCATAATCTGCCACCTGTCCTTTATCTAACTACTAACTTTTCTAACTAAGCTAACTACTTATACTATACAGCTTACTAACAACATTAGTACATACATACTGGCTAAGATAAATATATATATGTTTACAGTGATGTATGCGTGTGTGACCCCTCTGCAGAAAAAGATATTATTGATTAGAAAATATGAACAAAAAATTCTGTATGGATCAATTGTATATTAAAGAGATAATACTATTTTTCCCTTATAGTTTGACATAATACCAAAATTCTTCAATATTTTTTAAAATTACTAATATCCCCCTATCGATTTATGAAATAGATTAAATATCTTTAATAGTTTACAAAAATATTCAAAAAACCCTTTGTCATCAAAATTGACTTTGAAAATTAGAATTTAACTGTTTATGTGTGGAAGAACAAAACTACAGAAATATTTTAGTTATTTCGATCATTTCAGTAACGGTAAGAGGTAAAATGAGATTTTTTTAAATTATAGAGGATAATTAGTGATTATATCAAACTACAAGGAACAAGTGAAATTATCTCTTATATAGAATTGAAACTATTGGACTTTTAAAATATGTCATATGGTTTTTTCTTAATAATTTATGTCTACTAATCGATTAGTACTTGATGCAAGAAAAATGTTGTTGTCAATCTTGGGATCCACTAGGTGCAGTAAATTTATTATTAGTGTGTTCGATATATATCAATAAAAACATATTTTTACACTTTTAAAGTGTTTCTAATAACTACCGTTGAATGTAGTTTTATGATAAAAAAAAAATATTTATTTAATTTGAAATTTCTGTTCAATTCATTCCTACTATATATTGCGTCTAAAAAAATTCCAATTATATTAAATATCAAAATATTATCATTTCATAAAATATTATTATAATTAGGTTATCTCTATTAGAACTTGGTCGTATTATTTTATAAGGACACATATGCTAATGAACAATTTTTAGTTTTCAAGAGGTAAATAAAGATATATAAGTTTTTAAAACTTTTAGATTACGAGAAGAACAAAAATTTTAGGTTTACATTGATATCTATCAACAAGAATCAATATTTAATGTTAAAGAATCTTATAAAGATAAAATGTTACAAACTCGTAGATGTTGAGAAGAATAAAAATTTTACATGTAATGCTCAAATTTGTGTGCACTAAAGGTGTACCTTAACATGACCTTCATATAATATCTAAATATCATATAATAACTCGATTTGTATAGTCTTATTGACTCATTTATGTGTCACAATTTTTTTATTGGGTCGTAACTGTATATTACAATTCATTATATCTAAAACTCTATCAAATCAATATTTGATTGATTAATTATATAAGTTGTTAATTTTTTAGATAACACCTACAAGCTACAACAAATACAACCTAAATATAAGACATTATGTTTTTTGTCACTCAACTATAACAGAGGGTGCAATGTAACAAATTTATGAGAACCATTCAAATGCATTTAATAGAGGTTTTTTTTTTTTTCTTCTTCTTTTTGTGTGTGTTTAATTAAATATGCGTGTTCCAATGGTTATCAACTATATTGCAAATATGCACATTTATTCATAGTTCAAGTAGTTAGTATGTCTTCTCTTTATACTAAGTTGTAGTTTCATCGTACATATTGTGAAGAGTTTTCTAGCCTTATTCTGGGTTATATTGAAATCCGTCTATATGATCAATTTTAACATGGTCTGCAAACATGGGTTGTGTTATTCCTTTTTCATTCTTTTTTAAAAAAAAAAAAAAAAAATTGTTCAAATTAAAAAATTACTAAATGTTTGATAATTTTATTTTATTAAAAAAGAAGTAATAATATATATAAATGCTTTTTAAAAAATAATATGTACTTTTTATTTTTTTCAACAATATTATTTTATTAAAACTAGTTTTAAAAGGGAGATTTGCAAATGCCCCTAAGATTTTATCATTCTTAAAAATAACCCTCTTAATTTTTATTTTGGTTAAAACACCCTGTGGGGGAGTTTTGGCACACAATTAAGAGGGTTTTTAACTAATTTTTGAAAGTAGAAGGAGATTTGGGATATACAAGAAGGGCCTAATTCTAAACTAAAGGGTTGTCTTTAAAAAAAGTCAAACTTTAAGGGTTTTTGCCAATATCCGTTTTTAAAATTTATTTTAATTAAAAATAAATTTAATCCATTTATGTTAAACTCATTACAAATCTAATCTCTTGATGCTCCAAAGATATGATAGTGTATATCCAATCTAATCCCATTCAATACAATACAATACAATACAATATTATCATCTAAATGAGATGTTAAAGTCTAATGTGAAACTTAGAATTAAAGTCTTTTGTTTCATATGTGTATAAATGATATGACAACTTGTATCATCCAAAATTTTTTTTAAAGAAAATTGAATGTCCTCTCTAACCCCCTGACATTAAGACGATGATCATCAAAGCCACAACAGCATGGTATACTTATTTTGTTTGAACCTTGGATTTAAAATCAAAGTCCACCCAAAGATAATTTATAAAATGAAAAATATGAAATTTGAAACTATTTAAAAATTAATGGAGACAATTATCCACATAAGCTTTAAAAAGCACTTGTGAAAATTGAACACCTAACACTATAGTAAATAAAGAGTTGTCCAATCACCTTTATTAAGATATGATCATGTGATTTTTATTGTATATTTTCAATTGAAAATGACTCCAACGCACAAAATTTCTTTCAATATGCATTAAACCAATCAAAGAAACATGTTGTGTCACAAAAAGAATAGATGAAAAGAAAAAAAAAGAGAGAGAGAGAGAATTGATGAAAAAAAGTGAAATTTAAAAATTAACATAATTTGATGGTTCTCTAAAAGGTTTTCTGTGTTAAACCATGGGCCTTAATGGGTGTGTAGAACCCAGTTTGCTCCTAAAATGTAAAGTATGTTGAACAATATCAAAGAAAATCAAAGGCAATTATGAGGAAAGATAAAATGCTAAGTTAATATTAAGAATATAATGGCTTGCTTACCCGAAAAGGAAGAAAAAAGAGCAGCTAACAGGCCGACTTGGTTGATCAAAAATTAATAAATTAATTAACAATTAGTGAGTGTAGCAGAATCAAATCCACATGGAGTTAAAGGATATTTTGGTTTCTTCCATTTCAACTTTAATTATAGCTGTGCAGCAGCTTTGTTTCATGCTTACTCATTCATTCGTTCATTCAATTTCTCTTCTAAAATTATGATTATTTTTAGACTGGTCCCCCCCCTATATTTTTTCCTCTCTTTTGCTGGGATTCTTCCACATATTTGATTTGAGTTTTTACTTTTATCAAGGCGTGTATTGGAATTTGAAAAGCCAAACTTCTAGTTTTAATAGCAGATGCCCCAATGAACTGCCACGGAAATTAAAAAATTATTAGCATTTTGTTGATTTGTTGCCTTGAAAATCTTTAGCTCCACATGCTCCTCACTAGGGAATCCCCCTTTTCTAACCACTCTTTATTTTTCTTTGAAAAAAGAAAAAAACAAGTTAGTGGTTAATCAAATAGCACACATCAGCAAATTTTTCGTTTTAACAGGTGTATCTTATATAACATATCTCATAAAATGAATATAACATTTATATATATATATATATTACATACATAAATAATATAGTCGGACTCTCTAGATAAGACTTACTGAGATACGACCCAAAATAAAGATTGCCGATAGTAGGAGAATGGCTCCCAAGGAAGGAGGAGAAGTCCACACAGACAGGGGAAAAACCACCACCCTTGCTTGGTGGCACAAGGATTCAAACCATACGCTTGACCTTTTGTTGGAAAGTAAAGACAACGTTACAGCCACTGAGACAGTGTGATAAGTGCGAATACAACATTTTGATTCAATTATATATATAATATTTACATTATGTGGCATATTATGAATTAGGAGGTGACATCCATCTCACCCAAAAATTTCTATGATGTTAGACACCTTGATAGAAAAAGAAAAGAGAAATCCCAATCGAGTAAACATACATTTTAAAAGGAAAAGAGAAATCCCAATCAAGTAAACATACGATTTTTTTTTTCTTTATATGGTAGGTGAGGAGATTACAAGTAAACAGACATGATTATGGGAGATCTATAAAGTTTTGTTTATAGAAAAATTATGATCTATAAAGTATTATGTCCACACAAAAAAGGCTTTGAAGTTATAATGGTAATATTAAAGTTTAGTGTGCTGATTTATTTGAGATCATTTAACGACCTAGCCGTCTTCTATGACTTGAAGAATGCAACTATGCAAGCATGCAATCTTTGGATAAGCTTGAAGTTTTAATAAACCGTTTAAAAAAAAAAAACTAAAATAAAATCAGTCATTATAATAATGAAAGAGTTTTCAATAATTACCTTCACAGAAATTAAATTATTTAGAGAATTTTAAAATCTTGAAATTCAAATTATTAGTTTGGTTGTTATATTAAGATTAATATAATTTTAAAGTTGGATTTATTTTAACTGAATTTTTTTTTCAAGACTTTAGAATAGAGTTCACTCGCCGCTCCACCACAAATTTAAATAAATTGATATAATGTTTTCTTAACTATCAAATAATAAATCAATTAAATTTCAATGAAACTAATTAGCTCTAAGTTGCACATCATTTCTTAATAGAAATGGTTGGACTTATCTCATTCATTAAAATGTTGGGAATTCAATTACCACAACAAATTATATTATAAAACTTATGTAGATAGTTTTCTCATCTAATTGTAGAAATAAATATATTTTATTTATGGGAATAGATATCCAGACCACATAACTAATATTTGATTTGGATAAGTTCAACAGTTCTTTGACCCATTCGATGTTAGCATAAAAAATTAAAAAAAAAAAAAAAAACTGTCTTTAAACTTAAAAAAGAAAAATCTCGGTACATGATTGTGCATCTCTACATTCATCAAGATAATGAAGGTTCAATTTCTATCAAATATAATTTACAAAAATAATTTTCTCTCTTTATTATATGAATTCCTTGAATATGGGAGTAGATATTTGAATTGACAGATTCCAGCAAAACTTTGATGACTCATTTGATATCAACTCAAGAAAAAAGACTTCAAGTTAATTTTTTTTTAGAAGAAAAATAAATCTTTGGAGTTACTATAGAGCCAACTCAATTTATTAAATTCAATATAAAACTTGTGACCTACAGATTAAGTAGAAGTTGATGTTGATGGTTGATTAAGCACAATTAGAAATTTAGAATTATGCAAAGAGTAATGTTAGATTGTTCAAATTTTTTATCCAAATCATACTTAAATGATATAGTATATGAGTTGTCAAAATCTTATAAATTATGAAATGATATGATAATTAGTATGATATTAATAATTCACATTTCATGTTATTTGGATAAAAAAAATAGGAAGCCTAATTATTATAACCCTAATTTTATAATATAAATGCGTGTAGGGAAAAAAAAACAGACTAGATTGCTTGAAGACAAGGTTCATGTCCTCCTTAAGTATAAACAATAAGATATAACCCTGCTCATGTACAAATTTTCTTCCGAAAAAGGAAAAAAAGTAAAAGAGAAAGAAAAATTACCGATTCTCCACAATCATGTATGGAAATAATATTTCATCTATTAAACGAATCTAAAGGTAATATTGCATTACCAAATTCGACAATATCTAGGACGTCATATTTAAAAATGATTAAATATTTATACATGTTACAAGCTCGATTGGCTGATAACATAAACAATTGAGGTTATTTTAGTCAATATAAATATAATAGAGATAAAAAATTTATCACATCATTTGAATTAATTTATTTTACTTTTTTTTTTAATTATATATATAATACAAGAAAATTAGTAAAATAAATTAATTCAAATGATGTGATAAATTATTTATCCCTATCATATAATTTACTAGCTCATTACATGATTTATATGGTAAGAATTAACAATGTAATAGAAAACCTAGTAAAACCTTATAAAGAAAAAGAGGGATAATTTGAGAATAAAAACTATTCTTTGTATTAAATTGACTGAATTTAGAATCACTATCAGTTGTTTATATCCTCTACTAGTAAGTGTGTCACTAGTTTGTTGGCTATGGCAGGAAAATACAAGATACTTAGCTACAATTGATTTTTTATATTCTAGGAAATTAGCTGCTGACATGGCTGTTCAAGAGATCGAAGAGTCTAAATCTGCTTGAACGTTTTGAGGTAATCTTATATTATTTATATGATAATATATTATTGGGTTGTCTTAATATCCTCCCAAATGTGGTGTTGAGAGTAGTATAGTAGTAAGCTATTGCCGCCCATGCCCTTCTCAAGGTCATGAATTTTACATTCCTTTCCCTCACAATTTGTGGGTATTTTCGGCACCCATTGGGAGTTGTTTCCCTATCTGATATGGATTATTCCTTCCCTCTTTTTAAGAGTTGTTTTCTAAACCGTGCCACTAGAGTCTTATTCTGTTTAGTCATGACTGTTCCTTAAGTTAGTACTAGTACTCAAAGAGAAAAAAAAAAAAAAAAACTCCTCAAATGAAACTTTGGACTTGTCCAAGATGATTATATCTTTAAACAACTTAGTGGCTATGTCAAGATGTCAGCTAATTGATGTTTTGTAGGCACATATCTAACATCCAACTCTTTTGCCTCAATCCTATTTTCCATAAATTGTAGGTTTAATTCAATGTGGTTAGTTCTGGAATGGAGAACTAGATTGTGAGCTATGGCTCCACCTCATATGTTATTACACCACAACATAGTTGGCTATTGAAGTTGAACCCCAAGCTCAGACGACAAATCTTTTATTGAAATTAATTCAAGTATATCATGAGCTAAAGATCTATACTGCCCTTCGATACTCTATCTAGACACAACTTTATGTTTATGAGAACTCCGTGCCATTAAATTTTAGCTAGGAACACAAACCTCCCACTTCTTATCACCTAGATTGCTATCTTACTTGGCATATGAGAAAGCTTCAAAAGAGATAAAAAAGGCAGAATAAACCATGATACAAGGTACCTAATAATGTACTAACAAATATGTAGTTGAAGGAGAGGCAAAATATTGGCTCAAAAGATTCACTACAAAAAAGATATCTTGGAGAGCAACTATCGCGCTTCTACAAAGTTGAAGATGTATATAAGCATCATTTGCCCCTTCTGAAGCTTAGTTCCAACACAGACGTGGTCTTGATTCTGCCATGCTTGTTAAAGCAACTCATTAATACGATAATATATATCAAAATCAAGCAAGCTAACCTTGAAACCTCAATCGAAACTCTAAATCCTAACTTTTTCTCTTGAGCAATCACGTCAGCAAACTAACTCTCCTGTAATTTCCCGCCAAAGGTAACAAACTAGTGACTCTCTAACTAGTCTAGTATATAAGCAGTTGCATAGTGTTCCGGATTCAATCAGTTAACTCTCAAGTTCTCTCTGCTTTTCTCTTTAAGTTTTTTTTTTTTTGGTTTTCTCTTACATTGGTATTAAAGCGGAACGACATTATCATAATGAACTTAGGTTGAGTAATGCCAAGTGACAACTGAAAAAATAAGTGGTTAATAAAAGCAAATTCAAACTCACAAGCACTACAAGAAACTAGACCTATGATAACGTGCAAAAGACAATGTCCATGAGTTCTATATTGTCATACGTCACCTATGACAATGTGTAGAGAATATATGTTATGAAAGGGGTTTACGGCAGAGATGCAATAGCCTGCATGTTGCTGCATGATGATACACGTTGCAGCCTTGCACATTACTTGTCATTTTGAGCTAAGGCTATAAATTTGATCAATAATATAGTGATCAGAGCCATATGAAATTCAAGTGTTGCACAAGTTACATACATTGAAAAAAGAGAAAGGCTGAACTTATTTAGGTGTTTCAAGTTTTTTAAGGATGAATTTTATTATTTCTAAAGATGAGAGAATGTGTGAATACAAAATAAAAAAATATGTGAATAAATGAGTCAAGAGAGGATATGACAACTTTAGATGTATGTTACTCTAACTTACTGCAACGTGTAGTGTGTGTTGTCATAAGTCTTAAGATAATGCACATTGCACATTGTCAAAGCCTTTTAGCACTACGACAACATGCATATCAACAACATGCACTTGCATATTACAAAAAGCTACGACAACGTAGGCCTAATTTCTTATAATAAAGTTAGGAGTATTAGATAATTTCTTACATGGAGTCACTAAAGATAAAATGAATCTTACATTGAAAATATAAAACTAGTAATGACATATGTACCAATAAATGTCACTATCCAATAGATTAGACTTTTAGATTGAAAATCAATCTACAATATTTATTATATAAAAAAGAAAAGATGAAAATCTAACCAGGACGAACTGTTTGTGGCATTGTTTGAGTCGATTTTTATGTTTTTTTTTTCTTTTTTTCAGTTTATGTAACATTACTCTAATTAAATATCCCTACAACAAAAATCAAACCAATGAATAATTTGATAAAGATTACCTGAATCTTATTTATTTTATTAATGTAGGTAGAGCTTCTTTTTTATCGTTTTGATTTCATGTGATAGAATCATTCTTCGCTATTACTGACTACAGAAACTATATTTAATTAAATGAAGAATGTGTCCTATATTATGTATGGTAACGAATTGTCCCCAACTTATAAGTGATACACTAAAGATATGTGGAGTATGCATGAACATGTTCATGTTGAATGATGATGCAGCAACTATTAAAAAATAAATAAAATCCATAGTTCCTGGCACATGGCAGCTCATTTGGTTGGTCATTTATTTATTTACTCTGATTTTCTTGAATGTGTTGCAACTACCAAAAATACGCATTTATTTACGACATCCTATAGTTTGCTAATCCAATGCCACTTTCTTGCATAGGGTTGATGGTTGTTTAGTGCATTAATGTTTAATTCAAGTATACACCTACAAAAATTGGAGCTTTTTCTGAATCAAATGCATTTTAATTTTTTGTCTCAGTATTTATTATTATTATTTTTAAATTATTATAAATTCAATAATCAAAGGAAGTAGACAAAATTTAAACTTATAATTTTATTAATATACATGTGAAAAATCTACTATTAGAATATCTCAGTTGTCTTCTACTTTAATAGTTATGATTAAGCATGTAAAAATGATTTATGTTAGTTTAAAAATAATTATGTGTACAAACTCGAGGACAATTTAAGACAGTTGACTTGTTGTAGCTTCCAAATAATATTTTAAATGTGTCTCGGAAAAATTCGACTTTCAGAAATGCAGTTAACGGTAGGTGAACAACTGTTTATAAAAATTAATATTGTGATTCGTGTTTGGTAAAATCAACCTCTTTAAATTTTTCTATAAATATATATAAAAGAAATAGAGAACCAAAATGGATGTAATATTCTAAACTATGTTGTATTGCGTAAAACTCAAGAAAATAAAACATTAGAAAGAGAACTTCACAATTGTCGAATTACAAGAAATAAGTTACAAGCAAATTCAATATTGAATTGGCTCTTACTTAAATGTAATTCATTAGTTCACTTTTAAGTTTTATCCCAAACTAAAAGGAAAAATTCTCATTTATCCACTTTTCTATAGAAATTCGTTTTTGACCTTTCAAACATACTATTTTCATCCTATATCTAAATTTACCAAAATACCTTCAATTCAAAAAACAAAAAAGAGCATGGTTTATAGGTCCAACCCAATCATCGTTTTCACATTGTATCTTACTGAAAACCTCCATTTTCAAACTAAATTCTACCAAATCTAACCCTAAACATCAATAATTAATATCTAAAACTCAAAAAATTCTGACACAACTTAAACAATCAACAAAAGAAGCCAAAGATCTCATTATTGAGTAATGGAGGAGGAGAACAAGGTATGCATAGATAATTTTGGTAATTTGAGTATAAATTGTAATTAATTCGGTTGAGGGGTTTAAAAACGATTTTATTTTATTTTTTTAAAAAAGGGATAAAAACGAGTTTTTCTTTTTAAAATGGTCATTTTTTGTAATTTACACATTATAAAATATAACAATAATAATACATTTAATGTCAAGCGAAACGAAACTTCGATTAAACTTGAATATTTTTGTGAAAAATTGATGTGAAAATGGTGCCTAATAACCGCAAATCAAATAATGTATAAAACAGAAAAATAAAGGAAGACAATCCAATAACACAAACATAAAGTTTTTATGTAAAAAAACCTAAAATTTGAAAAAACTATGATCATTAAGACAATGAGATGAGATAATTATGCTAAACACTTTTCCATTGACACACTTTATTATATTTTCTCTCTGATCCAAAATCATCATATACTTACAACTCTTTCTGAATTTCAGGTGTCTCTCAGATATTGCACAACACATAAGGAGGCATATTCATACAGTCATAAACTTTGTCCAAAAAAAGGAATGCCCTGAGTCAAGACTTGATCATCAAGTATCCCTAAGACTTGGTCTCCAAATTGTCTCTACATATAAATTAAGATCAAGGTCATGGGTCTAAATGTTTCAAAAACATTAGTCAACATGCAAATTGACCAATTGTCTTATGGGAGCGCATGTTGACAAGTTCAGTCTCCATTTTCGACATCATTTGTAGTGTTAGATTTGTCTCGAGTTAAGTTTTCCAATAATATTAGCTTGTTCGCCTCAATCAAGCATAATTATACATATTTTTAAATTTATTGAAACTCATCTGGATTTTTTTGAGAACACGAGTCAAATGTCTTTATATATTACTTTAATATAATAAAGAATCAACATTAAAACGGAATGATATTTTACAATTAAACTAAATTTTCTCAATATGATGAATTTGATGATTGAAGATATAATTATGCATATTTTTAAACTTATCAAAATTTCTTTGGATTTTTTGAGAACACAAGTCAAATACCTATATATTACTCTAATGTAATTTGGAATCGAAATCGAAACGGAATGATATTTTACGATTAAATTAAATTTTCTCAATATGATCAATTTAGTGATCGAACACAATTGGCAAACAAAACAACATATAATAAAGATTATAAGTTAGTTAGTCACTTAGATGAATGCAAATCATGCATACAAAGTTAGCTAAATAATTAAAAATACTGTATTGTGTTTTTTCTTTTTATGTTTTCGTTTTTCTATTAAAAAAAAGTCCTCATGTAATGGATGTTGAGGCATGGAACGTTCTTAAATTTGCGATTCGGAGATGCAGCTGGTAAGGGTCTGTTGGTCATTGCCTCATTGGTCTGCAATTCAACATGTATAACACTGTGTGTGTGTTAGTCCTTAACACCTGTTACTGTACCTGATAATTTTATTGGATATCCTCCATAATTTCTATTTAAGATATTGCAAAGGTAGTGGCTATCTTTCACTTATAATGAATACCTGAACGTTACATTCTACTATTATGATACCATTTAATTTTGACATCCTAAATTCCGTCTCAAAACTATAATATGTCATTTTCCACTTACAATAACAATTTATTAAAAAAAAAAAAAATTGTTCTATTTAATGAATGATTGTATATAAATAAGGCATATTAACAATATAGATAATTCTACTTCAAAAAAACAATATAGATAATTCACTTCTAAAAAATAAATATTATAAATAATTCAACACATCTTTTTTCAATATATTATGTTTCCCTGATCATTTTATTACGTTTTTATTACGAGGAAGAGCATAAGTTCTCGTATGAGCGATTATCATAATATATGAAGAGGTTTCCTTATACTATTCGTGCGAATAGATATTTGAATTGTTTATATAATATTTGATATTGGTAGATGTTACCTCGTTTTTACGTTGAATTTTAATGAGATTTGATTATTTTTAAAATCAAACCTCTAACTTAAAATTTAAAATTAAAACCTCTTATTATATTACCAAAACTATTTTATATTTATAAACTTTAGTTGAAGGCGTCCAAACTTTTCACAAATTTTCATCTAAATTGACATCAAAGGGATTATTTTAATAAAACCTCAGCGGACATTTCTGAAAAAGAAATCAAATGTGTCAGGAGCAACTCCACATCGCTTTTGATGGTATGTCACGAACTCGGTTGACGTTACTGAGGGCATGTCAAGGTAGGCCATGATATCTCAATATCTCAATTATTAACAGCGCCAGATGTATATTCTAGAATCAAAACAGAGGAGTCAAAGACTGTGTAAAAGTTGGAAACAGAGAAATGGTGCAGGGAATCGTTACTCTTTTAAAACAATAGAACAGATTGCGTGTTTGGTCAGGGAGGGCCGTCAACGGTCTTACCGACAGCTTTTAATTACTGTTGCTTTATGCAGAGTTAAAACTTAAAATAGGATTTTTCTACATTATTTATTTGTTTATTTTTACCTTAATTTTGTATTTTCTTATTCATCGTTCATTGGGACCAACTTATTTATTTATTCGGGCGCCTCTTTATGTGTTTGGCATAAAAATACAGCCGATAAAAAACATTTTTTTTCCCATTCGATAGAAAAGGCAATATTATAAATCCTGATGTAATAATTAAAAGAAAAGAATGATTATTTTATTGAGGAAAACAAATAGCAAATCAAATAAGGTTTTTTATATTTATTTTTTTAAAAAAATTGACATTGAATGAGCCAAAAATCTATTTATTGAAATTAATCATTATTTATACTGTCTGAATATTTACACTCATAATTGGAAGACATCAACTCTTACAATAAGAGAATATTACTTTCCACCTATGTATTAACTCTTATAACTGTGAGATATATGCTTGAATGATAAAAGAATATTACTTTTCACACACACATATATATATATATATTTTATGTATAACGAAATTTGAACTCCGACTATTAAATTTGACGAAAAAATGTATAACCAACTGAGCTAAAAAATAATGTGCAAAGTAGGCTTTCAATTTTTTATTTTTCAACTACCACATGCGTTGCAACAACGCAAATTTAGGTATTGCTTGGCTAAACGAATATCTTTTATCATCAAACCAGAATAAATGGTATTTAAATGATTTTTAACTTTGTTACTAGCATGTAAACGAAAGAGCAAAGTTATTTGTGTGCATAAGTTTTTGTTAAATACGGGTATTTTTATATTTAATCTTTTTTTTATTATTCATTTGTTAAAATAAAAATAAAATTTATACTAGTTAGGTTAACTAGCAATAAGTATATGTTCTAGATATAAAATATATATATATATGTGTGTGTATATATATATTTATTTATTTATGTGTGTATGTAAAGTATTGGTCACTTCAAAATGAAAGATATTTCAACTTGTCTAAGTCTTAATAATTTTGATGTAATTATTACTTATGTCTCCCAACCAACAAATAAAGTTGTACATGGTAATGCTAAACTAGCTATTTTCATAGGGTTTGAATTTTTTACTAATACGAGTTTTATTGAAAATCTAAATTCAAATAACTTCAATCTATATGGTAAATGACAAAATAGACAATTGAGATTTATTTCTTCATCTTTTTTTTATATGTTCATCCCAACAACACAGTTTCTGACTAAGTAGATATAGGTTAGTAGACAAGAAACTCATCGTGATTTCCTTTTTTGCATTTGTGTGCATTCACACTGAAGAGATTTGATTTATATTTAATGTAATAAAAATTATCATTAAAATATGTTTAAAAAAGCTATTTATCTTTTAGACAATATATTTTTTTTTACCACTATCTTTTGGACAATATATTTGACATTCATTGCAAATATTTACATTTAATCCAATTGCATACATTCTTATAATGTAATTGTCAAAAAAAAAAAAATCTTATAATGTATTAATAATATTTCTCTCTTATCAATTTTAAGTTGTTCAAGCTTTCCACTCTACACCGTTCTTTCCCCATAAAACTAGATTTATTTGTTTCATTTTTTCCCTTTGTAATAAAATAAAATGGTAAAGAAGTTAACGACTCATGACTAGAAGAATGGCAGTGGCTGTGTAAATGCCTTTTCAAGTTTCAATTTTAGTGGCTTCCCTATTGAAAAAAAAAAAAAAAACAATGGTGTGCCCACATCAAATCAGTGGGCTCTTTAAGAAACTATCATTATATATAATTAAAAAACACTAAATGACAACAAATTAAAATTCGGCTTTCAATTTATATTCTGAAATCAGAAATGAAACGTAAGATAGGATTTGAACTTTTTGTTTTTGTTAAATAAAAAAATAAAGCATTATTTTATGGCGGGTTTATAGCTTTAACAGCAAAGCACCAGTTTGGCTGCATTTTTAATCCAAACAAAAGTTGTTTTGTGGACTTCCAAAACTGCCTTCTTTCTTATTACTTCTCTCTTTTTACAAATTCCCAGAAAATTTATTGTCATTTTACTATCTTAACCCTCTACTGTAATTCTTACTAAAATTCAACAATTACTTTTCCTTTTTTTTTTTTTTGAAAATACTTTTCCTTAAATTTAACAAATTTATTAAGTGTAATCCAAACGAATGATTCTGTAACATAAAATAAAAAATGGTTTCAATTAGGTACCTTGAATTTATTTTATGAAGATAGTTCTAGATTTTTTACTAATAAAATCCATATAAAACAGGTAAATTTTTAATAAATAATGATAATTATTACGCATAAAGTAGATAGTTTTTTTAATTTTCAATTCAATAAAATATATGGCCACAATAGATTAATATATAAGGAATTAAATTCACAAATAGAATTTTAAAATAATTATGCAAATCTTCTAAATCTGTTTTAATTCTGCCATAAAAAATAAAACTGTATTGATAAAAAAATCTATATATGAATTATTATTTATTAACAATAAACTAGAAAGAGTAGAAAGATTGTGAGAAATAATAATAATAATAATAAAAATAATAATAATAATAATAAAAAGTGGCAGGGGCAAAGATAGAAAAAGAAGAAGAAAAAAGAAGGGTAAAAAGGGGAAAGTGAAAGGCAGTGGTGTTATAGAGTGTGGAGTCCAGACAAGAAACAGAGAAGTTTTTTGAGCAGAGAGTGTGTGTGTGTATACGTTCTCCATTAATGGAGGGAAGTTCATAAAATGTCTCCCTCTTTAGACTCTTATAGTCTTTTGTCTTAGACCCTCCCACCACCACCCCAACTTCAAAAAAAGCCAAACCACCTTCTACTTCTGGCGCCATTTCTTCAAACAGCACACCACTCTTGTCATTTTCCACCTGTAGAAAACAAACAACCAACAACATTGCACTGATCACTCTTCTTGACATTAACATCATCATCATCAATGGAGGAGAAAGAGAGCACAGTGTCTGGATCACCAGGTGGTGGTGGTGGTGGTGGTTCATACGCGGACTCACCCCCGCCAGTGAGCAGCAGCGTGGTGCTACCACAGCAGCCACCGCCTGTGGTGGCCAGCATGGAGAGCTCAGCAGCAGCTGCATCAGCAGCGGTGGTGGCGACCACCCCACATGGGAACAGCGGGAGTGTGGACTCGTTTGGGAAGAAAAAGAGAGGAAGGCCGAGAAAATATGACTCGGAGGGAAACTTGAGGTTGCCAGCTTATAGTAGTAATAATAATAACACAGTTTTGGCTGCATCGTCTCCTCCTGGTTTCTCTTTGACTCCTTCTCCTGATTTTTCTTCGTCCAAAAGGGATCGTGGTAGACCTCCTGGTTCTGGTAACTGGCAGCTTCTTGCTTCTTTAGGTCCGTTTTACCTTTAAGTTTTATGTTTTTTTTTTGTCCCTTGTTTGGTTTGTGAGAAAATGTAGGAGAAAATAAGGGAAATTTAACTTTTGTTCTTGGATGAATATTTTTGCATTTTTATTTATTTTTTTTTAGGGAAACCAGGAGGGAGAGAGATAAATAATAAATCTTGCTTCTTTATTTAGTATAATTTTGGTCCTTCATTGTCTCACCAACTACACCAGGAGGTTAGTTGATAAAATCTCGGTTGGACAATTGAAGATTAGGTTGATGTATGGTGGGCCTGAGATCTTTTTTTCATCTTAGCATAGAATTTGCCTTCTTTTTTTTTTTATTATTTTAATTTTTATGTTGCTGCAACTTGGCTGACTTGGATGGTATTTGACTTGGTTTTTTTTTTTTTTTTTAACTGTAAATGTGAAGAAATTAGGGGGTATGTTCACTTTTTGTTTCATGTGTAATGGTTTTAGTACATACATGCTTATACTAAGAAGACTGAACCACATTGGACAAAGACAATTAGACAAAGAATGCATATTTGCTTTAGATTGTTTTAATTTGATGTAATCTTACATTTGAACTTTGATCATGAAGGTGAGTTGTTTGCAAACACGGCAGGAGGGGACTTCACCCCGCATGTTGTCACCGTTAATACTGGGGAGGTAATGTGTACATTATTTGGTTGGTATGACTAGTTAACAATTTTTTTGCATGAGACAGAGAATTTAATCGAAATGTATTATGGAGATCTTGCTTTGTTACTTGCAGGATGTTGCAGGGAAGATATTTTTACTTTCGCAGAAGGGTCCTAGAGGAATTTGCATCCTCTCTGCCAATGGAGCTGTTTCTAATGTTACTATTCGCCAACCCGGGTCCTCTGGTGGTATCCTTACATATGAGGTATGATCTCAAACTTGTGCTAGCATAGCATGAAACCCTCTTAACATTTTGTTTTCAAAAATTTCTTTATTTTGGATATTGCATCTAAATGTGAACCTTACTTGTTTCAGTGTGTGTGCTTTTTAAACCTGGTTCTACTATTGCAGGATTATTTAAGTTTCTCACATTTCTTTCTGTCTGAGAGGATAACCTCAGTGCATGTTGAACTGTTCTCTACATTTTCATAGTTCAATCTCTATCTTACATGTTAGCACATGTCAATTACCCTTAAGGATAAGGGTGGACATTTGTTCTGTTTGTAGTCTCTCTCACTTTCTCTCTGCCAATCTGTGCCATTATTGTGACTAGTTGATTACCAAATGATCAAAACCATTTAGAAATTTTAAGGCATATATGTTTCTCTAAAACGAGAATTCCTATACAAGTTGAGGTAGCTTAGTGGTAATCGTGTCACCCACATTATTAAGATTGTGGGTGGGTTTAAATTTTATCTCCTTCCCCAAAACGCTGGATTTGTAATTTAAGAAAAGGAAGATCCCAAAGGGCAAAGGATTGAATTAGGGAACTACTTATGTTTTTAAGTGGTAATAAGACTGAATTTTCTCAAGGCTGCAATGGGACATGCTCAGAAATATATATATATTTTTATTAGTAATGATAATTCATGCATGTGTTGTTTGTTTACTTTTACACCAGTTGAATGTAATCCATTTGAAGTTGGAGATATTTTCTTTCAATTGTGGCTTTCTCTCTCTCTCTCTTCTTTTTTTTTTTTTTTACTTTGTTTTGCTGTTAATGATAATACAGTTAGTTGGACTTGATTGCAGTACACAAAACTTTTGTTTTGTCTGGCTGCCTCATTTTAGGACCTCAATTTAGTCTACATGATGTCAGAAAAAACTTATACCTGCTTCGACCCAAGTAGAATTATCCCAACCAAGGAAGATTCCACTGTCTTTGACAAGCCAGAAAACAGTGGCATGATTGACTTCTCTACTCGGCTCAAAAGCTCAACTTGAAGTCATTAATTGTTAATATCCAAGACCTTTCACAAATATGGGTGGCTGTTGTTTACACCAGGTTCGCATAGTTTGTATGGAAGCGGTAATAGAATAGACGTTAAAGTATATAACATAGATTCCCAATTGGTTGTTCTAAAATTGATTCCATGCTCTTCCAGCCACAGCCAATGAATTACTAGGCTAACTTCAAAAAGTTCCTGGACAGAGTTTTTCTGTTTCATCAATTGTTAATTACACGGTTAAATGCAATGTAGTTTATTTTTGTGCTACTTGATATTGTCTGTTTTGATGATTATTTGCTCATATTTGATTAAAAAAGCTCCATTGAAATATATATTTCCATATAACCTTCCATGTAAATACTTTGTGCAGGGTCGCTTTGAGATACTATCATTAACTGGTTCATTTACAGTAAATGATGCTGGTGGTGTAAGAAGTAGGACCGGTGGATTGAGTGTTTCACTAGCTGGACCTGATGGACGCGTTATAGGTGGTGGTGTTGCTGGTTTATTACTTGCCGCTAGTCCTATCCAGGTCAGACATTATTGGCTTTTCTCTATTTAAGTTGTTCAAAATTAAACCTATAAATTTTAAACAGGATTTTCCTGCACATTTTCCTAATTTCTGGTACTTTTAACTTCTTTCTTGAACCAATTACTCTGTAGCCATCTCATTGACTGTTTTATTGAAATTTGATTGTGCATATGGAGGATGCATGTGAAAAATTTTATTTACAGGACAAACTGTGTAATTGCACACTATAAAATAAGCATCTTAAGGAGCCTATCTTTGAATATAATAAAAAGAACCACTGAAAACTTCACTAGTTATTAAAATGTCTCATAATGCTTTAGACTACCGTTGCGGTGTTCACCATAGTCATGGTTTATGAAGTTACTTGTGTGCACCATTAATTTTATAAAATTCTTCGTGTACTACTTGCAGTATGAATTTATCTCAATAAAGACACTATTGATAGACCTTTCCAAACAAAGTGCGCGTTAGATTTGTGGCCTAACAAGAACTGAAATATTCTTTATTCTAATATATAAATTAAAGCACTTAAATGACAACTAACAAGACTTGATCTGCTGGTTTTCTAGGGTGAAACATGAAACTACACTGCTTTGTTGCTACTTGTTCTTAAGAAATGATGAATTGCAGTAAATAGTAGATCATTAATATAACTTACATTGGTTCTACTTCATTTTTCAGATTGTGGTTGGAAGTTTCATGCCGAATGGTTACAAGGTGCATAAGAGAAAGCACCATCGTGAGCATATGACGCCCTCTATGTCCCCCAGTGCTCAAGATACAGTGACAGTGGCAAGACCAATCTCACAAGCAAAACCTGATGAGACCTGTTTGGTCCCAATAACTCCATTAGCTGGACCAAGCCATGGAGAACCAGACAATGTGGCAAGTGATAAACAAGTGGCAAATGCCACTTCTACACACGGAGCTGGTTGGAATGGCTCAGAAACTACATCAAATCACGGGCCGTCTCCTGATATCAATGTGTCTTTAGCAAGTGAATAGTTTGTACAAGGTATGTACATATCTGCCCTACTAGTCGGATTAATGAAACATGGCAAATGTATTAAGAAAATTTTCATCTCAGGTGTATTGGGAGACTTGGAGGCTGACGTGACGAACTGAATTAATGAACTAATCTTATTTGGATTGATATTGTAACAGTGGGATTAATTAACATAAAGTTCCAAACCTGCTGCCTGAGTATTAGAAATTAGAAACAATTGCGGACTGCAATCTATTGTTATTGTTGTAGGAGCATTATTATTTTACAGAAATACTGATTGTTAAATGTGCTATATCTAGACTATTTAATCCTTTACTTCAGGTTGTGGTTTTCGTCAAGTACAGAGCGTATATCGTTTCCTTGTTTTCCATTCTGTGATCAACCCTGGTCCTAAAAAGTATTTTAGTCCATCTGCTGAATATTAGTTCATTGACATGGAAAATGACAGTTGCAATTCTTGATCAAGACAAGCCAAAATAAGATTACAGTACAGAAGCAAAACCTGCACAAAATCTAGCTTTGAGTTTGTCACATTCTTATCATCTTCAAGCTTCCTTTGAACATTGGCTACTCCTGGCGGTTATGGCAGATGACCTTGGAATAATAATCCCAGTCAGGGTGCATGGGAGTTATTGCAGGCTGCCCAAAAGGGTGTTGTTTCACGTACGAGGGAACATCATCTGCATCTACGAGGCCATCCAAATACAACCTCAGCTCGCCTGTAGGACCTGTTACACAAAATTAACCATCAAATATAAATCCGGCGGTTACACCCAATTGATGAAATTCTTGCTAGACTATATCATGTACGTATGCATGGTTCACCTAAAGCAGTATCATGGTCATGGTACGCTTTGTATTCTGTTGGAAACACTGCGGTGTGGGGCTGCAAGACAACAAAAAATAACCTTAACTCTGCAAGCAGCTTCAATCTAATGCTTCAATCAAATGTGACTAACAAAATGCAGAAATGCTCATTGAAATTACCGGATTTAGCAGTGCCTTATAGGCATCAGTATCTATTAACAATGTGTTTAACGAAGAATACTGCCCTATACTCGAAGGAAGATTAGAGTATTTGTCTTCCCATATTTTTTTCAGCTCCTTTAGAAAGATAGGCTTGTTTTTGTTTATCAAGGTGGAGAACCCGGAATTGGCACATTCATTTTGGTCCTGCAGGAAGACATATATCTCTCATGGTGGCCCATCAGTTACAAAATTAAATCACAAGCCGAACATTTATAAAGCTTACCCAAGCAAATAACAGTTTGCTTCTCAAATCCACCATTATGCAGTCCAAAGCATTATTCATGTACCACCTGGTTATTATAAACGCGCAAAATGGAAAGGCTAGTAAAAATTTCGAAGGAAAAAGATATAAAGAATATAGTTAACATGTGTCTTAAAGAACAATGGTTGATTTTAATGATTTCAATAAAAACATTTTATTTTATAATGATAAAAAAATCATTTTATTTTTTAATGATACAAGGGTCTATGTAAAAATTTGTTAACGTAGAGATTAGAGTGGTTTTGTCAAACTGACTCGCGTGCAGATGACCAAATTCCAACTTCAAATCTTTGGAGGCAAAATTTCATGAAGTCTGTGCAGTAAGGTCTCTTGTAAACTGCAGAGGGAAGAAAACAATAATTTTTAATTAAAGAAAAGTTGCAAATAATTAACAATAAACAAGAGAAGTAGCAGCTCACCTGTGTAGCTTCCATAGGCAGCATCAGGGTTGCGATTAATTGGAACGCTTGACTTTTCTTTACGACAGATTCTATGGCAAAGCAGCCCTCCAAGTCCAATTACCAGAAGTTTCTTTCTTGGACTAACATTCGGCTTCATCAGTGGAAGGCCAGAACAATCTTCTCTGTCTTCTTTCCCATCACTGAGCTCCAAACACACTTCTTTGTTCTTCATAATCCCTGCCATTTTCAGAATTATATGCCAACAACCGGTGCAGCTGTCTTATATACGCAACTGAAGCAGTGAAGGAATAATTGTTTTGGATCTGTTTCGGCACAGTAGGGATCCACGATTTAAAGGTTTAGAAATTGACACATAGTATTGAAATTCACAATTTTATTTATTTATTTTTTTTTTGGGAGATATGCTAAATCTTATTTATGACATTGAAATTTAATGTTACTGTGGCAACACAGGAACAATGCCTTAAAAAAAAGACTTGCCCAACTAGAGAAAGACAACTTGCGTTGCAAGGTTTAATTAGGAAAAGAATATTGATGGACCTTTTGTTGCTTTGAAACTTGATTGGTGAGTGTTTCTTCTTTTTCTTTGGAAAAATAATTCCATAGGTTTTTAAGAGTGGAAATCGACTGGATTCACGTCACTTTAATTATTGTTGTTGCATGTGGATTATGAAATGACGAATTTATGATGCAACAAAGTGAAGAGAAAGAAGCGCAAAGTGGGTTAACGAAGTGGTAAATGTAGCCTCAACTTTTTTTTTTTTGAAAAAAGAAGTATATTAAACAACAAGAGAAAGAATACAATCGACAGTGACATTTTGCCACCAGCGGTCCTCCGACGAGGACAAGGCTAAGGAGGCAAGAGAATGTGCAAGACGGTTCCCGGATCTGGGAACGGCCTGACATTCCACAACACCCACCTCACTACATAAGGCCTTAATATCCGAAATAATAAAACCACCATCACCCCACTGCTCACAGGTGGCGGACAAATCCGAGATAACATTGGATGCGTCCACCTCAGCCGAATGAATCTGCAGACCAAGACTTTTGACCAAAAACAGACCTGAACGCAGAGCCAGCAGCTCTCCGAGTGCAGGAGAGACACAACCTTGCAGCACCCTGGACGACGCGAACACCACAAAGCCCTCATGATTACGAAGGGCCACTCCAACACCAAAAGATAACTTACCAGGGATCACCGCTACATCAGTATTCAGCTTCAAGTGTCCCAAAGGGGGAGGGCGCCAGATAGGAGCAGGCCGAAACACAGGCAAAACAGGAGAAGAGGAGAAGGCCACAGAGCTGGAGTGGAACTCCCTAAGCGCCGACTCTGCCCAACCAGCGATCAAAGATGAGTGATTTACTTTAAGACCATTAAACGCGGCATTTCTGTTATTCCAGAGGCACCAGCAAATCATACATGCCAGCTCAAGCATTGGTTTGTTAAAAGACTGTAAAATCGCCTTAAAAACATCAAGGGACGAACCTCTCGCGAAAATCATACACCCTAAACGGTTCTGGATGGGTACCCAGGCAGGATGAGCAAAACGACATCTGAGAAGGATATGATCCACGGTCTCCCATTCTTCATCACAGAGCTGACAATAACCGTCCGAAAGAATACCCCTCTTAGCCAGGTTCACCTTGACCGGAAGGGCATTGTGACAGACTCGCCACACGAAAATTTTCACCTTTGGGGGGAGGCCGAGGTTCCACATCAGGTTCCACCAGTCACTACTCGCCACGCTATTGGAAGGGGACCCAGATGAAGCAGAATTCAGCGCAACCTGATACCCGCTCTTAACAGTATACATACCATGCTTATCAAAATGCCAACGAAGCCTATCATGGACTGACCTTATACTGAGGGGGATTTGCAGGATAGCTTCGATATCTACAAGTAGGAACCAATGGGAGAGAGCCGACATATTCCAGCAATGGGCACTATTATCAATCAACTCTGCCACGAGAAGATTAGGAGGAGCACGGCCGGACACTGGCTTGAACGAGGCTGGCCGAGGAATCCAGGGATCTGAGAGGGCCTTGATAGACCTTCCATCCCCAACCTGCCACCTCAAGCCTTTACACAGAAGTTCCTTGCCCCACAAAATACTGGTCCAGACATACGAGCACCCACGTCTCCGGCCCGCATGAAGAAAGGGAGAAGAGGGAAAGTATTTGGCCCTTAGAACACGTGACACCAAAGAGTCCGGCTCTTGCAGAATCCGCCATGCCTGCTTGGCTAGGAGGGCTTGGTTAAAAAGCGCTAGGTCCTTGAATCCTAGACCACCTTTAGATTTTGGCACGCACAACCTATCCCATCCCACCCAGCTAATTTTCCTCCTGTCTCCTCTAGATCCCCACCAGAATTTCGATGTGAGAGCGCCCAACTCCTTGCACAGACCCACAGGAAGCTTAAATATGCTCATCACATACGAAGGGATTGCCTGGGCCACCGCCTTGATCAGAACCTCTTTGCCCCCAAATGAGAATAGACAACTCTTCCAGCCCCTGAACTTCTGCTAGACTTTCTCTTTGATCGACAGGAAGGTTCTCAACTTGTGCTTGCCTACCACCGTGGGAAGGCCAAGGTACTTATCGTAAGCATAGCCTTCTTTAATTGAGAGACGGTGATGGATCTCTTGGCGCACCCGGAGGTCGACATTTGGACTCAAAACCAACGCCGACTTTTCTAAATTAACACCTTGGCCCGAGCCTTTCCCATAGATTGAAATCACCGAAGCAATGAGCTGACAATTTGCCAATGACGCATTACAAAAGAGGATACTGTCATCCGCAAAAAATAAGTGGCTAATACTAGGCCCATTTCTGACGCATTTCAAACCCAGACCCCTGCCATCCAATTCAGCCTTGCGGATACCACACGAGAAAGCTTCCGCACAAAGAATGAACAAGTAGGGGGATAACGGGCACCCCTGTCTGATGCCTCTGGCTGGTTTAAGCGAAGATACAGGCTCCCCATTCAAACAGAATGACAGGGACGAAGTGTTGAGACAGCTCAATATCAAAGTGATTAGGTTCTGCGGAAAGCGCATCTTCGAGAGCACCGCCACCAGGAAGTCCCATTCCACCCTATCATAGGCTTTGGCCATATCTAATTTCAAGGCCATCCAGCCCCTCTTGCCTCTCCTTTTCTAACTAATAGAGTGGAGGAGTTCAAAAGAAAGAAGAACATTGTCAAAAATTTGTCTCCCTGGGATGAAAGCCGATTGGTTGGGAGAAATGAGCTGAGGGATCACTCTTTTCAGCCTACGAGCCAGCACATTTGTTACAACTTTGTAAACTACGTTAGTGAGGCTAATTGGCCTAAACTCCGACATTGCAGTAGCATTTTTCTTTTTCGGGATAAGGATGACATTGGTGTCGTTAAAAGCCTGAATAGAGGTTTCTCCCTGCAAAATGAGAAGGCAGATCTCTGTGATATCCTTGCCCACCACATCCCAGAATTTTTGAAAGAAAATAGCTTGGAAACCGTCCGGTCCGGGCGCTTTCAAAGGACCTAACTCAAAAACAGCCACTTTAACTTCCTCCGCTGAATACGGGGACAGAAGCTCAGCAATATGTTCGTTGGATAGGAAAGACTGTATCGGATCACATGCCTTAGCAATCTCCTCTTTCGAAGGATTGGAAGATGTAAACAAGTCTAAGAAAAAGTTATGGATAACTTCCGCCATACCCTCCTTCGAGTCAACCATTCTACCGTCTGAATCCAACAACCGAGAGATTTCATTTTTCTTTTTGCGAGCCGTGGCTCGCGCATGAAAGAACTTCGTATTACGGTCCCCCGCAGAAAGCCAATCGGAGCGGGCTCGCTGTTTCCAGTACATCTCCTCCTTAGACAGCAAATGTAGCCTCAACTTATACAAAGATCGTGTGTTCAAATACGCACCTTATTATATATGTGAGTTTTTTTTCACACATGTATTATGGGTTACTCCCTCCTATATTGGGAGCAATTCCCTAAATTATGACTAGACTATGCCTCCGAGTCATATTTATATTGATTTCAATAGTCTTTTGAACTAAGTATCAATTCATAAAAGAAAAAAAAAAAAGGAGACAAATCTCAAAAGATGTTTTTCCTTGAGAGTTTATAAATAACCGATTGTTTTTTTGTAATTTGCATATATTGAAATTTCTAAGTCACCAACTTAAACATATTTTTAACACAATTATTTTACATATATATATATATATTTTAAATCAAATTTTTAAGTTGATATAAAGGATGTACAAAAGATTTACAACCTTCCTTATCTTTAAAACGAGGATGTCCTAACCTCTTGACATCTATTCTATGTTCGTTATCCATTGAACATGTTATGAGTTATCCACTTTTACTTGTTTATTTTCAAGAAAACTAATTTTTTTTAGAAAATTTTTATTAAGCTTTTGATAAATTTTGATTTTAAGTCCAGTGTAACATTTTGATATATTTCTTACTGATGAATGTATGCCTATAATCCAATTAATTATGAACGGGTGGGGTGGGACCAAATCATTCTATGTGAATAATTGTTCAACCATACCTGATGCCACATTGTTCCAGCAACAACAAACAAAAGCCAAACCGCTATTTTTTATGTTTCAGTATTGTTTTCTTCAAACAAAATGAAAGTTATGGAACTAAATTATTAGGATGATAGAAACATTTTTGGCATATAATTTAAAAAACAACTCCATTAAAGCACGTGTCGTATAGAGGTATTTTTATGATTAATTTTATTTCATTTGTATTCTTTAATAATCACTAGAAATTGAATTTCTTTTAATTTCATTTCTAAATCCCAAAAATCAACAAATCCAATATATTGCAACCTTGTAACTTTTCCATTGCTGTCTATTCATGATTGATTAATAAATGTATTTATTTAACTTCTTGCAAAATGAAGTTGGATAAAAAACTAATCTAATCTACCTTCCAAACCTAAGTTGATTATTTGATCGGAAAAAAGAAAGTTGATTATGTCTGGATGATGGATGTAGATATTGTCAGCAACAAAATTGATTTATACTCTCAACTTTCATTAAAAATTTATTACTCTTATACCCAAAACAGACCTATTAATTAGGACAAGATAATATTTCAAAACAATAGTATAGGATAAGTTAATTAAAAAGATTAAAATTAATATACAAAGATTAGAAACAACCAATATCTATTGTTTTATAAAAAATATTAGGCAAAAAATTTAAAAAAAAAAAAAATCACAGAAGAGCTGTAAACCGCTAAGAAAAAAGATAATATTATCTCTTTTGATCATATATCTTCTATATTCTAATTATTAATAATTATAAAATGTAATAAATCAAAATTCTGTTAACAAAATCCATGCATAAGAGGTATATAAGAAAACCCCTACGTTGTCGATTGTTGCTTTAAATCATTAATTGATTTTTAGACAAACCATGTAAAGATGTTATAATATATTAAACCATGTTTCCCATTAATGAGATTTTTATTTTGATATTTTTTAAAAGTTCCATTAAGGTAGCTCATACGGTAATTTAGAGTTAAAATTTTAATTCGATTAGACAAGCCTATCTCTAATAAGAAAATAAATTAATAAATATTTTTAAGGGTAGTTATTAGGAGCCGGAATTGTCTATTATTCTTTATTTTATTAAACTTTTGATAATCTAATGATATATCAGTATAAAAAATAATGAATGACCAAATTTGTTACGTTTATATTTTTTCTTTCTCATGCAGTCCTCAAACTTAAACTCTTTTCATAAAAAGTTTAATACAATATCAAGTTTGATAGATAATCCTTACTTAGTTATTAGAGCATATAATATGATTCAGGCTCCTACTTCAGGTAATACTAGTTGTGTCAACCGTCAACCTGCCAGGTGTACTTGCATCCAGCTACGTATGCACATGAACAAGATCAAGAAGCTTATAATCACTCAAAGAATAAGTGAATTAAAGTTAATTCCAGTGACGGCAGCAAGTATTTGTGATATGCTGACGTGGTAGATTGATTGGCCGATGGTTGTTATAGTGCTAAACAAAATCGGTTAGCTGGCTGAGTTAGCTTCATACGCCTCCGGATGGCTTCTAAAAATATTTAAAACAAATATGCTGTAACTAAACAAACAAACACACATCTATATAACGATCAATATAACTGTAGATAAACTATAACTAAACTAAACAAAGATAATCAAGAACTTAGCTAGACAAAGCCAAGTACTAATACACTTTCAACATTGTGCATTGACGATATCTAAGGTTGCCCAAACGGGGTTGTTCTTCACATATGAAGGAACATCATAAGCATCCACCATACCGTCCAAGAATAACCTCAGTTCCCACTTGGGACCTATAACAGTGAAGAGATAATGTTCACCAGTAAAAGCAAAGTAACAACTTCTACTTCTTCTTCAGAACCAGAATCGCGGTCATTCATCAACTTCATCATCATCAGTGAAAGCAAAGCGTCATCTTCTGCATCTCTTTTAGAACCAGAATGGCTGTCATTCATGAATTTCATCATCATCAGTGAAAGCAAAGCGTCATCTTCTGCATCTTCTTCAGAACCAGAATGGCTGTCATTCATCAATTTCATCATCATCAGTGAAAGCAAGTCGTCATCTTCTGCATCTTCTTCAGAACTGGAATGGCTGTCATTTATCAATTTCATCATCATCAGTGACAGCAAGGCGTCATCTTCTGCATCTTCATCAGAACCAGAATGGCTGTCATTCAACAACACTGCTTTCTTTTGTGTGTCTTCACTCTTCCCAGACATCTCTGATAGTATGATATTTAAGTATGTAAACCAACTACAGTTGTCTAGTTTATGCCAACATGAGGCTGTTCTAGTTTGGTTTACATACCCGAAGGTGCCAACTTTTGAACTCCCTCTAATTCATAATTTTGAAAGATTCAATTACAGGAATACATCGACCTTTCGATTTCGGTGCTCGTTTTGTTGTCTTCTCGGAAGACGTAGTAGTTTCGCCAAAATACGATGAGGTCACGTATTCCCACTTGACGAGTATCGAGGTGTGACGCGTATTATAAATAACTATGCTAGGTTGTTAATCTCCCTCTTGATTTTAATTCAGTGGTTTCAATAAATAAGAAAATTTTAAACAAACACTAAAAATTCTACAAAATGAAAAATGGTTAATGATTTTTTTTTTTTTAAATAAAATGGTTAATGAATTTTATATCAATTACATTGTCTAATAAGAAGTTATTGCCTAACAAACCTATGTATGTATACAATCAGTTCGATCCACAAGTACACATAGCTCCTGAAAGTCCAGATCTGGCCCAGCTCACGTAATACAAAATGGACATACCCAGTGAATGGTGTCCTAAGCCCGGCCCATTATGTGTTTGTGTTAAAACCCGAGAAAATTTTGTGAGACAATTTGCCGCTCAAAGTGTCCCTTCTTTGATGTCTATCTGATGCTCAAAACTGAAACCCGAAAGGATAATTACTCTGTATCATCTGAATGCATCAGATAAGTAATAGGAGCAGCAGCCTATACATGTTAAATGAAACGTACTTTTGGCTAACACATAATTCGGTGAGGTTCAATTAAAGAACGAACCTCTATTGATAGGTTTCAATGTCGAAAATCATAATATCTCACAGTAAGGATTATTGGGCGTCCTTATTGCTGGAAATTTTGTTGCCGACAACAAAACCCCACAAGTAAATCTCTTTAAGATTAATTTCTACCAGCTACGTGTACATAAATTTATGTGAATATATATATATGGTGTGCGTACGGCGTAGTCTATTGATATTCCTTCTCATTTTCGAATACAAGCGTGCAGCGTTTGCGAAAAATACTCCATCGAAGCTGTCTCAAGTACTTGGTAAATCACACACTAATTATAAGCACCGCTTCTTTTCAAAATCAAAAGCATGTTGGTTATGGCCATACATAGCCTGAAAGTCAAATTAGTACAATCAAATCATATAATATATAAGTATAATTCTTCTTGCAATTACCAGAAACATTGATTCTTCCTCTAGAGTTAAAAAATTCTCGTCTAATCTTATTTTTTATCTTAACTTTTTTTATAAAAGAAGTTGGGATTTGAGTGATGTATGAGAGAAAAAAATATAATAATCTTGATCATCTATTACCTTTTATGTTATCTGTTTCCTGATCCAACCCAAAATTAGAAGAGTAAAGGGCTGTTTATTTTTCTTAAAATAAGTCTTATTTGAGCAAATCACTAAAATTAAGATAAATAATGATGTTTGTTTTCACTACTTATATCCTGAATTAAGATACATATATATCTAAAATAAAATAAAAAAAATTTGAATTTTATCTTAATAAAAAAATATTTTTATCAATAAATAGAAATTACTTTTTTAAGTTAACCTCTTATTATCATACTATTACCAAATATATCCTTAACAAAAATAATCTCCAATTCAAATCCAACACAAACCCTAACCTAATCTAAATTAACCTCACTAAGACCAACAACAACGGCCATGAGTCACTAACAGACCATCGGAAGAGATTGGCCAGCCTTCTCCTTGTGTTTGGCGGAGGAGGAGACCGGTCTCCTCCTAAATAGAAGAGGCCATAGCCTCCTCCATTTGAATTTGAGGAAATTGTCAATCTATTCCATTCCTAATGTTAAGGTCGTTGACCCTATGAAGGTCAGTCGATCTCAATCTCTAATGCGAGACGATCTTCTCTTGCAACAATAATAGTGGACGAAGGAGGAGCTCCTTCTTCATTTATTGTTCAATTTTGTTTTTTTAAAAAAAAAATTAAATTAAAATAATATTTATTTATATAAAATAAATAAATAAAATATTAAATATTAAAAATAAAAATTAGTTTATCACAAAATAATAATAATTTATTTTTAAAAAAGTAAAAATTAATTTTATAAAAAAAGTATAGCAGTAATAGTCTAATAACTTAATATTTAAGTTTAGAAATATTGAATAAAAAAAAAACAAAAGTCAATATCTTAAGTTTAAAGTCTTATTAATTAATTGCTTAAAATAAAATTTTATTCTTTAAAGATTGACAAACACACTTGAGAATCCTTTCCTAATTTTTTTTTCTAGGTTTTTCTTGAAAAGCTTTTTTCTAAATTTTTATAACTAAGTGATAGCATAAAATATCAAGATTAAGATTACCATGTTTTTATCTTTTCGTACATCTTTCAAATCTAAACGGTTATAGATGAAGAGTCAAAAATAAAAGATAAGGACGGAAGCACATGTCAACGCAAATTATAAAAGGAAAAAATCAAAGTGTAACACGTGGCATGACAGATATAGTAAGATTATAAGAACCGAGTCGTAGAATCTTCTGGCACCACCTCAGCCATTCTTGTCTGGGCGTCTCCAGCAACTTTTAGCAGCTAAAACTGGCTCGGTTTCTACACTATTTAACCCACCAAACTGCATGCTCAATCAACGTAACAGACAACGAAAACAACAGCAGACACCAAGCAACTCGAAGCTCTCACGAGATCCCAGCAAAATGAAACCAATTGATGACAAGAAAGACACAGCTACGATTCGCGCCGTGACTCACGATGAAGAAGGTCGAAAAAGAGTGGAAAAAACGGGCCTGAAAACGCACGACATAGACACCATTAAGTACATAGAGAAAAAACTTTGGGACAAAGGCGTGCAGCGCATGGAGCGCCACCCGGCAAAAGGGATCGGGATCGGTCGGCCCACGCCGACGTCGGGACACGGTGGAAAGTACACGTGGGAGGGGCCCCATGACCCAGCGGAGGCCGAGTTGATGGCAACTCCGCCAGCTATTGACGAGAAGGACCCGAACTATGTAGATGAGGAGGCGGAGAAGAAGGTTCTGAGAGGAGAGGAGAGTGACCTGGCAGGCTTGGTTGCTGGTGAAGTTGAGGTGGCCAAGGCTGCTGAGGATAGAGAAGGTGTTGCTAGGATTGATGTTGATCCTCAGTTGTTGCAGCCTACTTTGTCTTGAAAGTGTTTTTAACTTTTAATTCTTGTTGTGTGTTGCTGTTTTTTCTCTTAAGGTTTAATTTGTGGTGGTGTTTAAATGAGAAATGTATTGCAAGATTTGGAATGACTAGCGTGGAAGTGTTTTTAACCATTTTATAAAATTCTATTTTGTCTTTTTTTTTTTTTTTTCATTTAAATTGCAAGTGGATGCATACCCTCGCAAGATTATCTTTAACGTTCATGATTATCATGATTATTCTATTTAGAGAGAGTAGAGATGCATCATCCGTGCATATTGTATCTATCGAGTTGAAGAGCGGCAATATGTTAAGCGGAAACTCTCCATAATGATGCGTGTTTGCTTTTTTCGTCTTTTTTTTTCCCTTACAAATCAATATTTATATATAATAGTGTGATTTAACGTGTATGATTTTATTACATATGTACGTACTAGCTTTTAATTGAATTCTAGTGTTATAGAATTACGGTAGTTGTATTGGTTTCTCATCCAGAATTCACTCGATGATTATACGATAGGACAAAAACCGTCAAGAACCCTTAATTGGGGGTTGTGAGCATTGGGCCGTCTATGTGGTTGCATTTGGCCGTTTAGATGGCCCATTCGAAACAACTCACGATGTCGTAAAAAAATCTAAGATCGTTTTGATATCCAAACTTTAAAAAAATAAAAAAAATAAAAAAAACATAAAAGATAGAATAGAAATCACTCATCATCAAATCAGAATCTCAATCTGTTCACCCTTGCAAGCCCTAATTCCTTTATCTTCATTGTCAGTTTTCTGTCGCTTTCGTTGTCTTGCCTTCATCTTTGTTGGTCGCCATCATCGTCGTCGGTAATTTTGTTATTTGTAATTTTTTTTTTGGCCTTTTGCAATGTGATGGGGTTAGGCGTGGGGCTTTGGTATGCATGGTAACCAGTGAGTGGTGAGTGCGATTTGAAGTTTAATCGGGATTGGGGTTTGGGGTGTGTGTGTGATTGGTGCGTTGGCGATGTGCGGAGACTTAAAGATTGAAGAATAAAGGTTTGATGTTGGCATTTTTCAATTAGTAAACGACAAAAAAACGTCGTTTTGGGTACTCTAAAATGGCACTGTTTTACAATTTCTTTCTTTCTTTTTTTTTTTTTCTGTTTTTAAATAAATCAAAACGGCGCCATTTGGTGTTTATCATAAAACCCAAAACCGTTGCTTCAACCTTCCATTATCAGTTCTTTTTTTTCACACATAACAGACCCCAAAACCAAAAAAAAAAAAAAAAAAAACCCAGACCCCAAAGCAGAGCATCCCAGTCCCAGACAGTCCCTACCACCACCTAAAGGAGCACCTGGTCATATCACCGAGACGACGACTAGTCACCGCCTGGGCGACCTAGGCACCAGGCTGCGATTTCTTAAATATTTGTTTTAAATTAGACTCTTGTAAAGTATATGAGGTTGGTTTTAAGGAACTAGTACACTTGAAAACTCGAATGTTCTGGAACAAAATCATGTATGAAACCCGAGTTAATGTTGCTTTTTGGAAGAACAAACAAGTTGATGAGATTGCAGAACCATCCTTCAATTTCTTTGTTTTATATGGAATGTTCTGGTTCTCTTTGGAATGTTTAAGGTTAACTTATTTATCTCGAATGGTCAATTGTTGAGAGACTACTTTAGTTATCTATATACATATATATATATATATATGTGGTTTTTATAATTAGGTATATATATATATAGATATAGGGTTTTTATAATTAGGTATACCTGATTTTAAAAAGTAAGGATCAATCAATCAAATTCATTAATTATATTATTTTTCATAAAACAAATTATCACTTCTATTTAATTCAAATACAATGGATGAATTTAATTGGTTAGTCCTTATTTTTTAAAATCAAATATATCTGATTACAAAAACCCTATATATATATATATATATTCTATCGTCAGTAGCTCTTAGCTTTAAAGAAAATAGTATCATACCATCTCAACTATAAATTAGATCTGATGGATAAAAAAGGAGAAAACAAAAATGAAAATAAATAATTATAATATATTCAAGTAATTAAATTCCTAATTCACTTCAGTGTATCATTTGGGCAAACATTAATGGACTGATAAATTAAGAATTTTATTTCTATAATATAATATAATTATTTATTTTTATTTTTGTTTTGTCATTTTCTGTCTATTAAATCTAATTTATGGTTGAGATTACTTGGTCCTAACTTTTTTAAGTTAAAAGGTAATATATATATATGCACATACATATCGTGCTTTTAAAATGATGACTCTCTATTTAATTTAAATACAATCGATTAATATAATTGATTTTTTTTAACCTTTTAAAATTAATAAATCTTCACTTTAAAATTAAAATATATACATATGCGCATGTGCACGCGAAATTTTAAATGTTGAAGTGGGCTTAAGCCACAATATATAAAGCTATTGTAAGATGAAAATGGGCTGTATCAATGGCCCAAATAAGTATCATTACGAAAATAACTAGTAAGTTGTCACAGGACATATGATTTTTGCAACGGATTGAAATTTGGCAACCATTTTTCATCTGAAAAAGTTTATTTATAATAATCCTAGAAAGCGGTCCAAATTGCATAATGAAGAGGTGGGATGTTTAATTCAACATTATTAGTGCCCACCCTCCGTACGTTGACTAGAAAATTAAGGGATAGTGTAACTGAATTTTGTTAATCAGGTTCTCCATATTTTCAATATGTGGAAATGTAATTAGCAAGAAATATTGGTTGGGAAGAAATTGTTGATACTTTCGGTACAAAGGCTGTTGTAGGTATCTTATAATTTAGAATGTGATATCAACTAAGCTTTTGGGGATATTTTTAGATTATAATATCAATTTTAACATGATACATTAAAATTGTGAATTTTAATGTCGTGAAACAAAATTTAAATAATATGATTTTTATATATTTTTTTATAGAATTGGAATACATTCTAAATACTACAATAGCATTGTTTTTGTACCAACACTTTATTTTCACATTTATCCTTTTTTTATGCAACATTTATCATGTTTATCATGTTATATGCCATATTTTTTTTGTCTTAGGATTTGATGATGGTTAGAGGCAGTGGTTAAAGCTGGCTATCATTGGTTGATGAACCTAACACCTGTTACACTCGCTGATGTTCCACCGGTACCAGAACACAATCATATAACCTTATTATTGAAGATCAGGGGAGGATTTTGTATAGAGAAAATAGGTGGATGACAGCACAGGATTTGAGTGATCGATAGACCGAGAGACCGAGAGTGAGAGTGACTGGGTTGCTAGTGCTAGAATTATGCCCTTGTTTGGTCACAATAATAGTTTTACATGCTGTTTCTTTTGGCAGCAAAAAGTCAGTCCCAACTTTTTTATAGATGGGTATCCTTTTCTGTGATCTTAATATGTTTGTAGTTAGTATTTGAAATCCATTTATAGCCAACCCATCGATAATTATGTCCTTCACCAAGGGCATTAGCCCAGTGGCATTACCCATCGATATTAGTATTTGAAACTAATATTGCAAAAATCTACTACGATCAATTATACTTGTTGTCAAATATCTATTCTTATAATCAGAAAATAACTACTTCTATAATAAGAAAAATAACTAATCATACGAACTTCGTAAAATTCACGTTGGGTAAATCTTAAACCACCCATCATTAAGATAGATGTGAAGATACACAACCACATGTCTTTAAGAAATGTGCCACCTTTGGATGAGGTTTGATTTTATATAATTACATGAGTTCTTGATTTAATTATTAATGTTGTGGGGTGGATGCATCCATTTGAGTTCATTTTTTCTATCCTAGTGATTTAAAAACAGCAACATTATGTATAGTGTATTGGTTTCAAAGATGCATCCATTGGGTTCGTTTTTCTGTACTACATGTCTAAAAACAGCAAAATTATGTATCAATTTTAAAGTTATGTATGGAGGACAGATTAGAAGGATCATTCTCTTTACTCACAAACAAATGATCTCATTTAGTCCTTGATTCTCTCGTTGTTTAGATCTCAAATAAGAGTCCCATCTAAAACACAAATCTTTAAGCCTAATTCTAAGAAATTCTTTGGTATGCTAATTAAATTACTATGAAACTTAGTACTTTTGTTGCCTTGACATTGAGACATTATAATGCATCATGTTGTATTCCAATAAATCAAATTGTATCTACAATTTATTTTTTTTTTTTATTACATTATAATTTTAAGACTGATCTAGAAAACAATCAAAACTAAACGAAATTGAACATTAGTGGTATGGTTTGGAGAGCGACTCTCATATAGAAGAGAGCGACTCATACATAGGTGGTATAACAACCCTCACATAGGAGCGAGAAGACAACAAGTGACTAATGCTATGGGATGTCGAGCCTACCTCCTAAGATAGATATGAGTATTTATAATTTGATTGGTTATATGGATATAAATTAAAAAAATAAAAATAAAAGTCAATATCAAGGACAATTTGATTAACTGAGCTGAGTTGAAATTTTTAAGAATTCCTGCTGGGAGGTTCGGATTTCAGACACTTGATTATGGTTGGTTTACAGCTTACAAGAACCACTCAATGCTATGACACTGTATCAGCAGCCAAAACAGAAGAAAATATGTTTTCTAATTACTAATTAGTGCAAGATTCAAATTTAAAAAAAAAAAAACAAAAACAAAAATCCCAGATCCAGAATTGTTGATATACAAACATAGTGAAAAGTGGGGCCGAAACCTGGCATGGCAAGTACATGCTTCAAATTGTACAAGGACACTACTGTTTGTGATAAAATTAATAAACGGCTAGTTGAACCCAATTTGTCAACTGCCTTTTGATAATGATCGATAATAAAGTCATTTATTAGTAATTAGTTAGTCGTTGATTAGACTAGGAACGGTTCTATCTTCCTTGCTTTCACCCTCAATCACTTTTACAAACACACATGCGTAGAATTAATGAAGTATGTCTGCAGCTTCACTTGGCCTAAATGTTGATGATGAGAATGATTAGGTGGAGCAGAACATCAGGATTTGAGACAGATGTTACAAGAATCCAAAGCCTGAGCACCCGGATTTATACAATTCTTCTACGTCCCTCTTCGACATTAAAGAATTTTCAGTCTACTGAGGCTATGGTTGGAGTGAAGTTCTTACCAAGTTAATCACTTTTAGTTTCGTTTAAGAAATAATCAACTTTACTCGTGGAGTGGCGCAATACCTGTCTTTGCTTTTCTACAAACTGAGGGCCATATTGGAATAGCAAAGTCCCACCAATGGTGAGCAACTTTTCTATCTTTATGCAGGTAGCTCTCTCTTATCTTTTGGGAGTAAATATTTGAATCATGCCTTGAAGTCTTATTTCAATTGTTCCCGACAATAATATGATCGGATGCCACTAATTCAAATAAATAATAATCAACTTTAGAGACAACATAAGTATTTGGTAAACTCGTACGAAGAAATAATCTACTCTAAACACAAGAAAAATACTTTTAATAATACTAAATTTTAAAACTACGTGCTACGTAAAATTAGTTAAATGTAAATACTAATTAAATGTAATCCATTATTAACCTACATATGATATATAATAACTAGTCACTGATACTTTTACATTTTTTTCATTTTCATTTTTTCTAGCTTTTTATTTTTTATCATTGATCCAACTTCTTTTACATAGTTATCTTTCTAGATTTTTTGCTTCGTATAATAAATTAGCTTAAATTTATTTAGATTAACGAAATTTTAATCATTTTAATTCATTTTTTTTATCTTTTATATTTTCAGTTTCAAATATTCTCAGTATGAGAGGCATCATTATCTTTATAAAAATGATCCAACTATTACGGACATTTCTAGATTAATGAAATAACTTCTTCCACAACCGATCTTCAAAGAGGCAATCTTTCATCCACTTCTCAATAACTTAATATTAAATGAAATAAGTAGATTTTGATAAATTAACAAAACCAATAATAATAATAATAATAATCAGACACCATTTTGCCTCCAATTTATGAAAAAAGTAATTATTTCTCATATATAGCAATGCGAAATGCACCCTTAAATCTTATTTTATGTTACAAATTCAATCAGAAACTGAAACAATTATGCAATTTATTTAACCAAGGGAATTAGCTTTTTTCTACAAAAATAAAAGAAAAAAAAAATGAATATGGAGATGTGCAAGTTCAAAATAACCGAATTATTATCATTACTATTATTATTATTATTATTGGAATGTGGACAAGGCTTGTGGGGTTGAGGAAGCGTGTTGTCGTGTTCAACACAGACATTCACCACCCTCTTGACAGAAAATTCTTTAAATTCTAAAACGAGAAAAGCCTTCTGGAATGGCTTATTAGACACAAAACAGACCAAGTAGATGATACGTCATTTCCATATGCTATGCAACCTGGACCTTAGATCCCACCAATAGACTCCTGCTCTACACCTTAACTACTGGCAGAAAATTATGATTATAATGTTGAATAAATTATAAAATATTAAGTTTTTCAATATATATATATAATATTAAGAAGTTTGGATCTTTGTATTTATGTAATTAATTTTGCTAGATAAAATCTTAATATACACTTCAAAGCTCTTTGTGGAGAATCAACAATTTTTTGCATTATTTTTTTAAAAATATTTATTTCCTTATGTTCTTTTAAAAGTTTGATTCCCGTGAATCAGCAATTAGAACCCTATTAATTGGATAACATCATTCAAGAAAGCGCTTTTAGGATCAACACCAAAAGCACTAATTAAAAATCTATTGAAATTTATTAAAATTAATTATTATTTATACAGTTTAGACACCTACTCTTATAATTAGAAGACATTTATTGCCACAAAGAGATGAAAACTCCCCATGTATATATTTATAAAATACGTATAGCAAAACTTGAATCTTGATCATTAGGGGTGGATGAAAAGTTGTACAATCAGTCGAGCCAGAAATTGATGTTTATATGAAAGATGTCTTAATTCCTCAACTAGGAGTAGGCGTTTTTGAGTTCGGTTGGATTGGGTTGGAAATCTCCCAACCCAACCCAATAAATTCTTTAACCCAATGCAACCGACCCAATAAAATTTTTAACTTAATCCAACTCAATAAATTCTTTAACCCAATCCAACTCAATTTAATAATAGTCGAGTTCGGTCGATTGAGTTGAATTCAATCCACCACAAAGGCATTAAAAAGTCTAGTTGGTAACTTCTATAGTTTTAATAATTTGATTACAAATAAAATGAATATAAATAAATATTTAATTATTTTAAATAAAATATTCAATCCATCACAAGACTATCTTTGATCATCTTTAATAAATGTTCTTACAGAGAGAGAAGAAAATCTTGGATTTAAAATACTCCATCCTTTACACATTTATTTATTTTCCTTAACTTCTAAAATATTATATAAATTAAATCATCACATTAAAAATTGATACACAAATCAATTCAAGATATGAGTTGAGTTGAGATATATGGCCAAATTGTACAGATTTTGGAGGCTTGTAGCACAGTGCATACTGGTTATGTACATACTTAGCAGATGATATGACTGATACTGATGTGTGGGCCCAGATAATTCACATTTTGAAATCAAATTAAGTGATGATAATTAATAGCGAGTGGCGCCACGGACTGCTTATTAATTTAGTGTTGACAACATAATGGTATTAGTTGTTGATTGAGAAAGATTAAATACTAAATACACACTTGACTTTTTTAATAGACCACTCAAAACACTAATTTATGCAATATAATTTAATTATGCATCGATTAGCATTTGATTATGAAATAAAACAGTAATTGTTTATGTAAGATATACAAGACACGTGGTGATCTATTATAACAAAATGGTAGATACATATAATACTTATTGATCAAGATTTTCTTAGCAATCGTAGACCAACAATTTGCATAAGCTGTGTATATCACTTTTATCCAACACAGGATCTCGCATTTTCCGATTTTTATTTATTTATTTTGTTATAAGGAATTGATTCTAAGAAAATCATTATTGTTATTTGAAAATCATTGATCTCATGCAACAGTTTAGAGATTTATTAATTTAGTTCTAATTTTTTCATTTACTATCAAAGTAGTCCCCCTTCTTTTCGATTTGTAGTAAATTAGTCCTGTTATATTTTATCATTACCATTTTAGTCGACTTTTATTTAGAAAGACAATTATACCACCCATAAAATAATTTAAAATTAAATTGATTATATTATATATTGAAGATTTAGCAAAATTATATCTTGATATATAACCAAAAAAAAAAAAAAAACACATAAACTATAAAATGCTTCTTCAAATTTACATACCCTTATTTATCAGGTAGAGTTATTGCTACTCTTAAAAGTGATTTAAACATCCATTTTTTTAACATTTATATGATAAAATTATCCTTAAATAAAATTACAAAGAACAACAAACACATATTAGTAAAACAACTTGTTTATATTTAAAAATTGAAATAATTTTCCTTTTTTAATTTTAAGTTAACAAAACAAACAAAAATCCATAAATATTTTTAAAAGAAAATAATATATATATATATATATATATGAATCTTACATACATCAAATTATTCTTTAGGTTTTTTAAATGCAAAACAATATTTTCAATTTTTATTCTTTTATTCATCTAAATAGTAAATATTTATTAAAATATAAAATAAAGTCTTATTCTTCATGAAAAATTTGGTGGTTTCAACCTTCAAGTATGGCTTCTTCTTCTTGATAAAGAGTAAAGTTAAGATTAGAATTAATAATTTATGTTTAAGAGAAATAAAGAAATAATAAAGATAGAAATTTTGTTTTAAATGAATATAATTAATGTTGTTTAAATAGGGTTAATTTTTTTTTCTTTTTTGAGAGAGTTTAAATAGGGTTAATATTGGTACATTCATGGGTGATTATATTAATATGTAATTTTTTTTTAATTTAATTAATAAATATGTTAACAATATGAACATGAAAATTACATTTATGAGTGGCAATATTTGCACCCTTATTTATTAATAAAAATTTTAACGAGAAAAAGGTCTAGAGGGACTATCTTACCCAATTCAAAACTATCGGGACCTAATAATAATCAAAGGCAACCCTAAGGATTTTTTAAAGTAGAAAAAAAAAAGACTAATTTGATACTTATTCAAATAATAAGGGTGATGAAATTATCTCTTATTTCTCTCTCAACCTATCTAATATGTTTGTGTGTGTAGGAGAAAGGTTTGTATGAGACTATATATATATATATATATATATATATATATATATATGTGGATGTAAAATGGGTTCAATGAAAAGTGGACATATCAACGTATCAGAAGTAGGACACATGGTACATGATGCAGACTATGAGCGAAAGATGAATTAATTAGCATGTTAAAGTTGGACAATTAGCATACTCCATCATCAAAGGTAAGAAACTCATCTGTACAACCAAAGAATATCTCAAACTTGACAAATGTAAAAGTCAACTGAAGGAATTCAAAAGCAAGTAATATTGACCTTCGAGCAAACTATTCCACTAGGTAGTTGACAAATGTCCAACATGCAATGAATATCTGTCAACACGAAAGTAATCTAAGTGACATATTATAAACACCATCACATGCGTCACAATATCTGAAAAATAAGTTCTTATCTTCTTATAAAATTTGATTTAAAGTTTTATTAGTCAGATGGTTAGTTCTTGAAGAAAACTCATGTCTATTAAAATAATCATAAACATTGATTTAAGAATTAGAGGATGCTTCCGAATATAACCTCCACGCCATCCTAACGAAAGTTTTAATTTGTTTTGCATGTGAAGTTGCAGCAAATAATTGGTTAATTGAAGATAATGGTCATCTAAAGGTATTGAGAATCCTCATATAATAGTTTCAACTACAACATATATATATATATATATAGTGGGTGAATTTTATAACATGTTAACTTTGAACGGGCCTCATTGGTCAACTTTCTTAAACCCTAGCAACTTGTGTCCTGCACAAATCAAATAAAAAGAACGTGGATGATTTGACACCGGTGGGGTGCCGATCGAAGACACTCTGACGCTCAAGTCAGTAAACTGATCATAATGTACGAGAGTGCAGTAATTGTAAAGCGCCATCAGACTAGAGGGAGTGTGCCAGAAAAATGGTTAGACGGAAGACTATCGAAGTCTTGACCGTCTTGACTTGAAGACTAGACAAAGTAGGAATATTGAGATATTGAGTATCAGTGGTCAAACCCTGTATAATAGAACAGTGCAAGTAGACCATGAATAATACACCAGGTAAGTTCCCAAGAAAGAGAGATCGGTCACAATGGACACAGTTAGATATCAAGTCTTTCCTAGCCAGAACATTTCCTAGACATGCACCTTCATGCCATTACACTGAATCTATCAAAGAGAAATACTAAATCTAGAGTGGAAGAATGAAGACACAAGAGAAAAGAAAGGAAAAACCTCAAGTGGCTTGCAAGAGATGAGCAAGTGAGGTGGGATGAATTTTGGCTTCAAATGAAGTCTCTATTTAGGTGGAAAAAGTGTCATGGGTACTTATTATGGAATGAATACAATGTCCGTTATAAAATAAATGTCATAATTAATGATATGTCAGTTACAGAATAAATACTATAGTTAATGATATGTCGGTTACAGAATAAATACCATAATGAATGATATGTCGGTTATAGAATTAATATAATTTCCGTTATAATTAATTTAAACATCATTCATTAAGAGTAATCAATTTCCATTTAAGGAAACAAACCTTGTTTGGTCTGGATCAACCAAATTACTGGGCTATCATCTTGTAACATGCATTGGGCCATTAACTTGGATCAATCAACGTACTGGACTAATTTATTTTAATTGGGCTTTTATTTTGGATAGGAGAATTTTTAACCACTACAATATATATAATTAAAAAATTAGAAACCACCAGCTCTTAAAATTTGAAATTGTTTGACAAACAAGCAAATACAACTGTTAAACGGAAGAAGCTGTCATCTTTAGAGCATATTCAAGCATGTGGGAAGAGGCCTTTTGGGCATTGTATTTGTGTAATGTGTTAAACAGCATGTGGCTATACTACATTGGAAATGGAGTCCTTTGTTGGCGCCAGCAATTTTCTCACACTTTTCTGTGTTCTAGATCCACATACCATACAACAAAAATTCCCCTACAACTTATAATACTTTCACGCTCATGATGCTCTCTCATCAAGGTTTGTGAATGTGACAAAGAGTATGCCAACTTTTGATCAAAAATTATGTTTACTAATAAAATATTTCACTATTTTAAGCTGGAATCAAATTAACCTTAATCTTAATGAAAACCATATAAAAAGAGAGAAAAGCACAAACAAAGAGCAAATAAATTAAATAATCATCAAACCAATTAGAGAAAATCATCTGCACTTACATGCAACAGAACCACCAATATTATTCCAAGACTCCTCCAGAGAGATGATCAATCTGAAATTTGTAGGTTCTCAATATTTAATATCTATTAGGGATAATCCCAAAAATCCATTGTAGTTTGTAAAAATGTCAATTTTACTATTTATAGTTTCATTTTTATTAAAAATCTTTCATAACGTTAAAAAATTAATAAAAAATATTCATTTTACCCCATATGACTCAACATTAATTTGTAATCATCAGGGATATTATTATCCTTTCACACATCTCTAGGGGGTATTTTGAGTATTTATTATCCTTTCACACATCTTTATGGGGCATTTTGAGTATTTTTATTAACGTCAGGAAAAGTTTTGAATAAAAATAAAACCATTGATGATAAAATGAATATTTTTATGAACTAAAATAACTTTTTTAAGATTATCTCTAAATATTATGTGTCCTGATTTTGTGTTGGTTGGTATATCTTCAATCATTTGATGTTGCCAGTTATTATATTATGCCCACCAAGACCCTTCACAGTACTCGTGGGTCAAATGACCTCACATTCTTTTTCATTTTTCCCTCAGAAAAGCATACAAAAATATTTATTAGTTAAATAAGTAAGTACCTTATTTTGATAAAATGCCCTATTTTCAAACAAAAAATTAAAATAAAATTTCCTGCCTGTTTATGAAATGGTATTAATTAATAGCTTTAACGAAGCACATGGTTGCATTTAAATTTCAGTGTTTACACTTTACAGTTTTAACAAGAACACCTCATTATACCTATATAGTCCGACAATAAATTAATTGCATTAAATTAAGTAGCTCAGGACTGAGAAAAATCAAATTGCGAGTATTTATAGTGGTCTGACATGCATCCATCACTTTTAGGTACCAATATTAATTCTTCAAACTCTTCTATATTAAGCTATCCATAGTTCATCAATAGATTCAATACCCTACTTCTAAGGAAAAAAAAATTCAATACCTAAAATGTTCAAATTACAATTGTTTGTAATATATTTGACATAAAATCCACAAAATGATGTATATCAACTCTTAGAACATCTCCAAGGAACTCCCTAAATATTAACTAATTTTTAATTAAAATAATAAAAAAGTCATTTTAGTTAACAACTTTTGATTGAGTCACTCAAATCATTCTCTCTATTTTGACTAAACAAGTGTAAAAAATAGTGAAAGTTTAACTTTTTTTTTTTAAAAAAAAATTATTTATTTTATCACAAATTAAATATTCAAATTATGGGAAGAAGAGATTTTTTTTTTTTTTTTGTAAATATAAGAAAGAGAGATTTTGATTAGGATTTTTTTTTTCTATATTTAGTTATGGTGATTCAATATTTTTAAAATAATTAACAATATAAAAAGTGGTTAGAATTAATAAAATATCACATCATATCTCTCTGTGATGTAAAGTGGTGTTGTTTTGGTAACTTAGTGGGAATATACCATATTTGAATTTTACAATCAATTCTAAGTGAACCCACTCACTTTACAACTACTACTCACACTCCCTAAAGAAATTATCGAATAATAAATACAAATGAAGCTTGCAAAAGCGATGGAAATCTTCTTAGTCGCCTGTATTTACTGCTCAATTACAGTTCTTACAAAATATTAAAACAATGAATTTACGGTCGACTGTTCTTTATGCACATATACGACTATCTCATCCACATCAATGCATTTCCAACGGGATCAACGACTTATTTTCATTTTTTACTTCACTATATACAAAGAAATTGTAGCTACCAACCCTATTCAAGTTCTTAAACATTTTAAAGGTTAATACATTATGTCCATTCAATTGCTTGGCCAAAAATCCCAATCCTTTTGTCTCTTTAGCAAGCTTAGCACATTACTTTTTATATCTACTAATTTAACAGAGATTCCGCTTAAATAATGGGAAAATATTTAAGTGAGATAAACAAATATGTGTACACCCACTCAAAACACACCATATAGCTTGGAGTTAATTGTTATCCAATCATATGATATATTTTGAGTGGATAAATGTATGCACATTATAGAGGGTTAGATCTATAATTGCTGACGTGAAAATCGGTCTCGACAATCAGCTTTCATGGAACCTAGCGACCCATACAAGATTTGAACAAACAGAGCGAATTATCTTGACACTGGGATGATGCTGGTCAAAGGCACTCTGACATTCAAGTTAGAAAAGGAAATAGGATAAAAACAAGAAAACGTATGACTAATTATTATAAAACCGTCATTCGATCAAAAAGGGAATGAGAGTTCATTGAGATTATATGTTGATTGATGTCGTATGAGAGCTAGCTAGGCGCTGAGTGTAGGGATGGTTGGCAGGAGTGCAACGGCGAAGGTTTTCTGGTTAGATGTGTGTAAGAATTTTGGTAGGGTAACTTTGTAAAAAGAAATTGTCTCCTCTACTCTGTGGTTGCTCTCCCATTTTATAAGTGGGGAAAGAACCATTGGGAAGTTAAGGTAGAGGGGATCAAGGGATCCATTCCCCCTCGATTCCCACCTTTATGTTTAATATCTGGATTCTCTCTTTAAATTGGATGCCCACATTGAATGCTTACGTTTCAGTTGTTTTGAAATCCTCCTTTGGTGCGATCAACTCTCTTTAATGGAGTCGTGAGCTCGCATACGTTATAAGGGGTCGTGGGCTTTTGAATGTTTGAGTTGGACCGACTTATGGACTTGATTGACTTATGGGCTCATCAATTGGGCTGCTGCATAGAGCTTCTCTATTCACATCTACCAGGCCCATATAGGGCTGATTTTTACCACTACACACACCTACCTTATGGAGGATCCTCTTCGAAAGGTGACAAAGGATCTTAAATTGGCAGCGGTTTTTGCATTCATTACACAAGGTTGAAAGTCCAAGAATTTAAAAGTCCTAGGAGTATTCATGTAAATCTATAAAGTTGAAGGGTTATGGCCTACAAAATACAAAATTAAAGGTCCCTGCCGACCAAACTTGAAAGTGTAGTTTTTGGCCAAGCAAGCATATACACGCAAGTATGGGGTGACTATCGACTACTGAGTGCTCACTAGCGAACGGTCAAGACTGAAGACGATCTTGACAGCTCAAAGTTCCACGCAGCTTAATAATGTGTTGATTTTCTTGAATAGAAAGAATAAGATGCATATCTTCCTCCTTGGTTTTGTCCAACTATCAAATTATAGTCTGAATACCTAAATTCATACAATAATTAATGTAAATAAATCCAAATTCCAACCATAATCAATATTATAAAATGAATTAAGAGTAAATATTAAGAACATAATCGCTGAATTAATATGACAGCATGCCGGTTGGGTCAGCTAATAAACACTTGTATCATTAGTTGAGAAGTCTATATTTAATACAGCTGTGAGATGTGCTCTTTTCTTCTTAATCGTGCGTGTCTTGGTTCTGAACGTAGAAGCATGTGCCACACAAAATAAGGTACAGAGCTAGCTTTGGTGGCCCATGCTGGATTATGTATCTGTGCGCGCCATGCATGTTGTGAGGATGCCTCTCCAGATAAATTGTTCAAAATAGGTCAATCCTAGAATTTTTCTTTATATATATCATTCATCTCATCATCTGGTTCTATACAATTGGATTCAATCCAGTGATTCAAAAAACATGCATAGAAGCATTTAATTGAAAAAAAGCTAGAAAAAGTTTGGTGTGATAAATACATGGTTATATTTAACTGTAGCTGGATAGTAAAATTTGATCTATCTATATCATTTTCAGAATGAGATATAACTATAACTGTGAGTTGGTATTTTATGTGCAACAGCTTTTTGTTTTATTATTTTGAAGCTTAAATCCTATTATCAGAGTATTTACTTTCCACATCTTTTTTATTTTATTTATTTATTTTTTCATACATTAAGTGGTAACTTTAAGTACCAATAAAATTTTGGATAGCATCCCATATTTGATGTTACAAATATGTGAAAATTTCTTCATGTAATGTTAAAAGCAAAAATTCGAGGCACAAATAACCTGTTTGATAATCATGTTTCGTCACAATGACCTATGCTAACAATTTCTCAATTAGATTTCAAAGTTTTTATTTGCATTCCGCATACATGTTTTCTTCCATGTGTCCCAATAGAGTGTTGCCCTTGCGAACTGTACAGGATGCTTCATGATATGTATGCTTATTTTAATTTAAATATGCTAACTTTTTAAAGCGTATAAACTTATAATTGAAGTCAAGTCAATGCATCGTATATGCACGATCAATTTGTTGAACAGTGTTGCGCAACTATTTTATGTAGCAATCATAGTAATTAAGTATTTATTATCATATTAAATTCCAAAAATTGAAATTTCAAAGAAATCCAAAAATTGAAACCTAGTGTTTACAGAGACTTTATAAGGTATATATTCATCATCGGCAATGAAATGGTCCCTTTCTAAGCTGTCCATCAGCTTTGTCTTTTCCAAATCTTAGCTGCCGATTGATCAAATTAATCTTTTGAAAATTGATTTCCTATCTTCCTCTACTTCCTAATTACTATGAAAATTCAGTGAAGGGTAATTATCAACAATATACTGTACCTAAAGTTATCCACGTATACATATTTAATTGTTTGATCTTCCTAGTTTTCCTTGATTAAAAGCTCACACTGTGATGTTCGTTGCAAGTTCTTATATATAATTTCGTGGCCAATACCGCTACAATTGTTTCTCTCACTTATCCCTATTCCATTTTTTCTCTTCAAATTTAGAAGATTGAATTATTAGGATGACTATTTTTTCTCTTCAAATTTAGAATATTGAATTACTACGATGAATGAAGTATATGTTCGATCATTTTCAAGTTGACAAAAAGAAAATAAAACGAAGTAACGGAGTATGCGTGATCCATTGATGATGCAATGGCCATAGCCCATCAAAGGCCTATTCTTTAATATGGTAAGAATATCATAAGAACTCGTTTTTGTTTTTGTTTTTTTTTTTAAGTACTGGCATCTTAATTATTTTTAGAATGCAAATTGAAATGTTACCGTTATCAATTTATTTGTTGATGAAGCATCATTGTCATTACCATTTACAACCTGTTTGAGAAATATAAACATCTGCAATTGTTAAAGAGTTTTTCTTTTCTGACAAAGAGTTTAGTACATTCTTATTCCTACTACAAATATCACGACAACTTGCTTGAATCAAAAATATATTGCAGTGAAAAAAACAAGGTAGGGATGCACTAACCTAATTTGCAAAGTTAGTTCCGGCAAAAGTAAAACTTATCTAATAACGTCATTATGATTCTATTTTTAAATTTAATTTGTATTCCATACATACATACATATATATATAGTCCTTGTTTAGGTAAGAAATTTTTGTATTAACACGGGTTAAGTGACAAAATTAATGGACATTGATTAGATTTTTTATGAAAAGTAAGAATCATAAAATATAATTTAAAAAAATAATGTTTTGAAATGAAATTCAAAAAAACAAACAAACAAACAAAAGGGAGAAATATAGGTTAATAGTGAATGGTCACGAGTTAGAACCATAAATGATTTTCATTCCTTTTTCTAAATATCAGCTTCTCAACCAACGCAGCTATACCCCATCTCATGTGTCTAAAAGGTTGGAATTTTCTCATCTACCTATCTTCCACATCTGAACACGTTGATCAGGTCTGCGATGTTTGCCACACTAAATATACTGATTAGAGAAGAAAATGTTCGTTGTCATCAATCATTTCATATTCAGTTCCGGTGAACAATTAAAGATGCATCTCATAGCTTTTTTCTAAGAAGCAATTATTTTTTGAGAAGGTAAATTAATTTATCTATTTAAAAAGGCACTCAATTCTTTTTTTGTGTCTTTAGATTATTCCTCCGGAAATAGCTCTGTTCATTTCATTAAAACAATTCAATTAGATATATAATGCTTATATTATTTCCATCAGTCATTGTAGTCCTTAAGGTTTCAGAAAATATCAAGTTTTGAAAACAGTTCTTTTCAACTATAACTTTTCTAAAACTCTTCAAAAAAAGTCCAAACTGTTGGTCAACTAATGGTCAAACCAAACAGAAAAATTCAAAAGACTTAATTACCCTCATCACCTAAAATGACCGTTTTGCCCCTAATGAAACCAAATATTATATATTTTTCATCCAGTAAAAAATTGACACGTGTATATATGATTATTTTTTTTAAATATGATTATTTTTTTAATTAAACAATAATTTCAAAAAAATAATATCACCTTTTCTTTAATCAAATTATTGCTTTTTTTTTTTAAATATGATTATTTTTTTAATTAAACAAAAATTAAAAAAAAAAACAAAACAAATGGCAGAAAAACAATATTTTCTTTTCAGATCTTCTCTCTTCCCTAAGATTGCAAGAGTTAAAAAAAAAAAAAAAAAAAAAAAAAAAAAACAATGGCAGGGGCAACACACCAGATTGTCAATGAACCAGATCGACGACCTGGTGCGTCAATTTGGTTCGATCGACGGTCTGGTTCGAACTAGATTAACGAGTTGGTGCATCGATCTGGTGCAACAAACTAGATCGTCACATTAGATGCGACGAACCAGATCATCACATTAGATGTGACGATCTGGTTCGAACTAGATCTTCGATCAAATGATGCGAACTAGATTGTCGATCTGGTTTGAACTAGATTGTTCGGATTTTTTATGTCGCGTGGAGACCCGATTCGCATTTTTGGCGATTGATTTTGCATAAGAAGAAAAAGAAAATAGAGCTTTGGTTTCTGGGTGTTTCAGATTGGTGGTTGTTGATGATGTTTAAATTGATTGAGTGTTGATGACTTTTTGTGGATTGTTGAACAGGTGACTGCGTGGATTGTTTAACAAGTTATTAAGTGTTGATGATTTTCAGATTGGGTGTGATCGTTGATGATGGTGGCTGTTGTTTTCTTTGGTTTTTTGGGTGATAAAGATGAGTTTTTGTTTGTGTTGATGATAATGATTTAGGACTGGGTTTGTGTTGATGATGAAGGTTGATGATGAATGGTGATTTTGCTAGTGAAGAAAATACATTATTTTTGTTTAACTTTTTTTTTTAAAAAAAAAAAATTAAGTTATTTATTAAAATATCCTCACTTATCAATTTTTTAAAAAAATTATTTTAAAATCCTAATCGTCCATGTATCACGATCTTAACATTTCATATGAAAAGACCATCTTGCCCTTTCTATTTAAACTATTTGTCACCGTTGATCGTTAGTTGACTAACGGTTTGGACTTTTTTAAAAAGTTTTGGAAAAGTTAGGGATGAAATGAGCTATTTCCAAAAAAACTTTAAAAAATTGATATTTTTTAAAACCTTAAAGACTAAAATGAAGTTTCCCCATATTATTATGCAAACATAAGTCTTGCTAAGTTACATGTATGTTGATGTTGGGCTTCATGAATGATAAGTCCATCTATGCATGCAGTCTAATTGTTGTAAATTATAGGTAAATTACCTAATTCTAATACTATAACAGTGATATTGGACATCCTAAATCTGTACCCAACTTATATATATGTATATCCTAATATATTTATGTGTGTGAGAATAAATAATATATATGTATGTATGTATATTAATCATAACTTGTCTCATTTAATATATGTAATATAAATTAAATTGTCACTGACATGAAAATAAGAGTTTTGATGTTTAATATTGATGCTCTTCCAATAAAGACATTATAAAAGCACAAAAACTACACTTTCAAATACATCCTAAAGAGGGATAAATTGAAGTCTACTTATAATTGTAAGATTAGAAGCAAAAAAATAAACTTACATGAAATGTGTTGTGTTCCTGTTTTAAAGATAATTAACAGCGACCCCAAAACAACAAAGGATAATTAACAGGATAATAATATGCTAAAAAACCAAATTGAAAAGACAATTTACTCTGACATTATAAACGAAGAAACCAAATTAAAATAAAAACCATTACATGGTTGCATATTTAAGTAATTATAACTCCTAATAATTTCTGACATTGACATAGATATTATCAGCCCAAAACACTAAAACTAGGTACATTTCAGAAAAATAATTGCCCTCTGATCAACGCTTCTCTCCCCACCACCACTCCTGTAATTGTACGCTTTTCATTTAATGCATGGAAATTAACCTACCCATCCCATTTTAGTAAACAAATGCTCAAAGCAGGGACATAATTGTAAATTAATTAAAATTTTAAAACAACAACTTTTTTTTTTTTTTTTTGAGATAAAAGGACAACCATTTGTGCTGTCAATTTGAAGCAGACAACAACCATGGCATTTCTGTTAATACATTGAAGTTTGTACAAATATCGCTGATGCAGTACGCATCGTTTTGTTTTGCATCCTTCCCTTTTCTCCCTCTAAATCCATGTACTTGGATTCTCTCACGTCGTTTTAGTCTACTAAATACGATTTTTTTTTTTTTTTACTTTTTATACTCATTCAGAAACTATAAAAATTAATCGGAATGAAATATTAATAACATGATATGAATAATTACACTCATAAAAGTAGGATTGACCTATATAAAAATAAAAAATATGATAAAGATAAAACAAGTATTAGTGACATAAATAATTGATTTCCGTAAATTTAATATATTCAGATCATTTAAGGTTGATTTAAAATATAAAAAAAAAGGTATATTGACTTTTTTTTTCTTTTATATTGATACTAAATGAATTATAGAGTTATCAAAATCTTACGATATCAAAACACTATTGATACAATCAAAATATAAACTCTCACAAACATGGTTATCTACTCCTATAAAATGAAAAAAATTGCTTATATAGATATTTATAAAATTCACACAATAATCCTTGAGCCTTCACTAAGTTAGTTGTTTTTAAACAAATTTTGAGATTCTAAACTAAAAGGATCCAAATATAAATACCAAAATGGAGCCCAAATTGGGAACAAAAGGAAATTAAAAAAAAAAAAAAAAAGTGCAAAAATAACACCAGAGCCTGACCTCCTTCAGTTTGACTGATTTTTAACTTAATTGTTACTTCTATTATGTAAGCCGCATATTTTGTTGTTGTGGTAGTTAGGTACTAGAGGTTTTGAACAAAAAATTCCATTATAGAATAAAAAAAAAACAAATAAAATAAATATTAACAGAAAACAACACTTCGAGAAAGGAGAGAGTTTATATAAAGACGTGCCTCTGTCTATTTCTCCTTGCTTCTGTTTTCTTTTCCATTTCTTCATCTCTGTTTTTACCTAGTATATACATACATCATTCTGCTTCTGTTTTCCTCTGTTTACAGAGCAGAACAAAAAAGAAAAAATAAGGGTTTTTTTTTCTTTTAATAAATTTTTTTTTGAAGAGAGATGATTTCGATAGAGCTTTCAAGTTGAGGTTGTTGATGTAATGCATGAGTTTTCTGGGTTCAATAGATTGTGATTTGTAGTTGTATAGTTCAAGTTATTGGAAAACAGTGGGGTTATGAGTCAGTGCTGACATTCCAGCTCTGCAACTTCCATTGTTTTGGCGTACCACAGAAGCAAAATTACGCAACAAAAGAGGAAAATATTCTTGTTCTTTTGGCAAAGGAGGCTCTTTAAATCCATGCAGATCTAGTGGGCTTCCTTCAAACCCGTTTTCATCAGTCTTTTAACATTGTTTTTGTTCCTAGCTTCACATTTACTTCTCCTCTGTTTTGTTGCTCTGTTCTTGCCCAAAACTCGAAACATCATAAATGGATCAGTTAACTACAACCACCACCAGCCTCCTCCCTGATGCATTTCCAGGGGCTAGAGGTGACATAACTATGCAATTTCAATTGCTTTGGGATCAGATCAAAGCGCCATTGATTGTACCACTGTAAGAGTTGCAGTCTTGGTTTGTTAGTCATGTCTTTAATGTTATTCATTGAGAGAGTTTACATGGGCATTGTCATTGTGTTGGTCAAGCTTTTTGGTCGCAGACCAAATAAGAGATACAAATGGGAGCCAATGAAAGACGATGTTGAGCTGGGCAATTCAGCATATCCTATGGTTCTTGTTCAAATCCCCATGTACAACGAAAGAGAGGTCCTTTTCTTCTCCTTTGTTTTCTTAGTTTATGTCTCGTTTTAGATTTGAGTTCATTAATGTTCTAGTTGTACTACACATTAATGCAGGTCTATCAGCTCTCAATTGGAGCTGCCTGTGGACTCTCTTGGCCGTCTGATCGGATCATCATTCAAGTCTTGACGATTCTACAGACCCAACAATCAAGGTACTAAAAAAAGCTATCAATTTGTCATTGAAATGGACCATCAATTTGTGATGTGGGTTGTGTGTGCATGAAAATGCAGGATTTGGTGGAGCTAGAGTGCCAGAGATGGGCAAGCAAAGGGATAAACATTAAATATGAGATAAGAACAATAGAAATGGGTACAAAGCAGGGGCTCTCAAGGAAGGCATGAAGCGCAGCTACGTCAAGCACTGCGATTATGTTGTCATTTTCGACGCCGATTTCCAGCCCGAGCCTGATTTTCTCTGGCGCACCATACCCTTCCTCGTCTACAACCCTGAATTGGCCCTCGTTCAGACTCGCTGGAAATTCGGTGACTAAATAAATCTTCACTTTTTTTAGTTTAAATAACTTGGTTTGATTTGCTTATGATGTCTAGATACTTGCCTTAATTTAGATAGATTTTGTTGAGTCATCATTGGTTTTTATCTCTCTCTCTCTCTCTCTTTTTTTTTTTTTATCTTAGTTTGGTTGGTGTAATAAACAGGAACTGTTTCAATATTGTCGGTGGTCTGTTGAGGGAGGGGTGAGGCCGGACCCATTTGCTCCACTCCTCGCTGGATAGCCATGTTTTTGGACACGTTAGCACTTTTTATTGGCACTTAAATTCATAGGACCCCACCCGGCCAAACCGGACTCCGGTTTGGAGAGATTGTGTAAAAGCTGAAAACGTTATGTTCAGGTGTCGTTTTGTTCTTTTGTTCAATCTAATTTGTCTCAAACATTTGGAAGTATTGAACGTGCACAGGACATGCAATTATTAACGACTCACTTTTGTTTTCTGTAATTCAAAGTTTAGAATCAAATTTTAGGGCTTTTTCGTGGGTTCTTTTTAGAAGTCGTTTTGGGTTTTTGGTTATAATACATAAACTAACTTTTCATTAGCCCTTGTTATTATGATAAATACATTAACAAAGTATGTCATTGAAAACATTATTGTGTCATGTGGTATAAAATCACAAAAGGATTTGTGTCACATGACCTTGTATTATTAGGCTGTTGATTTTGTAAAAAGCAGTACTGGCTTGACAAAACCCATGACTGAGCTACCCAGAAGTGAAGCATTAATTTGGTAGGGAATGCAAAAGCACTTTTTGGCTGAAAAAGCTGCAAAGCCTCTCGAATTTACTGTGTATGGAAGTGCTAGACATTGGGTGGGTCAAGCAAAAATCTTGCCCGCAAATGTAAAGGAACAGCACAGAAGAAGGGGCATGTTTGGACTTGAGAACATATTTGAGGGGTACAAATGTCTAATTCGCAAAATCTTTTCTTATGATATTCCCGGCAGCTGCATGTGCTGTCTTAATGGTGGCCCTCGTGCCCTTGTCACTGTCCAAGTGTTTCAATCTCTACAACGGACCGACATTTATTCATTTCTTTCCTTGATTTCATTGTTTATATATAATTATAATTTTTTAGTAATGTAATTTGTTAAAATCAATGCCAGCTAAGGTAGTGACGTGGCGGTGGCTTTCCTGTATGTGTTTGCAGTGAACTCCGATGAGTGCTTGATGACAAGAATGCAAGAGATGTCTTTGGACTACCATTTTACAGTGGAACAAGAAGTGGGGTCCTCCACCTATGCCTTTTTTGGCTTCAATGGTATCTAACATTGAATTCTTATAATAAACTTTAGCAAATGAAAACCAAAAAACAATAATAATAAGGAAGTGCTTGTTTGATGAGATGAGGGAGGTTTGATTGATGAGTGACAATAATGGATGGATATTGAATTTGTGATGATACAGGAACGGCTGGTGTGTGGAGAATTGCTGCTCTAAATGAGGCAGGAGGATGGAAAGATAGGACCACAGTGGAGGATATGGATTTGGCTGTCCGGGCTAGTCTTAAAGGCTGGAAATTTGTGTACCTCGGTGATGTAAAGGTACCTAATTTTTGCTGTCTTATTAAGAGCCTATAACCTTCATTTTCATACATATTTTAATAGCATCCAACTAAAACTAGTAAATGAACACAAGGGTTATGGTCATTTGATTAATTTTCAAAGTACTTGGTGATTATTGATTGTTACCAACCGATCAAAGTGCTTGGTGATTATTGATTTTTACCAACCGATCAAAGTACTTGGTGATTATTGATTGTTACCAACTGATTTTGCTGGCTTTAAACACTTTGAACAGAATGTGAAGTAAATAGTTTAATCTACTTCGGTCATTATTTCTGTTATAATTTGAATGATTGTTATTTAATTTGTGTTTACTACAGGTGAAAAATGAATTGCCTAGTACTTTCAAGGCCTACCGCTATCAACAGCACAGGTGGTCTTGTGGTCCTGCTAATCTTTTCAGGAAATGGTCATGGAGATTATTAGAAACAAGGTTAGTTATTTTTTCGAAAGGATAATTTGTTTCTAATATCCTAATTTAAATGATAAATTAGAAAGTGAAATGAAAATCAAATTGGTAGCTCACGCCTTGGTTTTTATGTTTAACCAGAGAGTGACTTTGTGGAAGAAAGTACATGTGATCTATAGCTTCTCATGGTCAGGAAGATAGTAGCACACCTTGTTACATTTATCTTTTACTGTGTCGTGTTACCGGCACGGTTCTGGTTCCTGAAGTTGAGGTCCCCGAAGTGGGCAGCCGTTTATATACCTTCTATCATCACCGTCCTCAATGCAGTTGGGACTCCAAGGTCCGTTTTGTCTCCTTTCATTTAATTGTATGATCTTTTTGGTTGGCAAGTATCATCAGTTACAGATGCTGACAAGGGTGCTCAAATTTAGAAGAACAATCAGCTTCAATCAAACCTTCTATTTTGGCACTAGCTTCTTGATTCTTGAATTAATTTTGCGTTGACAACTGACGACTCGATAATTCGAAAACTAAAATTTTTTGATGGAAAAAAATAGGCCATCAAATCTCATTAATTTTCTTGAATTGTTGTTCATGCAGATCCTTCCACCTATTAGTTTTTTGGATCTTATTTGAGAATGTAATGTCACTGCACCGGACAAAGGCAACCTTTATCGGTCTGCTAGAGGCTGGTCGTGTAAATGAATGGATTGTCACCGAGAAACTAGGAGACGCTCTCAAGGTCAAAGCGAGTACAAAAGCCCCCAAGAAAACCCCGAATCAGGTTTGGAGACAGGTATATGTTCTCATTCTAGAAATACCATACATTTGCATGTTAGTTTCTACCTTTATGACCCAATACAGTTTAGGCACACAATTGTACAGACTGCAATTACATCAACGCACTTATCTCATACCATTTTGTGTCTACATGTTAACAGACTTCATGTATTAGAACTTGGGGTTGGTGCATACCTCTCTTCATTGGCTGCTACGACCTTGCCTTTGGAAAAAACCACTACTACATTTGCCTTTTTGTGCAAGCCATTGCATTCTTCGTCATGGGGTTTGGTTATGTTGGCACCTTTGTCCCGCACTCCTAGTTGAGCGACAATTGATGCAATTCTTTTGGCTATTCGTCGCCCTGTGACCATGTTATTCTCTTCTTCAGCAACGTTATATGTGGCGTTCATTCATAGTAGTGGCTTTTTCTCTTGCAATTTTATTACAGCTTGTATAAAGAGACGTCAAGCAGGTCATTCTTTTAGGTTGATCATAAGAATTCGAGGGCATGCACTCGAAAGAAGTAATTAGTATCTCTTGTGAATATCCAAGAAAGTTAAACAAGTTACAAAAACAGACATGTGTCATGGAATGCATTATACAAAGAAGATAAGAAGGAACAAGTGAAAAAAGGCAGTTCATGGGTGGTTCAGTGCCCAGAGGATTGTAGATTTACTAATATTTTTGGTCCTTTTTACTGTTTTGTTGTGGTTGTGTTTTTGTTTGGAAGGGAATAAACCGATAGAAAATGCAATAAATTTCACAGTTAATTTCCATTCTCTTCTTGTGGTTCCTTCCGTTTAGAGTTATGATCTTTCATTGCATAAATTCGAACTAGAACCCAAAAATCATACAATAGCTCCAATGTCCCACAATTTGGTATCCATCCAGACCTTGATTTAAATCATATATACATACATATATATATATATATATAATGAATTTGGCCTACAAAGCAACAATCAATTTGTTGTGTATATCTGTATGGTGCCATTGACCGCAGAATAAGGGAATTATATAACCTGCACCAAATTCACTCAACGAATGCATAATTAGTAAATAAAATTGCAAAGATGAAATGTCCAAGTCAGATTATTCAGATCACCCTGATGATGACATCTGACTTCTGAATGAAGTCAGCCTTGTAAATTATGGAGCTTGAATGCCTAAATCTTGTTATATATCTTTAATTTTATTCATATGCCACGCAGTTAACCCAAAGATGATTGAAGTATCTTCAATTCGGATTAAAAATGATGAAGATTATCGAGTCATGTTAGTAACCATAAACTACAAAAAATTATAGTTACGCATCCCAAGTAATATTCTTTTGGCATCTTGAGAAATTCAATATCAATGCTGCTCTGTTTGTCTGTATCATTTATCATCCTCTTAATGTCATGCTGACAGACTATGCATTGCTGGTACACTAGCCAGTTTTTCCAAGTACCAAGATCATGTCCCATTTTTTGTTTGGTATAGACTTCAGTTTTTAGACCCAACTTGGACATTGAGATTTTAAATTAACTTCTATCCTCACCTGCTAATCAATTATTTATATAAATATACTGTTGGTGAAATATCGTTTGTTTATTAGTTGTTGTCACAGGTTAATACTACCAGTACTTTATAAAGAAAGCAAAATTTTGCGTATTAACTTCTTTGCAAGTTAATACTAACTGTACTTATAAAGAAAACAAAATATGGATTGTTATTAGTAGATGTCACATTTTACAATTGATACCATCCTCCAGTGTGGTGGGTCACAAACAGCTCTTATTTAACCTGATAATGAGTCAGGTTCGAATAGATATACTATAAATAATATTAAAAGAAAATTTCTATAACCACCTGTCAGTGTGGTGATCGCACTTATTTAACTTAGAACTAACATTCAAATCGTCATATGGAAAATGATGTCTCGGAAGAGATAAAAAAAAAAAAAAAAAAAATCAAAATGATACCTGTTGTTTGCATTTCTAGGCTAAAACAATCCTGGTTGATTACTCTTTATATAAATTCATAAATCATAATCAAAAAGGTTTTTTGGTAAGAGGCTTCTTTTTGTAGCCTGTCAAATGCTTTGAGTTTAACTGTGACATAAAAGGCCAAAACGTAATGAAATAGAATTGATAGCAATAGTACAAGGCCTTATATGACCGACAGAATAAGCTGCTTCCTTTGGGCCATACATCAAGGTTTTATTTCAAAGACTTTGGGCCATCTACATTTATTCACCCATTTAATGACAATCTGTCATAGTCATGGGCCATGAATATTGAAGACAAGTAATTACAAAAGTGGCGATATTTCCACCCTTCTAAAATTGGTTGTCAAAAATTAGAGTTTTTTATTGTGCTTTTAGAGGTTTTATAAATTGTAAAAATTGAGGTCTAGATTTGAAGGATTTCTTTCTTTTTTTTTTTTTGATTGGTTGAAGTTTAGTTTGAGCAAAAATTGAGGTTTTAGTTTTGTTTAATAATTTACATATAGGATTTTGGTGAAATATAAGAATGTTGAGTGAAAATGAGAGAGAATATAAGATGAAAAAGTCATGAACATGAAACAAAGCATCAAAACGAACTTTAAAAAAATGACTATATAATGTTGTAATTTAATTTATTTAATTATCTTTATAATTGTCTATTTATAATATTTAAAAGGTAAATATATAAATGAACATAATTGGTATACATATAGTGTATTTATAGAATATAAATTTTTAAAAATCTTAATAGGGTATAATTATAAATATAAAAGGGGGTATATATACAATTTTAAGGGGTGGAAATATGGCCACTCTAATTACAAATCAATAAGAGTGGTTATATTTGTACTTTTAAATTTTATCTATACTCCTTTTTCAAGTAAAAATCATCAAAAAAACAGTAAAACAAGTTAATTAATAATATAAAAATATTTTCAATTTAATTTTATTGTATTATATTTATGATTAAACTTTACCAACTATATTGCTATCTTTTCTTAAAACAACTATTTTACTATCTATTCACATTCTTTTGTCTTTTTTTTCGAAGCTCAATACATTTCTTCATTTTTCATTCATCCTCTAATTTATAAAAAACAAAAATAAATTAAAACCATTAAGGGAAACAATCTCACCTTTGGAAAAAAAAAAAAAAAAAAGAAAAGAAAACAATATTAAACTTTTAAAAGTGATGAAATTTTAGTGCATTATTAATAGTCGAGAGTGAGATTTCTTCAAAACATGTAATACCTTAAAAATTAAATGAATATATTTTGAGTATAAATTTATATAGTATACAACTTTAGAGGATTGTTGATGTAGCAACTGTAGTCCGTAGTCTGTACAAATCAAGCTATATTTTTAATACATCCATTAATTACAATATGAATGTTTAGTAATTATTAGCCTTAATTTGAACTATATATATAAAATAAAAAAAAAAATGGACTAGGCGTTATTAATGTTAATAATATGCGGTGCTTTGCTGGTGCACTGTCACTCATCCTATGTGTGGTTGAGACCGTAAGTTTTGCTTCCAAACTTGGAAGTTGCGATTTTAAATAACGTAAACTTTATCCTAATCATGCTTTATAGACGAAAATCGAGACAGTTTGATTGATAGTAACTCACATATTAAGGTTGTAATCCAAATTGCATCATTCATTCTCAAATTCCAAATGCATATATAAAAATGAATAATTTATAAATTACAAATCACACCTTATAATAAATTATTTTTCAAAGAAAATCAAATTAACAAATTTATCATTCATTTACAAAAGACTTCTTTGCACTTTGGCTCAAACCATTATAATTATATATATATAATATTCTTTTACTAGTTTATTTATTTATTGTTCGGTGATGTTGTTGGGAATTTATTAAATATCTTTCTATGTAAAGGAATAAAGTAGAAATTGATACTACAAGGCCCAAAGATGAGCTGCTAGCTTTGGGCCACATAAGTTTTGAATAAGTAAAGATCTGTTAACATCAGTCACTTCTACATTTTGAATATCCATACTTAGATGCTTCAAGTATGTACTCTGGTAAGAGGGGACAACACATTAGGAAAACACATTAGAAAAATATGTACTCTGGTAAACATTAGGAAAACACAGCTAAGAGGCCGCAACGCAGCTTAAGAAGAATCTCTCCTCGTAAAAATCTTTTAAACTAGTTATTCCTACTTTATTGGGAGGTAAATACTAAATATAATCTCTCAATTCACTATATAATATTTGTACAAATTTATATCTTTATTGTACTTAATATGTATCTAAAATATGAAAATTATGTTAAGCTTTGTGTTTAAAAGTATAATAAAAATATAAATTTGTACATGTGTTGGTGTGGATTGAGAATATGTTTTGAATGAGTGTATTTAGAAGTCTCTTACTAGAAAAGAATATAAAAGCAAGAACGAAAAAGAAACTTTTTGACTTAATAGCATCACGGTGTTCACATACAATTGTGCCCAAAAAAGTCCAAAGGTTCCAAAACCCAAAACAACGTCATATGCTTTTACAAATCTCTCCAACCTTCATCTCTCTCAATCTCATCGTTCCCTTCGCCCAAACGACCAATAAACCTGTCACACACACACACACGCACGAACGCACACTCAATGACAATGGCAGGCTCTCTAACCATGTCCAGATTCCTCTCTTCCGCCGCAACAACCACCACCACCAGAGCCTCTCTCCTCCCTTCCAAATCTCTCTCTTTCCTCCCCCTCAAAACCTCCCTCCACCGCCACCTCTCCAAGCCCCTCACCCTCCCTTTCTCCACCAAAACCAACCGCCCCCTCATCTCCGCCTCCATTTCCGTGGGCGACAAGCTCCCCGACGCCACCCTCTCCTACTTCGACTCCGCCGGCGAGCTCCAGACCACCACTGTCTCCTCACTCACCTCCAACAAGAAAGCCATCCTCTTCGCCGTCCCCGGCGCCTTCACCCCCACCTGCTCCCAGAAGCACCTCCCTGGGTTCGTCGAGAAGTCCGCCGAGCTCAAGTCCAAAGGCGTCGACACCATCGCCTGCATCTCCGTCAACGACGCCTTCGTTATGAAAGCCTGGAAGGAGAATCTGGGCATCAATGACGAAGTCATTTTGTTGTCCGACGGCAACGGAGAGTTCACGAGAGCTATTGGGTGCGAGCTGGACTTGAGCGACAAGCCCGTCGGATTGGGGGTCAGGTCTCGGAGATACGCGCTCTTGGCGGAGGACGGCGTCGTTAAGGTCCTCAATTTGGAGGAGGGCGGCGCTTTCACTTTTAGCTCCGCTGAGGATATGCTTAAAGCCCTTTAAATTCCGGTTTCGGTGAGCGTTTACTGATAAAGTCGGATAATAAGGTCATTACAAGTTTGAAACTTTTTTCCTTCTTGTTGTTTTGTTTTGTATGAGCTGAATTGGAAAAGCATTTGCTTGATCATCGAAATGCGTTTGAATTAATTGTTTGCTGATTTGAAGATGCTCTAGGAATATGACTTGTGATGGTACTTGATGGTCATATCTATTTTCCAAGTTGCAATATTGATGATATATAGTAGCTTAATAGCTTATGTCACCAATTGTCTATCAATTTCTTGCCTTGTGTGTGCATAATAAGATAAGAAAAGAAGAAGACTAATTAGATGGACATATTTTGATGGATAACAGGATTAGTATTTGGTATACAAAGAATAGGATCATTGGTTTGAAGAAAACAGAAGCATTCTTGTGTATTAGATGTTTGATTTACGTAATCTGTCTCTTTAGAATTTGCTTCAGGGGCGCAAATAAGGTGAGCAGTATCCTTGACTGTTTGGCTTGTTTAACTTGGCCGAATGAAAAACTTTGAGCTTGTGTCAAATGTTTAGCTTGATGGAGCTTTAGAATTCAGGCATGAGCTTTGTTCTGTAAGAAACCAAATTGGTTTGATAAGATATTGAGTTAATTTAAGCTTGAACTGGAATTCAGATACAACCTTAACTAATAGTATTATTAATTTAATTGTATTAAATCAATGGAAAAAAAAAATGTTTTGTATTCTGTGTGCAGTTAACAGGTGGAACTTGATGGTGTTTGTAGACACATTGAATTGAGCTTGATAACTTTTGATACATTTACACTCTTAGTTAGTGTTGTTATGATGTTTTGTTGAGCTGCATTGTCAGAAATCAAGGTTCCACACACTATTTTGTGTGTAATCCATGCATCGATTTGCAGTCTTAAAGGTAGTTTGCTTGTGTGCAAGTGTTAATTCATAAGACATGAGAAGATGCACTCCTGCATTCTTTAGGTGGAATGTTTGTCTAATAAATACTAGCTTGGAATCATTGGCGACCTGCAACCTCTTTGAACTAATGATTACAAGTTCATAATAAATGACCCCAAGGAGTAACTGAATAAGAGTTTAGAGCTTAGTTTCATTCAAAGAAGGTTAAATTGATGTGTTGATTTATCATATGCAAATATGTTTTTTTTGTAGTGGTAGAAATAGAAACCGCTGCTAACTTAGCCTTCCCGCTCTTTGAAGCTTTTGATATACATCTAGTACTATGCAAAACGTAAATGTTTATGTTAACCATCTAATTACCAATATTTGGAGTGCGAGATTAAATTGGGAATGGCAACTTAATTATTTCATTCCATATACATTTTGTGTTTTTTGGTACTTGATTTGCTACTTGTTATTTACAACTGAATGCTGCTTTGCTCTTTCCGTAAAATACTATATTCATTTGCTAATGCATCTGCATTCTTTTCTTTTTGAACAATTACAATTAATTCGGGTTTGGGGAAGGGGAAACGACTCATATTCACAACCTCAATGGTGTAGGTATGGGGCATATTGCCAAGTGGACCTCATCTTGCCTATTGCATCTGCATTTCTTTGAGGAATTACAATTAATTTGAGTTTGGGCAAAGAAGAAATGACTGAAACCTACAATCTCAACCATGTAGGTGTGAGGGACTATTTATTGGACTAACTTCATCCTGTCTAATGCATCTGCATTCGTTTTTTAGCAATTTCGATTAATTCAAGTCTGAGAAAGGGGGAAACGTTTTGAACCGGAAAACATTCTTTTTGAGCGATTACAATTATTTCGAGTCTGGGAAAAGAGGAAATATCTCGAACCCTTAATCTCAACAACTTAAGTATGAAAAGTATATCACCGGGTCAATGTTATCTTGCATTACATTCTACAACATTGCCATCACAATGAACACCTTTCATGTTTATATTGTTTAATAAAAATCTGTTTTAGAGGGATTTTGTTATGAATCCATTGATTCTATGATTTCCCAACTTCAACTGTCAAGAAATTAGGACATGGGGTCAAGAGTTGTATGTACTTCGAAATGCAGGAAAGTATTACGAAGTATAAATATTTGAATAATTTATAACAACGATGGAATATGTCACTATGATCATATTTTCTTGTGAAAGTGCCGGTCGTTCTCTCAAGGTATGTCGCATCACTAGAGTTGTGTTGTTGGGAGATCATATGAGTCAGTTCATGACTTTTTATTGTCCATATGAAAGGAAAGTTTATTTGAATTTAGAGTGTAATATTTTTATTCAGATCTATTGGAACGTGTTGGTATTGCTTTCTGTTTTGATATTCGTTCAAAAATAAAATCTTAATTTTTCTAGTTTTTTTCTTTTTTGAAACATTAATTTTTATAGTTTTCGAATTTTAAAACTCGTCGGGTAGTAATTATTAAAACTGATATTTTGAAACGAAAGCATAATACCAAGGGCATATGCTTGTCTGGGAATACAATAATTTTTTGTTAGGTGGTGGAGAAACACGTGGCAGCATCGAAAGTAGTTAAGCGAAGTGAAAGATACGAAACCACCTAGGCATCTACACGAATGTGGATAACACCCAGGTGACTGCGCTCCTACGATATGTTGTCTGTGTGGCTCAGATTGATACAATTAAATTGACTAGCAGTTGTCTTTTGTTTCAGGAAACTTCGTTTTAGTTTTTGGTATTTTAAAAAATATTAAAATTTTAAATTTTTTTTAAAAATAATTTTTTTAAATTTTAATTTTTTTAAAATTTTTTTATAATGGTTCAAAACTATCGGTTAACTAACGGTCAATATTAATAGAGTGCATAAAAAATATATTTTTACTTTTAATGGTTGATAGTTCATATAAATTATCGAATTATCCTAATAAAATAATAAATTTATAAGTTAAAATATCTAAACCATTTTTATATTTAAGTTATTAAAAATGACCTAAAATCACCATTGGCCGTCAATTAATTAATAATTTATATTTTTTGAAAAGTTTTAAAAAAATTAGGGATGAATGAACTATTTTGAAAAAAGCTTCGAAAACTTTATATTTTTTAAAACCTTGAAGACTTAAATGAAGTTTCTCCCTTTTGTTTCTGTTTCTGAGGCCTTGATTTGGTATCTAATATCTTTGCCAGTCCATTTACTAATTGCGAAGGTGACCACAGAGATATAACAAAACCCTTGCGTCAACTTCTGTTCAGTTAACTCCAATGGATACAAATATTCTTTATTTTCCCCACTTATTTATTTATTTTCTTAGACTCTTAATATGAGTGGGAAACATGAACTTTGGTGTAGTTGTATTTAATTTGTAGAATAGAAAGTTTCAATATGCATAAAGAATGGTCGGCCTTTTGGCAATATCATTTGACATAGACATGCCATTTTTTAGTAGAAATGGTTGAGTATCTTTATTGACCTTGAGAGATTAAGAGTTTGAATTTCATCTGTCGATACAAAAGATTGGTCAACACCTGAATCGATGCGAATAATGAATGAATTAGTGTAATAATAGTGTGTAAATCAAACAATAATGATGTAAAAATAAAAACAAGAGACTAGAGATTTTTTAATATGGTTCAATCAATTTGAACGATGTTTTTATCCATAATTATGTTATTTAGGGAGGGGAAATGTTGTTTTGGAAAAGCCTCTGTTTTCATAGAGTTGCGGCGGTCTATTGTATTAAAAAGAAAAATATCATTTCATATGTAAGGAGATTAAATTTAATTGATTTATTCATGCCTACGGTTGAAAGATGAACCTTGAACTAATGGTAAATAATAAATCAGTTTTTTTTTTTTTTTAATGATTTCATCTAGAAAAAGGGTTTTGCCAAATTTTAAAAAAATAATTTAAAATTTTCTAATCTACAAGTCAAACTGCCACAAAATAATATTTCATTTCAAGTTTTGACAGTTAAAATAATAATTTTAATGATACTGAGAATTGAGACCTAACTCAAGCTCGTGTAAGAATATTTATGTTTGGGATTGCTTCTAATGATGAAATAATTACTTATTTCATAGGAAAGAGTCAATAATGTTATTACTTTAATGATAATTTTATAAATTGAAAATTTTAAATTTGAAATAAATTATTAAATTTTTATTTAAATAATTTTTATTTTAATTAATTAAAATAAAAATAAATGATTATTTCATAATTAGAAATGTGATTAAAATAAATTATTAAAATAAGGGTATTATTGACTTTTCACTATAAAATAATCATTATGAAATAAGTGATTATTTTACAATTAGAAATGTATAAATTATATCACTATTTTCATTAAGTTTCGTTAATAGTATTGTATTTTCTAAATTTTAATCAAGTTATCCTAGCAATAACCGGTACATATCATTTAACTCATTGGTGCCACTATAATTACAACTTCATATATTACATCATTTATACATAACTTTTAACACAATTTAATAGTACTCTTTCATTATATTTGCTGGGTCAATTCGTCCTAACATTCAAGTGATTAAAATCCATCGAAAAGGGAAATGCAGACGATAGTTATCAGTGATCCCGTTGAAAGCTCCATCGGCATATGTAATATTATGACAATACCACTATCCTTCCAGAACAAATGGAACTACTAAGAACCACCCACCAACATGAAGAATTGACTCCATTGGATGACATTGCCCAATTTTTAACTGTCATATAAATAAATAATCCCTCAATTTCAATGGCTACAACGAAAATATGAGCTTCTAGAGTAGATATTTACTTCATTCTTGGTCTGATCTTCAATTTCTGTGTAATAACTATATATCCATATATGTTCTAGAAAATCAGAGGCAAAAAGGTCCGAGTCAGTTGTCAGTACGTTCATGTGATGGAGAAAAACAATTAATTAGGTGCAGATCTTAGATGGTGAAAACAATTAAAGTAAACGAAATTAAGTTGCTGCCTGCAAATGTTAATGTCATTACTCATGCGGGCTAAGTTTATTGGGCTAAGTTTGAAACAACATGCACACGATGAGGACGTGTATGAGAACAGGTGGGATACGGTGTAACACCATTTTCTTTTATAAAATGTAGACAAAATAGTCAACTGAAAACAATCGTACAGCTAACCCAACCCTTGTGTTTCCCCTTTGTTTTATTAGTTTTATTTAATTTTCAACTAATTAAATTTACTCTTGACTGTCAGACATGTGAGTAATATCTTAATTCATGGATGAAAATAGATATATGATACATATAAATAATGATTAATTTTGAAACATTTTTAACCTATTTGGTAATAATTTTAAAAATGAAAATTCTTATAAAGTACATTAATTAATATATATTTTTTGGTCTAATCAAATTTGGCCTATATTCTTCATGTTATTATCTAATTAAATCCTAAAATTAAAACCATTTCTTATATAATAATATATTTTTTAAAAATAACTTTTTTAAATTTGAGAACCACAAATTACAACCCTAAAACCAGACAAATTTAAGGCTGGCATAAAAGCATGATTGCATCAGAGCTGGAGGACGAGCAAGGAAGGCGAATAAATTTCTTGGACAAAGAGCAGACATTACCAACACTTAACCATGCGTGCGGTGCCCCCCCGACCAAGAAAAGTCAGTTTCCACTTTCCAGTAAAAGTAACTAGTTAAAACTTAAAACCACGCACCCCACAAAGAAATCACGCGCACATGAGCACATAGTTTTCATAAAAGCCTAAACCTAACGCTAGTTTCCTTATTAGTTTAATCAAACGGCCCGGATTGGCCCAACCTTCCCCATATAAAACCCCACTCCATACTCGCACTTCACATTCGCATCTGTTCACAAGAATCCCTCACCTGCCCTTCTTCTAGATCTATCATCCATCTTCCAATCTCTCTTTTCGATCATGGCAATCACGATCACCTCCGTCAAAGCCAGACAGATCTTCGACAGCCGTGGAAATCCTACGGTCGAGGTTCGTTTCTCATCAGATCTTATACCTCTTTCGATGCTCTCCATGTTGCCCATTTTAACGAGTCTTAGTGTTACATAAACGTTGTTTGTTTTGTTTGTTTGGTTTCTTAGGTGGATGTGTGGACATCAGATACGTTCCTTTTTAGAGCTGCTGTTCCAAGTGGTGCATCCACCGGTATGTTACTCGCTTCCTTGTTTGTCTTTTATAGTAGAAGAGGTTTGTACTTTGTTTCGCGTTTAGTAAAAATAGTGGTTTGGTTTTCAGGAATCTACGAGGCTCTTGAATTGAGAGACGGAGGCTCTGACTACCTTGGAAAAGGTGTATTGAAGGTTAGGTTTTTTAGTTTTGGCTTCTGTTTTGATTGATAAGAATTTTTGTTGTTCTCTTTAATTGATTGTCATTTTCATGGTTTGTAGGCTGTTGAGAATGTTAACGCTATCATTGGCCCTGCTCTTGTCGGCAAGGACCCGACTAAGCAGACTGACATTGACAATTTCATGGTTCAACAACTTGATGGAACTGTAAACGAGTGGGGTTGGTGCAAACAAAAGGTGTCTGATCGATTTTCCTTTTCATTTGTTTCAGTTCTATGTACGCATATTTTGTTGTGTATTGACCATTGCATTTGATTTGGTTATTACAGCTTGGAGCCAATGCCATTCTGGCAGTGTCTCTTGCAGTTTGCAAAGCTGGAGCCCATGTCAAGAAAATTCCTCTTTACAAGGTTTGCTTTTGTATTTAAATTCGTTGTCTGATTTATTACAATTATGATACTTTATCTGGAATTGTGCTAGGTGACTAGTATTGACAATTTGATGTTTTTTTTTGAGTGCAGCATATTGCTGAACTTGCTGGAAACAGCAAGTTGGTTTTGCCTGTCCCTGCTTTCAATGTGATCAATGGTGGATCACATGCAGGAAACAAACTTGCTATGCAGGTATGTTTTTTGGCTTTTTTTATTTTTTATTTTATTTCTTATAAATGTTTTAACTTATGATTATACGGATTTTTATGTTTCTCTATATATAGTATCTGATACATTATTGTCTTACAGGAGTTTATGATCCTTCCCGTTGGGGCTTCCTCCTTCAAAGAGGCCATGAAGATGGGTGTGGAAGTATACCACCATTTGAAGGTGGGTTGCAATCTTCAGTTTAGAGGATTATTTTTTCAGCATTAGCTTGTTGGATTACAATCTAATGCTTCTCTTTATATTTTTAATTATTTTACTTGTTTAGTCTTTACTATTCATTGGTACTTTCTCTGATATGGAGCATAATCACGATATTATGATAATTTTAGTAGAGTTTTCCTGTGCTTTGATCTGCAGTGTTGGATCCTCGACAAATATGTATTTTCGTTCATTTTGAAACGATACTTTTTCCAGAAGAAGTTTTTCAGCATTTTCACTCAGTCTCATGCATTGCCTTTGAGAGAACTGAGCATGCTCTCTGTTATGCTGCTCATGTTCCGTTGCGGGCATATAGTAATCCTAATTCCTTTCTTGTTATCTTTGCAAAGTGAATTTCACTTCTCCTCTCTTGTAATAGAGAAGAAAGGTCTTATACAAACACTCCTCTTCTTTTGTGAAAAACCTCCTCCTGCATTGTCATGAAGTTCATGCTGCCCTTTAGTTTGCCTACCAATTGCTAACTACTTTCGTTTTCTTTTCAGGCTGTTATTAAAAAGAAGTATGGTCAGGATGCAACAAATGTTGGTGATGAGGGTGGTTTTGCTCCTAACATTCAGGTCTACAACAGTTCTATTAATTCTTATAATTTAGTGCTTCTGCTTGCTAATGCACATTTTTGTATTGTTTCTAGTTTGATTAACATCATTGCTATGCGAATTTTAGGAGAACAAGGAAGGACTCGAATTGCTAAAGACTGCCATCGCTAAAGCTGGTTACACTAACCAAGTTAGTATTAACTTTGATGACTAGTTTTTATAATTATTTTCTGTTTTCAAAAATTTGATATTACAAAAGGATGACTAAGTTAATGAAGTTTATTTTATTTTTGTTAGGTTGTCATTGGAATGGATGTGGCTGCATCTGAATTTTATTGTACTGATAAGACCTACGATCTGAACTTTAAAGAGGAGGTGAGTTTTCTGTTGCATGTAATTAAGATTGAATTCATCTTGTATCTAGGTCTCCTGTTGCACATATTCCTCAGATTAATGTTTTTACCAATAGAATTATAAACGCTCCATGTGTGTCGTAATTTTTCTTCTTTTATTTTTGGTTTTGTTGTTCCAGAACAACGATGGTTCACAGAAGATCTCAGGAGAAGCACTCAAGGATGTCTACAAGTCATTTGTTTGTGAGTATCCCATTGTATCAATTGAAGATCCATTTGATCAGGATGACTGGGAGCACTACGCCAAGCTAACTGCTGAAATTGGAGAAAAAGTACAAATTGTGGGAGATGATCTCTTGGTCACCAATCCTAAGGTATGCACAGTTATCTTTGTCTGATTTTCCCGTTGAGATCATCTAAGACGAAATTATGTATGCATATTTGATATGCTAAATTGTATTTGTCAATGAAGTATGAAAACATCAACAATTCTTTTTTATTCATTTCTTTTTAGTTTTGGGAACCACTCAGCATTATCTTATCTGTGTTTGCAGAGGGTTGAGAAGGCTATCAAAGAGAAGGCTTGCAATGCCCTCCTTCTCAAGGTAACCACTAGAAACTTTTTATCTTATCTATTGATTCACTGGATTCCTGCCCATGTTCGATTATAATTCTAAATCTGAATTTCATTTTCTGTTTTCGGAAAAGGTCAATCAAATTGGATCTGTAACTGAGAGCATTGAAGCTGTCAAAATGTCCAAGCGAGCTGGATGGGGTGTGATGGCTAGCCACCGCAGTGGTGAAACTGAAGATACTTTCATTGCCGATCTCTCAGTGGGCTTGGCCACGGTAATATAAATACTTTTAATTTGAATCTGAGGCCATTGCATCCTTACACGGTTTTTCTAATTTGGTATCATTTCTTGCCATTTCTTTTTTATGATCAGGGTCAAATCAAGACAGGAGCACCATGCAGGTCAGAGCGTCTTGCAAAGTATAATCAGGTTAGCATTTTAGGCTTTTTTCAAGCATCTCCCTTTTCTTTAAAGACACATAACTGAATTTTGTGTATCTGAGAAACATGTTGTGCCTGACTGAACTCAATGTCTTGTTTTGTTTTATTATATATAGCTTCTGAGAATTGAGGAAGAGCTTGGCGCTGAAGCAGTTTATGCTGGAGCTACCTTCCGCATGCCTGTTGAACCCTACTAGAGCGTGGAGTCTGATATTGTTTGATACGGGATTCAAGTAATGGAGAGTTACTTCTCGTCAATAAGTTTATATGTAGACTGGGTTTAATGTTGTGTGACCCAAGACTTTTCTCAATAATTTTGGATGAGTTTTTGTCTGCGAGTTTGAACAGTAGTACTGTATCAGAAAGATATTTCTTAGTTAGAGCACTATTATGAAGATTTGAGCAAGTTGGCTGCTTTTTTTCCTCTTTTGTTGGTTTTCTTTACAGGAACTGCTATTAAATCTGAGACTTTATAAGTTTTACCTGCATAATTTGTCCATAAGGCTGTGTTTGTTTTATAGGTTTTGGTAGGATGGGAAGCGATTAAAAATCTTGCATTGCCAATCCTCTGTTCGGCAAAGAAGGAAGGGAAGGGGAAACGAAAAATTCTTCCCAGGTCCACTTGTCTTGGCCTGGTCCGGTTAATTTATTGGGTTCTGGAATCCTGCCAACCAGGATTTCAACCCTTTCAAAAAAAAAAAAAATTACTAAGTAATACATTAATTATTTGTTATAATAAAAAATTACTAAGTAATACATAAAAAAAAAATAAATAGTAATACATAAATTATTTGTTATAATAAAATGATTATAAATTTATTAAAAATATTATTATAAACAATAATTTAATATCAATTTAAAATAAATATTATTTTAAATATAATTATATTTTCAATTTTTATTTATTTTAGTTATTCTTTATATTAAATATATGTAAAAATTAATTTGTTATTAAAATTGAATTGAATTTAATATTAAATCAATTTAGGTCAATAGTATAAAACAATTAATGAATTTAATCATAAAACATAAATGTGGGTAGTTTTTTTATTATATTTCACCCAATAAAATTACCCTCATTAACCATTTTAAACGAATGATCTAACGAATCAGTGGAGTGGATGTTACTTTCTCAGCGTACACAACATGCATGGTGTTCTTGTAAAAAACGAAATTACCCTTCAAAGCTTTCATTGATTTGGAAATATCGGCCTTGCTTGCCGTCTACAAAACACGACAAAAATGGGAAAAAAGGTTTATTATTCTTTTAAATCGAGATAAAGGTGGTAGGTTGGTGAGCCATCTTTTGCAGAAGAATAGTGCGTCAAAATTCAAACCAAAGCTGCAGTTGGTGCGGTGCAGCGGCTTATGGGCGATTATTTCATTTTATGAGAGTTGTTCCTCTCATTTTTTGGAGCCTTAATTTTGGATTATAGTTTCTTCTAGTAATGAATGTATTTATAATATATCAAAAAAATCATTTAAAACCGAGCTTTAAACCCTAATTCCGGACGGTACCTCAGTCTCCTCCAGCAATGAATACACTGGTAATATGTCAAAAAAAATCATTCTAAACCAAGCTTTAAACCCATCATGAATGATGAACAGCACCAATCTAGTTATGTCCAAACCACAGCCATTCAAAACCAATGGTTGTCTAGTCTGGGTATTTCATCAAAGTTTGAAGAGGTAAAAGGACAGTACTGCCCTTAATACATCCCAAAATTACAGACCTTAAAAATAAGGGTAAATTGAACAAACGCTTCTAAGGTTTGATGAAATTACACAAAAATGATGATATTTCGGTAACTCGCACTGACCTTCTTTAAGCTTTTAAAAACTTAGTACAAATCTCCCCTACTGATAGTCAATCACAGTTAAATTCTCACGATCAACAGTACAAGAAGACTAAAATACCTCTTAAGTCAAATATAAAGTTAATATTTTATATTTTGTAAATTTAAAATTAATATTATATATTTTAATTTAATTAAAAAATTATAAAAAATAAAAAATAAATAAAAACCTTCATAGGAGACTAGATCTTGATTTCCCATGAAAACCCGGTCTCCGTCTCTAGCGATGGAGACCTTTGACAGTGGAGTCGTCTCCACTGTTGGAGACGCGCTAGTCTTAAGCGGTTTCTATTGTCGAATGTCAAATATAATCTTTAACGATAGAGATGAGGGGGCCAATGTATTTTTTTCTTTTAATATCATGAATTTTAACTTTTTCTCTTTTATTCGAGTGATATTTGGATTGATAATAATGATTGATTTGAGTGATGTTGGTTTGATGAAAATGATGGAGATAATGATTTTAAGGGCAAATTGCACAAACCTCCCCTGAGGTTTGACGAAATTGCACAAAAATGACGAAGTTTGGGTAACTCGCACGAACACTACCTGAGGTTTTAAAAACTCTACACGAACCTCCCTTACCGTCAGTCAACTATGGTTAAATCCTGACGGTCAACGGTCAAAAGTATGAAAAGACAAAAATACCCTTTAGGTCAAACTTAAAGTCAATATTTTATTTTTTTTAAAATTTAAAATTAATAAAAAATCTTTTTAATTTGATTAAAAAAAAAAAAAGAAAGTTAAAAAAAATATTTTTTTTTAAAAAATGAGATCTTTGTCTTCGGCGATGGAGACCAATTTCATGGTCTCCATCGCCGGAGACCAGTCTGGTCTCCAGCTGGAGACGGTGGTCTCCAGTGCGAGACCACCCATTTTTTCTGGTCTCCAGTGCGAGACCACCCATTTTTTCTGGTCTCCAGCTGGAGACCAGAAAAAATGGGTGGTCTCCAGCGCAGGAGACCACCGTCTCCAGCGTTGGAGACCATTTTATCTGGTCTCCAGCACGCTGGAGACCATATGAAATGGTCTCCAGAGCGCTGGAGACCAGATCTGGTCTCTGGCTGCTGGAGACCTGATGAAATGGTCTCCAGCGCTCTGGAGACCAGATCTGGTCTCCAGCCAGAGACCAAACTGGTCTCCGGCGGAGACCAGACAACTGGTCTCCATGGGAGAGGAGACCAGTGGTCTCCGGCGATGGAGACCACTGGTCTCCTGGCCTCCATCGCCATGGAGGCCGACGGAGACCACTGGTCTCCAGGTCTCCCTCGCGGAGACCAGATCGGGGTCGATCTGGTCTCCGCGAGGGAGACCTGGAGACCAGTGGTCTCCGTCGGCCTCCATGGCGATGGAGGCCAGGAGACCAGTGGTCTCCATCGCCGGAGACCACTGGTCTCCTCTCCCATGGAGACCAGTTGTCTGGTCTCCGCCGGAGACCAGTTTGGTCTCTGGCTGGAGACCAGATCTGGTCTCCAGAGCGCTGGAGACCATTTCATCAGGTCTCCAGCAGCCAGAGACCAGATCTGGTCTCCAGCGCTCTGGAGACCATATCATATGGTCTCCAGCGTGCTGGAGACCAGATAAAATGGTCTCCAACGCTGGAGACGGTGGTCTCCTGCGCTGGAGACCACCCATTTTTTCTGGTCTCCAGCTGGAGACCAGAAAAAATGGGTGGTCTCGCACTGGAGACCACCGTCTCCAGCTGGAGACCAGACTGGTCTCCGGCGATGGAGACCATGAAATTGGTCTCCATCGCCGAAGACAAAGATCTCATTTTTTAAAAAAAAATATTTTTTTTAACTTTCTTTTTTTTTTTTTTAATCAAATTAAAAAGATTTTTTATTAATTTTAAATTTTAAAAAAAATAAAATATTGACTTTAAGTTTGACCTAAAGGGTATTTTTGTCTTTTCATACATTTGACCGTTGACCGTCAGGATTTAACCATAGTTGACTGACGGTAAGGGAGGTTCGTGTAGAGTTTTTAAAACCTCAGGTAGTGTCCGTGCGAGTTACCCAAACTTCGTCATTTTTGTGCAATTTCGTCAAACCTCAGGGGAGGTTTGTGCAATTTGCCCTGATTTTAATGATGGAGAGGTAGAAGAGAGAGAGAGAGAGAGAAATATATATATATATATATATATTAGAGTTTAAATATTATATTATTATTTTATTAATTAAAAAATATCTTTTTAATTTTTAATTAAATTAAAAAATATATATATTAAACTAAAATATTTATAAAGTGTGTATTGATCACTCTTGATAATTTTGACTTCACAGATGTTGATTAACACAGTAGTAGAGATTTGTATCGAGTTTTTAGAAAAGATGAGTACGAGTTATCCAAATTTCATCGTTTTTATACAATTTCGACGAACCTCACAAACCTCTGAGGTTCGTGCAATTTGCCCTAAAAGTAAATTCCAAAGATCACATTCAAACCAAAGTAAATTCCAAAGATCACATTCAAACCAAAGTATCAGTCACAGTCTCACTCTCAGACTCTAAACGCTAAAGTATGAGTCACACATCACACTCTCGCGCAACCCAGGCCAAAATCCGGTGATGGAGACCGTCAACGGAACTGCAGGAGCAGACGGGCAGTCGCCGCCTCTGCCGCCGCCTCCTCTGCCGGTATTCAGGGAAGGGATAGGCTTGATTCTCTCCCGGTGGTGGGCTCTCAACATCGCATTCGAAAACGAGGGGGCGGCCGCGGCTCCCGCGCCATCGCTGACCAACTCTCCTCCGATATCTTCTCGTGGTTTACTCAGTCCAGAGGTACTTTAAAACCAATCTCAAGGTCGCAACTTTTTTGGTCTTTAATTGTTTCACTTCGCATGTGTTTTTTATTTGGTTTAAGTTGGTGTTTGTGATTGGAATTTGGTGATTGATTGATTATTGTGATAAAAATTGAAGCTTTTGTTGTTTTGTGAGGTAGAGTTGGGATTTTTATGGTTTGATTGTTTTTGTTAGGCATGGTTTGTGAAGTTTTTTTTTGGGATTTTTTGAATTTGAATGGTTTTGTGATCAAATATGGTGACGTGGGATTTGAATTATAGTGATTTGTTTTGTTTTGCTTTGCTTTACTTGATTGAAATATTTGAAGAGAGAGTGATGAAGAGTAGGCTTCGTGCTGAAAACAGAATTTATGTTGTGAATGTGTGAGCATTCTAGTAGGACTCTCACATTGTGCGTGGCATGTACTTATTAGGTCTTCTGTTGAAGGTTTAAGAACTCGAAGTTGGTTTCTTAGGCATGGTTTGTTCATGTTGATTGTTATTGTTAGGCGTGTTTTGTTCAATTTTTCAAAATTTCCAAATTTGAATGGTTTTGTGATCAAATTTAGGACTTTGGATTGTAGTCTTGGTTTTCTTTACTTGGTTGAAGGAATTTGATGGAATTGTCCAGAGTAGGCTTCCTGTTGAAAACAGAACCCATTTGAATTGTTAGCACTCTAGTAGGACTTGCTTAACACATTGGGTGTTCTTATTTTTGTATTTTGTTGAAGATTTAAGGATTGGAAATTGATTGGATTATGTAATGTTGATTTATGGCCAAAGTTTGACACTATTTACTAGTATCTTTGAGCCACAATTTGTTGGGGATTTTGCTCTTAAAGGTTGTGTAAACAGAGGTTGTTTCATGGGATTTTATGCTTAGTTGAAGTGATTTCTTTGTTTGGTTTCATATTTGTAATGTGGTTGTTAGCATAAAGAACATGTCAATTTTTATTTATTTATTTTTTTTTGGAAAGGAAAATATAATTTAATTGTCAATGGGGTTGTTTTGGTTTTCTCTGATTATGATTTTCACTTCTCCAACAGAACCACTTTATATTGATGATCTTGAGGACGATCTCCATGAAGCTATGCTTTCTCTAAACATTATGGCTGAGGATGGCAGCATTGAGGAGGTATGCGTTCTAATGTTGTTTTAGTCTTGAGTTGATGAAATGGATTTCTACATATGAGGCACTGTAATATCTCAATTATCAACATCATGGTTGAATTATGGCTTCATTCAATTAGTTGTTACTTTTGCTGATAGTGACTTTTCTTCCTCTCAACTTGTGAACTATTAAAATGAATTTTTAAACCAGACCATCAGTTTGTGGATAATTTCTATGTTATGATCAAGTTTGGGTATCCAGGTAGTTTTTACTACCGAGTTGCTTATAATTGTGTGTTATCCATGACCTTTTACAGGTAGCAGAACAATTAATGATCATGCATGAGGAATGCTTGGAAGGTAATCACCAGTCTATTGTAAAATTAAGGGAAAGCTGTTCTCAGACAGGAGCTTGTTCTCATGTCAGATGGATAATTTAACTTAATCCTCTTTTCTGAAATAAAGGGTTTTGTGAAGATGATATCACGTCTTCTAGTATGATGTCTCAATCTATTCTCTTCTGCTACTTGCCTCTTTATATTATCAACCTCGTATCTTGACAAGGGGGAGTGGAAATAAATACAGAATTTGGAAATGAGCGTATATATCGATATCAACTTTCTCTGAAAGGATTCTTTTGATAGCAATGATGGATTAGTTATTTGATTGAAGCTTCATTTATTGGAGAAACTGTAAAGTCAATATATAACCAATTTTAACTATGACAGTACGTTTTGAATGCTAAGTTCTGTAGAGTAAATTCATCTTACTTTAGTAAACATTGGAGCTTTTTTTGCTTTGTGCCCCTGTTTATTCATCAACCACCTTGTGTTATTATGTTCCCTTGGTTTTAAGTCATCTTTCAACCCATTCCGAGTGACAGTAGTCTCTTCCAAGGATTGGAACATTTCAACTTCCTTGAAGGGAATACAAAGCAACCTTGTTGCTCTCGGAGATGGTTGTTTGAGAGACAGTTACATGAACCTTTTAGTATGCTTTGTGACGATGGGAAATTAATCCAGTACGCCCATTTGATCAAGCTTAGACTTCAAATATCACTTATTTTCATTCTTCTGAAGCATAATATTTTATAGAACAGGCCACTGCTTCTGTTTATGTTTTCCATTTTGCATGCTTTTTGTTGCTTAAATTAGTAAATTTGTCTTACTTTTGGTAAACATTTGAGCTTTTTTTGCTTTGTCCCCCTGTTTATTTATCAACTGCCCTCTGTTATGTCCCTTGGTTTTGAGTCACCTTTCAACCCGTTCAGAGTGAAAGTAGTCTCTTTGTTTCCAAGGATTGGAATACTTCAACTTCCTTGAAGGGAATACAAAGCAACCTTGTTGCTTTTGGAGACGGTTGTTTGAGAGACAGTTACTTCAAACTTTTTAGCGTGCATTGTGATGATGGAAAATTAATCCAGGACGCCCATTTGATCGAGCTTAGACATAAAATATCACTTATTTTCTTTGTTCTGAAGGATAATATTTTATGAAACAGGCCACTGCTTCTGTTTATGTTTTCCATTTTGAATGCTTCAAATACAATATTGGCAAGAATTTATGTATTTGTTCCTCTTAATAGTACTTTCTATAGTGTCAAAAATAAATATAGAATAGACCACGACCGTTCAATGGCATCGCTTTTCTAGTATCCAGTATGCATTTCTGTTCTTATGTCTGGACTCAACACAAATGGATTATGGAATAAACACTATGTTACTCTTCTTTATCTGTCTGGGCCCTTTAATTCAAATAGAAGAAATATTGGGATGTTCTAACATATTAGCTTTAGTAACAATGAATTTTAAGAAAGAACTTTTATAGCATTTTTTGATTGTGATGATCCAGAAAATTTGTGTTTATGGGGGAAAACCATTTTGGTTCACAAATCTACCCTGATTGTTTTAAGTGAGAATTTAGGGGTTATATTGATCTGTGCTCAATTAATGTGGCAGGTGGCCGATGACGAAGACAGTACAGATGGTGATGAAGATAGATCAAGCATGATGGTAGATGTACCAGAACCCAAATCAAATGGCAATCCAACTAATGTAACGACCAGTCGAGGCTCGTGGTGGCAGCAGAAGATGATGGATGGACTGTAGTCTCGTCTAGACGAAACAATGGTAAAAGGAACTAGGCTTATTACCTTCAATCCCTGAGAAACAGAATCCCGGATACCTGACTGATTCTAGGTCATGTGAGTAGTATTTACAAATTTTGTTGAGAGGAATATATAATTTTACCATCTAAATATATATATATATATATATATATTTTCCTCTTCTTCATTTGTTCAAGAGCCTTATAAATCATTTCTTAATGTAATTCTTTTCTTGAGCGCCATTTATTGATATTTGGTTTCACTCTCAGTTGAAATTGATAGTCCTTGCAACCTGATGAGCATACGAAATTACCGCATTGATCTTAACTAATGATATAGTACATGAGTTGATATTGTCACATCATTTATTTATTTCATTTCACCTGTATTTATTTATCTTAATATTCAAAATTATTGTTATAATCAAGTAGGTGTAAGATTAAGAAGATACAAAATTTATTTCTCGTGTGTGCGCATATATATATACACACACACACACACACCCCACAAAATGCCTCATTTTGTTCTTTTATTAAATTGAAGACTATCCCATTTTATGATAAGCGACTTATAGAAAAACCACCACAAGCAAAACACACAAGCAGAAACTAAAAGTGAATGACCAAGTTATTTCAAAAAGAAAAAAATTATATAAATGGCCAAGGAACATTGTGTCATGCTATCTTCAACCACATAACAGAATTTGGAATACCAATATACTCAACAAACAACAAATAGTATCAAAAAGGTATAATCTCAACCGTGGATAGTACGACACCTACCACACTAGAAGTACATGATCTTGAAATATTTTTTGGTTGTCTGATTTTTTTTTTTTCTCTAATTGTTTGTTCGGTGTTTTTATTTTAATATATATATTTACATTTTTCATATAGTGCTAATTTTCCTTTTTTTTATTATTGATATTTTACAAAAACATTTTAATTTTATGAATTTTTTATTGATTATATAATTGATAGGGTAAATGTGACGATTTAATCAAGGGCAAAAGTGACTTTTGATGGGTTAAGGATGGTCAGTTTTATATGTGAGTAACAATCGGTCTATGAATTTTAGTGGAGATTTGTATGATTATAGAATTTTTTGCACAGACATGTTATTTTATCTAAAGTCAGGGATGTGAGTGCAATTTTCTCAAATTAAAAACAAAAAACAAACAGAGCTCTCCTAAAATTAAAAATATGAAGAGAGAAAATGCAGGCTGTGGGGTTCGAACCCACGCGCACTTATGTGCAGAAGATCTTAAGTCTTCCCCCTTAACCTCTCGGGCAAACCTGCGTTGGCACGGGTAAGGGCTATTTAATTATATATATATAATTTTATATAAAACCTAATTCAAAGCACCGTATAAAGATATATAACCCATGACATCGTTGACAACACAATTGAGTGCTAGGGGTTGAAACCCTAAAATTGAAGATCTATTCAATCCAAGAGATCGAGGTCAATGGCTGAACACTTAGCGTCGATATTCGGCACAGAAAAGGACAGAGTGAACTGCCCGTTCTACTTCAAGATCGGAGCGTGTAGACATGGAGATCGGTGCTCGAGGCTGCACACAAAGCCGAGCATCAGCCCGACTCTGCTGCTCTCGAACATGTACCAGCGCCCTGACATGATCACTCCGGGCGTCGACCCCCAAGGCCAGGCCCTCGACCCCCGCAAGATCCAGGACCACTTCGAGGACTTTTATGAGGATTTGTTTGAGGAGCTCAGCAAGTACGGCGAAATCGAGAGCTTGAATATCTGTGACAATTTGGCCGACCACATGGTAATCTCTTTTTTTTTATTATTATTATTATTTTGGTAATCTCTTTTTTCTTTTTTAATTATTATTTTTCCTGTTTTGTTAATTTATTATTTGAACTGACATCACATGTTTTTGTGCAGGTTGGTAATGTGTATGTTCAGTTTAGAGAGGAAGAGCACGCTGCCAATGCCCTTCGCAATCTCAATGGAAGGTTCTATGCAGGTTGACTTTGCCTACACAACATTTTGTTTTCGCTTATTTTGATTTGATTACAACTTTGTTGTCGGTTTAGTTTGTGATAGTTGATAGTATGGTATTTTATATTACAGTTGAAGATTATCTTTCTTGTGAATTTATATACAACTGAGGCAGTTCATTATGCTATCAGAATATTGTTTACCATTTTGTTCATCGTCTTTTTGCATCCCATGATTGATTGATATCTCAAAAATAAATAATAAACATCTCTTTTTGTTGTTAAGGAAAAATAATAACTGCATATTATGGGATTTCAGCTCTGTTACCTATAATTGTTTCTCACAGTTTTGTTTTTCTTGGCTTGAATTTGTTATTTGTGGTCATTCACTGTTTTAACATGTTATGTTTTTGTGGATGTTAAATGTATTAGGGCGTCCCATCATTGTTGACTTCTCTCCAGTGACGGACTTTCGAGAAGCTACTTGCCGTCAGTATGAGGAGAATGTATGTAATCGAGGTGGTTATTGTAACTTCATGCATTTGAAGAAGATTAGCAGGTCAGTTTCTATACATGAGTATACACTTTTTTATATGTGTGTGTGGGTGTGTTTTTTCTCTTGATATGTTTTCATAAGCATCTATTGAATGTAGATTTGATGGTTTATGCGCTCTTTTTCTTTTTCAATTAATTTAGGGAGCTCAGGCGGCGATTGTTTGGCAGAAATAGGCGAAGGCGCAGCCGCAGTCGGAGCAAAAGTCGCAGTCCACATAAGTACCGTGGTGGTTATGAGGAGCGTCCACATGGTGGTCGTGGTTCTGGTAGAAGAGATGTTGACAGAGAACACCACTACCATGAAAGGGGTAGGAGGCCTAGAAGCCGAAGCCCTGGTGGGCGTAAGGGGGGGCGAAGTAAAAGCCCTCCAGGAAGGAGGAATAGAAGCCCAGTTAGAGAAAGTAGTGTTGAAAGAAGGGCGAAGATCGAGCAATGGAATAGGGAAAAGGAGCAAGCAGAATCTGGTAGCAAGACAGACAATAGCAACGATGACAGGAGTAACAATGGCTATACTGAGAATGAAGATCAATACTCTGATCCTCAGCAAGAGTAGATGGTGGTGAATTCGATTGCTAGCATGGCTGGCTTTTGTCTGGTTTGTCCCCTCCTCCGTTTAATTGATTCTAAAGTTTAAATTTCTTACATTCAAGAACAAACTCTTTTTGGTTAGACAGCCCACTTATAAAATATGGCTTATTACCCATTTCCACTGTGCAGGTGGAGTACAGGTTCACTGTCGTGAAAGTAAAATCCTTTTTTCATGATTTTCTCTTTCCCTCTAATTTAAAAGGAAGCAAATAGAACATACATTTTAGATATATAATAAGGCAAACATACAAAACAAAATTGACTGCAGGCATGAAGTATTACCTTCCAAGCTTTTCTAAATGCTTCCCCAATTGACAATTCCCACTTTTTTCTCGATTGCTATTTTATGGAATTGTTTCTTCTTTTTTAAATCATTTGTAGATTTGGTGCCTGACTCAGTTGCAATCTTTCCCCAAGTATTATAAAATTTGAGAAGGAAACTAGCACTTTTTGATAATGGTGGGCCATTAAAAAGGGTTGCTTAACAATGTTTTGTGTTCCCGTCCTAATTGATTTATACTGAACTTGCGTCTAAAATGGTAGATCTCGAGAGAAACTCAGGATTGTTTTTCCAGCGAGAAAGACGTTTTGTTATGTTGTCAAGATGAAATAATTCATAATTTTCCTCAGTCTATGTTCACTATGTGGAGTGAGTTGAATAGTGCATTTGATCAATTTTATTAGTGTCAATGTACATTTAATTTGACAGGCAGGCCTGGTTAGTTTGATCTTGTGGGAATATAGATAGTTGCTATCAATTGTTTTCCTGTGAAAGTTGTGATCTTACCTACATTACAAGTTTTGCAGGTTCAGGTTTTCCTGCTACCCCAGGATCGGGCCTCAATATTTATTTCAGCTTACCATGATATTTGTATACAGGTTGCTGTCGTTGTCTGCAGAGCAGGTTTGCAGGATTGTAATGTTAGGCTGCTGAAGCATAGAGGAAGCTGGTGGACTACATTCAACAAAAGAAGTATTAAAGGAATCTGCTCATATCATATAGGATCAGCTGTCTGAATTACATATTGATGTGTTTGGGATTCTAGGAACTCCATTTTGAGTTTTCATGGTATTTGATTACAACATTGAGACTCTTATTTGATGAAATTATGTTGTGAGGCTGTGGCAATGTTTTATATCTATGACAATGCAGATGCAAGCTTAGCTGATTGCCTTTTGTCTAATATTTGCGGTTGATGTGCCTAGATTTAGACGTCTTTTGTGGTGGGATTTTGGAATTACATGTTGTAAGGTTAATGATGCCAGTTTTCACAACAAAGTAGTACTTGTTATGTTACATGTGCTGCTGGATGTTCAATTGGGTTTTTGCTGCTGTTTCAATTGGAAATCCTAAAAATTTTTTGAGCTCCTATATATAACTTTCCTTATAGTTGGAGAGGGAAACAATTAGGCCATGTTCTAAGTGGGAATGGTTAGGATTTGATTAATTTGAAGTCCAGTTGTATGTTGTGTCTCTTCCTCAAATAACTAGGCACTTGCCTCTTTTATCCTGAAATGGCAGGATTAAACACGGTAAGCATCCCCATTAAGCCACTTCTCTTTTTTAATATTTTTATAAATATTTTAAATGAACATAATTTATCTAATGTATTATAAACTGAATATATTTACTTTTCAAATATTTATATCCTTCATATTTTATTGAAAATTTTGAATTATTATATTTTAATGGTAAATTATTTAAATTGATTTTATTTAATAATTTATTTTATATAACATTTAATCTAATCCTATATAATTTGATCCGATTGCAAACTGTTAAAAGCCTGACATCACTAATTTATTTCAACTCCATGTTATATTAAACACACTACTGTATTAAATTAATCAAATCTTATTGAAATAAAATCAAACTAATCTTATAAAAGTAATTCAATCCAAGTCACGTACGAAGGGAACTCTGTACAAAGTCCATGATATTTACCAACTGTTTTAGTGGCACGTACAAATTGTTTTCGTCTATTCCCATTTATTGGGCAACTTTGTATTGAACCTCTGTCCAATGTATCTGACGAGTTCGCATGTGGTCTTCGGTCCGGTACGCGCTCATCTAAATGACGTATTTGCACAGAAGGCTATAACACTACAAGAGATCGAAGTTATTTAATTTAAGGCTGAATCTTATAGATACCATTTAACAGAGAATATGTTGTGTAAATGACAATGTATCTTACAAATATTGAGACGATTCATATTTAATACTCGTTTGCATGAAACGTCAACTTTCCACTCAAGGGAAACTAAAGCAGAAGCTTTTACCATATAATTGTGAAAATAGTCCATGCAACGACGGGAATGGTAAGTTTCAATGTTATTCTGCCTAAGGAAGCATTAATAGATGCTGAAGCTGATTAAATTGCATCAGTGAAGGAATTATTCCCTCAAAATTCTTCCAAAAAACTACTCAGGTCCTAAGCACCGCTAATGACAACAAAATGACCATTGAATATAAACTTTTAGGCGCTATGGTCCGTAATCAGAGGGTCTGTTTTGAGACACCTTTTTTTGTGGACAAAGATATCAGCCACACAGTAATTTTAGGAACACCATTCTTAACTATGTTATATCATTTTAAAGTAACTAATGAAGGTCTAGAATGTGAAAATGATGGGAAGAAAATAAAATTTGACTTTGTCAAACTACCCATCTATAAAGAGATCCATAATCTTAAAACCAGAATAAATAAAAAAGAAATATTTATCTTCTTCTTACAACAAGAAATTAAGGGTAAGGAGATTGAAAATAAAATATTATCTCCTGACATGCAAAAGCAAATTCAAGCGTTCAAATATAGGTTTGAAACTGAGGTATGCAGTACTCTTCGTAGTGCCTTCTGGGTCAGAAAAAACCATGTGGTCCAATTGTCATATGAGCTTGGCTTAATGAAAAACAAATACCAACAAAAGTCAGACCCATCCAAATGAATAGTAAACATCTTCGGATTTGTTAAAAAAAAAAAAATCCGAGATCTACTAGAAAAATGCTTTATACGACTAAGTAAAAGCTTATGGTCTTGCTGGGCCTTTTATGTTGAAAATGCTGCCAACTTTGAGCGTGGGGCACCAAGACTGGTGATCAATTATAAACCCCTCAATAAAGATCTCAGGTGGGTCAGATACCCAACACCCAATAAAAGAGATATGCTTAATCGTCTTTTCAAAGCCAACATCTTCTCTAAGTTTGATATGAAGAGTGGATTTTGATAAATACAAATAGATAAAAATGACGGGTACAAAACAACATTGACAGTTTCATTTGGTCAATATGAATGGAATGTAATGTCATTTGGTTTAAATAATGTTCCTTAAGAGTTTCAATAAATTATGAATGAGATATTTAATAATTACGCTCAATTCATAATCATTTATATAGATGATGTGTTGATCTACTCTGAAACCATAAAACAACATTAGAAACACTTACAAGTTTTCTTTAAAACAATAAAGAAAGATGGTTGGTAATGTTAGCCAGGAAATTAAAGTTGTTCGAAACAAGAACAAGATTATTGGGGCATGATATTAGCCAAGGATCTTTTGTTCCCATTGATCGAGCTATAGCCTTCGCAGAAAAGTTTCCTGATAAAATGAAAGAGAAAACTCAACTGCAAAGATTCTTGGAAAATCTAAATTATTTGGCAGACTTCTACAAAGACTTTGTCAAGGACACCAAGCCTTTATATGCAAGGCTTAAAATGAATCCTGCACCTTGGAACCAAGACTGCACAAATGCAGTCAGAAAAATTAAATTAAGAGCCAAAGAGCTTCCATGCCTCTTGATTCCACACTCAGAAACTTTAAAAATTGTTGAGACAGATGCTTCTGACCTTGGTTATGGAGGCATCCTAAAACAAAAGCTCAACAATAGAGTCTCTCTCGTTCGCTTCACTTCTAGAATCTGAAAATCAGCCCAACAAAAATATCCTACTATTAAAAAAGAAATTTTGGCCATTGTTATCTATATTTCCGAATTCCAAGAAGATCTTTTAAACAAAAATTTTTTACTTAGGATAGATTGTAAAGCCGCAAAATAAGTTTTGGATAAAATGTCAAAAATCTAACGTCAAAACAAATTTTTGCTAGATGGAAAACTATTGTTTCTATATTTGATTTTGCCATTGAATATATAAAGGGGGAATCCAATTCATTCCCTGATTTTTTAACCTATGAATACTTGCGAGTCACCTAAACAGGTTGCAGTAGGAGCGTCCACTTCTTAGATTCGAAGAAAGAAGGATAAAGAAAAAGAAAACTCCCCAAACCAGAACACAAATCCAAATGAAGGTTTTGTAGAAACTATTTACTTAGCTCAGGCAATAATAAAGCTTAAGGATGTGCAATTAGATCATTTTAAAGTGGTAGCAAAATATATGTCTATCTATCTACTCCCTCTCCAATATCTAAAAACTAAGGAATTCTACAAAGTCATCATGATAAAAACAGTGTGCATATTCACCATCATGATCTCAAAGGTGAACATGCATACAACAAAATATCCATCAACCATGTGATCCCTTAGGAAACTTGGGTTCTAACCTATACAAAAGAAAGATTTTCTACAACCCAAAAATATCCAATAACTTTCTTGATTGATATAATCATTTTGATTATATTCAGACATAAACCTCCGTGTTAAATTATCAAAATTCTGAAAAATTCCACAGTTGGTTCATTCAATAGACAATTCATGTCTCCAAACCAAATCTCCTAGCCTGGCTCTTAAAATGGTTCTTTAACTTTGATCCCCTTGAAGACATATTCCCTAATGAGGTCAAACAGGCTAGCAAAGACTTCCAAGCCCTCAATATAGAGTATCTTCATTAAGGCGATCACTGCTTAATGTATTTCATGGTAATATATTGGATATCATGGATACTCAAGTGGGACTACGCCATCATAAACTATCTGGGCAACCCACCTAGACTCACTAGATGAATCTTACAAAGTGGTGGCAAAAATATACGGTCATTGATGTCTTGATACCCTCCTTTACCAGCAAAGCAGATCCTTTTAGCTGATAAAGATGATGATGAGCTATCTGATCTTATCTCCTCTCTTAAGAAAAAGGGGAAAAGTATAGAAGAGGTCAAACAAAAGCTCTCTCAGTTGTCAGAGGATAAAGTAGAAGATTCCCTATCCAACTCATCCAACTTAAATGACCTCTCTCTTGTCTGCCTTGGCAAAGAAAGTCAGGACCCATTTGATTTTTAGCTAAGTCAAAAATGTTCAACTCCATTTGTCGTCTTGTTATGACACTTCTCTTGTCGTCATATACTGACTACACAGGACTCCTCGTGACTGGCAAAAGTCAAAAAGCCCGGAGTTTCTATTGTACAAAAACAATAATTAAGCTCTACTTTTCTAAATGTAATAATTTACTTTTATCTTCTGCAATTATGAAATCGAACCGGTAAAAGAGAAAAGCTCTATCTTTTTCTATAAAAGGTCAAATCTCTTTCAGTTTTAGGCATCGTTTTGAAAACTCAAAATCCTTATGCTTTTATAAAAACAATAAAATCTCTTTCTTGATTCACAAGCTCCTGAGTTTCTAGACTTAATTTCTCACCTTTCATGTAAGATATTTCTTTCCCTTATTTCCTATTAATTCTTTGTATTTAATTTAGAGAAAAGGTTGGAAGTTTTTTAGACTCTTTATTTTGCTGAGCTAGCTCTATATATTTTTAGAGAGTGTTTTTTTTTTTTTTTTTATACTTTCTAGATTTATTATTTTATCTATTATATTCAGAATGAGATTTTGCTCCATGGTTAGAACATACAAGCATAACCCATTTAGTCCTAAGATAGCTTCATAGGAATCATTTTTACATTTGCATAGATTCCCACTATCAGAGGATTGGCTATCGGAATTTGACTCAGAAGAGGAGACATCTTTTATTTGTCTTATTTCTTCTTCTGATGTTTCAAAATTGCTTGAAATATTTTTTGAATAAGAAAACAAGATCTGTATTATTCTATCTTGTTGTTCTGGTTTAAATATTCAAAGCTTTTATTTCTTGTGCCTTTTTGGCTCGTCAACATTTATTAGCATGACATTTTCCCCCACATTTAAAGCATGTAGGTGTTTAGAGGATTTTGGTTTTACGGTAGACTTTTTTGCCCTCTTATAATATTGCTGGGCTTTTTTTTTTTTTTTTAAAAAAAAAAAAAACGCTTATATTTGGCATGCCTTTTATCATAATTTTTTTTTTTTTTTTTTTGATGACAAAACATCAAACCCATATTGTTCATAGAATTCACCTAGGGCTTGCTTGCCATAGAGTTTTTCTTTTGCCATTTGCTTCTAGAGTTTTATTTCATTATAAAGTGCCAAACATCTGCAATTACTTTAGAAGCGAGTTCGTCATATCCCTATTGTGAGTAAGCAAGTAATCCGCCAAATCGATCTGGATTCTTTTGCAGACTCTTTCGGCAAAGAGAGGTGGAAGACTAGATATGAATTTTTCTTTCCAAAAGCCATTATTTGAATTCTTTCTCAAGAAGACTTTAGAGCAAAAAGTGTCTTTATACCACCTAAAATGAGATAATGAATGACACTTTAAATTTATTAATAATTCTTGTTTTCTATTTTGGACAAGACTAAATCCTCCCATAAAATGAGAGATGATAGTGAAAATGAGAGTATTAACACTATCATCTTAATGTTGTTCTATTAAGGTAGCATCGGAGGATGAGACTGTTTGATAAGCTGCTTAGCGGTTAATATTTCAGATTTCAATATATCTAGTAAGAAGTTATCCCACCATCCTTGACGTTGTCCAGTAAACCTTGATATTATTGTTGAACAAATACTCTGTTGAGAATTGCCTTTTGTCCATGTCGCTTAAGCGAATATAGCCATATATTTGGTAGTAAGATCTGACGATCCGACGATCCGACATGCTATCTATATTCCATTCAACTATTTAATGACCACTATATTTAACCTGATCAGTACCTAGATCTTCAAAATCTAGGTCTATTGGCGAAGGCATGTGGTAATAGGATTTTGTATTATAAATAGGGTATGGACTTTTGTAAGTGATTTTATTAAAGTTGTCACTTAATATTTTTTCTAGTCCTTCTATATTTTGGTCAAAATCCGAGAAAACATTAACTTAGAGACTAGAGATTTTTATTTTTGATAGTCTGACTACCAACTCATCCATGAAATTTTTATCAGGGACTCCTTTAGAAATCTTGACGGATCTTATTTCAAGAGGTGGTTTAACTAGAGGAGCCTCCAGCTTTATTTCATTTGTTGGATGGTAAGGTGTTTTAGACATTGGTATATTGGCAAGAGCATATTCTATTCTGGATGTTTGCTTTCCCAATGTCTATAAACACAAATTAGTATAATTATTTTGCTCCACTAAATGATTTATTGCTTCATTTGAGGTTGGAGCGGCTGATGCATTAAATGGGATAGCTTTTACACCTTTAGATATTTCCAAAGCTTTTTTAGGCGGGCGTATTGCTGAAATAGCACCATCTAATGTCTTGAAAGTGGTACATTAATCTTCTATTTTTAGAAGATTACTTTTAGAGAAATCAGAAATTGGATAACTCTTTACTCTAAAATATTCTTTGAGAAAAGTTAAAACTAAAATATTCTTTGAGAAAGGTAAAAAGATTCACTATCATTATTATTTTTTTTTATCAGGATTGAATTATATTTATTATGAAGCCATCCTTGTTTTCTTGAAAAGGTGGTTTCAAACCGTTCTCTAATGTTTTTATTTTTAGGAGAGTTATACTTTCTTTTCAATTCTTCTTTGTCAATGATTATTTCTGTATTGGCTGAAATCACCATGACATTGAAAGTCTGTATAACCCATGTCTGAAGGAGCAGGACTCTGAGATCTACTGGGCCTGGTGCTTTTATTTTCTTCGTACGTGAGCCTACTTATTTCTTCCTCTTTTATTGTACCCTTGAATATTAAGTTGGTGGGTATTGAGGAAGTAGATCTCCTAGAACTTATTTGAGGTGTTACTGGTTCGAATATTAGTTGAACTGAGCCATCATCCAAAACCAATTCCACCTACTACTGTAGAAGAAATAACCGCTTCTAAAATGTTACAAAATATGGAACATTGAAACCTTGATAGACACCATATTTCTTAGAACCAAATTCTGCATTACTCAAATTCTATTTACAGACAACTAATAAAATAAGAACCATACTTTTGTTCCGTTAAATGTTACTTTAAAAAGCTGAGAAATTTTTTTTCTGAAATGAAGAGTTGAATTTTCCGGACTTTTTTTTTACATCCCCACACCAAAATCCCATCTTAACGAATTTATCTGAATTTAGTTCTCGATGCAAGGAGCAAAAAGACTGGAATGGCGTTAACCATGATATGAGACCTTAAACTAGACAAAATAGAACATTTTTTAAGACAGTTAAAGCATTTGTGACCTAGCAAATATATACTTAGATTAGTTTTTCATCAAAACATAGCCAAGCCAAGGCTGGAAAGAAGACACAAATCCAGGACAGCATTAAAAGATTAGCTTGATCATTTACTAGCCTGTTTCTCACTCTTCCTCTAATAGTAATTTACCCACGCAAGACTAAAGGTGAACAAAATGCATTTAAGTTACTTGAACTCTACCCTTCACGCTGCTGCACTGTGCTTGGCTTTTGTATGAGCTTGCAAACCTCCTTCCGTGGTAAATGACCTGCAGGAAGAAAAATATAAGAGAACAAGATTACTCAAAATAGAAGAAATTTTAAAGTAGCATTAATGCAGGAAATTTACCTGTTGCAAGACTTGCAGGGGTATGACCCACCCGATTTTTTAACTTGCTGCTTTGACTGGTCACTGTTGGCAGGTGTTTTCCCAGCCTGCTTTGAAGGGTGTGGAGTTGCAGTGTAACTAATCCCTTTCTTGCCTTCTGCACCAAATTATATCCAAGTCTTCAGCAATACACAAACCTGTTAATATTTCTAGAGCATATGCTGCACAATAAAGCTTGAGCACATACAATATGTAGTTCTAATTAGTGAATAATAACACAATATCTACAGTGAGTCTCATACATGGAAACAATTTCTACAAAAAGAGATAAGGAAACATCCCTCATGAGAAAGAGATACAAAGCCTAAACTATGAATCCTACGTGGGCGAAGCATTAAAGGTAAACACCATACTTCATAAAAAAATTCATTGATCACCTAAAGAAATCCAGTCTGAGACAGCAATTAAATAATAAACACCAAAAATGAACCATTTTTTCATCAAAAGTAAAAGAAAACATCTACAGACAAATAACTCTCGTTGCAAAAACATCTACAGACAAAGAGACTACCAGTTTTCTGAGGTGTGATAAATTTGGGCTTCTTATCAGGAACAGGGGTTTTTGTAGCAGAATCTGCAGGTCTTTTCTTTCTTACTTCAGCCTTCAAGAGAAAAAACTAAATATAATTAGTAAGTGATGCTTGGAAGATACCAACAATAAAAAAAATGAATAAACGACCATACAAAGTAGCTAGGTACAATGTCCCAAAAAAATATAGATGGTAGTGCTCTCACCTTTGCTGGTGTCTCCTCTTCCTCATCATCAGTCTCACTATCATCAGTGTCTTCATCGTCATCTTCATCACTTTCATCCTCTTCACCACTACTCTCATCACTTTCAGCCTCACGATTAACCAGATTTGGATTCTAAACCACATCCGAACAATACTCCTTAAATAATTCAAAATATACATACACACAGAGACAAAGGCAAACTGTAGCAATAGAGGCCACATTCCCCAACTCTTTATTTGCATCAGTATATCAAATTGCCGTCCCCTTACCTAATAGCAGGTTGACACTTCTAAGGAAATCGGTGTGCACCTCTTTCTTTGCCAATTGCATATAAGAGGAGGCAAACTTCTTTTTGTAATAAATAAAATACAACAACAATAGACTATGATAGACTAGTACTCAAGTAGACCACATAATCATATATTCATATTTGATAAGTATACATAACAATTTCCTCAGTTCCATTATTGAAACATAATGCCTCAACTGTTTGATTCTAAACAGAAACATACTAAATTGCATCAATGAACATAATGATAGACGTTGATTGCATAGAGATAATGGAAACAATCGGTTGCATAGAAACAATAGCACAGAACAATCCTTGCTAAACAAGCATAACTCCAAGTCTTCTTAAATATTTCAACCAGGAGGCTAGGGGTTCAATAACAACCCCTTGCAGCCACCTATGAGTTCATGACCATCAAGGTTGTAGGGACTGACGACAGGCACAATTCAGAGTCCAGGGGACAAAGGAAACAACACACACACACACACTTTAGGTGCCATAGAATTAAGTAAGTGCTGTAAGGAAAATACCTCATCGTCTTGACTCTCGTCATCATCAGTGGATGAACCTTCCAAATCATCATCATCAGAATCACTATCTTCAGCCTTTTGATTGGGTTTAGCATCCTTCACCTTTTGCTGGGCAGCAGAAGAGTCAGGCTTGGGAGCATTAGTCTTTTCAGAGAAAGATTTAGGTTGTGATGCATCTATTCCTACAAAGTGGTGTAATAAATAATTTTCAGATTTACAGAGCTTAAAAGTTCAGCGCAAAAAAAAAAAAAAAAAAAGAGAGAGAGAGAGAGAGGGAGAATTATTTTTACCATTGTTAGTAAGTGGAACCTCCTTCACATCTTCATCATACTCTGCGAGTCTCAAGACAAAAATAAACATATAATATCGAACAAGATTGGACACATAAAAAATAACAGACAAACACTGTCACACCAACTCACCAGGAGTATCATCTGCCTCAGCATCAGTTGTGAGGACAAAAAAAAGACAGTCAAGGAGATTCCAGTAATCGAACCAATGCATGATACAAGTATAAATTTATTTAACCACACATTTTAAAATAAGAAGAAATGAGACAAACAGGATATCCTTCGTCAACATGAATTTTATATCCAGTGAAATAGACACTCCCGTTTTTCCAATTATGAGACAGCTCAAAATCTTTTTCAACGACAAGATCGAAACTCAACTGAGGGAATTTCTCAGCAGAAAGTGTTCCAAGAACAAGCTTCGTATCATTAACTTTCAAATACAAAAATACAGGTTCACTTCCTTTCTTCACCTCACCAAGTGAAGCCTGAGATCAGCAATAAAAGCAGCAGAAACCATCAAAAACAGTAGCACAAAAAAGAGGAAACATCCAACAAAATGGCTTATCTTATGGCCCTCAACAACCAATTATAACCTGTGAAAGATGCACAATCTTGTTATCACCAGGATTAATCTTGAGCGGTTGCCCACTTTTTACTTCAACACCTGGATGACAAAACACATGACAGGGAATGAAACAAAATATAGGACCAAATTAGACACAGTATCAAATAACAAGAAGCATTAATAGCAAAAGGCAAATTAACAACAGCACATATCCAATCCAAGTACCAAAGCTACTGTGCCAATAATTGAGAGCTCAAAGAATCTATTCTTTAATTTATAAAGAATTAATAAGAGTCACAGAATAAAGTAGTAAATAGCAAATGCTGTGCCAAACAAGCCGAAACACAGAACTCACACTAATACATCAAAGCTAACACCAACAAAAACATAAATGCTGATACATAAATCAAGTAAACAAAAAAAAATAAAAAATCATGACTACTTTAAAACAACCAGACACCACAAAATATAGATCACATCTCGGTCATTAATATAATCAAACGCAAAATTGACCATAAAAAGAAAAAAGATCAAAATTTGATAAAGGAAACACAAGCGAAAATAAAAAATTCAAATGTTACCCCAGAATTCCATTGGCGTTGACATGGCACTGCCAGACACAGAGACTGAGAGTGAAAGAGAGCGTGTTTTTTTTTTTTTGTTTTGTTCGTTTTCCCTTCTAGAAGAGATTCTACTGATTATAAAATGAATTGTTGGTGGAAATGTAAAATTATTTTAGGGTTCGATAAAATGAAGGGTCGAAGAGGTTAACTTTGGTGTGCCGCGTACCACAGTATTATCATGTGTACGCCTGCATTGGATAGTTGGGTAATTATGCAAGTAAGTAGTTTTTTTCTAGATCTGGCCTTCTTAAATCCAGTTTCGGGTTCAGTCGAAGGTTTTGTTGGGCCACCTTTATTTTCAGGCTTAATCTAATGGGCCCAAATTTTTTTTTCAACAACTCATGGGCCCAATTTTAATCCAGTGTATTTTGACTGTTCATTTTTTTAATATTGTTGGTAACCCCTTCTACATGTATATTTCACGACGCAATCCCGAATGCCCCATTTAATTTTAATTTAAATATTAAAATATATATTTTTTACATTTAAAATTACGTAATAAATCATGGAAGAGGGAATTCTAACGTTCTTCAATGTTTTTTGGTGGATTTAGTATGTTGATTGTTGATGGAATTATAGTAAAATATGTTTTTATTTTTCTTTTTTTAAATTTTATTAGATCATGCTAGTAATCAGCCTCTCATGAGTCCTAAGTTGTATAAATAGGCTAATTTTAAGTTAATGTGTGATTGAGCATGTAGGCTGTCGCCTGTGTGATATAAATAAACCATGACATGCGCGACGAGCCGTCTTATTTAAAATTGCAAAAGAAAGCGCTACGGAGTCGACAAAACTACCTAGTTGTAACTTGTATCAGTTACCAGTATTTTAACACTGCAACCCTGCGACAAGTAGAGACTAGTGAGAGTGCGCCAGTCCACATCTTCTCAAAATGGATCTGGTTGTTCTTCTACATGCCCTAACTCCTTCTTTAGACTCGGTAAGTTGTTTATTCTTCAAAACAAGTTTACTCCCATCAACACCAGTTTACATATCCTGCTCACGCTTTGCATCCTTTTTCACTTATCAGGTTGCGATACTGGCAACATTTTTCACCTACTTGGCAACATTCGGGTCTATTTTACCCGGTAAAGTAGTTCAAGGAGTTGTGTTGCGGGACGGCACTCGACTTCATTATCGATGCAATGGTCAGTTTCTATGCTTGGCTTTTGAAGAATTCAGTTTTGTGTGTTTTTTAATGGTTGTGATTGCTTTTGAATTAGGTTTGTTGTCACTTGTGTTGTTGGTTGGACTTCTTGGACTTGGTACCTGGATGAATTTTCTATCGCCCACTGTATGTACTCACTTGTGTTCTTGTTTGGTTTTTTTGTTCAAATGGGTATACATTGACTTGGATATCCAGTTGAACTGGAAATGCATATTGGAAAGTTGAAGGGAGCATTGATTACTTATTTGATTATTGAATAGTTGATTATGGTTGCTTGCATCTTGCTATTATGCACATATGTTCACATTTTGTGACAATATTTTCAGGTGATATCAGATAGAGGTCTTGAGCTGCTGTCAACAACTTTTATTTTCAGTTTCGTTGTAAGTGATACAATTTCATGTTTTGTTAATTGGTAAATTTTGGCATGTGGTTATTTGTTGCAGCCGTTGAAGTACAGTTTTCACTAAAATTGGTAAACAGTATTCTGCTGTGGATGGCTGGTTTTATGTGTTTTGCATCTTTCTAGAATATGCCTTATCATAATCTAGGTGCTCTTTGTGTACTGAACTTTATACATGATTTCTAAGTTAAAATGGTTTTGGCTTGATTCAAGGTACTTCTATGAATGCACTACCTCAAACATGCAAATTGTTAACTTTGAAGTTCTGAGTTTAAGAATGTGAAGTTCAATTCAAAATCAGCTAACAAATTGGGAAAATTCTGCCAGCACTTAAGAAAGTGGAGTACTGCACTGATTTCTGAAGAGATTCATAGCAGAATTGATGTCAACTCCAGCATTAAAATTTTCATTTTCTTTTGGATAGTAAAGATGTTGACCTCTATCTCACCCTCACTATACCATGCGCCAGTATTGTATGCAACATGTTAATCAATGCAATTTTGCTCCAATAGCCTGATGATTCACTGTTTGACGTGATCATTAAGAGAAAACTTACCTGACTTATTAAATGCTTATGTTGTGCAGCATTTAATTGCTGCTTTTTCCTAATTTCAGTTCATTTCCCCCTTCATCTTTCCGGATTGTCAATTTTTTTTTTTTTTTTCCTGTTCTAGGAGCTAAAAGACTTTTAATTCATATTCCAGTACTAACTCAATATCTGTCTCGGGATTTGTTTCTGATTGCATACTTGTAGCCTTGTAGGTCATTACAGCAATACTACTTCTATTCATCTTTATACTGGTTATATATTTTGCAAATTGGGCTTTTGAAGTCACAACTTCTTTTCTAATCACATTTTCCTTTTGCCCTTTTTATCGCTAGGTGACATTGGTTCTCCATGCTGCTGGTAGTAGGTCACACAATCAGGGATCTTCCCTGAAGCCACATGTCACTGGAAACCTAATTCATGACTGGTACAGTGGTACTCCAAAACAATATGCTTGAGAATTATTTTTTTGTACCATTCACCTGTCTGGTTTGTTAGGGAAGTAACCAGTGAATTTGATATTTGTGAGAGACTTTTCTTTTTACCAAATTTCAAATTTGTCGTCTTTGAAATAGGAAATTGTCTTACTGTTATTTAATTGCTTTCCATGCTGATATTTTCAACTTATTTGGTTACATTATCTTGATATTTCCACCTTGTATTTAATTCTGTAGGTGGTTTGGAATACAGTTGAATCCTCAGTTCATGGGAATTGATCTCAAGTACGTAATGAATGCCATTAAGAATTTACAGAATTGAGTAGCATACACAACCATTTACTCATGCTGTGATGAAAATGTAAATTCTAACAATGGTGAAATTTTCCGTTGTAGATTTTTCTTTGTTAGAGCTGGAATGATGGGATGGCTACTTATCAACTTATCAATTTTAGCGAAAAGTGTTTTGGATGGGACCTTAAGCCGATCAGTGATCCTTTACCAGACACTTTCTGCGGTAATCGGGTGATGCTACGTAATTTTTTTTTTTTTTAATTTTAGTATTGTACATGTCATTTTCAATTCTTGATTATTCTTTCTGCTTTTTTCTTTGTTCCAGTTATACATCCTGGACTATTTTGTTTATGAGGAGTACATGACCTCCACGTAAGTGCATTACTGGTTTCTCTTTATTGTAATCTTTTGGGTATTCCAGGTGCTTCTTTCTTCTTCTGATTTTATGACATGAGATTGATAATATATGAGATGTAATGATTGTTCTCTATTTTGATTATCCCAACTGGTATTGTTCTTGATCTTGGTAGGCTATATAATTAATTATTGACTATGCCATCCAACGTTAGTCTATCTGATGTGCTATGCAACGATAATTTATTAGAAAGCAACAAAGGGGGAAACTAAAAGGAAAGAATTATGAGAAAATACAAAAATTAATGTAACCTTAAGCATTCACAATGAAGTAATAAAATGACTAGAATGTGTAATATATTAAAAGACTTGAAACTCTGTTAGTGATACTTGTGATGATCACTGTTCTGGTTTTTTAACTTTGTAGACAGCTTGTTCACCATTCTGTATTCTTTTTCAATTTTAATGAATTTTTAGTTTCTGATCGAATAAAAGTTACATGTTTGATGGTGCATGGTACATTTAAACACAAAAGGTATACACTTACCTTGCTATATAGGACAAGCCAGAATCTGAGCAAACTTAAGGATTCAAAGTAGTAGCAAGGGAGCTGATAGTAGATTTGGAATAGGTGTCATGTCACCGCATAATAGCTTCAATTATTCTTACTTTTTCTGATTCTGGCATGTACGAACAAGTTCTCTTTATTCAGTCTGACATATAGTCAAAAGACACAAGCAAGTGCAACTGCCCAGAATTTACTTTAGTTTCTAAAACTTTTGAAGATTTACTTTTTCTGGCCAAATAAACTATCTATGGTCAAGCTACTTAGAGAAGCCCAACATTCTGATGTATTGTCTAAGTTAAAGTTAAAGCTCTGACAGGTAAATGCTTGGCTCATTTGCCTTACTGTTTGATCTAAAACTTTAAATCAGGACCTAGAATTTTCATTGATCTGGTTTGCTACTTATATGTAGCCGGCATATTTCTTGAAAGTTATGGCACATGTATTTCTGTCTTTTGAAACCACATAAATAACATTTGTGTTTGTTAATGCATCATAGTTGTATTCTATTGTACCTGTAGTTGTATCTTTTTTTATTTTGGTACCAGATTCTTTTTCCATTCTGGGTAAGCTCTATAATTATAAATCTAATAAGTTCTCTCTTACTACACCGTTGTCCCTTCTGCTTTACTGAATAGTTGTGAATTTATCTGATCATTTTTGTACATTCTAATTTACAGTTTACACACTGAATCTGTTTCTATATGTTTACATTCTACAGGTGGGACATAATTGCCGAGAGGTTGGGCTTCATGTTAGTATTTGGAGATCTAGTCTGGATTCCTTTCACTTTTAGCATCCAGGTGCATAATTACTAACCAGAGCTTGAAAGTATTGCCATATTTTGTTGGTATTATTTCTTAAAGTTTCTTATAGACTGGTGGACTATATTGATGTCTATATGCAAAAAGATTACAAAATAAAAATTGACTCCTTTTAGGAACAAAGGAATGATTCAATTATTACATTGGAGGGAGCTGAATTTGTTTCATACATAACACGATTAGAAGTTTTATGCTTCCCCATAAGTGCAGTGTGCACTCACACAGACACAATCAATTAATTTATTAAGTTTTAAGTGCTTTTGATTTGCCATGGCTGTTGTGAAGCTGCATTCTCTGTACTTCTGAAATAGCCCATCATCAAATTTTAAATCATTCTTCAAGAGGGTTGTGTGGTTACTGGAACCTGTCTTCATGTATTATAAATGATACTGACTATATGAGTCCTTAAATAAGGTATAAACTTTTTATAAACTTATATAAATACCTTAGCAGCTTTTATTGGAAAGTTTTACCAGTTTTGGCATTGACTTTGGTCTCATGTTTCTGAAGTCCAATAAGGTAGTGCTAGCCAAGTCATTTTGAAAAAATTGCAGCCCATTGTAGGATACTTGAGCACATTATATCTGAAGGCAATTTTACTTGTACTTCGCAGTTTCTTTGGGACAGTCATGTCACATATTGATTGTATAAAGCATGAAAAATGAAGAGAAGGATAGGAAAACTATTTGAGAATAAAGGTGACATGTCTCTCAAGAATGACAAGACGACACTTATACAATAACCAAAATAGGAGCAAATTTATCAAGATATTGCCATCGTTATATACTATTATATTAATTCTAACATGATAACTCTAACAATTGAGTGTGTCACTGCCTTATCAGATAATGTGTGGACCAGGAGCTGCTAAATCTCTGCTGGTAAATTGCAAGGCAATCAATCTGTAGCACAAAAGGACCTTTTACACAAATGCTATTTTACAAGGCTCCATAATGGCATTTGGACTAAACCCGATAACTCTAACATGATAACTCCATATTGCCATTGTTATATAATAATTCTAACATGATGACTCTAACAATTGAGTGTGTCACTGCCTTACCAGATAATGTGCGGGCTGGGAGCTGTTAATTCTCTGCTATTAAATTCTGAAGCAATCAATCTGTAGCGCAAAAGAACTTTTTACAAAAATGTTATTTTATGATAAACCTTAGTTTTTACTGTTAGTTCTAAGGCTTTTATGAGCATCGCAGAGCATATCCCTCACCTGTCAAACTATTTAGCTCAAGAGAAGTGCTCGTTTACGTGAGGACTGAAAATGGGTTTTGTTCATGAGTCGTCAATTATAGGTCAACTGCCATTCATGGTTACCATATGGTGTGAATTTAAATTTGGTCGAACCATCCTTCGCTGAATGGGTTTCAGAGTTTCATGGGCAGCTTCCCATGTCTTTCGTTGTGTGCCCTTCTGATCATTAAAGTATTAAAGGGTATTTTAGCTGCTTTTCCCTTTTCCACTCTTCTTTTTTTTTCTTTTTGGGCAAAGTTGACAATGGTCAATCCGCTGTTTCTAAGATGCTTAGATTGTTTGATCCATATGCATGCTTTAGTAATGCTAGCGTCACATACTGGATCCATATCAATATTGATTAGTCTCGCACATACTGATCAATTCTTTGTTACAGGGGTGGTGGCTTTTGCATAACAAAGTGGAGCTAACAATTGCTGCTGTTATAGCAAATTGCATAGTTTTTGTGATTGGGTAACTTTCTCGCGATATAATTGGTACTTTGTTGCTTCGAAGAAAAAAACTGGCATGTTTTGAGACTTTTTGCTGAGATTGCACTTTTAACAATTGAAAGTGGGCAGGTATCTGGTATTCAGAGGAGCTAACAAGCAAAAGCATGTCTTCAAAAAGAATCCCAAAGCACTTATATGGGGTAAGCCTCCAAGGGTAATTGGGGGCAAGTTGCTTGCTTCTGGTTATTGGTAAGGTTTCCATTATTAATTTTTACAATTTTCTTCTTTTTTGTTTATCATCAGTAGATATTGTTACTCTGTTCTGTTGGATAAATTTTGAGTGACAAGGTTTTAATAGGAATCATAATTGATATCGATAGGCAAACATATGGAGAGTTGATGTGGTCAGGATGCTTAATAATCATTATATTGACAACTGATTTTTTAGCTAATATTTCATGATCTGAGATGAAAAAATACCTATAAGCTGGGCTCTATTACTGTGTAGTTAGAGCATCTCCCAAAATGACTTAGTTATGGATCAATTATTATGTCATCCTAAGCTCTAGCACATCCAGATCCTTCCTCTATGGATTGAAGCTGTAATCCTAATATATGATTTAAATTTCCTGTTTAGTCCACCCGCCGCGTTTCCATTATATGCATGAATGGGTGAACATCTCAGTATGGTGACTCTTCTGCTTGTGACTCATACTGCATCCAGTTTCATGAATTAGTGATACCACTGTCCAATGTAGAGTAACTAGTGATACTGCTGGAGACTCATACTGCTTGTGACACATTTGCACCTCTTTCTTGGCAAACCATCTCTCAGATGCTCCTACATTCAATAATTTTGATGTTCATTCCCTGAAAATTTAACGTTTTTGAAATTATTGTGTTTAAGGGGAATGGCAAGGCACTGTAATTACCTTGGAGACTTATTGCTGGCTCTGTCCTTTAGTCTACCTTGTGGGATAAGGTAATTTTCAAATTGTTTTTTAAATTCAACCCATTTAACTTGTAAAAAGCTTCCACTCTGAGATTTCACTTGTTCATTTTGCAGTTCTCCAGTTCCTTATTTCTATCCAATTTATCTTCTTATTCTGCTAATATGGAGAGAAAGAAGAGATGAAGCTCGCTGTGCCGAAAAGTATAGAGAAGTATGGGCAGAATATTGTAGACTTGTTCCCTGGAGAATATTACCATACTTCTACTAACAAAAGCTTCTGCAGTCTCGTGCTGGAGACATTGTGGTTCTTTTTTGTATCCTTATGTAATTTTCTTGGTAGATCTCCCTATTTCATTGGGAAACACACTTTTTGCTGCATAAATTTTAATATCGTCATTCGGTCCTGACCAAACAGTTTTGTAATTTAACTTGTATCTTGAATGTTGGTCGGTTTCTGAGATGAGCATGATTGAACTTGGGAGATGTCTTATAATCTTGGTACCCCTGCATGCTACATTGCACCATTTCAAGACCTTTTTTGTTTTAGGTGATGGCTTCAATGAAGATGGTGGCTCTCTTACGCAAAGCATTTTCAAACATACCTGAATGAGTGAATCTGCTTTGCGGCAGCAGTTGCAGGTCCTTCACGGTTTTGGTGCCCACAATTAAAAGCAGATGACCTACTCATTGACTACGAAAGTCTTTATGTATTGGGCCCAATATGTTAGGTTCTATGAATGTCTCAAGTCTCCAACTTTGAACTGAATTATAAGATATCCTACATCGCAATAGCATTAACGTGCAAACATGATACGCTCCTCACAGGAGAACCGGTGCTGCTCCAGCAAGGAACGGCCTCGTACCGTAGATGGAGTTAATTTATGTCACATGGATATTTAACGAGTTAGATGAGGTAATTTTATTCAAAAGAAATTGAAAATGATAAAATTATTGAGGATGGTAAAATTAAATGACTGCAACAGTACTTCGCAGGTTTCTCCTTTTGTGCCTTACTGTTTTTACTCATTTGTTCTTTTATTTATAAAATGACATCTTATTGTCATTCAAGTCTATTAAAAAAAAAAAAATGAAAATCTAGATTAGGACTTCTTAAATAGGAAAAAAGAAAAGTCTACATCAGGACCACATGTCAAAACCATTTGAGTGTAGGATATTTTAATTTAATCTTGGTTGGCTGGTGCTGTAAATCATAATTATCTATGGTGCCTATCCTAGATTCAATTGAATATAGATATCATGTTTTGGTTCTAGAAAAGTAATTATATTGATTTTTAATTAAATTTATAATTTTAATATTTACTTATAAAGATTAGAGAAAATATTCATATTCAAAATAAATAGACACTACCATAACAATAACCTAATAAACCAAATAAGGGCAAAGCCCAACCGGGTGCTCCTTTTAGGTTCTACATTTTTTCTTATAAATTAAAGGCTTTCATAAAGATTCTTATAGAACCGAGAATGAAATTTTCATTTTGTACATGTTAGATCATGAATTAGTAAAGATTAGAGAAAATATATATATATTCAAAATAAATAGACACTACCATAACAATAATCTAATCCTATGAATTTATTGTATTAGTAACATAATTGAATTGAATAAATTTATTTATTTATTTATTTAATATAAGTACAAATCAATGTTCATAAGTGAAAATGGTGGAAATCGTCACCAAATTTAGTTTCCCTTGTGAAAAAGTCACTGGACCAGTAGTTTAAGTTTTTACGTCACCTAAAAATATAAACTGTCAAATTTAACCTTAATTAATAAGAATAAAAAGTATGACTCTCTTCTCCATCTCTTTCTCTTTCGTTTTTGTTGGAAAATAAGAGACAAAAATTCATTTTAATGAAACATTTTGACTAGATTTTTTATCATAGTTTTGGAAGATCAATGTAGATTTATGTTCTCCTCTACAATGTCATCGAATTAGTATATTCTTTTGGTCAAAATGGTGCTTGAGTGAATAAAAAATTGAAGCTCAAAATGCATTTATTGGAAAGAAAATCTCGCATTGGAAAAATAAACAAAGAATCTTGGTATATAAATGCATGTGTTATAGCTATAAGGTAATTTGTGAAGCACAAATGCCATCTCTCGTGCAGAGGGGGGGTGCAAATTATGGTCCATCTATGCTTTCGAAAGGTGTATGTGCGCAATCTGTGTACATGCTTGCAGTTGCAATTCCAACCTAGGATGTGCTCTCCCTGTTTTGCTGCTTGAATAGATTTTTGTTTTCAATTGGCTTTTCATTTAAATTCATAACATCAATCAATTTTATTGTATTGTTGGACATTATGTATCGAACTGTTAGGGATAGGTATCGATTATTCAAATAGGTATTGATTTCAAAAATTTTGGTACAACTCATGAACTCAGACCCCCAAATTCAATGCTTTCAATAAACCCAAAACCCCCAACTTCTCTTTTTTTTTTTTTTTTTCTTTTTAGACAAAAATAATATCACAAATCATCTAAAAACCTTATTTAAACCCAAAATACAAATATAAATTGCCATTAGAATGACAAATTAATAAATCCACAACAAACAACAATGACAAATTTCAATCAAACTTAACAATAGAAGGATGGTTGTCTTCGCCCTAAAATAAAACTTATTTACACCATCGTTGACATTGTTATTGTCATCGATGGTTGTCTTCTCTTTCTCATTATCTCTCTCTTTCTCTCTCTACTATTGTTGCTAATGTCAGTATGTCGTTGTCATCTCCACAATCATCATTATGGGGGCGGTTGTCGTCGTCATCGCCATCACTCATCACTGTTGTCTTCTCCTTCTCTCTCTATTTGTCTCTCTCTATTGTTGTTGCTCTGCCTATAAAAATCACCCTAAAAACTTACTTTTATATCAGGGCATTTTTGTCCCAAACCTATAATAAATGACATAAAAACACAAATTATTAGTTTAGTGATATTTTTACAATAGACATGGCTACATGTGACATTAACATAAAGATTCCCTATCAGAATTTGAAAACATGAAAAAATAGTGCATTAATATATATATATATATATTTTTAACATCGATACCTTACAAATTAAATGACTAACGAGACCCATCAAGATAGATCATTAATAGTACGATCTGGATGACTACTTTCATAACTGAGGAAATGACAATCCTTATTAAGAGGAGACTCACAACCCACACTTAATATTTTTAAAGGATTGTGAAACTTGAACCTTTAACCTCTTAGGGTCAAAGTGGGCATTCAATCGCCCCTACTAAAATATGGTGTTTGTATATCAGATTTTTTAATTCATACGTATATCATTAGTCTTTGGGGGCTTATTATTTGAAAGAAGGGAACAGATGAGGGTTTACTTTAACATTTGTTATAAATATGATTTAATTATTATAATGAAAGTCATCAATGAACTTGACTGAAATCCAAGCTAACACCAATAAGCCATTTTTAATGGTAGTGGTTGATTGGTAGTTGTGAAAGCTTATCGATTATCGCCTTGTTTTGCTCACAAGTCATATGCACGGACAAAATGAGTAAAGAAGGTGAAGGTGCTGCCTTTTTTGTCACCCTCTGTCTCTTTTATCAATGGTTCTTCCTTTCCGTATTAGTAAAGCAAATGACAAAGTTCTTCCAAAAAAAAAAAACAAATGACATAGAGAAAGAGATTTACGGGGGCTACTGATCACACTTCCTGTTATAAAATTGTTTTACATTATTGATATTATTAAAATGTGGAATTTATACTTATTAATTATATTATAAAAACTTATTTATTCATTAGATTTCATTAAAAACTTATTTACTTATTAATGCACCATTACCAACTATTTGTTACCAACTTGCAATCCATTTCAATCCACTAACTGCCTTCAAGTTTATCTCAATTTGATAATCGTCAGTGAAACTATTAATTTACCTAATCTCTCAAATAGCATTTACTTTAAAAAATAATATTATTTTTAATAGAATGTTTCGAATATTTATATTATTCTGATTATAAATTTGAATTTATATTTTTAAAATAATTGTAATGTATATGTATATGAATAATGCTATTCAATCCATTTTCTGGAACAAATCACGGCCACAGGAGCTGCTTTGCGGCCGCCACCTCCTCTCTAAGAATTGTATCAATTTAATCCGCTTTCTACTTTAACCAATTGTAGACACCCATGACAACATTGTGAAAAAACAATAATCAAATTCAACTCTCACATTCTTCATGTAAACTCTCTATTTTTATTATTGTACGGGTCCCGAAGTGTTGATTAGAGACCCTAAATGAATTATGGAGACGTTTAAGGTCATAGAGAACCCATAGGAATTGATTTAAACTCAATTGGAGATTAAACGGGAATGTAAATTTACGTATATATATGTTGTGTAGGTGACGAGCGATCCGGTGGAGCTAGGGGAGAGCGCTAGAGCGCAGTTTTTGAGGCTTTCGAAGATCTATTCGGAATTGATAGCTTAAGGTGAGTGTCAAACTGATTTTTAATATGTTTTCATTGATTTGGATCATGAATGATTGTTTCATGCATGTTTGGATATTTTGATGAAAATGAAATATGATTTAAATGATAAATGGCACGGTAACTGATGATATGAATTATGATTTCATGAAACGATGGTTTCTCGTTTTGAATTGATTATATGTGAAAATGGATTGAAAATATGAGAATAAAATCTATGGCTTTCCCAGATAGTATCATATGAGTACGGTCTGGGTTGAGTACCCGAAGCGTGCATTGGTAGAATGAGTACTGTCAGTATGTCACTAACTAAACTAACCACGGGAGATACCCGCAAGATGTCGTGTCAGTCAGATGTCTGAGAGATTAGCCCAATGCACGTGAAAGGTATATTATTTGCTAGCTTACCCGAGCGAGACGTAGTTCTGCTCTGTAGCGATGTAGGATTCCGCTGCATGACCTGGAAAGAGCGATGTAGGATTCCGCTCCATACTAGGGGGCCATGAGGCACGGGTCACTATAGGTTGGCGGGAGCCGGATTGATTGGCTGGACACCTTCGAGCGGAGTCAGACCATATTCGGTTTATAAAAAGAAAAATGATTTTTGAATAAAAACCCCGCAACCATAGGAGATCCCATTATGAAATTGAAAACCTTGCACTATATGTTTTATATTATGAATGCATGAAACTTGATTTTAAATAAATCAATTTGTACTGTTTTAGGGAGGTTTTTATTAAGTATGGTTTTAAATGATACTATATGACACTCACTGAGGTTTTAAAGCTCACCCAAACGTGTTCTGTATTTTTAAACAAACCTCCCAAGCACAGGTATCATAGCTGCGGATTTCTCCGGACGACTTTAGGCAGCCGTGGCGATAGTGCAAATGTGATTTCCCATCTACCTTTTTGTTTAAAACTAAATGATGTATATATTTTGCTATATCCACATGTTTTGTAAATATTCTTTTGTGGATTTAAATCATGTTTTTGAAGTAAATTGATGCATGACGTAGAAATTATTGATAATCAGTTCATAATTTGATATTTGAAACTGTGGTTGTGGTTGTGTTGGAAAATGAGAGTCTGAGGCTCCGTAGTTTGGGGGAAATTGTTTTTATGATTTTAAAAGTGTTAAATCTTATTATTTACATGGTGGCAAAGTCTGAAAAACATACGGGATGCTGCCCAAATTTTTATAAAATATTTTGAAAAGGTTTAAAATTAAAAAAGAAAAATTTCCCCTCGTTTCCGCTGTTTTCAAAAAGATTGAGAAAGAATTATGGCTTAACTCTGCGGGAATCCTTTAGTTGAGCGTAAGGGCTAACTGGAGGGTCACCGTAGAGTGCCAGCAGATCACCTAAGGAAAGGGGTCTGTCACTTTATCTTGTTTATTATAGTAGGAAAATTGCTAGTCTGCACTGTTAGAGAGTCCACGTGTGCATTCAAAATAAAATGAATTTCACATAATTTTAAAATATAAAATACATTAAAAAGGTATATACTTGAATAAATGTCATAATTCAATAAGTTAATCTTCTTGTTTTAGGGTTATCCATCGATGTATATATAATTTCTCACAAATATACAAAAAATTAAGGAATGATGAAAATTTTAACTTGCCCGAATTATTTGCTTAATTGAATGATATGTTGATTATAACTCAAAGGTTATGTAATTTGAACAACTAATATGGACAGTCCAACGTTATTCAATATCGTTGATTTAAACTCTCGATGACTTCTTTTATTACATAGTTGATAGACTAACTTCATCAAAATCATATTACATAAATACAATACAATGGCCATCTTGAATTATTTTTACTGATGTCCTTGCAACATGATTGTAGTGTTAATTAGCTAAAACCAAAGGCAAGACGCATGATGGAAGGCATCATTCACAACACGTAAATAAAACAGCCTTAACAAAGGTGAATTCTACAAGGGCAGTTAGATTGACCAAGGTTGACACGCAAGAATGGGTCACACAACAACTTGCTTTATAAATGGAAGGTGAAAACAAACATGAGTGAGGTGAGCATCGTCGGCTGACTAAGTGGTAAGTCATATGTCCATAGATTTTTATCCCTTTATGTAGGTTCTAATCTCATCTACACCTCTACATGGATAATTTTCAGATTATTTTTCTTTTCGCTTGAGAGCTTCTATTTTCTCTCACTTTCAGGAGGTTTCAGTTTCGATATGTAGCTATTGGGCTTGTAATATGAAAAAATAATTAATTAATTAATGAGTGAGGCAGCTTCTCACTCCTAGAAATCCGAGCCTGGAAAAATGGACCAAAATCGAGTATTGTATGTAGGCCATAATATGAGCAATCTGAAACCCATCAAGAGAAAGAGATATGAGGTGCAGATTTTATTGTGCTGTGATGATGATGGAAGCAGAATCAGGTACAAGTACTTTTATCAACTTTTGCTTTAGTGTGTGCCTTTTGGTTTATTGGTTCAATAAGGTTAAAAAGCTTGAATGATTGCTCCATTGGCCATTATGCAATCTTTCTTCAATTTCGTAGCTAGGTTACATAAAAGTTTGGTTTTGGGTAATTCATAATTATGATTCATGCGCCAACTCTCATTATTCGATACATGTTTATATAATCTAAAAGATAATTCTGTAATTTATGTTTTTGACCTCCAATTCAGACAAAATTACAAGTGGACAGCGATTAAAGAAATAGGTCAAGTCGAAATTGTGAAAGGTTAAAGGATATTTAAAACTTGATTACTCTTTCTAAATTGTTCACATTTTATACTATAAAGATGGTTATATCGATGGACTATCATTAATCTTGTATCCCACAATATTAGTCTACTTAGGTTTTACTATCTAATTTACTTTTATTTTTTCCATTTAAAATGTATTTATAGCCTATTTTCTGAAGCTTCACATATAAATGTAATTTTCAGTACTTCCCCTCACGTGTAAACCCTAAGTGGCTTCGGCTAGACACTCTTCTTATTTATTATTTAATTTTTATTTTTGGTTTGGAGTTCAGCCCTTTATGTTATTTTTTAAATAATTACAATAATTCAAAGTTTAAAAGAGGTCAGCATAATTTGAATTTATAATCTCGAAGATATATATGTTAGAGACATAATACTAGAAAACTCATTTTGTCATTTTATTATGTCCTTGATATTGGTTAGAGAAGTGATTTATATATTGATTAATATTGTATCTTACTTTCTTATATTTCACATAAGTACCAGTGTGATCTCTAACATAAATCATAAATCTCTTCTCCTTCATTTAAATCATCAATGCAATTTCAAATAATCATTTATATATATATTTTTTATCCTGGCTTATGACATATAGAATCTAAATACAATCGTTTGTTTTTAAAACAAAACTTCGTTGAAAGACAAAAATATGTAAATAGAATAATAATATCTGCATCTAATAAATTTGGATTGGGCTTGCTTAACACCACAAGAGGGAGCATTAACAGCAGTCATGTCTTGAGAGGAGCGAAACTCGGCGAGGAAAGAGGCAGTATAACTAATAAGAGCAAACGGGTGTCTGGCAAATCTCCATGGACCTTAGTATTCCAATTTTTCCAAATACCCCAATCAAACAACTCAAAAGAAAGCTTGTCAAAAAGAAACAAAAGAAGAGCCGGCATATATGCTCCCAACTTGTCTTGTGTCAGAGTCCACAACCTCGAAACAACTTTTTTCGTCATATGTAGTGATTTAGGAAAAATTGTTACAGGTTTTGAAATTTTCGTTTGAGCAAATTGAAGGTTTCTTTAGTTTTGAAACTATAAAAAAGATACGTATTTGTGTAGAGAAATTTTGGGATTACTAAAATTGAATGGAAATTGAAAGTAATGAAGCCATTGAAGAGAGAGACAAAAAAAAAAAACCAACAACTTTGTTTTATGTTTAAAATTGAGATTTTTCGTGTTTTATTTGTTTTTTGTTCGGGACCTATTTTGTTATATTTTTCCTTATTCGGAGTTTAGTTTTTCTTTCTTTTACTTTGTTCGATGTCTATTTTTCTTTGTTCGATATCTATCCTTTTATTAGTTCAAAATCTATTTTTGCAATTGACATTAAAAACCTTTGAAAAACTTTTGAAGAGGCAAATGATGGCAAATTAAGACCCATAATATACTATTTAAATTCTCTTGACAAGGAGAACAAACTTTTTATTATACTTCAAATTTTTTAGACTATAGTTTTTCAGTTTCCCCGTTTTTAGCTTCTTTTTTTTTCCCTTTGCTTCCATTGTTGGTTTTTTTTTTTTGAAATACTCCATTATTGGTTTTTTTCTTCGTCAGAACTGGTCAAAAATGGACTGATTTGTTGCGGAAGTCATAATCGAAGTAAAATTTCTCTCTTGTCAAACTCACCATCAATCGTGGTCTCTCAAAATGTGCCCTTTATATTTGTTCATTCTTTTCAAAATGCAAGATTTTTTTTTCTTTCAATTTACATACACGGTATTTTTATCTCAAACTCAGATGCAATTAAAACTCAAATAATAATTTGATGATAGAACTTAACTCATCCAATTAAGACCACTACTTTGAAAAAAGAACTCTCCTATTAGTCACAAATCATATATTACATTATTTAGATAACAGAATTAAAGTATAATAGCTTAACAACCTTTAATTCTAAGTTACATATATACTCAAGCAAATGTCAAACAAAAAAAGATAACTTGAGTAAATGTTAATAAAAAAAATATAACCTGAAAGAATTATATTAAGTGCTCTTTTTCTATTATAAAACTAAAATAATTTTGAGTTTTCAAACTAACGCCAATCTTTTAGAATGAGTCTTTTTTTGTTTTATTAGTATTTACAAATAAAGATAATAGTTTACAAACAAAAGACAAAAAAAACAAAAAAAAAAAACCATACTTTATGTTATTTGTTCACGATCTAGTATCATTTGTTCATAAACTATTATATTTATTTATAAATAATAGATTGTGAATATTAATAATCCTAAAAAAGTTCATTTTGAAAGTTTGTTATTTATTTAAAAATTTAAACTAATTTTAGTGGTTGTTTTTGAAATTTGATTTTACGGTTTATATATCTTAAGGAAAAATATATATATGAGTTGAGTGTCGATAAAATTATTATCCGATCAATGCGAAATGATATTGCAATGATTAGCGCCGCACATTCACTATTTAATTGATATTTTTAGAATAATGGTTGGAAGCATTGGAGCATTAAATGCATCCTGCCCTGCTCACGTCAAGTTGTTACCCTGCCAAAACCTCAACTCAACTTTGATTTGCTCAAAACAGACTCGAACCGACCTGTGTCCACCCTAATAATAAGCTTCATAGTAGAGATAAAACTTAAAACAACACTCAATAAGCTCTATGTAGAATGTTTTAATAACATAAAGATCAAACTTTTTTCAAAACACTGCACGATAGCACAAATCATTGTGGGCACTCCAAATCTCAAATAAAGAAAGTTTGTGAACAAAATAGTAATTTTGATTTGTTGAAACATAGAGGGTAATATTGGAGCTTAAGAGAGAGAAGAGGGGTTAATCCATGACACTCTAAAAGAGAACTCGAAGAATGGAGAGAAGAAAAAGGGTAAGAACTCACATCCTTTTGTCATCTTTTATTAAGGATGTAAGGATAAATTTACAATCTTAGGTGCTAGTAAATATTAAATAATTAATTAACAAGTGTTATGACAAAAAATAAAAGAAAAGTATTATTTCTCCTTATTTTATCAAATATAGATTTATCTTTTTTTCATATTTATATAATTTCATATTTTTTAAAATAATAAATATAATTTTTTATTCATGTTTTTAATCTTTAATATATACTCTAAAAGTATATGTTAATAATGTTTTTCTTTAAGATAACGGTAGACATTCAATATTTTTATCTAATTTTTTTATCAAATCTTATGTTACAGTTAATATATCATTAAATGTTAGAGTTTAAACATATCATCATTGAATATGAGTGGTTGAACATTTTTCTACACAAAGTATGAGTTCTCTGTCACTAATAAAAAAAATATTTAAGTTGAGGTTGACTAAAAAGTAGATATAAAAATAATATATTTGAGTTTGAGATTGACTGATTAATTATTATGAAAATAACATATTAACTACCATTTAAGATTCCACGAGAAAAATAGAAATATTGAATGTCTATCATTTTCCTTTCTCTTTCATTCCTTACGATAAACAAAGTCAAATGATGAATTTCTAATCCAATGATAGTCACCTGTATTTAAACACAAAGGTCAACAAAACACGTTTATCGAGATTTCAAAAAGTTCATATTAAAAGTATCTCGTACTAAATTTCAAGTTTCATGATTGAAGGATTATTCTATCAATTATAACAACCTCAAAAATTCCGTTAACATGTGTCTATATATTTATTTTAAAAATATATATTAAAAAAATAATACTATACTATCTAAATATATATCTAAATTTATTATCCAAATAATATAATAAATTTATATATAATTATAATATCATCAATATATAATTCTAAAATTAATATGATAATTATAAATAAATTTATCACATCATTTAAATAAAATTTTTAAAAAATATAATATTATGTATATTTAAAATAATAATATATTAATATAAATTTATATTTATTATTTTAATTTATTAATATATATTTATTTACATCTTAAAAGAATATATATTAATATTTATTTTACTTTTTCGATATTTAAAGTATATATGTTAACATAATCTTAATATTTTAATTATCTCACAGTCTTAAGTTTTGGAAACTTCTTTAACTGAAAAGACATAAATAAAGCAGGTAAACACAGTAACCCTTCTCCATCATCTCTCAAAGTAAATCGACAACAAACTTTTCAAGTTTTAACTAGTGTTTTGATTATTTTTAAACTATAAATAAACAATCAATTATATATCAAAAACAATTATGTTTGAAAATTGAAAAGTTGTCTACGTCTCTAAGCTCTTGTTGTGACATGCATGATTTTCATTTCCCTACAGTGTCAAGTAAAGAGCTAGATATCAAAGTTGCACCTACCCAACTTAAATAGGCAACACTAACGAGAGACACTTGAGTGCACTATACGTTATAGAGACTCCCAAAATCAGAAAGCCACATGATTCGGTCAATGAATCATATAGAGCTAGCAATGAACGAGACAAAGCCAACAAAAGCTTTAAAAAAAAAATAAAGATCAGGGCATCCAGTCAATTGTGCACGTGTCATGATAGTAAAGCAAGCAGCACGAAACAAGAAACGTCGCCTGCAGTGAATGTAGCTTTGCTCAGGAACAGAATAGTCAGAGAACGCCAAAAGAGGTGAGATAAGATTCCCTGATAAGTCGTGAGTCACGAGCGGTGGTGGTGACTGACTGACCGAGAATAGATTGTGAAAAATCGGGGGTTACGCCGTTACGCAATTCAGAATTCAGAATCCAGATGCGAGTTGAACGGTTACCCTTTACCTTTTTTGCATTAGACTCGCTCAGGTGCTGAGCAGCTGGTATTTTGTAACCATCCAACCTAGATATTTGTAGTCACCCATTTTTTGTTTCTAGAGTGTGGGGACCATATACCCTACCTTGCCTTCCTTACATATAAAGAAATTTTATTTTAACATATAAAGAATACAGATATGGTTATTTAGCAGGTCTGCAGTTTGGAAAGTGTCTTTATTCAACGGTATTAACTAACTTTTATATTATACGAGGTTAGTTTTCTGTTTTCAACTTCTATCTTTATTTAAAAAGTCAAACTATATCAATTTAAAATTTGATTTAAATTTATGATTTTAACGTTCAAAAATTAATAAATAAATATTAAATTATAAATTTAAATTTAAATGTTAACATATTTAAATTTAAATCAATATAATTTTATTTTCATATGATTTTTTAAAATAGGTGTTCGACTATATTAATCTAAGATTTTGACTTAAATTTATGATTTTAATATTCATCTATTTTTTACTTAAATTTATAATTTCAATATTCATTTATTCTTTTCACAACTCAATATAATTTAATGACAGAGTTTATACAGCTTGACAATACTTTACAATCGAATCATCTTATAATAGTGGCACCTCACAAGAAAAATTTATCTATTCTTATTCTTGCAATTTAAAGGTGGGAAAAAAAAAATTGATATAAATGACAACACTTGAATTACAATACGGTATCAATGAATGTTAAAAAAATTTTAAGTTAATGACAAGATAAAATTAACCTAATGATAATCATCACACTTATACTTTAAAGGTTATAAGTTGGAATCATGTCTCCCTTCACAAAATCCCTAAATTATGTAATATTTTAAAAAAATAATAAATTAATATAATCTAATCCTGAAAACTATTTAAGAATAAAATTTGGACAGACTCATCTCACTTTGGCTTTATCCTATCTAACATACATAATTTATTTTTATTCATATAATAGACTAGACTTAAATTGAAAATCATTCGTCCAATTGTTTAAGTACAAGGCCTAAAATGATTTATATATTTTAAACTAGTTAATTTTAATAATTCAGTTGGTTAAAATTCTTAAAATCACAGTATAAGGTTTAAGGATCAATCCTCCAATCCAATTGACTTATGGATCGCCAATTTAAATGTGTCGGTAAATGAGTTGAGTGGGCAAGTATGGTGTGAGCTATAAAGAGCTCATCATCCTAATTTTAATATCCGTCAATTGCATGATAATGAAAAATAAATGCTAAACTTTTCAAATACTTTATCTAAATTCATATTCAAATTATATGACATGTGAATTTTCAAAATCCTATTAATTATTATTGTTAATATATCAATCAACATCAATCATATCAATCACCATTATTGAGACATATTTCTATTACCATTGTTGTAATATATTATTCTAATTACCATTTCTTTGTATTATGTCTCTCAGCCTATAAATAGGCTTGATATTGTACATTGTAAGTGTGAACAATAATACACATTATTCATTCGTATTTCACAATTATATCATCTTATTATTTATAAAATATTCACAACTTATATGTTATAGTATTTAGATATAAATTTGGATAAAATATTTGACAAACTTAGTATTACTCATAATCAAATGATTATAAATACATGATATGCCATAACATAAAACTTCGTTTTTTAAAAAGATATGTGAATTTTTTTTTTGTTTTTAACATACATCAATTTACTTTTAAAACATAGATTTTAATTACACTTAATACATTTACTCTTCCCACCATTAAAGTAAAATCTAATAATTTGATGCAACATTAAACCACAACGTCAAATCGAAGTTTTAAATTAATACAATCCATCTTTATTTAAGTGATGTCAATTAATAATTTAATCTGAATACTTTAAAATCAGCAGTTAATTATAAAAATTATAACACATTAACGCCCACCATTATCTGATTCTGATGCCAAAAATAAATTCCTGTCACCGTACGCACCAAATCTCATTAACGTCACCGACCTTCAAATTGTTAAGCGTGCACCATTGCACCCCTGAAGAGGGGACCACTAACGGCGCTAAAAGCTAACCCAGGAAATACTTGGAATTTAACGACAGATGAGAACAAACAAACAGCAGGCAATGCTCTCGGTCACACCGCCCAGCCTAGTGCACCTGACGGCGTCAAACTAACCCCAAAATTGACATTTGACACACTCTCACGTGGCAACTGTCAGCCTTCTCTTGCTACATAAGCTTGTTTGATTTTCAGTTCGGTCACGTGTTTGGGTCTTGCCTCGACGCTTAACTCGCCGTGGTCATTGGCCACCACAATAGGACAATTATACCCTTAACCACACATTTTAATACCCAACAAATACACACCTATATTTTACTAATATTTTCCGGAAAATATAAAAGAAAAAGACAAATTTACTGACATGAAATATTAATATAACTTAGGACAATAGAATATTGAATAATAAAGCGAAGGTTGTTTACCGGGAAAAAGAGTTATCCGTTCAAAGAGGTCATTATAATATAAAAGCTCTGGTCTTTGTACATCGTTCGTTTTGTTTTCCAAATTTCTCACTTCCAAGAGACACCTCGTTTTCACTTTCTTGACCTTCAAGTGACTCAACCAGATCTCCGGCATTGACTCAGTTCTACGGTAACTATGATGCCTTAGAATTGTTTTTTATTTATTTTTTAATTTTCATTTCTATTAGTTTAATTTTTATAGCAGAAAAATATTTAGCAACAGAAGAGAATAAAGTGGCATTTTATCTGGAGATTACTGAGAGAATCTGCAGGGATTTTCTTCTATTTCTGTTGCTATATTTTATTTATGGAAGGAAATTTAGCTGAGTTGTGAAATGAATGAATTTTATACATCTGCACTCTGGCAATTCTGTGATCTTTTATATCTCAACATAAAAGTACAGAATTCTATGACCCTTTCAATTCTACTTTCACAGTGTTAGCATGAGAGCATCAGGGCTTTGCGACAGATCTATTGGAATTGAAAGCTTTTTTGGAGTATTTTTAAGGAATCAAGTAAACTGGGTTTAATCGGGATTGTCTTTTAGCTCAAACAGGGGTGACTGGTGAGTCTCTCTTGCCTGCTGTCCAGTTTTTTTTTTTCCTCCTCTCAGTCGCTTAAAATATTTCTCTTTGATGATTTTCTTTTTTATAATTTTTTTCTAGCATGATTCAATAGAATGGGGCAGAGAGAAAGAGAGATTTTGTCAGTTACACTGCAATTTTCTCCAAAATTGGCTTTTGATGGAAATTGAATTTTGATAAGCAATGCAAAGGCAGTTTTTCATTCAAGTGAGGTCAAGAAGGGAGCAAGTTCACAGTATTAGTTAGATTCTAGAAGTAAAGCAATGGATAATGGCTTACCAGGCAGAGAGGGGTATGACAGTCAGGGTTCATGGATTCCGGCAACCCCTTACAGGCCCATTCTGCCAGAACTACAGCCGATCTACGCAGATGGGCAAGCAAACCAGCTAGACCAAGCAAAGTGGCTGCAATCAGAGTGCTTTTCTGAGAGTAGTCAAGGACCTCAAGCTAATAATGGGTTTGCATGTTTGCACCGTGCTAATTACACAAATACAAATGGTTGCACTAATAATTGGGAGGAAAGTGCAGCTGGGATTGGCTGTAATAGTGCTGAAGCAAGCAGGGAGTTTGCCAGAGACCCCATGGCTCAATGGAAAAATGTACCTTGCTCTAATCTTTTGGCTCTAGCAAATGCGGCGGGAAGAGTATCCGCCAATATGGCAGCACAAAGGAATGTTAGCACCCCAACAGGTTCTTGCATTTCCAGTGCATTTTCTCAGACTGATAGTGACCCACATCACCTGCTTGAGAATGCGAATTTTTCATTTAGATCAAACAATTGGACTAATGGTAATTATGCTCGCACAGGATCTCAATGTAAGCACAAGTTTGCTCTTTAGTACTCCTTTATGCAGCTATGTTTAGTTATTCACACATGCACTTGTATACACATTAGTGTGAGCTAGAAGTTCTAGTTGGTTTAACAATATGCAGGGACAGTAAGAAAATAAACCATCCTAGAAGCCAAAAACCTGTAACAATTGGTACACAGTTAGGAGATCATGAAACCAAAGTTGGAAATTCTCCTTTAAATTCCACCTTAAGCACAGTATCCCACCAAGAGAGGCCTTCCAATGGCCATTGCAACCATTGCATTTCACACATGCTTTTTAAAACTATTGGTGTCATTTTCCACACTTTTGAGAGGATTGTTAAGCTTTAGTCCCTACATTCATTGGTATCTCTCAAGTCTCAACACAGTTGAATCGATAAAACTTGTGAATGTTTACCTAAAACATGCTCATAAACAAGATAAAAAATATTATGCTTGCCTTTAGCAATGGCACTTCAAATGCTTGTCTTGTAAAACTTTGGCCACTATATATCTTCAAATGCAGTTGACTAGGTGAGAATTTGTTTATATATTCCTAAAGCAATGATGTTCATAAATGCAATAGTGAATATTATGCTTGCCTTTTAACATTGGAACTTCATATTTGGCTGCTGTCCCTTAAACTACTGACCTGACATGCAGAATTGGTGCTTTACAGATGAACTTTCTTTGCCTCACCAGAATTCCTATGATCTAAATTTCCCTCCTGGAACAATGCCAAACTCAGTCTCTAACAGCACTATCTCTGAGTTTGCTCCCATTACACCAGATAAAGGCATCAGAGTGAAAAGCAAACAGGTTTCCGAATTCCAAAATTCATGCACCAAAGATGAAACACATCAGGAAAGACACGGGCAGAATAATGAAATTGCGGCTGAAAGGGTTGACTCCAACAGGATTCAGTGCAACAAAGATCTTCTGGATCCTGTTACAGACGTGTCACTTGCAGCTGAATCCCCACAGCATATGGAGAATCACAACCCTGACAAGGGAGGTATTGATGGTATTGACCTGAACAAAACACCCCAGCATAAGCCAAGAAGGAAAAAGCACAGGCCAAAGGTGATCACAGAAGGCAAACCTAGAACCCGAAAGCTAGTGACCCCAAAATCTGCTGTTTCTAAAGAGAGTCCAACAGGTAAGAGGAAGTACGTGCGAAAGAAGGGGCTAAACAAAGGCTCAACATCTTCCCCAGCCAAAGCAGCCGGAGGATCCACTGATCCAGAAATGCTCGAATCTACCAAGGAGCCATGTGAAAAAAAATCAAAATTTGATATCGAAGGACAGTCCAGAGATGAAAACTCCTCAGGCAAGCCAAAGCAGCTCAGCGAAGGGATCGAAGTGATGACTCCAAAACCTGCTGGTTCTACAGCAAATTCAACAGGCAAGAGGAAGTACAGGCGAAAGAAGGGGCTCAACAAAGACTCAACATCTTCCCTAACTGAACCAGCTGGAGAATCTAATGGCCTAAAAACATTGGAGCCTTCTAAGAAGTCATGTAGAAGGACCTTAAAATTTGGCTTAGAAGATCAACCTAGAGATGAAAACCCTACATGCAAGTCAACAATTGATTTAGATTCTGAATTGCAGGCAAAGGACTTCTATACAAGAATTCAATCAGCAGTAACCATGCAAGCAGATAAAGGAATTGAGCTGATTATAGAAAACACACAAGCAGGCATTACATATGAGCTTGCCCCTTCAGTGAATCAAATGTTTGAAAATTGCACATTGTTGCCTGAAGGACAAGCACCACCAACACCACTTCCTACTAGGACAATCCCCCGACAACAAAAAAGAAATGCTGGTTCCAGAAAGAATAATACAGAAAGTAAAGGTCAAGGAACTACAATTGACCAGCAGGACCACACTAAACATGTCATGCTGCAAATTGGTACCCGAGCATCACCAAATGATTCCAAATGTTGTGTATACGCAAACTTGATTGAGCAAGGACAAGCACAGGGATCAAAGAGAAAGTTTTGTGATGCTACTGAACATGCAGACACCAGCAGCTGTAACCTAAATGGTATTCACTATCATAATTTACAAGCATACCAGATGGATTCGGAAAATTTTCAAAATATCTGCAAGAAAAAGCGAACTGAGAAGGGGCAAAATTCAACCTCATCTAGCACATCATCTTCTATTACTGCTGTAAAAGATGTCACGTTGGAAACAACTTGTTCTCAAAGTGAAATTGACACAGATTTTTCAGCATCAAAAGGTGATAACTGGATTTCAGCTCCCCGAGCTAATGATAATGTAGTTCCATCTACACTCGTAGAAGCAAGTACTGGTTTTCAAGATAAAAGTCAAATTTTTGAGACTATCCTAGCTATAAGTCCAACTGAGAAACTAAGAAAAAAGAGATCCAGATGCCCCACTCGGGTTCGAGACTTAGCTTCACTAACCAAAATTGCAGAATGCACAATGCAACCAACTTGCCCAGAAAGCCAAGCACCAGTGGATTGTGATAGGCAACAAACTGGGAATTCACAGAGACCTCACACATGCATAGAAATCCTAGTAGCAAAGGTGCGTGAGACATTAACTCGAAAGAAGCGTACTAATAAGAGAAACTCTCTTGTTAATTCAACTTCCACCAAGACAAATGAAAAGCAAAAACACAACGTCATTTTCTATAATGACCACCAATTCTCTGCCAACGCATTAGGTACTTGTTGAAAGAACCTGCTTAACCTGCCAGTTCTACCAAACTTTTCTTACTAATTTCAGATAAATCATTTTATAACAGGTGCTCTTCCAGAACTAGCATGGAAACAGATGTTTTCTATTGATGCAATCACAGAGCAATTAAAGCATCTAGACATCAGCAGGGAAAATAGCAACATTGAATACCAAGAGCAATATGCACTTGTCCCTTACAATATGAGAAATCATGAGCAGAATGCACTTGTTCTCTATGGTAGAGATGGCACAGTTGTACCATTTGATGGGTCAATTAATTTCATTAAAAAAAGGCGCCCACGGCCAAAGGTAGAGCTGGATGAAGAAACTAATAGAGTATGGAAACTTCTACTGGAAAATATCGACAATGAAGGTATTGATGGAACAGATGAAGGGAGCACAAAATGGTGGGAAGAGGAGCGGAAAGTGTTTCGTGGCCGTGTTGACTCATTTATTGCCCGTATGCATCTTGTGCAAGGTAGCTATTCAATTTCCTAACATTTGGTGTATTACATTTCAAAATTGTGAGGGTTAAAAATAATTACATGAGATTTTAGGATTTTACAGTAACAGGACCACAACCATCCAAGATAGAATGTAAGTAATAACATTTGTTTTCCTCTTTTTTTTTTTTTTCTGATATACCATATAGTACTCTCAAAATCAAGCCACACCTCCAATCATCCTTCAGTAATTAAGCACCGCCCTTATTAAATAGAAATTTAACTTCCTGCATCACCAAACCGAAGTTAAATATAAATAAGGTGCACCTTAAAGCTTTGATAAGTCAAAATTAAAAATGTCAGTAGCTGTTTTACGTACAAAAGAACATGATAATAATCTGCACCCCTTATACAATGCCCAGTAGAGTAGAAGAAATATTTTTAACTCAGTTAAGTGAAGAATTAGGCAGTCAAACAATGTGCAAAGTCTAGATTCCAAACAAATTAGTGCTGAAGCAGACAGGCAACTCGATTGAAAAGGTCACATGCTCCCATATACTTGTAACTATAATCATTTATTATTTGAGGAAAAAAAAGGTATAGGTACACATTCTTCAACAGTGGAACCTCGGGTTTAGGCAAAATGAAGAAATCTCTTAGTGAAAGCTCAGCCTTTCCCAGGTCAACTCATGAATCTACATTTGCATCTAAAGAATTCCAAGAAAGTTTAATGCATGCACTTTTAGAAGTTTTAGTTACATTGCTCTATTGTTTGGAAGATTACCTTTACACTGAATTTAGTAACAAGCTCATGTCATAAAAACAAAATGCCACTTCCACAGGGGATAGACGCTTCTCTCCATGGAAGGGATCGGTTGTGGACTCGGTGGTTGGGGTCTTTCTTACTCAGAATGTTTCAGATCATCTTTCCAGGTAAAATAGTTTCTAAAAAATTTTATTAATCTTAGATAACCTAATGCAATAAGAGTACGGGTAGATAGGAAACATCTTACCCTTTCAAATTCATTTTTGCAGTTCTGCATTTATGTCACTTGCTGCACATTTTCCCCTCAAATCAAAGAACACAAAACCATGCCATGTAGAAGGGTCTAGCTCAGTGGTTGAAGAAGCTGTAGATTACATCCTAAATCCAGAAGACACCATAGAATGGAATGAAAAGATATCACATCAACCAGCTTGTGACCAGGGTTCTATTATCCATCAGGAGTCGGAGCACAATGAAGAGAAAGAGGTTGTCAGCAGTAACGAATCCTCAGGAAGCAGTACTGGCATTAGCATGACAAATTCGTCAAAATGCATGTTGTTGAATTTTTGTGAAAGTGATCCACAAGCACATGTAGATTTGATTGTCAACAAATCAACCACAGAGATCAAGGGAATGCGAACAGTATGCTCTATAGGAGATAAGACAGAAGCCAAAGATGGAATTTCATTTCAAAATCCACTTGTTTCATCTAATAATTCCATTTGTTTTTCAATGCAAAATACTGAAAGAACAAGATCAAGCTCTGATAGCAATTCAGAGCCAGGCAGTCTGACTAATGGATTGAAACTTAACAGCTTTAATGGCTCTACTTCATTTATGAAGCTTTTACAAATGACTGGATATGGAATGATACATCAAGTGTACAATCAGGGAAGTGGCAATATTTCTTCTGATGAGAACTCACAGAATGAACAGAAGCAGCTACAAACCATGAAGCATGGCAACCAAAGACAGGAGGTGGTACATTTAGAACATCCTAAAAACTTTTTAGGAGTAAGAAGTATCCAACACCATAACTGCTGTTCATATATTACCCAAGAATCAGCAGTGGCAGTTGAATGCTGTGAGATAACTAGAGAAGAAACAAGATGTTCTAGTGTTTCCAACATCAATGACAAAAAAAGTTTCACAGAACAAATTCCTTCAACTCCTGAATTTACAAGTCAAACTACAGATGCAATTGAGCTGACTGCAAATGTTCAAGAAGCACCAAGGTCTTCCACTGGCAATAAGCAATCAAGCAACAGCATTCACAAAGAGAAGAATATAACTGCTGGGCATCAAAATGGCCGATATGGAGATTCTGCAATAATTATTGGATCACTGCCTCAAGCACAAAGCAATGAAATGCCACAACATCAGAGTTCTCTAAACCTTTCAGGAGAAAGCCCAGGTGTCATAGAAAGAAGCAGTGCATTTGATAACAGTAATAACATTCAGCAGAAAACATCAGTGTCAGACTTAAATGAGCATGACTACTCATTTCACAAGGAACTTAAAGAATATAATCATGCCTCTTCAAAAGCAAAAAGTAGAAGAGTTGGAAAGGAGATAAAACATGACTATGACTGGGATAGTTTAAGGAGAGAAGTGGAAGCGAATGGGAGGAAAAGAGAAAGACCAGCAAACACCATGGACTCATTGGATTGGGAAGCTGTAAGATGTGCTGATGTTGGTAAGATTGCGAACACCATCAAGGAACGAGGTATGAACAACATGCTTGCTGAACGAATAAAGGTAAAAGTATAAAATTCTATCACAAAATATCTAGAACCTACTGATGAACTCAAGAGGGGAAAGCTCTCCAGGTAAGATGATTTTAATTGAAAATGCATGCAGGATTTTCTGAACCGACTGGTTAGAGAACATGGAAGCATTGATCTGGAATGGCTGAGGGATGTTCCACCTGACAAAGCAAAGTAACTCTTCCACTTCTAATTGTTTCCTCAATCTACAGCACTAATTCATATCGTATTAATATACAAAACTTTGTTAGTACAAAGCTTTGTTGACGTAATATGTACTAAACATGCAAAACATCCTACTGTGTTATTAATAAACAAAATTAAGATTACTAATATTATTTGTCCTCTTAGAGAATATCTACTGAGCATACGGGGACTAGGCTTGAAAAGTGTGGAGTGTGTGCGACTTCTAACTCTTCACCATCTTGCCTTTCCAGTAAGTTCAAAATTAATTGCAAATATATCCACAACAAAGAGAAAAGATCTCAACTATCACGATTTTTATAACAGGTTGACACAAATGTTGGACGCATAGCTGTAAGACTTGGATGGGTTCCTCTTCAGCCACTGCCTGAGTCGCTTCAGTTGCACCTCCTAGAACTGTGAGTACCATTTATAATCAGATTGCTTATCTATACTATAGGTGTTCAACAGAACTGCTAATGTTCTTGTCTCATATACAGGTACCCAGTGCTGGAATCCATTCAAAAATATCTATGGCCCCGGCTATGCAAACTTGACCAAAGAACACTGTAAAGATAAACTCCACTTTAACTTACTATAGCGACTGTCAAAATCCATTATTTCTTGCAAGGAAATAAATAACCATTCTTAGAACTTAGTGCTTCCATTATTCCTTGCAAGGAAATAAATAACCAGTCTTAGAACTTAGTGCTTAGTATTTTGTTTTATGTACAGGTATGAGTTGCATTATCAGATGATTACATTTGGAAAGGTTTGTTGCATAAGTACACAAATTAATTTGAAACAAATTGTTTGTGATGATCAATAACAAGCTAAGGGTGGGCTATATTCTTTTGAGTTTTGTGCAGGTCTTCTGCACAAAAAGCAAACCAAATTGCAACGCATGCCCAATGAGAGGAGAATGTAGACATTTTGCAAGTGCATTTGCAAGGTTTGCTTCTTACTTGTTATAATTGTTATTTTTGAACCTTATATTCTATGCATTTCTAGTTTAACAAAGCACCAATCACTTTCATGTGTTGACCACCATCCAGAACCCTCCAGTAATCTATAGACATCGAATTATCATATAAATTTCAGAATATATCATCTAATTAAGAAATCAAGTTAGTCCAAGGTATCAACCTGCTTATACATAGGTTATTATAGATTCTAGGAAACACCAGAATCCCATACAGTAAATTTACTGGAACAAACATCCCTATAAGTTGTAGTATCAAATATATCTGATAAGTCGACTCACAGTGCATTGTTAACACAGCTCAAGACTTGCCCTTCCAGGGCCAGAGGAAAAAGCTATAGTGAGTGCAGAAGAAAACAGAATACCTGACAATAATCCTCCACTGATGATCAACCAACCGCCCCTCCCTCTACCCCAGGCAACTGAACTATCAGTTGGAAACCAGCAGTCAGAGGCAAATTTTGGAGTTAATAGCTGTGAGCCTATTATTGAAGAACCAGCAACACCAGAACCACAATGCACAGAACCACAGTGCATGGGAATATCAGAAAATGATATTGAGGATACAGTATACGAGGATCCTGATGAAATTCCTACAATCAAACTTAACCTGGAAGAGTTCACTCAGACTTTGCAGGATCATATGCAAAAAAGTATGGAACTTCAAGAGGGTGATATGTCCAAGGCTTTAGTTGCTTTAACAGCAGATGCTGCATCTATTCCTATGCCCAGGCTCAAAAATGTGAATCGTCTACGAACAGAGCACCGAGTGTAAGTAGACAATGCACAATTAAATCAATAGATGTGGTTACCAAAAGCAGAGCATCTCTGCTAAAGAATGACGTAAAATTCAATGTCAAGCTGAAGCTACTCTGTTTAGCATAGGAAAGAAAAATATATTACAACATTACTTATCTTAGAATCAAAAGTAGAAAAAATCTTTGCACTGTATTAATTCTTAGTTATCTTGCAGCTATGAACTACCAGATTCACACCCTCTTTTGGATGGGGTAAGTTTCTGCTCTTGTTTCTGTTACAGAGGTAAAAGTAAAATGGGGAACATTATTTAACATTCTAAGTTGAAATTTCTTCTCTTACTAATTGCTCTTACTCAAATTACAGTTAGATAAACGAGAACCTGATGATCCAGGCAGATACCTCCTTGCTATATGGACACCAGGTGAGTGAGCAACCTATAACAAATTCTTCTTTAAAAGCTTTATTGAAGTCAAAAGATATGTCAGTATGGCCACACAATTGTACATTTTTTAAATAGATTTGAGCTTAGCTAATTGGTTCCATCAAATGCCAAAATGCTCGCTTTAGGTGAAACTGCCAATTCTATTCAACCACCTGAAAGAAAGTGCAATTCTCAAGAGCATGGCAGATTGTGTGATGAGACGACATGTTTTTCATGCAACAGTTTCCGGGAATCAGAGTCCCAAGTTGTTAGAGGGACACTTTTGGTGAGAATATGCATTAAATAGCTGCATGTGAGTATTCTAAAGATATCAAATGCTAACAAATGGTAGCCACCTGTCATGAACAGATACCGTGCAGAACAGCCATGAGAGGGAGCTTTCCCCTAAATGGTACATACTTTCAAGTTAATGAGGTAAACTCAACTCCAGTGCTCAACTAGCAATTCCTATAACCTCTACTTAAACTCATCCTTACACTCACCATTTCTACTCAGGTATTTGCCGACCATGATTCCAGTTTGTGCCCCATAACTGTTCCAAGGGAATGGATATGGAACCTACCAAGGCGGACTGTCTATTTTGGAACCTCCGTTCCTACAATATTTAAAGGTAAAGATTGTAGTACACAATCACTAAGGTGGTGTTTGGCATCGTTTTTGAAAACCATTTTCCATTTTTAAAAAGAAAAAACGCTTGAAAATATATTTGGCAATCATTTTCAAAAACATGTTTTCGGAAATGAAAAATATGTTTTCAAAAATGTTAAGGTAAAAGTAAAAAATGATTTTTTTTCGTTTTCTATTATTTTCAAAAACCATTTTCATTCGTACAGTAAAACTCAAAAAAGTAAAAATACTCATCTCTATCAGTCATCTTGTTATCTTTAAAAACAATTTTCATCCAAACATATTTTTAGTTTTTACCTAATTTTGAAAATGGTACCAAACAACTTTTATCATTTTTCGTTTTCGAAATATATTTTCAAAAATGCTACCAAACGAATTATCGTTTTTTAAAACATCATTTTCAAAACATGTTTTTCATTATTGAATATACTTTTTCAAAAACACCATTTTAAATACATATCCAAACGTAACCTAATATTTTAAGCGCGGTCAAACAAAGGCATTCAACTTCTGTTTTTGTCTGTTAGGTTTAACAACAGAAGGCATTCAACATTGCTTCTGGAGAGGTATGTCACAATGTCTATTTTCTTACTTTTGTCTCTCTGAGCAGCTCTGCTTATAAAGTTAGTAACCCAAACCTATTTGTTTCTGGAGCACACATACAACAATCAGACAAATACAATTTAAGATAGATGCCTATGCCCCACAAAACATATGCTTCTTTTGATATGCTGCAGACAGGACACAGTGATACCCTTGAGATCATCAGATATGAATCTTTACGATTAATATGTCATCAATTCCCACCTAAAAGTGCATGTTCATATGTAAACAAACGTTGGTTACATTACGATAAACATTTTACTTACCTAAAAGTCATGGAAGCATTGTTATTGTTAGTAAATCTTTTTTTGCAAGTGGGTAGAAGTCAAATTTGTTAATTTCACCAGTAGGGATGCCTTCAGATAAGTTATAAATAAAATTCACTATATGATGCAGAATGGGGACATAATGTAACTTAGATGTTAAAGCTATAGATTGATACAAATAGATCCCATATCCAGTGGGCACAAGGAACTGAATCAGAGGTGAAAAGGTATGATTATTAGGGTCATTGGGTACTGGAAATTTATACATACTTTAGAATTTTAAAGAAGTGAATAATTATAACAGCATTACATTTACGTCTCAAAACCATAATACACACATCTAGGAGAGAAGGTAAATGATACTATCAAATACAATGAAGAATGATAATAACAACAATATTGTTAATAAGAGATAGAAACCAAGCAAATGGTCTTAGGATCTTAAGCAGTTACATCTAAGGAAGAGGGTTTCAAAATAAACCTTCAGCAATTACAATTTACATCTATGGAAGAGGGTTTCATACCCGAAATCTTCAAAACTATAAACTAAGAAAACACATAATGCCATCTTGATAAAACATAGAGATTTGCCTAGTGATGTGTGTATGTGTGAGTAAGTGAGTGAGAGAAAGAGATGTTTTTATATACCAGCAAACTGCTATCTTAATTAAAGAGCTGGTCAGCGGAAATCATATGTTAAAGGGCAATGAGTGGTGGGAGGTGTAAATCAATAAATTTTTTCACTAGGTGGAATGAACAATCATTAATATCAGCCTCGTAAAATATCTGCCAGTCCTACTCTGTTCATCTAGTATGATCATTTAAAACCTTTTACCATTTGCACAGAGACATACACATAGATCCTTGCTTAGGGAAGGCTTGTCTAGGCAAAAGAAATAAAAAAATGCTAGAACCTATTATTTAATTCTTTGCTGCTGATAAACCATACAAATATTTTGAAAGCATTTCTTGATTACCCTGATTTCATATGATCAATTAATGCTCAATTTGGGTGCAAATAATTTGCAGGATTTGTTTGTGTGAGGGGGTTTGACCAGAAAACACGGGCACCCCGTCCCCTGATGGCTAGACTGCACTTCCCAGCTAGCAAGTTGAGCAGGACACAAGGTAAGACAGATGGAAATGATGCATAGATCATGATGCATTTGTAATAAGCGGGACCAGATTTCCCCCAGAATGCATGCCCATTCGACCATGTACGTGAACAAGACTGACAGCTAGTGGCTCATGATTGAAGATCTTGTGAAGTTTTTCTGACCCCATGTTACTTGTAGCATGTAAATGGCTGAAGAGTTTGTAATTAACTTATGCCATGCTCAAATTTGAGCCATTCTTCCAATCTCAGGCAACATCAGTGATACATCCATATAATACCAGATAGCTAGTCCTTTTTCATTCATAGACACAGAAGACTATGTAAAGAAACAAAAGCATGTACTAAAATGGTGCGTGTGCACAGGAGTTTTAAGCATCTATGTCCAATGTAGAATAAAGTTTAGAATTAGACCATGTTGTTGAGTACTTAAATACTATTGTTGAATCTTTTCCTTTTTCCAAATAGCAAACTAGCGTGTCTATGTGGGTGTGTATGCAGATCTATTCATTAAAGAACAGCACTGTTTGAGCAAAGTAGACAATAAAATCTTACCGACAGCTGCTGATGTGAACAAGATTGTCATATCCTTTAGGTGTCCGGCAATTGATGGATTCGATTCCGTCTATGGTGTCTTGCGAACCTAAAAGGAATTGACATTCTCATCAATCTATTACAAAAAAAATGGACAGAGAATGAAAGAAATGTGTCAACTGGACCTAGACCAGCAAGTGAAAACGCATTTTGGTGATGATCTTTTCATCTTCCTGATAATAGTTAACCTGAATGAGAAGATCAGTATGCCTAAACATGTTTTAAAAATGAAATAACTCATATTCACAACTTACAGCTGCATTTTATTTCATCAAAAATCATAATCAAGTGCATGAAATCCCCCGTAGATAGAATACTTTCGGGCTCAGATATTATATTTCAAAAAGAATATGCGTTATCAAACCATAAAAAGAAGAAAATAAAATTATAAATCACTCAATATTGTTCGGTTTAAAATTCCTAATTACATGGTTACTAATTAAATTTCGGTTTCTAACGGAAATTTTGTACTTATGAAACTTCCTTGAAAAGAAAAACACACTATATCAAATCTAGATCCAATGATTCGCATTAAACAGCACTGGTTTCAGATCCTTTTAGCTGAACTCCTCGCAAATCCATAGTTTTTTTACACCTAAAACATTAAAAATAGATCTAGCGAGAATAGCGATCCAATCGGGACAAACACAATCAAACAAGGAAAAGAAATTAAATTCTGTTTAATATATTCGATAAGGTGATGATGAAGGAACATACCTTTGAATTTGAAGTGTGGAAGATGGAAACGAGATGAGAAGCAGTCGTTGAGAAGACTGAGAAGAGCGGGAGAGGAAGAAGTTTGGGGGAATTTGCCGCCTTTTTTTCATGTTTGTTTCCCTCCTACCTAATTGTGATAATTCTAATTTCGCGCTATAGTTTGGCGTAATAACTAAAAAATCTCTTAACTTCATGAATTATTAAAAACTCCAACATAATTTAGCATAATATTAAAAAAAAAAACCCTATCCTTTATAAAAATAACCAAAAAACCTCTTTATGATTTCTGAAGTCAGAAGATTTTTTTTGCTATTTTTATAAATGATAAAGATTTTTTTATCCATTTTTATAAAATATAGAGGGTTTTAATGATGATTAAAATCAAAAAATTTGTTAGCTATCATATTAAACTATAAGGGAAAATAGAATTATCCTCCTCCCCATTTTTACACAGTGACAGATTGGGTATGGGCCTTTGGGTTTTGAAAAGAAGCACGGTATGTGGCTAGCGCTTAGTGCTCCATGCAATTGGCGAGACACTGACATGGCATCTTCAATGTGTCGTCTCTGTAATATTTTGTCACAATCTCTTAAATAAATAATTACTTAAAATCCATTCTTTTCATGTAAGAGAAAAATCAATTTAGTCTCTAAATTCTGAAAAAATAATTAAATATCTCTAATTTTTTAAAAAAATATTAAATTAATCTCTCTCATCAATCAATTGATAGTCAAACCTAATAGATAGTATGATGGACATAGGTAATTTTGCCATTTCGAATCATGGCCTAAGATCTTGACACGTGTATTAATTAAATAATTTTAAAAAATAATGAACACCCCAGACAGTAATTACTACTATTACTAATACTTATTCCTCCCTTAATAGGTGGAAAAGAACTTCTTAAATACAGTAGAAAAATTGTTCACGAACTAATGGGATTTTTTTGTAGATTGTCTATATTTTTTTGGACTATTTGAAAATTATCCATCTAGCGATTAAAGATACTCGAACTCAACCCACTGTCGTCAAGTGACAAACAAGCTAGGTGAGAATGCCACTGGCATGCTACTTTGGAGCACTTTATACTGTGTTATTAAAACACTTGTTAATACTACTATCTTTTAAAAAAAATTGTTGAAATTTTATATGTAATATAAGCCTACAACACATTTATTTATTTTTAAAATTTTCAAATAAATTGTTAAGCATTTATTAAAATCTATCAAAATTGAACATTATATTTATAATAAAATAATAATAATAATCTATCAACCACTGTACACAAGCACAAACGTAATCATTTATTTTGGGGAGAATTACTAAGATCAGACCTAGCCAATTGAAATTGGGGCTAATTATCCATCAAGTTGAAAACATTCCTTAAGTAATTAATATATACAATGTTTACTATAAATTTCTAAAAAAAAATGAAAAACACAAATACTTTTTAAATATATATAAGTAATTCTACCATTAATGTCTTATAGACGAACCAATCAAATTCATCTGTTACATGTTAATTAAATAGAAGAGAGAATTTATTTTATGAGAAAGAATATAATTGATAAATTTGATTGGTTTGTCATAACATTTTAAAATTAGGGAGCGCTAATGATAAAATTACTCATATATATATATATTATAAGCATGTGAACTTTTAATATAAAAAGCAATTGCTACAAGTTAATACTTACAAAATTTTGAGTTTATAAATTAGGTAAATACATGTAGACATTTTATAAATTAATTAAACCACATAAATTGTAATGTCATTTCACAATATATTTAATGATTTCAAAGACGAAGAACTAAAGACAGTCAAAATCAATAATTGAAAACACATAGGAGTTGTTTTTTTACAAACTCTTAGTCATTTGTGATTGTAGCTTTAAATTTATTAATAAACTCTTAGGAAAGTGAAAATTTGGTGCTTTGAGTATATATTCTATCACATTTATATATCATTTGAATTATATTATACTAAAGAAGGAATTGCAATTTACCTGGCTACCTAAGGTTTCTTGAATTACAAAGGGATTAAACCTTACTTTTTTTATTACACTTCTACCCCTCCCCTTAGTCAACTCAATCAACCTTAACTAAAGGAAGGGTATTTCAATATTTTACCCTTTTTCGCATTTATTTTAATATATATTTAAAAAAATATGGAAAATCATTGTTCAATGCAAAAGATAATAGTGGGATCTCTTCCTAGCAAGGACATCAAAACTCAATCTTCAACAAAGGAGATTGTGCCATTGGAATGAGATAGAGCTTGGCACATGTTGAGTCATTGATTATTATTATTTTATGCTCATATTACCTATTATTTACGCTATGTTTTTGTGTGAAATTGGTATTTTCAATTTGTTTTATGTTTTTATGCTTTGAATTAGGTTTTAAGAAGAAAAATGATGGAATCGAAAAATTTTTGAAGATTAATTGTAGCTCAAAGAATTGGAGAATGTTTTAGAAGGAAATTGCAGAATTTTTAGCAAAAACGTTATGTAACTTGCGGGAGCTCGTACGAAGTGTATAGTTCGAGTTGTGTGAGCTATAACCTATCAAATTAAAGCATCGGATGTCTAGTTTCTATAGTCACTAACGGTTCATCAATTGAAATTTTCTAAAGAAAGTTATGACCGATTTAGTGTCTAAAAGTCAAACTATCATGAGACTTGACAATTACGAGAAAATATAGGAAATTTGAATTTCCTCTTTTAGCATTCCTAATCAATTTCCTAAACCTTGAAACGTCCTAATTAAATGAGTTAAGTAATTGGGAAGAGTTTTAGTCCAAAAATAAAAATGATTCACATTCCAAATCAAAACTTGATTTTAAATCAAAGTTGGAAGTGAAATCTTTCTCAATTGAAGAAATCTTGTCTCTCAATGATTGATTGCCTATAAATAAGTGCTTTCACCATTCAATTAAAGGAGATCGGAAGACAGAGGGAGAAGCAGAGGAGCAAGGCTGAAGGCTTCGGTTTCATCTTTTTTTTTTTTTTTTTTTATTTAGTTAGTTTATTAGTTAGAGCTAACTTGAAGTCTTAAACATGAACTCAATTGTTTATCTTTTCAATAAAGATTTATATTTTGCATGAAGAAATTAATGTCTCTATTTTAATTTTATTCTATTTAATTTGTTTCTTTGATTGATCACCTTAGAAACATATTTTTAAGATTATGTTGTGAGAATATAAACCGCACATCATACAGACATATTCTTTGTTTGTAACAATCAATTGCTTACGAACCAATTGAGAGACATTAATTCGTAAATACCTAGAATAGACATCATGTTCTAGGATTTGTGTGATATTCATATTCTTCTAGTGCTTAATGGGTTCCAATTATTAAACCTAAGTGGACATCATGCTAAATTATAATTAGGAATATACGTATCTACATAAACATCATGCGATTTGTATACTAACTAAGAAATAATCTATACGACATGAGTTAATCATACATTGTCATGAATAACTTCATCATACATTATCATGAATTTGCTTTATTAATATTTTCAGCAAATTGAGAGATTGTTTAGTAGTGGATATGATGTTTTAACTAAACTTTTATTTATTGATTTTCTTTTATTTAATTTTATGTATTAATTTAGTTTATTATCAATTTAATTCCAAAAGCCCTTTTCATTTATTTTAATTGCTCTAGTTTAGGTCTTAAATTAATTTAAAATTAAAGTAAGTTGAAACTCCTCGTGGGATCGACCATTACTTGTCATTATACTCAGTCAAATAATTTGTGCACTTGTAAGGTTTTAATAAATTTGGTTTATTAAAAAATTAACCAACAACACCACTTATCTCTTTCCTCTCTCATATCCCCATTTCTTTATTTCTTATGATTTTGATGTGCTTGACGATGATGGTTTGTGTTAGTAATTTGGGTTTTGATGATGAAACAAGGCATAAAAGATAGAGTTTTCTTGAGTTTGATGATATAGGTTAACGAGCATGGAGGGGTTAAGATTTAGATTTTTGATGAAGAAGGACAAGGGTGATATATGGGTTTAAAAAATGATGAAAGTGGCCTAGAATTTTCATAATGAATAATGATGATTATGGTTTGGTTTGATGATCAATGAGAATAGATGTTGGGTTGATGAACAGTGGCAATTAGGGATTCAACGGTGATGACTGGGGTTTGATTGATGGATAATGCCGATTAGGGTTGATGAATGATTATTGGGCTTTTAGCGGTGATTAGGTGTGATATTGGTGCAATAAATACCAAAAATTGCAACCAGCTATAATTATAGCAAACCTCAAGGGAATTTAAGCAATTTCCCCTTATTTATTAGGAAATATACTAAATAAAGTATATTTACCTTTTTATACTTCATTCCATTAATTTCCGTAATGGCTATCTAACTTTTAAGAGGTGTTTTGGAAAAAAAACTCAAACATTAAAGGGTTTTTGGCTGAAAAATTAATAATAGGGACTTTTTTTTTTACAAAAACTTATATTAAGGTCATCTTTGTTTGTCAGGATGAGATTGGGTTTGGATAAATTTTTTGTCCAAGCCCATGTTTGATCTAACTAAATGGCTTTCGTTAAGTTATCTCACTATAAATTTTATTTCACTATAATGGGTTAATTGAAACCAATTAAAAAGGTGGGTTAATTTTATCTCACCATCCGCTTTCTCTCTTCTCCGACTCATTCTCCTTCAACTCTGCTGCTGCTACCGTTCACTTCTCCCTCGTCCTTACGTGGATTGGTGCTAGTATCAATCGTCCTTCTCTCTCTCTTATACATTCTTCTCTCTTTTCTCTAATCGAACCGTTTGCCTTCTACTGCTCGTCGATTCTCCAACCAAGAACTCATCGATGAGGCTAGGATCTGCATAGTCATCCCTATTTCAGGGCATCGCTCCTCTGTCGTTTCCACCGTCTGTCTCGTCGCTGGAAATGCATAGGTTTTGGATGGGTTGGGGGTGATAAGAAAGGGAGGAGGGTGGTGGTGGTGAAGGAGTTGGAAACAATAGAGGTGGAGGAAATGGAAATATATATATGTATGCAAATTTTTATTTAAGCCCTTGAAAAGTTTCATTTAAATTCGATTCTATCTTAGTGTCATCAAACATGGGTTTACATTTAAATTAATTCAATTCTATCTTATCAAATCCAATCCAATCCAATCTCATGTAAATAATCTAATTTCGTCTCATGTAACAAACGAGACCTAAGAGACAAATGGAGAATACCTTAGCCATTAGAAGGATTTTGATAGATTTTGATAATTTTTGTGTTATTAATAGAATGAGGCATTGTTTGTTGGTTGGGTTAGGGTTGGGTTAGGACTATTTATTTATCAAAACCCGTGTTTGGTCTAGCCAACAACTCTTCTCTATTTTATCCCATTAATTTGGGTTAATTCAAACCAATCGAATGGTTGGGTTAAAATTCTTCAATCTTTCTTCTCAGCACCTTAACTAACTTCTCTAGTTCTTCTCCTCCAGCCCTGTCAGCGCCTCACCTCTACCTTCCTCGCAATCGCCTTCGCCCGCTTCTCCATCTCATCCTTATGCTTCTTGATGACGTGACTTGCCTCTGTCCACTCCACGCCAGTGTTAGTGCTTCTTTTTATGCGATCGAAGCAGCTAAAGAGAAACGATAGAGGCTAGAAAAAGACAACACAGCAGTGAGAGATGATGAAAAACACAAGTCTTGTCTCCGACGGAGGACACCTTTTTCTCTTTGCACTGCCACTCGTGCTTTTCCACGGTTATCGTCAAAGCTGAAGCTCTTTAAATGAGGGAGGTTAGTGGTGGAAGGGCAATGGTGTCGATAGTAGAGGGTGATGAGAGAGGGAGAATGGTGGTGACATCTACGAAGTTTTTGGTGATGAGAGATAGATGAGGGAAAACTTCTGAAAAATCCCCAAAGTTTTCAATAAAATCCAAGTTTTTACACTATTTATAATCCTATCATACATTTCACCAAATATGAAATAACATTTAAATTAACTCAATCCAATCTCAATTTATCTAATTCAATTCAATCTAATTCTATATAAATAATTCAATCATATCTCACACACTAAACAGCTCTTAGGCTGCGTTTGACACGCGGGACTGAAATGGAATAAAATTGATTGGATTGGAATGAAAAATTACCATATCATATTTGGTAAAACTTAGAATTAGATTAAAAATTATACCATATCATGTTTGATATAGGTTGGAATTGAATTGGAATAAATTATAAAATTAATTTTATAAAAAATCTAAAAAAAAAAAATCAAACATCATCTCCTACAATTCAACATCATCAACCTACTTCATCAATATCATCATCTCTTACAATTTAACATCATCAACCCACAGTTCATCAATATCATCAATCAAATTCATCAACATTATCATCTCCTATAACAACAATATCTTCAACAACATCAAATCATCATAACACTAAAAAAAAAAAGACTAAAAGCATTTAGTTCTGGGTACGCCGAACTTAAAACCAGATGTGCGATAAAGAAAAATAATAAGAAGAAGAAAAGATGTTCCATGGATGAGTGAAAGAAAGAAATGTGAGAGAGATAAATGGAGAGAAAAAAAAAAAATTCAAATCTAATCTCATCCTACCCAATGACATGGGTGTGGGTGGGATTAAAAAATGTCAAAAGAATAGGAATGGATTGAAAGCTGGGATTCAAGAAATCTCAATCTCATTCATTTCAATTAGTCTCCAAACATGGTATTTAAGTAGTTTAGGATTTTTGAATCCTAATTCCATCCAAAATTTCATGCACCAAAAACAGCCTTATAGTATAGGATTGGTCCAGTATTAGTAACAAACAATTCATACCGGTACTATTGACTATTGAGACAATAAATTTTAGTTAACTATGAAGTTTTCCTTTTCAAAAAAAAAAAAGACAATTAAACTGCAGTAGCCGGTCCGTACTAGGTAGTCAAATGCGTGTAGACTTTGTGCCAGTAGCTTTGTGGTAACGAGATAAGCCAGGAAATGTTCAGTCCGATCCAACTTGGGACACATGAGACAGAAAATTCAAATGGTTTTCATATTTCAGCGCAAGATTCATTGAACGTCGTCATCATATTAATTATCAACCGTCACATTCACTTGTATTTAATTAAAACAAATACCTACCTCCAATTTGGACCCGATAATCAGTCTTGCTCCTTATCTTGAGAATAATTTCAAGCTTTATAAGACCATTCGCAAGTGGGGCTTTATTATTTTCCATTTTTTTCCCCTTCTATACTTATTGTTTTTGAAATTTTTTTTTCCCTTTTATACTTGATACTGAATGGATTATTATATCATGAGGATCTGTAAAAAATCAAATAATAATTATATTATCTGAATATCTATTATCATGATAAATAAAAAAAAAATACTTTCATAAAAAATAAATTTATCAAAATCTATTCAAATCAATTATTATTTATGTGATCTAAATATATAAATCATATATTTATTAAAATCTATCAAATTAAAGCACTGTTTGTGCGGACTAAATTACATGTTTTCACAGTCAAAATATAACAACACTAATAATAAGGTAGAGAACTAGTATACATTTAGTCGAAGTTGAACATTATTACCTTGATAAATGGAGGGATACACATTGCTTATGCTAAAGGCAACACGTTACTTACTTTTTTTTCCTATATCTATTATATACACTTATTAGAAAATCCAACATTAATTGTTTTAAACAAAATATGTTGTGACCTGTTGGGATTAGTGGCTTATAAATCTACGTTGATAAATGACAACGTAAGATTCTTTTTCTGAAACATTGAAAAATATCGAAAAGAAAACCTTATTTCAGTAACCAAAGGTTGCCCTAAAGATTGTCTCCCATTTAAGATGGTCTGGATCTAAACTGTAAAGGGTATTTTATTTTGGGTGGTTGTGTCAAAACCAACGTTTCAGAAATTTATAGATCATTGAAAATGTGGCATGCAGTATTTTAAAACAGCGACTTGTAGTGTCCTAAAGCATTTGATATTATATTTCGGATGTCAAACGAATGTGTGAAAAGCTTAATTTACTTATCAAATAGCTGGATCATACCAGACAAGTTCGACGGCAAATTTCATTTTTTCATAATTAGCAGTTGACAATGATGCTTCTTCGTTTAATGACAAAAAAAAAAATCCAAAATCACTTGATTTTGAACAAAGCAAATTAATGTGCATTTTGAACTTGGGCTTTTGTTGGAAGCCGATGACTTTTGGGGGCTGGACTGTTTATTATACTTTGCGCTCTCTCGAGTCAAAAGTCTAAAGGTTCATACTAGAGAAGGATAGAATTAATCTTAGGTCTGATATATAATTTATTGATATTTAGACAAGTTTAAAAAATCATGATCTTATAAAATAATAGTAAAACGTTTAAAATATTTTATAATTAATGTAGGCTCTAATCTGGTGAATCGGTTCCTGATGTGATCAAAATAAAAAAAATCGGGAAATCTAATGGCATTTCTTTCACGTACACGTTATTGGATCGTCTAAATCTAAAATGAACTTTTCAAGAGACGCAGCTTCAAAGGGAGGAAAAGTATTCAATCATCAAATATATATTTTTTGCATTGTTTTATAACTCTCCACGCTTATCTTGTTGTCTGATATCTGAAGGTTCAGTGTATACAGCCAACGTAATGGTTACAGATTGTGGGCATCCAAGGAGCGGTGGTATCTGACCAGAAAACAAATAAAATTCCTATATAGACCGCCAGCTGTCACACTCAATTACTTTATTAATTTTAGTTTTCGAAAGGATAGTGGACTAAAACAATTTTGTGGATCACGTGATTCAGAAAATTAACGTTGGATTATACTATCGCCTGCGTTAAAATCGTATCAACTTTAGAAGTCAGCTTTAAAAGTTTGTCACTGTTCTTTTCAAAAACATTAATATTCGAAAAATGTTAAGGACTTATGTTGCTTCAGCTGCGAATGTAATTATCTTTCTAAATTACACGTTACATGCGTGTTTATGATAGTTAAGTACAGAGATTTTTTGAAAAAAACAAAATTTCAAACTCATAATGATTTTTTTTTAAGGGTGGCTATAAAATGTCTCTCCACACCCAATTTTTTTAAGAAACATTTTCTAATTTATGATAATTAAGTACAGAGATCTTTTGAAAAAACAAAATTTCAAACTCATAATGATTTTTTTTAAGGGTGGCTATAAAATGTCATCCCACACCCAATTTTTTAAGAAGCATTTTCTAATTAAAATAACTCGTATCAAAATTACTTCTATATCCAACTAATATAAACACATTTCTTCTTCATCAATGATTACTACCTCTTCTACCCATTTATAATAATAATAATAATAACAATAATGATAATGATAATAATGATAATATTTTCCTCTCCCCCAAGCTCATTGATGGAATTTAATAGTGTTTTCCAACTTCAGATAAAAGTCAAGTTAAGAAGTATATTTTGATCTTAAAATGTGGTGAAAATCCAAAGTAAAGGTGGCATAATGGAGTTTTATATCAGTTCCAAACCAATGTTTTCTTCTTAAATTGGTAGGTGGACCTTGTATATACAATTGCTGACATGAAATAAAGGGATGAAAAACGGTTAATTGATGTAAAAACAAATGTGGTTATTTCTGAAAGTAAGAGAGGAAGAAAGTGATGAATTAAGAATTTTTATAATGGTAGTGGAAAGACATGTTATGGATTGCAGAAGACCCACCATTTTTTAATCAATAGAACTAATAGTGATATAAACGGATTACAAAGGTGAAGAAAATTCGTGACAAAATGGAAACCTAGCTACCATTACAAAATGAACATTCACGAATAAAAAACAATTATCTTCCCATATTTTTTCCCTCACACCTTTTTTTTTCCCTTTCATAAGTAATATATATATATATAGTTTCTATGTATTAACTTAATGTTAAAAAGTAAACCTACCATTTTTTTAGGTAATACCTCATAGTACTGTGTTAATCATTTAATCAACCATTGACAACAAAAAATTAAATAAAATCCCGTTTAACAGTTTAACCAATACCAGCCATCCTTTTGGCTCTCTTTTGAGAGATTAACAGCCATCATTGACTAAAAAAAATTAACGATGACTAAAAAAATTAACGATCACTTTTTATTATTCCTCTAATAAATCATAATGATTTGAACCTATATAATTATAAAATTGAATAAATATTATCTATCATCGAGTCACACCAGCCAGTTAACATGATTGTTTTCACCATTTTTTTTTTTTTTTAACTGACATTTAACTAGTTAAAACTTTGATAAGATTAAACATTATTTATTCACTTCAAAAATCTATTTCAACGGAGATAACTGCTTAAATTTTATGTGAATTGAATATTCGATCTTTTGAATGATGAAAAGATATACAAGTATATATGTTTTTTTCACCTTTTAGGATTTGAATTTTTGTAATAAACCATATTTACATGAGTGACATTATCATGATTATAAGTCCAAACTAGATATATGCCGTTTACATAAAAACAATATACCAATAACGGAGCAATAAATTCAACATCCATTGTAAAACAGGCGGCCGGCCAAGCCACCACTGGAGAATCACTCACAGGATTTTCACATTAAATTTGTCTTTTAATTGCATGACGGCGCCAGTGGCAAACACTTTTCTTCTAAGTTTAAAACCCTGCACACCATTTGGTGTTGATATTTATTCGTACGGGCTTGTTATCTTCGTTACTTGTAATTGTAATTAAAAATATTAAGACGAGGGACCGATCACCCTAATCTTGTATTAACATAAATGATTACTTCAAATTAAATTATAAAATTTTAGTTTAATTAATGTGGTAGCTTCACACAGCAGTATTTTTACCTGAAACCAAAAAATTTAAAAATGCAGATGGTTCTATCAAATATTGATTTAAAGATAATTATCATAAGACAGTCATATCTATCATTAAATTACAAATTAGAAAAAATTTTATAAATAACATTCTTCTCCATTTATTTTTCATTGTTAATTTCGTTTTACTGTAGAAAAATATAAAAATAAACGGATTAAAAAGATAATCATCACAGACAAAAGACGTTTGATAAGAGTTAGTTTGAGGATGTTTTAGATGATGTAGAGGAGGACATTGGTGATTGGGCGGGGGGACGGCGAGGGTGAGAGTTGGCGTGTAAGAAAGTATGATTTCATGCAACAAATATAATAATTTAACGTAACGAGGATAAGTGAACTGTTATGAATAATAATTAACTTCAGATTTTTAGTTGTTTTAATGTTGACATTTTAAGGTATTCTAAGATACCATCAAAACTCGGAAATGTATAAATTATACACCCATGTTACCAAAATTAGGAGTTTCAAACGCTTATTAGATGCCCTACACAAATAAAAGTTGATATCAATTGATCACTATTGATGTTTAGTGTGTAAGACAATTTAACTTTGTATCTTTCACAGAGTACTCTAGATAGAAGTATAAGTGATAAATTAGTGAGAGAAGAGAGAGATGAGACGTATAGATTGAAGGAATTAAAAAGATGATAATTTGTGAAGTAGAGATGCGGATGCATTTTTTTTTTATTCGATTATGGAGTGATTTTGTTTTTCACCCCCAACACCCCTCTCCTCCCCTCCCCTCCCCCCCCCCCCCCCCCCTCCCCCCCCCCCCTCCCCCCCCCCCCCCCCCCCGGCGGGCCGAAAGAATTGGCAATGAATAAATTTTCAAAAACTCACTAGGTCAAACATGACAATCTGCACTATTCATATTTTACAACTCTTAGGCCTTAGCATAATTTTTCTTATTTGTTTTCGTTTCATGCTTCAATAGCTGGAATTGGATCATTGGGGTGGGTGCTTTCCAGACTCCTTGGCGAAGGTGGATGTGTGGTTCCCACAATTGATACTTAAACTCAAAATGTCAACGTGGTAAAATTCCTAGGTTAAAAAAATTGTTTTCAAGCTAAAGAAAAATTCAATAAATAATTATTTGACGCATGTAATTCCTAAAGAGCAATACCGAAATTATGAATAAATCACTATCTCAGATGATTAGGAATTTCTAGTTTTTATTATTTTAGATCTATTCCACTTATCATAAATGGTATATCATACAATTTAAAATTGATCCAATCCAGACACTGACCCCTAACTCTAGGGAAACAACACATTTTTCCAGTCATTTTCAAGGGTTCCACATTTAATGAAAATCGAATTCCTCGACTTATTAACGGGAACACAAAAATTTTCTATAAGAATCTTTAGTGCAACAGATGCATTCCCCTTTATGATCACATCGCAGCACATTATTGCATTCTTCACTTGTTTAACTTATTTCTTTCCGCCACGTTGATGTTGTACAGCGGCAAGAAGTCAGAAGTGTCGTGCACGGACGGGACCATCAATGGTGGCTTTTTTTAAACTTGTATTTATTTATTACATATTTTAACAATAGATCAAATATTTATTGAAGTCCATTGATAATCTACATAATAAATATATTTATTTTTAAAATTAAAAAAAATATATCTATAAATAAATGAGAAAATTATCACATATTATAGTTAGTGAATGTTAAACCTAATATTGAAAGCATATAGGGTGAGTCTTATCCACTAGACTACCCACTATTCTCTTTTTTTTTTTTTTTTTAAATTATTAATAATTGAATTAAAAAATCTTTGTGATCATCAAAATTAAACATTAGATATGTACACGAAATATTCATTCTTATAAATGAAATATAATTATTTAAAAAAAATCTATATATATATTACTAATTATTTTATAAAAATTTAGGTTGATAAAAGATACCTAAAAAAAATAATTTACATTAACTTTAAACGATATTCGATGAGAATGTAGACAAAATATTTTGAATGAATAATTACCTATCATTAAAGGTGATGTGCCTAGACTAGGTGTTAAATAAGAATAATGTGAATTTATGCAAAATATCAATATCCAAACGCATGAGAATGAGATGAGAAGGCCACTGACATGGACAAACAGCAGGTGCCACAACAACACGGCAGCGCACACGCAGGTAGCCCCAAACGCCATGTGACGTTGTGAAGGAAAAAATCGAGTTCAGCCTCTCGCCGAAAAAAGTAAAAAATTTTCTTTTCTTTATACCGAATTTTAAATTTGTTTTAGAAAACACCAGAATATTACGATTAAGCCATCGTATATAAACGTCCATTTCTCTCTCCGACAAATCGAAATTCTAGTGCGAGAAAAGAAAAAATAAAAAAAAGAAAAAAGAAAGAAAAAGTTTACCATACCAGACCACAATAGACCACACCAGAGACTCTTAAGAGCATGGCGGTTTCTAGGGTTTTGTGACGAAAATCTCGATGGAAATGCCCGGTAGACGATCCAACTACTCTCTTATCAGCCAGTACCCGGAAGATCAGCTCTCCGTCGCTCCGCCGTCGTTCTACGAGTCTCATTCCGGCGATGGAAAGGGCGGCAGCAACAAGCCGAAGCACGACAGAGCTTTCGATTGGGATTCCAGCAGCGGCGGCGATCACAAACTGAGTCAACAATCCAACCGGATTGGGAGCCTCTTCTCCTCATCGCTCGGTCTACAACGCCAATCTAGCGGCAGCAGCTTCGGGGAGAGCTCGCTCTCCGGCGAATGCTACGCTCCTAATTTGCTCGGCGCGGTGGCTGGCGAGATCGATTCGTTCGGTGACGTGTACAAACTTGGAGTCGGTGATTACAGAGCGAAGCCGGCGGTGGAAGGCTCGTCTTCGGGAAAAAGCTGGGCTCAGCAGACTGAGGAGAGTTACCAGTTGCAGTTGGCGTTGGCGCTGAGGCTTTCTTCGGAGGCCACGTGTGCGGATGATCCGAATTTTCTGGATCCGGTTCCGGATGAGTCCGCGTTGAGGTCAGGATCCGCAACCTCCGCCGAGGTGGTTTCTCATCGCTTTTGGGTATGTTATTGTTGTTATTTGGTTACAATTCTTTGTTTTTGGTTTAGCTTGAATGGGTGTGTATTGATTTGTTGTCTGTTGTAACTTGGATTGATATTTTTTTAGAGTTTGTGAAATGTATATGGTGTTGGTATGAATTGAGTGTTCTAGTGAAAACAGTAGATTGAGGAATAGTTTTATGACTTTTTATCTTGAGAGTTAAGATTTACAGTAGCGAAGGCAGTAGATGATTTAATTTCTTGAGAGTGAACATTGGGAAATTCGAGGAGTTGTATCAGCAGTTTATAACTTATATGGAATTGGAATGATGAATTTACTTTCTGCTGTTGATAAACATAGGTGCTTGTCAAATTTTTTGAATTGGAAGTGTAAAGTGATAGACATGTAAGAGTTATTAGCACTTTCGGGTTTAACAGGACAATAAAGATGGGTATAGAAATTGTGAAGAGAGAGAGAGAGGCCCCAAGAACATGGGCAAATGATTTGACAGATCTATCATTTTTATGGTTGATCTTGAAATGTTTGAATTCAGGGCTATTGGTGGATGTGATATATGTGGTGCATGTTCAAACAGCATTGATAAGGCAGGGTGCATGCAATCACCATTGATAAGGCTTGGCGTGTGTTCATGCAAACAATAATTACTTTTTCTAGATTTCTCCCAATAACTTTATAATCCTTAAAGATGATTTATATGTGTTTCATGTTGCAAAATTTCGCCTAACGTAATGTAATGTGTTCCAGGTGAATGGAAGTTTGTCATACTTTGATAAAGTTCCTGATGGATTTTATTTAGTTAATGGAGTGGATCCATATGCATGGAGTGTGTGCACTGATCTGAATGAGAATGGTCGTATTCCATCAATCGAATCACTAAGATCTGTTGATCCTAGCTCAGATTCATCAATAGAAGTGGTTTTGATTGATCGGCGCAGTGATTCCAGCTTAAAGGAACTCCAAAATAGGGTCTTGAATATTTCCTGTAGCAGCGTAACCACAAAAGAGGTAGTTGATCAGCTTGCTAAGCTTGTCTGCAATCGAATGGGGTGAGTTGTCAAGATCTGATATTTTTATATTTTTAGAGCTTATCAATCTCTTTTATGCGTTGCTTATCTAGTTGTTGTTCCTCTTAAAGGGGTTCAGCTAGTGCAGGAGAAGATGACATTTTACCCATATGGAGAGAGTGCAGTGATGATATAAAAGATTGCTTGGGATCTGTTGTAATTCCTATAGGTAGCCTATCTGTTGGCCTCTGCAGACATCGAACTTTATTGTTCAAAGTGAGAATCCAAATCTAGTATGGCATTCTAATTTTACTTGATCGACTTTTTTGAACTTTTCTGTAATTGGTTGGCTATTCATGTGTTGATTTAAGGTGAATTATTATTGTTTTATGGATGGATATGCATTTTGAAAACCATTTTTTGTGTAGTATATTTTATATTTATTCATTTGATAGGAAGATAGAAAGTGCTATTAATGTGAATATGAATACAAAACCCTATGAGTTGGTTGAGCAGATAGGCCTCTAGTCTCTAGCTAAGAGGTCATGGATTCAAATCCTTGGGGCCATTAGGAGTTACATACTCTAAAATTTTTATAATTTTCAAAATTTTAGCTTCTCATCGTAGTCTCCAGTTTAGAACCCAATGAACATAAAGGGAGAATATTTTAGTACAAAAGGAAATGCTGGTATATGAGTACCAAAGTGGAAGACCCTCCATAAGCACATTCCAAAATGATATATCTGGAGTGATTAAATGATCGTTACAGAAGGATCATGTAATGTTCCAACTTTTGTCATATAAACAACAGTATGGTGAAACAATACCAAAAATAATTATTGGCCCCCAACTTAATTCCCAAAATATACAAGAACCTAAAGTTTACCCCTTCCCTATTCAAAATTGATGGAGAGATAGAAGTCCTAGGTGACGATTAGTTATAATGTTACCAAGAGTGGAATTCATATCTTCCATCCTGACATCATTGAAATTCTATTACTTCTCTGTTGCCAAATGACTAACATCAATGCTAGAATCCACACTTTTCCAAATGTTCTTAGCTCTGCCTCGATTTCCGAAGTACAAGTGTTTTCCATTAGTAAAGAGATGCAAGTAGCTTGTTGGCCTGACCTGGTCTTAGCTTTGTAGTATAGCCTTTCATGCCCCTGCTGTATCTTAGAGTTGGTGAATTTCTTGTGGTTTATAAGATTTTGGAAGGAAAAGGAACTTGCTCTTTATTTTTTTTTAAAAAAAAATCAGAAGAAGGAATTCATGCATACTATAAATATGATCTGTGCAGGTGCTAGCCGACACAATTAATTTACCATGTCGAATTGCAAAGGGCTGCAAACATTGCAAAAGAAACGATGCTTCCTCTTGTCTTGTTCGGTTTGGGCTTGATAGGTATGCTTCATCGATAAAAGTAGCTGTATCTGTCAATGTTGTAACCTTGTCAATCACTTGTCATATACTGTAGTTTTTCGTATGAGTGAATAATTTGTAATTTAGTATTGAGTTAATGTTTTCAAGGTTTTAAAAGTTCTGCATTTTTCGTTATTTTTTGCAGAAGTTAATTCTGTGACTAAACATCTGTATCATTGGTAATCACATAAATATATATATATGTATGTGTATATATATATATGACATTTCCAATGAAACTGTCTGGGATAACAAATCATTAATGCATCTGTTGATTTTGTATTACTAGTATTTTGAGGGAACACAATTGCACCATATGCCCAGTTGAGTTCACCTTAACATTTTTGGAAAATTAACAGATTTTTTAAATACAATTGCCACTGAGTCGCAGCTGATTGGTGATTGTTGTGGCAGAAATAAATTAGCTTCTTTATTTGTGCTTGTTCTTCCTTTGGTTGCCCACTTCTAGAATGACATTGATGTACGGTTAACATGACAGCTTTTAAGTATGCATTTTAATAGCATTACTATGTTATTAGCAAAATGCCATAGACATCTCATGAAGTATATTTGTCTGATTTCAGGGAATATCTGATTGACTTGATAGGGAAGCCAGGTCACCTATGTGAGCCTGATTCTTTGCTCAATGGTCCGTCTTCCATATCAATTTCTTCCCCATTGCGTTTTCCTTGGCTTAAGCCAGCCGAACATACCATTGATTTCAGGTCACTGGCCAAACAGTATTTTTTGGATTGCCAATCACTAAATCTCGTATTTGATGATCCATCAGCAGGTAATGATTTTTGGTAAAGAAAGCAGCCATCTAAAACCTTATTGTTGTCTAACTTGTCTCTATGCTTTATTATTTAGTTTCTGTTTACATTGGGCTATGGTCTATTCAAACAGATGCAGACCTCTCCCATCCCATAATATCTCCCTGTTATAAATGGGACTTGATTTTAGGTCCCACTTATGATGGCAAGTACTTCTTACTGAGTTATTATTTTGTTTTGAAGATGGAAATATAAACTACTAATTATTGTTATGGAAAATTTAGTGCTAAACTGCTAAAGGTATAACCTGATTCCAAGGGGTAGTTTATGATACATATAGTCCACTGACCTTCTTCTCCTGACTGATCTGAGGTTCAACTATGTTCTTGTATGACATTCTTATCCATTGGTAACACGTCTATAGTTGTTCTCAAGTTTACAGCTGACGTCAATGCACAAAATATGGCTTTACGATTCCCCAGTGAATGTGGTTGATCCTGAACCATTCTACTAACAGAACAGCGGATAGATGATGAATGTCCATACTTATTTAAATAATAAATTTAAGTTCTATATAGTGGTCTATTTCAGATTTAACTTTGTTTTGCTTTATTTTATAGAAGAAATGATTTCATCTAATGGTCCAGGAAGTTATTATGTTATAGTTACATGATGAGACTTGTGGTTTGGTTATGTGTGTCATAAACGTTCCAATTTGCCAATTATATTGACTCTTATTATTTCAGGTTCTGTTGTTGATGAAGAAGGTACTAAATTCTCTTTGTATCCTAAGCAATTTGATAAGAAGGCGACAGAGAGAAATAACCTTGTACAAGTCTCAAGCAGCATCAGTGAAATATCTCAGGTACCTCTACCGCCAAAAGGAGGTCGGCAGGGTTCCCATGATAGGGACTCTGAACTTTTTAAAACAAGTAATCCTTCGAAGAATATCATACATTCAACAAACATGGTTAAAGATCCAATTCCTTTGGTGCATATCCATCCTGGTGTGCAACCACGTTTGGCATTAACTGATCAGAGATTAGATACTTCTAAAGATGCGAGGTATGCTGAGAGTGGTCAGTTGGTTCCCAGTAATGCAAGTCAGGAGATTTCTCTTGATGTGGAAGATTTGGACATTCCATGGAGTGATCTTGTCCTGAAAGAAAGAATTGGAGCAGGTATTTATTTTTCACTTTTGAATTGAATTAATATATTTTTAAGTAGCATGGAGAAACTTTACAGTTTTCTCATGGTTGCACTCCTTTGTATGCTGATATTATTGTAAGTGTTAATACTAGTGAACTTAAATTTGATTTGGTGCATCTTCAGGTTCTTTTGGAACTGTGCATCGTGCTGACTGGCATGGATCTGTAAGTAAAAAATCCTTTGCTTATACTGTTTGCGTTTGTATCCATACATGAAATGAGGATCATCCTGTGGCACTATACGAACATGAAATGAGGATCATCCTATGCACTGTGATTTCTAATTTTTGTTGTAGAATGTTGTAGATCCCAATGAACAATATCGTGTTGGCGGTCTGGATTTTATGTGTTGTGGGAAGTTCTAATATTATCTTTTTTGTGGTGGCTTCTTAAGTGCTTATGGAGATGACATCTTCATGTATTTGAATCGATGGAGATGGCATCTTCATGTTCTTGAACATATCATAGAGCCTGGTGGAGTGTGAGAAGTATAGTGGTTGTTAATGGAACTTATTTTATGGGCCGTATATATGGCTATACGGCTGTATCGGACAAACAACGTATCCATACGACCGTATTTTGGCCGTATGGTTTTCCGAGCGTATAATGCGTACCGGTACGGCCGTATATATGCATATACGGCCAGTTCGAGTAATTAAAAAAGAAAAAAAGAAAAAAACTCCTACGGCTCTTAGGTTTCATTTCCGGCGACTTCTCTCATGGGCAGAAACTCTCTCTCGAGAAACCAGCAAACCAACCTTACCTCTCTCTTCTTTGACCAACATCGGCACTAAACCAAACCCGACTAAACCCCACCTCAATCATAGACATCCTAGAGAAGAGAGAGAGAGACAAAGGAAGAAGTAATGAGAGAGGAGGGAGAAGATAGAGTGAAAAAGAGAGACACCAAAGAGTGGGATCGGAGAGGAGGGGGAAATCCTCAGGTCTCTGTTGCTTCTTATTCTTCAATATTGCTATTTAATTCACTTCACTCTTTTCTTCTTCATTCTCACGGCCAGCCCACTATTTATTTCTCCTAACTGATTTTGCTTGCATGTTTAAGGGCTGACACTTGTCCTTTTATACTTTAAAAAATTTGGCCACTTTGTATGCCAACACAAATATTTGTCTCTTCTTCCAATTTCAATGTTAAAAAAAAAAAAATATTTATTTTTTAATACAATTAAATAAATTTTAAAATTAATAATAAATAGAATAAATAATAAATATTAGAAATAAATATTTATTTATTACAAAGTAAATATTAAAAAACTTAAAAATTATAAATACATAATGTTTTTAAAAAATAAATATTAAAAAATCGGATGTATAATACGCCCGTATAAAGCGTACCGGGCATACCGTATCGTACTAGGACGGGGTGTCACGTATTTACGAACCTTGTTTATGGCAAGAATAAATATGATACACTAAGGTTATATACTTATCTGTGTTAAGACTCAGCACTTTAGAGTAAATATGCCAGCACAATGTGCTACTAACACCTATGATTATATATATTTTCTGTGTATGAGGGTTTCCGCCTTCTGTCTTGTCTTGCATTCTGATGTATTTTATTGGTTTTATGAGTTGAATTCTAAAATTAAAGCCTCTTTTGATGGTTTCCCTGGAGTGGTATTTTATGTTTGTCTTCAAATTGTCTCATTCTCATGAAATTTTACTTTCAGAGATGAATTAAATTAGTGGCTGAATTCTGGCATTGGCTTTATATTTAATACCTCCTTCATGTGGTATTAAATAATTATCTGTCTTTGATTACAGGATGTTGCTGTGAAAATTCTCATGGAACAAGACTTCCACGCAGAACGCTTCAAGGAATTTTTGAGGGAGGTATGTAGTAGCTAAAATTTTGTTTTAAGCAGAAGAGAACGTCTATTATACTTGCAATTTTGGAATTTATTTTTTTCGTTGCTAGGTTGCAATAATGAAGCGCCTACGACATCCAAATATTGTTCTTTTTATGGGTGCGGTCACTCAGCCCCCGAACTTGTCCATAGTGACAGAATATTTATCGAGGTTTCAGAATTTCTTCCTTCTTGTCATATCAATACATTCACTTTTCTCTCTTCTAACCCCCTAACAAAAAGAAGAGGAATCACTTTTCGTTTCTTTCTTGTGATTTGTATCGCCTTTGTGACTTAAGAATATTGGTTTTAAATTGCAGAGGCAGCTTGTACAGGCTTTTGCATAAACCAGGTGCAAGAGAGGTGTTGGATGAGAGGCGCCGATTGAATATGGCCTATGATGTGGTATGTTTCAGACAACTTTACATTTTTATATGTATATATTTGATTCTTTTTCATATTTTACTTTAGTGTGGGCATCATAAGGATATACTTATTATATTTTACTGATTGCCTTAAGCTAAGTGGCCTTTTTTTTTTTTTTTTTTTTTTATAGGCGAAGGGAATGAATTATCTTCATAAACGTAATCCTCCCATTGTTCATAGAGACTTAAAATCTCCAAATCTTTTAGTTGACAAGAAATATACAGTGAAGGTAACACTGAGAATTCTCACCTCTATTGAATGGACTGTTAATCTACTGTTTACTAATGAATAAGTTGAAAAACCTAAATTTGTCGTTTTCAATTTTCTGTCTGCAGTAATGTGTTCATTTTTTTTTGCTGACATGATAATTTTCATCGAAGAACTGAAAAGGGATTGTTGCTGATTCCTGGACCTCATGGCTTCTGTTATGTTTATTTGTCGATGTTACCATTTGTTGCCATAATATCTTGGGTATTTTGTCAAAACATCTCACTCTTTAAATGGACCCTAGCTTGTTTAGTTTTAATGGGTTGTTTTGTTTGTATCGTACATCTTATGCAAAAGACAGTTGTTTCCAATTGATTTATACAGATTTAGATCTGAATCAAAATCATCTGCTGCAAGATGATGCTGCAAATTTGATTAAAGAAAGATATTATTATAATCTACCAGTTTAAAGTGATTACTCAAATCTGAAGAATGATGTTTTTATGTTACAAAATCTTCATAAGTTCATTCACAACCAGTAATTTTCTAATGTTTGAAAAGTCTGTTGCTGTATCTTTTATATTTACTTCTGCATGCTTATACTTTGTCGTGTGGTGACTCAGTCTGAATTTTGATTGGCAACCTTGGCTGGAGTAACGATCAGCATTTTTTCTAGACTCCAAAATTTGTTTTATTAATTGTTCTTTTGTTGGCTAATATACCTTCTTTTTCATGCTGCCTCATTTGCTCATCCAGGTTTGCGATTTTGGTCTTTCTCGTTTGAAAGCAAACACATTTCTATCATCAAAATCTGCTGCAGGGACTGTAAGTTGTGTTTATTTTACTATTCTATATATCTTATAGCAATAGGAGTAATTTCTGTTTTTTCGTAACAGCAACATCAGGTCTTTTATCTTAAGAGTGGCATTGGTACTGTTTTATTTCAACATGAAATTAACGATATTCATTTGTTATGTTAGCCTGAGTGGATGGCACCAGAAGTTCTTCGTGATGAGCCATCAAATGAAAAATCAGATGTATACAGCTTTGGTGTGATCTTGTGGGAGCTTGCAACATTGCAACAACCTTGGGGCAACTTAAATCCAGCTCAGGTTTGGTTGTGCATTACTTGAAAATTTCAGATTACAAAACCAATACAAACTTTGTTTTCATAACTAATCATTTTGAATCATGGTATTGGAAATGGCTTCTCATCGGTATATGTGGGTTGAAATAATGGAACTTGCCGAGTAGTAAATAAATCTTCAGGAATTAGTTGTTAAAAAGGGTAGGTTATCTCATGAGTATTAATGTTAATGTCTGTTGGCTGGATGTGAACTGATTGAGTACATGCTTGATTGTATTGAAAGGTGAATTGAATTCCTTTTGCTTAATTTGAGCCTATGATACTTTCTATTGAGTTAGAATTCCAGTTTATTATAAGTATAAAAGACTTTAAAGCGATGAAAACAACTCTTTTTATGTACACAAAATATAAATTCCAGTTTTTACTTCACTGAATTAAAGGTTCACATTCAAGGCTTCTACTATCTTCACATGTAACCTACAATTCTTCTGATTAAGTAGCTGATGGTTTGTTGCTTATAACTTTGTTGATTGACGTTACCTTTATGCACATTTTAAGTGCTTTCATTTTTATATTGATTCCTGCCTATTACGTTTGATATTCTGCCTGGTAATTCAAAGAAAGGGAAATGTGTCTTGTAACTTGTAAGGTACAGATTATTGTAGTTAATTGTTATTGTTGAACCATTAAACATATCTGAACTTTACGACTTGATTAGAATTCTGTAATTTACTGTCACTGTCACAGGATGTGATCATTAATTCATTATTAGCGCCTGCGTCCCCACTTTTTTGTAAAATTTACCTGTATTAATTTTATCGTTCTTTTCTTCTTGTTCCTTAAAAGATTTTTTAACGATTCTGGATAAACAAAGTAGGATTTTACCTCTATTCTAGTAATTTGTAAATCCTGCAGTCTCTTCATAACTCATTTACTTTAAATTAAAGGTGCCTTTTGCATGAGTTAAGTCTTTTTTGGTGACATGGCCGAATGTATAATGCCTTATAGGTTGTAGCAGCTGTTGGTTTCAAAGGTAAGAGACTTGAGATTCCACGTGATTTGAATCCCCATGTGGCCTCTATAATCGAGACTTGCTGGGCTAAGTGAGTCTAAAAGTCTTTGAATCTTGTTAACAAGGTTTGAGCTTCAATTACTTTCTCTTTCTCATCAATAAATGGTTATACTGCAGTGAGCCTTGGAAACGTCCTTCTTTCTCCACTATTATGGACTTGTTAAGGCCATTGATTAAATCTCCTACGCCTCAGCCAAGTCGTGCAGACATGCAGTTACTTACTTAAGGAATGGACCACCTCAGAGGTCTTATCCATGCACATAATACATCATTTTTTTTTGAGATTTTATGTCCGGCAGGAAGACACTGTTTAGGTAGTCTGAGGTATGCATTTCTATTGTTTCCTGTTCTCCCTTTCCTCCTTTGCTACTCTGATTTATAAATATGGAGTGATGTCCCAAACTTAACTTACCTTTGGTGCCAGAGATATTATTAAAACTTTCTGCAGCAAGTTTTTTGCTGTGTTCAATGAATTTTCAGCAATGAATCAATCAGCATCAGGGGTGTGGTAGTAGTCAGAAATTTCATGCTTCTTCTCAAGGGAAAGTTGGTTCTGTAATGGAGTGTCATATTTAAAGCAGTTATTGAGTGGGTCTTGACTCTCGATTATAGTCAATTTGGGGGGTGTGAATGAGCGCTAGTAAGTGCACAAGCACCCATGAATTGGGGTGGAGGGTTTGGGAGAGAGATGGTTGGGTGTAGGATTTATTGCATCAGGATGAAATATGCTTCCTCCTGTCTTTGACGAGTGACCACTAATCTTTTCTCATAGTTGAGACATTTGCTTTCTAGGACTAGTTTTTCTATAAGCAGAAGTTGCACGTATCAAAATCCTGAAATTTATCTCGTTTGATTTGTTGCAGAATCATTGTTGTACATGTCTGTTCTCACAGCTGATCAAGAATTGTGGGTTTTAACGCAATTAATTGCCAATATCGTCACTGTAGAATCTAGATTTCGTACTTCCAACGAGAATATCTGTTGTATTGATTGTTTGCATATCTATGACAGCTCCTCATTCTGGAAAGTTGTAAGATACAGGAAGAAGTATATCTGTCTCTCGAGATTTTGTATGTAATATTTGTAACTATAAATTAGTCAATGAGAAGCAGCATCAGCATAGTACATCACTTGAGCATTTTTTTTGACAGATATTCATTGTGTGTAAATAGTAATAGCTTTCCAATTGCTCATCTACAGCTCCTGTAAAAATCATCAGGTTTTGGGGTGGCATTTGAGTTCATTTTCGGGTAAGTAGTCAGGTGGTGGTTGTAAACAAACTCCAGACTGAACCTCTATTGCCAATCCAAGGCATGCTTAGTCGATCAATAGGAGATGCCAAGAGGATGCAACTTAAACCTACGCAACACATGTATGTTTAGGTTTCTATGTACCTGTCTAAAGATTCTAAATAAACATGATAAGAAGTGGTTATCAGTTGCATTCTCTGGGATTCTAAGACAAGGATCAGTTTCCTGTAATTATCCAGTCATGTTTATGTTTTAAACTTTAATCGCTGCATATATGTATATAGATATATGTAAAGTGAAAAATGGAAAAAGTTTCGTGAACATGTAGGAGTCTATGTTTTAATCTTTTTTTCCCTTATGACTGCAGGTTCGTTTGTGAAACCCTTATGAAAAATGAAGCACAGGATCCGTTACTCTAATTACGTTTTTCATTCTGGATCTCGTTAAATCGACAGCCTTCCCAAATATTTTGTAAGAAACTGCTTAGAAGTCGAAACCTGGTTCTCCAAAATCAGTGGGCCTGAGTTCTGCTAGTTGATTTAATAGCCAGAAGGCTGAGTTTTCAACAGTTGCATAAAAGTGCAGAAGTAATGAAACCAACTACCAGTGAGAAGCAAAACAGTGAAATCCGACATCAGAATATATTATGGTTCGAAAAATTAACGATGAGAGTAACAATTTGCCGGGTGCGTAAAATTGTAACAAAAGTATCCACTTTTGAATCCGAAAAATATCTTACAGTATGGTAGGATAACAACTGAAAATTATTCATTAGAACAAATATAGTAGTAAGTGCAAAAGCTACTGCTGCTAACTAACAAGTACGTTCATCTCGTAATAGAGATGGTCTAAACTAAAAACTCTTCCAATTAAATTATGACAATTCAAAGGTGAGGGGTTCTAAAGCCAAGTATCCTTTTTTCTTCCTAAGAAAAAGTAAAAATTGGAACTGGTCCGCAGAGGCTGCAGCATGAAAAAGTAGCTCTTTAGACAGCTGAGTGATGGGCAGACAAAACGGGATGGCTATAAGGGTATTTTGATGTCGTTTGATCATGTTAAATTCACGCGGCTCAATTTCAACCTGCAGGCTCCAGGAAAACAACTTTAAAAAATTTCTCATCTCTTTATTTACTGTTCTTACAACATTATTGCTTTGATATTTCTTCCTTATTACGGCCATTCAACCATTATTTACGTTAATTTAGGTGTTGACAGATTTTTTATGTCAATACATCCTTTTTTTTTTTTTTATATCAAAATAGTTAATAATCAAATTTAAATTCTTAAAAACGATATCAAATATGATTTGAAAGCTTTCAGTTTCTTTTTTTTTTCTTCTTTTCTCTTTTTTTTCCTCTCACTGTTTATTCATACTAATACTCACCTTCTTTCTATGCAATCATATTTATGATAGAAAATTCTTATTTAATGTTTATAGCTAGTGATTTGATTTGTTATTTATAGTGAAACTATAATTTGATTTGTTGTTTGAATTCATAGACATTTATAAAATTTTTCATTCATTTCGACTTTAGATATATAAAATTATTGAAAGTTTAAAAACATGAAATTAAAAAAAAAAAAAAACAAAAAATCGAAATTATAAAAGCTTCAATGGGGGTGGAATTTGCAGTAAATCCCGTAGGAAAAAAAAGAAGGTATCGAATGATGACAAATTGTCTCGATGGAGTTTCCGTTAAGACAAAATTGAACTACCCAAAAGATTTATAAAGCCTTGCGCAGAAAATTGAGCATTTTTGGTCGAAAATAATTGCGTGTTGAAACAACTAAAATATTTTGTGTGTGAAAATTATTTTAAATCTCGCAAAATAAATGTCAAAAAGCACTAAAAATTTAAACAACAAAATAATTAAAGTCATGTATTTCAAAAAAAAAATGATAATTAAAATCATGTCAAAAAAAAAAACAAAATAATTAAAATCGAGAGAAGAAAATCACGAGTTGCCGACTTTAATAGGAAACAATGATTGGTCCAAATCTCTCCGACAAGACATCACATCGCCATCGCAAATCTCAATTGACGCCTTCTAATTGGCTACTCTCGTAAGCTTAGTCCCCAAGTATTTGACCGCTCACGTTATTTCAACTCCTAAATACTGATGTTCTGACAATCACCATCAACTTTCAAGCAAAATATCACACGGAACTTTTTTTTTTTAATAATTTTCAAGAAAATGGTTGACTCATCCATAATTAAATTAATGTGAAGTCATAGTTAAAACTATACAGATTTTTCTTTTTTTATTTTTTGCATAAAAACTATACAGATTTTTCATGGGTGGAACTAATATCCTTTAGATGAATTTTACTTTTATGATTGACGTTGTTTACAATTTTTAAGGGGACATATCAAATGCAATTAAAAATACTGAGTAGTGTTATGTTTTTTAAATTTTTTTTCTTAAATTCATACTTAAATTATGCAATATGTGAGTTGTCAATATATTATAAATTATAAAATGATGTAATAATTAATACGATATTAACAAAAACTTATATACCATGTTATTTAGATATTAATTTAGGTAAAAAAATTAGAAAATCTATCATTACTATTAGAATATAAGAAGTATTTTTTATGGTTTAAAATAATTTTACAATTATATATATATAATTTAAAGGAGAGATATATTTACATATTATCTCTGAGCTCAAATGAGAAGATGCTATGAATATATCTTCTTATTTGTGTTAAGAAATAATATGTAAATATATCTCTCCTTTAAATTATATATACATATACTTTCTTTCATATGTATAAACTTATTTTAATAATATAATTTTCAAAGTTGCAATCCATTTGATACATCTAACTTTTCACAATTAATACTTGTTATCATTCGACGGATAACTCATTAACTTGATGTTAAAAAATAATTTAATATAGATAAGAGAATTTCTTTTTTCTAACATAGGAAACAACATGAATTTTGAAAATAATTTAGAAAACTGAGTTGATTTTTTTTTTTTTTTACCCAGTCATTTCGTACGCGTATTTTCACTAATGGCATGCTTGCGAGCTACGAGTTTATGAAAAAATAAGACCGAGTTTTTTAATATTATTTTTAAAAGGGATAGTTCCAAAAAATCTCATAACTTTTGATAGATTATTTATTTTTTCTCATATAATTTTGTTTTTATCCAAAATACTTTTTGACTTTTGAAAAAACACCCAAAATACCCACTGAAAGCATATGAAAGGATGATAATACCTCTGACAGTAACAAATTTTGTTAGATGGATATGGTTGATCATTGGACTTTAAGGGCACAAAGGAAAATTTAATGAAAATATTAATTAAAATAAAAAATTTAAAATAAATAATATTAAATATAAAATTACAAAAAAATTATTTTCATTTAAAAAAATAAAAAAAATAATATATAGGAAAAAAAAAAATCCACACAATGCCTCTCTCTCTTGCTCTATTCTCTCTCTCTTATGTTCTTTCTCTCTCTCATCTTTTCCCCTTCTCTCTCTTAATCTCTAACTAGATTTGCAGTGGATCTATGACGACAAAATAGTGAAGACCCCGGTTTTGGGTCTCCGGTGATGGAGACCCAGTTCAAGTCTCCATCTTGGAGACCTAGACGGTTCTCCACGATGGAGACCAGAATTGGGTCCCCGTCGCCGGAGACCCAATTCAGGTTACTCAGTTCGAGTCTCTCTATCTTCAAGTGACCCAAACTGGGTCTCCGGTGATAGAAACCCAATTCAAATCTTTAGAGTCTCCACCATTCGATTGTATTTTTATTTTTTTTTGGGTTATTGATTGCTGTGGTAAATTTTATTTTATTTTTTGCTATTTGATTGTTACTTTAGGTTCTTGATTACTGTTAATTAAGTTTTTTAATTTTGATGGTGTATGTTGATGATTGATGATTGTGGGAGATTGATATGAGAAATGTGGATTGATAGATGTTACAGGTTGATGATGATGATGATGATAATGATAATGATGGAGTAATAGTTGGTGGAAATCCAGATTGGATCTTGACTATTCATTGAAATTTGGATCTCTATTTTTTTTTTATAAAAAAATTATTAATTTATTTATTTTTTAAATTTGATGGGGTGATCTCTACCGTCTATCTCATTGATGGACGGTGGAGATAATTTTAATTACTATATAAATTTTTAATTTTAAAATATCATTTATTTATTTTTATTTTTTATCAATTTTTTATTTTTTAATTTAGTATATTGATCTCCATCATCTATTTATAAGATAGATGGTGAAGATAAGTTTTTATAAATTTATAATTTTTTATTTTAAAATATCATTTTATAATTATTTTATTTTTAAATAAAATTTTGAGAGATAAAAATGTTTTTTTATTTGTTGATTAATTTATTTGTTAATTCTATAATAGAATGGATATTTTGAATAAAAACGAAATTATACAAAAGAAAATAAACAATCAATCAAAAGTCCATGAGTTTTTTAAGATTTTATCTTTTTAAAACTTATTTTATTATTTTGTCCTATCGTGAGATTTTCTATATTTATTTAATAAAAAATAAACCCCTAGCAAACCATGATGCGGAGGCAAAATCATAGTTCGTTCATGAATCATGACAAAAATATCTAGCCAACCCTGGACCCCAACTGCCCCGTTCACAACAAGAACCACAATTAATTGAATCGAACCTGAACTAGCGTAACTGCTAGGAAACAGCCTAACAAACACAAAGGTCGGTTCTCTCACTCACAATATTATTTGCAGCGACCAGCAAAAAAGACCACGACATGGGTCACTGTGATAAATCAGTGGTTGTGTCCGAGGAAGAAGAAGACCCCCCCAATCCCCACCACCACCGCCTTTCCTCTAGATATTTTCACTACAGTTTGTCGGTTAAACCCCTTAAACCCTCCTATGCATATATATATATATATATATATATCTGTATATATCTGTATATATATGTCTCTTCGACCTCATTTTATCAAACCTAATCAACCTCTCCCTTCTTTTTTATTATAAAAAAATTTCTCTTACAAAACAAGTGGAATTTTTTGAACTTTGATGGACAACCGAGAAGACCAAAACTACCCGAAATCTCCACCCAAAACTTCAGTTGCTACCAGCTCTTCTTCTTCCTCGTCCCAGCTAGACCCCGACACGACAATGGGTTCTCTTCCTCTGTCGGAGTTTGAAGTGTTGACGTCGTTTCAGGCGACCCCAGTTGTGGCGATGCCTCAGCCTCTGGAGTATTTACAAGGGAACCCAGTGCCACCATTTCTGTCCAAGACTTTCGATCTCGTGGAGGATGGGTCCCTGGACCCGATCATTTCGTGGGGGGCGACAGGAGAGAGCTTCGTGGTGTGGGACCCCGTGGAGTTCGCGAGGCTGATACTTCCACGCAATTTCAAGCACAACAACTTCTCGAGTTTTGTCAGGCAGCTTAACACTTACGTGGGTATTGCTGTGATGTAGCAGAGCCTTCAATGGCTGCTGCTGCTACTGTCATCTCTGTGACGTAACTGTTGTTGTTCTTGTTATTTTTTGCTGTATGTTGTTTTCATTTCTGTTGTATAACTTCTTGTTGTTGTTTTTGGTTTCTCTGAGGTTATTTGTAATTCGATTTGCTGTACTCACAGAGGCTGGTTTTGTAATATATGGAGACATGTAACTTGTGGGGTTTTGGACTTCGATTGTAAAACCTTGAACTGATTGTGTATGTTGATTGTGTGGAATTTATTATGTACAGGTGAGAATTGTGTAAATATAATTGCTAATTTGTTGAACGTATCTAGAATTGTTGTCTTTGAGTACTGGTTTCTTGTGAATGGCATAAATGTTAGGGTTGTGTAGTGTTTATATGAAGCTAATATGGTGGATCAGGATTTATAAGAAAACATGAAAGGTTTTTTATGTACTGGCTTCCCCTCTGAGTGCATAGCGGAGTGGGGAGTTCTGTCTTTGGCAGGTAGAACATTTGTTATGTTGCGATTGTTTGTTGAGTTCACCTCTTATTACTATTGCACTACTTACCTGATGATTTGAAAATATGGTTTTCGTGATATACAGATGATCTATATGGTGCAGTTCTGCTTGAAAAATTGACGGCTTTAAATTGCTTCACCTGGGAATTTAATGATTATGTGAATTATTGAGTAATATTTTGTTTTTAGAACTTTTTTTCTTCCCCATTCATGTTTGAATCCCTTTGGGTACTGTATTCAGGGTTTCCGCAAGATTGATACTGATAGATGGGAATTTGCTAATGAAGCTTTCCAGCGAGAGAAGAGGCATCTTTTGAAGAATATTCAGAGACGGAAGACAGCTCAATCTCAACAGGTTGGGAGCTATATTGAGCCTTCTAGTGAAGCGGGAAAGTCTAGAATGATAGGTGATGTAGAGAGGTTGAGGAAGGAGAGGAGTATGTTGATGCAAGAAGTTGTGGAACTGCAGCAGCAGCATCGTGGGACAGCTTCCCATGTGGAAGTAGTGAATCAGAGGATTCAGGCAGCAGAGCAAAGGCAGAAGCAAATGGTTTCGTTCTTGGCCAAGTTGGTTCAGAACCCGGCATTGGTAGCCCGTCTTCGGCAGAAAAAGGAAAAGGGAGATATCGGTTCTTCTGGAATGAAGAGGAAATTTGTCAAGCACCAGCCATATGAACTAGGTAAACCAGATTCATCCGTGGAAGGGCAGGTTGTAAAGTTAAAACCTGATTGGAAAAACCTCACCACACCTTATCTGGAACCGGAATTAAATCCGGTTCCTTTTGAACAGTCTCCTGATTATCTCCTGGAAGGGATGGTGGGGATGGGATCGAGTTCAGAAGGTATGCCATTTGAAGTTGGAAATATTGCATCCGATGAATTGGCTGTTTCAAATGAGTTAGCTGTGGCACAAGAGTTTATCAGAGCCCCAGAGCAGGCAGGAGAAGGGACTTCTAGCTTGGGAGGTGGAGATCCTCTTTTAAAGGGAAAAAATGTAACAAGTCCACAACAAGAAGTTTGTCCAGATTATTTTGTCTCTTTCCCTGAGGATTTCACGAAGGAAAAGAACATTCCAGCGTTTCCATCTCCTGGAATTGAAAGCATTGTCAAACCAGAGGATATATGGAGCATGGGATTTGATGCCAGTGCTGGTACGTCTGCTTCTAGCCATGAGTTTTCGGGTAATCTTGCCCACTGTGATGTGCCGGAGTGGGGAATGTCAGGCGGGTTATGTGACATGTGGGATATAAATTCTTTACAAGCTGCAGGAGTTTTGGGCTTTGATATGTGGCCGGCTAATGAACCCCCTCTTGATGAGCCTGAGAGTCAAGTCGGCCAGCCAGAAGATGATAGGTCTAAGAAAACAGATCCGTAGGGCTCATTTGCTTTGGCTCTTGTTGCTCCCTTGGATTTTAGTTTGTGTCGGTCAATAGTCTATTCATTGGACACTTTATCTATAATACATTAATGCAATCTTTTCATTATTTTTTATCTTGAAGTTCAATTAGAAAGTTAGTTAGCTTGATTGTGAGCTAATTTTTGTGGATCTATTTTTATGTTTTAGTATTTTATATTATTTTATGTGTTGCATTAGGATTGCAGGGTTTTCTTTCTGACGGATACTTTTGAGTTTTGAATGCTGCAGGTGTAACCAATGAGACAAGCATTACTCAATTTGGGTTGGAGGCAAATTTTGAATCACCCTTTCAGTGTTTGTAGTTCTGGTAAGAATTGACAACATGATTAGACACATTCTTTGATTCTGTTATTTCATAGAGTGGTGTGCCCTTAAAATTCGATTGACACTTGTTTTGGTTCTATGGCTATCTCCGGCTTAAGGCACTTTTTTCTTTCTTTTTTTTTTTCTCTCTCACTATATTGATTAGAGATGGGACAGAGTATCATATGATCCTTCGAAAAGCTACATATCAGCATTAGCCTTGACATTTTCTGCTAGGTATCTGCCTGCATTGTCGTTGTTGTTGTTGTCACTGTTTTTTTTTTTCAATTTTCATTGTAGGCATCTTCTTCTTTAATTATCTTGTCAGAGAAACTGTACTTGTATAATTCTATAAAACTAGGTATTTTCGCTAATCTTGATGTAGGATCTCTAGTCTTGAAGTGATAAAGCTAAGACAATGAACTTAAGCGCAATAGTTTGTGCAATGTAGAAAGACAATGAAAAAGGGTCTCTTTTCTACCCTTTCCATTTGTCAAATAATCAGTCTCTTGGGTGAAATGATGTGTTTAATTGCATCTTGCAATTGCATTAAAGGATGTCTCGCAGGAGTGGATATAGGTATAAAAGTATTAGGAAGTTATAGGCTGGAGAGGAGCAATTCCAGTACAAGCCATTGCCTGAGCTGAGGAACTTGTGATTTCAAAGTATCCAAATTGTTGGCATACATAATTTGATGCAGCAGTTATATCCATTTGTACTCTTTAAAAGAGTTGGGCTAAACTGTTGACTTGTTTTGGCATTAAATATTCATAATCTAGGTGTATGGTGTTATGCTGCTGGATGCTTTAATGATGGTTAAATGATATCAATGATGTGGCAGTTTTTCTTTTATGCACTTCGAATTTGAAAACTCCAGATTTGGATTGCTAACTTGAATTAAATCCAATGGCAGATTAGATGATCACTCCATGCTTTGATGTGTACTACTTCTGATCAGCTTACCTGCTGAGGTTATAAAATGATTATGAGGTCCATTCGCATCTCTTTTAGTGCCCACTATGTGCTCGCGAATGTCCCAGTGATAAGAATATCTATATGTAAAACATTATTCTCTTCTGCTTTTTGTGTTACTTATTGGGTTTCGAAATCATATTATGATTAGTTTTCCTGTTTGTCAACTTTTGGTAAATTGGAGGACGTGGGCAGCTTGCTGTAGGCAAAGCTAGGTTTGTACCGGACCTTCAAAATTACCGTTGAAGTAGTTGACGTAGAAAAACAGAACAGGAGTGATAATTTCACCCAGTCAATCTAGAAGCAAGTAGAAAATTGTATAAGCCCCATCTGATTAGTCTGACTCAACTTTCTGTTGATCGGATCTATTTGTCTTGGGAAGCAGTATATAATGTGTGTTGAGATTTGTAAATTGTAATTTCTGTACCGGACTTTATTTTTTATGTAACAAGGTATACGCATATATTGACTTTAATAACTATGAGTTTATGGCTCATGTTCTCCGTTCATACCCAAAACTTTCTTTGTTCAAATTGTCAAAAACTATGGGTGAATATGTTTTTTTTTTTTTTTTTTTTTCTGGTTGACATATAAGGATGAATATTTGATGTTCCAATTGGTATTATTTTGTGTTTGCCCTAGGCTGGCTTGTGCTATTTGTGTGAAATAAGTATAGTTAACATTGTGAAATCGGATAGGAGACACTCGGGCCTCAAGCCCTTAACCTCGCAATTTGTATCGACAGAGAAACCAAGACCTACAAGTTGTCGGGATTTACATATATTAAAATCTGATAATCTTATATGAATTCCTTCAAACTATTTAACACAATAGGTCCATATATCGATTGTACATACAGGTACTAGGATTATACTGGAAAGGTATGACAGAATGATGCGGGACGCCAAAGTTTCTGCATTATTTTAAAAAAATATGGAAACGTTTGAACTCGTACATTCTCATTGCGAAATTAATTGCATTGAAAATCTGAAAGTAGTTCCTACTTCCAACGGAATGTAGTTTGCGAAGGCTTAATTCCATGGTATATTAACATTAGATTGCGTAAGACAAAGGGAATCTGAAGACCCATAAAACCATAAAAATTGCAACTTCAACACTCCGTGTACATTTTGAGAAGCTGCTAACCTGAAGGTGGTGGCTCTTAGCTCTTAGCCAAACTTAGCACATATATATGTGGTCAAATCATGTCATGTCTCACGCGTGAAATTAAGGATATTTAAAGAATTTCATTTCATGATTTGAGTAATAAGATGAAAAAAAGCGTGCATTGTTGACATCGTGCTACATATATCACCTAAATAAATTTCATGACTGTGAGAGAAATAAATTAAGCGAAAAGGTTAAAAAAAAGAGAACCTCATACCACTTGTGTCTATTTAGCCCCTTTCACTTTCAATCAAAATTGCTTGGCTTAGACATTACAGCAGGAAATTTAATTTAGCAACAGATCACTACATCAAGAAAATTATATAGAATGTTCCTTTTGCCTTTTTGATACAGGCTCATTACCATCGTTTTTCACCTTGGCTTCACGACGCTCTCTCTTCACTCCTTTAGCTTTGTTAGGTAATGCCATATCTCCGAGCTAAAAGCACATGAGCAATAACATAAACGGATAAGTAATAGGTGGGAAAAACAAACAAACAAACAAATTTTTAAGCAATGACGTGAATGACGATGGATGATACTAACAATGAGTTAAAATCAAAAAGCTAAGGCAGACTCAGACTTTGCTAACATGAATGTCATTTGCAAGGAGGGATGAGGCTACACCCCAGAAAATAAAATCACATGAAGATGTAATCATATTAAATGGGAATTATTTTCTTACCTTCTGATCAGGAACATAAATCTTTCCAATCTTCCCTTGTATTGCATCTTGACTAACATTTTTCACCTGCAAGTGACAGAGGGTTCCCATTAGCAACACATCACTTCATTCTTATAGAAGATAGGGGAAGATCGAACAAAGAATAGTAAGCCAACCTTCTTCTTTGGCTGATCTTTAGCTGTTTTCATCGCTTCTTTTCTTAGACCCTCATTAGGAAGACGATGACGACGAATAACCAAATCCATCGAGGGGCCTATTTCTACCAATTCCATTCTTGGGACAACAGTACCAGATCTTTTCAGCCGCAGGGCACAGTGAGTAAAAAACACCTTATTAGAAGATATTGCTGTACAAACATAAGCATGGTCCACCCCAGCAAGATTTAAATTCTCAATCACCTGCATCAATTAGATTCATGCTCCTATCAAGATTTTTTTTTTTAATATATAATAAAAAGAGAGATAGAGACAGAGCACCACAAATGTCAAGGGCAGCAGAGACCTACCTCCCCTCGTAGCAGATCAGTCAAAACATCCTTTAAATGTTTTAGCTCTTCTACATTCTCAAATCCTTCACCAATAAAACAGATGAAAGGTTTTGACCCAATCTGAGGAGCTAGTTTCTTGTCATATGTGAATGAACTGATGGGTTTAAAATTTTCAACCCCAACCTCCACAAGATCATAGATATGGTGATCATATGTTCGTCCTATTACAAGATTGTCAGGCCGCTTCTTTGAAGTTGAACCATACTGCAGAATACGAGTCATAGAAGTATATCAAAACAATGCTGCAGAAAATTCTGGTAGGACCAATAACCCAATCAAAACAAATAAGAATCTACACAATTTGCAAGGTGGAAACAACATTGAGCAGATCATTTCTCATTCTCAGACTTTCCTTTCATTAAGAGTTCCAATATTAGTCCCTAGGGAAACCAAATAGCCAGCGTTTAAGATTACAGCATAGCCTTACCCGATAATACGCCAAAAAGGTTTCCAAACGCATCCCACCTCCAGAATACAAACATACTAGGAAACATAGGCAACCAAATAAAGGTACAAACTAGGACAAGCAACCAAGACATGAGAACCACTTATTAGATTCCCAAATGGAAAAAAACAACTAACACTTTCAAAACGTTCATCACCAAACTCCAAATGATCATAAGATGCAATCTGCTCAACACTGCTCCATTACCAAATTCTATCATCCAATATAGACTTTCTTGTCTCGTTCATATTTCAATTTTAATGACCATACCTAACAATTGCATCAAGTTCCACAAAATATAAGCGTATTAAACATGTTTAATGTTGACCCTCTATAAATAAACAGTCTAACCTTGTTTCCATCACCAAACAATAAGACACAGGTGCCATTACTAAAATGTAATACCATTCAAACCAAGAAGTAATTATCAGGAAAAACTATCTGTGTGTATGCATATATTGTAAAAAATAATCAAGTAGATGACAATCCAAGTTTAAATAAACATTACTACACACATTTACCAACATAACATAGCTCTAACTAAAAGATCAGGCTTACAATGAAAATGCTGCAATCGGTTTTGAGGGAAAAGAACTCCAAGGAAGTTTCACCGCCACTTTCAAATGGTCTAATGTTGTCATTTTTTCGGGTATATCTAATAGCACTTCCTTTCTTCAGCAGATAAAGCTCTGTAAGCACCACGTTTAACGTGTTGCTTGTCTTTGTACCTTGAAGTATAAGTGTCTTCTTCCCTGTCTCAACCTGCAAACCCCATACATACAAATATTATAACGTCTTTCCATGGAACCATCAAGAAAAGAACGAAAATTAGTGGAGCTTACAAGCTTGGGAGCACGTTTTTCAAGCTCACGCTTGACTCTACGATTCTTGGGAGTTTTGACTTTCAACATGGATTGTACCTGCGACCAGAATTAAATCGGAAAAAAATCAAGCGAGTCTCGAATTTTGCTCTATGATTCGATCAACAGTAAAGGTGCAGAGAGAGTGGCTAACATACTGATGGCGGCAACGAGAAGCAGAGGTTAGAGCAGGAATTTCGGTTGGAGAATGCTAGGGTTTTTCTGCTGAGGAGGAGCCTAATTAGCGAGGTTTTGGTAACAACTAGTATTGGACTTGTCACCTAAGGATTAGGCTTTACTGGTACTGAATAAACTCCACTAATTTTTTAAGGGTACCTTGGACCAGATTGACTTTTGCTGATTAAACTCTCACTTTAAGGCCTCGGAGGTAAAGCCATCTTCCTACATGTGGAAAATATATAAAAAGATATTTAAGTAAAAAATTTAAGAAAGTTTTTTTTAAAAAAAAAAAAAAAACAATTCTTTTCTTCATTATCTTCAACATTATATAATTTTATTTCAACATAATTTAATCTCATTTTTAAACAATTCTAGCATTTCCAATTATACTATCACAATTCACAACTTACAAAAACAATAAAGTAAATTTATAAAAATAAAATTGAAAGGAAAACCAAAAAAAAAAAAAAGGAGATATAGGGTGCATTTACTTGTACGTAATTATAATGGTTTTAAAATCAGAATGATGTATTATAATTAGAATAAATTGTTTGCTTCAATTGCAGAAATTGGAATCGAAATCAACAGTATTCTCATTGAGATGTTTACTTTACTTTAGAATCAGAATTACTTAATTATAAGTTTACAAAAATGTCATTGATTAAAATTATTTATTCAATAAATATTTTTTAATAAGGAATATAAAAGACTTTTTAAATTATAAAAAATAATATGAATGAAATTTCCAAATGAGATGAGGGGAGGAGGAATGAAATTCTCATTCTACAATCTAAAATTCATGTAGGACTTATAATTTCATGTCCCTTGCAAATTGATTTAAAAATAAGTAAACGTTAACAATTATTTTCATTTCCTAATTCATCAAGTAAACACATTAATAATCTCTTTCATTTTCATATGAGATATGGGAAAAATCTCTATCGATGGTAATCCTGATAGTCTTTATTAATGAAAATCGCTTTAGATATCCTTCAATGGAGATTTGTGAATATCTTCATGAATGAGGTTTAAGTTTAAATCTCCTCCAAATTTCACAAAGATAATTTAAAAAAAAAAAACTTAAACAAATCTACGTTGACAAGTAAAGATTTTTCTTCAAAATCACTTACCAAACACAAATAAACTTCAACTAGAAAACAAAGAAAACATATACGGAGAAGGAAAAATATTCAAAGCATCTAAATAGAAGTCGAGTGTCGGATATAAAACTATTCAAAGGTGTTATCAACAATTCAACATGCTTACATTTTATTCTGTTTATTTGCTTTAAGTTGGATAGTCGATTTGTTCATCTTCAATGAATGACCGAGTTTATTGGAAGATAAACATAGATTTGTGCTTTTTGTTTTGTTAATATTTAAGGTATTATCATTTAATTGTTATATTTAAGCTTTTTATTTAAATTATTTTTCTAACAAAACAAGATGACGTGTTACGATTGGACATTATTATAATTACCAGATTTTTATTTCTTTCTTGTTCTTAAATTCCGTTATTTGTAAAATGCTTTTTAGTTATCTTGAATTTCTTCTTTTATTTTAAAAATGCCCCCCAAAGTTTGCCAACCATTGATCTCTTAGCCTTCTCATCACATGTTATATATTGTGCAATGACAAGAAGGTAATCTGATACTTCCACATTAAGACCACCCTTAATTAACATAATCAACGTGTGATTATGATCAAAGCACATATTTATCGGCTCATAAAAAACAATCACATCAAAACTTATAAAATCAATTAACCTCATTACATACATTAATTTGAAAAACTATTTAGAAGAGAGCCACACAAGGCCAACCCATGTGAAAACATGAACAACCCAGCCAGACCCATTCACATCAAGAGCCACACAACGGCCCGACCTTATTATTATAACGAGTGGCGATGTTTCCACCCATCAAAAAATGGTATGCACACCCCTTTTATTTGCGCACCAAATTAAAAATTATTTTTTTTAATTTATTTTTAAACTCCACTTAATACCGAGACTCCTCTTTTCTCTTAATTTATTATATATATTTTTATAAATACACCCCTTAAATCAATCACAAACAAATTATAATATGTGTTAAAAGTAGATCAACTGTAAATTATTTTATTGTCACTTATTAGAAAATTTATATTCCTTGTTAGAAAATTCAATCTTATCATTTAATTTTTATTAACACATTCATTGTATATAAAACGAAATTTGTACTAAGTAAATAATGTAATACAAATTCATTCAACCCTTTAACCTTTTTTTTTTTTTTTTTTTAATTAGAGATTTGTAAATAAAATAATATCTATTTTATTATTTTACTTTCTCAAACCTTAATTTTTTATTTATAATCATATGACTTATATAAATTATTATCAGTTAATTTTTAATTAAATTATGATTGCATAAATGAAGGAAGATGATTAAAGTTAGGGTTTGTTGATAAACGCTTTTTAATTTTTATGATTAAAGTTATAAACCCGTTTTGTTTTTTCGAGTCTTAATTTTTCATTTATATCATAAAACTTGCATAAATAATTATTGACTAATTTTATAGAACTCTAAATAATACTTTTTTGATGATGAATTGTGAATATTGATTTAGATCTGCAGTTTTTGAATGATTTGAAATATACTATTTTACTTGTTTGTTGATATGATGAAAAATTTGAAAAAAATGAATGACCTTTTTATTTGGTTTGTAAGAAAATTTGATAAGAGAATAGAAAATGTTGTTATAGTGACTGAATATTTGATAATATTTTTTATGATTAAATTATAATTATATAAATTATTGAAGACTTTTTAATTTTTTATGGAGAGAAGTTAGGGTTCGGAAAAGTAATAAAGAGAAAAATTAAAGATTAAAAAAGTGAAAAAATTTTAAATATAAATGATATTTTAATTAATAATTGATAAGTATACTTATAAAATATTTATCATTTTAGTAATTTTTCTCGATGGTAGTCTTTTTTTTTTTTTTTGAAAGATTTCTCGATAGTAATCTTGTATACATAAAACAAACGCTGATTTGGGGTGTGCATATCATATTCGAGGGGTGAAAATATCGCCACTCTATAAAAGACCGGAGGAATTCTAACAGCGCCACTTAACTGAACCAAAACAACACCCACCTCCTCCTCCTCCCTCGTTCTCTCTCACTCCCTATCTTCTCACTCAAATTCCAATCCTGCCCTTCCTCGAACCCCTCATATTTTTGTGTATCAGATTTCCAATTCTCTTCTCTTTTTCATGTATTAGGTTTAGGGTTCTTATTTTAAAATTCTCTCTGTATCTCTGTAAACTAGGTTTAGGGTTTTTACATATTTTATTTCGATAGATATTATTGTATTCATTTATTTATCATACAATCTCTATGTAATGGTTATATCAATAATGAATATTAGACTAGCGATTTAGAAGATCTAGGGTTAGGGTTTGGGTTGATATTTTTGTCTTGTTTTTTTTTTTTTTTTTTTTTTTTCAATGGAAATGGAAAATTCGCGTAGATCATTCGATAGATCGAGAGAACCCGGTCTAATAAAGAAGCCGCGATTGGCCGAAGAGACGACTCTGCCTTTTAGCCAGAGATCAGCTGCGGCTCCAAGGTATAGTAGAGGCAGTGATGTTACAAGTAGAGAGTTTGACGTTGATGAGCGCGGCGGTGGGGCGTATCAGCCGCAGCAGCCGCACCAGGAGCTGGTGAGCCAGTACAAGACTGCGTTAGCCGAGCTGACTTTCAATTCGAAGCCGATAATTACGAATTTGACTATAATTGCTGGCGAGAATGTCCACGCTGCCAAAGCTATCGCGGCCACCGTCTGCGCCAACATTCTCGAGGTGAACCCTTAGTTTTATCGTAGCTGTTTGCGTGTTCGATTGTTGTTTGGATTGAATTGTAAGAAATTATGGGTATATATAAAAAAAAAAAGAAAAAAAAATCGCTTATATCGGTTTAAGCTTTTGTTTCTAGTGAAACAGATGATACATAAGATTGTAATTGTATACGGGGAGTGATGGAATGATGTCTTTTGTGTAAATTGATTGTTTTGGATGTGGAATTGATGGTGTATTTGAAAAGGTTGAGCTTTTGAGTTTGAATTTTTAGCCAATCAATTGAGGGACTTTGTGTTGTTCATGTGATGTTTGAAGTTTGTATCCAATGTGAATGTGAATGAAGATGAGGGGTAATGCGAGGATTGTTAATAGAACATAAAGATACGAAATTTGTGTGAATCTGTTTCAAATGCATAAAAGCGTTGATCCAACTCCAGTTCTATCGTGATGCTGAATTCGCCTAATGCCATTCACAGATTGGTCCAATAAACTGTTATTGTAGTGGATACTGTTAAGTTTTTACATGCGTTTTGTTTGGTTTGTGTGTAAAGAGAGCCAACTTCTTTTGAGGAAGTAGTTGTTGTAATATGTGAGTTTTACCGGGTATTGCAATCTCATTGGTTTGTCACTTTAAGATGTTATGTTCTATTGCGTATAGGTGGTAGAAATGCATTAACTGTTTCTGGATATCATTAAAGCTGCCCATTGCTAATCAATTTAAAAGTGGAGACCAGACTATGTAAATGGTATTCTTTGCCTTAATTTTTTTGGAAACTTGCCCGTATTTATATCTTGGAGTAGCTCCTTAAGGCAAATTCTCATGTTGCTGGCGGTTGATGCTGGTGTAGTGGATGCCAAATCATGGCAGAGGGGAGGACCTGTGGAGAATGATGTTAGGAAGTGGCGTAGTTGCCTGAGAATTGAGAGATTGGAATTTGAGAGTCTCTTCTCTGTAAGGACTTGAACAAAGGAGATAATGCTATAACTTGGAAGAAGGAGATGATGCTATGAAAAAAATAGTATCTTAGTTCTTGAAAACAATAAAGTTGAAACAATGATTTTAGATGAAGGGCAAGGGAATTTTAACTCCACTTGTAAATCAGTGTAGACAGGCTATGCTTTGGAGCTGAAAGACGTTCAAGTTTGGTCTTTGGTCATGCGTGTTCTTACTTTTGTCAGCTTGTACAGAGCACTGGAATTTTACTAGTTATAATTGTGTTTGAAGAAATTTGGTTGCATTACATCATATCTGATTAAAAAAATTGACATGCAGGTTCCCAGTGAGCAAAAGCTGCCGTCACTTTATCTTTTAGACAGTATTGTAAAGAATATTGGGAGGGATTACATAAAATATTTTGCTCCCAGACTACCCGAGGTTAGACTTTTCTTTTCTGTGTGGCCTCTTCTTGAGGCGCCTTTCTGATAAATGATAAAACTTTGATGTAGATGTTATGCTAATTAGAATAAACCTCAATATCAAATTGTTGTAAGTTTCACATCAATGTAAATTGATTATCAGAAATTTTATTCTTGTTGCCACTTTCATTTGTTCGTTTGCCCAACAAGAAGCTGCCTTTTGCCAAATAAGTAAAATATGTGCCCTCAAATTCCTCACAGATATGTTTATTTGCTGCTCTGTTGCTTCAAATCACTTTATTTACTACTTTGTAGTTGTCAATATTTTCCTGCAATTCTAGGTATTTTGCAAGGCATATAGGCAGGTGGATGCTCCTGTTCATGCAAGTATGCGGCATCTTTTTGGAACTTGGAAGGATTATTTCCCTCCGCAGACCCTTCAGATGATTGAGAAAGAACTTGGCTTCTCGCCTATGACTAATGGTTCATCTTCAGGAATTGCATCATCCAGGCCTGATTCACAGTCACAGCGCCCACCACATAGCATTCATGTAAATCCTAAGTATTTGGAAAGGCAGCGCCTTCAGCATTCAAGCAGGGTAAGTGGAACTGCTCGGTCATATCTTTCATATGTGTAGTCATTTTGATGCATCAATTTTGAATACAAATTCTTTGATCTTTTACTATAATTTTTTATTTTCCCCCTTGTTTCCTCTCTGTAATCTTCATTGTGTATTGATGTTTAATTGTGCTGATGACCTATGGTGAAAGCACTTGTGTTGTAATAAAATTGATTTCCAGGTTGACTTTTCTTTACCAGTCTGAGGATGTATTTTATTTGTGTATATAAAATTCAAACAGTAGTCTTTGAAATAGTATTATCCATTCACTGGTAAGGTGGATCTCTTTGTTGGGATAAATTTAGCAGGTGGTAAGGTTTTATCAAGGAAGATTGTTCCAGATACATAGTAGTTTTTTCTCTGAACTGAAGGATGCCCTCAATATTTATTGGATATGTCCATAATGGATGAATGCTTCTAGTCTTTCACAGAAATGTTCTAAGTTTATCTCCTTGTCAGTTTTTAGAATTCTGTTTTTTTATTCTTTTCTTCTTCCTCATCTCCCGTTTAATTGAATTCATTCTGTTTTTTTTTTCCTCTCTCTTTCTCTCTTGATGTGATGAAGGCAAAAGGAACAGTTAATGACATAACAAGGACTATGGCCAGCTCTACTGGAGAAGCTGAGAAGCCAGACAGAGCGAGCAGTGTCAGTGCCAGCAGGCCGTGGGTGGATCCTGCTGTCAAAATTCATGTAATGGAAATGCTTTACATTACACACACAGACACACACACGTTATATCTTCCATTTTCATTGTCTCATAATACAGTGAACTTTTTTCAGAGCGTTCAGAGTTCTCCAAGGAATGTACTAACGGAGCCTATTCATGAGGAAAACATTGGTTCAACTTATGGAGATTACGAATATGGTTCTGAACTTTCACGGAATTCTGGCTTGGGAATAGGAAGAGCCACAGGAAGGATTAGTGAGCAAGGACATGACAAACCTTGGTATGGAAGTGGTGGCAATATTGCAGAAACAATATCTGGCCAAAGGAATGGTTATAATATCAAGTATGGATTTCCAAATCACTCAGCACTCAAATCTGCAAATGCTGACACGCTTCTGCAGCCAGCTCAGAGCATTGCAAGTAGAAGTAGCAGCAGCATGTCTAGTAGTTGGAAGAACTCTGAAGAAGAGGAGTTTATGTGGGATATGCATTCTAGATTATCAGATCATGATGCAGCCAATATCTCTGCCAACTCAAAGAAAGATCGTTGGAATCAGGATGATGCAGAAAAATTGGTAATCTTGCAGTAATAGGATTTAAATATCAATTGAGTTCTATTTTTCCAACTTATTCTACACTTGGGTACTCTTGGAGGAATAGGATTTTGGAAACTGAGTTTTATTTTTCAACTTATTCCTGCAGAAGTAAATAAATCTATTCCTTAGCCTCTAAAAAATATATCATTGGGAAAGTCCCTTCTGTCAGTCATTGAGTATCAAGCACTTATAACTCAGGTGCAATGTGTTCACATTTTCAAAAACATTATAATTATTTGATTTTTATTTTGTTTGTTGTTCCATAGAGCCATTGCATCATTTGTTTTAAATTGATCGTGCATGCAAGTAGACTTCATTCATCTTAGATCAGAGTATATATCGTAAGGCAATCTGGCCTTCTTGTCACAAATTTCACTTTTCAATGAATATGTGTATCAATTTTTTATCTTTCAATTTTGTGGGTGTGAACATGTGGTAGCATTTTTAAATGGGAACCTAACAAAACTTCTGTTTCAGTCATTGAGATTGAGATTGACATAAGTCTCCTATTTGATTTTAATCATCTTTACTTAATTGAATGTTTCTGTTGGGATCCCTACTCTGGACAATATTATTACACATCATGCTATTTTTGTTGCTTAACTGATTTACAATTTCCATTGCAGGAATTTGGAAATCACCTGCGAAAGCCGCAAAGTGTACATGATGCTGGATCAAGGTTTGATAGAGAGACATCCTCTGATTCAACAACTGAACAAAAAGACCAAGCTGCCTATGGACATCAGACACCATCACCGTGGCAATTGAAGGAGTCTCATACAATAGATGGGCTGATGTGTTCTGCAACATCCACTATTAACTCAGGTCATTTGGAAGGCTATTCTAGCACTCTTGGTGGGTTGCCTACAAAAGCAAGTTCTATGGCCAAGATGGGAGGTCGTCCGCCAATGAGTTCATCCCATATTGGGGCCTCGGGTTTTGGAATTCTGACAAATTCAGCATCAGGGTCAACTGGAACCTTAGGCCAGCAAAGGTTTCAGTCTACAGGAGCTGGATCGCCATCTGCACAGTCACCCATGCACCAGCATCCTCTGTCACCGTCTGTCCCATTGCATCATCCCCATCAAAATTTGCATAACTTGGTCGATCAGGATTATCCACATGCTCAGTCTCTGCCTCGATCAGATTTTAAAACGCATTCACTCACAGGACATTTGAACACTGGCCTTCATGGCCACTCTTCTAAGGACTCTTCGTCTATCCTTGCTTCAAATATCGAGATTAGCAACTTGCAAAAAAATCAGTCCCAAGACTTAAAGGGTTCATCTCCTGTGATGACATCTTTCCAGCAGAACCGCCCCTATCCTTCGTCACAGCCACTGCAAGTGGACCCCAAGCAGCCTGAAGTTTCTGGTCAGTCTAAGAAGCCACTTCTGCCGCAAGCGGCTAATTTTGGAACCCTTGCAATGGGAGTAAATTCATCTGAGAACTCAATTCCACTTGATGGAGAAACATTAGGACAATCCAGCGCAAGTAGTTTGTTAGCTGCTGTCTTAAAGAGTGGAATCCTTTCTAACAACTCAATTGCTAATAGCCTAGGTAACCGGACTATGCAGGATGTGGGGCAACTGCCAGTGCAGTCAGATATTCAGCCTCCTCTGCCAAGTGGGCCTCCTCCTACTCTTTTCACACCCTCAGATCCTAGAGTTTTCTCTGGATCTCTATCGGGTCCTCCTTCCCATGATAAGTCTTCGGCTTCGGCTTCGGCAAATAATTCTCAAAGAAAGATGGAACAGCCACCATTGCCACCTGGTCCACCACCTTCATCTCTTGCAAGTAGTGCATCACCACCAACTTCCAATGTTGAAAGCAAGGCTTCTAACCCCATTTCAAACCTTTTGAGCACATTAGTTGCAAAAGGTCTAATATCTGCATCAAAGGCGGGGTCATCCTCTCTCGGGCCACTTCAGAAGCCTACTGAGATGCAGAATAAGAACCTGGCTGTTTCTTCCAGTAGTCCTGTGCCAGTTTCTTCTCTTCCGAAGTTGTCAGCTGTTCCTCCATCCACTGTGGATGAGGTATCGTTTTCAGAACCTGTTGCCAAAAGTTCTGTCACCTTGCCTCAATCCTCCACTACAGAAATAGAAAATCTCATAGGGTTGCAGTTTAAGCCAGATGTAATCCGAGAATTTCACTCATCCGTGATTAGTGAACTGTTTGACGACCTTCCTCATAGGTGTAGCATATGCGGCCTTAGACTTAAACTTAAAGAACGGCTTGACAGGCACTTGGAGTGGCATGCTTCAAAAAAGCCTGCATCCAATGGTGCACCTGGGCCACCGAGGAGATGGTATGCAAATTCAGGTGATTGGGTTGCTGGAAAGGCCGGACTATCTATGGAAGTTGAGCCTATCATTTCCTTAAAAGAGTGTCAAAAGACCTTGTACAAAGATGAGCAAATGGTTCCCGCAGATGAGAATCAATGTGCATGTCTGTTATGTGGTGAGCTGTTTGAAGATTATTATTGTCTAGAAAGGGATCAGTGGATGTTTAAGTCAGCAGTGTACCTTACTGTCTCTACCAGAGACGATGGGATCGGAAGTGCTAGTGAGAGTGCAAAAGGTCCAATTGTGCATGCCAATTGTATATCAGAAAGTTCAGTTCGTGACCTGGGACTGGTTAAAATGGTAAGATCCTTGATTTTTAAGAGAATGTCTGTGACTCCAAGGTATCTTTCATATTGCATCTATTGTATATCAGACCCACCATTAATGTGTAAAAATGCAGTAGGCAAGGTTTGTTATACATTTATATGCTTTATCGTCAACTTCATCCTCTTGATGGTGCATTTTACTTTTTGGTAGGAAGAGGATGCATAATGCTTCATGGTGGGTAAGAGAGAGAGAGACACCATTACAGCATTACCGCCATCAGTAAAAGCGGATATCAGGTTTACTTTAGATAGCTTAAATGAGCATGGCCGTTTCATGCTAATTTTGTTATGCACCAAAATGGTGGTAGAGCATCTACTAGTTGTTCCTGCTGTCAATTCTTTTTTCTTTTCTGCTTTTCAATCTTTTGGTTGCCCTCTTTTTCTTTCTTTTTTTTTTTTTTTTTTAGAAAAAAAATTATATATTCTGATAAAAATACATATAGATGGCAGATAATTTGCACCTTAGCTTTCTTCGCTAATGTGGTTGATGTGTTCTTTTAATTTACTTTTCACTTTGCCAAAGCGGGATTGCACTTCATATACCAGCATATAGTGCTAGCAACATGAGGCAATGCGCACAGATCCATATCCATTCACATCGTGGCAGATGGCAATCCTGTGTACCATTGAAATAGTAATAGAGCTTCCATTTGTTTTGGTTTAAGTTTGGTTGTGATTTGGCTTGCTTTGTTCAGCGGTGTTTCTCGTGTTGACTTGTTTTTGGGACGAGCCAACTTTGTTATATCACTCAACCATGTGTAACAACATCTTCTTTTGATTTAATGGGCCTTTTTTCCTGTTGGGCCGGACTCTAAACAATAATGTTTAGATTGTTTCTTCTTATGTATGCGATGTCTGGTGTACTTGATGTGGCTGCGCAAAATTTTAAACCCTTGAATGTTCAGCTCGGAGGCTTGCCCTGGCATGACCAGAATGTGAACTATTTTACATGTCTCTGAGCTAAGCTCTGCTTTGTCAATATTCCCAGCACCTTTCATCTATAAATTGGCGTGAGAATTTAACCCAATTTTTATAGTCTCTGTTTTTGTGAGGGGTTCCTAGGTGTTGTTTCGCTGATTAAAAGATTTAATCGCAGTAATATTTCTGTAGGCTTGGCTACTTTTATTCATGGTTTACCAATGTTTGATGGGTTGGAACGGCAAAATTTTGTTTGCAGCTAAGTGTAAACATTGTTTAACACTCTGTAATCAAAGTTAATCGATCGATACGTGCTGCGTCTAATAAAACCGTGCATGTTGTGGTCTATTTTATCCACACGCAAGGCTATTTTGACCTACTCTCTGTTGAACGGCGTGATAAAAAGGATGAGAATATAGCTCGTTAGGAAGGCTTTTTGTTGTAAAAAATTTTGGGATTGATTCTCTTTTTTTCGAAACAGAATTGATTCTTAGTCATCACAATTTGATTTGTTCGACCAGAATTATAGTTCCTTTTTCTTTGGTTTAAAACCTCAATTTGATTATTGTCTATCAGATAAGTTCCTACCAGGAATAAAACACAATCTTCTTTTGATATTCCATCACTTGATTATTATTCCACAAACTTACTAGAACACCAGATAACTATAGTCACACCAGCGTCGATGATGTGCTAATATACTTGCATACAATTTCATATCCAAACACAAGTTATCTACAAAAGACCATATTTGGCCGTACAATATCTAAGGCTTATGGTGTTGGGTGTAAATGTAATCCAAATGAGCTTCTGCAATCAACCTTCTCTTTAAGCAATCCGCGTCCTTCTCATCACACTCTTCCGATCCCATCAGCTGCACAAAACCACCCACTTAAACTGTAAACGGTCAAAAATATTTTGCATGATGAGATCAGAAATTGCAAGAAGATATGTTCTTACATTCAAGAGATCTTCTTTGACCATGCCTTTGGAAATAGTTGCATGAACAATTCCATTAGCCTTCACCTCCTTTTCACCTGTAAATGAGATGTTCCAACCGTATCTAACAAAACATCTCATACGTGACCACAAAAACCATCAAAATAGAGTGAATGGGTTAGAGCAGTACTCACCTTGCTTCTCCGGTAGGCTATGACGCGCAGATATTGAGTAGGATGAAATAAGAAATACAAGGAGAAGGAACATGAAAGATATTTTAAAACTCTGCTTCATTGCTTCAGCTGTGTTTCTGGTGTGGGAAAGAAAGAGAGAGAAAGAAATGGATGGAAAAAAGAAGTGGTGCAGATGGGTCGCAATGTTGTATAAATAACATGGAATGCCCATTAAGTCACATGTACGCTCCAAAAACAGCAGTTACAAAGTTGCAAACATGGTTCAATGGGGCCCAGCACGTTATAAAAAAACAGTTTGATGGACCCCGCCAGCTTTTATCTCTCGATGATACATTCCAATTTTTATAGTTATATGATATTATATTGTTTTGATATGAGAGCATCATATTCATACATAACACAGTATTAATGCAAAGAGAGAGAAAGTTATAATGATTGTCGTTGTCAAAGCTGGTCCAATGCATAAGAAAAAAAAAGAAAGAAAAAAAGAATGATCAGGCTTTAATGCAACTTGTAAATAGAGACAGAGAGAGAAATAGGATAGGAATTTCCTGCGGGTTCCGGGAGCCAGCATGGTTGATGGTCGTTTGCCAAGGGTCAACAAGTCAACCTCTATGACTGCCGTTGCGGACAGCTGGTTTCCATTCATTTATTTTTGAAGATAAATGTGTTCAAAGTTCCATGAGTTGCAACACTTTCGAATTTCGATAGCTACGTTTTAATGCAATGTGAATGCTTTCACACTTTTCTATCATATTTTATCACACTGACTTTGACTTCAAACTTTTACGTATTCAGTTTTTCTTTCAACTCTTATTTATGCTTCCCTTAATTAAAAAAAAAAAAAAAACTCTTACTTATGCATTACATATTCTTCAGTTTTCTTTATCGACTCTCTGACACAGTTGAAACCTTTTTTTTTTTAAAGTAATATGTAGTTGAGAGTCTTGAGACTTGCGAGAGAATGTATTTCTAATTTCATAAATGAAAAAACAGTTGGTATATTTATTGACCATCTTATGTGGTTTTAGTATTTATGATTCTTGAAAGAACAAATTAAGCAGAGTCCTTTGAAAGTTAGTCTAATGATAAACAAAAACAATGTTTGTTTTTCATTATACCAATATTTATCTTTTATTGCATCATTATTTTCTGTATTAATGGTTTGATTGTGATTAACTGTAAGAATTGATCTTTGACTGTCAAAATAAAAGTGAAAGATAAAAATATCCTCACATGATAGATTTTAGAAAACCAAAACTAAAAAAAATAAAAAATTGAAAATATTTCTAAAAATAAAAAAGTGAGATCTGCACATTAATTTTAGAAAACCAAAACTGATAAAAAAAAATTAGAAAATTAAAAAAAAAAAAAATGAAGAAGAAAAATGGATGGAGATCCAATCTCCATCCATCCAAGCACAAAGTCAATAACATCACCCACCACATTCGTCTCTCTCTCTTTTCCAATCTCTAGACTCAACATCAATCCACCATCAATCCACAATTATCAAACACAAAAAAAGAAAAAAAGAAAAAAAGAAAAAGGAAGAGAAACCAAAAAAAACAAAAAATTGAAGCGACCAACGAACCCAGATGAAGAACCTCAACTGGGTGGTTTTGCCAGCTCCATTGACGCCTGAAGACACACTCGAAGTGCCACCACCAGCGTTGGAGCTCTTCCCATCCCTCTATCTCTCGAAACCCATCACTGGAATCCGATGAAAACAACGATTCGATGTCGTTTTGTGTCTCGGAGAGCGGCTGCTTCTTCACTGTAGTGGTGGTAGAGAGTTAAGAGGTGATTTTGCAGCGGCGTTTGCAGGTGGAAAGGACGGAGGAGAAGGGTTTGGGGGAGGAGAACGGGTGGAGAGAGTTGGAGAAGGAGGAGCTGAGGTGGGGATGGTGGATGTTGGTGGCCAAGTCCATGTTTGGTTCCCGAGAAAATATGGGAAAATTTTGATGGGTTGCAAGAGGAAGTGAAAATTTTTTGTCAGAGAAAACATGCCGTGGCTCCATGTGACAATCAGAACTTAACCTATATTTTTTTTTCTTAAAAAAAAAATATTTGTTGTTTCTATTTTTATTAAATTTTTATTTTATAATTTTTAAAATTTAAGTTATTTTCATTTATAAAAATATTATTTTAACTCTCCACTGTCCAGGTCGAGATCCAAATAGCCATTAAATAATATGATTTTTAAAGAAAAGATAGAAAAAAATAATAAAAATGATCGTAATAAAATTAACTTTAACAGTTAATGGAGATCAAACTGTTAGTATAAAGAAGGACGTTGTAATAAAAAATAAATATTATTTTTGTTTGTTATTAGAACATTTTCATGAGGGTTTTATGTAATTTGCTCATTCTTGAAATATTTTTAAAAGGCATTTAATAATATTATATATATAACTCAAATTTTTATCATGTATTTTCTTACACCGTATTCAACTTTGTGTTTTGAAAAGTTTTTCCTTAAAAAAAAAAAATCTGAAATCCTCATTTTTTTTTTCAAGTTTTTCTTTCTTTTTTTATTTTTAATTTTATTTTTTTAATTTTGGACATGCACCTAGATATTCAAGTTGAAGATCTGGACTTAAAAATCTTCATTGTAGATCTTCAACCTAGATTTTTAAATTTTTTTTTAACTCTTATTTTTTTTTTAACATTTTTTATGTTTATTTCTAGATTAATCCCTACCGTCCATCATGTTTTTTTTTTTAAAAAAAAAATTAATTATTTTTAATTTCTATATTTTTTATAATTTTAAATTTATTTTTATTTTAAAAAAATAAAAATAAGATAAATAAAATCAAAAGATAGTTTTGCCCCTCAAACAGTTAAGGTTGACAGACTTGAACTAACAGCTGATAAGTAATTAGTAATAAAACTAAAAAGTTTGCTCCAGTTGAACATATTTTGAAATTGGATAGCTAAAATATAATTTGCTCAATTTAATAATTACATCACTTGAGGTAAATCATTTGAGTAGTTTGTGTAGTATTTTTTTTTTAGAAAATTATTAGTTTTTTCCATATTAAACATATTTTTTTAATTATTAAATGTGTTTTTCCTATCTTTTTAGAGGAATAGATATAATTTTAACATAATATATCATTGATTCATCTAATGAATTAATTGTTAAAGTACTTTATCTTTTCCATCCTTTTTTTTAATTTTAGGAAATATTTTCTATGTTTTAATAAGGGAATAAATATTTTATAATAGGTGCCTGATTGTTTGATTCTTTAAAATGTTTTATCAAAACTATAATTTAAGCTATTTCCAAAAAAAAAAAAAAAAACTATAATTTAATCTAAGCGTATGAAATACGTCTTCAAATTTATTTTTTAAGCAAATAATCAGACCATTTAAAAAGTAACTTACAAATTAAATTGAAGAACAACTATAGTTTTTCAAAAACCTTTTTTTTTTTTTTCTACATAGTGTAGTAGAGTATGAGTAGAATCACGAATGAACCAATTGTATGCAAGTTCAGTCGCTTCTCTATTAAAACGAGAAACACGGAAAGAGTGGGTGACATTTGCGTCATTGCCTGGTTAATCAGGTCAATATAACAAGGAACCAGACAACCTAATGCTTCAAGTTTCAAGTACTAAAATTAGCTACACTTGTGTTCCTGTCTTTGCCTAGCCGGTACATATAAAGTAAGCAATTAAAAACGTAACAAATCCACTCGCAGCTAATTAATAATTATATATTTAACTAAGGATGGACAACACAGTACACACAAACGTATATAAAATAAAACGTACATAGAATTTAATTCTAAACCCAAACAACTGTCTCTAAAAGTGCTTTTGAAAGTGAAGACACAAACGGTTGGATTCTCTAAAACAAAAGCTGGTTTTTTGTTATTGTCTGTTTGGTCTTCTTGAATTTTACGACTACGTAATTAAAACACTTTAAGACTGGATCGATATTAGAATTCGTAGATGGGTTATTACTTCTATTAGCTAACATTTTGGATAATTTTAGGACAGTCTAGTGCAATCCCTCTACATTCTATGAGATTTGATTTAAATGAGATTTTCAATGATTAAGCTTATTTAAAAACAATAAATGTGATGTTTTACAATCGAAAGCATTTTAATATTTTTCTCCATTTATTTGTTAAAAAATAAAAATTGAAAGAACCCAAGTCGCAAATCAAACAATTAAAAGCTACTGTCATTTTCATTACCTAGTGATACATGCATGAATTGTATTTGAAAATTTGCAGAAGACAAACTCTTGCATTGACATGAATCGACATATCAGCATCAACCTATAAAGTGGGCAAGAAAATAGCTTTTTGATGTCTGAATTAGACAGGGCTCAAAGCTCTATAATTGAGACATGATAAAATGGATATGATATGGATATATACAAGCAATAAGCATCGATTCTCTCTATATATAATTCTGAGAAAAGTAAGAAATGGGTAGGTGGAATATTGAGCACTAAAAATCATGTAAATATGACCCACACATTATATTCCATGTTAGACTTTCTTGTGTCAAATTTTATCTCTATTTTTGAATTCTAGATTGGATTTTACCAGTCGGGAAGACTAAAGTTGCTTTAATGTGAATATTATTTCGCCAAAGTCATATAACTTTACTTTTAATGATCAAATGGTATGTAATATTATTTGCATCATGATCATACTTTATATTTTAAGATCGAATTATGTTATATTAATTAATGAAACTTACACACTCAATTTTATGATATATATAGTGCTCTTTAAGTAAAAATTTTCTTACTTTAAAAAATAAAGACTAAATAATTAAATTCATCTATTACATTCTCTCTTATAAAATAAATTCTTTCGCCTATTTAATTAAAATGCAATGGATGGATTTAATTGGTTGACCTATACTTTTTAAAGTAATTAAGCTCTTATTTTAAAATCATTATATATATACATAAAATTCAATATTAAAATAAGTTTGAGTAAGTTATGTTCAAATCAAAGACATATGCACTAGCTAATTAAGAAAGATGCAAGTAGAAGAATGTTTATCATGATCAATTAAAATGACCAATTAAATGATGAGAGGTGACAGTATACTAACACTCGTGATCTATTCACTGATGACTGATGAGAGGTGACTATATACTTTTATATTTGACAAGAAATGCATTGACATGCAGGTAATAATTTCTATCCTTTATCACAGCATCCTGATAAGACCATGCATTCATTGTCCACTCCATTTTCTAGTTTTGAAAACAATTTCTTTTTTCTTTGCTATCAATATCAAAAATCAACTGGCACAGTGCGCAAAAGCACTTGCTGATTCTAGTTATGCATCAAAATGAGATCATTTCATTTCATAATATTGATCATTAATGATTAAATTAGTCGTAATCATGTTTCATGCACTAATTTAAGTAAGGTACAAAACGATCCATGATTTCCTCAAAAATAATATGAGGTCATATCAATTCAGGTAAGACAATTAAACGTGCCCTAGCTATGCATACCGATATGTGGTTGAGATTAACTAATACTTAATTGAAGAAAGTGTCTTGGCACAACCAAGTGCACTAAACAAATAAATAAACAAATAAAAGAAGAGCACCCTATAATTAACGAATTAACGTCGTTTCCACTCTTCATGATCTCATCCATCTGGAAGATCTAATGGTGGAGATTTGACTCGATTTCTTTGCGTTCTTAATTCTTTTTTTTATTTGTTAAGTAATAAGGTCAATAGTCTTGAGGAAATAAAATGTCCATAAAAAGAATATGCGATTAGATATTGTTTCGCTTCTTGTCGGAGAAAACCATTAAAATAAAACAATCGTTTCGCTTCTTGTCGAAGAAATCCATTAAAATAAGACAAGTGTCATACAAGCCATGGTTTTAGACTTCCAGTTACGTAAAAATATAATTTTATAAACCGACAGCACATACGCTTCAATAAAAAGATTTACATTGTATCCCATCAAAGTTGAGATGGCCGAGTTGGTCTAAGGCGCCAGATTAAGGTTCTGGTCCGAAAGGGCGTGGGTTCAAATCCCACTCTCAACAAAAGTTTATTTTTTCCGAAAATACTCTCAGTATTGTTGGGTTGGGCTACATTGTTATTCTATTTCACTTATTTTCAGTATTGGGTTGGGCTACATTGTTATTTCGACCTTAACCGTTTTTCGATAATTAATATCGAAGCATGATGGATTGAAGCCAACTTTTATTTCTTATGTCTGAATTTTTTAAAGGGTGGGATAAGAAGGGGTGTTGCAATCAGTGTCTCATGGTGGTTTGTTGGTTGCAATTATCTAATCTCTTTTTTTGAAAAGTAATTCCGAATTTCTAATTATCAAACTTCACATTAAGAGACAAGAAGCTAAAAGCCAAAATAGATTTCAAAATACAAATCTTAGAAATGGATTTTGATCTTAAAGTGACATACACGAAATGACATTAACTATCTTACATGAATATTAGGTTTGGAATGCTTTGACTGGTTGACGAAATGGAAAAATTAGATTAAATTACTCTAATCACGTGACGATGACTAACTTCGGCCAGAATCTTCGACTTTTCTTTGATGTTTTTGCTGGTGAGGTTAGTTAAAACCGCCCAAAATTGTATTACAAACAATCACAACCCAGATAACAATAAAATACAAAACAAGGCCGAATTAAATTAACTCCATCAAAAAGAGGGTATAGTTAAGAAAGTGTCGAGCGTATTTAGTATCAGTACATGGCCCATGTGGTCCAAATTTGGCACAGATACTTAACCACGTAAACGATATCCATCTTTTGCGTACATTTCTGAGAGTCTCTTTGAATCTCCAAAAAAAAAGTAGCGATTTTTTTATTTTAATTTTTTCATTGACAACTTTTAAGGGTGATGGGACTACAGAGATCAATTCAGTTAAGACTCTAATAACATAACTCATATGATTGTTTCGGGAAAGGTCTATTCATACCTTTATAAATATCAACACAAAAAATGAGATTAGGGAGACTCACCACCACCTCGCTTGTGAACACTGGCGGGTGTATTGTAATAATGTAAATGGACAAAAGTTACCAACACTAGCAATTGACAACTTTTGCCAGAAGTTGGACCTGATGATCATCGTTAATGTTTTATGATAGAACTCTTCCCCTCAGGTTTACGGGAAGCCCGTCCAACCGACTATGGTCTGGTAGGTGTTCAAATTGGGTTGATCAATTGATAATATGATCATATGATTGTGTGTTATTTTTTTTTCCGCAAAAAATGAACACTTGACAAATTAATTATAAAAAGTTCTTTTGCTATTTGGTATTTGAAAAGAAACTCAGTGGAACAAAGAGCTCGCATCAATGCCATATGGTGTTGAATTAAAATTCGAATAACTGTTCATACTATATGATGTGATAAGATATTTTGAGACTGACACATGAACTTTTTTCTGAACTTATTAGGCTTATTACCATTTCTCATAATTTCAAGATGAACTCTTGCCTAACTGGCATATTGCATGCATTCATCTAAATGCATATCAAGTACTCTCCGATCTATTGTTTAGTGTATAGTTCATTTCATTATTTAATTGTAATCAGCCTATTAATTTTTCTCCTCTCAATCATGATGTCCTCCTTTGGTGATGGAATAAAGTACTTAGTTGATATGGTTTGGCATAGTTGCACTTTCGCATATAAATTAGATCAAATTGAACGAATAATAGATTTTGATTTTGTTTTTGACTTTCGTTGAGCTGGTTGCCTTTTTCTTTCTTTTTTTTTTTTTTAAACTTTTTCTTTCATACTTGCTTCAAATAGTACTTCTTAACTGATTACTCTAAACACACGTAACCCTTTTACCTTGTCTGTGTTTCCCCAATGCAACAAAGAAAATGTGAAAGTCATAACTAAATAAATAAATACTCTAGCTCGACAAGTGATGCCTGGTTAAACAAGTCTATTGATTGATCAACCAATATACGCCATTACATTTTACACGTATATGTCCACTAGTCAAAACTATGTCACTAACCAAAGTTCACACTTTACAGACTTAAATATTCTGAGGTTCCCTGAGGATACCATACTCTTCCAAATAAACTAGGATAAAAGAGACTCCCTCTATAGGAAAAGTGACAGCATAAAATTGACAAGTTGCATGTGTTCATGTGATTTGAATAATGTCTTTGTTTTTCTATGTGCATTTTCTATATATTTAAGAGCAGACTCCGGACTTACCTGTTCAGAAGCTTCTCAAATTTCTTTTATGTACTCTATTTTGTGTTTTTCTAATGGCATGATTTAAGTAATTTATTTATGTCAAATATATTGACCAATCATTTGATTTTAGCTATTTTTTTACAGGCTGCTATATATTTGAAAATTTGGATATATTTTTGGATGAGACTCGGTAGGCAGTGCATTTCTGTAATGTGAAAATTGATCATCCCATTACTTTTTCAAAAGGCTAAATTGGAGGCGATAATTGATTTATAAAAGGCCATTGCGAGACATCTACAGCTGTTTAGCGGCCAACTTGCACCATAAATTCATAAAGTACTTTGTTTATAATGGTTCAAAACTTCTTCACAAGTGTGTGCACCGCACGCCCGAGAGAGAAAGACAAAACATCTGATGAGTACTAATTAATTTGAAGGTCAAAATCTTTGCTTTTTGTAGCCGGGAAGGGAGATATGTGAAGATAATCGAAAAATTGTAATTGAGAGGTCAAGACCTTAGAAGACAATTAACACATGGTAAGGTACAGCTATAAAGAGAGAAATAATTTAAAGTTCTAGGTGGTTGTTTAATTGAATTCTCAAAGTCAACGAACATGCAGCTTACCATAAATGGGAAGAAGTAAAGCTGTCGCATTTCTTTTCCTCTTAAAATGGTCAACCCCTAAACTTCAATGCACAAGTCCATTTCCTTCACTTACTGCTGACATTTGGTGTCATATTGCACAAGGTACGTAAGAATTTTGAGAGAAGAAGTTAAAAATGCAGTGCCCAAATATTGCTGGCGCTACTATGGGTGGTTGAGGAAATGCCATGGATATCTTTTGAAGATGTGGCTTCTTGATTGGTTTGACTTCTGCATGTAGGATGACTATGTCATATCATATATTTATGGAGTGTATTTACCAATTATATATTTCTACAATTGTCATCATTTACAGGCGCTAGCCTAACCCCAACCAACATTGCTACTTGCTACCGTCTTAAATTAAACATTGTAAAGACCTTTCAACGGCTGGCAAAGGAAGGTGGCTTCTTTGTAAAGGACTCAAGATTAAATATTTTCTCTTTGTAGACTTCTGCTTGAGTACAATTCAAATTGGTGATTAATATTTAATAAAAAAAGGTAGAATAAAATCGGTCATATACTATTGAATGATCACTAGTATGAAAGATTATTGAAACTTTTAAGTGAATTCAAATCAATAGATGATCATAATTTCTTCATGCATCCATTGACCTTATGTAATAAATCTTTTTTTTTTTTTAAAGAGACCTGCTGTAATAAATCTTAGTACTTATTATTTATGAGTATACAATACAAGTAATTCAACAAATAATTTTCAGCAATAACACATTTTGAAACTCTTATTATGAGCAAGCATGGAGGCAACTTTTAACGGCCAAAAGCACACTTCCCTCAAGTCAACCCCCAAAAAAAAAAAAAAAAGCAGACTTCCCTAGTAATTTATTAATTTACTTTGTTTTGGTAGGTGCGACACGTTATTATTAATTTTGTAATAACTGCAGCTTATACAAACTTTATACTGTAGATATTCGTATAAGATATTCAAATGAGATCTTGGATATCGAATTTAAAATGATTTATATGTTGGTCCATCATGTCCGATGCCTAACTAGAAAAGGCATATGTGCAGCCATTGCTGATTAAACCTATACAATTTCTTCCATTAACCTCTGAATCTACATTCTCTCTCTTGCTCTCCAACATGAAAGCATCAACCAACTCGGTACTGACGCGTCCACGGGCAACTCACTTGCTTCTCTTCATTATCTCCGTTCTCTACAGTACACGTGCATGTCCCAAAACTGAAGCCGCTACAACACTAGAGCTCTCAAAAGGCTTCAAAGCAACTCCGAACCCTTCTGTCAAATCATTTCAAGCTATTCTCAACGATCCAACGGGAAATTTCTCACTAGGCTTCCTCCGAGTCAACTCAAAGGAACTCGCGCTGGCAGTCATCCACGTGCCCTCATCGGAACCTCTCTGGCTCGCTAACCCAACTCAGTTAGCTGCATGGTCAGACCACACTCAACTCTTTTTCAATGGCAGTCTGGTTATATCCGGACCGCACACTAAAGTGGTTTGGTCAACCGGAACACAAGGTGACAGAGTTGTGCTTCTTGAAACCTCGAATTTGCAAGTAGAAAAGCTTGATGACTTCACTTCTTCAGTTGTCTGGCAAAGTTTTGACTTCCCCACAAATACCCTTGTAGTAAACCAAAATTTCACGAGTAACATGTCTCTTGTTTCCTCAAATGGGCTCTATTCCATGCGGTTGGGCAACGACTTTATCGGCTTATACGCAGCTTTTAATGAAAAATCCGAGCAAATATATTTGAGACACAAAGCACTAGAAGCTAAAGCCGATATAGTAGAAGGAAACGGACCGATTTACGCCCGAATCGGCTCGACCGGGTTTTTGGGCATGTACCAAGTTGGAAATCCAATAGAGGTAGACGTTCAAGCTTTCACAAGCTATCAGAAAAACATCAGTGGATTCCTTTTGGTCCGGATAGAACCGGACGGGAATCTTAAAGGGTATTATTGGGATGGGTCCAAGTGGGTCTTGGATTACCAGGCGATTTCCAACACGTGTGAATTGCCCAGTCCGTGCGGTTCGTACGGCCTTTGTACGCCGGGTACTGGTTGCTCTTGTCTGGACAACCGGACGGACGTTTCGTCCGGGAAGTGCTTTTCTCCAAGTTCAGGTGACTTTTGTGGTGGTGACTTTAAAAAAGATAGCGACTTCTGGGTTTTGAGAAGAAACGGCGTCGACTTACCGTTCAAGCAGTTAATGAGGTACGAAATAACGTCGTCATTGGAGAAATGCGGAGGGTTATGCGAAAACAACTGTAGCTGTTGGGGCGCTCTCTATAATAACGCATCCGGGTTTTGTTACATGGTGGACTACCCGATCCAAACGGTGTTGGGGGTTGCTGATGACAGCAAGGTGGGGTATTTTAAGGTGCGTGAGGGTGCAGGGAAGAAGAAAATGGACGTGGGTTTTGGGGTTGGAATTGCAATATTAGGTGTGGCCATAGCTGGGGCTATTGGTGCCATTGTATTTGGGGGTTACAAGATGTGGGTGAGGAAGAGAGGAATTAAACGGATCCTCGAGGAGGAAGATGGGGTGTCGCCCGGCCCCTATAAGAATCTCGGGTCGGGTAGTTTTAGGTCTATTGAGATGAGCAATAGTCGTAGCTAGGTAGATTACGATGACGTAAGGCATGACATAAATTCGTGGGGGGGGGTGGCTGTTTTTTTTGAAATAATGGGGGGTGGTGTTGGTGGGGGGATTTGATTTGACTAACAATTGTTGAGGTGAGGATTGCCACTAGCTCAATGTCTAAGTGGGCCAAATTGGGTTTTTAAATTTTAAAAAAATTGTGTCTGTCTATTTTGGGATGAGATGGTAGGCCCTAGCTGATTGGGATAAGATATATATGAAATATGATATATTTTTGTATAGGCTGTTTTTTTTGTACGTGGGTACAACATTATCGACCTTTTTATGGATTTTTATGTAATATATTTGTTGAACAAATAAATGAAACATTATGTTATTGACGCAAATTGAACATTGTTTATTATTATTATTATTATTTGGCACTAGGTCAAAGTACTATCGAAACCAATTGAATTAGGTTAATAAAGTAAGATACGGATCTTTACTTTCAAAAGTGAGAGAGGACGACCGATATAACGTAAGAAAACTACTCACATATCAAATGAGAGGTGCACTTGAACTAAACACCTTGGAATCAAGGTTTGGTGAGAGGTGGTCTTATACCACTGAGCCACCATTGCTTTGCAATTGAGCATTGTTTTAACTACCATCTATTGCACTTGAGTTTGCTTGGCTACATTCCTCTTTTCCATTTGCCTTGGTGAAAAATATAAAAAAAATAACAATATAAGAATGTCAAAATTCATTTTTAGCTATATTTCTAAAAATAATCACTTTTAACCTCTAAGATAAATCAATTACACCATATACCCACTTTACCCAAATTGCTCCTGTCTATCTTGTTATACTCTTCTGTTGCTGATGATATGATATCTTTGACTTCTTTTGTTAATTGTTTGAGTTTTGTTGGGATTTTTTGAGTGTTTTTGTGATTTTTTGAGAGGTTTTTTTTTTTTTTTTGAATGTTGAGCATTGATGCTTAAGATTAAATTTGATTAGATTTGGTTGGATTTTGTTGGAATTAGCTTGAAAATGAAGATTTTCAATTATATACAGTGTCGAAAATGACTACTGAATTTTATAACCCTATAAAATCCTGGCCCCATAAAATCCACCAGATTTTAATTGATAAATTTTATGGGGCCATAAAATCTTGTACCAAATTTTATTGTCTATTAAAAGCCAGTATCTAATTTTAATGGGCAATAAAATACAGAACCAAGTTTTATTATCCATTAAAATTTGGTATCGAGTTTAAATTCTGTGTTTTTAAAATTTTGACTTAAGGATAGTTTAATAATCTTGTGTATAAAATAAAAATAGTTTGTTTAAAAGGTTAAAAAAAAATTTTCATAAAAAAATGGTGAAACTTAATTTTTTCTTTTGTGTTTGGATAAAAGTGAATTTTTCCCCTGTTGCCTATCAATTTGTGTTTTTGTTAAGCTGTAGTTTAATTATGATATAATAATAATGCAATTAGAATTAATTTATTATTTTCTCAAAAATTTCAGTGGTCAATTAGATGTATGATATTTTCTAAAGGGACAGGTTATATTAACTTAAAAATTTGATTTAAAAAGGTAACTTCAACATCTATAAACCATTTATCACTCAATCAAATTATTATTATCTATTTTAAATTCATTCACTTTTTTTTTTTTCCGCCATTGATCAAATTATTATTATCCATTTTGAATTCATTCTTCTTTTTTTTTTTTCCACCATTAGATGGAGTGAAAATGAATGGATGAATAATGAGGTAACTTTTTAAGTTAAATTTTTAAATTGATTTAGCGTACTCTTTTCAAAAAAACAATAATGATGGAATAAGGGTGATTCTGTTGTCAACCAAAAGTTTATTTCTCATACTTATTTACTCATTGCACTCAATATTAATATTTAATTTTGTTTTCTTTGTTCACCTTTTAAAATATCCAAAATAACTTTAAACCAATATTATATATATGTTGTTAGTTCTTATGTGTTGACATCATATGACAATGGTTGAGCAAATATAGCAACATAAGTTAATCAAGAGAAAAAACAATTCCCTCCGAAGAACGATCTCGTATTCGAGAGGAAGCGATTACAAGGTCTTGAAGGAAGTTCAAGCAATATGTGTTCTTCGGGAGCAATAATTGTTTGGCCTTCGGGAGAAGGCAGGTCTAAAGACACTCTTGAAAGAAGTTCAAGAAATTAGGGATTATTTAAGTCGAAAGAAGCTTGTTATATTAGATTAGTGGAGAGAGTACAACACAATTTACGTTAACTGTAAAAAATAAGTCTTTAATTGAGTGAACCAAGTTGTGTGTAATATTTCAGTTTTTATTAATTAGTATAAGTATCTAGGCATAACCTCGTAGATGTAAGTGCAAACCGAACCACATTGCAAATATTTTTTTTTTTCTTGTTACAACAATTCTCTTTAATTGTTACAATAAAACATTGTCAATCGTATACCAATCAATAATGTGATAATTAGTGAATGAAGATATTTATTAATAATATTTTACACCACGTCATTGGATAGGATACAAATAATATACAAAACGTAGGATATCTAATATTATTATTAAATTAAAAAAAATGAAAACCGATGGACATACTTTAATGGTAACTTGACTTTACTTTTATAAGTAAAGATGTTGATTTCAAATTCCTTTCGCAATAAAAAAAGAATCAAGGTTGCAGCAAGTGGGGTTGCTGCTGTGGTTTAAAGTCACCTCTACCCTTACTCAAGTTAAGGGTTTGAATCGCATTTTCTAGTAAAATATGGATAGTTTTATTACGCTATATAGGTAGTCTTCTCTCGCTTGTGGGAGTAGGAATCCTAACCATTCTTTATATTCTTATCTCAGCTGGTTTCGACAGTGCTCTGATCTAGTGTCAGTAGATAAAAATAATAATAATAAAAATCAAGGTTTGAGAACTTAAAAATTTTTAAAAAATATTGAATACCGCTTTTAACCATCCATTAAATGCAAGAGAGAAAGTTTCAAGCGGGTGAAACGGCGCAGTGGTTATTTGATTCCTTATCCTCTTCGTATCCCAACAACTTGAGAATTAAATTGAGATACACTATTCCTAAGTGCTGCCCACCGGCGTTTTGTACACATCACAAACATGCCGACATGTGCTATATGCGCCCCATGAATTTTGAGTCAACACAATCTATTTTATAAAAGTGGGTGATTTAGACATCAGCTGGGGTGTGGTTAGTGTGTACTAATTAGAAATTAAAACGAAACTTGAACGGATCACCTTCTTTTATCTGTACCAAAACCCCTGACAGAAGACGCTCGAGGCACGGCAAAACCTCTACCATCGGCCGCAGGCAACTACGTCACTCCAATTCCTCACGTGTAAGTCTCTTTATATCTCATACAATCTTACTCGAACAACTCGTTCTTATTTGTATCACTATTTGGATTACTCTTTTTTCTTTTTTCTTTTTTAAACAAAATTAGATTTTGCGAGTTATAGACCACTGCATCTTGATTTAATATTCTTGTAAATTAAAAAAACAAAAAGCGATTTTGTGCTCTTAGTGTTTCTAATTCCACATTTCGAATACGTTGTAAAATATATTTTAATGCTGCATACAACTCTGTCGCTAAACGTTGTCTAATTTTTCATTTCTAATTGTTTCTAGAACGAATTCTGATGCATTAGCAATGCACTGCTGTATTTATTACTGATTTGGATTTGTTTTTACTTAATTAAACCGCAAACTTAATGGCCAGAATTTGGAGCATTGATGTTATTACAATGTTTGCGGTGTTCGATTTTTGTAGGAATTCGGATTTGGTATTAACTCGGATATAAGATGAGGTTAGATAAGTGTTGGTTCTGTTCTTCCACTGTATATCCTGGACATGGTATTCAGTTTGTCCGCAATGATGCAAAGGTAAAAGACTGGTTTCCGAATTTTGCATTCTTTAGTTAAAATTTTGTTGCCAAATGTTCTTCGCATTTTGCTTATGTAGTTACTGTACTATCTTCATGCCGTACCATGTTTTTTTAGTTTTTGTTGGCTGTAGTGTGCTGTAATACTGATTTATTATACGAACTCTGGTCTAACAGTTACATTTAGTGGTTTTAGCTTTGGAGAGTTGTGATTTGTTCTATGCTTTCATAGATCAAATGTTTTTTGTTGTCTTGAAATGTCAAAGGCTAGGCAATACTTAACAGACTTTTAGTTATTCAATATTTGAGTGAGGTTATGTGTCTTGAATAAGGTTTATGTTATTTTTATGACGCTTGCTGTATCGTAATTTCATCGTTAGTAGTGTATCTAGCTCCTTACAAGTGATCCTTTTGTAGATTTTCCGGTTTTGTAGATCAAAATGCCACAAGAACTTCAAGATGAAAAGAAATCCACGTAAAGTAAAATGGACTAAGGCCTATAGGCGATTGCATGGGAAGGACATGACTCAGGTATATATGTTTGGTTTTATTATCTAGTTTTATTATTTCTCAAGCAACATGACTGTCATTACTCAAAAAATTCGAAAGAGAAATTGCGTGGTGATTTGTTCTTCTCATTTTGTTTTTCTGCATCTCAAGGATTCAACCTTTGAATTTGAGAGGAAGCGTAACAGGCCAGAGAGATACGACAGGAATCTTGCTGAAAACACTCTAAAGGCCATCAAGAAGATTGACAAAATCAGAGTAGCTAGGGAGGAGAGACACCATAAACAGAGGTTTGTCATGTTGATCACCTTATTTATTCAAAAGCATAATATGTTTCATATATGAACTTATATTTACTTGGAAAATGTTGGCAGGATGAAGGGGAAGAAATCCAAGGAGCAGAGAGAGGCAGCTGTTGAATTGGAGCAGGGTATCAACTTGATCAAAGCCCCAGCCGTTCTTGCACTGGACCAGTCTCTCACTCGTCCAAAGATCAAAGTCAAGGTTTCTCAAGCACAATCAGAGGAGAATCAACCCATGGAAGAGTGATTTCAGATTTGTAGCTCTTCTCACTACACTTGATATATTGCTGCGACAACTCAGCATTTGCAACTCTTATTACAGGATTCAAGAAAATTTGTGTGGAAGTAAAATTTTGTCTGAAATTTCAACTGTACTTGCTTGTTAGAATGTTTTTTCTGTTTAGAAATTTCACTTCATTTCTACTGCTCTTTTTTGTTTCTTTGAATGATGATGATATTTCCTCGTTGACATAATTAGGAAATGAACCAATAAGAGTTCAATACCAGCCAACATATGTTTAAACCTGTGTGCATACTCGTTTTAACTTTTAATAGTCAAATCTGTCCATTTGTGTGGTATTTGATTGAATGATGTTTGACATGATTAGTAGTTAACTCAAGAAAATCAACAAAAATCTAACCTTCTGTTGGGCAAAATTCTTATCTTTTGTTGAGGGTGGATCTTATGTTTATCTGCCCCAAAGCTATGACTATGTGTATGCATGTCCTTTATCTGGTATCCTTTCAGTAAATGGTTTAAGTTGAAAGCTGGTTCTTTATTCATGCAGTACCCCTAGTTAAGATTGCTAGATTTATGTGTAATCGCTGACATAATCCAATTTGGGTCAAGATAAGTGAAATTTGCCAATATAGAATTGCAATGTGATAACTAAGAAATCATTTTTCTGCTATTCAATTCTGGCAAAAAGAATTGATGTTTCCTGAGGATTGACAATCAAGTGCTTATTTTCATATTTTGAATGGTAATGCTGAATTTACGTTTTATCCTCCAAAAGAAACAACAAAAGTCATGCTAAAAGTGCAAACTAACTCTTTTCTTCGTTTAATATTACTTTCCTATCCAGTGGAAAATGGCTTTGAGGTGGTTTTGTACTCTGAAAATTTGAAACAGAGATGTCCTTCCCTCTATGAATCGTTTGGCATAACAACTTTGATTGCATATTAAGAAATAACTCCGATAGATCTTTAATATTTATTTATTTTTTTCAATCAGATTCCATCCTTTGTCTAGCTCTTGGATCAACGTTTTCTTGTATATACTATCGTCTACAAGGAAAACATCTTAGATCTTACCGCTCTGTTTTGCTACTAAATATACCATCCATGATAAACTGATAATAGTAGAGTTAGTATGACCTCCCAACCTAATAGCTAAGGATTATAGCACGACACATTACGAAGCCCAGAAGACATAGCGAGCGTTTGAAGCACAGTATTGAAGGCCGGATTGGAGATGGAAATACAACACATAAAAGTATTATTGTGGGCATTTTTCCCCCACTATTTTTGGATTATCCCCTCACTTTTTATGAGTTGATCTCTCCAATTTTTGGAAGCTTATCCCTGAGCCGTGCTATAACTTCTATTGTTTCTGTTCCTGACTATACTTTGACAGATTTTCGTCAAAAAAAAAATCATGGGTTTGCTTGTATCCAATGTTATATGTTCTTTTTTGTCTTTTGAAGCTAGTATTGCCTGTGTCCTGTCCAGTTATATTATTATTATTATTATTATTTTGAAAGAAACTATCATATTATTTTAATATTTTAAATTATCAACTTTATTATTAAAATGAATATAAAATTAATTTAAAATACTGTATTTTGTTTATATTTTTTTATTTTAATATTAAATTTTTTATATTATATAAATTAATAATATAAATATTTTAATTAAAAATATTGAAATTAATTAATTTATTAAATTAATATTTTTATTTAATTTATTAAATCATATCTAACCACTTAAATATCACATCAAACATGAGATTGTTTTGTATACAATCCAATCCTATTATATACCAAAAATGAGGTTTAATTATATTCAATCCAGTTCTATCTAATCTAATTCAATCCAATAAAGTATACTAAATGCACCCATAACCTTGTTTAAATTGAACGGGTTCAAAATTTTTTGCTTCCCAAAAGTTAGAAAACATTTAAGGTTTTTAGTAAATCAGAGATTGAAGGACTCAATTATTTTCTCTAGCAATATTGCTGCCATTCACCAGAACACTACATCATTTTCATCATCTTCAGACAAACATTTCTTCTGCCTAAAGCATATTCATACACCCCATGTTACTGTATATGTTATACTCCTTCCTGATTTCTTCCTTAGTTTGTCACACTTTGGGTTAACTTGAGTCAACTTGTAGAGTTGACCTTTTTTGAAATGATGAACTGGGGTATCTGGAGATTATTGGTACTAGTATCATGAGTTCATGACTAAAACCACAACAGAATGCTAGAAGTATACGTAAGTGGCGCAAGAAAGTGATTCATGGGAACTAGTCTGCGCTGCTCAAAGCTGTCATAACTTTTCGAAGAAATAAAAATAAAAATTGCCAAGGACATACTCGAAAAACAAGGCAGTTCAGGCGTTTTTCTTTTCTCTCTCTTTGTTGCTTTTCTTTTTTACATTACAAGTATAGTTCAAATTGTATGGATGTCCTGAAAAAAACTTTAAGATACAGTCTAGAACTCTACTTTTAGATAAAATAGAAAAAATTATCCAACAAAATGGAAAAATTACCCATATGGGATTTTGGCAAGTTGACCCCGTCCACTAGAAAGAATTATTGTGTTTACTTTCAATCTGTGAAGACTTTTGCAGTCTTTGGGTTAAATTGAGAGTCCTAGATATGTTGTAAAATGTCAGCAACAATAAGTGAAGTTTGCTCAGTTTCTCTGTCAATTGATAAAGGTACTGAACTTGGGGTAGATTGTTTCATCCAAAGACATTTAGGATATATATATATATATAAGTTACAATTATAGGGCTTTTTTGATACTTACTCTTATGAAACAGTCTAAAACGAAATACTTTATTAAATTTTAATCCATCTAATAGTAGGGAGAGAGAAGCTCCTATATTGAATGGGGAAAACTGACCTTCTAACTAGAGAGATCATTGTGTAATTTGCCCTCTTATAAGAGGATTATATGTAAATTGTTCACCCTTGATGAATGTCATTCGAACCTGCGATGTGTTGTGAGGGCTGACAATATTATGCATATAACAGTGAACTGACTGCTGCTACATTGATACAGCTGATTAAAGTGGTTGAGAATAATTTTAGTACTAACATATAATACACGTTTGTGATTGTGATATGGAACTGTATACAAAGCCATGTAATGATTTGTGATGTTATTTCAAAAAAATGATTAATGCTATTGAGAGATATTCATCCCTTGAGGAATATCAGTCAGTCAGTCTCTTACTAATGTGCATATAGAGTGGTTCAGAGCAAGGGACTTTGCTGTGATAGGTTGGTTTAACATTTTTTGCTTAATTAAATATCTTGCTCTAATTTGGAATATTTTCTTTATACCTTGTCAATATAATCAATTCGCTTGTTCCATGAATAATATGAGACGGAAGTTTAAGAAATTGCCCTTATGATCTGTATTGTAATCAATTAGGTGCTAGTTGACCGTTTTCTGATTCATTGTATATATACGTTAGCTAGACAGCAGGTGACTAAATATTACTTAAGAAATTCATTTGTTTAATAATCATCTCTAGTTTGCAAGTTGACCAGCTTGGATGGTTTTTGTCGTTATTGTAACAAGCTGTTCAGATTTGACATTCGATGCAATTGTAGATGAGAAATCTAACGCTGCAACACACAGTTGAGTTCCATTGAAAATCGAAGACCAAATTCTTATAGTTGACCCACCAAAACATGGGCTTATAGATTATTATTGCAGATATGGAGGGTCCATCCATTTTGTTTCTTCTACAAATGGTACTACAGCAAGTAGGTTTCAATTGCCACTAGTATGATAAATGCTGACAAGGTATCAAATTGAATTCCAATATTATTTTAACAGCTTTAAGTTTGCGAGAATTGAATATTGTGCACAGGTGGGCTCTTCTAGATATAAAGCATGAACCTTGGTGCCCATGTAAAGAATGCATACTCATATATTGTGAGGTGCAAGGTACTGTTTCCATAACAAGGAAAGAATAATTCTTCCTTGGCTTGGATTTCTTGTATGCAACAACTAGTTGTTCACGTTTCTCATACACATTTTTATATTTTTTCCATTAGCCACTCATAACAAACCAAAAAAGAGAATTGTAAAAGGAAAAACGTTTGTAGAAACTATGTATATTTATTATTAATTCACTATGATGGCTATGACATGAAGTTATATATTATTTCCTTTGCTTGAAACTTTCATGAGTCAAGAGTGGCACGACATGAATTTATGCTGTTTCCCTGGTCGAAGCATTATTCAATTTCAAACAATTGATGGTTTATCACGGGAAAAGACAGGTCGTCTTTATAGGGTAAAAGGTTAAATTTTTTTTAGAAATAATAATGTCCTATCTCATTATGAATTGAAATTTAAATAATTTGCTTTCCCATCACAGCTAGTGCTACTACATGGTTTTTAATTGACATTCTTCAACTTAAAACTTTGTTACAACTTTTTATGTACACTGATTGTTGCGTTTGGAAATTCTGTAACAATTAAGCTATGTATATAATTTGAAGGATGGCAACACGGCAGGGACAACAGTATTCCTTTCTTGTTCCTCCTGTCCCTACCTCCCATGATTCCATCCCTGTTTCAATGGAGAGGATAAAGTCTCATTCAAGTAATGTGTATCTTGTCCTCACTTCATTGCTAATTTATTTTTTTAATTTACTTTTTACGAAAATCGAAGCTGAAAGCTCAAAAAGACTAATTCAGGTAGGAGGAGGAAAATTTTGTTTAAAGGTATCAATGTGCTAAAATACAATATTTAGCTGGATAAAATAAAATTTATATAAAATTAAATGATAAAAGTATAATTTTTTATGAATATTTTAATATTTTTTCCTTTTGGGGAGGGTAGGCAAGGCCCCTTGCAGCATCTTTCAATCTCCCACTAAATTTAGGGAAATTTTACAAAGCAGATAAGCAACATATGATATGAGAGAATTTGCAAAAATATAAAAGCAAGAACTCTCCTAGAATATTCAATGTTTTTGTACAGAAAATGCATGGCAAACTGCTTAACATTAATAATCATATAACTATAAACCTAGTAAATATATGTTGTTGTTAAATGGGGCTTGAATAATGAACCATAGTTCTTTATGTAGATCATGATACTAATTTCATGGTTTATTTTTAGATTTCATAATCATGGTCGTTTTACTCATCATGAATTGAGAGATAGCGTGAAGTCTACATTTTTTCAAACTAATATTCTATCAAGTTTTCTTCTTCACAGGCCAGAGGCACAGCTACCACACAAGAAGCCAATCAATTTTGTGAAATTAACTTTAGGGAATATCCTAAAAAACCCCCCGAAAACAAAAATAATATCAATTCACACCACTTTTTCAAAATATTAGCTAAAAAACCCCCTACCGTCTCCCAAAAGCGGTTTTCATTCGGATTTAAAGCGGTTTTGTGAAAAAAACAGTAAAAGACCAAAATACCCTTATAATTTTAAAAAATAAAAAAATAAAAAACAAACAATTAATCAATTACCAAACTATCCTTTGATAACCAAATTACAAAAACATTAAATAAATAATAAATTAATTTGAAAAAACTAAAAAATTAAATAAATATAAATAAAAACTAAATAAATTAAATTTAAATAAAAAATTAATTAATTAAATTTAAATAAAAAAAATTTTCATCAAATCTTCACCGTCCATTTAAGATTTTGAAAAAAAAAATAATGGAGATCCAATCGCAGATTGGATCTCCACCATCCATCAATTACCATGGACGGTGGAGATCCAATCTGGATTGGATCTCCACGATCCAGTTCAATCTCCAATTGAGCTTCAACATCAATCTCCAATTGAACTTCAACATCAAACACATCATTGTCATCATCAACAACACACAAAGAAATTGATCAAATAACACTTCAACAACAACAAAAAAAAACCCAGATTTCCATCAACAACAACAAGAACAGTGCCCGCAGATCCGCCACCGCACCGCTCCACGATGCCGATTTACAGCCGACCGGCCGTTCCTCACCGTCTTCTTCGTCTCCTCCACGAACTGCGTCGGAAACAGCGCCTGTAACGCACCGCCTCACCACTCGACGCAACGGCACACAGCTCTGTTCCTCGTCGTCCTCTCCATCTCCTCCACAAACCACATTGGAAACAACGCTTGCACGATCTGATCTGAAGGTGTTTGAGAGAGAATTGGGGGGGCCGCCGCGTCTGTGAGAGAGAGGGAGGGTTGGGGGGGGGTGGCCGCCTCGGCTGTGAGAGAGAGAGAGAGGGTGAGAGAGTGTTTGAGAGAGAGAGAGAGGGGGGGGAGGGGCGGGGCGCCGCGACTGTGAGAGAGTGTTTGAGAGAGAGAGGGGGGGGAGGGGGCCGGCGTCTATGTGAGAGAGAGAGAGAGAGAGAGGGTGAGAGAGTGTTTTTTATTTTTTTTCTTTTAATTTATTTTCAATTATTTTTATTTATTTTCAAAATTTTTATGATTTTTTTTATTTCGTACGTGTCACATTCTGAGTGGTCCAATTGGAATCCATTTATGGATTCAATCTTCAATGACTTTTTTACCCTTAGATTTCACAGAACCGTTATTTTGTTGACTAAGATACTATTCCAATTAACAGTTGGGTTTTTTTGGCTAATATTTTCAAAACCAGTGGTGGTTTGATATTATTTTACTTTTTAGGGGGTAAATTGATAATATCCCTTAACTTTATTGTTTTAGGTTATTTAATCCTGTCCTAAGTTTGCGCTAACTAATGTCTTTGGTTAGTTGACTAGTCACTTTCCTTTTTAGGTTTGTCAAAAAGTTTCAGGACGATATCTCTAACCGTTCCCTCCCCTGTTAAAGTATTTGCAACTTGCAGTCAGGTGTATGGATGTATCCGAAACCAACTTCACTGCCTCAAACTTCTCATGCAAACTCACCAAACACAACACAACACTTACGTTCACTTTACAAACTTCTATGCAAATCCTGAGATTCTTTCATGTGATATCTCTTCAGTTTCATCTCAGAAACTTCCCAATTTATTTAGTTCTAAAATTAATTTGCCCCAGACGGTAACTGAATCACCTGTTTATTGCGATTAAATGATATATTTATGGAATTATTTGTCACCTGTTTATTGCAATTAAATTATATATTTACGGAATTATTTGTTTCTTTTGACTCTAGATATTCCCTTCTTTTTTTTTAATGAAACGGAAAAGTAAGGATTCAATTACATTACAGAAACTATAGTGTAATGACCAATACATTTGCAAGGGACAGGAAGTTATAGAGATCCCTCAATAAGAGTTGTCTTTAGTTGAAAGTAGGTGAATCTGAAAATGAATTTTAAATAAGGGGCCCAGCAATCACTATCGTCTGTTCAACATCTTTACCATCAGGCCAGCCCCATGCATATCCAATTTCATTTAAAAGTCATCCCAAATTCACGTTTTCACTAATCTGTATATCAAAGTCTACTTGCTTGGCTCCTACTAGGGTCTGCCTATATCACTCATTAATCTAGTATTATTTTTAATTTAATATACTTCAAGGAAGATGAGATGACCTATTAATTAAATTAATTTCTAACAGTTCTTCCCTCATTTGGGTTTCAAAATCTTTGATTAGTTCAGAGATACCTTAAAAAAATCCCAGATTACTTTTATATAATCATTTTTATATTGCTAATTCAGATCAGGTCAAATTCTGGCTTCTCATGATGATTTAATTTTGTTGTTAAATATTCTGCATGAACTGGCACAAGAAAACTAAAGAGTAATAAATAAAAGAAAGAAGTTTCTGTTTGGTCTCTTTTAATTTTAATGAAGGAAAATTTTAAGTTTAAGATAATGGTATTTAATGTGAGGGGGAACATGGACCCAAAAATGGTTCTGAATTTTCCTCGTATTTTCACTCATAGATATATATATATATATTTTCCTGACAATTATGATATATGCTAGTGCTAGAAATCAGAAAAGACAGTTCACATGGGAAAGGAAAGCACAGGAAAAAACAGTACCCATCTTTTGTCACCTTCAATCTTTCTATTTTCTTAAATAGCATAGACATAGGAAGGGAAAACAATCACTCTTTCCAATTTCTTCTATTATAGGCAACCTAGATTAACAGATTTTAACCATTCTCTCATACAAGGCCATAGTTTCATATATTTTCATCTTCTTTTTTTATTCATCTTTTGGTTTTGGTTCTTCTTTACAATGAGGAGCATAGCAACTTGTTATAGTGAGCATGCCATCAAAGTGTCGGATTCATATTGTTCAGGCCCTTCAAAGCAGGCCTATTTTTCTCCAAACTTGATCCCTTCAATCCCAAATTCAGTTACTTGTACATACAAAGCCTGTTGTCTGATCTCCTCTCAGAAGCAGTTCCTGATAACTCTCACATGGAGCAACGATTTCACAGGTCAAGGCTTCACCATTGATGTCTGTGACAATACTGCATCCTCTCCATCCGAATTCAAAGTAAATTCTCACCAATTGAAAGATTGCGAAGGCAACAAATATTTCGAGTCTTGCAATTCAAAAGTTGAAGTCTTCTGGGATCTGTCCAATGCTCAATATGAGAATGGACCTGAACCAAGCAGCGAATTTTATGTCATTGTTTTGGTTGACTTTGAAATTTGTCTACTCCTTGGAGACATTAGTGAAGATACCAACGTAGAGAAGCTCAAATCAGAAAACGCACTAGGCAAATTCTCATTGGTTTCACGATGCGAGCACTTTTCGGGCAATTCTGTGTATTCAACCAAGGCACAGTTTTGTGATACAGGAACTGCTCATGATATTTTGATCAAGTGCAGTGGAGAAGAGGATGGACCAAGGAATCCAGTTTTGTCAGTTTCAATTGACAAGAAGAAGATTTTTCAAGTGAAGAGGTTGAGATGGAATTTTAGGGGGAACCAGACGATATTTTTGGATGGTTTGTTGGTGGACATGATGTGGGATGTACATGACTGGTTTTTCAAGGAAGCAAGTGGGTTTGCTGTTTTCATGTTTAGGACAAGAAGTGGTTTGGATAGCAGGCTTTGGTTGGAGGAGAACAACTTGAAGCAGAATGGGAAAGAATCTGCTGATCAGTTCTCCTTGTTGATCTGTGCTTGTAAGAATCCTGACTAATCCTTTCTTGGTTTTTTCTTCTTTTTTTTTTTTCTTTTTCAAAAACTATATAATATCATTTGAATGTTTATTCATGTTATGAATTTGAATATATATACAAAAAGATGGAAGCTTTTTTTTCTCAGTATATGATACTCATGCTCATATGTGTTGAAATGGTAAAATGAATTGCCCACGTGAAAATATCCTGTAATAAATTGTTTGCTTTGCACACACATGAAGGAAAGCTTTTATTACTTCTTCTTTCTATGCGAGAAGCTTGATTGTTTTGGCTTTTTAAAAATGAAAAAATCTTTCATGAGAGTGTGTCCGAAAGTTAATGTGATAAGACAGACTAATGAAAAATATAAAAAAATATATATATAAAAAAAAAAAATAAAAGAAATATAAATGACCTTATTTCATTATTTCATCTCACTATACCAATAAAAAAAAAGTCTCATAAAATATTTTCTCCTTTAAAATATGATTTTAGTTAAGAAGTTCATGTGTTGGAAGTGGTCATTAATGTTGTACTGATGAGAATGGAGATCGAGTTGTTGGTCTGTATTGTCGACGCTGGGGTTAGATTGGAGAGAAATGAACATGAAGTGAGCTTGGTTTTGGTCAGCGTCACTGTGTGGGAAATTGGGTTAAATGATCCCCAACCAAGTAACCAACAGAAACGCCTTTCTCACTTTCTCTAGTACAGGAATTAATTAATTCTGCAGAAAGGCTGCCAGCAAATTGTGAGGAAGGTGCTAGGATACCAAAGTTTTCGCAATTACATGATAGAACTCAAACCTGATCATATCTGTGAAGCAGAAGACAACAAATCACTTTGGTATAAATGTTGTGTGAAGAAAAATTACCTTTAACCATTAACAAATTTGGTGAAGAGTACTAATTGGTGTTTAATATCTTAATAATATAATTAACCAAAAGTAAATTCTAAACTTCCTTTTTGGAATTATTTGGGTTCTCGTTCAATGCAAGCAACTTGAAGCAGCAATTCAATGTTTGTGTATCACTGAAGTCTATGGGGCACAGTCATTTAAAGCAATTTTGTTTATAAAATGTAATATATATTTAATTTTTTCTGTCAATTTTAAGTTTCCTATCATCGCATATAATAATTTAGTTTGATAATTGATATGACCATAAATTATGACATCCAACCTAATATGGATGGTACTCCTTGTTACTTTGTAAAACAACTAAACTAGTTTACATCATATTTGTTGTTATGTCATACTTGTCAACACTGAAGGATGCTTTAAGTGATGCAACACATTTGTTACTACATAAAATTATTACTCTCACATCAATAATTGAACCTTTTAAGTGAATTTTGTAACATATTTGCATGGGCTAATTGGTATGTATAATTGCAAAATTATTACAGCTGAAAAAGGTTAGTTAACTCAATTAAGGGATAAAAATGATTAAATGATGGAGGAACAATAATTTCATATTAGTAGCTTGGACTGTGGTGTGGTGGTTAGATCATCAACCATCCACTCTAAAGTGGAGAGTTTTACACCAAAAAATCTCACATTGTTGTGGGCTGTTCTTCTCCTTTTTGTGGGCCAGTTCTTTTCGTTTTTAAGAGCTGATCTTCGGACCGCGCTATAATATTTATCGTTGATGGTCTTGGTTATACCCTGAATTAGTTCTAGTCATAAAATAATAATAATAATAATTTCATATTAATCTATGAGGGTGCTAAGTGAATTTTTAAGACAAGCTGTTTATATTTTGCTATGTGATTGATGGTGTCCTATAATGATTAAGTATGAGATGATCGAGTATGAGATTGGATAGGTGGGTTAATACATTTGGCAAAAATAAAATTAGCCATCATGTTTTTAAATATACTTAATTAATTCGAATCTCAAATATTATCATATTTATGTACTTTCTATCACAAAATCAAATTTTTAATTCTCATTTTTCGTAGACTATTTTTCATAGATGAGTTTTATCGTGATATTTGTATTTATTCATATCAAAATGACAACTAACAGGCATATGACATATCAAGTTGTCGGTTCTCCTTTAGGCACTCTTTTCTTGCCAGCCCCATTTTAAGGATAGGTTTTATCAAACATTTATGACGCAAAGTCTTCTTATTCGATTACAAGTAAATTTGTTGTTCACATAATTGACATGAACACAACTGTCAACTGTCACGCAATAATTTTGATAAAATATTGGCATGACATCCTTTTCTTGAGTCACCAACTGACATAGAAGACGAATCATTTAAAAAACATGTTACATGCATTTCTTCCCAACTACAACGAATTTACCCTTTCGTTAGTGCTCGTTTGTTTCCTCTGTAAGATGCTAAGACTTAATTTTTCTGTTAATACATATCATGCATATCATGGGATTTTCTTTTAAGAGCATTCATCGTCTTTAATAAATTTTGACAAAACTGAACAAAAATCTTATAATTTTGATTTGAAGTTTCTTTCAATTCAAATAAAATAAAATTTATTTTTATAAATATAAATATTTATTACATTAAATATAAACCAAACATCTCACACCCTCACATGTACAAGATTAGAGCCATTATAGACAGGTTTGAATTTAATATTTTAAAGTAATGTTAAGTTGTTTAAAAATTTTGTCAAAATTTGTATTTAAATGATGTGGTTTATGAAAAATATAATAATTAAAAAGAATAATGTTACATTTTTTAAAAATTTTTTCTAATGATGTGATAAATTAATTTGTAACTATCATATCATCAATATATCGTTTCATGATTAATGTGGCTGTTTCAAATTAACTAACATATCATTTGAAAAATCATTTGGACTGTATAACATTACTCAATAAAATCTTATTAGCTGAATTACTAATTAAAACTCACAAACAGCCTGTTAATATTAAATTATTTGAAATCCCAAGTAACTTAAACGAACCCAACTTATTTTGATGCTGTGTGAAGTAACTCAATTGGTAAATATTTTTGGAATCGAATTAATTTAAGACTGATTTCTTTATGGATAATCACTAATTGAACTAATTTCAACAGCTTCGAAGGGAATCCAATATGCGAAGCCCATCAATCAAAACAAAACTGTATCAATTTAGATTTAATCAAGGGTGCTTCTATTATCACCTAAGAAAGTTCTCTCATGTACACCCGGCCCGTATTTTAGTAAAAATATTACGACTAATTTGTCGATATTTAAAATTCTTAAAAGAACACAATTATTATAAAAAAAAAAAAAAAGTTACTGGGCATCCATCTGGAATCCTAAATTATATTCAAATTAAATGCCAATAATTCAAGTAGACATAATTAGAGAACAAAGATTTAAACATATAACTCCAAGAACCAAAATCCAAAATTTTCATTGTATATTATCTTGGAAAAATTCAATTAGTAGGATTTTTCCTTCAAGAAAAATTACTACAGCAAGAAAGTAAGAAAAAAAAAAACTAAATGAAAAAGAAAGAAAACAAAACTAAAACCGAGCTTAAAAAGAATTGTTGTAGGTCAAAAGTAAGAGAAATCGTAAATATGAAAAAAAAAATAAAAATAAAAATAAAAAATTAAGCCTAAAACATAAGATTTGCCAAACAATTTCTTTTTAACAAAACTAATAAAATGAATCTCATAATAAACTGCCATGTAACTATTCGAAGCACGGAATTCCAACTTCAAATCCCTATCCTCATATTATGAATTGCACAAAGAATATACCCATATTAGCTAGAGCTAAACACTATAAAATGGAAGTGATATAGTTTATTCTAATTATCAAAATTAGGATTTTAAGAGAATATAGAAGGCAATAGGCAGTAATAAGGAAAGAAATTTGTTTTCTTTAGATTTCATTGGGTGTCGAAACTTATTTGGGTTTAAATAGAGAAATTATATAATTATGAATTGAAGTGGTTAATAATACTTAAGTTACTTTTGACATTTTAAAGGGTATAAGGAGTAAAGTGAAAATTCTAATATTTTAAGATGGGCACTAAAACTTAAAGTATATGGATGTAGGAAGCACATTCTTGGATGCCAATAGAGTCATCCATTAATTAAGAGTGGCGATACTTCCACCCCTTAAAAATTGTATATACATTCCTTTTTGTATTTACATCCTATTAAGATTTTTAAAAGTTAATATTCTATAAATACACCCTATAACATTACTAATTATGTCTATCCATTTATTTTTCTTTTAAATATTATTAAGATAATTAAATTAAAACATTAAAAAAGTCAAACTTTCTCTTTTTAAGTTTGTTTTTATGCTCTATTTCCTAGTCATGACTTTTCCATTTTATATTTTCTTTCACTCAAAATTCTTGCATTTCATTAAAACTCTATATGTAAAACTATCGAATAAAACTAAAAATTTTCATTTTCATTCAAGCTAAGCTTTAACCAACTTTAACAAACAAAAAAAAAAAAAAAAAAAACAAAACAAAAACACAAAACCTTTCAAATCTAGATCTCCATTTTCATCATTTATAAAACCTCTAAAAACACAAAAAAAAACTTTCATCTTTAACTATCCTTTATCAAAATAAATCAAGTTTCTTATTGAGATTTGAAGTTAAAGTATTCAAATTTAATTATAATAATAATAATATCATTTTTTTAATTAAAGTGTTAATAATTTAATTTAAAGGTAATATTGGAATATTAAAAATATAAAAATTATGGGGTATACATATGATTTTAGAGGGGCGAAAATTTTGTCACTCATTAATTGATTGATTTGGGTGGATTACTATTGATCTTGAGCAGCCCGTTTTCCAACTGGGGCATTTTGAATAAAATGCAACTCAAAGTCCAACCTAACCATTGCCAATGGACCAACCTTGCTGGATTTGAATTTCAATACTCAAATATAAGACTGGGTTCAAGTTCATGACGATAACAAAAAATGACGTCGCGAACACATTTTAAGACGATAATACGCATCTTTAGTCTACTAATTTGGAAAAAGAAAAAAAAAAAGACTGTTGAGTAACAGGCACCGATTTGCACACTGATTCCAAATGTTCAATATTGTTATATTTGCAGATTCAAGCGTTAGATAATGTTATATTTCAATTTTGACATTTTCCTTTTGTAAACCATTTTAACTATCACTTGTAGTGGAGATAATTCAAACCTAGTTATTATTAAATTAATGAGTGCTTTTACCTTCAAGTCACAGTGGGCTGTAATAATTTTCACATTATCAAAATCTAATTAAATGTGACTTACAATGATAAAAGTTGTAAATAAAACTTAAGCTCCCATCGTTGCGTCATAAATTTCGTATTATCTAAAATTGTTATGGATGATTTAACACATCAGCCCAAGAAACCCACTCCACGGCACCAACTTTGTAAAGATCTTTGTTGCATAAAATTATCTACATATATCTAGTAAAAAATTTGTACTACATATATTTACAGAGTTGAAGTACCATACAGATATAGCAACCATAGGATGTTAGTTAAACTCATTAGATTACAATCTAATGGTTCAAATATATGAGAAATTTATAGAATAAAAACTAATGAATTTAACGAGAGAATATCTCGCTTGTAAACACCTTATGTACAAATATTGGTATACTACTAAACCCATTTTTGTTACACACCAAGTTTTTTTATAGCATTCTTGTGACAGTGGTGTCCCATTGAATATTTAGTTGGTTTAAAATCTAGTTTATTTTTTCTAAATGAAAGACATGAAGATTACACTTGATTTACAGACTTTTTCTTTTAGTACAATCCTAACAAAGACTATTAAATATTATAGTAAATTTCAAATTTCGAGAGGGAGATAAGACCCACATTCACAATTTTTTAAATGAACTTTTTAAGCTTTTTGTAATAAGTGTGAACACTAAGTAGCTCTTAACAATTTTAACACCGTCAAATTTGTAAGAGAAAGGAAACAAGATCCAATAGTGAGTGTTTTGAGTCCTTTGCATTCAGCAATCTGTAAGCTTATTTTCAAGATGCCTAAAGTATGACATAAGCCAACTGATTTTTTTTGAGGTGACTTGCTCACAAAAGTTGAATCAAGGATTCTTTTTTTTTTTTTTTTTTGGCTATATAAAGCAATGAAACTAGTTTCAACATAAAAGGATTCAAGCAGTGACTAGTAAAAATAAATTAAGATCATCATATTGAGATATCATTATCGTCAGAAAATTTCGGATAAATATACTTTTTATCTTCAATTGTAGCAATAAGGAGATTGCTTTGCCTGAGTCGAAACTGGACTTCTCTGTAACACGAGAGCAATGGATGTGTGTTACATGGATCAAAAAGCACCAGGAACAAAGCAAGGATGTAAGCCCAATATGGACTATCAAATTTTCTTCTCTTTGGTTTATTGTGGCCTAGCCCAGTTTGCAATAACTACAGATAAAACAAAAGCAGAGGGCTACTAGAAGCCTCTCACTTATGTGTTGATTGGCAGTTGCTTGCTTGAGCATTAAGAACAGATGTCTGACATCATTCTAATAAAAGAAAAGAGTTAAAGACTGTCAACGCCCTGGAGCTATGCATTCCTACAGGCGGAATAAACCTTCAAAAACGAGACTCTGGCCATCTCTTTTGTCAGTCAACCTTCCATATTGATGGTCAAATTTGGTCAAACAATAATTTGGTTGTTTGGTGATTCAAATTAAACAAAATATTTATAAAATATAATAAAATAAAATTACAATAAAATCAAAATTTATAAAGTAAAAAGATATCATCAAGTTCATCATATCAAACCCAGTCATCATCATCAACAACCCAAATCATCGTCAATATCAACCCAAATCATTTTCATCAATAACCCTTGTTGCATCTTAAACAATCATACAAATATTCTGAATACCTTCGAACGATTTTTTCTTTTGTAGGAAAGATTATCTACTGTAACTCTTGCCAAACAAATTAAAACCTTTGTTAAGGTGACTTTGAGGTGATCTTTGAGAGTATTCTCTGATACAGAAGTCATATTTTATTTAGAATTATTTTAATAAGTTAGTGTTTTTCTCTAAAAACTAATTAACTCCCTCATGAAACATTAAATTACCTTTTATAAAAATATAAGAACTTCCTTTTATAAAAATATAAGAACTTACTTTCTAAGTATCATGATGCATACGTGGTTTTTATCATTCATCACCTAGGTCATTTTAGTGTCGACAGATGGTCGCTAGATGTTAGACATATATCAATGACTTATTGGAACAGTCCTCTCAAAAGTTAACATTTCTTACATTCGAGTTCCTTCAATTGATTTGTCAAGTTTGAGACCTTCTTTAGTTGCGAAGGTAAATTTCACATCTTCGATGATTAATTATACTAATTATACAATTTAGTGTATCTTACTCTCCTTTGCTCGAAGTCTATATCATGCACCACATATCGTTTTCCTACTATATTGACGTGTTCATTTCTCGTTGAGCCCATCTTACACCCATATAAGATTAATCATATTTTATCCAATATTCCACATTATAATACTAATTTAGTTCAATCATGTCATTTTCAATCTAATTATATATCTTAAAAATAATCAAATTCAATCTGGTATCCCAAACGCACCCGGAGAGCAATTGATCAATAAGGATGACCTTTGAAAAGTAAGCATCGTATATATGAATAGATTGGATCAGGACTTACAAGAATTCGAGGCTCAAAGTTATCACATCTGGTCGAACATGGCCGTAGAATTTATGCCACGTGGCTTTAATTATGATTTCTCGATCTTTATTATTGGTACTACTGTGTGTCAAAACTTACGAATTTCCAACTATTTGACTTAAACTTCATTTTTCCTCGAAATATATAATGTAATTTTGTAAATTGTCTGTACGATCTTTCTGTCCGTTGTAAATCTGTTCCCATTTTGACCATAGAAATGTAAGAGCAACTCTATCTTCCTCTATCAAACACAAGCCAAAAACTATACCATAAAATTTAAGACTAATCACGCGATACAACTTATAATATTAGTTCTGTCAGCATCTTAACAACATGCATCAAACAGGCCATCTCTAGATTTATCACTAACACTGCTTATCATGATACTGATAGGTGACGGCTCACATGCTATCTGACGGCAAAGCCCCAGACACAAAATATCTCATCCGTCCATTTTATAAAGAAAAAAATTTGATAACCAAACAACAAGTTATTTGAGGGGACCGTTTATTTAAAAAAAAAATGAACAAGAAGTTAAAGAAAATTAATAGGAGTTTGAGCCTTTGAGGGACCGTTTAAGAGGATCTAATACTGATTCCTCTAAAATGCTGTTTTATGCCCTTTGTTTTTTTTACCGGTAATATGCGTTGGATCTACGCTTCATGTCGGTGTCTAGTCTGACTGTATTTATGAGATTATAATAATGATTCTGAGTCAGTGTTGCCACCTAATTCAAACAACTTCACTTATATGGACCAAACGTTTTTGCACACTTAATTTGGAGGTCAACTAAGGTCTAGTCTAACTTTCTTGCTATTTTAGTGCAAAATAGGATCATAATTTACAAAAGAAAACAAAAAAGGTCACTTTAGCCGTGCGTAATTTTTTTAAGATAAATTTCACCAATTCTTTTTTTTTTTGTTTAAATATGATTTAAATATAGATAAATTCAATTGACGTTGAGAATTTATAGAAAACTCTTTAGGGTTTGAAATGTATTAGACTCTTTATTTCATAAAATTTGTTGATGAAAGTAAACTTCAAATAGTCCCAACCATCAAAGAAAAAAGAAGTTTATAATTTAACTAAACTTTAGAAAGTAATAAAAAAAATTAATTTCTTAAATTATTTTATTATAGTTTGTCTTTCTACATGGAAGTAATTGGCGTGATAAGTGACACAAGACCTGGCCAAATACTTTGAGATATATATGTATCTGCATTGCATAATTGAACTTTTTAAAACTTTAATTTGACATTCCCTTTTGTAAAAAATAATGTTTTCGGCTGCATAAATGTTTATATAATAGAGCGATGGTGAAGTAAGACTACATGCTTCATGTTTCCCCTCCTCATCACCTACCCTTTCCCACTACTTACAAGTCAACAAAATAAATATTAGATGTGCTTCCAACAATCAAACTTTCACCATTAAATAATTATCAATTGCTCAACTGACATGAAGTAATCACACTGATCACGCGTAGTGCAATAATATATATGTATACATATACATATATTGCCATAAGGTAAAAATGTGACCGGTACAACAAGTAGGTTGTCAGCAAGTCATATTTTTAAAAGTGTATGCATACACTTAGTGCACACAACACGTCCCCATATATATATATATAATGTTGGGGTTGAATTAATTTCTAGACGTTTCTGTCTATTGTGATGCAACATTTTCTTGCTGGAAAATTATTTATTACTATTTTTGTTTTTAGGGTTTTACTATTTAACCGAATTAATGACTATATAGAGTAGTTATAAGAGAACTATTATTTATTTTTTCAAAATTTTCTATTTATGTGAATAATAAGAATGGAATCTAATGGACTTGAATTACTTATGTATTGTTTCAATTTTTTTCTTATAATTACAGTATAATTGAAAATTTACTGATGTAATCGTCAAAAGTCTATCGAAATCTACCTTGATAATCACTATATGCAGCCCAAAAATTTATTTGTATAAAATTGTTTATATATATAAATATAATGAGTAATAGAGAAACTATTGACACTGATAGTGAGATTTTGTGGAGGCCTACTATTCAGACCGTAACATACACTAGAAGGCGGCCTCAAGCTTCGTTAGACCTTTGCCTTCATTAATTACAAAGTTTAAGTGTATTCAATCTAATTTTGAATAAATTTAATTGAAACTTAGATGTATTTAATCCAGATTTGTATGAAATCTATTAAAATTGAGATGTATTCAATTTAGATTATATATAATCCAATAAAAATTAGGTGTATTCAATTTAAATTTATATGTAATCCAATAAAATTTGGATGCATTTAAACAATTATTGACTTCATATAGTTCATTTAACTGATAGATTAGATGAATTTGGATAGCGTTTAAAGTGATTTTTATGAAGAATTAAGTATATAACAAATATTACTACTCTTCTCAATATTTCGTTGGATTTCTTAAAGAATTTTAACAAAATTAAAATGGACTTTATATAAAATATGTGAAATCATTAAAAAAAATCAAACTATAAAAAAAAAAAAAACCCTAAATCGAATACACTCTCCTAAACATATTTCTCTTTTTTTTTAAAAAAAAAAAAAAAATGGAAATTATATGTATTTCTTTACATCACAATGAAATAATTCTTAAGAAAAAATATCTCATTTAGTTTGATAATGATCTATGTTTTAATCGTCGTTATTGATAGTAATATCTCAAAAAAGAAATCCTAAAGAAAATCTTTGAAAATTAAGTTTTTATTTTTTTTCCTACAATTATGTAGTTCGAGTCATATATGGTTCCTATGCTTACTAAAATAGTATATAGTAAGTGGAAAGTGCATCGCATGTAGGTTGTCTGAGTTAAAGCTTGTTCTTTATGCGTAATTAAAATATTGATATATTTTTTGAGAGAACGTTAATATTTTAAGCATGATCTAATTTTTGGGTAATGATTATTTTGGTACCTTAAAAAATAACATTAAGAAAAAATGTATTAAAATTAAAATTTTCGATTTTTTTTTTTAAAAAAACAAAACAAAAAAAGGAAGAAAGGCAGGTGGCATTTATACACACCGCATGTTAAAAAGCAAAAATATAAAAAGGGCCGACCACCTAAAGGTCGTAGAAAAACCTCGACCTAACCCGGTGGTATTGGTGTCGCTCTCGGTTTTAAGTTTGAACATCTTCCAACCAAACTCCTTCTACACTCACTCTGGCCCATTGGATTTCGTTCGTTTTTTTTTTTTTTAGCCCCTTTTGTTTGCTTTTTTTTTTTCACCAGTTTCCACTGTTCCCTGCCCACCTATTCCACGGCTGTTGTTTTTGAGAAAGTTTTAGGAACAGCCCCCCTTTCCTTTTCAGTCTTCTTTGACAATCCTACCCTTCCGTTAACTCCAATGCCTGATCCCTAAACACAATTTGTATATTCTAAAAAATAAATTATAAATTCCAAAAAATGAATCAATGTTAAAACTTATTTATTCAATGAATTTATCACACTATTTATGTAAATGTTTAAATTAACAATTTTAGTGTAAAAGTAAAACAGGACATAAAAAAGTAGTAAAGAGTAAAATAAATAAAATGAAATGAAAAAAAAATGTTTAAAGTAGCTGAAAAAGTTGGTGGGTTTGGTGTGTAGGAAGCCCGTGCCAAAAAGAGGGGCAAAAGAGTAAAAGTAAACAGAAACCACCAGAGAGGGACGTGACATCCAACGGCAGCACGCCGTTACGTGGTGCTAAAGACATCTATGTGCGACAATTTCGATGTGTTTTTCTTTCAAAACCTAATTTTCTCTGATATAAATCCCTACCTTTTCACGGCACTCTTCGCTCGCTGTTCCTCCCTGCCTCTCTCTCATTCTATCTCAACTTTCGATTCCCTTCTCAATCAATCTAATTTAAATCATCATGTCTTGCTACAAGGGCAAATACGCCGGTAATCTAATCTCTCCTCTTCTTTCCTTTGTTACTCTATTTTTTTTTTTTTTATATTAATATTGAAATATGTTTTCAAGTTATTGTTTTTTTTAATCACTGTTCACTACAGATTCTCGTTGAATCTCTTCATGAGGGTGTTTTATTGTGTGTAGATCTAAGTTCTATTTGTTATTATGTTGAAACAAAATCTGATTGATTGTGAAATCTATGTCGGTTGGTGTATTATTCTTTCTCTTGCGAACGATTTGTCTGATCTGTTGCATATGTATACGATTTCACGTTTGTTAAAGTTACACGAGTGCAAATTCTTCTGATTATGAATCCAATGCATTTAATCTTAACACTGAGATCTGTTTTCCGTACCGTTTACTAATTAGTGGGTTTTGTTTGCTAATATTTAGATCTGAACGTCGTTGGTGGTTTCTCTGTAGGTACTGGGCTGATTAATAAGCATTAGATTTCAAGCAAACGGTTTATTATGTATTTGAAAATTTAAAATTGTGCCAAAATTCCTGATAATGTATCCAATCATTTTACAGCACAGAAAACTGATTAAGTCAATTATGGAAGATTTTTTAGTTATTTTCTTAAAGCAATATTTGGATCTGTAATTTGGGGTTAAAAATACGGTAGCATTTGAATCGTCGTAATGTGTTAATTTGAAGAAACCATAGGTATTGCTTTGAAGCTGGCCTCTCATTTATTAGCTTTATATTTTTTTTGGTAATGTTATTTGCTTATTATATTTGATCACAATGTGATAGTTCTTGTGTTTGTTCTGCTTTCTTGTTATGTGTGTGTTGGCTTTTGATTATCTTTAAATCAAGGCTGGAAGATTGGATTATGTTTATCGGTTCTTGGTTGTTTTGTGAATGCAATAACTAACAATTAATTATTTCGACATATTGCAGATGAGCTCATTAAGAATGCTGCCTACATTGGCACCCCTGGAAAGGGTATCCTGGCTGCTGATGAGTCAACTGGCACAATTGGCAAGCGTCTAGCGAGCATCAATGTTGAGAATGTTGAAACAAACAGGCGTGCTCTTCGTGAGCTCCTTTTCTGCACTCCCGGTGCTCTTCAATACCTCAGTGGAGTTATTCTCTTTGAGGAAACCCTTTACCAGAAGACTGCTGCTGGTATCGTCTCTAAAGCACTTTGATGTTTTTGGTTTCTTGTTTTGTTAGTTTGAATATAGATCTAATGTTTTGAGTTGTCTATGCAGGCAAGCCTTTCGTTGATGTTTTGAAGGAAGCTGGAGTCCTCCCTGGTATTAAGGTTGACAAGGGTACCGTTGAGCTTGCCGGAACCAACGGTGAGACCACCACACAGGGTCTTGATGGCCTTGCCCAGCGCTGCCAGAAGTACTATGAAGCTGGTGCTCGCTTTGCCAAATGGCGTGCTGTGCTCAAGATTGGCCCTAATGAGCCCTCACAGTTGGCCATCAACGAGAATGCCAATGGCTTGGCCAGATATGCTATCATCTGCCAGGAGAATGGTCTTGTTCCCATTGTTGAGCCTGAGATCCTTGTTGATGGTCCTCATGACATTAACAAGTGTGCTGATGTGACTGAGCGTGTTCTTGCTGCATGCTACAAGGCTTTGAATGACCACCATGTCCTTCTTGAGGGTACCCTCTTGAAGCCAAACATGGTGACCCCAGGATCTGAAGCCCCCAAGGTTGCACCAGAGGTGATTGCTGAGTACACTGTCCGAGCCCTGCAGCGCACCATGCCCGCAGCTGTTCCTGCTGTTGTGTTCTTGTCTGGTGGCCAGAGTGAGGAGGAGGCTACCCGCAACCTCAATGCCATGAACAAACTTCAGGGAAAGAAGCCATGGTCTCTTTCCTTCTCCTTCGGACGTGCACTTCAGCAGAGCACTCTCAAGGCATGGGCAGGAAAAGAAGAGAATGTGGCCAAGGCCCAGGCTGCATTCCTTGTACGGTGCAAGGCTAACTCAGAAGCTACTCTGGGTACATACAAGGGTGATGCCCTCCTTGGTGAGGGTGCCGCTGAGTCCCTCCATGTCTCAAACTACAAATACTAAATGTGGTAGGGACTAGAACAGGTAGAGAAATAATATGCTTGAGGAGCTTTGGTTTGAATGGTTTTGGACAATTCGGTTGAGAACTGTTAATGTTTTTTGTTCATCGTTTTTAAATCGCGTTTATGACTGTCTTTCCTTAAATGGAGAATGTTTTTGTGTACTTATGTTTATGCATAAGGTTTTTTTCTGAGTTAAATGATCCGATTGAAGTATACCTAAAACGAAACTGAATAAACTCTTTGCATGTTCACTGAACTGTGTACACCTAGAGTAAAGGGTTGTTTGTTTGTACCATGTATCATTGAATGGATCTGAATTAGATTCATTAAGTTATTTAAATTATAAGTCAAATTTATTAAATTATTTAAATTATTTTTATTTATTTTTGGAAGTGATCAAGTAATTTAAAGCTATTTGAAAATCATGTTGAAAAAAGTTAATAATTTTAGAGAAAAATCATTTAGAAAAAAGTTAATAATTTTAGATTTTTATATGAATATCAAATTACTTAAAGGTTTTTTAAATATATTATATTAAATATGTCATTTTTAAAATAATATAATTTTAATTTTATATTATATATATTTTAAAAAAAATAAAAATAAAAATATTTTATTTTTAAATTTTTTTATAGTGGATTACTATATTTTTTCATTAAATTCTATTAAGAATTTTTTTTTTAATAAATTTTTATTGTAAAAGTAATTTAATTTAAGATCATGTTATTTATTTTTATTTAAATATGTAAATTTATTTTATTTTATTATAATAATTAATTATATTTTAATTATAAATAAAAATATTATTGATATATATAATATTTTAGTATTTATTAAATGATTTATTTGTAATTATTTATATTATTGTAAATGAAATTACATAATAATTAATAGTAAAATGTTATAAGTATTAAATTATCAATTTTTAAATAATTTTAATTTTGATAAACGAATACAATTATTAAACATACCGAAGTACATATATATATATATATATATATAAATATCAAAACCATTCAGTTTATAGATAAAAAAAAACAAATCATCGCTGAATGTCGGCATCTTTCTTGTACGGTCCTGCTGCTAATGCTTGCTTTCAATTATCGATCCTGCTGAGTGTTTTATTAACAAGATCAATAAATTCAAAGGATTAAAATGCTTTATTAGTTCAATTGAAATTAAAATCAAAGCGTGGAGGTTGATGAGGTTGAATCGAAGATTAATATCTGAGACTACTTTAACCTGTGTCACGCTGACGTTGAATTTCGATGCCCTGACACATTCCACTCATTGGGATGATGCGAATGGGAGATAGCCAGATGGGAAGTCGGGCAAGCGATGACTGATGAGCGATGACTATTTGAATTAACCGTGCCATTGACACTAAAGCGTACACTACTCAAAATGCCCTTTATTAAAAGAAAAAATTTTCATTTTATTCCTTATGTTTACAAAAATTATATATATATTTTTGCAAGTTTTGGATAAAAAATGGTCTAATTTCCTTTGAAGTTTTCTAAACTCATCAATTTAGTTCCTACAGTAAGTCAAATATTAGTCAACCCTATTAGAGATGAATAATTTTGTCATTTTAATAGGATATTTTGATTTTAATCAAAATAAAATTTAAAAAAAAAAGTAAAAGATAAAATAAATCTTCACTGTCCATCATTGAAACGAACGATGGAGATAAAAATAATAAATTTAAAACTAAAAATGAAAATACAATATATAAAATGGTTCCAAAAAATACAAAATATTAAATAATTCAAAAAAATTAAAATAATAAAATCTTCATATAGTGGAGAATCGACTAGATCTCAATGATTTGGTTAACCATATCATGTTAGATGAATCCAAATGGTGACAATTTGGGATCTAGCAAGAGGAACCCTGATTGTCATGATCTAGGTTCCTACAAGTTGAAACTAGATCATGATGATTTGAGTTCTTACAAGAGAAACCCGGAATGTCATTTCTACATTCTAATAAGTTGAACCCAAATTGTGATGATCTAGGTTCCAATCAAACAAACCAGATCGTGATATAAATCAAACATACGATAGAGATGGGTGCAGAGATGGAGACCTAAATTTGTTGCAATGAGGACAAAAACAGATAAATGGAGAATGGATCTCTACCTCTATCAAAAAAAAAAAAAAAACTCCACAAAAGTGCTTCACCATCTTAGACGCAAGAAGGTAACAAAGCATCTTTGCCAACTAGATAATTTGAGAAACCTAGTCCTTAATTTCGTTTTCAAATTTTATTTTTTATTTGTATATATTTAGTTCATAATAATTGATTTTTTAGTAATTTTTTTAGATATATAAGTTTTCCATATTGTAAAAAGATAGGACATGTGTTAGTTTTTAATTTATTGGTTTAAATTAACACATGGTGAATTCTTATTGACCAATAGATTAGGACAAAATGGCACTTCTAAGGTTAATGATGAGCAAAATAGACTTTTTATATTTTCAATTTAATTTGACCGTTGAATTTTTTATAGAGGGACTAAAATTAATATAGAGGGACTAAAATTAATATATTTAAGAAAGTTTAAGAAAACTGAATCGATTTTAAATTCATAGTTAAAATACTTATAAAATGTAAAATTATGAAACTACAACTAATATTTTTTATTAAAAATTAAAAAGAAAAAACTTTTCTTTTTCTCTCATATTTTCACTTTCTTTTTCCTCTCACCGTCTCTCTATCTTTTTCTTACAATTTTTCACAATCGATTCTGCATTCTCCCATATCAAATGCGACTTTTCATTGAAATAGAACTTTTTTTGTAATAAAATATAAGATTTGCTTTGGTTTTTTGCCATAGAGTACGGTAGATTTAGTTTGTATATTTTCTATTGGTTTTATGTTTGAATTTTAAGATTGTTTAAATTTTATGAGTTAAAACTTGAAAACAAGATAAAAATAGCAAGAAAACTTAAATTCTGAGAAAACTTTAAATACTGTGAAAGAAAACAATATTTTTCTTTTAAAAAAAAAAAATTTATGAAATCTTGAAGATTACATAAGTCTGGATTAAAAGACATTAAATAGAGAATCAATTATCTCTTTTTTTTTTTTTAATTTTATATCCTCTATTCTCCATATTTCAGATTTTAAGGTTTTTTTTTTATTTAGTTTTAATTAACATTTTTTTTTATTCTAGTTTTTTTGTCTTTTTTTTTTTTGTCTTCTGCAAACTTATTCTCTATTTTCTTTTTCTTGGCGTCCATATTTATATATCTCTTTCTTCTTTTTTTTTTTTTTTTTAAATATATATCTCTTTCTTTTTTGTTGCGGATATGTTAGCGAAGATGAACTTGTTGGTCCAAACACAACTTTTACAGGGGTACTATTGTCCAATAACCACTTTAAGTGCCACTCAAACTCAAAATATGAAGGCGATGTTAGTATCACAAAACAAAAATCTCTGATGTATATGTTTTAACCATTTAAAATTATGACACATACATATGTATTAATTATGACACATACACATATATATGTATTAATTATTAATTATGACACATATATATGTAATTATATAAAAGAGTTATGGCACATGTTGTCAATTGTCATATCAAATAATTACGCAGGGCACACCGAAATTTTCCTCAACAAAATAAGGGTAAGACAGTGCTAAAAGTCTAAAGTTATTTGGGTTTGAGTTCTTCAGACTTCCACTTCCAGTATCAGAAAAGCACAAAATCCGTGAGTGATAAAAGAATACAACACGGATACCATGAATATCATGAATAAGATTTATGTGTTATTTGGACGACATGGTATTCTTATCAACACATTAATCATGATTTAAACCAATTTCTTTTGATATTTTCTTCGAAACCTTTTGGATTTTGGATAACAGTATATTATGTAGAAACAGTATGGAGTATATTTACACATATAAATCAATACCATTTTAATTCTTATTTCTTTCATTTTCATATGATTTTATCATGAAAACATAAAAAATCATTATTTTGGTGTCTTGTTTATAATATTTTCTCCTATCCCGATTGTTTATAAGAAAAGTCTGATTACAAGAATGATATTAAATATTGGAGGAAACTAATATCTTATTTGCAATACTCTTATTCTAAATTTATTCATTTTCCATTTTTTGGATGTTTAGCATTTTTCATGTTTATGTAGCCTAGGTTATATTGGCTATGGGTAATCATCAATATGAAATTGTTATAAATTAACTTAACGTCAATGTTTTGGAAACAGCAGCAATCATTTCAATAATTCTGAAATTTGGAAGGATGTAGGTTAATTAGGTTACTGTATTTTTATGTTGTTAATTAGCAGCTCTATTAGCAGTTTAATTGTTTGGATTTTGATATGAATTAATTTTTAATTAATTGTTGTAAAATGACTAATACTTAATAATTATTAAGAAATTTAGTACACAAGAATTATGATATTGAAATTTTAATATACTACAAACGAAGACAAGCTTCTCGTAGGTTTCTAGCCCGAACTATTTGGATCTGGGCCTTAGCATGCAAACTAGGTCTATATTCAACTGATTAGCTGACCCAGCCAATCAACCCAATGCAGTAGTTTGACGCTACCTCTGATTTTAATACCCTTCATGACTTGTCGTTCTCTGCATTTAAAACAGGATGTGGCACCACCAGATAACATTATTTCTTTCTCTTCAGGCCCTTCGTCTCCGTCCTCTACCATTAATATAAACTTGTTTGAAAGAGAATTAAAATGGGACATGAAATGGTGGCTACAGAAATTCAATAATTCAACAAAGTAGCTGAATTCCTTTACATGAAAATTCATCGTATATATGTGGGTGGAAATTTTAGAAGAAAAAAAAAATCAAAATACGTGCCTGTATATTATTGATATGATTGAGAAGAAAAAGGGCAAAAAAAGTAGAAAGTCGAAAAAATAAAAATTGCTATAAATGGTGAAAGATACTAAAAGTAGAGTGAAGAGACAGGGTAGCCAAATGGATGTAAGTTTGGGGAGAAGTAGCATGACATGCAGAGGGCATTCTGTTAAGCTCAGTAAGGAGTCACATCAAACGGTATCACCAGAAAAGCTGAGTTGCTTAATTTCAATTTTCCATAATTGTAATGTAATATCGTTTCCTTTGACTGCTAATGTCTAAAACTGTCTCTAAGCCTAGGGACAACTTAGCTTGGGTAGTTCACGATTCAATTCAGGAAAAATGAGTGTAAAAAATACTAATAATAAGAGAGAGATAGAGTTAAAAAAAAAAGCTGATAGATACGTGGGTTACTGGTACTTGTTTAGGTCTGATTACGACTGCATTTGTCTCCCCCTTTTGTTTGGTTTCTTCTGGTGGGAAGCTTCCTTTACTCTTTCCTTAGTACGGACAGTCCCTGTCTGATCATCATAATGGACTATGTTTTGTATGGTACCATGAGGTGGAGTGGAGTGGAGTGGAGTGGTTTGGACGAGCAACCTTTACTTTTACTTTCATATCTCTGTCATTCTCTCTCTCTCTCTCTCTCTCTCTGCTTATCGATTGTCTGTCATAATCTGTCTACTCTTTGATCTTCAATCTCCATCCATTAATGTGCCCCAAACGAATAGGGAAATACATCTACGATCGATGCTTCACTTCACTATTACGTTTCTCATTAAATGCAGATTGGTCTACATGTGAATGAGAAAATTAACCACCGAGCTTTCTTTAATTACAAAATTCTATTAGGGTTATTCTCCTGCGACTATTAATTTAGTAGTGGAAGGAGAATTATATGACTCACTCACAGCCTTGTTGGTACAAGTGATGAGTATAAAATATAAACTATTGACATATCTCCATTTTTATTTTAAATTCAATTTTTTTAATCAATTTATGACTAACCTAAAATCTTGAGTTTATGCTTTATTTAAGCATTCTAATATAATTTCAAATTTGTTAAACCAAACAAACACTAAAAGCTAGGCTATTGCAAAATCAACTAAAATGTTGCTACACCACAGCAACCTTGTGAAATTTTATATTGATATTTAAAATTAATTGAAGTGGAAAGAAATAATAAAAAACGTTGCCATTTCTTTAATTAGAATCCCTCTTGGTCGATCAAGCTTTCCAATTTATTAGAAACAGAATCATCAGAGATTTAACTAGCCATCAACGTTGTCAGATTGTGCCCCAAAACGTGGCTAACTTCTTTTACAATGATTTTGACATTTATGAAGGCTGTAATTTTGGCTTGGTTGTGCCCAAGCTGCATACAACAATGAACTAGCAAGTCATTAATTACAGGAACATCAGTTGGTGTACTATTATATTTTTATTATCTTTTATAATAGGTGTCTAATTCTTATTCAAACAGAAAATTGCTGTAAAGCTTATTCTTGCTTGTAGAGGAGATAACAACGTTGCATCATGAGTTTCCTATGTCTTGATAACCGTTATAAATGTTAACACTTTTCGTATTAGATTTTTATCATGAATGTGACAGTTCATCTATCATTTTTTACACTTCATATTTTGCTATTATAGATGCGTCCACTAGGGTTTAATTATATCTCATATATGTTCATTTTATAACTTACTTTCAAACAGCAAAGTTTATGTCTTCTCATATCTCACAACACAAGCTAGTTTTATGCACCAAGAATGTAGCTTTGCTTACTTTGCAAATGTACAAGAAAAACTAGAAGTAGTAATTACATTGGAATTTCTTTGGGTAATTTCTTATTTATAGCTATGTCCATATTTTTGACTGCATATATATATATATATATATATATACTTGCTCAAGACATTGTCAATGCAAGAGCAACCAGGAGCACTGAGTCACAGCTGCAATACCCATCAAGGGTAATTTATCTCATATTCCTTTCCCGAATTAATCAGTTACTTTTAAAAAATTAAAGTGATTTTGGCTTTTAATAGTTTTGTCCAACTATTTCAATGGCAGTGAATCAACTTGCCACAAAATGACTGTTTAACATTTAATAGTACAATATTTCAGAAAAAACTTAAATTTCATAGACAATCTAGTTATTTTTTTTATTAATTATAAAAAAAAATAGTTAACCCATTAGTTACACCTAATAGTCCATCCCAAATAAATTCAAATCCTGATCTTTACTCTTAATTTTATTTTACTTTATTTTGAGATCTTTACGCTAACTGATTATAGATAATTTACTTTCAGATTACAATTATTATTAAAGTTTGTGTCACACACTTGGATGTCATATTCTTCATCTCAAATATACATATATGCTACATTTTGATGAAAATGTAGTCAAATACACCAAAAGCAAAAAATTAATATCTAATTAACTCCATATTCATTAAAAAGAAATTTAATAAAGGTTACAAGTAGAGTAGCATACAACCTTCTTGATTCCCATTTAAAGTCCATATCAACCCTCATTATTTTCATCTTAAATGTGCATGTACTAAGAAGTAATGACTCATACTAATTACCAATTCTAAGAGGCATGTCTGTCAAATTAATCGCTTACCTCTTGACAAGTCAGCCACATCTTCTCATACCCTTTACATGTCTTCTTGTTTTGATTAGAAACTGATCACAAAGTTTCTATGTTTTTGAATTTACTGGTTATCACCTTTGCTGAGCTTCAAACCATAATTTTCCCACAAGTTCTCTCCATCAGCCATTAAGTAGCGGAAGCAGCTATCGCTCACTGCATTGCCAACATTAGAGTTAGAAGGCGATGACGAGTTGTCGTTTGCCTGAAGTCTCACAGCTTCTGGTCCTTGTTCGCTGATTTCACAATAGGCTCCTCCTCCTTGGTTGTATAGAGACTCACTGCTTGGATAGTAACCACAGCTCCTTGAATTCTCCTTGCGTTTCTTGTTAGTTTTCCTCAAATAATGGTTGATGCTGTCCCATTTTTCTTTGCACATCAAAGCATTCTTTTCATATCCCAAGCAACCCAACTTGGCTGCTATTTCCTCCCAGAGAACCTCTTGAGAGCAACCACTTTGCTGAAACCTTGGTTCCATGCTGGTCCTCAATTGTATTAGCCTTGTAATCTCGGTTTCTTCCCAGCTACTATCGCTGACTTTAACATTGTTGTTTATGGTTTCACTTCCATTCTCATTCTGGGTTTCACCGTGACTTCGAATCTCAGCTGCCATCAGCTCCTCAGGAGATGAGGCCTTCAATTGTACTCTTGATGATCCAGTCAAGTTGTGCAAGGCCTCCATTAAAGCAGTGTCTCGAGCTTCAATCCAGGCTCTCTCTTTAGCCCAGAATTTGTGCTCTTTATCGACCCGAGCTTCCTCTTGTCTCTTCCACTCTTCCTCTCTCAATACCCTCTCTTGCTCCTTCTGTTCAAGAGTCTTTGTCAGTTTCTCCAACCAGGCCTCTTGTTTCTCCATTAGCTTCTTCATTTGGCAGTCAATGAACTCTTTTATCTTAGCCTTCCAGTTCCTTCCTCCTCTCTTCTTCCTCCTCTTCTCCGTCGAATCATTCTCCATAGTGCTCAAATCATTGTCGTCTGATGAGGAAGAATCGAATTCAGAGGAGTTAGAGAGACTAAGGCTATCACAAAGCTTTTGAGAGTGAAAAGCGTCTTGATTTGCTTGATTACAAGTGTTGCTTGCAGTTTGAAAACGAAGGCTAGTTCCCGCAAGATGCGTTTCCGGGATTGAAACTGAATTGTTGGTGTCTCCATAGAGTGCTTCAAGTTGCCTGAAGAATCTGTAGTTCTTGCCATCTTGCCTTCCAGCTTTCCCTTCCTTGGTCTTCTTGTAATATTTGTACAGGTTCTCGAACTTCTCTCTACATTTCTTGCCACTCCTTTGATACCCATGTTCCTCGGACATAATCCTACAGGAAATTACAGAAAAAAAAAATAATTAAATTATTCAAGAGATGACAAATGAGAGATGATGGTGGAATGGAACCCTAGATTGTAGTGCAAATTTTGAAGAAAAAAGAAATTGAAAAAACCCATAAAAAGTTATTTATTGTGACAGTGATTTGCCAATAATATGTAATCTAAGGCGTTTGGCTTGCTTGATTTGCTACACTTTACCCTACTAGGCATATGAGTCATGACCATTCAAGTTGCTAAACAAATACGAGATTTGAGGGGGCTACAATCTTCATATCAGGTAGAACTAGTAGATAGGTACTCAAACCACTCAAAGGGCGTGCCACTTTTATAGCAAAACTCGCACAAAAATGAAGGGTACACGTTTTCAAAGGGGAAAATAGTCAGTACTTGAATCATCTGCCATTTTGGTGACGCCAGGCCAGAAAAGAAAAACGAAGTAAAGAAGAAACTAACACATGCGCCTGCAACTGGACTTCATAGGTAGTCATTTTCTAAGCCACTACCAGCAAAACACAACCATAACTTGGTTACAAAAGTTTTCTAAAGAAGAAAAAAAGTAATATATAAGTCATGCATTTTCACACAAGTATTGTGGGGTTATTTGTTTAAATCGGTGTTGGTAACACAATAGATAGGACATGAATTAATTAAAAAGAAGCAATGCTGCTGATGAAATGAGTTCTTAAAATTAAGAAAAGTTGAAGAAGTATTATAAAAGAAGAAATTGATAAATTTGAAGCAGAAAATGAGAAATTGAGTGAGCGAAGATGTTAAAACTCAGCCAATAAAATTATAAAGAAAAGAAACAACTAGTAAAATTAGGGCATTGTATATATACCTAGAAACTTCATCCCACAAGGGACCTTTTTGATTAGCCTCCTTGAACTTTGAATCAAGACGAGATCTGATCTCAAGAAGTGTTAAAGTCTCTTGTCTGGGCCACCTGCCGGTGCCTCCATCTCCACCGAAGCCAACAGCATCACCTTCTAAGCCACTAAGACTCGGTGTCGAAACACTAGTGGTGGTGACAGGCACACTAGAGTTGTTGTTGGCTGCACCAGTGTTGAAATCCTGCAGCCCTCGAGGCATCAATTCACTCACTTGACGACCCACCATCAGCATCTCATAGTGGTGGCCTTGCGGTGCCAGATTCCGGTGACCGGGAAACAGCTCCGCCGCTTGTGGGATTCCTGTAAAATGAGTAGGTCTTCCATTCATGAGCTGCCTAAGATCTGCCATGCCATACTCATGGTGATGTTGATGATCCTCCATTTCCATATATATAAAAATATATGTATGAGTCTGAGAAGTAGAAGAAGAAAGAGAAGAAGAAGAAGAAGAGGAGGTAGCTACAGCAAGAAAAGCTTTAAAGAGAGAAAGAGAGAAATAAAGCTTTTCAAGAGAGAAAGGAAGGAGAAAGCGGCAGACTCGGATCGTGTCGTCCACGAAAAAGCTTGAATTTATGCACAGAAGAATGGTCCCATCTCTGTTTCAAGAGTGTAGTGTGTAGTGTATGTGTATACAAGTACGTATAGATTATTATTGACCTCCTCTCTCCTCTTATAAACTTTGCCAATCTTTTAAATATATTTTCTTACAAGAACTTGCTTTCCTGCTTTCTCGGTCTGTCCTCTTGTACAGTGTTTGAGTGTTTGAAGAGGCTCTCAGAGAGAGAGAGAGGAGCGACGAGGACACACGTAATAGTAGAGAGGGTAGAGTAGTGATGCACTAATCAATGAACGACACGTGGAGAGTGGAAACACGATGAAATGTTTTACAGATGAGTGGTCACTTGCTGACGCGTGTACAGTGCCTAGGATCCTGCCTTTTTGACTCTCCTCTCTGACTGTTGCCTTTCGGAGGGATAAGTTTGTAACAAAACGATGACGTTTTCGCTTATTAGACTCTGCTTTCCTGAAAGGGCTAGTCGTTTTGCACTCACCAAATTTGGCACTCTCTTTGAAGATATTTTTTTGCATCCTTTTTGTCTACTTTTCCTTCTTTTAATGTCTAAACATTAAACTTTTATATGATTAAAATTACCATAATCACCAGACTTGTCAGTGGATTTGCATAATCTAATCATCGGTTAGCTAGTAAACTTGGAACAAATATGATTACTTTTTAATTTATTATAATTTGTGACTTTAAATTTTTATCTCCATATAGTTCATTATTCTGGTGATCATGCCAAATTAGATCAACTTGATATTGTTTTCTTAGCTAGAATTATAATTATGTCGCTGATGTTTGCGCTGTTTAATAGTGCTTTGAAGGAATCTAATCATATGGGCTGGTATCATAATACTTATCACAATAATTTGTCACCAAATTTATTATATATTGAGTTACGGGTATTGAGTTGAGAGAGCAAAATAAATGATGAGATTAATCTTCTCTTATAATTTGCACCATCGGTGGAATATTTAATAATATAATCGTGGATTATAATAGTTACATATAGGCAAACACAAATGCAAAACCAAAAAGAGGCCTTTTGTTGCATGTGAGAGTTTTTATTGCCTGGACCACTATTTAGCATCTTTGACTTCCTGCCCTTTGTCTAGAGTCCTCATTAAGAAAAATTCTGAGAAGAAGATTTTGATTTTGCAAGCACTTATTTGAGTAAAATCTATCTAAATTGTAATTCCAATAGAGATTAAGAATATCAATGCAATAATCGATTTTTGGTGTTTAAATGCTGTTTGAAAGAAAAGCATTGTTAATGAATAGCTTTTAACTTTGATTTTAACCTTTTAATTTTTTTTCAACATCTTCTCACTGGGCGCAGCTTCTGAAGTTATATGCCTTCTTCTCAAAAATAAAAGGTAACTCTATTTATTAGTTTTAATGATTTGACTACTTTTATAACCATTTATAATTATACATATTTTGTTTAGTAGCATTACTTTTTTTTTTTAACAAACGGTACCCTAGATTTTAATATACATTATCTTGGTGCCTTTGGAATTCATGACCCCATACATAGGAATTCTTCTATTTAATAGCTTAAAAAGCATTCTATAATTTGTTTTTTATTATTATTATTTTGTTGTCTTTATTGTCACCAAAGATATCAAAATATTTATATATATACCCTCAACAGACTGCAAAAAAAATTTGTATATTATTTTTTAACACAGGTATTGGTGTTAACTTTAAAAGTTGTGTCCCTCAACAAATCCCTTACTAGTTTGATGTCAAACTTAAAAATGAAAAAATTGAAGAACTTTGGTACCTTTTACCTGAGATTGAAATTGGGACTTGGAAGTTGAAATTACTTAAATAATATATTGTTGTAGATAAGTTTACCATATGTCAAACCATTTTAAAAAATATATCTTAAAGTACCCATTTAATCAACTTTGTCTATTCAATCTTTTAATAAGCCAAAATTAATGTGTTCATATATCGCGTCACTGTGTCAGGGGGTACCTTTCTTTTCTTTATTTTTTTAAACAAAACCGTACACCACCATCAGGAAACACTGCAAAAAATCTTCCAGATCAACGGATGTAGAATGGGAAACAAATTATTATCTTGCATATACGATAGGGAATAAAAAATATGACATAATAGCAATTAAGAAGGTACATAATGGATGTACAAGCTGTATATGATGAATTGATCATCATTTCACAATATCAATGCACTATCAAAATTGAATTCAATAATTGAAGAATTGTCTGGGCACTGCAGAGTACAGCCTCATCTTTAACGTGGACCCCTCTTAATCTACGGCCATGAATCAGTATTTAAAACACAAATATCAGGCGCATGTGATTATAAGCAATTGATGGTGATGCATGTAGAACCGTACCACACAAACAACTGCCAATTTGTACTACATACCTCCTTTATCATTTATTACGGCTCCTGTGCTTTCTACGTCCTCATCAGCGGGCAGATATCTCATGTGCTCCGGTCTATCAAAGGAATTGTGAAACTCTATAGGGTAACTTGCAGTAACCTATCTTGAGTTGAGTTTAAGCAACAGTGCTGGTACATTCTACTACTTTCCCTTGTAGACAAACATATTCTGAATTTCATTGACCATCGTTACAGTGAATGCAATGGTTTGAAGCGTAAATAGATCTTTACATCAAGTGAGACAAAAATATTATCTCAAAAAAGAAAAAGACAAAAATATAAATGATTTAAAATAACAATAAAATTTATTGAATGACTTCACTATAACTCTCCCTAGTTTATGGTGGCTCCCTTGTGACTAGAGGAGATATATTACCCCTCTAGTTTGTGGAGGAAAGACAGGAGGAGTTACGGCAATAGTGGTTAAGACTTCAGCACCAATGAAGTTTTATGTCGTTTTCAAACATTATTTAAAAATATATATATTCTAATTTTTAGTAAGGTAAAAACATCTTAAAGGTAATTTAAAAATTTAAATTTTAAGTCAATGAAAGATTCAATTTAATAGAAGTCACGTACTATATCTGTCTAAGAAAAGCAAACACTGAATACAAGTGTAATGTTGTCTAAAATAAGCGTATAGGGGTAATTTGTGCAACTGTAAATTGGTCAAACGTTGCCACTGTTTCTTTCTCGTCCATCGAGCTATTAAAGACATTGCTGCCCACAAAACCTGCTGCAATTTTCCTCAACCCCGGCAAAGTCTCATATACGTGTAAATGATAAGTAGCATCAAGAAAAAGCATTGTGGAAATCTATAAGCTATTTAATTTTTTTTTTTCTAAAAAAATGTTAATATGTATCTCAGGACACTCTAACATGATAAAATAAAATTGTACAAAATAAAAATTTTTAATTTTATTTTCACTTTGCACAAAATAAAGATATGTAAATTTGACTGGTTTTGATATAGTTTCTCCTCAAGGTGGGCTTTAAGTAACAGCCTTAAAAGAACTCTTTTATTTATTTATTATTATCAATTTTTTTTTTTTTTTAAGAACTGGAACGCTTTCTTTTACCCTTAAGGGTAGAGTACATTTTAATATATGGGCAAAGTTAAATATTATTCTTAATTTGTTTTTAAATTTTGTTTGTCAAATTTAAATTTAGGATAATATTAACAGATTTACTAATTCTTGATCCTAATAAATTACAATACAATACGATATATATAAAATTCAATCATAATCTCTTCAAAAAATAATTAAAAAAAACCTTATTATCAAGTTAAAACTACTTTAATATACATATCCATTCTTAATTTAAGATGTTAATATACTTTTCCTTTATATCATGTAGGAGTTCAAATCCTATCATTCATATTTATTAGTAGGTGTGACAAGTTTTATTTTCTTATTATATAAAAATAGATATTTTTTGATATTATGAGAATAGATTTATAGGCGACAGACTTAGTATTTTTCAGTGTTATAAGAGTAAATTTTCAAGTACATATATTGTTTAGTTTCGATAAATTCCAACAAACCTCTAACAACTGTTGTCAATAGATTTTTATTATAGACAAATAAATATTTTTCAATGTTATGGGAATAAATTTATAGAAGCCACACTTAGTTTCTTCCGTTATTGTAAGAGTAAATTTTCAAGTCACATATAATTTTAGTTTCTATATATCCCAACAAATCCCTAACCATTGGTGTCAATCAATTTTTAATTACCTTGTTGTTATATAAAATAAAAATAAAAATCTTAGCATTGTGTCCAGAAAAGTTATAGGAAAAGATCTAAATAAAAGTTATTTTTTGATTTTTGTATATTTTTAGTACAAAGAATTATACTTAAATCACAAATAACATGGTTTTTTGCTACATTTGAGAGGTGCTTTAGGGCGATAAAACTAAGGTGGTATTTGTTCTTTTGTCTTAATTCTTAATGGTTCTAAATTTGATTAAGATCTTATTAATAAATCTTAATGATATGAGATTTCCAAACATTTTTGGTTTTTACTATCGAGTTGACTTAATGGAAATGTATATCGATGAATATTTTCTTTTATCTTTATATAATATTTGATATTAAGAAAAAAATATTTTCATAACTACAGTATTTATTATTTTAATTATTTGAACGAATTAAAATAAAAAAGTTTAAATTATTTTTAACATTAATATTTTTGCTGCCATTTTACAAAAAATAAAAAATAAAATTGAATGTAGGAGGCTATGATCCCCTCCTTCTCCAGAAGCAGGCAGCTATCGGCCCTTATAGAAGGATGAAGGTCATTGGTAATTAACCTCTTGCAATAGCTTGGAGGTCGTCAACAGCCTCCTTACTCCTAAACTGAATGGGAGGAGGTGTGGTCGTCTCCCTTCAAACGATAAGAAGCCGATCGACCTCCTCCCAACCCCCAACGACATAGGAAGAACGCCTGCCGGCGCTTTGATCATTATTTTGGCCATCAATGCTAATGACCGTTGCTCTTCTTAAAGTTAATTATGGTTAGGGTTTATTTAAAGTTAAGAATTTTTTATTAGGGACATTTTGATAAAAATATAATAGTTAAAGATTACTTTAAGAAATTAATGTTAATTTATTGATTAACTCTTTTTCATTAAGTGATAAGTTAAAAATTTTTGAGTTTTTGAAATAAAATGTTTTGAACTTAACATAAGACATAAGTTTAAAACAAAAGGAAAAACAGACAAGTAAACTCACTTAATTTAGTTCTTAAATATTAGAATAAAGAAATATTTAAGTGATAAAAACCAACTGCCCCTACAGTTGAAAATTAAAATAGCCTGTAAAGATTTGTGCAGTTTAATGGTTAGGTATTCGAAGATCTCGTTGGATTAACAAAATGTATGTTGATAGTTCCACTGCCTCTAGCAAATTAATAAAACGGTATCAAAAATACAATTGCATAAGTGTACATTTATATGCACATAAATATCATTTGAAGTAACCAATCCACATGCACATTGTCTCCATCATGCATGCACGTGATTTCATAAAACAGGCTGTGCTAACAAGCTCAGATGAAGCTTGTCAGGGTTATCCTTTAGTGGCTATTTCAATCTATCTATCCAGTCTTCACATCTCTTTCTTGACCCAGACCCACCACCGCTCTGCCCTTTCCCGAGCTTTGCCTACCTAGCTACTCTTCACATGTGATGCATTAATTCAATTAGCAACCACTAAAGTTAAAACAGTAAATGCATTACCAAACTTCAAATTTTATTAATTTAACTGTATTATGCATGTTGGTATGGTACATATGTCCTTATAATATAAGTTAATGTTGATTCTTTAAATAAAACATGAGAAAAAATAATAATTTATACATACTCTCATATTTTAAATTTGAATGAAAAGAAAAAAAATTAAACGTAATTTATGTATACAACATGCAAGCAGAAGCAAGAGTATAACTGGTGATACTCTCTCTCTCTCTCTCTCTCTCTGTTGTTACTCTCTTTTTTAGTCAGAGAATCATACCATTGTAATCTTAAATTTTTAGTCTTATCGCTTGAATATGGGAAGGTAAAAGCAAAACATGATAAAGGAAAAATTAGAGAAAAATATAAAAAAGAAAAAAGAGTAGAAGGATAGAAATGAGGTTGAAAATGATCGATAGGGCAAAAAACTGAACAGGAGAATCTCAGTGTTTCTGAGAGTGACTGAGAGCTACACAGAGACTGAGAGTGGGTCAGAGCTCAGATCTGATAGCTTGCTTTTGAAGTAGCAGAACGTTCCATCCATGCATGCATACATGTACAGGCAAGGCGTGGCCCAAAAATAAAAATACAAAAAAAGTGCACGAGTGGCCCATAATTTAAGCTGATCAGGTGCTGCACCCTCCAAAGCCAAGGCCCAAGCCCTGCTATCTTGCAGGCCGCTGACGTGGCATATGATGATCATGAAGTGAATGATGTGTTTCTCTTTCATGGAGGGGTTGTGTTGCTTGTGAGCGTGGAGAAGGAAGTGGGTTTTGTCTTGACAAAAATGGGTATGTGGGTCCGCCAATATAGCTGGCCATCATGTTCTGGCCTAGTTTTGATGCGATGGATGGATAGGATGGGTTGATCAGAATGTGACGATTGGCGTAGATACAGACAAAGCCTTTCATATGAAAAAATAATAATAAATAAATAAAAGTGACTCTTTTTGCTCTGCTTTGATTCTTTCTTTGCAGCCTCTCATCAACCTAATTCAAAGTGCAGTGCAATCTTAAAAAGAGTGGAGACCCCTCTAAAGAGATTTAAAAAGGCCTTTCCTCTTTTGCTTTCTTTTTTCCCTCGCTTTTTCTGAGGATTTGATTTATTAGATTTGAATTTGGTGAGCATGTCAACTGGATTTTGTCGTTTAAAATTTCATGCGAGTTAATAAAATAAATTAATTTAAAAATAATTTTTAAAACCGTCTATTGTTAATTTCATGTTCTAAAGTTTAAAAAGTGTAAGTTTGTAATTGGTTCAGCATTTATCGTTAATGATTAAATCATTTAGCGCTGGAGCACGTATATTATGGAGGGAGAAAGCATGACCATTTAAGGCTTTGATACTAAATTTTAGTCGAAAAAATCAACGAAGATAAGAATTTATGTATATTTTCAATCCTTATTTTCGTGCTTTTACGAATTACATCTTACACAATATAAAGCACCCTCGATTACTAATATAACTAAAATGTGCTCTGAAGTAGAGTGCATCAGTGGTGCACTCTCACCTAACTTGTTTGTCGGTAAGCAAATAGTTGAGTTCGAGTATCTTTATCTACAAAAATAGATAATTTTTAAATAATCCATCGGTGTGGATAATCTACTAAAAAGTTTTACTAATTTATGAGCAGTTAGTTTTACTAATTTATGAGCAGTTTTTTTATTATATATGGGTAGCTCTCTCCCATTTATTATAAAATAACGGTAGTAATAGTCTGAGTTGCACCTTGGAGATCTAGATTATTAGGCTCTTATGGTTGTAATATGTACTAGTACTGCCGGATAAAAAAAAAAAAAAAAAGGACTAAAATGTGGGCAACCCAAACAATGGTTGACTTTTAGTATGGCCCATTATTCACCAAAGAAGTAGTTTCCATCGACCACAACTGTTTTGATTGCATAATTTCGTTCACAGTTATTTAACAATCCTAGTGCTTTTTTTTTTCTTTTTTTCTTTTTTCATTCTTGTTGTCAATAGAATCTCTTCAATTTGACATGGTAGGTAAATCTAATGATTTGTTTCGTAGTAAGTAATACTTTAACGCAGTCAATCGTCAATGGTCGTCCTCAACTGTATGATTAATTTCATTTGACGAGTTAGTTTGTAGCTTTTTGTTCATTTTTTTAAATGTCAAAATCTTTAAAAAAAAAATTGGCAAATTTCTTGATTTGATTATTTAAAATCATTACAAGATCCCATCAACTTTAGGGAAATAGAAGGTGCTGGCAACTGGCATTTTAATGATAAGGCTTCTAATTGGATGCAGTTGATAAAAGTGGGAGAAAGAAAATGAATTATATATTTATAATAACTAAAGAAACATGTACATAAGAAATAAAAATAAATACATTTCACAGAAAATATAAATGTCACAAACATAACCGAGATTACATGTTTTGTGTTGATTTATTTGATGAAAACTATGGTTTTTAATGTTATCGATAACTCAATTTACAAAAAATGCTATCAATAATTCATTATAATTTATTAAAGAAAATAATTTTATTTTTTCTTTGAAAATTGATACAAAACAAGTTAGATGTTTATCAGGACTTGCCGATATCAAATACTACTTGCGCAATTTGAATATCGTACTCATGAATTAGAGAGAACTATTCACTCAAAATAAATGGAAGATAATTACTCTTATTGCAAATTTCATTAAGATCAAACACTACTTATGCAATCCAGACAACCACTAAGAATTGAGCGTCTAATCTTTTGAAGGAGATATTATAATTTATGATTAATGAGAATTGAATCTTTATTATCTTAAAAGATAAAGAGATATACAATCGTATGTACTAAGAGATAGTGTATCAATTGTGTGTCTTGATAAGTTGAGAAATATATTCTTTTATATTATTGCTGGTCAATCATTACCGCTCACAAAATCATAAAAGTATTTGCAATTGGTTAAAGTTCAATCGATATTTTGGCTGTTGATCAAACCATGGAAATATAATATACTAACAGAAACATGAATGACATTGGCACATATTAACAGACATGCTCAAGCATCGCTTTTCAATTCCTTATCAAATTTTGCTCGTATATTTCAATGTGAAGAACATTTGTAAATAAATTACCATAAAATGTAAAGATTTTGTTTGTTAAGAAGCCACAATAATCTGTCAAAAACATAAAAGGAAAAAAGCTACAAGAACTCCCTATTTAAGTTTCTACATGACTAAATATAGTTTTTTATAAACTAATAAATAACCAAAAAGTAAAATATACTAATAAAATATGGCAACCTTATATTTAGGTCACATTTGTTATTTCTTTTAAAAATTTAAAAGTTGATTATTTAATATTTTGGTATAAAATAAATGTTTGGTAAAACTTTCAAAAGTGGTTAATCGATAACGTGAATAAATTAGGCAAAAATTTTCAAACTTCTATAAAATGATTATGAATAATCTATTGTTGAATTTAATAGAACTTTTAAATGGTAAAATTATCATCATTAATTTTAATTGCCCTTAAATATACATAAATATATTTATACCAAATAAAAATGAAAATATTTTAATTTCTATCTATTTTTGAGATATTATATAATATTACACACACACATATATATATATATATATATATATTGCTTTTGAGTTTTGTAAGAGTTTCGATAGCAAAATGAATCAACCAGGTATTTAATTAGTTTTACAACATATTATTTGTTAAGCATAACTAACAATGATTATTTTAATATACACATAACAAACGCACCCGTGCGCACAAATATATAATCTGTTTTTGAGTTTTATTAAGAGTTTTAATAGTAAAATTAATCAAACAAATGTTTAAATAATTTTACAGTAGATCATTTATTAAACATAATTAACAATGATTATTTTAACAACTACAATAATACCAAATTCACCCGTCATATTAATGATGACGAATATCAGAAAGATTTCTTAAAATTTAAAGTTTAGATAAAAAAAAATCTTAATTCCCACAAATAATACATGGTGATTTTATATAGAAGAAAAGATTTTATTGAGACACTTTTGGATCTATTGATTATTATCATTTTTTCTTAAAAACTAACACCAAAATTATTAGAGATTTATCAGAATCTTCTGATTGCAGTTACCACCAGTGTAGTCCAAAAAGATTCAAACCCTCACCACTAAGATTGATATTAAAATGCACAACCACCCATGTTGATTATTATCTAATGAATCATAACGACAATTATAGATTAAAATACATGAATATAAAATCGTATAAAATTGTAAGATCCATATCAAAATGGAAGATCCTAAAGTGGTACTACCACAACACCTATCACATTGATTCGAATGAAAATTATATCGAAATGCTAATTGAAAAGTAAAATAATATTGTTATATAAATGATGATGTAGTTGAATAACAAGATAATTATGTCAACTTGATGGCATACATGGGGAAGTGAAGGCGCAAAATTAGCAAAATAATATGATAACGAACGGTCCACTTAGGAATATAGGTTGTGTGCAAAAGCTAATCTTTATTGATTTTTATCGATTGGAAGTATACTGGCCCAATTCAAAATATTTTGCAGCTGTGGACTGATGAACTAATGGTTGTCACCATCTGATGATAAGAAATTTGGATTCATGGAGATCCATTGTGGGTCCAGCGTGGCATGATGGCCATGGCCCCGTTCATGCTTGACAATGAAATTGAAACCTCTCAAGAGGGATTGCTCAATTATGACTACAAGAAAGAAAGATATTGAGTTTAGAGAAGGACATTGGTGGGGTGCACTTGGATTGTGAGTGAGAGAGAGGACTCGGGAGAAGCTATTTACTAAATATAATTATATATTGGGTTGTGTTAAGATTCCCCTTCTATATTATGAAATCAAACTGCTACAATTGTCTTTTAACTATACAGGACAATAATAAATCATTTCTTAAAAAAAAAGTTAATTGACTCTAGTAAGTAACCAATACCGATACATTCAATCTAACCAACATGCTGGAAACATTTAATTTTACTACTTTTGATTGAAGTGCAATTCAATTTGAAATTGTACAAGATTTGATTAATCAAATCAAATCATATATGAATAGATACAAATTGATCAAATTCCTTTGAAAAGAAAAGAACACCTTTAATAAATGGTGATTAGGATGAGTAATAATATTGGACATCACATTTTTTATATCGTAATTGCTGATATAATAAATAGTGAATGTGAACTGATAATTTATTTTATTAATAAAATATTTTTATTTACAAGTTATTATATCATAAATGAAGATGTAAGTGATGTATAAAAAATAAAATATCTAATATTATTTTAAGATTAGGGGGTGGGGGGAGGCGGGGTGCGGGGCGGGGCGCAGGGCGGTCTTATCATAAGTTCTTAATATAAATGTATAAAAAGTATAATTTAATTAGATGAATAAATGAATTTGATTGGAGATTGGAATGAGAGTAGTCAATGAGGAGGTTTGATTGCTGGCAGGAAAACAGGAGGGGTGAATATGCCAACCAGAGAAAGCTTTTATGGTTTGATTGTGTTGTGTTTGTAGTTAAAAGTTGTCTTATCGAAATGTGTGATGGGATGGGAGTGAGTTGTCTCCCTTTAAATGCTTCATCATTAAACATAAGAAAGTTGAGGTGTTTTTGTTTAACTAGTAATTAAAGACGTATCTTTTTCTTTCAAATAGTTAAAGTATTTTGTTTTGAGTGATCACCAAATCCCATCATTTGTTGACAGATGTTAAATAGTCGTCACTCCTACTTTTCTTTTCATGGTGAGTAGGGAGACTAAAAATAAAAATTAAAATCTTAATATATTAGAATTAAGGAAAACATTTAACCAACTTAATAAAATTGCAGCAAATTGCAACATTACTCTCCTTCACTTAATTGTTGTCATCTTGGGAATTTTAATAAACATATAAACAAAAATAGGAACGTCATTAAATTTATTTTAACTTTAACCAAATTTAAGTTAAATCATTCAGAATTTATGATTAATTTATATATTTGTGTAAAAGTTCACACATTATACAACTAGAGTCTAATACATATGAGTTTGATAAATTTCGTGCAAGATTTTTTTTTAAATACCAATTTAGTGTAAGACTTGTAAGCCACTGTTATAAATGTTAAAGTAAATAAAAGTATGTAATATAATATAATATATTTACGTGGATTGAAAAGAAAACAATTGTTTATTTTGAAAGTTGATGCCAAACAAGTTAAATAATTACTTAAACCTATTGAAATTAATTATCATTTATGCGATTTGTATATTTACTTCCAAAAGATATCTATTCATATAATAAGAACATTAAACTCTTTCTATATGCTTGTAAAATATGTATGATCAAGTTTGAACCCATACCAATAACGTGAATAAAATCTATAACTATTAGAGCTAAGAGGTAATTTGAAACTTGAGTTTAATATTGAAAATTTTATATTCATAGTTATATATGCTATATGTTGTATTCACTTTTTTTTTTCTTTGTTTTAAAAAAAGTTGCACTGCCTTCTAATTTATAAGTTATCCTAGTTTAGTATAAGCAAAAATGTACTTTCTTACAAATTTACAATCAGCTGTATTTCTATCTTCATTTTCCCAAAAGATGCAACATCTTTTGGATTTAATTAATAGTTTTCCTAAACCACTTGTTAAATGGAATCCTCAAACAACGAATTAGAGAAATAAGGAATAGATGCTCCAAAGCAAAGTAGCCACACGCCATAATAAAAGCTTCCAGGATTAGATACTAATATTCTGTTGTTGATCTAAAAGGTATTAAGCAAATAAATAAATAAACTAAAATAAACTAAAGGCAAACTCCTACGTCCAAGGATTGCCAGCTAATTGATCCTTTGAACTCAAAACATTTTGAACAATGACTTTGTTATACTTTTTTTTTTTTAAAATACAAGAAATAGCAAAAGGAATTACTTTCTAAGAAGATAATCCAATAAATTAGTAATTTAGTATTGAAGTAAGAGTTTTAGGAATCAATCCTTTTTCACCAACCAAGAAGGAGCACTTGGAACAAATAGTGTTAAAAATAACGTTACAACATCTAAAATTTTCCAATTTTTTTGTCTAACTAGCGTTGCGAACTGATCTGTTATAATAGTAGCGAAGTAAATAAATGATAGTTAGAAATCAACTTATAATATTATTTTGATAATAAATTTAGATAATTTTTCAAGTAGTATAACACTACTTTTTGTGGTGGTGCATAGGTATAGCGTGGTTGTGTTATAGTAAATTGAAAAGCAAAAACAATAGAAAGTTCTTCCGGTTATCATGTTCTGGAATGTCAAGATATGATTGCGTTCGCTGGGGCTATTAGGCTGCACAGAGAGCTCGGCCCATCATGTTCGTATACTCGAACACATCTAAACTATATCCAATCAGTCGGAACGGGCCTAAATTTTCCAATTTTGGGCCCAATAACTGAGACATCAAGCAGCATTCTCAAGTACTGGAACATCCTTTACTTCAAAAAAAGTACTGGAAAATCCCTAGCTTTAAATTTATGTAAAACAAAAATTAAAAAATGAGGCTTTCTTAAATTAATGACTATTACACCTTGACTTTTATAATCGTGACTAAATTAGTAATTTGAGAGCTTATAACACTAAATTGACTGTGGAACAAAAGTACTCTGGTGTCCTCAAACCAAAGCCCACAAAATTCAAAATTGATCAACAAAGAGCTAGAACTTATAGAGAGAAATTTAGAGAGAGATCCAATGTTGATGAGTACCGTTGGACGGAGGCCAAAAATAAAGCCAACAATGAAAATATACCCAAAAACGGAGGCCGTAATGTTTGAAGATGGTACTATATAATGACAAACTTTATTCCTTTTCTCGAAACGATTCCAACGATATATTATGGGTTCAAACTTCACTTATCGCTTGGCTTTTAAAGGCTATTCAAAAGTGTTATACAATATTAGTTACAAAAGTAGATTACAGTCAAAGAAAATTTAGATAATGTTTTATTCATTCCTTAAGCCATGTTTGAACTCCATGTATAAATAAATTTAAGATGAAACAACAAAGAAGTTTAAATGCAAAATTAGTCTCTAAAAGTCTTGAAGGATAAATATTTTTCACAACCTAGCAAGGTGAATGAAAGTTCAGGGTGTACTTAATTATATCTTCAAAAACTTTTATAGATTTTTTTTAAGTGAATGATTTTCTTATTAACTTTATAGAATTGCGATAAACTTTCATGAACTTTTAAACTTCATATTTTAAAAGATTTTAATGAAATTCTATCGATTTTTATAAATTTATAAATTACATAAGATTCTTATAGACTTTTAGTTTAAAAGATCTTCACAAATAATGTTAGACTTTCATTGATTTCTAAACAAGATATATACTTTATAAATTAAATTTTTCATGTCAATAAATATGTTTTTCTCAAATGAATAAAACAAAAATTATTGTTAGTGTTAGCAAAATGGATGAAAACATTCATATTTCTAGATTTGAGGAAAAAAAAGGACGAAGAAAAATGGTCTTGTTAATTAGATTGTACATGAAATTTGATAAATAATTAAAAAAAAAAACATGAAAAAAAAAAGAGAAGTTGCAAGAGATAACAATGTACAAACAATAAGAACTTGAAGAAAAAAAATTGCAATACGTTAGTCACAAGGATTAAAAAAAACAAATGTATCCAAGAATGAGTGAAACACCTCTACATGACTATGAGTTTAGAGATAGTTTAACGTGAGAGAGAGACTCTGAGGTCTGATATTTACCTTTCCCACACAAAAGTCTATGAGATTCTTCAATAAGAATGAGAAAACAAAAAACGAAAAACAAAACAAAACAAAAATTGTGAGGTTTGAGTTTTACAATTTCCACACAAAAGTTACAAAAATCGTTGCCATTTTAAATTTCACAAAAATCATTATTAACATATTGAGTACCTTTTATTTTATTTTTTTAAAAAGACATATTGAATACTTTCTAACTTTCATAAACTTTTGAAAAGTCTTAACTAAATACTTAATGACTTTTATAAACTTATTTATTTGTTGAGATGTTACTTAGGGTGAGGACAACTTTAATAGGAGATATTATCAAATTGAATGAGTGCTCTTTTTATTCATCCATAATTTTTTATTAAAAATTTATATTAAATATCATATGACTTTTATAAACATTTTTAAAGTCATTAAAATTGTATATTGAATATTTTATAATTTTTATAGAGTCTTTAAAATTGTATATTGAATACAATCAAACTTTTTAATTTCATAAAAAGCTACATTGAATGCACACTTTAAGTCTTCATATTTTTAAAATTGAGTTATGGACCGTGGTGATTTTTAATTGGGAAGTTAAGATTCCATCTTTGAATTGTTGAATTTAAGAGAAAAATGAAATTTGTAGAAAGAGAAGGTGATCCTAAAAGGTTGGAGGAAAAAAAAAATAGTGGAAGAGAGAAATAAGATGAGTAGTTTTTTTATTTTTTTAATTATTTTTTTATTTTTATTTTTTTAAGTTTATAGCTTCTACTCATGTTAATAAAGGGCATTTTTGTTTGTCAGTTACTTTTGATGCTATAAACATTAAATTATTAAAGAAAGACATTCTCATTATATAGCCACCACATTTAAGGTGCGTTTGATGCATTGTATTGAGGCGGGGATTGGATTAACATTTAATTATGAATATTGTCTTAATTTTTGGACCTCAACTGAATGTCACAATTGAATCTGTATACAATATTGTTTATTAATTTTTGTAAAATTGAAAAGAGATGACACGGTGAAATGTGGTTGTACATATTCAATTTCCACATCAAGATTAAAATATTAAAATAATAATTAAAAAAATATAGTTTTATAATATATATATTTTTTACTTAGGCAGGGGGAATATTACTATGTAAATATTAAATTTTCTTCTTAAAATAGTTAATTAATAGGGATTGAAGGCATACTTAATTTAAATGACCAATACATGTAATCTTTCATGGATAATAAAAGGCGGGCCTTCTAACTTATGTGGGCCTCACGAGTCACCCATTGCTCAAATGGCCTTACCTTATCCGTGATACCCTTCCCAAATGAAAATTATCCCAATAAGAAGACCCCCTCGGTGCATCCGTTGGATGAGAGCGAACAAGGTTATTTTTTGAAAATAGCTAATTAAACTGAATTGGATGAAATTATGAAAGTAAATTATTTTCATCCCTTGTTATGGGATTAGAGACAAAAATTATTTGTGTTTTATACTTGGTACAGTGTGAAATTTGATAGGATGATATTGAATTCGATTAATTTTTAAATAAAAATATTTTAAGTCCATTTCGAGAAGAATAAATTTGTTTTAAAGATTTTAAATTAAATGTAAATTATTTTAAATGTTTGATAATAATATGTAGATATCTAACATTACTTTTGAATCAAATAAGATATTTAAAGTATTTTCAAAATAAATTAAAATATTAAAAATTGATTTAAAAAATATTTTCAAGCTAATATTGAAATATATTTTTTAACGATTAAAATTTGGGGTAAGTTGGAGATTTAACTCGAAGTTACAATACTATTGATATGGATGTGAATAGTATATCACTGATTAACCTCATCTAGTTATTATTATTATTTTTTTTTTACAAAAAACATTAAATTAATTATCAAAATAAATAAAATAAATTTGATTTGTAAAATTAAAAAAAAAAAGAAGCAAAAATGGACAAAATGCACGGGAATATTTTTCCCATGATGGGTGGCAAAACTACATGTAATTGAACTCACCGAATTCCCTCTAGCCAACAAACATGGAATCCCTCCTATGAAAATGTGTACATGACTAATTATCTAGAGTTATTTTCATATCTATCGTTTGATAAAACAAGAAAATAATTATCAAAATATTCTTAAGAAATTATCACAAAAATAAGCTAATGCAAATGAAGAATAAAGTTACTCAAATTTGACATCATAAACCCTAAATTTCAAAAAAAAAAAAATTAATAAACCGTCATTCTCTACGAAAATCATTAGAAAGATATCCTATGACTTGCTATAATTTTCTTTTTTAACCTAATTGTAAATATCAGCCAACTATTGTTCCTTTAATATATTTTTTTCATGTTTGGTTTATGTTAAGGCGTTATTGGATTGGTTTAATTCGGGGAAAAAAAAACCATTTTACTTCAAAAATTGGAAATTGTGTGTAATAAGAGTATGGGTAAATTTCATTCTAGTCCTTATATATATATTTTTTAAAAAAAGTCTTTTTTTTTGTTTTTGTTTTTTTAACTATCTATTTAAAATGGATCTCCATGGTAGATTACCTCCATTGTTGGTCAAAAATTGTCATAGAACATCACTACCAAACATCACCAAAAGTCGAATCGAAATGACAATATTGGTTTGAATGACTTCGAACCCAAATCGTCATGTGGGTTTGAAGAACCAAATCAAACCTAGATAATGATTTGGCTCAAACGCTTCCAATCCAGATTATCATCTGAGTTTAAAGATTGAGATCAAATTTAGATTATAATCTGAGTTCAAATGCCCAGATCAAACTCATATGAAGATCTGGATTCTAATAACTTCAACTCTACATCATCATTTGGGTTTAAACACCCTAAAACTAAATCATTTTGATCGATAATGTTTTTTTTTTAATTTGTTAAATTTTTATGTTTTATTTTATTTTTTCTTTTATATTTTTAATTTAGTTTATATTTTAATATCTCCACCAAGTCCAACCATTGTTTGACATTTGTATTCTATTTTTCATTTAATGTTTTATTTATTAATTACATTAAAAAATGTCCAAACTAACCCCATCAATCATAGTAAACACTTGATTTGACAGTCAGTTGATTGATAAGAGAGACTATTTTGATGCGTTTTAGAAATTTTAGGAAAAATTAGACTTATTTTGAATAGATAGTTAAAAAATGATGTTTTCCCAAAGTATAGGGAAAAATTGACATTTTTTCAAAACATAGGGATGTAAAATAAAATTGTCCCTTAAAATATTTATTGAGTATATATATTACAAATAATGCTTCATTATTCGAAATTTGGCTCAGATTTATAACTCAAATGATATGACAATCTGATTTTTAAGTACCACATTATAAATATATCATTTCATAATTGATATGATCACTACAAATCGGTTTATTATATTATTTGGATAAAATTTTAAAAAGTGTAGCATTATGTTAAGCATAATTCATGATTTGTAATTATAGTGTCCATTAACAACTGCTAGGAATCAAATTAATTCATGGAAATGGAACTTAAATCTCCACTGGTATCGTTTTTGAGAAGTTAAAATATGATATGTAATTTAATAATTTTGAAACAAAATTTGTTTGGTCAAACTTTTAAAAATGATGATTTAATAATTTAGGTAGATTTGATTATAGATCTAATAAAAAGATAAGGGTTTATTTTTGTAAAGTGATTATAAAATAATCTAATATAGAATTTCAGAATTTTAATAGAAAGACAGTTATATCTTAACCTTAATTATACAGATATATATTTCTGCAAATAAAAATTAAAAAAAAAAATTGTGTATTTTAGACTCTTTTTTTTTTTTCGAAAAATGTATTTTAGATATTTTATAAATTCATAACAATGAACATAAAATTTACCAAATATATGTATACCTTTTTTAGGTTTATAACATTAACCAAGTAGCCTAATTAATTTCACAATAGATTATTTCTTTAGTACAACTAACTATGATTATTTTAAAGTAATATCAATTTAACTTTTAATTAAACAACATCTCTCGTTCAAATAATCAAATTCCGCTTTTCTTCATTATTTTTTCACGGAAATTGATTTCCTTTCAGTTTTGGTTTTTTCCATTAATAAAAGCATATTTTAATATTTTGACCATATATGTACGAAAATGGAAAACAACGGTAATTTCTTTAAATAAAAAGTAGTTAAATATAAATAATGATTTAACAAAAACCATTAACATGATTGTATCAGTGACATAATTAAACAACGTTCTAAAAGAAAACCAATGTCGATGTGTACGTGTGGAAGAAGCCGCAAAACCAATTAGCAAAGGTGGGTCAAGCTAATGATGGTACAATGAATTTAAGGGTTTTACTGGTTCTGTCTCAATCTTGCTTCGTCCTTGACAAATTTTGAAACAGTTAACCGTGTTTTTACAAAGAAGGGCACTATAGAACTGTAACGACACATAAACCTGAAAAACTGCTGCCCAAAATTATGGACTTACGTGGCTACGCGGGCAGCGGCAGCGGCAGCCCCCGCTCGCAACACGGTTACAGTGGGTGCTTGTAACATGCCCCTATTTTGCTCTCGTCACCAATTTATCCTCAAAACACTTTACAGATCAACTCCTCCAAGATCTCCAAATTAATTTAACCTTATCTGCTCCCGCTCGCCAGTTTAATGTGTCTCTGTCATTCAAAATCCGACTCCACTTCCAAAACAATTCGGCGCAGATTGTTCTACAGTCTAGACATAGATTCTTCAGTACTCGTTTAAAATTTTTTAGTGTACATGACTATTTAGCAGTTTGTTTGTTCTAGGGTTTTTGTGACCTTAATCTCCTTGGCAACATGAGGAGAATCAAGAATTTTTTAAGGTCTAAACTAATTGATAGAAGAGGTAAGGCTTTTGAATAGTGGAGTATGTTCTTGTTCGACTTTCCCCAATTTGGAAAGGATAACAGGTCTTTGTGCTCTAGTTCCAATTTATTTTATTATTATAATGGTAATTACAATATGATTTTTTAATTGGTTAGAGCGGTTGGTTGCTTGCAGGTTGGTGACGTAGCTCTCAGTCTTAGTTAGTCAAGAACGTGATCATTCATACATATACCAAATTCATGCACTTAAATCGCATCATAATGCCGCAATTAAGCATGCTTAGAGGCAAGTTAGTAGGTACAGGATGGTGACTTCTCAAGTAGTACTTGCAGCTTAAGGCCATACTGCAAATACTCTGGTCTAGCTTTAATTGAGTTCCTCAAGAAGGCAAACTTACTATACATTAACATTTGAGAAACTAGAATTCATTAATGTTCAATATAACAGTACTCATCTAGTAAAATCGAAAACAAACAATTCATTTTCTTTAAATCCCTAATTCTAATTTGGTTTGTGTCATAGTCAAATTCTTACTTGAATTATGCATTAGCAGTGACCTCAATTAGTAGTATCATATTCAGAAAACATTTAATTTAATATATATATATTTAATAACTATCTCAACCATTAGATTGAAAGCAGGTGAATGATTAGTTGTTGAAGTTAAAAAATTTTAAATCACAATTTTAAGTTTAAATAGCCCAACTCATTTAATAATACTTTTGCTGCCCAAATTATACGTCTAAATTCATGTTTAATAGGCATACGAATTGTATCTATCATATAATATATGAAATGATGTGATTGATAATAAGTGGACTACAATTTGAGTATCACGATATCATTTGGACATATGCATATTTAAACAAATAATTTGAATAGTTTAGTATTGCTCATACAAATTTGTTCATATTCTTTTTTGTGTATGTAACTAAACCTTCTGGTTTCACTACTACTTTTGGTGGTGATGATGATGCTCCAAAATTAATTGAAAGTAGAACTCACTTTTGCTTTTGCAACAGTTTCGAGCATTTCTCTCCCAGTGTATATATACTTTGATTGATGAAAATGATCACACTTGAAATGGGGACCAACCACCGTATCTGTATGATCATGACTTGAAAGACATTTCATCGTTTGATTCTAGAGTAGCGTTGTTGAATTGAAAACCGTGATGGGAGCACATCATAATAATAAAAGTGGCTAGACAGCTATTATTGGCATCTTGGAGATGGAGGATGCTGAGAAGATCACAGTTTCTTTCTGATGAAGAAAATAATAAAAAATATATATAAAGAATCTAAGCCTTTTCAACTATAAATTAATATCTAGATTTTTAATTTTATAGATATATGGTGCATAGTTCTCTAATTATAGTCAGGATTTCTCTTCAATTTGCCGCAAATTAATATATATGTCATTTAATTACTTGATACCAATGAATAAATATAATTTGAAATGCCAATTTCTGTACACAATACGAGTTAAACTATTCTGATTGTATCAGAGATTTTGGGTTTAAGTTTAGTGTGTGCAGAGTGGGGAGGTAATTAATTGCTTGTTTCACATACAAGCTTTGTTTATGGCTTTATGCCAAACTACTTATTCTTTTAGACACGGCATGGCCCAACCCTTGTCCTGCTGTACACTTAATTAGTTGTTCATGTGTCATGTTTTATCATGCAAGGAATCTTAACTACCAACAAATAACTTATATTGACGGTTTAATTTCTTTTTAACTCTGTATATTCATCCTGTTCCAAATTCCAATTATGTGTTTTATTTATTTATTTATTAGTTTACCTTAAGTTCGAACCATATCCTTGAATTTTTCTATTTAGAGATTCAAAAGTTTGACAGCATGGAAAATTAATGAGTTAAAGGGAAAAGATGACAACTAATTTTTTAAAGGAAATAAAACTACTAATTAATCTTAATAAAATTATTATTCTTAAAGTATAATATTAAATTAAAAATTAAGTACTCTGAATTATATAGTATTTTATATGACAAAATCAACTTATATGTTTGCCCTTTTTTCCCTCATTTAATTAATCATAAAATATGGAAATCATGTCAGATTATATTAATCAATATTTAATTTCATATCAATTGAGAATATGATAAATAAAAATATATATCACGTTATTTACATATTTGTTTAATAAAATTTTGTGTTTATATATTTATGTACCTTTTTAAATTTAAAATTACCATTGCAATTAATAGAATATATCTTAGAAAGTAATATATATTATTAATTCCTAGACAAACATACATATCATATCATACTATACATAAGTGAAATTAAAGTTGCAAGTTTTTTCGCCCAAGTTTTCTTGTGCATTTCTTGTCCCCTTATCAGCGTAATCAAATCTGTATTAGATATTCAACCAAATCCTTAATGCTCCAAAACCATCACTGTATTTGACGTTAAGATTAGGCAGTTAACATGTATTGCTGCAAAAACGCAGTCCAACCCAGATGTCCAACACAAAGCTGGCTTACACCCCAACCCTCAACAGAACGCAGTTCATCAACAACTGGTTTGCACTTTACCACTCAGAGCTCTGCTTATTCTTCTCTCTGCAGCCAAACTTCAACCCCAAAGAATCCCTCCTCCATAAATGGCTTCTCTCAGCAGCTCCCTCTTCAAACCCATCATCTTCCCGCCGTTATTCCTCAACACACCATGCATTACTCAAAGGCAACCAAAAGTAGTAGCAGCAGCAGTAGCACTGGCAGCAATGCTTCTTCTACTTCTGCTCCACCAGGTCGTCACCCGACTTATCGGGGTGTTAGGCGTCGAAGTAGTGGCAAATGGGTTTCTGAAATCAGGGAGCCAAGAAAGCCAACCAGGATTTGGTTAGGCACATTTCCTACTCCTGAAATGGCTGCGATTGCTTATGACGTAGCTGCACTTGCCCTAAAAGGCCAAGATGCTGAGCTTAACTTCCCAGACTTAGCTCCTTCTTTTCCTGTGCCTGCCTCTACCTCTCCACGGGATATACAGACGGCTGCTGCCTCTGCAGCTTCTGCTTTAGGGGCTGCAAAGGATGCTCTATCTGGGGTTGAGAGGGATGAGCCTAGGGCTAATATTATTGAGTCAGAGAGACCAATGGCTCATCAATTTGTCGATGAGGATTTGATCTTTGATATGCCTAATCTTCTTGTTAACATGGCTGAGGGGATGCTTATGAGCCCACCACGTTTGGACATTGCTGGGGATGATGCTGCTGATGATACTACCGCAGATGATCACAACCTTTGGAAATTCCCTTAAGTTATCTGTACTTTAACAATATTTTCTCCACCACTAAAAATAAACTCCTCCACACCACACCACACACCACACACCCCTCCCCCCCCCTCAAATAAAAAAAAAAAAAAAAAAGTAATAAATCATCGTGTCTCACAGGAAAGTCCTATATAATGCGAGACCGCAACAAGTAATGCGTGTATGAGTGGCCTTTTGTTTTTTCTTTTTCTTTTTCTGGTTGTTTGTACAGGAGTTTCTATGTGGCTTTTCGCTGTTGTTGCACCTTACTTTAAAAGTGTGTTGCTGTATGTGTCGTATAATGTGCGACGCACTCCTAAAAACCTGTATAAATAATATTTTGAGAACAACTCGGGTTGATTCTACCAGAGACTAAAACCTTGTTTTAGATATTTGTATTCTTGATTTATGCATATAACTAGCGAGGTTTCTCTTAGAATTTCACCTGGATTGTCTACAAATGTTCCAAACTGCATGGATGATTTCATGAGCTTGAAGTGGTTGATCGTGGCCTTTAGCTACCACCAACTGACCCTGCAACTGCCAACTGCAAACATTACATTCAGTCTTTGATGTCATATATATAAATACATATCAATTCCTGTAAAATACTTGAATGGTACCACTCTTGTGTAAATACTGGAGAACAGATTCATTCGCACCGAGAATAGAACCGATCAATCCCTTTTTTTTCTTCGTGTGTTCTTTCTGTGTTTTGGGAGAAAACCCTATGTTTCTATCTAGAGTTTATTAGAGCTAGAAGCACAAAGCAAACCAGGCCTACCTCTCCACTCTCCATGATCATTTGAAACTAAGCCATAGCAGTCGTTTGGAATATTTGAGAAGAAAAGCTTCCAGATTTGCCCAAATGCTATCTGAAATCTTCAATTCGAAGTTGCATATTTATTTTTCCTGAAATTTCAATGCTGAGGCTAAAGCAAAGATGACATCTATGGTTTGGTGAAGAAAAGCAAGCAAGTTGGAGGCTTAGTCAATCTAAATCATTAAAACGTTGAATTTTAGGGTTTGATAACCTTACTCTAACCAAATAACTTACTTTTATATTTATTGCATTTATATATGTATATCTATTACATGAATGACCATACAACAAAAAAATTATATTTAAACGAATTGGAATATCAGCAAGTTATAAACATGGCCAATTTGATTATGCTCCTTTAAAGAATATGTCCACCCTACCGCTATGTTGACGTGTCATTCTCAGCTAGTTGGGACTCCTTGCACGTGTCACTCTATTATTGGGAATTGATACTGTTGGAAGTCGAGATAGATATGGACACTTCACCTTACTTTGGAGATGGCTCTTTGGCCCCTACTCATGCATCGGGTGCGTCTCTCTCTCCCTCTTTCTATATATAAATATATGCGCACCATTCTCTATTAATTGGTGCATGCCCCTAGCAACATGCTAAACGATCAGGGCTTTGTAATTCATTATAAAACAATTTAACTTGAACCACTGGTTGAATGGCTCTTATTAGTGTGTGTATATATATATACATTGTTATGTTGATTTAAGTCATCCAATAGCATTCTTATGTGTATATGAAACAATTTAACTTGAACCATTGGATCCAATGGTTCAAGTTAAATTGTTTTATATACACGTGAGAATGCTATTGGATGATAGGAATCAACAAAACAGTATACAGCATATGTGTGTATATATATGCATATTTTATAATGCATTTGGGTATGCATACACTTGAAATCTGAGTCTTTGAATTTTTAATGAGTCTAATCTAAGGGTGTTAATCCATTAGTTGAAAATTAAGTTTCAGCCTTTAGATCTGAGTTATTGAAAATTAAAAGGTCAAAATTATAATATATATATATATACATATATATACTGTTGTGTTGATTCCAATTGTTAATATATCAATCAATCATCAATCATATCAATCACCATTGAGATATATTACCATTATTGTAATATATTATTTTAGTTAGCATTTTTGTATTATGTCTCTCAGCCTATAAATAGGCTTAATATTGTACATTGTAAATATAGTGAAATAAATAATATTTTCTCTGTTTTTTATCACCAATCATCCAGTAGCATTCTTATGTGTATATGGGTACGAGTAAGGATATTGTCCTCATTTAACCTTTTAATCTCTTAATATTTTCATTTTTATTTCTGATCGAAGGGTCAGGATTTATCACAAGATGACTAATTCAGTAATTGATCAGTAATTCATGAGTTATGGACTGTGCAAGTACGTTCTTCCCGCACAATCAATGTCTTGCCCCTACAATGATGAAGGAGTGGAACTTATCCAAGAAGTGGAGGTAGGAGAAGAGATGAGAGAGCAAGTGCTATGCACGGGTTTATAAGCAATATTATGATACAGATGGAGAATAGTTCTAAAGAAACGCAAAGATCTGTTAGCATTGGTGATGTTGTCAAATCTTTTACTTGGTCATGTTTGATTTGTTGCCATATCAGATATTTTTATCTAAGATTTTTTTTTTTCAATTATTATATATTTGGTAGTTAGATAGGGCATGACTCATATCCCAACATTCCTATTGCTATGTGTATAACAAAAGTACACCATTAGGTCAACCTCAGTTTCATCTATATTGTCAGTCAAAATCTATTAAGATCATGATATACTCCTACAATACAAAGAGAAATAAAAAACACTACTTGCGCAGAGATAGAATCACTTACATGTTGCTAAATATGAATGGCATGACTGTAAGTTATATCACAAATATAAAAGAAAAATATACAATAAATAGTCAAATCCAAGAAAAAAGTTACTTCAAATGAACAATTTTATTAATGTTAATAAAAGAACTAACATATATAGTTCGATCCAGGCTGGTTTAGAAATTAAATACATAGCTACTGCAAGGATTAGCATTCCTAAAACAATTAAAATAATCATATTTTATCAAATGTGAAATTTTGAATTAGTGCCAAATTATAAAGTAGTGCAACAAAACAAATTGCATTGAGATAGAAATTCCTACTAAAAGTTATTAGCATATGCAATATTGCAAAAAATGAAAAATAAAAAAACTTGTGAATATGTATATACATATTTATTAGTTACAATTTGTAGTTTGTATGTATACGTTAGTGTGATAGTTAACATAGTTGAAAGTGTGTTAGTTAAATATAGTTATTAGTTAGATAGATGGTAACAGTTTATAAGATAAATTTTAGTCTAACCAACTCTATTTTGAGTCGGCTTTGGTATTGTATATAACCTTTGACTTTCTCATTTTTCACATATATGGAAGAATATATTTCTCTTCATTTCTTTGATTACAATGAAACTTAAAATTGTTCATGGTATCAGAGCGGGTCGATTAAGTCTTGACTCATAAGCTTCTTGATTCTTTTTTAATCCTTTTCTCTGAATATTGGTTTTGCTTGCATATGCGACTATGGCGAGCAATTTGGGAGACTCAATTTTTGGCTCAAATCGAGGAACAAAGGGTGACGATACAGTGGAGGCAAGGTTGTTCAACAATAGAGATCCTTTTCATGTGCAAAATTCGGATCATCCTGAAATGACTTTGGTGACAACTCCATTAACAGATAACAATTATCTCTAATGGAGTAGATCTATAAAGATTTTGCTAAAGTGAAACTAGGGTTTATAAATGAGAAAGTCAAAGTTTATATACAATACCAAAGCTGACTCAAAATAGAGTTGGTTAGACTAAAATTTATCCTATAAACTGTCACCACCTGTCTAACTAATAACTACACTTAACTAACAAACTTTCAGCTAGTTAACTACCATACTAATATACACATACAAACTACAAACTGTAACTAATAAATATGTATATACATATTCACATGTATATGTTAGTGTGGTAGTTAACATCGCTAAAAGTGTGTTAGTTAAATATAGTTATTAGTTAGATATGTGGTGACAATTTATAGAATAAATTTTAGTCTAACCAACTCTGTTTTGAGTCGACTTTGGTATTGTATATAAACTTTGACTTTTTCATTTTTCACATATATGGAAGAGTACATTTCTCTTCATTTCTTTGATTACAATGAAGCTTGAAATTGTTTAAAACTAATTAAAAAAACCAAGCTTGAAACAATTGAACTTGAGGTTTTTAGGGCATATCATTAAGGCCAAAGGCCAATAAAAAAGTTGAAGTTGCAGAGAGTAAATTCTACAGTCGTTGAAGTAGATGGTTGGATCTATTTCAACTTTTCTGGGTCATTAACAACCTGCAAATAAAGTCAAAAATTGTGACATAAAAGTGTTTGACATAGGGGTGATGTCGGTCGAAGGCATTCTAACGCCTAAGTTAGATTGGGTTTAAATAATATAGAAGTAATAATTGTAAAAATTGAGATAAGAACACTCCCTATAATTTCGTACGTTATAAGTAAAATAAAGAAGGGGATTAGTAGGCAAGTTATAGCAAGGTTGAACGCTAATGGGAAGATGTGACTAAAATAATTATACTGCTGTATGTCGGACGAAATAAGATATCGTTAGGTCGTGTCGAAGGGATTTCAAGTTGAACGTGGAAGTGAATATATGAAGCTCAATGTGTCAAGCGTCAAAAAGTCCCCTCTCCAGTGGCTATGCATGAGTATTTATACTCAAACAAATAGCTGTTGGAGGCATCTTGAAAGAGGGGGATCTCCGGACTTGACTTTTAGTGGATCAAGCAGAGATGACTTAGTCAAGAGGATCAAGTCAAGGAGGCGGTTAGACGCCAGATGGGCTAAACTTCAACTTTAGGCAAACGGGCTTTTAAAAAGATCAAATATGAGCTTGGACTTCACTTTCTTGGAGCTAGATCCATGATTTTACCAATACAGAAGTGCACACTGAGATGATTCCAACAACTCATAACCTGAATCCAATAATATTTGTCCCTCTAATAGACCACAAGAAATGTCCTACATCGTAATTTTACATTGGGTGTAGTCTTGTCATTAGGAATTAAGATATTAGTAAGGGACAAATTCATTTTGGCAAAAATAAAAGAAGAAACCTTTGTTTTTGTCAAAAAATAAAATTAATCATTTTTTATCCCAAATATAACTTCATCATTTTTGGCTTGTTTGTATTCCACACAACATTCATATGAACAGTTCACTTTTATACATGTATACATACATACATACACATATATATAAAAATATATATATAATTGAAACCAGACAAAACGATTGAAGTTTTGTTTAGGACAAAAATGGTTAACTCTTTTTTTTTTGGAGTTAAAAATGAATATAGACTATTTTTAAGACATTTTTAGTAATTTTCAATATTAATATTTGTAATTATTCATCATCACCGATAGTACATACTGAATATAAAAATAGTTACCCTAACATATTGTACTTCTATTCTTTCTTCCTTTCCCTTTTCTGTTTTTTTTTTTTTAAATGGATAAATTTTAATTTCGTCCCATGTTTTAACGTTTTATTACTTTTTAACTTTGGCTTTTGTCTCAGTGGGTCTCTAAATATTTGAAACTTTTCATTTTAATCTCAACCATAGGTCAAACGTTGGTAAAATTTAACTAAGGGAGGATTAGTTTAATGATAGACATGTTGTCAATACTTCAATTGGTTAAATTTTTTCATAATAATATATGAGATTTAGTGATCAATCTAGTTCAAATCCATCTTGATATTTAGATTTAATTCTATCTCTGCATGATATAAGTTGGGATGAAGTGTACATGTGATAATAAGGTAAAAATAAAAGCAATTAAACTTATTGTTCGTTAAATGCAACTGGAAGCCTAATGGTGTGAACAGCACTTTTAATCACTTTAACTTAATATTAAAATAGATCAACTGTCGAAAGTGTATTCAATGTATTGTATGCTTTTTATGAAAAGAGAATGATGGTTAGACAACAAATCAACAATTCGACAATTTTGTATGGAAAAACCCTGATTTCTATAAAGTTCACCGCGGGCGTGTATATTCCAGTACTCCATTCCCGAGACTACACAGAAGCCAAATAAAGCTTGTATAGTCTAGTATCTTCAAATTTTCTTCAAGAGAGAAAATCTTTCATGCATATCATTTATGTGTATGATAAAAGATTTTTTCCTCCGATAGAACTCCTGTAATATTAACTAAATTTTAGTTAAAATAATAAAAAATTATTTTATGTAGTAACTTTTGATTGAATCACTTTAATCATTCTTTATATTTTGATCAAATAAATATGAAAATTTATATAAACTTATTTTTCTAAAAAAAAAAATATTTATTTTATCACAAATTAAATATAAAAATAATAGGGGGAGAGTTTTGAGTACAAATTTTTTTGCTTTCTATATATTATTAGTATGATTTAACTTTTTGAAAATAACTAACAATATGGAGAATAACTGAAATTAATAAAATATCACATTATTAATCTTTTTAGCTAAGTATAATGAATAACTAATATGGTTGAAGATACTCTTTAGTGTAAATCGAATGACCAATAATCTAAAGATGTGTCAGCAGTTGTTTAACCAAAAAACAAATCAAACAAGGCCATACACGGACGAGGAACGCCAAATTGTTCAATTGATGGATCGTATGCAAAACTGCATCAATGGGAGAGAACAGAGTCAATAGAAGTGATAATGATGTATTAGGGAATAATAAAAAGGAATTAAGCACCAAGAAAAGCCTAATTATCATCCTTATTGACTGTGCTTAATCAATATGTTATGCTTCTACTGTTCAAGCCTAGAAATGACATGAGCTTCTTCAGTGGCTGTGGCTGCTTTATGCTCCACACCTATGCCTATAAAGAAAGATCGATACACCCACCTTACAACTGTCCCATTCACATTTTGCATTGATTGACATGATTTAACATTTTTTTTAACAAATAACTTATTAAGAAATGGTATATTTTATTGACCTCTTTGTAATTATAAATTCATGTTCCCTTTTTCACAATGGTCATTTCTTTTTAAAAATTTTACTAAATTTAGAATTTAAGAAAAGAAAAAAATAAATTTAGAATTTAAGAAAAGGAAAAAAATATAAAAATCACAACCTCTAGAGTGTTAATATGAGGAACATAATATTGTACCATCCTCATTTTGTCCACAATTATTATTTTCAATTAAAAATCTTTTTGTCAAATTCTAAGAAGCAATATTGATGGATTTCAAATCATGTTCCAATAAATTGGAGGACAAACGGACTTTAAGGGCTGTGTTTTTTTTTTTTGCCTTTAAAAAGTCTTGTTTGCACTTAAATTTTAATTTAAATAATTTTAGTTTGTTTATCATTTTTACTTATATCTTAAATTAAGTTAAAAATATATTTTTTAAAAAGTCAAATTCTTTTTGTTAATATATCAATCATCAATCACCATTATTGAGAATATTTCTACTAACATTATTGTAATATATTATTCTCTTATCATTTTTGTATTATGCCTCTTAACTTATAAATAGGTTAAATACTGTACATTGAAAATGGAATAAAATAAGCATTATTTCCTCATAATTTACACTTTTATTTTTACTTTAATGAAAACGTCTTTTATTAATAAATATGTATTAATTTTCTAAATAAATCTCCTTTTATTATATTATTACCAAAATATCCCTAACAAAAAAAAATCATAAATTTTAATCAAATCCAAACCCTAAAGCTAAACCTAACCGTAATCTAACTTTAACCTCCCTAGGACTAACGGCTACTGCTGCCAGTCAGTAGTCAGCCATTGACTAATCACTGGAGGAGGCCAGTCGGCCTCTTCTAGCATTTGTTGGAGGAAAAGGTCGACCTCCCCTCAAATAAAAGGAGGAGGTTGCGGTCTCATCCCATTTGTGTGAGAAGGTGGTCAGCCTCCTCCATTCCTAACTATTGAGATTGCTAGCCTTTATACTAGAGGTCGTCGGTCTCCTCTCGCATCGGCTCAATAGTGATGAGTCCTTCATCGTTGTTGGTGCATGAGGAGGCCACCAATAACAATCAACGAAGGAGGAGCCTCTTTTGTTGACTTTTTTTTTCTAATTAAAATATTAAAATAAAATAATTAAAATATAAAATATATAAAATAAAAATTAATATATCTAATAGTATAATAATCTTTAAAAAAATAATAAAAACTAATATTTATAAGAAAAATGGTAGAATAGTATTAGTCTCATTCTTAATATTTAAATTAGGAATCCTAAATGGAAAAAAAGAAAAAACAATAGTCATTATCTTAATTTTAAAGTCTTATTAATTAATCACTTAAAATAAGGATTTATTAGACTTAAGATTAAAAAAAAAACACCAGCTTACTAACAAAATTTAGAAATTATTGTGGTGAAAACATTTGAGGATTTTGAAATAAATTGATTTCACTTACAACAAATTGTCAGAAACTAATAAAATTCACCCTTTTACAAAATTTCTGTGTTTTGTGGCCCTTCGACATCTCTTACACCTTGTAACCCTTTCTCTTCTTCATAATATAACTCTCTTAAGATCTTCCTCTAGAAAATTTATATAAAATATAAAAATAACTAAAGAAATTTTTTTTTTTTTAATTTAATGGAAAATGTACATTTGCTTTTGTATGAATTGATCAGCTGAAGGTAAATGTTCAAATACTTGACGATGCTTGGAAAGGGTATCAATGTGAAAAACAATTAATGAATATTATGCTTACGAGGATGTACATTGAAAACCATCACAGTGGACTAAGTATGACATAAAGATTGAACCATTCACATTTAATTATACAAATTCTAACCAGCCCAGGGTGTAATAATAAGTCTCGAAAATTTAGCTTATAGCAGTACAGGCCCAACCATTATAGTTTACATATTGGCAGTCTTAAACTTGGTCGACCATTATACATAGAACTGTAAACCCAGTCCCCAGATAGCCTCCCAACTTTCAATCCAGGCTCGATAATTATTTAACCTGCTTCATCGTGTACATGATATCTCTCTCTCTTTTCATTATCGGTTCTGGTTACAGATTTAGTGCGGTAGTATTGTACTAAACACTGTTGAATTCATTGATTTTCATGCAAGTTCCATAACAAATCAGATCACTAATTTAGTGGGTGGAAAAGCCACTTCTTGGATGATGTGTAATCAAATATTCATGTGGATATAAGTTAAGGATTCCAATATTTTTCAACCATCAAGATAAAAAGTGGGTAACCAAGTCCTTTAATATGTAAAATCAATTCGATGTTTTTACTGTTATCACCCTTATCTTCAATTCAAGTTATGATTGTAAACCTCAACTTCGGCAATTTATCATGGTCATTAGTCTTGTCAGCGCCACAATTTGTGCAGTTAAATTAAATAATTTAAAGATCACAAAACCATAAATAGATGATTGACAAGCTTTGATAATCTCAAATTAAGTACCGTTAGTAGCATGTTTAGACTTCAAATTTCTCCGCAACTAAAATCTTGTGGATATTCTACTAGGGGCCTATTCAAGATTGCATGGCGATGTATAATGTATTTGTTGAAAGTGAATGAAAAGTAAAACTGTTTCCCTAAACAATACGATCGAGTGAACTAGTCAACAGTCGAAATGTTGAATACCAGGTCTCCCATCCCATCTACTAGATGCGTTTACCGACAAGATAACTTATGATTGTGGACTGTTTGTTGAAATTAATTTTCGCCAACTTTGATATTACCTTAATCAATATATTATGTTCTATCAACATCAAACTTCATTCTATTATTCTTTTGGCGTCTGCCAACCTATTGGATTTTGCTCTATTTTCTTTCTTTCTTGGCCATCCGCGGCCAGTAAATTAAAATATATATGTTCCGTATAATCTTAAAAAAGTCAGAATATTATTTTACAGCTTGGACAAGAACAACTCAAAAACTGACTTTAATAGCTAACCACTGATGTATTTTTAATCAAAACGTCAAGATAATTGAGTATATGGATCTTATCATATTGACATGATTTTTTTTTTTCTTTTAAAGTGTTGAAAAAAATAATGTCAATAAAAAGTTATAATGTTAAAAGTGCAATTAGACATAGGTAAACTAGAAAACTAAAAGCAGATAACAATATTCCTGTTGCTTTTGCCGACATTACTAGATTCAAATGGTTTTAGTTTTAGATTAGAAAAATTTTGTTCATGTAGCCCAAAAATAAATCTGAAACCCAAGAAATTACTTGAGATTATCTATCATATGAAGAAGAAGAACTAATTACAAAGTTTAAAGTTTTATATTGGTTTTAAATTGTTGTTAGGTTCGTTTTGCTCGCGAAATATATACTTCATAAGTCAAAAGCTAGATGCCTAACTTGTATTTGTTATATCTGCTATTTTTCGAATGGTAACTCTTAATTTTTACACTATTTTAATAAAAATAATTATTATTAAAAAAAATAACACGGACAAAAAAATTTAACTAAAAAGTAAATAAAAAACTCTAGAGTGTTAAGCCCTAATCCTACATTCATGGTATGGTGAACTCTCATCCTAAGTCTGAGCTATCTGGCAAAACATCCATTCTTTTTCCGATTCGCTTCTTGGAGCATCCAATCTCCGATCTATATTTTCCATTAGCAAACTAAATCTAGGTGCCAAGTAAATTGAGCTTCAATTTCAACTAGTTATCCAAAGGAATCTTTACAAAATGCCAAGAATTAGCATTAATGAATTAGAAGATAGTGAGAGAAAGAAGTAGCTTGGTTAATTATTATGAAACTAAAGACTGAAAAAAAGTGTGATTGAAGTAATTAGGATTTTCGTCTTAATAAAAACTCTTTTATATATATGTATACACACAATCCTAACCTTACTTTAATCACATTTTTTTCAATCTTTAGTTTCCTAGTAATCAAGTTGCTATATATATATATATATGCAGAACTAGGATTTCAGTTTTAGGGGGGCCAAGCTAAAAGTATGGATCCATACTGACTAAAAAAATACTAATATTTGGAAAAGGAAGTTGCTAAAAAACTAAGTATAATACCTTTTAATTTTATTAAAAAAAAATCAATAAATGATATAAAACCTAATTTTATATGCAGAACTAGGATTTCAGTTTTAGGGGCGCAAGCTAAAAACATGGATCCATACTGACTAAAAAAATACTAATATTTGGAAAAGGAAGTTGCTAAAAAACTAAGTATAATACCTTTTAATTTTTTTTAAAAAAATAAATAAATGATATAAAACCTAATTTTATGAATGAAAATAAAACTCACAATTCTTTTAAATATAAAAAGAGCGAATTATACAATACCCCTCTGAGGTAAAGTCTTATACACACGGAGATGAAGTTTCAATTTTGTAATATCCACAACGGTTGACCTTGGTTTTTTGTGCAACGACAAAAATACCTTCATCTTTTCATTTCAAAAGAAATTTAAAATATTTTTTTAAAAAAATAAAAAAAGAGAGCTCCACCATCCATCATCTGATGGACGATAAAGATTAATTTAAAAAAGTAATATTTTATATATTTTTTAAAAAACTAATTTTTACAATTTTCTTAAAAATAAAAACAATGAATCTCCGTCATCCTACTTTTATTAATAAGTGATGGTGGTGATGAAGAAGAAAATGATATCGAAGAACGAAAAATGAAAACGATGATGATGATAATGATAATATGAAGAAAAAGAAGATTGACGAACAACGGTGGGATGAAAAAGAAGAGATGGTGATGATAAAGGTGATAATGAGAGGGTAATGCAGCCATGGGCTGGCCTTTTTTTTTAATTTTTCTTTTTTTCTGTTTATTTTAATTTACAATTGTTTTTAATAGTCTTAAGGACAATTTTTAAGGGTAAAATGGCCTTTTACTTTTCAATTTTAACATATGTTAGCAAAAGGGGTAAATCGGAAAATAATGAAATTAGAGGGAAATTTTGGAGAATATTGCAAACTACAGACGAATTTAGTTAATTCAATGTTCAGAAAAAAAAAATAAAGATGTATCAAAAAAAAAGAAAAAAATAAATAAAGAATATTAAAATTTCGGTAATGCAATGCAAGGACGTCGTCTTTCTCCCAGCTTCTCAGCCCAACCTGAGCAATGATCCATTTTTCACTGTCTCCTGGGCCTTAAACCTTCTAGATGGGCTTATCTAGTCTTTATAGAATCAGGTCAATTTTAGCAATCTGGATTGACAAAATCAGGTCAATTAAAAGAGATTTTCTTGTTTTTAGTGAAACTGTGGGTGCCTGGGCCTGGGAGTATGAGGTTTTGATACGAGTTAAATTTGTTTTAAATTAATGTAATATAAGTTGTACATCCCTTCTATTTCAGGTGATTATACATCTTCTCATTCATTTTGATGGTGAGAATTTAAAAATCTCATCATGCACAATATCAAAAAATAAAAAAGATTACATATGTTATATTTAAGCAATGGTCCTAAAAATATTCTAACTTGTTGGATGCCAGTTCAAAAAAAAAAAAAAAAATTGTAGTACAAGTTGATGTTACCGTATATTAATTCTCTTATTTCACTTCACCTTTTAATTTGTTTGACCATTTTAAAATACAAACAAAACGATTTTATAGATTCAATTAAAGTAAAAAGAAAAAAAAAAACTAATATTGTAATACTTGATTTATTTGATGCCATGAGAAATTAAATAATTAAACATGAAGTTCTTGAATAAAATTCACCATCCAATGTGAATTGGCCATAGAGAGTGCCCATGCTGATTCACTTTAGCAATATTTTTAATTCAAATCATTGGATTGTAAATGTACTTAAAAAATAAAAACAAAAATACAAAAGTTCTTTAATGATGGACCAAAATTTTATTGAAGAAAGTAACCCATTATAATTCTTTTATTTATACTAAACGCATATTAAACATGTAAAAAAAGTCTCTAATCCAACTAAAATATAAGTTCGTTGATATAAATCAATCTTTCCAAGTAAAACTGATTCAAACAAATTGATTTAGTTATTTTATTTTATTTTTAAATACCACCAATGCTGTAACAACTTAAATTTAAGCATATTTACCAATTGAATAAGCACTTTCCACTAGCAAGCTAGATTGGTTTGCTTTGGTTAATGGGTTATGTTTTTATTTTTCAAACAAATATAACTCAACTCAACCTATAAAACAAACCACTTTTTAGTATGAATAACTAAATATCGCCATTCATTCTAAAAAGTTAAGAGTTCAAATGCAACTCTTGTTTGATGAAAACATAAGGTTGAGGCAGTCTTCTGACCTACAGTGACGAACACAGATATTTATATTAGGGGGATGCTTTATAATAAATAAAATAAATAATCATTAATAAAAACAATTATAGTTCATTTGATTTTTTTTTTTTAATGAATTTTATTATGTAAAATAATTTATGTACAACAACAATAATTCATATCAATAATCATGAATAAACCAAAACCTATTAAGATCAAACAACATTTTACGTTTTACTTTCATAATATTAAGAAATATCTATTTCCACAATAAAGAGAGAGAAAATTCTCTATATGCGTTGGTAAATAGACATAATAAAACTCAAACTTTTAATTCACAAATACAAAAGAAGAGTATACCAACTACTTAAACCATAAATAGATATGCAATTCTTACTTAGTTAAACATATTCTAACTTGTAAAATTTAGTCATGATAAACATGATATAATTTGTGAGAAAAAAATAGTTGTGCTAATTATGTAGTTAGTAATAAATGTTTATATTACATAATAAGATATAAAAGCATTTGACGTCATGATGTGACAAATTTGAACAATAACTTGGTTGGAGTAAGAAGATGCACCTTTTTGATCCAGGTACCTTAAAAAAAGAGAAATGCTACTTCAAAAACTTTAAAAAATTTTGAGCAATGCCACACAAACATTCATAGGGATTGAACTAGGTTATTTTTTTTTTTTTTTGAGTTATTAAGACTAATCCGGGAGATGACCAAAACCAAACTAGTAGCACACTGGTGGCACAATCCGGATATACGACTCACATACAGCTGGGAGCCACCAACATTTGAATGGAAGACAATCCATATATGTGGAAGAAAATCTCATTTTTTATTTAGGGCAGTACCCAATGTAGGGTCAATAGCGACATGTGCCCTTATTGGAATTTTATAAAACATTATTAAGTCTTTGATGTTGTTGCACTCACAAAATATGGAAATGTACTGATGGTTGTAGGCATGTCATATTTTGCCACCAGCTCCTTTGTTCGAACTCTTATAAACTCATTTTTGTTTTAACATTTCTTTTATACACATTTGATGTTCAGCCCCTCCTCCGCACTTTTTTATACATAACCCTCCTTTGCACTTTTTTGTAGATATTCACTGTTCAACTTTTTGCACGTTTACTTTTAAACATTTTCTACACATTTGCTCTTCAACCCCAGGTTCGAACTCTTATAAACTCATTTTTGTTTTAACATTTCTTTTATACACATTTGATGTTCAACCCCTCCTCTTCACTTTTTTATACATACCCTCCTTTGGACCTTTTTGTAGATATTTACTGTTTAACTTTTTGCACGTTTACTTTTAAACATTTTATACACATTAGCTCTTCAACCCCTCTTTTACATATTTACCTTTTTACATTCTTTTAACACAACTTACTTGCCATCCAGGTGTTTTCAAACTTTACATGTTTTGACTTTATAAATTTGTATATCCTATCATGATCTCTGAAAAAAAAAATCTTAAAATCTTATATATATTAATTAATAAATTTTACAATTTTAAACTTTAAGTTATGACATTAAAATTATCTATGCATTATCATGATTCAATTTTTTTTTAATATATTTTTCTTATTTTCTAAATTTACTTTATTTAGAATCAATAAAAATTAAAGGTTCAAAAAAATTTAAAATATAATTTATAATTCGTTGTATAAATTTATTGTTGTTCATTATAAATACAATTTTTTTTTTTTTTGTAAAATTAGACTAAAATTGTTTTCTAACAAATATATAGTTTGTATCTCATTTAAATTAATAATTTTGAATAAATAATAAATTTACGTAATTTATGTTTTTTTTTTCATTTTTACTTATTTTAATAATTTTGTTAGGATTTTTAAACATAAGACTACTTATTTTGTTTAGGTATTATATATATTCTATTTTATTTTAATTATATTATGTTATCGAATTTTGTTTTACATAAAAATATTATATATTTAGCATGAATATCGATGTTTTTATTACTTTATTTATGTGCCCTCAAAACAAAATTTTTAGATCCATCACTACTTTTATTAATGAAGGTGAATTGCGCTTTCTGTTGAACTCATGATTGGGTCTAGGAGGGGGTTGCAACTTTATCATTGCACTGACACCCCACTAATATTATAAACTATTGAAAAGGTAACACGCTTCATACAACTAGAGCCAATTGACCGATTATAATACTATGTACTTCGTGAAATATATATAATATTTATTTATAAATTTAAATGTTTAATCACTAATATTATAAACTTAATTGTTTTCATAAAATTTCATGGTGAGCACGTTCGCCCTCTAGCCCTGCTGATCCATGAGCATTAAAAAAACATCAACCTATTAAACGTAATTTTAATAGGTTGATGTTTTTTTAATGTTCATGGATCAGCAGGGGTTCTACATTTTCATAATGCCAGTCAATTAATAACACATCATTTTGTTAAAATTATTTTTAATAGGTTGATGTTTTTTTAATGCTCATGGATCAGCAGGGGTGGACCTAAATGATGTGTTATTAATTGACTGGCATTATGAAAATGTAGAACCAAAACAAAATTTTACATTTTACTAATTTTCTTTACAATGCTGATATCTTTACAGCACTAGCGGGCCTAGGGAAGGACCAGCGCGTGCTCCTCGTGGGGTTTTTTTGTTTTTTTTGTTTTTAATTTTAAAATCTATTAAGCTTATAATAATTCTACATTTATTAATTTTAATATTGTCCTCGTATTTATAAATCTTTGCTTTTTTTTTTTTCTTTATCTTCATCCATACATTTGTTTTCTATTTATTAGAATCTCTCTAATAATATATAATAGTTAGACTATATCAATTTAAAAATTTGAATTGCAAAAATGATTTCAATATTCATTTGTTCATTTCTATTTCATTCAAAAGTATTAAAAAAAAAAAAAATGAATTCAAGGTTGATAATGAGTTAACAACGCTTGAATTGACCTTTCCAAAAAAAAAAAACACTTGGATTGAGTAAAAATTTTCATTTAATTCAAAAAAAAAAAAAAAAAGAACTCAAGGTTGATATCAAGTTAACAACCCTTGAATCGACATTTCAAAAAAAAGAAAAAAAAAAAAACACTTTGTTTGGGTGAAAATTGATAGATAGAGAGTGAAGTCTAAGTCAAAATTTTAAATTGATATAATCAACTCTATTTGTAAATATACTTCTGGCTATTATTCAAATAATGTTATTATTTTAGAAAGTTTAAATAAAATTCTCTAACTTCACTTAAAAATCTAATTAATGAACTCTAAAATTTTGAAATTTAATTCGTTAGATTAAATTTCTTAAAGTATAATCATAATTTTTTTTATCTTTAATTTTTTATTTATTTTTGTAATTTTACTATGTTTGGAATCAATAAAGTGACAATAATTTTTTTTTCTGAACTGGAATTTTTTTTTCTTTTATTGAAGAGATATACTAGTTTATATTTACTTGAGTTTTATTTCTAATAATAACTTAATTATTTATGCGGAGCTTTATACATTACAATCACAAATCCAAACTTCATTTCTCTTTCCCTCATGGATTACCAATCAATGAAATTATGATTTTATTTTTTCCTAATGCTTTATGATTAATTAAATATGTAATCTTCAAAAAAAAATTAAATATTTTTTTGAAGTGTAAGGCCACATATATCTTAGATTAAGCGTCTAAGTGTACTGTTTATTTGCATTTTTTGTTATTCTTGGAACTATTGATGATGACTAGAAATTAACAAAAGAGAAAGTTTCATATTTTACGACAATTTTAATTTTTATTTATCATTATTTTTATTATATTAAAATGCCCACTCTATTATGAATTCTTAGCTCGGTCGCTATTTTAGCTTAGCCCATTATCATAGAAAAGTACACCCCTAAAATGTTACTACAGTAGGCCATGTCTATCACAGAAAAATTAATTTTTATAACAACAGGTATTGGAATCAAATCGAACCAATCTTATTTTTACTGATTTGACTTTATGATTACTTTGACTTGGTTTATTAAATTGATTATTGAATGTTTTTTTTTTTTACCCCCAACATTAGGTCAGAAAACTGTCAGGACCTAAATGAGATAAGATTCTATCGCGTGACCGGGATAACTACTCTTAGATGCGAGAGAGGTCGATCCATATTTTTTAGTGAGAAAAGCGTCACAGATTTTTACGTGGTTGGTGCTCAAACTTGCCCCTTGTATGTGAAGAGCATTGGGTAGGCAAGTTGGTGTCCACTACACCAACACGTGGTTTAGTTATTTGGTTTGGGTCCTAAACCCAAATTAAACAATCAGTATTCACCCTAGTTCTAAACGAAAGACCAAGTAGCAGTTGATTGTTAGTTGGGCAACTATAAGTATGTAAATCATTCAGGAAGTCCGGTTAATGTACCTAAAACTCAGGTTTGAATGATTGGAATCAATTTTGCCAACTTAAATTTTGATTTACATTTCTTTAATATCTAGTCCTTCTGTCCAACTTGAATATTTTATTTATTTTTCTTTTCGTGGACAACTTCCAACTGGGATTATTGGTATAGGCTCTACGCCTGCTGGGATTTGACTCACCATGGGAAGTAGTTGAAAGAGGGAAGTAGTTGAAAGAGTAAATAAGAAGAAGCACCGATTGACTTTCCAAATAAGAAACCAAAATATTGTTTAACAGCTTTAAAAAATATATATATATATATATATATATTGTTTAACAAATTCACCCATCTCCAATCGGACCAATACCATTCATGCCTTTTGATTTAACACCAAAGAATAATAATAATAATAATAATGCTACTAACACAAAATGTACTAATAAAATACAAAAAATCATCATTTTTAGTAAAATTTCAATCATTAACGTTTAAAAATTATTTTTCTAAATAAAATGGAAACATAAATTAAACCTGAGTTTTCAACCCGAATTTGCTAACTAATAAACTATTTTGCCAATTTCCCGAGGCAGCTCATTCAACCATTCTAAAAACATCAACTATTCTCTATCATTTATCCACTTCTCAATTTAAGTTTTCAAATTTTCGGTAGTTTAAATATCCATAATACTTACTGTCCTAAATATATATATATAAGCTATAATGTGACGTCAATACTCAAGGGTTTACAAGGAGTTATAAAGATTAAACACTATTTATACATGTAAAAAATCTACCCTTTTTAAAAGAGAAAATATTTTTCTTCTACAATATGATATGAAAACTCCTAATTTATATTAATAAATATACGAACTTTTATCACTAATGTGTAGAGGAAATATACTAACAACTTGAGTAGATGTGATAATATCCTAAACTTTTTTTTTTTTTTTCAAAATATCATATCCGATGACTACTCGAACTTAAATCATTATCAAGTTTAACAACAGCTCTTTACCACAAGACCACATTGAATGGTGGTTGATCTCCTAAACCTTGACATGCATAATAATGTATTATAAAACACGAAATCATATAATATATGGAAATTTATATTATAATAAATAGACACTGTACACTAGCCAGTGCCATGCATTAACCAGATTCTAGTAAATTAATATCGCAAGCCTTTGGATTCAGGTCCAGTATGATCCGATATTTATTATTATTGTTGTTTATAATCCGTTGATTTGTTTTTCATAATTTTTATCATATTTGATTTTTGCAACTATTTTCAAAATTTGATAAATAGTGCTAGTTGCATAAAAATTGAGAAAGAACATAGATACTTTTTGAGGCAAGGACAAATGATATATTAAAAAAGTTGTTTTGAGATATGACATTACTTTCCTTAAGATTTTATTTAAACCCATTCTACAAGTTTACTAACGATTTTATAAAACAAATTACCTTTAGGATACAAAATCAGAATACTACAATGTTAACAATATTAAAGATTTTCAAATAACTGCTATGAAAATTGTATGATTGGTATTATAAAGAAACTTTGAAATAGAAGTAACATCGCGTATTAATTGTGGACTTTTAATGCATATTTATAAATACCTTGTAATCCTGTTACAAAAAGTAATCACTTTCAATTAAACCTTCATTAAAGGTACTCAAAGTTATTTCATTAACTAAATTTCAAACAAAAAGCCCTTCTCCCTAGAAAATTATAGTAAACCTCCAGCAATACTACTTAATTGTTTTGGTTGATGATTAAAATCCACTAAATGAGAAACATTTAAAACACTTTTACATGTCCTATTTTAATATTCAACTACAACATCATTTTTATAAATTTTCTAATTTAATTTACAATTAATGTTTATATTATGAACGTTAATTTTTACAATCTATACAACATAAGCATATAATTTAAATGAATCAAGAATTGTGAATATTTAATAAAAGAATCGGTCAAACATATTGCTAGACATAGTAATCACTTGCGTTCCTCTTCAACCTTGACAACTTCTCCCGGTTGTACCGTCCGAATCTTGAACCGCTCAAGCTTCATAGATATTCCATCTAACGGTCGTTGATGACCACGACTAGTGGTTGAAGTACTAGAACCAACTTTCAACTTACTTTGTCTGGTGGTTGCAACGTTTACTCTATCCATTTGGTCATTTGGATGAACAGGAAATTTCATGAAGAATTCCGAAATTTCTCTAGCTATCTCGTTATACGATTTACCTTCCTCTTTTGCCATAGGGGACGTTACTGGAACGAAGTATGGAAGTCCGCTTTGAGGCATGCAAGTTTTAGGACTACTCATGTTGTTGTTCATGATCATTCTTGCAAGTTGTGGAGACTGAACAGGATCTGAACTCCGAAATTGGCGTAAATTTATGGCTTTAGGTGTTGGGGAGACGGGACTTGAGGGTATAGAAAGTTGCAGGAGCTTTGAAGTTTGAGTCCTCATCAACATTTTCTGCATAAAGAGAGATTTCGAAGTATTGAAAAAGTGATCCAGGAGGCTGGGTTATTGACTTATAGTAGTTTCTTTTTGTGCGTCTTGTGAAGGTGAATATCAGAGATGTGCGCCGGCAGTGTGATTTGGAGGATCAGGCTTTTAGCGTTGCTATATATAGAAAAATTGCTGTGAACAGTACATTTGAATTGACTGACTCAAACATCAAACGTAGAATTGGTCAAACGGTTTTTTCTAGTCTCATTTTAACAAAGTTGATATGGTCGTAAGTCATAGGTTTAACGTTTAAACAATTTTAGCATTTCTTGGATCTAGGATTACTATTTTTCATTGGTGACATTACAACTGTCTTTATTTAATTTAAAATCATACCATAATAAAATGCGAAGCAAACGCCACTAAACTTAAACTTATATATGGGTCTACAAATTAATTTAGCGGGTAATATCTACACCCATGTAGAATTTGATTTCAATGAAATGTACTAGCTACTGCTACGTGTAATTAAAAAAAAAAAGTTGTTTTTTTTTTCAAAATTCTATATTTAGAAATTAGCTTAAAAAAAAATCTTTACCTGTAATTGTAGTAGCTAAAAAGGTTTGATTATGTTGCAGTGTGCGCATAGATGCAAGACCCATTTCCAAGAATTGTACACAATTGAATATCCATTTTTGAAATTTTTAATCAAGTTCTTATCTCCACAAGCAATCCCCAATAGTATATCTTATAGTTCATATTTTTCTAATGATGTTTTACTATTTTCTCAGGACATTTTCAAGCGAACATATAGAGAAATTGCAACCTAATTGCATTTTTTTTTTTCTCTTATCTAAGATTATATCCTTCAACTACAAAAGCAAGACAAATGCTTACCGAATATTATTGATATTTTCAATTACTTTTTTTTTTTTTTTTTTAAAAAAAAGGATAGCTATCATACAGCTAGGTAGAGTTTGGAACATATTGATAAGGTTGTTGCTATTTGGTTTGTATTCCCAAAAAAAATGGACCAATTCAATTAATTTATCCAAAAATGAGTTTATTAGTGTTAGATTGATGCGAATGAGGTATTGTTGAAAAGTTTAGCTTGATATAAATCCAATGTCTAAATAGTGTCAGAATTGGAGGCTAGATGCATTAGCGCATATTTTCACAAGACGACCGGACAATTTGCGTGCGGATTGATTTTTCTGAATAAGGTACCATTGAAAAGTTTAGCTTGATATAAATCCAACACCATAAATAGTGTCATAAATGGGGGCTAGACGCACCAACACATGCCTTCATAAGACGACTGGACAATTTACATGCTGATTAATTTTTCTGATTATTGGAATGTGTGACCATGGTATCTCTACATGGAGTCAACTTCAAAACCAAGTTGTGATACTTAATGAACAAGTTTTAGGGACGTTTGATGACCAAGTCTTGGGTTTCCTTTGGGATAAGTTTTCTTTTACTTTTACATAGAATTCAAGAGAGCAATGAGCTTGGTTATGAGATTAGAGTGTAGTATAGCTCAGTTGTGAGCTTACAGCACAATAAGAGTCGATTATGAGTTTAGAGGATGGTATGGCTGAATATAGAGTTGTCAATGGAACCCAAAATCCTAAATCTTCATCGTTATTTAGGGAGGATTTTCGAGGATTGTGGATAGGGATAAGAATTATTTGAAACTTAGGCCTTAAAGGAGCAAACATAAGACTCAATCATTTTTACTAATCACTCATGAGTCCCATTTCACCTATTTAGGGGTGGACTTAAATTGGGTTTAGGTGGGGCACGTGCCTCTCCTAAAAATTTTTAAAATTGATGAAATTTATGATATTAGTCATTAGATATTTAAATATATAAGTAAAATGCAAGTAAAACACTACATAACTTCACAACCTAAGAAAGAAGCTGAAGGTTGGGTTTGACCTCTTCGGTTTCAACTCTCCACAGTTCGAAAACCATCCACAACCAAAACATGACTTTTCCTTTTTAATTTTCTAGCTATTAAATATATTTTATAATTAAAATGCTGCACGTCATCACGAACAAGGAAATGTGCTTGTGGTTAGGGACTGACTTTTGTGCTTTCAACTTCCCCGGTTCGAACCACCATCAAGGCATTTTGCTTTTGGTCATCTCTTAGTCATTAAATATATTATATAAATAAAATGATTTTGCTTTTGGTCATTTTTTAGTCATTAAATATATTATATAAATTAAATGGTACACGTTATCACAAACATGGAAAAGTGTTGATGGTACGGGTCTTTTTTTTTTTGTCTCTTTTGGTGGTCATTTTCCCCCTTCAAACTATGTTACTTTTTCTCTTTTTTTTAGTCATTAAATATAAGGAAAAATCCAAAAACCCCCAAGAAACGAAAATAACCTCGGTTTACCCTCTAATTTGAAAATATTAGCAAAAAAAACCCCTATCATATCTCAAGAGCGATTTCCATCAAGATTTTTAGTGGTTTTGTAACAAAAACATTAAAAGTCCAAAATACCCTTTTGAATTTGAAAACAAAAATTAAAAAATGGGCGAATTGCACAAACGTCCTCTGAGGTTTGACGAAATTATATAAATATTATGATGTTTGGATAACTCGCACGGGAACTACCTGAGGTTTCAAAAACTCTACATGAACCTCCCCTGTCATCAGTCAACTGTTAGTTAATCACGGGTAAATCAAAATTTTGAAGGGCAAAATGGTCTTTTTAATTACTATAATATTAAAAAATAAATATTTTAATTAAAAATAATATTTTAATTACTATAATATTAAAAAAAAAAAAAAAACATCATCTTCTTCTACCTCCACCATCATCATCTCCCTTGTCTCCATCTTCTACATTTATGAAAATCATCAAATCATTCATCATCATCAAACCAACCAAATCAATTATCATCATCAAACAACCAAATCAAACAAAAATATATGAAAATAATGAAAATTGAAAATATTAAACAAAAAAAAAGAAAAAGCTTGTTATCCATGGGAGACCAGATATGGTCTCCCATGAAGACCGACCGTCTCCATCGCTGGCCCAGCGATGGCGGCATCTCCATCGCTTTCCATTGCTGGGCCAACGATGGAGACCAGTTTTTTGTCTTTTTTTAATTTTTTTTATGTTTTATTTTTAAATTAAATTAAAAAATGTATAATATATTAATTTTAAATTTATTGAAGAGTATTTTAGTCTTTTTATACTTTTAACCATTGACCATAAGGATTTAACCGTTGTTGACTGACGACAGGGGAGGTTTGTGCAAAGTTTTTGAAACCTCAAGCAGTGCCCATACGAGTTACCCAAACATCATAATATTTGTATAATTTCGTCAAACCTCAGGGAAGGTTTGTGCAATTCGCCCTAAAAAAATTAAATAAAAACTAAATAAATTAAATTTAAATAACAAATTAATTAATTAAATTTAAATGAAATTTATATAAAAAAAAATGTGGAGATAGAATGAATTTCTACCGTCCATCAATTACGATGGACGAGATTGGATCTCCACCAAATATCTTCAACACCAACATTCCTCCTCCAACCCAGTTTATCTCCAACCATCATCGACAGATTCAATAACAAAAACAAATTTTGAAATCTATACACAAAGAAATCTAGGTCTCCCATTCATCTTCAAGATCAAACACATCAACATTTCTTTTTATCATCATCAACAACACACAAAGAAATCGATCAAAGAACACATCAACACCAACATTCCTCTTTATCATCATCAACAACAAAAACATTTTTTTTTAAAGGAAAAAAAAATCGATCAAGAACAAATACAGAAATCAAAAAACCCACTCAAAAAAAATCAAAAAGAGGCAAATCAAAGGGTTGATGATGAAGAAACCAGATGAAACCAGATGTAGAACCCAGAGTCAGTATTCGATGGCGAAACAGAGAGAGATGAAGTGGTGAGGTGAGGTGGTGAGATGAGTCTCCATGGCGACGAAATCAAGTAGAACCCCACATCCTTAACGAAGGAAGCAGGGTTGCAGAAAAAGGGGCGACGTGGATGGTGACGAAACAGACTACGAAGGTGGAGACAACGACGCCGACAAAGCCAGTACGGTAGTGGCCGAAGCGGAAGGAGAGGAGGGAGGAGAAGACGTCGAGGAAGTCATTGCCGAAGGCGAGCAGGGTGATGACAACCATTGAGGGGGAGATACGGAGGAGAGAGGAGAGGTGGAGGGCAGTGATAGGAGAGAAGTGGAGGGAGGCGATGGAGAGGAGAAAGTAGAAGAGGCGGAGGAGGGTTGGGTCTTGATGGTGGGCGGGTGGTGATGGTGGTTTGGTGAGATGAGAGAGAGAGTAATGCTTTAATTTTTTTTTTTTAATTTCTTTTCGTTTTTTTAATTAAAAAATTACATATTATATATTTATATTCCAGCTATATTCCATAACATATCCAATTATCTTTTTACCCTCAATATTAACAGATCTATCATTTTATTAATTGTTTTACTATTCCAATTGACGGTCGGGTTTTTTTTACTAATATTTTCAAAACCAAAGGTGGTTTGACATTATTTTCATGTTTAGGGGGCAAATTGATAATAACCCTTAAATATATCATATAAATGAAATGCTACATACTATCACAAACATGAAAATGTGTTAATGGATGGGTCATGCTACATATTATTATGTAACATCTTTCTAGTAATTGAAATAAACATTGTAAAAAAAAATTCATACAATTTGTTTTCTTGATGTTATAAGTATTATATAAAAGTGCACTCTCTTAAATAGATTTCTGGGTCCGTCATTGCATCTATTTATAATACAAAAATTTATTTTAATATTTTTTTCAAATTTCTCCACTATGATTTTATAATATATAATAATTTTATATTACTTGAACTTTTGTTATGTTTTATGAATTATGTACTTCGTATCTTAAAATGTTATAAATTTTGATATGCTGAAATTCAATAAAATTAGTTTATGAATTATATTTTAATTATATATATTATCTATTTGTCGATCAAATGAGATCAAATGAGAATGAGAAAAATAGAAAAATGGAGAGATGGGGATGAGAGAACCCATCCCTTTTTCCCCTAACTAGGGATTTGGGTGGGGATAGAAGAAGGGTAGAGATATGGGGATGAGATTGAGTGGGAATGAGAGAAGGATTGAGAAATAAGGATGGGGACGGGGAATCTATCCCCCATCCCCATTTGCTTCCATAAATATCTCTAGCTCTGTAAGACTCAAAGGTGAGCTCGTGACTCAATTATAATTAAATTTGGGGTTAGAAAGAGAATATGGAATGTATAATTGTAAAATTTTTTCTATATAGCAATATTTCTCTAGTTATCCAGACAACTGTGAATTTTTTTCTATTTTAGGTTTTCATGTAAATTTCTGTATTTATTTTATTTCTCTATTATATAATCTACCAAAAATGGGGTGCGGTTTGCTAGTTGTATCACAGACTCAGGAGGGTTCTATGTATTTTCCAACCTTTGATACTAGTCAAACCTTTTTTTTCAACTGTAATTGCTGGATTGTTGACGATGAGGCCTTTTGCTAGAATTTGATGATGGTATGAGCATACGAATATGCGTATCGGTTGTTTACTCTTTATAATTTATACAAACCATTTTTATAAATCATAAATGGGCAAGAAATGTTATGTTTCACAGAATCGGTAATTGAAGATTTATAGAATTTCAACTGCAGATGTGAAGGGAAAAAAAAAAGCCTAAATAATTTAGCTTAAAAAAAAAATCAAAATAATTTGAAAGTTCTAATCGGTTTATAATTTGAAGATAGTTTATAATCGGTTCACGTTATTGATCAGTTGCATAGAAATAACTCTCAATCAAGATTCGAGCAAATGGTCTGATATTTGAACCGCTTAAGCTTCAGTTACAAACTCTATGAATGCCTCAAGACTCAAGTTGAAGTTGAACCGATACCTTTAAATATAGTTGGAAGATTCATTCAATAATGTATCAATTTCTTGAAATCTCAGAGCCTAAAGAACTTCTTTAATTTGAGTACTAATCTAGCTAATCAACGCGTGACACCGATGATACAACAGAACAAATTAAATCTCTTAATTAGTACAATTTGAATTGAATAAAAGAATTTGGAAGTATTACTCACACTTGATATCCATGTACGTAAATTTTGATAAATTCATACTATGAAATGAATAAAAGAATATGAATGTCAACTAAAATTACAACTGTAGTCTACAATTAAGAGCTTCAGCTTGATCTTGATAAAATGAAGATCACTGTTATTTAGCGAGCTTTATGGCTTGTCATCCTCCTCCTGCTTTACAACTCCTCCCAGTTGTACCGTCTTAATTTTGAAACGCTCAAGCTTCTGCTGCAACTCATCCACCGGTCCATTAATCCCACGCATTGTAGTTTTATCAACCTTCACATCTTTTAGCTTGTCCGCAACATTCAATTTATCCAAATTTGCTTGGCTTCTTATGCTTTCAGGAAGTTTTTCGTACAACTCTTTGATGAGATCTAGTGTTTCTTCCGCTATTTCTCCTTTTTCTTGTTCTCCTTCTTCCATTGATGTTTGACAATTAGCATGACTTGGGATTGGGTCAAACCCGGTTTCTGCAGGCAAACGAGACACACAATTGTCCAGGTTCATAGGTTGTGACTGTGAGGGTTCTTGAGGGACTTGAAGGGACTCCAAATCATAGCTGTTAATAGGTCTAGTGGGTTGAGGAAATTGCATCATCTTAGAATTCAGAATTTGAAAACTTGATGAGATTGAGTGAAGTAAGTGATCTCTATTTGAAATATCGGGGCAGAGCAATTTTTGTGAGGCTTGAAAAGAACGTTGGATTGGTATATATATAGAAGGCCTGAGGCTGAGAATGGATACACAGCTTTGACAAGTCAAAGTTCAGATATTTGAAACTTTGAAATCTGGTTCAAAATTATGGATTATGTTACGAGTTCTAAGTATCTGGTGCAATTACACGGCTTTGACAAATCAAAGTTCAGATATTTGAAACTTTGAAATCTGGTTCAAAATTTTGGATCATGTTACAAGTGCCAAGTATCTGGTGCAGTAGACTTTGATTTAGTCAGTGTTCTGTCGCAGTTGTTTGCTGATCAAGTAAGTGTTTGTTGTCACACGATTACACAAGTTGGGAAAACCAAACATATATGAATGTATAAAGAAGGTAAATAAGAAACCGAGACAAATTCACTTTTATCCAAAAATAGGCGAACAAATTTGTTTTTACCCACTTTTTATGAAATTTTATCTTTAACCCCTCAAACAAACTATTTTAATTCTATATCAGAGTTTATCAAACTACCCTCCACTCAGACATAGAATGTGCTATTTAAAACCAATATCAATAAGTTTTTAATTCTACTTAAAAACTGATACTAGTTTTTAAGTTTATTTAAAAATATACTAATTTTTAAGTAGATTTAAAAATTGATCATCATCTCCGACGTTGTATCTTACCAGAAACCTCTATTTTAAAGTCAAATCCAACCAAATCTAGTCAAATTTAACCAAATTTATCTCTAAGCATCAATACCAAATATCCATAACACGAGGAAAAAAAAAACTCGAAAAATCCCAACATAACTCAAATAATCAATAGAGAAAGACGAAGATAGCATATTATGAGTAATGGAGAAGAAGAATAATGTAGATAGAAATAATTTGGATAAAGTGGATATATGATGCAATTAATTTATTTGAGGGACTGAAAACGAATAATTTTTAAATTATGATTAAAAAAGAATTTCGACATTCTTATATCGAGATTTTTAATTTTTATAAGGAATATTTGGAAAAGTCAAAAACTCTACCAAGACAAGTTGTCTACTTTTCACTTAGATTTGACAAGTTTTCATGAATGAATATGTCAAAACCGGTAGAAACAGTCCATGGCAGTTGGCACTGTTGGTTAGTACATCAATTCCCCTCGTGCATCCAAAGGGATGAATCGACATCCCATGATGTGAAAAATAACACGTTCTCTCATCTTTTGTGTGAGTTACTCATCCAACCTCATATGGATCTCTCCACTATCTCTGTGTAAGTGGATGTTTTTTATTTGGGAGCAACTCTCTAATCTACACCATTAGTATTCTATCCCAATAGGTCATGGTTATTCTTTGTTCTAATGTCAATTATTGAAAAAAAAAAAAAAAAAAAAATCCCTGCCAATAGAAGTATCTAGTTATTGTAGCTCTTCCATTCATTTCTATGAAAACCTTTTACTCGGGAAAGTAGGCAACACAAACTTTTTTAGTAATTGTATTTTGAGGTACAATTGCATGAAGCGCTGACATGTGTCTTCAAAATTTTTAATTAATAAAGATTTAGGTAAAAGAATAACATTATATTTTTCAAAAATTATATTCAAATGATATGACAAGTTAATTTACATATCATATTAATTTTGAAATGATGTGTTAATGATATAATAATTACACATAAACCTTATATATTATTTGAACAATGAATTTGGATAAATTTTGAATAGTATAACATTAATATATATAAAATTATCCGTCCTCTTGTTTTTTAAAATTACATTCATACTCTTAATTTCTAAAAGTACATATGTACAAGTTTTGATAAATCAACTTTTATTTAATTGCTCTATATGTCATTAACTTCTCATGATAAAAACAAGTATTTTTGTAATAAGTATATCATCAATTGCCAAACACAATTCATTTATATATATATATATATATATCAAACACGCTAATGTATTTCACATAATATTTGTTAAAAAAAAGACTAATAATGACAAAAATAATTATTCTTTATCAACTATCAAGCATATCCCTTCATTGAGAGCTTCTTAATTTTGCACCTATACACAAAGAAAATAATGATGATTGTTAATTGATAACAGAAATTTCATTTGAAAATTTTTTTCTATTAACAAGAAAAAAAAAATCAAAGACTATTGGTCTCGAAAATATAATTAAATATTGAACTCTAATATGAAGTGTGTTGTTCCTGAATATAAATTAATTTGACGTTTGATTATAAAATAAAAAATATTGACTAATAATAATTTAAAAATATTGACTAATATTTCAATGCAAAAGAAACTATGGTAGCTTGGTAAATAGAAATATTAAAATGGATTCATTATCGTGAGCAGCTTCCTTTTTTATTTTTTTTGGATAAGTACATATCATAAGTACGAATATTACATCCAGGACTTTCTGATATATATCTAAGATGCAACTCAAAACAAGCTTTCATAAATTGGAAGGAGAAGAGGTCCACACACACAGGTGAAAAGACGTCTCAAACATAAACCACACATGGATGAGACAAGAGTAGTGGTACCAACTGTGCCATTCATCATCGACCATTATGAAAAGGTAGTTTTTGTTTTTCTATTTTTCTTTTTTGAGGACTGAAATTGGCCAAAGAGATGATCAGGATAAGAACATTGGTGGTTTGGTCCAGGTGTTGCTCCCATATGGGAGGTCTCCATCCACACAAAGGTGTTAAAAGTGACCTACACGAGGATGGAAGAGCAACTCACATATAAAGGTAGGGGAACATCTTATTTTTGATTCCCCTAGGTGTAGAACCATGCCTAACAATTGGCATATGGCAATTGACGCACTAAACAATGATGCCAGCTGCCACCTATATTGTGAGAAGGTAGTTTGTACCTTCGTTTTTTATTTCTTAAGTTATTGAACAGAAGTACCCAGTGTTGCGTATAATAGGGGGAAATTATTATAAGGTAGAAGATTCAAAAGCAAAGTTTTACTTTTCAAGTCAAGTGGTTGGCAATGTAGTAATAACGCTTGTTGGTCTACTATGATCAAATTGTAATCATTGGTTTGACATACCTTTCTTGTAAAAGGGAGGGGTTAATTTCCCTTTATCAAAATGTGAGTTATTTTTTCACCTATACGTGGGTCAATCCTTTTAATATAAGAGTCATTTTTTGGGACCGCATCATTATCGGTGTCAGATTTCGTTTTATTTCAATTATTTTTTAGGTCAATTTTAATTGTATAATATAATAAAAAAAGTTTTTCTTTTCAAAAAAAAAAAATTAAGTTTTCAACAAATAATGTACTTGGTTCTTTAATGCTACGGATCTATCACTTCAAACAATTAAGTCTAACACGATTTCTTCAGTTTTCAATGAACATGAGGTCTAACACGAATCTATGTACCTAGTGTTCGAAACTTCAAACTTCTTCCTGAAATTTCCTCGCCTGATCTTGCGTCGCGATTTCGTTCCGATTAAGACCATCTCCAATGGGACACTACACTATTTTGATGTCTAAATACTTTCCAATAAATACTATTTATATTATTTTAAGATAATTTTTTGTTGATAAATAATGCAACATCAAATTTGGTATTATACTATTCATTAATCCCAAAAATGGTGTTGAAATATTAATTAATTTAATTAAAAATATAAATTAAATTATTTAAAAAATATATATCATTAAAAAGATTTTATTAAAATCTTTAAAATAAATATAATATTAAATATATTTTAATTAAAAATTATATATTGAATATTTTGAAGATATCTTTTACATTAATTTAATATAAAATATGTTAAAGTGTAAAAAAATTTAGTATTGGTATTAAAATAATGTAAAATTTGATGTCACACGGAGACCGTCTTAGCAAAGGCTTCTCCGCTTGTCTTCGTGCAACCCTTTCTTTCTAGTGACCAGTCGCTTTCTGCCAGCATATTAAATTCCAGCCAATTAATAGAACATTAAGGGAAGAAAATTTTAGTACGAAAAATCTCCTAGTGGTTTTCAAAAATTAAAAAAAAAATAAAATAAAAGAAAAATCTGACAGTGCACATATGGATGCATAATACCCATTTTTATTGCGTATTCAATCCATTTTTGACATATGAAATAAAATTCAAATTTTGTCAGTTCAAATTTGAACCAAAATATAATTGTGGTTTGAATTGAAAATAGAATATTGAGCTTGTTTACAATTTTTTTTTTTTTTATGTTAGATATATAATTACTTAATTTCTTCCGGTAAAGCAAACCATATTATGGGTTCAATGTTAATAATTAATTATTAAATTCTTTCAAAAAAATATAATTAACTATTAAATATTAGCTATCTGCTGGTCAATCGTAGTTATGTGGTGTGCAGTTGGCGCACGTGTTTGTTTGGTTTCGTGGTGGGGAAACGTTAAATGGTTTGACTTATAGGTGAAATGGATTGAATAAAAATCTCGAAGTAGAGGTGGTTTCGTGGTGGGGAAACGTTAAATGGTTTGACTTATAGGTGAAATTGATTGAATATAAATCTCGAAGTAGAGGTGGGCAACGTGGTGTTCGGTTGGAACCAAATCGAATCGAATTTTTTTCGGTTCTGAACATTCAAAATCGAAACATGAATTTTTTTATGATCAAAACAGACCTGAACTAAACCATGGATGATTTGGTTCAAATTGATTCGGTTCCCTTCAGTTTTGATAACACTAAAAGTGACTAATAGTAGCAATACCAATATTAACTTGAACAAAACTAACCAGCATTGACACACAAACCAACATTAACACACAATAGAAATACCGGTACATAACTCAAAGCGAAAACCCTAGTACCAATAGCAGTACCACTACTGTTAATTATTAACATTAACTGCACCAATATTAACAAAACTAACAAACAGTATCAGTACATAAGCCAACTAACATTAACACAAAACCAACCACAGAAACAAAAAACTTACCGAGAAAAGGTGAAGGCACAGAAAGAGAGAGTTAGGGTTTCAAATAGGTGCATGATTCTGACGATGATAATTAATAGGGGTGATTCCTTCAGCCAAAAATGGAAGAAATAAACTAGAATCAGGAAACTAACAAATAAAATAGAAAAAAAAAAAAAATAGCAAACACAAAGCAAACTAGCAAAAAAATCCGGTACATGAGATTGATAATGGAATCAGCAAACGGTGACGAACACATGTCAAATTTAGAGGTGTCATGTTAGCGATGATTGACTGTAGATTGTGAGTTAGGGGTTGAACGAAAAAGAAGAAGAAGAATGGGTCAAGTATTGGACGGTTAAAGGTTAGGAGTTATTTATATGGACTGCAAAATTATGCATGTGCTCTTCAAACTTATAGAAAATTTGACTTATCTGAAGGACATTTGCGTAAATATGCTTTATAATATATATATATATATATTAGACTATGGTCGGATTTCGATTTCAGATCGGTTATGAATTCTATTTGAATTATCTATAAGGCACATGCATAAATATGCTTTATAAAAAGTATCAACATATATATTAGGATAGAGTTGAGTTTTGGTTTCGAGTTGGTTCTGGATGCCAAAACCAAACCAAATTGAAAATAATTCGATTTTGCAAATGCAAAACCAGACACCCACTTCTTATGTAAAATGACTTGAACCAAACATTCAAAACGCGGGTTGAATTGTATCGTTCGGTCATAGTATTTTGCACACCCCTCAAAGTACAAATAAATAAAATAATGCACCCACAAATTCGACAAATTTGCTTTTTGCCAAGTTGTCAGATATTTCTTCATTAATACAAAAACTCAATACATTATACAATCATAACCTTAAAAGGATTGAACATCTCATTGGCACTGACCCTATTTTGGAGTTCTATATTCAGGATAAATGGTGAAGAAGGTTTGAGCCACGGTGAGAAGTAAGAGGATCAACGCAGCCAAAGCCGATATAAACGACCATGGAGTGTCGAAATAAGTATACTTGCAGCTCGCCCATTGAACATGCCAACTATTGTGATAATACTCATGAACATCATAAAACAACTTAGACAAATAACACAAATCAATATCAAACGCCACATCCTTGCCCATATTATTGATGAACCGTGCAATGTCCGCGTCTGTCCCAAGATTGTTCTCGATAATGTTACGATCACATAGGTACTCGACATCCTTCGTGGTGTTTATCAGGTAGTCCAGCAGTGTAGCATAACTTGTGATGTCCTTTGAGCAGCTGGAATAGCACTGCTCGTATGCCACGCAGTTTAGGAGAAAAGAGGTCATGAAATCGTCAAAGGTAATAGTGGGCATGTCAATCACACCGTTTCTGAATTTCACCACCAAGAAACTCTCTGCCTTGGTTGGATTGAGCCCGATTCCAGCTCGGCGAAGCTTTGAGATTGAATGAATTACGTTGGTTGGTGTATTTATCTTGGTAGGGTGTGGTTGATCAGATGGAATCAAGCTTGTCCGGACCAAATCAAGCAAATGACCGCCTCTGAGATTGTAGTGCTTTGCGATTTCTTCATCTGGCCTTTGCATTATGTTGTTGAAAAATTTCAAAGCAATGGTAGCCAAGGTGGGGCCAGATTGTTCTTCAGGCATTTTTGACAGGTCAAACAAGCATTCAAGAACAAAGTAGGGAATTTGATTTTCAATTCGCAAAAAATCCCTGTAAAAGAACGGTAATATCCAAGTCATGGTGAAGATGGGATCATCTGATTCGGATTTAACCAGATTAGCAACTTTTCTAAACAATTCAATCACAAAAAGCCCATCAAGAACCATCAACTCCAAAAATCCATCAGTATCAAGATGGATTGCTTCTGCATAACATTCTCTCGCCTTCAATTCTAGTGGCTCAACAGCCTTCAAAAAGTCTTCTAGGCCAAGGTTTTTATTCTTCATTCTATTTAATAAGGAGCCTAAATATCTCCATTTGTGCTCTTCAATCATTCTAAGGTTAGGCTCACCATGGTGGTATGGACCTATTGAGACAATTTGAGGCTGGTAGGACTTACCGTTGATATCAACAAAGCTTCGTGGGACTCTGAAAATGCAGCACGAGCTTTTACCCGCTGCGCTGCTTAATAATTTCGGCGGTTCTGAGACCTTCTTGTGCATGGAAGCTAACCGATCTTGATTTACTTCCCAGATTCTTATGACATGACTGGCTTCTGCTGCTGCTTCTGCTTCTGCGGAAGTGCTTCCCATCTCTATCATCGGTCAAGGATGCAATAATTTATGCACTACCAAGTGCTTTTGTTGGAGTGCATATCAACAACGTATGATCAAGGCCTAGACTAAAATTTCAAAAAAAAAAAGAAAAAAGAAAAAATCAAGGCCTAGACTAGTTTCTAGTATTTTAGATGGAGATTTGGAAGGATGGCACGAAATATCAAAGTCGGGGGAAGTTTGTTGATATTATCATTTGGTTTTTTTAATTGAATAATGGATTGGTAAAACAAGTACGTGGCACAACGAGAAAAATTCATGAAATGTGGATGGTGCCCATAAACGGGTTCTTCCGTAGTGGATTTAGTGGTGCTTATTTATTGGTAGTAGTAGATGACGACAACACGCTGATTTGATTTTACCTTGTGTTTCCATCTAAACAAGTAATATTCAACCAGTCTCGTTAATGACAGCAGCCCTTCGATCGTGACATGTTTTTTTGTTTTTTTTTTTTTTTGTTTTAATTAAAACTGATCCAAAAAATTAATGAAACCAATCAAGATAAAAATATTGATGGCGTGAGCTGAAATGCTGCTTTTATATAAAAGAGATCCATCCATATAAAGGTGAGAGAAAGATCCACATAATGACGGAAGGATAACTCACACATAAATATAAAGAAACTTGTTATTTTTGACTTCTCAAGGTATCAAACCATGCTTGCAACTGGCCATTTAAACCAATGACGTCGGTTGCCATTGGCTCGATCTTGACATTAGTCACTGGACATAACGGTGAAATTGAATTTAGAATTGAAAAGTCTTATATGCCCTCAAGTCGAATGTCACTCACAAGAATCTTAAAAAGTAGTATTACTCGTATAGATATTGCGTTATCTAATATATGAGATACTAGATCAAATGGCCCGAGTGTGCAGATTAAGAGTACTACAAGAAAAAATAATGGGCGGATTGAAATTCTTAACTTCCAAGTCACCAAAATATAATTGTTGTAAAATCAAGATAAAAGTAACAATTATTTACTTCAACATTTCATTTTCTAATTAGAAATAAAAATAAAAATGAATCAAGTTAATATTTAATTTCTAATTTGTGTCCCAGGTGTGCAAAATCTAATTCCCAATTACTTTTAGTCATAACAGAAATCACAAAAGAAAAAGAAGTAAATTTTATTTCCCTTTTGATGATTCCCGATTATTATAAGAAAAGAAATCCAATTTATCCACTTCCACTTTTGTACCTGTATTTATCAAAAGTAAACTTACTGAGGAATCTAGATAATTTACTATGAAGATGATGTAATCAAAATTGTTGATAACTGTTGAATTATATAATCAAATATAGTAAGATACTTTTTTTTTTTTAATACAAAAGACTATAGGGATCTGATGAGATCAATCACTGATAGTACGGTTTGAATGATAACTCCCACAATAGGTAGATAATTATTACTATAAAAGGAGACTCATACCACACCACATCTTATATTTTAATAAAATAAGGGTAAAACTCAAACTTTTAACCTTAAGATATTCAACCACTCCTATTAAGAGGTTGTATGTCATAAGATACCATATAATACTTACCGTTTGATGATTTACATACAAACCCATATATTGTATGATATTATTTGGCTTGTATTTGTAAAAAATCTAGATAAATTTCAATTGATTCAAAAGTAGGTCTATTAATGTTGGTATAAATGAGATACTGTTGGAAAGTTTGGCTCAAACTAAATGGATGCCATAACCTGAAACAGAGATTGGATGAACAGCATATGTCCCAATAAGACAACTGAACAGTTTCACACAGATTGATGTTTTTGACCATTATAATCCGTAACTGTGGTCTTTGTCCATGGAGGCAACTTGGGGTCCAAATTGTGCTACCTGTTGATTAAACTTTAGGGATGCTTGATGATCAAGTTTTGGGTTTCCTTTCGAACTAAGTTTCCTCTTATTTTGGGACCAAGTTTGAGGTTCTATAAATATTAAATGGACCTCTTTTCTTGCTTGTGAGGAACACCGGAGAGCGGAGAGACTTAAATTCCAGGGAGAGCAACGATCACTTACTAGTTACTGTCTACCAGACTAGGTGGACCATTTAATGCCTGTTGAGTATTGCTACAACATCACCTTTCTTTCCTACATTTTTCACTTTGTGTTCTGAAGTTTCCACTTAAACACCAACAATTTAAGATTTGGAGAAAAAATTATAATTCAAACTCAGAAATTCATTTACATAAATTTGAAGGACATAATCAACAAATCTCATCTGAACAACAGTTTTTATATGGAAATATTATAATTACATTATTTAGAATAATTCATTTAAAATAATTAAAAAAACAGCAATCAGTAGGGTTCACACTTAAAAGACAGATCTCTTTGTTATGACTTTACAAAATTGTTCAGTTAACTATTATAATAAACATTATTTAATAAAAAAAGTTCTTAAAGTGTTTCTATCTATAAATAATTTTATATTATCAAAAAAATTGTCCGAATAAAATGATAACCTTATCTATACTTATTTATACGTACTAAATTATCAATAGTTTCTACAAATCATTTTAACGTATTATTTAAATAACTATTTTGAAAATATAGCATTATTCATTTAAAAAGAGTATGGATCATGTGCTAACATACATGTGTATGGTTACATGGTTGGTTAGTAGTATTTGAATTTCAACTCAAAGGCTTATAATAAACAGATATTTGAAATTAAAGAAAAAAAAAAACTAAAGTAAAATAGATTTCTCCTATAACTTATTTCAAAAGAAAAATAGTTTTCTCCTATAACTACTCCTATAACTACATAAATCTTGTATGGTAGCTAAACTTTTAAAAAATACATATAATTATTAGTTATATGTTTTCATAAACTATTACCAGTAGCAACCTAAAATTATATTTCCTATAATTGTTTGTCATTTTGCTAGAATGGGTGATAAAAATCCTTATACAATAAAAAAATCATGGGAAAATTTTATTTTAGTTCTTGAGGTTTCGTACCAGAACTACTCCTATAAAATAACAATAATAAAAACAAATGAAGGTGATGCACTGAGCCTCCACGAACAAGTGTATAGAGTATAACTAGACTGATAAAATTGACGGGTAAAATTAGCATACTCAAACATTACTATTCCAAAGGTCCCGCGGTCTCCACAGGGGCTCTAGAAGATGTTGGGGTTCGTTTTTTTAGTAATAAGCCCATATTGGTAAGGGTTGTGCTATCAGCCCACACGCTAACTAGTAACCACCTAGTGAAATGTTTTTTAGTTTTTTAAACTCACCTAATGGATATTTCTACTCCAAAAAAATACACTTGTTCTATCTTCATATGCCCTCTACAGTTTATACTTTGTGCATTTACACACTGTCAATGTCACAGACAGAGAGAAAGAAAGAAGAATTTGAAAAGGAAATTCAGATTTAACCAAACAGGAGTCTAAAGAGAATATGAAGTTTTCTTGAAAAGGTGGGCTTATTTAGATAAATATAGGGGCCGGGCCTAAGCACCACTCATTGATTAAGCATGCCACGTCTGAGCCCAACGAGGATATATGGGCTATAATGTGCTTCTCGTGTCAATAACACTTTTGAAAATTTTCTACACCACTAAACATCGATTGATTCGAAAATAAATTTTACAACCGATTCGAACCAGAGAATTATTATAGGTCCTACATTTTATTGATGTATGCCTTTTTTCTTTCACCTGAAGAATCTAAAGAGCAGAGAATGAATGAATAGATACTGGTCATTCAAACTTCCGCTAGTGTAATTGAGGGTTAAACAAAAAATTTTATATACCTAATTTCTACAATAAACTTTGAATATTGCCATAATTGTTTATATCGAATTGTTACTAGAAAAGCAATTGAGACTTATTCAAAAAAAAAAAAAAAAAAAAGGAAAAGCAATGGAGACGAAACAAAATTATAAATACCAAATTCATCATGATTTGTTATTGCAACAATTGCATTGAGGCTTTTTGTGTTTATTAATTTATTTTTCACTACCAAATTCATCATGATTTGTTATTGCAACAATTGCATTGAGGCTTTTTGTGTTTGTTAATTTATTTTTCACTTAAAGTAAGCTTATTTCTACTTGAACAACAAGAAGTTCAATATATATATATATATGCACACTTTCCTAAAAAGGTTGTAATTGTGATATACATGTACATATATAAGTTCAATAAATATATATACTTTCCTAAAATAGTTGTAATTGTGATGTGTGTGTATATATTATACCGAAACTTGATTTATAATGTCTATGCGCCATGCATATATTTTAGCCTAAAATATTTCTACCATCAATTAATGCACCAATATCTTGACAAGAAAATTTGACATGTGAAATAAATTAACTCTAGAAATACTATTTTAGTATAAAATTGTCATAAAAGATAAAAGACCATAGAGAAGGAAGACAATCCAAAATCTTGTATTTTCGCGGCAACACAACTAAACAGGACAGGAAAAGCCAAAGTTGTAGAAAAAGCATAAGTAATAATACAGTAAAAGATTTCTTCAAAAAATAATAATAATAATAACAGTAAAAGAAGGGGATATATTATCAAAATTACCCAATTTCATAAAATATTGGATAAAATCTACCCCATAATTTCATAAATAACCAAAAGCAACCCTGTTTCATAAAATGTTGATCAAAATCCACACTTAGTTTCATAAATTGCCAAAATCAATAATTATCTCCATCTGCATGGTTTTTTTTTTATATATTGTTTATATTTTAATATTTTTATTTAATTAAAATATAAAATTGCCTTCAATAAAAGGTGATGGGTCAAAATTTGACTGACTATTTCATTTTATTTATTCATAAAAAGATCAAATTATTCTTCAATAATTACTTTAAAATTTGGTTAACGGTTAGTCGACTAATGGCTAGATATTTTTACAATATTTATGAAATCTTGAATTTCTTAGTGTTGAAAGTGTCAAAATTATTATATCTTTGTGTAATATTCACAAATCTCAAGAGAATTTGTGTAATTTGCCCTTGATATAATAACTAACATTTAACTATTACTTAAATCATGAATCCAATTAAACCTAGATTTGAATTGAAAATATGTCAATGTTTGAGGAACAACACATTATTTTTCGATCAAATTATTAACATGTGTGACTTATTCAGGTTTCTTTTTAGGCTCTGTCAGCATTAATGGCTAAACAAGTAAACATGCGTGATGTGAACACACTCATCTATACATGCAACTTTATATTTTATTATTTAGAATTTTGTTTGCCGTATGACCTTGTCTTAGTTGTTTAAAATCTATTATAGTGGAAGTAAATAGAGGTTGTATATAATTAAAAAAATAAAAAAATAATGTAGGTTATCTTTCCATGTCGACCAATATTTAATTTTTACACGACTGATTGGGCAGCTGAAACGGCCAATGGTTATCCAAATTGATCATTATTAATTAGTGTAGTCAGAACAACGAAAATTGAAGAGTTGTTATACCATATGAAGAATAGTGTGTGAACAATGGAAAATATAAGAATGGATTGACCAATAAAAAATTTCAATCAACATGTTGACAAAAACATTGTTGGGCTAGCAGCTCAGAGGTAAGTACTCTCTCTATCTCTTCTTCTCTCTTGAGAGATTACAGGTTTGACATCTCTCCCACGAACCACGATATGTGAGTTTTCTCCCTATACATGTACAGTAGATCACTCCCTACTCAAGTGTGAGATACTCTCTCTAGTTTTTGAGAGCTAATCCCCAGATTATACCTCAACATCTATCGTGGCTGATTTCAGTTAAAACTTGAGTGGGTTCCAATCATACAAAATAATTTTTAAAAAATAAAAAAAGAAAAAAGCATTGTCCCATATTCTCCTTTTTTTGCCGACCTAGAAATTCTAGTTCATTGAAAGTACCTTGTAAACTTACCCAAATTTGTGATGAGAATCATAACAGAAAAATTAACATGATACACAACGAGTATCAAATATTTTGAACTCAGTATACAATGAATTTCTCCCTTTTTCTTTTTTTTTTTTTTGGCTAGAAGTGTTTATTTTTTTCTAATTTCCTTATGAGATTGAACCTACCAGAAAATTAAAAAACAAGTAGCTAGATGATTTACTTCAACAACGTAATTTGATCTTCTTTTTTTTGTTTTTTTTTTCTTTTCTTTCCATCCTGTACACACACTTTCAAGTTTATATCGTAATGCTCTTCAATCAGGTCATCTTCCTTATTGGCGATGAGATAGAGAGAGCAATCAAAGAAGATGACCAGAGAAGATGATTGGAGGAGAGAGGAACAGATGCTGGTAGTTGGAGACGAAGTTATGGCTCTTAAGGGAGAGAAAATGAGTCATCTATATTTTAAAAAACCAGTCATTTTGATTCTCATAATTATATAATTTTTTTACAAAACGATAACAACATTGGAAACGACAAAAAGAATAATCGCCCTATAGAAAGGGGCATTTCGAGTATTTTCTCGAAAAGAAATTTAACAATGGTAGTCTGTGGGCAGCAGGTAGATTGCATTTAGCAACTGTTTGGCAATTGCCATATATACTTGCGAGCCATGATATGGCAAAATAGAAAGGGAGGGTAGTGATTATTTGTTGTGTGTCCAGTTCGCTAAAAACCAGTTCACAGAAAGAGTGAACACTATGTTTTTGTTGACATCTTAATTTGGTCAAACAGTCAAAAGATCAACTTGCGTCCATGAATGAGTTCATGGAGACAGAAATATTTTAGTTAAAAAATTCTCATACCTGTTCCTGTTTGGTTCGCCCTTCTTTTATAATGAATTGATTATGGTCAAGCTGCCTCTGCTTCACGAAGGCTCTTAGGGGTGACTAGGAAATGGTGATGGAGACGCAAGGTGCAGGTGTGCCCTCAGCCAATCACGGCACTCCTTGAACTATGTCAGGCTCGATAGTTGCAGGGGGCATGTGTGGTACTCTGTTCTGCTGCACGTTTCCGTTGGAGGACTCCGTTGTCGTCAACTGTCCATTCCAGCTAATCGTGATTGGAACGTTACCTTTGTCTCTTGCACATCTCGTTTCTATGACTGTCCTGCTGAAAAGAAAAGAAGGGAGTGTTGTGTTCTAAGAAGCCCATTTTATTCTAGCATCTCTTTGACCAGGCAACCCGTTTGGCTTGAGTGGGTTTTGATTTTGACTTTGACGCTTACTTTTTCTTATTTCTCGGGTTTCTTTCTGACGTATGAGGGATCGTAAGCTAGCTTCATAACAAATTTAAAATTGGAACATGCAACACAAAAAGAGACCTACCTTGTGTGACATGAGTCAACGGCTTCTCTAAGAGAGTAATAGAGAAGAAAATTCGGCTGTTTTTTTTTTCTCCTATACAAACACAAACTAAAGGAAATCTTGTGTGGATTTTACATTGTGATAAGAGGAGATTTTCCAATTATGATTGTGGCCTCCAGATCGGTGGTATAGTTTGAGATTTAAATTTCATGAAAGGTACCTTTTCCGACCAATCTTATTATAATGTTCCTAAGATTTACAAACAAAATAGAACTGAAAATTATAAAGAGCTTAAAAAAAGTTGATCGCTTAATTTATTGGTTTAACATGATGAATTCTAGGGCAATTGCCTCGTTAGCCTACAGTTGGAACCGGTCTTGTCTAGGAATAGAGCAACAACTGGATGCTCATTTTCAATCTCCCATACAATTAGTACGGTTATTTAGCACCTGACAAGTGACAACTTCAATTACGCCTCTACTAAAAAATCCAAAAACGGCAAACACACTCTCAGTCACTCCACAAAGTCAGGTCTACTTGAGTATCCTCCATATCATCCCATTTGAATCCTTTTTGCATGGCTGGTGGTGTGAGAATCAATGCTTCTGCCATGTCATCGAGAATGCTTGGCATGTTAAACACCTCTTCTTCATCCAAGAACAATCTTCTTGAGCTTTCTTCAACCTTCTCTGAGCTCTCCACGGATGACAAAGTTGAAGAAAACGATTCTGCAGCCTCCATTGCAGCACACTGTATATCCTTGATGTTGGTCGACCTAGCACGTGGCAATGCACTTGCAGTCTCTGGGAAGTTCAACGAAGCAGATTCACCTCTTAGAGCCAAGGCTGCTGCATCATAAGCCCTAGCAGCCATGTCTGGAGTCGAGAAAGTCCCCAGCCATATACGAGACGTTTTGTTTGGCTCTCGAACCTCGCACACCCACTTCCCATTCCTTCGCCGAACGCCTCTGTAGACTGGGTGACGCGTCTCTTGAAACTTCTTTCTACCGGCCTTTCTCTTTTGCATTCTCGTTTGCACATTGCCTCGTGAAGACTCGGCGTCAACACTCAAGTTATCTCGTGATTTTGGACTTTGGAGGTCGCTTGAGGTTGAAGAAGATGATTGGTACTCATCTTTATGTTCCATGAACGAGAGATGAAGAGAGATTTAATGCTTTGGAAAGCGAGAATTCTTTGTGTTGTGTGTCTTCAGAGACAGGTCTCGGTATAATACGAGGAAAATATATACGAGTAGGAAGATTGATATCAAGCAGATTTAAAACGTGATTTAATTTGTTACAACTTATAACAGCCCTCATATATTGCACGTGGAATTATGACAAGCCTACAGAAGCTCACGTGAGAAAAAACTGTTGGTTCACATTGTTTTTCCCAACACAATGTGTTCGATATCTTTATTAAAATCAAGAATTTCTGATTTTCTACACAAAGCGTCAAAAAACAAAGTCAAATATGTAAGAGAAAATAGTCAACATGAAGAAAATTTCTTAAATTTCTTTCTCAAAATTGAATTTGAAGATTCTTCAAAAATAAAAATAAAAATTTGAATTTGAAGACGATTAGGAAGAGGGAAAAAATGGAATTTGAAGACAAGTCGACATAAAATAAAAGCATAAATAGGACGGTGGTGGGTCCGAGGAGAAGATTGCGGGCAGTAGGCTGGACTTGTTGTAAGTCGGCTAGGGATATTGATTTTGACTCTTATCTAAGGTGAAGGGGCCAGTTTAACTCCTCAACCTCTTACTTTTTAGATTCGCACGTGTCATAAAACGATTGGCTATAAAAGCAATTTGGCTGAGCTCACACAGTCAGCTACTTTGATTAGGTTGGGGTCCGGCTCTGGTTAGGTCATATACTAATCGACACATCATTGACTCGTTGAAGTCACGAACTAAAAAGATGCCATTATTGGCTTTAGTTAAATAGTTAACATGTTTGGAATGAAAATATGAAAAGTGAGAGTATTGCTGGAGTTATTGTGAAAATGAAGTCATTAGTGGACATTCTATTTAATTGTCTAAGGTTAAATGGCAAACTGATCGACACCACTAGAGTCTCTAGAATTGGATGGGCAATGTGGTCCAGGATATTGAACCTGTACAAAGTCTCAAAACGACAGCCCTTCCGTCCACAAGCCACGTGACTATTTTATGATGACTCCCATCTTATACCCATAAGTTTTTTTTAATTATAAGAACGTTTCAACCATGTTGTTGTAGAAAAAAAATAAAATAAAATTGAAGCCATGAAATACAAGACAATTGCAAATATTTTACAAAAGAAGGGGCTTTGATCACTTCTTTGGACCTTGGACGTTGCAGCCCAAGTAATTTTTAGTCCAGCCTAAGGAGTGGCACATGCATACCGTGGAAGGAAACGGGCTGATCCAGGATTGTGTACCAAGACCAGCATTAATTGCCCCGATTTCTCTTACAATTGTTGCACAATATTTTGTAACCCAATAGATTTTCATGTAATTATCTACCATGTAAGATTTATTATTTTATTTGATTTTGTTTTATGATAGGGAAGGAGGGTTAAATTCAATAAAAACTATCCATACCTTATATTTTAGGATAACGGTGAAACTTGAACAATTGAGTCCTTAACTTCAACCACTTCTCATAAATTAACTAATTTATGACACACACAAACAACGATGGATGCATGTGAGGGCTTATCTGAGCTGTAGCCAATATATATATACTTAAAAACATTTATATGTTAAATTACTTATTATAAAATAAAACTAGTTTAAGATAATATAAAAGTATTCAAAGTCATCAAAAATAACATTCAAACGTTAATAAAGTATCACATGAAAATGTTATATAAAAAGATAAAATATGCTATGAGTAAGTAGTCTTTAAAAATATGTAATTATATACTCCGTTTTGTTCAGCATATTTGTAGTATATATTGCAACAGACAAATGATAACTCGGGTTATAACAAGTGTAACTCGGAATGACAACTTGATAATAGATTATGTTAACATTAAAAATGAAAAATTAACCTAAGATTAAGAACCTAATTAGAGCTTACAGGATGAGAATTGCTCGCAACCTGCAGATTACAGGCTCTAGACGAGGTCATAGCTAGCGTGCAGGTCGCAGAGTGTTGGATGAGGTAGCAGCAGATCGCAAGATGAGGTGAAACAAAACACCACGTGATAAAATTGCAAACTTGTGAATTGTGATAAACATATGAAAATGAGCGTGTATGACCGTGAAGTGGAGAAGTCTAGCTTCAACTTTCAAGTATAGCTTGTACCTAACGAAAAGTAGAGGTGGACTTGTCGATGACAAGGCAAAAAGTTTTGAGGTTTCAGTTTCGTACAATGACTCATCCACTAGCTACCACGAGCAATTGCCTGCGAATACGTTATAATTGTGCGATATGAGAATAAAAGTTCATGTTTTTCTTTATCTCTAATTGACAATCTCCGATGCAATTATCTATTCGAATTGAATTTTTTTATTATATAGAATAGATAGATAATAAGATAAAAAAATACTCTTAAATATAATTATTTAATCTAAATATAGAGCTGATATAATTAAAAAAAATTAGAGAATATAAAAATAGGATTCTCAATTGAAAGATTTTCCGAAAAATAATTATTAAGATTTTTTACTTTTTCCAACCAATTAAAAATAAATAATGTTAGATTTCTAAATTTATGCAAATGACATTACATGTGAATTATTAATATTCTATTAATTATCTCATTATCTTATAATTTATAAGATGTTGACAACTCATATGTCACGTCATTTGATCATGAATTTGGATAAAATATTAGAGAAACCTAGTATTACTCATTAAAAATATAGAGATTTGTTTTACTCTTTCTCCTCTTAAATGTTAATATAAATTTAAGGAGAGTGACACATATTTAATGGTAATTAATAATAAATGGATGCATATTATACTTTATTGTGCTTTAGATAATTGCATTGGTGATGATACATTTTTTTTTTTTTAAACTAAAGTGGATTCATATTAAAAAATTATTGATGTATCACTAACATAGAAAATGCTCTAACTTTTGCATCGGAGATGCTTACAACTCTATCGGCTTCACAATAGGTTTAGCTTTGTGGTTGTAAGAAGTCCTTGATTCTCAATTTCTCATTGTCATCCAAATTCAGCTTTCAAAGTTGAGCGTCAACACGAGTTATAAGCTAATTTAGGCAAATGCACTTTAAAGACATATGTATTCTTAGCCATTAAATTTTTTTAAAAATTGATGTTGTTCTGTTCATAGTGATCACAAAATTTTAAATTTGAACGTAATTTTACATAAGATACTTATATTAGGGTTAAATTAAGGTTACCATCAAATTGACCATTATCTATGTACGGCGGTCAGACATTGGGAGGGTAAGAAAAATCTAGTGTGCCTCGATCTCTATGAAAAGATTTATAAATGAAAATTAGTAGGAACATGAAACAAAATCACATCTGAGATTATGTGTGTAAAGTATGTAAAATGGAATAGTAATTTAAGTCGTAACTGTTTCATGTCTTACTTATAAAAGCTTGTACTTAAAGAACTATATCTAAAGAAACACGGTGCTATTGGGGACTGTAAAATTCAAAAGCAACTCCTCTACAATTCAAAAGCAACCCTAAAAAAGGTAGTGTTTGATATACATGACAGTAAAATTTTGGATACATCTATGGTCTACTTGAAAAGGTTCAAATTTAAGTAGGAATAAACAAAAAAAGATTGCTCGAAGAATGAAGAATATATAGTAACCATGAAAGCAAGCTATCTTGGAGAAAGATTTGCGATTATATAATTAGGGTACAGATATTGTCACCCAAAATAAAAATCAATTTGTGCACCCACGAAGCCACAACTAATGTTAGATATAGAATTTTACTGCAAGCACCCATTAATATACAATAAGTAACGAGATTGAGTAGATATACACGATAACCTTAAATAAATTTATATGCTTCTTTCCCGTATTTTTATTGTGCCAAATAAAGTGGCTACACTAAATGAAAAGAGATACGAATAATCAGTCTTTTCTAAACTAAGGCAAAGAAAAGGGAAGGAATAAAGTTATTTATTAAAAAAAAAAAAAGAATAAAGTTCAGATAATGAAATTATTCCATAGCAGAGAGTATGGTTCTTTTGTAGACGACCTCCGGCCAACAACTTTCTATAATTAAGTTCTGTTGTTCTGGTTCTTAGATTTAGAAAAGAGAATTAAGGTTTCAATGGATCCATAATTAGCTTTTATAGTAGTTTACAATGAAGTTTTTGGACGGGAACTAAAATTCCAAATTTCTTTTTATCTCAATCATGATTCATGCTCGTATGATTTGACTTATTATAAACCATTAGATAGTGGTTTCGTTATAACAAATGATCAGGACTTTGACCAAATGACATCTTTCATTAACTAGCATTGATCCGGTCGTATAATAAAGTTCAATGCTAGATGCAATGTCCCATCACTGCCTAATTTGTACACGTTGAGCAGTTAAGCATATTGTTAGCATTTTACTAACAATAATACAATGTGAGGCCAAAGGTAGTCGAGATTAATATTAAGTTATTATAAGTTCCTCGTACTTATTCCACACAAAAGAATGAAGTTCATGACCAACCAAGTAATTAAGGAAAAAAGCTGTCAGAATACATTTTAAGTGTAGATATTTGTATAAGATTAGTTCTCCAAATCATAAAATCAATTGTTCAAAATAAAAGATGGGACAAAAATAATGTAAACCTTGTACCCTTTACTTTTTTATCTTTCGTTGATGGATTAAAACCAAGCAGAAGACGTAGAAAATTGGACAGGAGATGTCGGTTGTCCATTAAAGAAAGGATGAAGTTGCTTTCAAATATTATTGTACCTTATCGGCACGACAAGAAAGGAATATTGCAAAGTAGAATAAGATAAATATATTATAACGGGCTAGGAATTGTACATGTCATGTCTCATTTAGCAAGGATGCATAGACCTTAATTTTCTCCATTACATACATGTTCAACATAAACATAATATCATGCCAATTAAATAACTAACAGCTAATTAAATCCACATCCTTCTTGCCTTCTCGGGTCATTTTTCTTCTAGTTAATTAGCCTATCCCCTCACAGCAAGTTAGACTATACTCCTCCAATTAATACTACTATATTAAAGATATAAAAAATTATTATACCAAAATTCATTTGATTGGTGAAATGATATTTCTCTGCTTAAAAAATTTTCCCCATTAAAATCCCACTTAAACAAGTTCTTCTGATAATTCCTCCATCAGTAATCCAAATATAGCAAGTTCAATCTCTAATGCTGTCTCTCCAACCTGCTCTTGATCACTTCTATTCCACCCATCAAGTTGTCTTCTAATGTCTTGTTCCACCATCATGTCAATGGTGTTTGATTCCACCTCCTTCCATGACTCCAACCTCCTGCAGACCCTTTTCACCGTCACTTCTCTTTCATCAGGCCAACTCTGCTCTCTCTCTTCCTCTGCGATTAGATCAGTAATCAATTTCTTCATGTCTTCTGGCATTTGTCGTTGGTGATGGTAATCTGACTGGCTGACAACTTCTTTAAGAAACTCATCAATGTTAGACTCATAATCTTCAGAGTCTTCTTCTTCTTCTTCCCCCAGGTCACAAGTATCGTTGTCATTTTCATCTTCTTCTTGTTCTAACATTCTCTTCTCAAGTTCAATAGGATCCAACTCTGCCAGTTTTTCGAATCTACGAAGCTTGTGCAACAGTTGCTGCTTTGCTCCTGTTAATAAAGTACAGAAAATCAGCACAAAGTATATGTTTACTAATGAATGAACATGCATGCATTTTAGTTATTAAAATGCACAGTGCAAAGCACATATAATAAAATTTCAGGTGCACCACATAAGTCTCACATTCAAACAAATCTCAACCAAATAATTTATGGCTTGAACAGTTGAACCTTGATTAGTTTACAGTCTCAATTCAGTTCACCAGTCCTAATCTGTCTGCACTCCAAAGATATTTAATTGCAATAACATTTGGAAGTAATTATTCCAAATGTACTTAGAGAACGCCCAACAAACAGAAGAGAAATGAATTAATACTTCAATGAGGTCCACAAGATTGAAGCTGCAGACAAGATCAATGACCAGAACGGTCCACAGCCAAGATAAACAATTAAGTTTTAAGGTCATTGATCACTTTATCCAGCAGATTGCAAGGGAATGTGACAACTCAGTATGGCCTTCCACTACCAAAATGTATGTCATAAGTGAAGTTATTGCAAATCAGAACTAAAGCCAACAAAGCAAAGTCTAATAACTACAACATCCGGAATTAAAAAATCTTAGGAATATTAAAGACTAGAACAGGGAAATCAGATCACAACCAATTAGACCTTTATGCAGCAATCAATAGGTCAAAGTTCCATTTCTAGATAAAATTTCAAAATTCAAAGTAAATTAGGTTGGTGATTGCATAGTCCAAAAAATTGCAGTGTACTAGCACAATTAAGAAAGGACTCCCAGCTTCAATTGTGTGGGTCACAAGCCAATTATTACCACATTAGATTTGACTGCTTCATCAGCCAAACAACCAAGATCAAACACTATAAACCTCACATCTAGACCCGTGGCAATCTTGGGATGGATCCCACACAGATATCATTATTTTGTTCTTTTTCTTACATGAAAGCAATGCAAGACGTCATGATTTCGCAACTAACAAAATGATATGATTATGACCCTCCTACCACATAGTAACAAGCATTCAATTATGCACAAAAACAGAGTCAGTAGAACAATATAATAAGCAGACTGATTAAGACCATACAACTAACAAGGAATGGTACAAAAGTCGAAAGTGGCACAAAATGTGTGGGATTAAATACGTACTCTGTACAATTGCATAGCTACATTCAAGATCAAAACCGTCCTCATCTTCATCTTCATGCCCTTCGTCATCGTCCTCGAATGGAGGGTCCAATATTGATACAGGACTACACTGCTCCTTCTCTTCCTCCTCTTCCTCCTCTTTTACTTGCAATTTCTTTAAGATCTCAATCTCATGATTCTCCTTGTCCTATTAAACATTATTTTCATAAAAATTGATTAGGACTTTAATTGATTAAGATGTTATTATAATTATTATTATCATCATTACAAATGCTTATTTATACTAACAAGTCCATAATTATGTGCTTTGTGGTTTGTGAATGCCTTTAGTGTCTATCATTTTGCGAGTAAATAATGAGGTGTTACAGCTATTCGGTTGCTTTGTTGACTTTTCTACTGAATTTCAAAAAACTACAACTGAATTTACTAAAAGCATGTCGGATTTTATTAATGAGAACCAACGTAAAAAACAAAACAGGATTTGTCCTGTTTTGGAAAATTATTTTCTGGACAGAGTTAAGAAAAATAAAGATTTGCATGGCAGAGGCATGATCAAAAGTACGCTTATAAACATAAAGTAAAGCCCTGAAGATAAATTATCAAATGACGTATATCCCTCAGAAGACTTCGATCTTTTGCACTAACTTGATAGTAAAACTGTAGGGCATGTTTGTCATTTAACAAAGACATTCCGGCCAACATTTCAGAAAGTGACAGTATTTGCCGACAATTCAAACATGACAAACTCAGTTTGGCTAGCTGGCTCACGAGTTCACTCGTTATGTTAAAAAAATATTAGAGACAAATTTATGATTATCATGATTATATTAAAAAAAAAATGAGATAAAAAGACAAACCTCTATTTTGTGGCGACTCGGGGAGGTCGCCGGCGATGAGAAGTCCGGCGTGCGGCGACCGGAGGAAGGGCTTTTTTGAAGCACGAAACGGAAAGGGCTCTCGCAGAAGTGCTTCTCGAAATCGGTGTTTTCTCTATCTTTTGATACAAATTCAATCTCTTCTTCAGAGTCCTCACACTGGCTACTACATGAGGTCTCTAAATCCAAGTCCAAGGACTTGTCTTCATTGCTCTCCGACCAAACGGCACTGCTGGGCCTGCCATTGCAAGAACAAGAAAACCCCATCTCACAAGCACTTTTCTCCTCCACACCCACCATCTCATTTTTCCCATTACAATATTCTTTTGCACGCCCGACAGAAGAATCCCATCTCAAAATATCCTTCACTGAGACCTTGACTCCATCGCCACTGTTTTCAAGCTTTCGAGTCTTATTTCTATGAGTGAGTTTCTTTCGCAAGGAGCCAAATAAACTAAAGCTAACGTTTTTGCTTTGAGGTTTTGGCTTCGAAGACTGCTTTTGAATCCTAAGAGCAGCTTCAAGCAGCAAAGCTGCCGTTCTTGCAGGAATATGAAGCAAAATTGTATTGGGACTTCTACAAGGGCTTTTGGCTGGAGATGGGAATTCAAAAAGTGGAGACTTTCGTGGGTCTGGTGAGTCATGAAATGAGAAAAAACAAGCGTTCTTGCAGAAATTAGAGGTAAAGTTCGAGCTTTGTGAAACGGGGAGTGGTTTTCGTTTCTTGACCTGCAACTGAGTCTTCGGTGACGATCTCTTGAGCTGGCCACGCCTGTCAGCAATGTAGTTATTGAGTTGGAACGGTTCTTGATCCTCTTGCAGTAGTTCGCGTAAGTGCTTTTGAGCCATCATCAAAGCTGATCACAAACTAAATGAGTTTTTTTTACAAAAGACAACACGTAGAACAAAAAAGAAATTACAACTTCAGAAAAAAGTTTATCAAAGTTTACAAAAAATTCAGCACCATGAAAGAGTTGAAGAGGTTTCAACTTTTAAACTGAGGGTTTTGAAGAAGTGGCTGAGTACAAATATATTTTAGAGAGATAGAGAGAGGAAGGAATGAGGAGAGTTCCTGATTCAAATCTAGAGAGGGTTACAATATCGAGGCACAGGTGGAGAGGAACTACATTATATAATTGTCATTGTAAAAGAAAGGACACGAGTATGAGATAAAGATATATATTTGGCTGCTAAAGGGTAGCTACCTCACTGTAGTATAGGTTAGAAGAGGAGGATCTACTGTCCGTAAGTTGTATCTACATTTACTTGACAGGTTCAATACATCAAAGCTAGGTTGGTCGGGGTCGGGGTCGGGGTCGGGGTCGGTAGTGTTTAAAACTTGAAACTTGAAAGTTAAAAAATAAAAAACACAGATTATTGTATTGTATGTAATAAATAAGTGAAACATTGACGTGTAAGAAGAGGATTGGCAAAAACAGCGCTGGCTGCATCGAAGCCAAAGGTATCTTTCCACGTAGTCCGCATCTTTCCCGAGATATTGAGAAGCATCCTGGGTTGGCTCGTTTTTGTTGTGCCCAATTTATTGGCTGGTTTAACTAGTTGCTCTTTTTTTTTTTTATGCTTGAATTTTTGTACCTACTCTTTTTTTCCTTTTGATTTTTAATGTACTACTCAGTTTCGAGTCTCGAAAACGCTATACATCTTGTATTTTCGAAATTTGGCTGATTTAGTGTTTTTATAAGAGAGATATTAAGGAGCACTAAAATTTTTTTTTTTTTAAAGTACAGAATGAATTACTCAATTACAGATATCTTCAAACAAAAATCAATCATATTAGTTTGGATTAACATCATCCACTATCTAAAACTTTTGATGGAATTACAGGAATACATATTTGTTGGTTTCGAAAGTCATTAAAACATTTCTTATCATTAGCATCCATCAATTACTTTTTAGATAACGATTAAAATACGTTTAAAAATGTTTAATAAATTCAATAAACTACACTGCTAAACGAAATTGTAGAAATAAAACAGATATAAAAAGCTTTTTAACAAATTTGAAATAAATTTAAAAATAGAAACCTCCTCCATTAGCATATGAGGAAGCGCCACTAAGGTTTGCCTCCTCTATTTTTTCGAATGGACTTTTAATTTTAACTTAATTATAATTTTTTTTTTTACATTTATAATCCTCGCTCAATTAACTTTAACCGATACCATTGTCTCCTAAGGGTAGGAGGGATGATTATTCTTGTTGAAACCTTCTGGCTATGTTATAGAATTTGTATTTTCATTGAAACTCAAAATTTGGTGGAAAAATACTTCAGAAAAAAAAAATGGTGGATAATTAATTATCAAGGTGACATAGCTGTTTATAGACCATTTCTTCATTTATTTATTGTAGATTTTTTAGCCCAAAAGTTTAAAACCTATCTAGAACTTACCAAAACCAATATCAAGGAATGGCCATTTATCTCATACTGTAGTTATAAATTTCATAGTTCTGTTTCTTTCTCTTTTTTTGTGAAAGAGAGAGATAGAGAGAGAGTTTATCTCATACTGTAGTTATAAATTTAAAAAGATTCTAAAAATAGCCATTTATCCTTCATGAAAATTTAAAAATAAGCAATAGCAACACAGCTAAATTTGTGAATTTTCCATTTTTTTGGGGGAAAATAGCAATGCCAATTTAAAGTGGTTTCATCATTATTTGCTTTTTAGCCAGGACAAACTGCAGTCCATTACTGCAAAAAATGTTACACTTTACAGCTGTACACTATATATTTACATATTATTAAGCAGCAGCTTTTTCCAACCGCATCCATCATAATTAAAGCTAATTAAAGTAAATTAAAGTTACTAATATACCGCATTACGTAATTATAGTCAAAATGACTTTTGAACTACCTTAAATCGGTTCAGTTCATTAAATTGGTTTTAACGAACAACTACAAATTCTTAGTTCTTCCTCATATAAACCTTCCACGTGGCAAGACAGTCACAAATTTATATAAAATCAAACTAAATGTATTCTTTTTATAAATACCATTTCCTAGAGCGTGTACGACTCAAATTTAATTCTTATAAAATTAAATAATTTTTTTAAAAGGTAAATAAATATTTATTATCAAACCACATGTACAGCGATCATTGCAATTTTTTTTGGATTGTGCTACAATGTTGTGAGAAACTTGACACCGTAAAAAATTATTAGATTAAAACTTTTAAAGTTATGATATTCAAATATCTTACTTAATATGTAAAATTAATTATTAATTTATGATGAAGTTAATGTTATATATGATATACATCATGAATTTTCAAAGTTTTATTGCTAAGTTGTCTCGATTAAAAAGTTATAATTCATTTAACAAAACTGTTTTTAACAAAAAGAAAGAAATCAAATAGTGGTATGTATAATAAGATAATATAACATTTCGGGAGTAAAATTTTTAAAATTAACAAAGTTCATCCATCTTATTACATTGATTTAAATATAAATAAAAATTAAATTTAGTGCCAGGATTTTTTAATTTAAGAAGTTTTAAACAGATGGTAATCTTACAAAGTTCAAATAATTTGTTAAAAATTTGATCTTTAAAGTGGTGAAAAAATAATTTACCTTTATCTTTAGTATAAATACATCATTAAACCAATTTTTACTGTATTATAATTGTTTTAAAATATAATGATAAAAATCGGTCAACACTTAAGTTAGTGCGAGTATAGTGAACTAAACAAATTATGAAAGGTTAAATGAAACTGATGTGGAAGTAGTAATGTCAATAATAAATAAGCAATAATAATACAAAAGAAAAATAACCAAAGAGACGATAAAATTTTAAATATGTTTGGGTCTTATGAATAATGTCTAAGTCCATGGTTATTTCAAAGTAGAAATGGAAAGTTGTGTTTAGCTGAGTTTTTGCTAAGGTTTTTTACAACTTCTTGCTATCGATCTTGTATAGGCTTCTAAGCATGTCGTTTGTATATGTGAATGACCATTACATAGAATGTATGGTGTTAGAGTTTTTTATTTATATACAATAAAGTTACTCAAATGCAGGAAAGACTAAAATATTTTTTATTAATTTACATAAAATTACATTTAGTACTTTATATTCAAATAAAACTGTAATTAATACGTTCATATTTGTATCATAATATAATTCTAACAGCTTACTGTTTGAAGTGACTTTTTGTGTGTTTCACATAAATTTTCTGTTTTCTAAAATTTTGTATTTGTTAAGGAAATTTGTTAGCTAATTATGTTTTGCAAGCAGCTATGACATTGCTACCTCAAGCTACTTACCATGTGAGTTAACTGATTTGAGTTGCTTCATTGCATTATAATGATTTGATTTGCTACATGCTTTTGTTGATATGACGTTTATTAACATGTCCTTAAGTAGTAGACCTCATTCTTATTTTTGCGTTACTAGACTTATTGGTCTTTTGAACCTTAATGAACATACGACTCTAATGTTATTTTTGGACACAAAATTTCACAAGATGATAAAGTTTTGAAAAGATCATTTTAATTGAACACAAATTTGAAAACTTGAAGTGTCTAAAAAATATTCTTAATATCTGAGCAAGTAATTTGAAAATATCATTTGAAAATGACATATCACGAGATATAGAAGATAAAACGGAGAACATCGGTGAAGGGCTTGTGAGAGTGAGAGACATTAGAGCCGAAAACGTAGCACGGTAAAAAACAACAATATGCGAAAGAGCACGCGTGCAAATGCCACTTACTCAATTGACCCGATCTTTGACGCTCCTCTTCAGAGTTCAGTGATCAGACTTTTACCTCCCCAATCAACTTTTTTATTTTTTTTTTTAATTTCTATTTTTATGTTATATCTTTTTTTTGTCAACATGTAATGCCATCTGTCACGCCATCGTTTTAATACTGTGCGGTCGTACCATCTATTTTTTTTTAAAACCTGACAGGTCCATTTCACAAATCAACTTTAATTTAAAAAGATTTTGAATTTATTTATATATTATTTTATAAATGTACTTTATAATTGTTGTCATTTAATTTTTTTTTGCCTTTTATGACAAACCAGATTTTAACGGTTTTTAAGATGAATTTTAATTTTTTAGCTGAAAATAAACTTGAGAATGAATGCATGTTCGACAACTGGTGGTGCCCGTATTGATTATTGTAAAGATATTAATTACTCTTTCAATGTTTAGTCACCTGATAAATTTTATTCTTCGGTTTTTTTCTCTTTCAAAAAACTGATATCAGGTAAGTTAGTAACTGTCAAATGTCAATTGTAATTAGTAAAAGTAACCTGTTTTTATTGAGTGTTGACCCCAACAATGATCAATTGCCTTGCATTTTTACCCTTATTATGGTTTCCAACTAAACAGAAAAGAAAACAAAACAATAATAATTGGTCATGGATTTCTAACCTTTACTTGAAGACATCGCTCCATTTAACATAGTAAGCTAGAAAATCATAATCATCCATAAGTGTGTTATCCACTCTTGACAGCTTTAAGACAAATTACATTTTATCACATATGATATCATTGCAATTATCATATCATTGCAATTATCGTAATATAATTAAATATAATTAGTTAATTAATATATCATTATTGACATAGTATGACATGCAATTATTTTTAGATAGGAAGATAATATTAAATTTGGTGAAGCGATATACAACTATGAGCGCATGAACCCATCCATACTTAATAGGGAGCTCTCATGAATTGGCACTATAATATATGAAAACATTAATGAAATCTTATAACGAATATGTTTCAGAGCATATTATTTGGTAACTCTGAATACTAACCAGAGTAAAAACATGAGAACCGAATCAAATAGAATGGATAAATATTTAGTTTCCCAAAAAGTCAGTAAATATAAAATGACCTCGCGTGCAATATTTTCTATTATTTAAAGAAACTGTGAAAAAATAGTGCGTAAAACAGTAAAAGAACTGGACAATATTTGAAAGCGAATCCTCCGCTTGCCTATGATACGAAAACTTTTTCTTCAACGTGGACGTGTTGGTTTTCGTAATAATTACCTGATTTGGCTATTTTTTTTTAATAAGAGATTGATTTGGCTTCTTAAAAACATGAAACTTAATGTTAAATATAATCAAATTACATTGATAATAGAAAAAGATATCAGAGTCAGATTAGCAAAGTAAAAAACTACCATGCATGCCTGGATTTAATTAGCAGACTCAATACGACAATAACATACCAATAGATATAACTGTTGGTTGTTTCGTATATTAGTTTATACATATTCACGTTGTTTGTCGTTTTTATATTATATTTTGATTTTGATTCACCTCTAAATGTCGAGAGTAAGCCAAAAGTTGAAATTATTTTATATTAATGAACAGTGCATAATAAAAATGAAGTTAACATAATTTATGATTAAATCGGTGTAATGTGTTCTTGGATTCTATTTTTGTTAATAGTTGTCTTAATTAATTTTGTTATGTTGAGAATCTTCGGTTACGTGGACTTACATTGTTGTCGTTATGTGGTATGTGGGTGTTATTTAATCGTTCCAATATTATTGACGTTGTTGTGAGTAAGTGGGAGAGAATTGTCTGTAGCAAGAAAAGAAAAAGACAATGGGAGAGAGAATAGGATCAACCTAACATAGTGGACTAATTTCTCATTTATAATATAATTGTTTAATTAGTGTATAAATTAAATTTATTTGTGCAGTGGAAATTTATCCATTTTGATTGGTTTTTATGATTCTAACTACTTCTAATTGAATATAATTTTTTTTTTTAAAAAAAAAAAATCGACATAATAGCTTAGGTTGACAAATTAGGTATCATTAATTTTCTTTTGGTAATGGAACATTGTGAAATTAACTTAATGGATTATATATATATATATATATATATATATTCGATTAGATAGAATTGAAAAATCCACAAACCAATAACAATTCATATAATACTCTGTAAAAAACCAAGTCATTGATTTCAATTAACCAAAAATATGTAACTTTATATATGAGAGAGAGATGTGCACCAAAATACAATAGACATTATTGAAGAGGAGACAACAATATTGTAGTTTAAGATGTTTATGGGAGTTGCGGAGGTTTGGTGGTTTAAGGTGATTGTCTATATGGTTAAAAAACTCGTTGAAAATATGTAAACAGACTTAGAACCAATCTTCATATTTAATTCACATTTTTATCTCTCTTCCACCATCAATTTGCTCATATATCCTCTATATCTCTTTTCAAATAATCCAATTGTTCTTTTGACTAAATGTAGACTGCTTTACAAGTACTGATATAGCAGTCTAACTTAAAAAATCACACAACCTGATTGTGATCAACATTAAATTCAAAGTTTTAATTAGTACGGAAAATTAATATTCGCGATAATGACCATAAAATTACTGGTGTGACCCAAGCCAAGGTAGACTACAGTTTGGCTTTAAAGTTGGACAATCGTAAAGTTAAAACCTCCTCATTTTGTTCTCTCCAAAAGTTAGAAGGGCAATATATTAATTTATAGCTGCCAATTATGATGAATCAAACAGTTATTCCTTATAATAGTACTGGAAGGTGGTCTTAGATGCAAAACTTCCCAAAATATTTTGGGATCGGAATAATTAAGTGTATTTATATGATTTTAGAGAAGTTTGTAATCAACAATTATGGTCCACCCCCATCATGTACACTTATTTGTAGTCTTTGTTTCTAATATGAGAGAATATATATACATATGTAATCATGGCGAAATATGACCAAGAAATTCTTACACTGAATGAATGATTTGTAATCATAAGTCCTTACTAATTATTACTTGGCACAAACATTATCCTAAGTGGGGCATTGAATCGTTCCAAAATAAATTTAGTATTGCTGTCTAACACCATTGTCATGAAAATGTTCAAGACCTTTAGCTTAAATATTAATTGATATATATCTAGTAATGTTCTAGACGTTTTTATTTTCATGGGATGATAAATCAACTTTGAAAATGTTGTCTGAAAGTATTTTTAATATCACTATTATTGACATATGTTTTTGAGATTAATAATTTTTTATACATTTTCTTAACAGTTTATTAGATCAAATAAGTATGGATGTGTTTCACATTTAAAAACAATTCAAAAGAAAAAAAAAAAATAAATTAAATCATTTTACCTTGTCACAATGCATACTCACTTACTCACTTAATTTCTTTAATTCATCATTTTAACTCGTTTCACGAAAAAATAGAGAACACGTTAATTAGACGCTCGATGTAATTAAAATATATAAAATTGTGATCCAACATATAATATCTGCTGCCAACTATTTTAAACTAAACAAGTTTTCTCTTAGATGTCTATATGTGGTGAATCTTCCACTTGTGTATCAACCAAGCCATACACGAAACACAACTTATAGTTCTATATATTTTTATTCTATATTTTTCTTTGGAATATAAATGGTCAAAACTATAAAGGTAGATATACTCAGTGAATCCCAGATGCTACATGTCTTCTGCTTGTCTCATCAAATTACCTGAATACAACTATCATTGACGGTAGGAACAAGGCAATTGCAATTAACTTAAACACAGTGTCAAAGTTAAGGAGACAAAGTTTTTAAATTTTCCCCTTAAAATATGGCTTGAATTTCAGTGATTCCATTCTGACCCTTAATGCCTTGATATTGGATCCTTTAAAAAATCACTAATTGAAAAAAAAAATAATGCTAGAATACATCTTTCCATTTTTTAAAATTTATTTTGCTGGTTGGTGGATATAGAGGCCGGGTGGCAATCTTTATAATGCTAACATAATCCTTTGTTGTAATTTTTATTCATTTATTGTAGTTCAATGACTTAATGGTGTGTTAGTTGTCTGTATAATATTTGGAAAAAACTATCCACTGGCTAAAATCATATAATTCTCACTATACGGCTGACATGATTCCAAATTATCCCATTGATCATATATTTTAATATACCTTTCCTCCAAATATTTCGATCCATCATTTTTCTTAGTTAACATTCAAAAACACTAAATTTAAGACCAACGCATGTCTTTTATACAAATCAAAAGGTCTTCTTTGGAAATGGAAGAAACAATTTTTTTGAAAGAAAAGTAAGTCACTTTTTCCTTTTCCTCCGTAGATAACAAATACACATGGATCACTCTTGCCTTTCCTTAAATCATTATTATCCATAAAATTTAAAATTAGATTAGGCTCGATAATTCTTTTTTTAGCTGGAAAGCTAAAACCATCATCGATGAGAATTATAAAAAAATCCTATATATATTTTATTTAAGAATCTGGAAAGAAATAAACAATTGAAGAGACCACTAATAAAAACTGAGCAATAATGGCACTAAATTAAAAATAATATTGACAATAATAATAAAAAATTTAATCACAAAATGCTTTAAGTGTCCTTTAACAGTACATTGAAACGGCACAGGTACTCACAGGAAACGTTTAATAAAGTTTTTGAAATTCGTTAGCAATATAATAATTAAATCTCATCAAGAAAACATCGATTGAATTAATCAAAAACTTTTTCTAAAAAAGCTAGAATCGGAATATCGGAAGGAGAAATTTAATCTACAACATTTATGCGAATATTTGTACAAGATTTTATAATCAAATTCCACCCTTCATCAAAATTTGGTTTTAAGAAATATTACAACACTGTTGTAACGTACAAAGCAAAAGAACACGAAGATCACAAAATGTCGACAACGTGATTACAAACATATCGAAAATCTAAAATGGACCCCAAAAATTAGGATCCTTGCTGTTGCTCTTACAAGACAAGAGAGAAGAAGAAAGAGACGACATTTGCATTACAAACGCCACCGTCATTCGGTGCATCCACCTCACCTTAGAAATATGTTACATTACATTACATGACCGTTTGGTCCACTCCTTTAGTCTCGATCAACACGTGTGTAACAAAACCGACTTAGTGGCTGACGGTCGGGATTTTTTGTCCGTCACCTGTTGTGGACCCCACTTCCTCCCCGCCCCAACCTACCTCCTCCTTTACTGGTCAGACTACCGAGGTCAATTCTCGAAACACCGAAAACGACAAAATTACTTCGTCTGACGTGGCACCTCTCTACATAGGATTCTTTTGCTATCTAGTTCTTTTTATCTCTTTTTCTTTTTTATATAGTCATGAATAGGTTTTTGGACTTTTGTGCAAATGACATGGCAGAATTAGAGTCGTCAATATTATGAAGGTACAACTCGCCTTTATTACACTTAAAAAAAAAAAAAAACTCGCCTTTATTTTTCGTTTTATCTACAAATTTTAACTAAATATTATAAAAATAAATAGATTTGAGTAATACATACGAGGCATGGATTGAATATTAACATGTCCAAATAAGTACAAGATCCACCTGTTATAAATTCTTAAAATTTATTAGGATTTTCTTATATAATTTGTTTTAATGGACGTTAGATCTCTCAATATTAGAGACAGCCAAATCCTTCTATATGAAACCGATAATTTCTTCTTTCTCGTGCGATAGATGATACTCTTCATCTAGTCATGAGGCGCATTGCAGAAATGGATATGTTGTTATTAATTAATTTAACATAATAAATACAAATAAATTAAAAAAAGGGAGATGGGATTGTCTCTACGAATAAAAAAAGCATGCAAGCTATGATGATATGGGGAGATCAAAGTGCATTTGGTCCAAATAAGTGTGTGATTGAGGATTTGAGTTATGGGACAATAATAAGTTATGTCTCTGCATGTTTGTTCGGTTCTATCTCAGAATGTCCCCGCCATACTTGCAAAACGACGACTCCACTTCAACCACCTTGTTTTGCCGCACCATCCTCTCCCTTTCCGACCATTTTTATTATTAATTCCACATTAGCAACTTCGTTTACCAACCATATGGTTGATTTACACTTAATTAATGCCACAAAGAAACATCATGGAGGATTCTAATAATGGTTTAAATACAACGAAGCGTACATTGTAGTGGAGGACAAAAACCAATTATTGATCCCGTTTGCAATTTTATATTTTCTGGATAAGAACTGCCGTGACGTTTTAGGCTAAATTACACTCCGTCGGCTAATCCTAGGTCTTTGCGATTCTCCATTTCCTAGGTTAATTTTTTGGATTATCCACATTGGTACTATCATGTTGACTAAGATAAATTTGATTTTAGCCACTAGATCAAGTATTTCTCCAAATTTCTCCTTGATCAAAAAAATTGTTAATAGCACATTATCTGATTGTGTACCTGTAATCCATTCATCAAGATTATAGGGATTTAGTTTCAACTAAATTTATTTTACTTTCTTTTTTTATTTATTATGTTGCTATTTTTTAATTATAGAAATAGATATTTAGATCACGTATATAATGATTGATTTATAAATATTGCAATGAAATTTGGTGTCATGCCATATCTAGATTTAAAAAAAAAAAAAATGTTCAAGTTATACATTTTTTTAACCATTTTCGTCCTGTACATCACGATGTGCACCACTCTCCAACTATGCGTCTATGACTTGTCTAAATGAATTTGGACCGAAAGGCGTGAAATTGCGGCGAAGTTATAAACAGTATATGGAAGCAGAGAAATTTCACGGGATGCCTATTTCTGGCAGAAGAATCTAAGATATCGTGCATTTGTTTGCTCAGATTTTTGCTTGGAGAACGGTGAGACATAAAAAGACAGAGAGCTGACCAAGCCCATTCATTTTTGTTCTAAACCAAATAAAATAAAAATGAAATCTTCACAACTTAGCCAAAAGATCTTTCCCATATCCTTCAAAATCTGCAGCTCAAATCAAAACAGGTCAAAAATTCTCAAATGTCCGCGCTATGACATTTAGGATGCCTGGACCAAATTCATTGCATTTTAACTTTTTTTTTTTTTTCAAAGTTACTGGGTTAACCTTGGAGACAACCACGGGACTAAATTAGTAATACACTAATGGTACGATCTGAATATATCCATATTTGAGTGGGAGATAATCCATATATATAGGAGAAAATATCATATTTTATTAATAAGAAGGTGGGGTGCGCTTGCCTATCGAGCCCATAGCTGGGAAGGCCGGGGGTGCAGTTTTCACCAATGTACTGACAACCCTAAGCGCCATTGCATTCTAACTTAAATGAGCTGACAATAATAATAATATTATTATATTCTAAAAAAGAAATTGTATTCTAGCAACAGCCCATCAGAATTAAGTCAGGCTGGGTTTTTGTTTGGTGGGTTTGCTGCACATTGATCAGAGCCCAGTACTCGGATCTGCTCACGAGTTTTCCAATGGATTATAGCCTAAGTCCAGTATGTACCCATCAGGTCCACAAATATAACCGATAGCTACAGGCTATAGTAGCCTTTTCTAGGACCAAAACACTGAAACAGGTACAAACAGTCGAAGCTCGCTATAAAGGATTTTAGATGTATGGTAACCGTGACCATGGTACGATTTTTAGTACGCTTAATGTCGGTTGCAGACTGTTCTGATAACAAATATTCAGCCATGAGTTTATTTCTTCTTGTTCGGTATAAAACAACACAGTAGACGATAATTTCAATATATATACATTAGATATTGACATTGAATAAATTAAAAATCTATCTAGATTTGTAAAGATCAAACACTGCTTGCATAGAGATATATTCATATAAAAGAAAGACAACTCTTGCTATAGTAAAAGAAAAGAACTTAGACATGTAGAGATCAAATACTATTTACATGATCATATAAAGATCAAATAGTATTTATATGATCTGGATATCTATTTTTATGAAATAAGCACAAAAAATCTTCCACAAGAAAAAAAATATATATATATCCATATAAATTATAATATGTATTTGATGGAAATTTAACCTTTATACAACCACCTTAAAAGAGAAAATTTGGACCTGTGATTGTGAAGATCAAATTCTACTTTATAAAAATGAAAAAAACCACTCCCATGGTAAAGGAAAAAAATTACTCTTACAAGTTTTGAGAAAGTGAACTGTTATACAACCACACGTTGCTTGAAGGTGGGGTATATAGATAACATTCATTTCAATAGTTGAGACACAGTGTTCGCATTTAATGCAATAAGATATCGTAACCTGTTTTTGCCACTGAAATATATATTATTTGTGATTGGCAGATTGGGAAACCTGTAGTGTTTTCTGGGATCACTTTCGACTAAAAGGGAAGCCAAGTTAATAGACACTTCAGATTGATGTAAGTTGATCATTGAACTAGTTTAATTCTCACTTTAATTTGGACTAAGCACAAGATAGTAAAGGACATTTGATTTAATATTTATTTATTTATTTATTTGCTATTAAATTAAAACTAATAATTAAATAAAATTTGAAAAGTTATTTGATAATAACTTTTGGGTAAAATTTAATTTAAATATATATTTATGTTATATTCAAATTATATCTTAAATTTTAAAAAATTACTTTAAATTACGGATGAAATGTCCATTTACTACCTTTATTTTAAACTTCCATAAGTTGGTTCTTAGACAGTGAGTTTTCCGAAATTTGCTTATAATAAATAAAATATTAAAATATTTTTAGTTAATTAATTAGCAACAGATGATTTTCAAATCATATATTGACCTAATGTATTAAATGATATCATCTCTAATGTGAAAATGGCAAAATAAAAAGGTGGAGATTAAATATTTGCATGTATTTTCCATTAAAAATTTGTGCACAATAACACACCATCATTTAGTATAAGTAGTTGATTACCTCATTTGACTCTTAAAGATTAAGAGTTCAAGTCACACATTTGTTATATTAAAACATAAGGAAAAAGTGTGAATCTCATTTTAGTAGGAGTTGTCATCTTTCAGTTATGAGAGTAGTCCGAATTGCACTATTAATAATTGATTTCATCATATCTCATTTGTTATCCTGCGTAAAATGTCAATGTTAAAAATAAAAAGGGTGCACAAGCGATATGGGCCATGATGGCCCAAGATGTTCCCTGAAATTCAAATTGAAATTGGCCCCAGGGACGCATCATGTATGACCTTTTTTGAGTCCGTACGCTCCAAAAACATGAGAAAAAAATTTAATGTCACTTTGAATTATGGAGTCTGCACAATTTCCTATTGTAATTGGAATTCACCCACCACGATGCCTTAGCGATTTTTTTTTTTTTTTTTATCATCTTTTGAAAAATATTTACGAACTTAGGTCAAATATCCTCTTCGATGGAAAAATATCCATTTGTACTCAATAATATATATATATATATATAAACTTGTAGGTAGTTTACTAAATCAAGTCAAATATCGTCTTTTATAAGCAAATAAAAACAGGGAGCACTATAAGACAATTTTTTTTTTTATTTAAAAAAAAAAGAAATGTAAAGAATATTAAAAGAAGTACAAGTGATTGAGAATTTATCAATGTTTACAGAAGCTTTTGTTTTTTTATTTTTAATTTTAAAAAACGTTTTTTTTTTTTTGGATAACATTTAAAAAAAAAATGTTGTTAAAAAGGATTCAGGTGTCCTATAACATAGGTTTGATTGATGAGTATAGTTTTCCATGCTTTGATTGATGAGTATAGTTTTGGAAAATAAGATTAAGAATATAGACATATGGTAGCAGTAGCAGTATGGTGCGGCGGCGGGGGTGGCGTGGTGGTGCGTGGTCTTTCTTTCCACTTAAAATTCCATTCGACAGAAAGATAATGGCAGAGTGTAGAAAGAAAAGGTGACTGAGACTGATATGATAAAAGATTATAAAAAGATGCTCATGTCTCATGTCCTGTTCACCTCTAAAGCGCGAAGCGGTGACTTCACTCTTGCTCTTTTTTTTTTTTTTTGTGCTTTCCACCACAGTTCTGCGAGTTGCAAACACATAATATGCTCCCAAATTTCAGTATTTTGTTTTTCAGACAGTTCTGCCCTTGTCGGCAAACTTACATTTACATTTTACAGTGTACCATATCTCCCTCTCTTTCCTATTCTTATTTATATTTTTTTATATTAAGATGTTCTTATTATGATACAAAAAGATTTTGTGTCCGGTGCTGCTAGAATAGGGGGAGCAGTGTCCAGCTCCAATATGAGCCTAATCAACCTCAGGAAAAAAAAATGAGATATTTTTCCTAAAATTACTTTTTTCTTTTCATAGAATGCTGGTCTTTGATTTATTTTCTACTATGGTCCCTCCAAAATGAGAACTGGGGGAGAGTTTGATTTGTGTGTTTGTTGCAATTATTTATTAAAAAGAAAAGAATGAAAATTAATCACTATTTTCCTGACTCAAATATCTATTTTTATAATTAAGAAATATCTATTTATATAATAAAAGGGAAATGTTATCCACACAAAACTAGTAAAATGTATTAAGTAGGAATTGAACCCATTATTGAGGTGGTTGGAGAGGTTCACGATAATATATGCCAGACGATGGTTTTTTTTTTTTTTTTTACCAATTGTTATCACTATAAATTATTCCAGACATTTATAGCACCAATATTAGTGATCAGATAAAATTATAGATGAAAAAAAAAACAAAAGAAGTGAAAAATAGAGATAGAACCAATAGTTACAGTATATATCTTATTTCAATCCTTTTAAGACATGTTATTAGTCATGATCCAAAAGACATTACTAAATAAAATTTTTTAAATGAAATAAGAACTTGGGGAAATGAGGCATGACTCATATCTTTCGTTCGAGTCCCTGTTTTACAGCAATCTATTTAATTAGAAATTAAAAAAAAAAAAGTAAACTTGGCGTTTCGTGGCACGAATCATTATTGTGTTTGGACATGATAATTATATGAATAATACGGTTCGGTTCATGCTTCCCACTAGCTGGGAATTCTATTGGAATTTGGAAGTAGCATATCATTGACAACCTATGCAGCAAATTCCATTTTGTCTCACTCTTATCTAATAATTCAACTCATTTTAAAAAAAGGTAATTAAGAAGAATAAAAAGAAAAAGAAAAGCATGAGCAGTTGTAGTTGTTGAAAACAGTTGGCCTCTGTCCGGTAATAAGAATAAATTATTAACACACAAGAATTTACTATTTCTTTTTGGGATAATTTTGCCACAAATAGATCAAAACTCAAAAGTAACGTGCATACAAGTTGGATAAGCTGTCTACCTCAGAAAAATATAGTGACGTTGAAAGTTTATCAGATTCATCGGCACACTGACCAACCTAGCATTTGTTGGTGTGAATTAGCTGAGAGCCATAGTTTCTAAGGCTACTTAAAAAGCCAAAAATTAGATGAGCCAGCAAGACCTGATCCAGGGCACTCATGAATTGTCCAATCATGAATTCAGAATCAGCGTGTATATAATGTTGTTGTTTTACAGGAGGTGGGCACGAATCCAGCCATCACCAAATCCTCACGCCTAATGGTGTCCATGTTTACAGCTCACCCGTTCACAACTTGGCGATAGGGCTAATAGGGACATTAACCAAAATTTGGAAACCATGCATCCGTCAAGACTTTTCAGCAACTAAAGTCAATGTTATATTGACCAGAAACAGTTAAAAGGCGGGGTACCGCTACAAACGGTTTTAAGTGAAAGCAACTTCGAATGAAAAATGACAGTAATGGCTAACGGATTTATTTGTACCAACTCTCACTTGCCATCCACCACACAATACACATGAACACCAAACCACACAACTCTTTTATCTTTTTCCATAGACATGATAAGATCGTTTTTGCCCATCATTCAATGTCTCAATTATCCACCATACATGTGAAACAAAGCAGTTAATTGTACCGTACATCAATGATACAGTTTTGTTCTAACAATTAGAACACTCCCTCGACACTTAAATTGGAATATCAATTATATCACAAGATCTTTTAAGACTAGATCATTAAAGTCCAGAAAAGAATTCAAATCCAACTACACGCATTCAAGGAGAGCGAAACCGAAGCAACTGTTCTGCCTTTACCAGTAAGATCGAAAGATCTATGGATTGATTCCACTTCATTTCGGGGAAAAAATAAAAAAATCATCTTAACACATAAATACTGAATTGTAATCTCTTGCGAAGCAGTGCTAAAGGGCAGCTTCAAAACCGACAGGCAAACAAATATGTATCATGATTATCGAAGAGTTTACAAACTAAAAATAATGGACTCATTCTTCTTCAGATCAAACCCCAAATTACACAAAAACTTAAAAAGAGACATTACAAAGTTGAACATGAGTAAAAATGATAAGAAAAGCAGAGTCGATCAAGATGCATTTGTTACAAACCTGTTTATAGGGTAATTCCCTTCCTAAATCAGCTACTGATCCAACAAATTCTAATTGAAACAAACAAAGACACCATAGAATACACCACACCCCGAAACACCCATATATAAATATTAAAGTCAACTTAAATACATCATCACTCAAACCTAATCAGAGTTATCAGCACTAGGCTATATCAGTGTTGTATCGAATCTATGTTCTTACTCAGCTCCTCCAGCTTCTTCATCCTCAACCTCTCACTTTCGCTCACCAGCTGTCCGTCAAACGAAAAAGATACAACAGAATGTAAAGTTAGACACCGAAACCAGAAAATGTCACCATAATTTGTACATTTCTATCTCTCATAGAAAGAAAAATTGAAACTAACCTCCATTAATTTGGTGATTAGCTGTACTTTTTCCTTGTTCTTTTCATTAAAAGCCTCGAGGGCTTCCTTGTATTCACGTTCCTGTTACAAGGGTAACCGAATTCAGCATTTTCAACTAATCTTTATATAATACCATATTTTTCAAATAAATGACATATACATGCAAATGCAGACTGATCATCAAAATTTGGTCTAATTGATTGTCACCTTTTTCTGGCAGGTGTGCCCTAGGGGCTTTAATTCTTTGTTAACCGTGTCAATCTTCTTTCGAACGACAGCAACTTCCTTCCTCATCGGATCTGCAAGCGCTTCAAGCTCCTGATGCATAAATAAGATTTTATAAATACAAAATCACAAAAAAACCTATCCACCATTTCTTATGTATATACAGTTTGAGACTTGAAACCATTACAAATAGCATGAATACCAAACCCTGATATTGCCACAAGATATTCAGGCCATGGGCCAGTACCATTACAGGGCAAGTGAACAGATAACACTAAAATTTTAACAACTTAAAAGTTATAGTTTGATTTGTATTTCATACTTCACAAATATGGAATTATTAATTTATCAATTGATTTATTTTTTTGTTCCAGCCAAAGAATAAAATCCAAAATTAGCTAACTATATTTTCAACTCTTTGTGGGTAAAACAGAAAACTTGTATCTAACAAATTTAACAGAATTAAAGTGGTGCTGTTTTCTTGAAGAATAATATATCTTTTTATAATTCATTTAATCAACAGAACTTGTTGAAGAAATATTTGCGTTAAAATTTCATGCGTCATGTATAGATCAAGGCTACTCTTTGACCCTCTATGTATATTGTTTCTTCAAAATTAACCTAAACAGAAGAAAAAAAAAAGAAAAAAAAAAAAAAGCCACAAACTAGAACAGTTTAACTTCCATACAAGTTAACTAACAACCATGTTAAACTACAAAGCCTTAAAAAAATTACAAAACATGAAAAAAAAAAATGCGATTTTGGTTGCAAGGCCAAAAAATGAAAGAAAAATAGCAAGCAAAATGAAAATACCTCACGAATAAAGGCCAATCTTTTGGTTTCCTCTTCAACACGACCCAACTGGAGTTGAACTTTCTCTCTGACCTCAAGCTTTTTCTTCTCAATCTCTTCTTCTTTGGCTCTAAAGGTGGAGAGAGCAGACCTTGACATCTCCTCATCTTCCTTTGACAAGTTGCTGTTGAAGCTAAGACTACCGGAGTTTTGTTGCACCAGCAACTGGTTCAGGTTCTGGCTCTGGTGTTGTTGACTCTGGGGCTGCTCTATAGACATCTTCAAATCTTCACCAAAAAACCCTTCTTCTTCCTTGATTTCCTCTCTTTATTATCTTCTTTGTTTCTTTCTTTCTGTTCTCTTCTCTCTCTCTCTCTCTCTCTCTTTTGCTTTTGCTTTGAAATGATGAGTTGTTTGTTTCTCTCTCCCTCTCACTATCTCTCTCTTCTTGCCCCTATTCCAACTATTGCCTATAAACAAGGCTGCACCTTTATCAAAATTCTAATTTAAATTATTTTGTTTATTTTTTTACAAGTACCGATCCTGTTTATCCGCCTTTATGAATTATGAGCCAAAATATGAGATAAAGAAAACAAAAAATGAAAAAATAAAATTACAAAAGCAGTTGCTGAAATGACCCAAGTGCCAACCACTGATAAAGATGGGGGAGAATTTCAACTTTACTAAATTAATTGTGTTTTTTTTTTTTCTTTATCTTTTTGAAAATTTAAAACCGGCGTCCTCAATTATACATCAACTCCACGTTATAAACCCCTTTACATTTTCAAAAATTTCACTCACACTTGGAATATAATTTACATTTGTACTTTCTAAATAGAATAATAATCAATCACCCTACCATTGCAGTGAAAATTTTACTTACTATTATAGAAAAATGAAAACATGAGGCTGACATAAGGACCTGAGTTGACAAGAATGTTTTTTTTTTTTTAAAAAAAATATTTTTCTTTTCTTTCCTTTGTGTTTGTTTTTGAGGTTGGTTGAGGGGCACAATTTCAATTTTCAAGTAACAATTATAGGTGGCACATCCACATGTTCTGACCGGTCCAAGGACATAATTATTTACATATACACAACATTAATTTTTGTGAGTTAAAAAAATATATTTTTTTTGTTTGAAAAAAAAACATAAATTTTTTAATAGACATTCAACTATGACTGTGCATATGCACATGAGTGTCTTAGACGAAACAGGTTGACATATGTAAATTTTTTTTTTTTTAGACCCCCTTGCTGACTTTGACGGGGTTTCTTCATCGATGGCCGTTGCCATCGATTTTTATTTGAACACTTCTCTATAGACTCGTGAATTTGTTTTATTATTGACTGAATCACATTATATATACTGTTTGTTAAGTATTAAAATATGCTGAACATTATAGGCTAAACATAATTGTACAGGATAAATATGTTTAATTGTTTTATGTTTTGATCAAAGATCAAGATATTTTTAAATGATTCTAAATTTTGTTAAAAAATATTTGTAGAAGTCCAATTTTATGTAAAAGCACATATATATTGTCGATGTATTATATCTTCAAATTTCAAATATTATAATTAAGTTTTCTTCCTATTAACTTAAAATTTTAAATCTTATAGTAACTAACTTAATATCAAAATTTGACAGTTTTTGGTTCAAACTTACTCTTCTTTATTTTATTTGAAAGTCTTTGATTCAAAATTACTCTTCTCTTTTTTATTTGAAAATATTCTTATTACATATGTTATGTGTTCGATATCTGTCGTCTATTTACATTTTACATAAAAGTTTACGTCAATGTATCATGACCTCGAATTTTAAATAACATGTGTTTGACATTTATTATCTATCTACGTTGCACGTGAGAGGGTGTGCCAACATATCATAACCTCAAGTTTTAAATACTATAGTTGGACAATTTCATATCAACTAGCATATACGATATTATATCAATGTTAGAATTCTCGACCTTACCCTTAAAATCTCAACTCATAAAATAATGACACATTATTTTGTAACATAAGGGATTATATAACTCTTAATCCTTTAGAAGTTTAAAGTTTCAATTCCCATTAAATGCATATTATAATTTGTATGAGTAGTTTTCTCCTTTTATTACGAGAGTAATTATTTCTTATTCCTAATAATAGATATCTGAACCGTACAAGTGGTGTTTGTAAGTATCCAAACCATGTAAATAGTTGTTAATATCCGTAAGTGAGTAGACCTTTAACCCGTTTTGTAAAAAAAAAAAAAAAAACCTTTTATATAGTTTGTGAAAATAGTTGTCTTTAATCCATAAAAGTAAATATTTGAATCGTACAAATAATTTTTGTCGAGATTAATATTTGTAGAATAGTTGTCTTCTGTTTACAGGAGTGCATATTTGAACTACATAAGTAGTGGTTGATCCTAATATGTTTCAACAAGTGATAACTTCAATGGTTTTCATTATATTGAAACGATTTTAAAATTATATATGTTAACGAATTTAACTTATTTTTTCTTGACATTCATAAAAAACATTTTTGGTAAAATACCCACATGACTTTCAAAACAAATATGTTCACAACCCTAACAATGATGCAGTGAAATTGGGGGCATGCCCGGCCTTGAGATGTGATGAGACTGAGAGAAGACAGAGAGGGTACTTGTGATTGAGAAAAACGTTTGGTGTGGAGTAGACAGGAAGGGTCACCCACACACAACACAGCACAACCCACACCCAAAAAAACAAAAGAGTCGTAAGAGCCAAGCCAAAGCAGTAGGAGGGCCACCACTTGCGGCAGCTCATCTAACCTTTTGACAAATATCACCAACTTTACACTATATACACCCCCAACCCTTCAAAATTGCCCCCGAATCTCCACCCTTCCCTTATTTTTTCCCTTTCTTTTTATTCCACTTTTCTTTCTATTCCAATTTCATTTATATTTTTCCATATCTAAGTAAATTATCTGCCTGCCCTTGTTTACTTGTGCTTTATTTTTATAAATTGCCATGATTAAGTCAAGGGCGTGCCTTAAATATTCTAAAATGACATAATCACTCGTTAATGGAGTTCTACTTTTATTTTCCTTTCTTGGGGCGGGGGGACCATTTCACCACCTTGACATGTTCAACACACAGAAATTTATCCTCTAATGAAAACATAGATAATTACCTATAAATTCAACGGTCATGATCATGGGATCAAAACGATGTATGGCCCTACGAATCTCTTAAGTGGGGGCCATCCCATATCACTGGACTAATGTACCGGTAGCACTGATTTGTTTAAGTTAGTGAGGGATGATGATGATATATAATTTGAGGCGGCAAAGACAAAAACTTTTACCTAATGCCAGCACAAGCATGCATTTGATATTAGGGTGTGGTTTGGAACTCAAATAATTTGTAGTGTCAGCTCTGGCCCACTTTGGCAGACCTATATCGCTGTGTAGTGCAATATTTTTGGTCTGGAAAATCTTTGCAACATGACTGTCCTGTATATCTTCCCCTCAAGAATCTTATGTTTCGGTGGCAGTTGTTGTGGGATGGTCACCAACTGTCACTTTAGATTCTTACAATTTTAACAGCCTTGCCCATCAATACGATTGGCTTTTTCTGATCAATATTGTGTTAACTTAGAAAATTATATATTAATCAGCCTCTGAGATTTGCTCTATCTGTCTCTCTCTCTCTCTTTTACAATATATATATATATATATATATAACATCAGTTTCCAGTTTGGCATCCTGTCTCATAAAGACAGTCTAACAGAAACTTGCACGGCAAAGATGGTCTGTTGCGAGGTCAATTGCAAAGCATTGACCCTGATTTTTTAAATCAACAAGAGCAATTAGGCGAGAACCCAGAAGTCTTTAGACTTCGTTTGAACGATATATAAGTTGACCAAACACGTTTAAAGTCGAGTTTTAACTCAAAATTCTTTCTTTGGCTTTGGTTATGTTTTGCATGATTTTGAGGTTTCGAAGTTCTAGAGATTGCACGCTTGTTTTGTTTGTAGTTGGGACATAATTTTGTAGTTGATTATAATATGTAAATATATTTTATTAGAGGTTTTCAAAGAAAATTTTTGCATAATTTGAAATTTATGAAATAAACTAAATGAAATTGTTTATGTTAGTTTTAGGTTTAATGGGTTTATCAAGCCCATTATTATATTATATGGATGTTAAGTTGTTGGTTTATGGGGACTAATCAGTTAAAGAAACAATTTCCGGGCATGAATCTTGAACGTCGACCCCATGAAAAAAATATTTGATGTATGATGTTAAACTGTCTCTTTTGGCGAATTATTAATTTTTATATAAAAGAAAAAAAAAAAAGAAGAAAGAATCTGAATTAAAATCGAGTCATTTTCCTATCTATTTCATCACCATCAAAATCAAACACGTAAAATTTGCAAATACAACCCCAAAAACAAACAATCGTGATAGCAAATGCTGCTTCACTCACAAGTCTCAAGCAAATTAGCAGCCAAAGCAAATCTGCAATCCCTTTTTCTGTTGACGCGTGGCACTCATCAGAAGGTGACATGACATTGATGGGCTGTTATAATTTGTCATGCTCTGAAACGGCTTGAAAACGCACCAAGGGTTCGGAGCCTCACGAATTTTATCATGTGAAAAGTCACATTTTTTACAGCTGGTTCATTCCAACCTATAGCACCAGTCTTTAATACGAGGTTTCCCATGTTAAAATGCTGTTGACAACCTGTTTATGTGTCGGTAATTGTTGTCATGAGTCATGACTCATTAAATTTTAGCTCTATATAAATATATATTAAAAAAAAAAGTCAAAGTGGGCTTGGACTGTGTAGGTCACGCTCATTTTCAAATTCGCATCCAGCACGTCAGTTTGAAACCGGCCAGGACCCAGTCCAAGCCCACTTTGACTTTTTTTTAGGACCCACTTCATTTTCCACACCATCTATGATTTTTTTTTTTCAAGGACTAGGGCTAGCCAAGGGGATTACTAAAATCAACAAAGATAAAAATATTGGTGGCATGACTCAGAGTGCTGCTTCCATATAAAAAAGATCTACCCACATAGAGGTGAGAGAAAAACTCACATTAGGGCAGGAGAGCAACTCACATATAAAAGTGAAAGAGTCTGTTACTTTTGGCTTCTTTCGGTGTCGAACCATACTAAAGGCATGGGCAGCTGGCATTTAAACCAACAGCGTCAGCAGTCAGCTGCTAACTGACTCTATAAATTTTAAGATTGAAAATATACTTTTGACACCTTCTAAAATACCAAAACTAGTCTTAAATTTATTAATCATATTAAATCCATCAAAATTTGGTCATCTTCATTGGTATGACCAACCTTTCTTCTCTCTCAATTAGAAATATCTCCATATGAAACCAAAGAAATCAAAATTTGTCGATTTAACATAGCAAAGATCATGAGGAATGCCTATACAGTAGCAGCTAAAGACCTACACCAACAAATGTTATTACTGACATGTGAGGGCAAGACAATTGTTGAAGTTTTTTAGCTCTTGGAACAGATGGCTAATAAATATGTTCTAGCTTGGAATGCGAGATAACTAGATTTGATTTTGAATGAATATTATTGGGTGTATGGTTTATGCGTGCAATAAATAAATTTTGTTTTAAAATTACATAATTGAGTCTTTTTAAATAATTTCATATAAGTATATTTGAGTAATAGTTATTTATTCAAAAATGCGTTTGAAGAGAACTCTTTTTTTGTTTTTTTGGCCCTTTTGAAATAGAAAACTTTTTTAAATGACAATAAAAACCACTTTATAATATAATCATGAATTAAAATTGTCACATGAACATGGTAAGTTAGCAAGTGGTAACTATAGAATGGGCCTTAAAATCCGGGCCGATGTACAACTTTACAACGTTTTGGGTGTTACATGGGTGTTTTTATTTTTTGATGGCGAATCTGGGTGTTGGCATGATGGTATCATAGCAATGCCATTGACATGCGAACAAAAGACAGTTTTTGCAGTGCAATAGCTTGATTTTTCAGATTGATAATTTGTTGGATCAAATTTAGCGGGTTTTTAAAATTGATTGGAATCCACCGAATATCTTTTTCAAACATCATTTTCTACTTTTTTTAACAAGATTAACCTAAATTAAAATTATTATGAGAGACAAATTAGTTATAGTATCTATATAACATTTTGTTAAAAACGCTATAAACTAGTTTTATTAAACTCCAATATTCTTATTTAAGTAAAGTTACATATCCCAATTCATAAGATCCCAATTGACAAGTGGATACTCGTTAGTTATTAGTTATTTCACTTAAAAAATATATTTATTCATCAATTAAAATATTATGGGTTGGGATCAAGTTGAGACACAAAAGGTGGGAAATGTATCATTATTGTTATTCTTTCCTCTTTCGCAATCACAAACTCTTATATCTCTTTCTATTTATGTTTTCAATGTTTCAAAGTGATTGGGGAATTATTTACAATAAGTTTCAAACAATAACAGAGAAATAGATTTTCAATTAGTTTTAAACTTGCATTTTTTTTTTTTTTGAATCTGAAGAATTTTAAACTATATATTGTGTTGAAATTTTACAAGATATAGTTTAGTATTAATTTCTTTAGCTGAATTGAATTTGTTGATTTATGCATATATTGCATTGAAAATTATTTAAAATTTCATCAAAATTTCTTTTTTAAAAAAAACATCATAATTAATAATAAGTATATTAAAATAAAATGGAGTGTATTAAAAGTTTAATGAATTTTTTTAGATGGGATATTTTTAGAATGAGTGTTAAAAGATAGTTAATATAATCTTGAACCAAAATAAAAAGTGCTTAGAAATTTATTATTTTTAAATTTTTAAAATATAATGTCTTTAGAAAAGCAGTGTGAAAGCAAAAAAAGCTTGATTATAAGGAGAAAATCTTTATTTTGAACTTAATCATGGCTGTTTGAAATACTATTAATGCTAAATAATTTGATCATAATTCAAATGAATTTTAATATGCTATAAGTGCAATCACATGAGTACAGTTTCATAATTCGCAAGGTTAAGTAATAACAAAGAGATAAAATGGGCCAAGTTATCGTCGAGATAATAAAGAAATTGGGTCTACCAGCTCGTGACTGTACAAGTGGATCTTAGTCGAAAGAAAAATGTTCCACTGTACAAACTAAAAAAAAATTCCACAGCAATCTTAATTAAATAAAAAAAAAGAGAGAGAGAGAGAGAAATTTATTCTACAGCATCTTATCCACATCTCAAATGGACACATTTTTTTTTCTGGTTTATTAAAAAAATTATGAATATGACTTAATAACAAAAAGGGCTCATTCAATAATTTATATTTGAGTTTCCTCCAGCATAAATGATATATATAAAAAAACAATCCTGTTACTTAACAAAAAAATAAAAGGGTCTTAACCAAAAAAAAAAAAACCTTTAAATACAATATTTTTTAAAAAACAAAAAACAAAAATCAAAATTAATATAGAGAATGTTGAAATAAAATGGAGTGTCTTCAAAAGCTTAATTGAATTATTTATTTCTTAAAATGAAGTGTATTTACAACAGAAGTGCCAAAAGATAATATTGAAACAAGATGAACTGTTTTTAAACTTTTTCCGAACTTAAATTTTTAGATTGGAGTTCTTTTATAAAATGAATGTCAATAGGAAAAAAAAATGGATTGTAAGGAAAAAATCTCTAAAATCATTTACAGTTATAGTGTTACTTGTAAATTTCAACCCTTAAAAACTTTTTATTCATAAGTGTCATAAAAAAAAATTTATAATATTTAAAATACTTATTCAACCTAACAATATTTTGAATCGAATCAATGTATCAAAGATGGTATTTTAAATACATTATTTTTTAATTATGTAGTATGGTACAAAAGCAATAAGAAATAATGTACTACCTAAACAACTATAACCATAGATTATAGAACTATTTATTTAATTATATATTCATACACTACCATTCAATCCATTAAATAATCTGATTAAGGTAAATATATGTATTTACATATTAAAGTTTAATAAAGGAGAAATATTTAAACTGAAGAATTAATGGAAAAACATTTCACATTTTTTTTTTTAATTCTTTAAACTACAAATTTGAGAGTTAAGAAATATTAACTACAACTCTATTGATGCGGTTGTGAAGAATTGATTAGTGGGCTACCAAATTTTTATTCGATATATTTCATATATATATATATATTAAATTTTACTTTGCACATAAAATAAATATGTAAAGAGTTCATGTTAACGTTGCAGAACTAGTTAGTTATTCCGGTCAAAATAGTGGTATTTGAGATAAGGTTTGTCTCGTGGGTGAACTTCTCTCCTGCAGTTGGTGAATTGCTGGCTTTGAGAAAAGATTTGTGCTTACCCAATAGGCTGGGTTTACAAGTACAACTTGTAGAGGTCGATGCCGTGAAAGTTGCTAGGAAGGTGAATTCGTGTGTTGAGCACTTGGGTAATACTTGTTTTCTTGTTAGTGACGTTAAGGATTTATTATGTGCAAAGGTTAATATGATTAAATGTCAAGTCATTCTTCGAAAAGGGAACTCTTTGACACATTAGTTAGTCTTCTTGGTCTTATCCTCTAATAAGGTCTGTAGGTGACTTAATGTCACCGAAGCTTATATTTTGTCTAGTTATGTTTAGTAAAAATTTGCATTAAAAGAAAAATTAGTATTTGATCTACATATATCGAATAATAAAAGAATTTGTAAAATGTAATTATGTTTTATTACTGGATAAATACGTTGAGACCTCTAAAAGAATACGTGGAATCGGAGAGCAACTATACATTTATGATTTATCTACTCAAACCTCCCCTACTCTCAATACGGATAAATTGGTGAAAGGGTATTTCCACCTCCCTCTATTTCTCGCACATGATTACAACAGTGAAAAGCATGCTAGCCTAAACTGTTTACGTTTTAGATTTTAATAAACAATAACTACAAACAATCAGAAATTCATTGGTCAACCAAAGTAAGGAGTATTAATATCCCTTCTATTGTGTAATTTGTTTTTCTTATAAGAGGAGGAGATGAAACTCTATGTATTTAAACAAAATTTGAATGGAGAAGCAAATCAAAGACAGAGAAGTTGAAAAGAGCTAGCAAATGCCAATTGGGCTTGGATTCTTTGTGTAGTGCAGTTAAAGGGATCCACGTGCGAGCAAGAAGCGTAGACTTGGTCACGCATTGGCATTGCGTAAACAAAAAGAGATCCTTGTCATTAATTTAGAATACAAGCCAAGATTCCAACCGTTGAAAAATGCATGGAGGGTCCACTCTACCATCTCTTGAAAATTGATTTGATCTTGAACCCAATCATACGCATATGGTAGTTGTGATGCGATGCGAGTGGAATACAGGGAAAACGTATTCCAAATAAAAGCAGCCTCGAGATAATAAAGTCACGTGAAAGCACGTGACGATGACCCGCGACGAGTCGCGTGCTGGCGTGCCATACTTTTTATCTCACAAGAAAATGTTATTGTTTTTTATAAAATAAAAAAACAAAGGGAAAAGAAAAGGCCGCGTGGGACCCATTGAGCAGCTGTCCCTCCTGAATTCTGCGCAACTTTTCTGGCATTAATGACAGTGACGTAATACATGTGAGAAGCGTTTTCTTATTATTATTATTATTATTATAATTTAATTTATTGATATTTCAATTTGTAATAGAGACGAATCAGGTGACAGGCCAGCCCTAAACTCTAGATCCGTACCGTAGAGCATATGATCCAAGATGTTTTCTTGGCTGGTGTGGCTAGCGGGTGTTGTCGCTGTGACTGGTTCGTATTTACGTTTTGGGCCCCCCCAATTTTTGACAAATCTCTTTTTTTTTTGGGGGGGTGGGGGTTTAAAATAAGATAAATGCATGTTAGTCCAGGACCATTTGACTGAAAAGCTACTTGCTTGCTAGCCAGTAGCCACCTTGTCCGCCAGAGAGCTTTTCTGGGTCACTATTTACGAGTATTGGCGACATTCTCAGTTTCAATCGTTCTACCAACAACTTCTGGACATTCTCAGTTTCAATTACAAAAGGAATCCTCAACCTGCTAAACTTTTCTTGTTTCATATGGAATCTTCGTGAGGACTTTAGGCCACTACAAACTAAATCCCATAAAGTTTGTCACGGAGTAATGAAAAGAGGCCCGGAATGGCTTCTACGTGCCGGTTCAAACAAACGCCTTTCACTAGTGTTTTAAGGAGCTGAACCAGAAAAACCAGTTTAGAGGGCCTATGAATTTATATACAATATTTAAGGATAGTAAAATTTTACAAAATTGACGGATAGACATAGAATTTTTAAGGCATAATTTTAATTTTTGTAGAGGTCGTGGCCAGCCCGCTATTGCATATCATGCAATGTAATAAGATGTATTCAATGTAAAGTTGGTTCTAATTTAAAAGACTTTAAAAGTTGATTTATTCAATTCAAATATTTTAAAAAATCATAAAAGTTTATGGGTTCTGTTAAAACGTTTAATTATTTAATTAAATTCTAAGTAAAATGTGTTCAGTATCTCTAACTCATTGGAGTTTGATCAATTTTTTAATAATAAATTTTGGTTTCAAATAGATTTTTTCTGTAATTCTACATGACATTTATGAAAATATGTCAAAAATTGCAATAGACCTTTTAATTAATAAAACTAATTATGTTAAAATATATTAAATTCCATCACTTAAGCAATATCTGTAAAATCAATAATTTTTTCAATATAGCTAAATTTATTAGGATGTTTAAATTTTTAAACTAAATATACTTAAATTTTAATAGAATTTCAAAAGTTTGGATTGAATATATTCAAACTTTTATGAATTTTTTAAAAATCTAAGTTAAATACACCAAAACTTTTAATTTTTTTTTAAATTCCACATGCTCTAGATAGAATGCAAACTCACAAATACATTGACTTTAAAGAAACCGCTTAGGTGATGAAATTTGATGGATTTAAAAATGAAATTTGTGAATAAAAAGGCTCATAACAAATTTTGTCATGCTCTCATACATTTGACATAAAATTCTGACATGTACTATTTATACAACTTGGATATCTATTCATATAAACAAGAGACAACAATTTTTATAACAATTTAATAAGAAAAGAAAACTACCCACACATGCTTCAAAATGTGATTGGGTGGAATTAAACCCCTGTCATTTTAGTGAATAAAAATATACGCAATTACTTATTTTAGAAGGTATCGTGTCCAACGAACTCAATATTGAATAGATCTTTACTTGTTCTAAAAGGTATGTGTCCAACAAACTCTATATATTTTTTTTAACGATTACAATTAAATCGAGATATGACAAAAAGAGATGTGACTCAAACTCACGATCTCTGGGGTAGAGGTGTGAGAAATATACCACCGGGCTAATTATTTGCTTTATCTTTTCTCTTTATTTCTTCCTCATTCATTCATTTATTGATTGTGATTTTAACTTATGTCCCAAGAATATAGGTTAATACTATCCAAACACAAGTGGTTGTTTAAAAGCATTAAGTCCCTAAATTTTTTATGTTGTTTATTAAATATAAAACAAACATTTAACTCACAATTGTCCAATATAACTTGATGACAAACTGAAAATGACACAAATTTGAGTTGCCTTTATGATTATGAAGAGAGGGATGCAATTAAACTTATTCAATAAAGTAGAAGAAAATAGATCCCTCATATAACTAGTAATTGCCCATTGATTATAAATTTGTGTATACTAATTAACTTCATAAGTCATTATTCATTAATTAGTGTATATCATGTCAAAGATAATTTGAGTACTACTTATTATGTCGTAGGATTGTATATATATTTTTATATATATAATGGTTTTACCGTTAGTGTATCATAACTTTAAAAAAGTTATGACAAAAAAATTTAAACTATCCATTAATATAAATAAAAAATGATCATTTCATTATTATCAAAAAAAGTCATGAAATTTTCTTATAATGATAATAATTAAATGATAATTATTTATTTTTATTTTTATTTTATTTTTCTATTCATCAGATTTAATGGATGGTTGAGATTTTTTTATCTTAATGTTTTTAAAATTAGGAAGCACTAATTGTAAAACCACAATATATATAGAGAGAGAAAGAGATGAGTTTTCTATTAAGGAAGAACTTATTTAAATAATATCAGTTTCGATATTTTAAGTCATTAGATGCATCGATTTTTTTCATAATTAATACTTGATATTAATTATCTGTATATAATCAATACATCATACTATTAAAATAAGTTTATTCTTATAGTAGAAAGAATATGTATAAGAATATATATATATATATATATATACAAGTTTGATAAAGAAATAAATATTTAGCCTTTGTCTTATAAAAATTTGCTACACATTGTGATATGAATGAGAGATATATGTACAGTATATAGTTTAAAAAAATGTACGGTTAATTAAAGTATTTTTTTTTGCAAAGAAAAATTTTGAAGAGCTTTAATACTGGAAGTTTAAATGAGAAAATTTAAAACTTATTAAGGTTCTTATGAAGGATGCCTCCGTGCGAGTTTATCAGTTATGCGGGCACGGCGGGTGGAGTTAAAGCGATTTAGATCTACACGGCATCTAAAACTAAAAGACTAAAACCAGGGAACACGGCAAACTCCAGGACTCGTCGTAAATGGTAATACTATACATTTATGCTTGTTATATATTTCACGATCAATTGAGTGCTTTTATTTTATTTTAATCACAGTAATGTTAGCATATGCTGTTAAGACGTATATTAATAATATAAAAGTCGATTAAAATAGTTTATACTTTTTCTTATTTTCAAACTTTAACACATAATTTAAATCATAAACACCATTTATTAGTGCAGTCCGTTAATTACCTCTTTTTTCTCACACGAGGTTAGGATTCAGTCCCTCATATTAACTTTCAATAAATATTAGTGTGGAGAGGTATCAGCCTAAACCGAAAAAAAACAAAAAAAAACATAATCTAGATCTGGAAAATTTGTCATTTAACGAATATCTTAACCCAGTTCTTTATTCTCTTATTCTTTTTTTTTATCCTTACACCAGAAAGGTTGTTAGTTGTAACTATTCCGAACATAAGTATATTTATTAAATGAATGTTAAAACAGCCCCAGACATTTATGAACCTTTTTTTCTGCAAATAAATGCTAGTGTGATGGCTCAGAAATTGGTTCTGAGACTTGAGAGTACATCGCAGCACGACATGATAACCAACTCCCGAAAACGAAGATACAGTCGGAAAGAAATGAGTTCTGATTATAGTCCTACCAAATTTAATGTCACAAAGGGCATGTTTATATTATAGTCCGGGCAGCATTAATTGTTAGCGATGACGTAATTATTTTTCTTGTATTTTTCTTTTTAAATAGTACAATTTTAACATGTGAATCTAAATATAAGAATTAATAACATGGACGTTTTGTGTCCTCAAGTAAATAACTTAACTTAAATGGTTTTGGAAGTCGTTGGTAGTGTAAATCTACTTAATTTAAGCCCTGTCCAAATTGTCCAATTGTCCATTTTGGAAAAACAAAAATCTAATTCTCAACAACTTTCTCCACACAAAATTTAAAATGATTTAAATTATATATATTTATCAATATATGTGAAAAATTTTGTTCTTATATCATGAAAATTAATATTTGGACTACGATTGATTATAAGTAATTATAACTGATTTTTTTATCAATTTGTATCAATTTTAAAAAAATATATAGGTTATATATTCCCTTTATGGGCTAGGCAATATTAACATAAATTTTGTATCTAAATTTAGATTCAATTAAATTTAAAGGTTTAAATAATGTCATGTTATTTTTAAACTCAATTAAAATATAATGTGAATATAAAATTGATCTAAAATTATTTCATACTTAAAATTACAGTGAATGAATCGGTGAATGTTGAAATATAAACTTAAGTTAATATAACTTCGCCTTGATCATACTGTATTACATTAAGTTTTTGATAAAAGTTAAATTTAAAATTAAATGGATAAATATCTAAAAAAGTGGTTAGACATAACATCGGTCGTAATTTTATCATCCAAAAATATGATTTACATATTCATTATCTATCTACATCTAAATCTAAAATTTGAAAATTGAACAAATACTATCAGCACCGACTAATGCCATTAATACGCTTATTAATTAATTTACTTATTTTATTTGTAAATCCTCTTACATTTGAATACACCCAAATAAATCACCACATAACCATTCCGACATTTGTCTTTCAAAATTCTCTAAAAAATTCAAAATTTAGGCTAATTTATGTGGGTTGGTCTCAGGCACAGCGGGTTTTTTTTTTTTTTTTTTTTTTTATAATCTTTACTTGGATAATATTTGTATTAAAAAAAAAAAGGATTTGAATGTGTTTTGAGTTGGTGTGTTGATTCATTATTTTCCTCTTCTTCGAGGTTTTCGTTCAGATGTTCTTGCCTGGTGTGGTGATGGTCAGACTATTCGTTGGAAGGGATGAACAAATTTATGTGGCCGCTTAAACATTTTTTAATATTTCATAAATAATAAATTAACGTAATTGGCTTTTACGCCTTTAATATCTTCTGAAAGAACAAATAGAGTAGTGATAAAAAATAATAATAATAAATAAATAAGAAAGGAAAGAACAAATGGAGTAGAGATGTTAAAATAAAATAAGAAGGGCCATCTATATAACATTTTTTTTTTTAAGTTGATATTGAACAAGTCAAATGTCTGTCGAAATCTATCGATATCAAACATTACTTATAAGACCTACTAACATTAAGTACTATTTGTATAACCCAAATATTTATTTATTCTCATAAACACGAGATAATTAATTTTCATAATAAGAAAAACATAGAAAACAATCTATACAAATTATAACATATGTTTGGTGGGAATTGAAGCTCTAACATTTTGAAGGGTAGGACTGTAGGAAAATACATAACTACTTGTAATAAAAGAGATATGTTCGCTATCTATGTAGTTTTTTTTTTTATTGGTTAACATAGCCATCTATGTAGTTGATTGTGCACAAAAAGAGACTTTGTTGTTGGAAATCTATAGAAGCATGTATTATTTTAGAACTAAGACTTCAAGAGCAGTTAAAAAGCATGGTATATAATTTGTTCTCATTGGCCATTTCTAGTTAGAATCTTTTTGTAATCTAAATTTTTAATAAAATATGAATATTTAAATCATTAATGTTTTTATAATTAGGTATACCTGATTTTAAAAAGTAAGAACTAACTAAATAAATTTATCCATTGTATTATCTCTCTATTAAATTATCTCTTTTATTTAATTTAAATATAATAGATGAATTTGATTAATTGATACTTACTTTTTAAAACCAAGTATACCTGATTTTAAAAGTCATCTTCAAATCATATTTATGGATTGTAATATATCAATATGAGAATAATACATATGATAAAAAATTGTGAAGTATGGAAAACCACTTCTATATGGGACTTTAATTATGATCCTTTTGTGGTAGAATAAAGAGAAAAATCGCTTTGGTAGCAAGAAATTAAGGTTACAAATTAAATATATAATACGAGCAAGTAAATATATAAGAATTTGTTTTTTTATATAATTACAAGATACTCAGTAATTTATTGACACTAATTATCTAAAATTTGTTGGAACTCACCAAGATTAAATACTAAATGAGGTTGAAAATTTACTCTCATAACATCCAGGTATAAGGCAAGGATGTCCTCTTTCTCCTTACCTGTTCTTGCTGGGTGCGGAAGCCTTATCCAGCAGTCTCAGACACGTGGAAATGGAGGGAAGGGGTCTAGGCATTCGGTGTGATAAACGAAGTCCTCTGGTTAGTCACTTGTTTTATGCAGATGATAGTATCATCTTTTGCAGGGCCACCATCCATCATTGTGTGCAGATCAAAAAGCTACTGCAAACTTACGGGAAAGGATCTGGGCAACAGGTGAATATGGATAAGTCATCAGTCACTTTTAGTCCAAACCTGGACGTGCAGAATAGGCAGCGGTTGCAGGACATACTTCAAGTTGGAGAGCATCAAACACATGATAAATACTTGGGTTTACCTTCATTAGTAGGCAGGAGGAAGATCCAAACCTTCTCCGTGATTCGCGATAGAGTTTGGAATAAATTACGGAGCTGGAAGTACTTGGTGTTTTCTTATTGCGGAAAGGAAATCCTGATTAAAGTAGTTTTGCAAGTTGTCCCGACGTTTGTAATGAGCTTATTCCAACTTCTTATTAGGCTGTGTCAGGAGCTCGGGGCCTTAACATCAAAATTCTGATGGGGAACAAAGGAAGGGAAGAGGAATATGAGTTGGGTTAGCTAGGATAAGATGTGTAAACCGAAGGCTGCCGGAGGGCTGGGCTTTAAAGATTTACGACTGTTCAATCAAGCATTGGTTGCCAAATAGGCTTGGAGGCCACTGTTGGACTCAGACTCTCTGGTAGCTAGAGTGCTTAAGGCTAAGTATAATCTCCATGTTAGTTTCTTGAAAGCGTCATGCAAAGCGGGAGCCTCTCACTTGTGGCGTAGCCTTTTATGGGATAGGAATCTGCTGAGTAAAAGACTCCGACTTCAAGTGGGGGATGGAACAGAGATTGATGCATTCAATGACCCGTGGCTACCCCTACCTTCATCCTTCAAACCAATTACCCCAACCCCAATTGTTCGATTTAAGGTGGCGGATTTCATCAATTCAAACACTGGTAGATGGGACAGGATTAAGCTCTAGCAGGTGTTCTTGCCAGTGGACCAGGAGGTGATCTTGTCCATTCCCCTTAGTTACGGGAGCAGGCAGGATAAATGGCGCTGGCATTTCGACAAATCAGGGATGTTTTTGGTTAGAAGCGGCTATCGGGCAGCTTACCTCTCGTCAGTAGAAGGTTAGGCTTCGCCAATAGGCAAGTCTCGCTGGTGGTCTTTTTTGAGGAATATTGGCGTCCCCCCAAAGGTTAAACATTTTCTTTGGAGGGCATGGCAGGATACTTTACCAGTCAAGGAAAACCTGGCTCGCAGGGGGGTCCTAAAGGAGACTATATGTTCTATGTGTAATTCTGGAGTGGAGACGGGTAAGCATATTTTCTTTACTTGTCCCTCAGTGCGTCAGACCTGGCGATACCTCGAAGTTAACAATTCTTTCAGCAGTCGATTCTACCTCCCGTCGGTGTTGGATGTATGCTGCAGCTGGTTGGATTTTGATGACAGAGACGAAGTTGCTAAGTGTGTAATGGTGATGTGGATGATTTGGTGTAATCGGAATGCCAAGGTCAATGGGGGGATCGTTAAACCATCTCAGTTGGTCTCTGAGCGAGCATTATTGATTCTGGAGGAGTATCAGCGTGCGAAAGAGTCCTCTGAGACCGGGTTTGCTGTGGATTTGGTATCAAAGTCAAAGGACTGGTGATCGCTGCGGCAGCTAAGCCTATAAGAGGATCGTTCCAACTGGAAGTTGGAGAGCTGCTTGCCTTGCGGGAGGGGCTGAAACTCGCACATTCAGTTGGGGTCAGGATTGTGGCAGTGGAGGTTGACGCAACAAATGTGGCGTCTCAGGTTTGTTCGAATGTTTGTCTTCGTGGGGATTCTGACATTTTGTTAGGGGACATATGGGCTATGTGTAATTTGGTTAATGTTCAATCGTGTCAAGCCATTCCGCGGTCCGCGAACCGCTTGGCACATGATTTAGCCTTTTTGGCCTTATCTTCCTTGGAGGATCTTATATGGCATCATGTTGATGCTTCGTGTATTTTCCCCGTTTCTGCCGTGTTGCGCGGGTCTTTTCGTTGTTAATGTTAATCTTATTCTCAAAAAAAAAAAAAAAACATCCAGGTATATGCATTCCAACAATAAAGAAAGACTACCCTTCACACATGCTAATGCTAGTAGATTTAGCATAGCTCTCATTGGGGCACGTGTCCCAACTAAAATTTTCTGCAAAAACAAATTTAAATTTAAATATTGTATGTTTAATTACATAAACAGATATAACTTTATCTACTTTTTTCTTTCTTAAATTTTATAAATTCTTATATCTTCTACTTGTTAACAATTTTGCAATATTTGTTTTTAGTATTTCCATTATTAATTACCATTATTCCTTTCAATATCTTTGTTGTTTATAATATTTTTAGTTTGATCAACGTCCGATTAATCACTCCCAAGATTTCAAATTTAATTTATTGTATCAAATTTTTTGCAGCTATACAAGATAAATTTGTTGTTTAAAACGTCAAAGAATATGTTATATTACTATCATTTTTAATTATTTAATTTTTACCATCTGAATGCAACTTCAAGATCAAATCATCATCTTCACACGCACATATATATAGTGGCTTTTTGATTTTGTGTAGTATGCCTCCATTTACTAATCAATTTCTCGATTTGTATTACATCAAAATAATTTCGATTAGATAATCAGATGAAAGATTAGAAAATGAATATAGCTAGCCCATGTGGCACACTTGTAGAAAACTATTTTCAATAAAATATATGGAGGCTGCTCTTACTAAAAATAATTTCAACTAAGTGCCAATTGTTGTTGTTTAACATAAAACTCATTGGGTGATAAAATTTGTTAAAAGTAAATCAAGTTCCGATAGTGGTTTGGTCTGGTGCCAGTAGTTCAAACAAAAAATTTATTAAAAGCAAGTCAATTGTAGTCAGCATTTTTTTTTTCTTTGAAGTACCTCCATTTTTTTTTTTTTTTTAACTTGAAGCACTCTATTTATATAATTTTTGGGGCCCATTATTTTATGTTAGCGACTCTATATGGTAAAATTTAAACCTTTATTACGAATATAAAATGAAAGTGCACTAACTATTAAAGTTGTGAGTAAATGCGTGTAGAAAATTATTTTAAATAATTTATATTTTAACATTTAAAATAACCAAAAATGTAAATATTTGCTCTAAAAACATATTAATTTTAATTAAAAAACTATTTATACTTTTAATAAATTAAAAGTCATGTATTAATATTATAAAAGGATAAATATAAATTATTTTATTTGCTTTTTGGGTCTTAATATATGATATTTAAGTACATGTCAATCGGACCTAAAATATATGCTCATATATTGTGATGGGAGCTGCATGTGGACCACTAAAAGATCTAGGATGCAGGATAAGGACTGAACGAGAGAGGAAAATTTAAAGGGCAAAAGCATAAGGATGAGGAAAGTAGTGTATTGACAAGTGACTGTCATGGCCCTACATGGTAGTTAGTCGCTCCAGAGTCCAGACCATCAATTATACAATTAATTCTGATGTTGCACTGCTACTGCTAGGGCCTAAGACTAGTGTTAACTGTGGAGGAATGTCCCTCATCCGCTACTTGTTAATTGTTTGTAGTAGTCAAGCCTTGTATGTCCAACGTTTGTGGTGGGTTTAAGTTTTTTCTTTTCTTTTTGATTTACATATATGCCAAAGAGATGTTACGAGTAATCTTGTTAACTTTCATAGGATAATTTAAGGTTATTTGGAAATGTTGCACCTATACACTCTTGTTTGATGTCTTGTAACACTATATTAATAACACCTATAATGAATTTTGGACAAAAAATATCCCTTAAAAAATTCGTGTTTGTCCGAACAAATTCCTCTTACCTCGAACATCTAGGAACCAAAAAACCAGTAGAGAGAGAAGGAAAAAATTGAAAACCAAAAACAATAGAAAGGGAAAGAAAAAATTAGAAGTCCAAGTTGTAGAAAAGATAAAGAATCACACCTGACAAGACTATCCTCTCAAAGTAAAGAGCGAACAAATTTGCAGATAAAAAGTTATAAGAGACTCAAATTGAGAAAAAAGGAAGGAAATAGAAAGTCGAAAAAACTCAAAATCTGAAACATGAAAAAAAGAGAGAATTTAAAATATATATATATATATTAAATTAATTGATTCTTGATTAAAGTCCAAACAGTGGCTTTGATCGAGAGTTGTTAAAATAAGAGATGGGTTACTTGGTAAAATAAGAAATGTTATATAGACTACCTTTTGATAGGAATAATTGAACTATTCTTTCACATTTGTTTTAAAATACAATGCAGATAGTTTTATTTAAATTTGATTCTCTTTCCACCATAAAAAAAAAAAAAAAAAGGTATTGGCGCTTTTAATTAATTGCTTTATTCTTTTCAGATGGAAACGTTGAAAGTGCCTGCTAAATTTGATCAAATTCGATCTCAATCGTTGAAACTTGGACACACATGAATCAAATGCTTAAAAAATCATGTAAAATTTAAGGTATTACACAGCCTAAATCCACATAGATTTATTGCTTTAATTTTTAATATTGTTAATAATTTTTAACTCAACTTTATTTTTGTTTTATTACCAAGAAACGTCTAAATCCCATTTAATAATAGAATTAGTAAATTACAATAGATTATAAATAATATGAATATCCATTAACTTATAATATATTTGTTTTTAATTAGTTACTGTACTCCAGCTTTCTTTTAAATTTGCTGTTTCAAAATCAATTGAGAACAATTGTGTAAAAGACACGAAATTTATAAAAGTTATACTTGTGAAGGATAAACAGTAGTCTAGTATACTTAAAATGTTTATCATATTTGAACAAATCAAACCGAAACAAACATTTAAATCACTCAAGACGTTGATAAGCAAGACTACTAACACCGATTTTATTTATTTTTTTTTAAATTCTCAAAAAAAGACTACAAACACAGATTTTTTTTTTTTTTTGGGATTAATAGGTGATATGTTATATTTGTAATTTATTTCATTAACGTACACTGTTTTATATATATATAATTGCTAGACAATATGAAATTAATAATTAAGGATTGTCAGGACTTGTTGAGATTAAAACCGTAAGAATATATATATATTTTTATGATATCTACTTTTACCATATAAATAAACTGAAAAATTCCTCGGATGTATTATTAAAATGTATAATATGATTTGGATCCATATTATACATTCCAAAAAAATTACAAACTACTTAAAGTTTTAAGTAAGCGCCAAGTGATAACACATGAACGTTTCTTTTTTTTTTTTTTTCAATTATTTTTGAGATTATCTCACACCAAGGGCCATTCGAACATTTTCATCATTAAGTTGAAAAGAAAATCACAATGGGCGATGCTATTCAACATATAATGTTAGCTTTCAGAAATATAGTTGGGAAGAGGAATGCTCTATACTCTCTCGATACACACTTTCAATTCACACTCCATTTAGTGCATGACATGTGTACAATTTTGTATTTTCATTGTATTAATGTTCAAAAGATAATATTAAATATTTGGATTTAAGGTTGACAAAACAGGTGATACAGAAATAACATATTAGCTGTCACATGAAGTTGAATGAGAAAGTTAGACGAGTTTTTTGGATGTCTATCATTATCTATGTTCAAAATATGAAAGTTGTCACAAGTTTTAGGATAATGGTAGATATCCAACTTTTTTGTTCAACTTTTCTATCCAATCTTATATGACATCTAAAATGTCATTAAATATTTATGTTTGAGGGTAATAAAACGATTGATATAAGAATGATATATCATCTATCACATAAGATTTGGATGGTAAAGTTTGACAAGAGTGTTGAATGTCTACTATTATCTTAAGTTTCATATCATATTTAAAAGTATCATGAAAATACAAATTTGTACATACATTATGTCCCGAATGAAGAATGAATTAAGATAGTGTTTGACACATAAGATTGAGAGTTAGTTTGAGATTCAAAAATCTCAAACTACTTAAATGTCATATTTAGAGACCAATTAGAATGCAATAGGATTGAGATTCTTTAAATCTCAGATTCTCTTATTTTCCATTATTTTGAGATTCATCAATTCCAATCAAAACCATGTCTTTAGGTGGGATGAGATTTCTTATTTCTCATCTTCCTTTTCTTCTCTCCATCTTTCTCTTTCTCTCACATTTCTTTCTTCTCTCATCACACGTCCACCTCTCTACTCTCTCTTATTCTTCTTCTATATATTTTTTTCCTTCTGAGTCGAGTGGTTCTGGGTACCTAGAACCATCCGGTTTTGGGTTCGACGTCTAACCAAAACCATTTAGATTAGGTTCTCTATTATGATTTTATTTTTCTTAATGTTTCGATGTTGTTGATGATGATGTTGATATGAGAGATGATGATGTTGATGAATTAGATTGCTGATATTGATGAACTGTGCTCGACGATGTTGAATTCTAGGAAATATTAATGAATGAAATTGATGATGAGATGAAAGATTGTGATTTTTTTTTTTTCAGGTTTTTTACAAAATTAATTTAATATAATAAAAAATTAAAATTAATTTTATTTCATTCTAATCATAATATATATCAAATATGATATGATATAATTTTTAATCCAATCTTAAGTTCTATCAATCATAAGACTGTGATTTTTCAATCAACTCCAATCGATATCATTCTATTTTACTTCCGCATGCGAAAGAGAGCCAAGTGAATGTATTTAGCATTCTTCATGTTGAGAATTGATTTGGATAATTATATTACTATCTTAATTTTTTTTTTTAAAAAAAAAAAAGGACAAAAGAATAAATAAGTCAATAAAATCTCGGAATGTGTACAGCATCCATTGGATGGGGATACGTTAATAAAGTACACATCTATACACATGAACAGAATCATATGTATTAATATAGGAGAAAATTTTCAGCGCACCTCGTACGCTGACACGTGGTCATCCAACTACTGTAGACATGAAGTGGCAATACTTTTTTTATTCCAAATGAATTTTGCCACATGCCGCGTTTTCAGTGGCCAATAAGTGCACCACATATCAATACACTGGGTGCACTGAAGAGATTCTATATAACAACATATCAGCGGCTTATCCGTAAAGTGATCTATTATTGGATTCAGATCGGGTCTTCGGTCCTGACTAACAAAAAAGTTGTTTCGGCTCGGGGGCTCGGCTTTTCTGTCTAGTTTTAGCTCATAAGACAAACTTGACCCGAGCCCATTAGCCGACCCAATACGAGCATAAGCCCTGGTGGAGGGTCCAGATATATATATATATATATATATTTTTTCAAATAATAAATTGTGTTCGAATCACAACCAACAAAATTGCACACCATCAACGGGTACAAATTCATAACTAGCCAACTAAGTTTCCCATTGAATCACTTATTTTGATTTAGTGTTTATTTAGTCTGATACTATTATAAGTTCATGTTATCTCCATCACATATGGTATCTTAAAAAAAAAAGAAAATATTAAAGACAAACTTTTAGAATACCAAAAGCATGTTTTCTCCCACATTGTTTTGTGTTTCATAATTCTTAACTGACTTAATTACAAATTACTTACTTGAGATATGGCCTAAAAGAAATAAAATTAACATTTTAATTTATTAACAATCAACCCCCACACTATTACACTAAACCCTTAATATTAAGGGCAATAATTGTCAAATATGTATGAAGACCAAATGGTCCTTTAAGTTTAAAGAAAAGGATTTGATTGATAAATTAGACCCTAAAGAAGAATAAAAAAAAAAAAAAAAAATCAAAGGCGAGAATATATATGAGAATGATGTGGGAGTTGTAAACATTTTTTTAAGGTCATATCCCAAAATCTATTGATAGTTAATAAATTAAAATGTTAATTTTGGGATAATAATAATTATAATATTATTTTTAGAAATTAAATTCACCATGTCACCTCCAAGATTTAAGTTCACGTGCTACATAAAGAAAAAGGTTACAATTGTTTTTATAAGTGTTATAGGTAAGATAAAATGTGGATGAAATTTTATACATTCAGAATTCTAAATCTCAAATTTATTTATAAAATCATCAAGTTTAATGAAATTACATCTTGTAACATTTGTAATTATTGAGTGTTGATTTTATCATGTTGCGAGAAACCCAACTTTGAAAAAAAAAAATGTTTATGATTTTATAAACAAAAAACAAAAATTTGTTAAATTTAAAAAAATTGTTTATAAATTCTAAAAAGAATTTGATCCAAAATAAAATATAGTGATTATCCAATTTGAAATAAAAATTATAGATATATCGAATTTGATTCCACAACTATTCATTTTAATTTCATGTTTTCTAATTTAGAAACATAATTCTATTATCAATGTATTATATTAAAACAAATATTTTCTCATTTAAAAAATAAATAAATATGTTTCCCAAAAAAAAAAAAAAATTGGTGACATGATCTAGTTATGGTTGTTACAAAGTCTAATATATATTCGAATTTGATATTCTTTTTCTTACATATATTCTAGCTATTGATAAATTTTGTTGTCCTTTTATAAGGTCTAATTTGTTAATCAAATATTTTTTAAAACCTTAAAGATTTTTTGGCGTTTACACATTAAATAATAATCGGCACTAATATTAATAGTTTAGTATAACAATGTACAAATTGATTGTTAATAAATTAAAAAGTTAACCCTACTTGTTTTAGGCCATACCGTAGGTAAGTAATTTGTGTTTAGGTTTTCTTAACCATGTAATTCCTTTTTCTCTTGCAATACATAGTTTAAAGAGCACATTTTCAAGTAGATAATTGGTTTGAAAAAATAAATAAATAAAGGAAATATAAGATGATCCTTCGTTGCATTGGAGTATGCTTGGATATGAAATTTTATTAAATTAATACAGAATGATTTCAAAATAAAATGAAGCCCCATTAGAGATTTATTAAATTTTAGGAACAAATGTCTTAAAATATGTATATATATATAACATCATTTTATGGTAAGAATGTCATGCGAATTTTATTTTGGGACCATTAATTATATTTAGAAGAGAAAAAACTCTCTCCCTCCCTCTCTGAAAAACTCTCTTTCTCTTTCTAAATATAGATAACATATATTAAAATTTAAGCATATGACAACTAATAATTAAAGGAAAAATATTTGTTTTTAGATATTTTTAACTTTTAAAAATAAATAACTTAACACTATAAAAGAAAAAACAAACATACTATTTGATTTTTATTAAATCACTTTTTATTCTTCAATGTTTTGCGTTGGTACCAAAAAAAGGAAAAAAAAAAAACAAATACAACCTTAATACATATACTTTAAAGTTGTTTTTTTGATGCTGAAAAAAAAAATACATTTTTTAACAACACATCCAAACACCACGATAGTGTGCCTTCTGCTTTTTAAGGAATTCCATGAAGAAGTTATGCTCATGTCTATTTTGTAAGTTACATAAAAATAGACAAACAGTTGGATGAGTTCCAGTGGTGACATCATCTTCCCTCCCATAAAGGTTTTTTTCTTTTCTTTTTTTTTTTTTTGAGAAACTTCATTTAATTTTTGAGGTTTCGAAAAATATCAAAATTTTAAACATATTTTGAAAATAGCTATTTTAATTCCAAACTTTTCCAAAACTCTTCAAAATAGTTCAAACTGTTAATCAATTAATTGTCAAAAGAGATGGAAAAGCACAATGACTAATTTGCCCCTCATTTCATTTTGGATATAATATATTAAATTATCATTTTACCCCTAGTTAAATAAATATTATAAATAAATAAATAAATAAATATATAATTAAAATTTTTTACTATGATCTCTATTATCAACAAACCATTAAAACTCTCTCTCTCTCTCCCCATCTCTCTTAAGAAATCATTCTTCTTCTTATTCGTCTTCTCTAATCCCTCATCTCTTTTTCTTCTTCTTCTTCTTTATCTCTCTTTTCTCATTTTCAACATCAAGTTTTGAGTTTGATGGAACTGGTTCTGGGTTCTATCGAACTAGGAACCATCTGGTTTTGTGTTCGATCGAAGTCACAACCAAAGGCTTTTAAGTGATCGAACCTAGAAGGCTTCCGGGTTTCGATCGAAACTCAGAAGCCTTTTAGGTTCGATCACCCAGAACTAGAGGGTTCTAGGTAAGATCGAACTCGGAAGGTTTTGGGTTTCGATCGAAACCTAAAACCCACTGGTTTTGGGTGATCGAACCCAGAAAGTTTTGGGTCACCTAGAACTTATAATACAACATCAGTAAAAGAAAATGTTTTTTTTTTTTTTGTTTTTCGATTGTGGTTTTGATGTTTGATTTTTATTTATTTTTGGCTTGGCAGAGTTGGGTTAATGCAGATTTACTCGATCACGATTTGGAAACAAAAAATAAAAGGGTCATATTGTTTGGTTGTGGTTGTGGTTTTGATGTTTGATTTTTGTTTTTGTTTTTTTTTTTTTGCTTGAAAGGGTTGGGTGAATGCAGATTAGAGATCTATATTGGTAGAGATTCATGTTGTTTGAAGGATCTGGGTTGGTGGAGATCCAGATCTAGATTGGATCTTCACCTTTTGATTTTTTTTTTAAAATTTCTCTTTAATTTTTGTATTTTCTTTTTCAAATTTCAATTTTAAAATTAATTTAAAAAAATGCACCATCTCATGAGATGGATGGTGATGGTAAAAGAATTTTTTTTTTTTTAATTTTTAAATATAATTTTTAATTTAAATATAGATGTGGAAATTTATGATTGGCGCAAAATTGATTTTTAAGTTATAGTTATATAATTTTTTTAATTATAATGATGATGTGGTGATTTATGATTGGTATAAAATTGTTTTTTATTTTTTAATTTTGTAAATATTTCAATATTTATTTATTTATTTTGTTTAATTATTTTGTTAGCCTCTCATCCAAAAGGATAATTTAACTCTTCACACTCAAACTATTTGTCACCATTGACCATTAGTTGACTAATTGTTTAAACTTTTTTAAAGAGTTTTGAAAAAGTTAGGGATAAAAAAAAATGTTTCCAAAAAATATTTAAAATTTGATATTTTCTAAAACATCAAGGACTACAATGAAGTTTCTCTTTTTATTTTTTAGTTTTTAGTTTTTCCTTTCGTTTTTACGCACTCTCTTTCTTTATATATAGCGCCCTTCTCTAGCAAGGATGCATAAAATTTTGATGTTAGAATTACTAATTATAATCACATATTTTTAGTGATTTCTATTAATATGGTAGGGTTCATTAGAATGAATGATTGTAACTTATAGTTCCGAAATAAAAATTTTAGGATATTCTTACTGGAGAAATATCATATATATATATATATGTAGGTGTGTGTGGAGCTAAAACCATAAAGTTATGTTTCGCTCAAAAAATGTTTTTTCATTAATTTGTACTTCCTCAGTCTCGGGAATTGAATCTCACAAACACAAAGCATCCTGCACTAAACACTTGAATTTTTCATTTGTATTTCTTCATTGTTTGAAATTGAAGCTCATATCATAAACCTACAGGGGATATGTAATAAACATTTAAATTTTATATATATATATAAAGTACAAATAAAAATTCATTTTTGACAAGAAAAGAAAAACGTTTTAAGTGAAACACAACTTTAATGGTTTTAGCTCTTCTTCAACCTTTGAAATATTTTAGAAATATTTCACATGCACTATTACATGCGAAATATTTCAAGGACTAAAGTTAAAAACGATAAGAGTAACGTTTTGGACTAAAAGAAATAACTTTTTCTCGGGTCAAACATGAAATTTTAGTATTTTCTTAGGCCATTTCCTATGATTTTCACACTTGCATAATATATCAAGGATTACTCTCTGGACAACACTTTATAACGGTTGATCTAATTAAGTTTCAACAGATTTTTAATTTGATTGGTGTCAGAGTTAATATGTAAATTTATGTATACAATATGGAAAATGCTTTTGCCACCCATTTATAAATTTAAATTATGAAAATGTCACCATTCTTTATCTTAGATGATCTCTTAGTTTCATGTTAGAAGCTCTAGCTATGTACCCGTTATGCTAAATCAATTTTAAATTTTTATTTAAATTTATTAATTTATTAAATACACTAATACATACATACATATATATATATATATCTAATTCATCCTCAAATTATAATAAAATTTATGGATGTGTGTTGAAATCACAAATTTAAATCTAAATTTTAAGTTCATATAGCTTAGTTCTAATTAAATATTAATAATATTTTTAATTTAATGAATGAAATTTTATTTCAAAATCTTTTATAGAATAATATAAAATCTTAATAATTAAATTAATTAATTTTTCTGATGATCAAATATAGACTAAACTCTTTAAATATTGACGTGAGTAAAATTCCGTCTTCCAGTGAAACTAACTTGCTTATCTAATAAAGATCATAGACCTTCTAAGTAAAGATTCTAGATTTGACAAGTCACTATATATATATAATCTATTTATCTTGTTCACCCTTAAATTATAAGAAAATTTATGGATGTCTGTCGAAATTATAAATTTAAATCAAAATTTTAAGTCTATATAGTTTAGTTATAATTAAATATTAATATATATTTTTTCAATTTAACGAATGAAATTTTATTTTAAAACTTTTTGTATAACGACATAAAATCTTAGTAATTAAATTAATTATTTTTTCTGATAGACTAAACTTTTCAAATATTGATGTGAGTGAAATTTTTATCTTCTGATGAAACTAATTAACTTGCTCATCTAATAAAGATCATAGATCTCTAAGTAAAGAGTCTAGATTTAACAAGTCTCTAGTCATTAGCATATTTTAAAAAAATTTATTGATATTCTAATTAATTATATATTACAAAATGCTTGCCAAGGACTAGGTCTCTATCCATGGACTATGCTTCTGACAAAGTTATCAAAGTGTGAACATTCACAGACTAGTATAACTTTATTCTGACGAGGAAATCAATCAAAAATCAAATAGAAACAGAAACCAAATGTAACAACTGTATTTTGTGAAAGTAAAACCAACCAAAATGATTCGTACATATATATGTATATATAATTTCTTTATATTGAGAAATATTGTCTTTTTAAGATAAATTTTATGATAAGAGAGATATAAATATGAAATATTATACGGTTGAATGAATTCTCTTTATCATCCAATCTCCTTAGATGATTTTATAAAGAATTTCTTAAATGATAAAATCTTATGGATATATTAGAATATGATAAATTTATATGGACAACATTGCAGTATACTCTTGAATACATACTAAATTAATGATTGACAGTATAGTTTGTACCTCTAACTTTTAAAACACCAAAAAGCACACCTTATATTTATAAAAAGTAAAAATAATTAATGCATTCTTAACATGCGCCTTAAGACTAAGATGACCCACACTTATATATAAATTGTAAAGCGAACTCTAGATTTCGCAAAGTGTTGAATTGTCATGGCAGTTTCTAGGGTCAGTTCTTAGCTAGGTACCTGACCATTAGAAAGGGTAGAACAACAGAACGCACAAGACATACGCATGACTCATGAGTCAATCCCAGTTGAAATTGAACTTACCATAAAAGGCTGAAGTCACAATCCTATTACTTAATACAATATATATGTCTTGTATGGTGCGACCTTGCTACAACATTCTAAACAAATAATGAATGATGAATCCCTCTGCATTCTAATTTTTGCCCCTTCGATGGAGCAACTTCTAACCGGAAAGACAAACCATAAGTAACAAGTCTGAGCTCGGCTGAGATGGAACTGCTCTGTCGGCTCTCTCTCTCTCTCTCTCTCCCTGTTTTGTTATATTATTGTATTTGACTGTGGTCAGTGGTCTAGATGGTGTTTGGCAATTTATTTATGGATTTGTAAACTATATATAAAAATAGGTGAGCAGGGGGACCTCCTCAATCCTCAATCTTCATGTGTGTCTCACTGTATAGCAAGCAAATTGCTATTTCCAAGGAAAAGTAGGAGAGACAGAAAGACTGCAGGTAATTACCTCTCTAAAACACCATTTGATGTTAATTGAATATAATAATATATTAGAGTTCTCTTTTTTCTCTCAACTGTCTTGTCTGACTGTCTTCTCTCAAGTACCCTAGGCTTCTCCACTGGCCATAAACAAACTTTGCAGGCCTTCATGTCAGAATTTTCTCTCTATCTCTCTCTCTCTTGGGCGTATCTGTGCATTATGTAAAAAAGAGAAGTTGCTGCAAAAGCTTGCAAAAAACTTTCCCTTCACATACCCAACAAACACACCAAACAAAGCTATTAAACCCCAACCAGAACCAAAAGCAACCAACCTACAAATTCCATCTCTCTCTCTCTCTCTCTCTCCATGGAATTGCATCTGAAGCAATGGAGAGACCAGCATGAGTCAGAGCAACTACCCCCTGCAAAGATACCAAAACTCTTCCTTGAACCCCATCCACCACAGCAGCAGCAACAACAACAACAACAACAACAACAACAGCATCAACAGCCATCTGGGACTGGGTCATCTGCTCTCCCTTTGTTTGTACGTGAACCCACCAGCAAAGTCAGCAGCCTGTCAGCATTTCCAGATTCAACCACCAGATTTCCCAGTAAGATTGCCTTTTTCTTTTTCTTTTTCATTTTATCACCTCCTTCACTTCACATTTTACCTGGTGCCCACAAAAGCAAAACGTAGTTGCTGCCATGGAAAGTTTTCTTATTTTCGTCCATCTCATATATCTCTTGCTGCTCTTAAAGTTAAAATGAGTTTTCAACAATCTTTCTCTTGCTGGCTGGTTATTTTTTACACCACCCTTGTCTTTTTGTCTTGTTTTGTCAGAGATGGGAAGTTACTTTAGCTTGTCTCAGTGGCAGGAGCTTGAGTTACAGGCTTTGATCTACAGATACATGTTAGCCGGTGCTGCTGTTCCACCTGAACTTCTTCAACCAATCAAGAAAAGCCTTCTTCACTCTTCTCCCTATTTTCTTCATCACCCTCTCCAACATTACTCTCATTATCAGCCTGCTTGTGAGTTCCTTCTCTTACCGTACATATATATTATTTTTTCTAACGATCATAACAAATTTAATTCCAGTTTTAAAATACATGACATTACTATATGTGTGAGTATGTGACATCAATTCTTACAAACAATACTTGATGTCTTGTTGTGTACCAATTGGGGTGCACCTAAATGTTCTCAAACATGTGAGTAAAGTTATTGCTTTGGGTTTAAGTTACCGATCTGCCTTTGGTATATGTTATTGTTGTACATATGCATGTTGTGTTGATTTGATATGTGATTTGAGTGTTGGATCAGTGTTGCAATCAGCTGGGTACTGGGGAAGAGCTGCGATGGATCCGGAGCCGGGGCGGTGCCGGAGGACGGATGGGAAGAAATGGAGGTGTTCGAGGGACGTGGTGGCTGGCCACAAGTATTGTGAGCGCCACATGCATCGTGGCCGCAACCGTTCAAGAAAGCCTGTGGAAATCCCCACATCAAACTCCCCTGGTGGTGCTGCTGCTGGGGGTGCAACTGGGTCTCTCAAATCCACCACCACCACCACAATCACTGCTTCACCGCTCGGATTGGTGGCTAATGAGCCTGATTTTGGTCTTTCTGGGCCTTCGCCTTCCACTGACCTTCTTCACTTCAATCAAAGGTAACAAATCAAAGCCAAAGATCTATAATATGTATTCATGTTTTATTGTTAACAAAGAATGATTTGATTTAATTGGAGCGTTAATTGCTTTGACCATATTATAGAAATAAAGTTATCATTACCAGAGAGCAGGTGATTTCATTTAATTTGTTTGGACATCATTTGCTGCTTGTTTTGATGATTTTTATGTGAAAAAGAAGCTAGTTTGAGTTATTATAGAAACTTTTCATTTTTGGGGTATTAGAGAGAAGTTATTGGTAGGGCCCTAGTGGAAGTCAGGCCAACATGTCTGTCTCATATCTGGGGAATAGCCTTGGATTTTGTACAAACCGACCCCAACCACATCTTTTGAAGATATGATGCTTATGCTCTATCATTTCATTTATTTGCTTTTTCGTGGTTCTTGATTTGTTTTTTTGTTTGTATCACGTTCTTTTGTCGCTTTGTAGTTCCTCAGCGTCCAAAACTAATGACAAAGGCCCCTTTGAATCTCAAAATGAGGTTAATAATACATCTGATGGTCACGTACTAAGGCATTTTTTTGATGACTGGCCACGCTCACTTCAAGAGCCCAACAATGCTACAGGCAATGCCAGCACCTCCCTATCAATTTCAATGCCAGGAAATTCATCCGATGTCTCGTTGAAACTGTCCACTGGAAATATAGAGGAATCAGGAGGACATGGGGGCAGAGCAAGGGTGGAGCCACAGCTGAATTGGGCAACAGGGTGGGCGACCAATCACGTGGCTTCAATGGGTGGACCTCTAGCAGAGGCTCTACGCTCCTCCACTTCCAATTCGTCGCCAACAAGCGTTCTGCATCAATTGACTAATTGAATTTGCAAGGCTTCTGCCTCTGATGTTAGCTATCTTTAGCACCTGCATTAAGCTGATGTTTCTTTAACCAATAACTGACTATGCAGATTTGCAGGTTTTTAATTAGTTGTTATTACCGTTAAACCAGAAACTGTTGGAACATGCTTCAGATTGTGTCGTTTGGACTGCGTGTATTGGTGTTATTTGTATCTATTCATTTTAATGCAGGATTTTATTGGTCCAGCAAGTTTTACGGAATTTGAATCAATGAGAATCTTCTACATTAAGTTTTTGAAGGTAACATTTTCGGTTTCTTATGACAAATCACAAGTACAATTTAGGGAATCAGGTGAACTATTTACAAGTCAGGGTTCGTACATATGCATTAAATTTGTAACAAGTTTGGCCAGCACAGGTAGGTATCGTACGAAGACTTGTTTACAAATTCGTTTTGATACCCTTGCCTCACAATGTAAAGAAAAATATTCGTTGCCAACAATACAGGCAATTGATCTGTACCCCACGAACATGACGCCTCATCCAAGCGATACATCTCCAACCTCTACACCACTTTCAAGAGTTTTTTACCTGCTTGGTATTTTCGTTTTAAAAAGTTGACAGCAAAATCTGACAACTACTGTTGCAGCAGAGGGCTTTGACATACCGGTTTGATATATACACACACACATACATACATACATAGAGAGACAGAGGATACACTGAAAAGAAAAAAGACAGTTTGATCAAGTAAATACTTTGGACGAGGAGCCAACTCTGTATCCACTTGATGCATTAGTTAAAACTGAACGAGACTTGGATATAAAATTACAGCGCATTGTCTGCTATACACTAAAAAAACGTTTAGCCGATATCCACTGACCATAATTTAGCTTTGCAAGATACACAAAATCATTTACAGAATGCCAAAGGAAATTTGGTACATGTCTACATAACTTCGGTAACCTCTGCTCCGCATGAATTCGCAATTTTGCATAAATGCTCTTGCTCATCTTGACTTTCCCAATAGCAGCAGTCATAAAACTGCCAAGCATGCCAACATAACTTGACCTAACTTTGAACTGCACTTCTATGCTCAAATTGGAACGCTGGATGCTGAAGCAAAGCAAGGAGTTCTCTAGAGTTACTCATACATCAGGAGCTGTGTGTATCCGTTTCAGCTCTCAACAGGTTCCAATTCATCCTCTACTAGAACATAGACCACTGCCGTTCGAGATGGTGCATATACCAAGAAAGAACGGGGTCTGTCATCATACCATCCTTCCTGCACAAGTACCATTTAATTTAAAACCTCTAACTGAAAAAAAAGTTGGAGGAAGAATGATGGTGACAAGGAGAAAGAGCAGGTAAAAAAAGAAAAATTCAGGCATTGTCCTTGGGTGAGTTTCTTACCGAGCTAAAGTACTCAGCAGAATGGTCAAGCCTATTGAAGCCTCCAAAAAGGGCATCATCTGAATCCAAGACAATCTGGAAGAGAGAACACAACATCTTTCAGACTATAAAATTACATAAAATTGGAGAACATACACACAACATACAGCATGATCTCTGGTTATATTAGGAAAGCACAGGAACAAGGGGAAAAAAATGAAGAGAATATACGGCAAAGGTAGCACGCACTAGCATTAACATAAACAGTTCTGACCAAAAAGGTCATTTCATCAAAGCCCATGCCTTGAACAAGGAATGCATATAGTCCATTAAAAGGCATCCCATCTTTGAGATTTCCCTTTCTCCACATTATAAGCAAGTATATATATCATGAATGATCTTGCCCACCTCTTAGGTGCCTCAAAAAGAAACTTTAAAGATGCTTTTATTTCATTTAATTCATATACTCAAGGTATATAGAGAAAAAATTGCCTACAGATATTTTGCTCAAATTAGTAGTGCAAGGCTAAAAAGCTAGATAGCATAAATTTTTCTTGGCTAATCATGTTATCATTTTAAAGAGAACTTTACAGCAAGAAACATTGTTTGAATGTGCTTTGATCCTTTATTTCACTTATTCATAAATTTCTTAAGACCAGCTAAGTTTACCATAAACTGAGATGAACATTTCGTCACAACTTAGGTACTAAGACCATAACTCTAATTTTAAGTGGTGACAAATTGGGAATATATAAAAGTTATAATTCACTAGAGTTTTTTAGGGGCATTATGAAGAGAGGGAACAGATAGCAAAAAAGGTAGAATATGTGACAACATTAAAGAAGTAGATTATAGCTTATTAATTGTACTGAAGTAAAGAAGCAAGTTTAAGATATAAGGCCTGTAGAAACTAAAGCAAATACTATTAGTCTCATAAGTGTGATTCCAAATTATCTTAAAGTCATGGAGACCAGGTATGTTCTTGACTAAAGAACCATTAAATTAGACTATCAGTAACCACTACAATTAAAGCTTAAGCTGTCAGAGAATAACCAAACAATAATACAAAGCTTTCTAACATGAACTCTTCATGCGAATGCCAGAGTGATGGGCTTAGCGTGTGACCAAGCCCAATTATAAACATAGATTGCAGGATAAATACATAAATTTACTGCATGTGAGAGACTTAAATCTAGTACTCCTAGGACAACCCGGGCTTTGACAAATTAATAATCACTATATTCTAACACATAAATTATCATGTAAGGGCTCAACCAATAATATAAGACTTCTATCATAGATGATAATTTGAACCTTTGGCAGCATGCTTTTCATGAGCAGTACCGGGCGTTTAATAGGCAAGCCATTGCTCATTGACAAGGTTACTGCTTATAAAAAATATTTTCCTGTCCAAAGTTTATGAGATGGTTTATGTGACTACCGAGCTACTAGAATCCCCACACACTGTTGTGATGTTCCTAACAGGTACAATAATAAGTTACCATCTTGACATGATATTGCCGAGGTGAGTACGAAGGATTGCTGAGGATGCCCGATGTTGAGTAAATTGTCTATCTACAGGCAATAAAGGTGAGATTGGAAGTGGAAAATGTAACTAGAATGATACCATATAATGATGGTGGTCACTGGAAGCATAGAGGAGGCAGAGAAGAAACAATCTAATTTGAAAATTAACAAGAGTAGGTAGATAAAGGAAAATGTAACCATCTCAACATGAGTAAATAATCAGATCTCAAATTTAGCTCATATTGACAGTAAAATATAATGGGGTCAGGCTGCATAGAGAAGAAAAAAGCAATCCACCAGTGAGTGGCAACAGCTTCTAATTGAGCTGAACTGTTCAGTTTATTTACAGAAAATGAATTCTTTATGAGTTGACACTTGACAGTGCTTGTTCATACACTTAATTATTCTGTAATTCATCAGAGTTCTTTAGCGGTCCAGCACTCAGTGTTGGGATTTTTCAGTAATCAAGGGGACTATCGTATGTGATAAAAATCGTCATGAGGGCCCACACGTATTTTTGATGTAGGCTCAGAGACATAGCCTAATACTTATGCCGGTACGTCCTTATTTCAGATATTGTTTTTGTGTTATTATATTCTAGATGTTGTTAGGGAAATAAAATGTTTTTATGCATCCCTGTTTGGTTTGGTGTGTCAATACACTTGTTTCTTTTGCAGACTTTCTGAATTGAATTAAAAACAACAGCTCTAATCTCAGTATTTCCCCTTCTCTCGTTTAAAGGGTTATAAATTCGAAAACAACCACATGCACAACTTCTAAAAGTTGATTGTCTTTAAGGATAAAGACTCACATGACCAAGGTTAAACCATCTGTAGAGTCACTATCAGAGACCAGACGCAAACAAATAACAGAAGAGCAAGTGTCATGAGTATAAGATCAGAGAGGAAGAGCTTTAGGAGTGCCACAAACTAGAATTGTTGGCCTACAATGCTTAATAATTTGTACATACAAGTTTCAGAGATTAAAGTCAATTAAAACCATCATGAGCTGTTTTCTTGCAAGCCAGTACAGTTGCATGAGAGAGGAGTGGATGGTGAATACATCTAATTGCATGACCAAGGTTAAACCATCTGTAGAGTCACTATCAGAGACCAGATGCAAACAAATAACAGAAGAGCAAGTGTCATGAGTATAAGATCAGAGAGGAAGAGCTTTAGGAGTGCCACAAACTAGAATTGTTGTCCTACAATGCTTAATAATTTATAAATACAAGTTTCTGAGAGTAAAGTCAATTAAAATCATCATGAGGTGTTTTCTTGACAAGCTGGTACAGTTGCATGAGAGAGGAGTGGATACTGGATAGTGGATACATCTAATTGCACTACACCACCTAGTACTACAAACAGCCTACATCTGACAATTAAATTCTGAAATAGCTTAAAAAACAAAGAAAATTGTTAACTTGGGTTTTAACACTTTCAGATTATTGGACAACAATCTATCATGTTATATAACAATATCAATACCGAGTCAGCAAAAGATATCCCACCTAAAAACAAAACCAGATGCATATAAAATACCAAAAGGTCAATGCCAAAAATGGAAAGTTGGAAAGCACAAGATTTATACCTTATACTTCCCTGGCTTCAAGCAGCCCACTCGGTAGTCAAAATAGCTATTACTCCAATGAAAATTGAATACAAAAACCAGGTTTCCCCTTTCAAAGACAATTATCCTATCTCCTTCATCCTTCCGTGATATATATTGGTGCTCTGAAGTCATGAACTGCATCAGCAATTAATCAGTGTATTGTTATGGATAGAAAGTGACAATACAATTCTAATCCTGAGTTTTGTTATTAGAAAACAATAAAGCCAAAAAATTGATCAATTTTCTTTTGCACTGTACACTGATGAGTGAGTCCCTCAATGAGATTAAGACTCACAAGAACTATAAAACATATAAAGTAACATCATATTCAGATTCATACCCCTTATAGAATAAGATAATTAATACTGAAAATCTGACCAAAATCTTCGATGCAATAATAGATACATAAATAAATACACCCAATCCAATACGTTAGCAACCAAAATAAATGCAGATATTTTAGTTCAATTAGAACTTACTTCATATTTCTCGTCAAGATGCTGCATTGCCTGATCAAATTCTTGCATTCCACGATATCTTAGATAATCCGCATCCCCCTGCAATTACAAAGATGCCATCAAATCCCCATCCTGAGAATATTTGACAGGTTATATGTCATTTAAAACATTAAAGGCAATGGCATTACAAAGGATGACACATCATGATTTAGCAGTTTGGCAGTTTATAGGCAAAGGCACAACAAATTAAATAAGCAAGGTTTTCATTAGGTATATTTTAAACTCAATAAATAGCAACCACAACTAATTTCTATGCATTCAGCACAAGTTACATGTGCTTTTCTTCAGTACCACAAATTCACTGAATCTGGATTTATTACAGACTAATAATTGTTCTACATGGATACTGCACTTGGTTCTCTGTTCTCTCTATGACAAGGTTTGTCTTAGTGGCGCTTCAAAAAAATAAACAGCAGGACCTCAAAATTTTGCAATGCAATTAAAAAACAGGTGAACATTAAGGTAAGCAACCAATGCAAAATTCCAATCCTGAGACAGAAACTTACAAGATCAAATCTACGCCGGCATTTATCATAACTACAATTGTTCCCAGGAATTACTATGCCACCTGAAAGATGCTGATCACCCCTTGGAAAATCTATCCACTCTAAATAAAACAAAGAATGACACAGAAAGTGTAGCTTCATGTCAATTGAGAACAATCATATCCATGCTCAAGAAATGCTGATTCAATAATATGGCAAAGAAAGAGCATATAATTAGAGAATCTTAATGACTAATTGAGTTTACCAGGATGCCCAAATTCATTGCCCATGAAGTTCAAATATCCTTCTCCGCCTAATCCCATGGTAACAAGTCTGATCATTTTATGCAATGCTATTCCACGATCTATAAGGGGAGTTGCTGGTCTGTCCAGAGCCATGAAGTCATACATGTCCTGCAGAAAGGTGGAAAACCTAATGATTCCAAGAATGTGAGCCATAAAACTGAATGTTTCAGGATCATTTTCTTTAACAATGTTATGCACAAGATGTTACTATGCATACATGTTAGAGGGGTGTGCTGTGCTAAAATGTTTATATATAATTGTTGGGCACTTTTTTATCAGTTTAAGTTCTCGGGTATAAAACTTAACAACATGGCATCACATAGTTATACTAGGGGTCCTCTGTTTAAACGTCTCCACATGGTTATATTTGAATTTGTTATTGTTGTTTGAATCCATTTTGTGTTTATATGGCTCGAACCACATGGCTAGCCCATTGGTCTCGCATGTGAAGAAGTGTGTTAAAGTACTTAAATACTAGTGTTGGACCCTCTCTTATCTGTTTATGTTTTTGGATCTAGCGACTACTAACAATACAATGTTACTGTGTAGTGATGCCGGCCATTAGAAACAACAAAGAGAAAGCATTGATAAAAAATGAAAAACACATCTAGAAGCAAAAAATCAATTTGTACACTGAATGATACATGCTTCCAACAAAAATCAATTTTAGAAATGAATTTGTTCAAGAAAATAATTGATTTGTGTTATTGAAGCAAAGGTCATAAATTGATCTTTGCATCTAGTCTTAAATATACACAAAATGTTTTATATATAGTATATATTAGACACAATCTGATTGGGAAACTAGCGTTCACTTCTTTCAAATAAGAAAAGAAGGCTGAACTTCATCTTTTTATTGGAAGCCGAAAAAGAGAAAAAAGGGGCTCAGCTTTACTTTCTGTCCATAATTTTGTTTTCGATCTGTTTTTTATGTCCACAGAGACAACAGACACAGAAGAAAGCAAAGAAAACAACAAAAGGGAAACAAACTTGGATCTACATTTTTATATTTTTGGCGCTCGTTCTGATGATGTGAAGTGAAAATTTATTTATATATTTTAAGGAAAAATTAAGGTTTGTGCCTCTGGATCATTCAATAATATACAACTTTAAATAAATATCAGATTCCAAATTATAACATATGTGAAGTTCCACATTTGGAATTCCTATCACATTATATTTCGAACTTTAGACGGAACTTTTTAAGGATTCAAATTTCCATTTGCTTGTCCTACAAAGACATGCATGCTAACCTAACTATTTTTTTTGATAGGAAACAGAAACTTTATTAAAAAAGGAAAAAAAATACAAAATACAAAAGTGAACCAAAAGTCTACCGACAAAACCACCCAAAAAAGAACTACAAGAAGGAGGACAAAAAAAGATTAACGAACAACAGCCTTCCAATCAAGCATGATGAGAAATAAAGATAAATCTTTAAACTCTTCACTAAAGAAAGCCCAAAGAGAAGCTAGATAAAATGCTTTATCTCCTAAAATAACTCTCCTCTTCTTTCAAACCTTCGAAGATTCTTCTGTTTCTTTCCTCTCAAATAACTAACTATTAAACGCATAGTTTTACATGTCTGGCATTGCATTTAACTTTGCGTATCATAAAAGATACAAGAAAAAGTATTGTTAGGGTGCAATGCAGATCAAACTCACTAACTCAGTAAACAAAGTATAGCAACCTAGAGTTGATCATGCATTCATCTTCAATTCACTATATTGTATTAGGCCTCATTTGACATGTAAGATTGGATTGAATTGGATTATTTTGATGAGATTATATCATATTAGATAAATTAATCTTCTGATGTATTTGGTGCAATATGTGATTGAATTAGAAGGAGTACTGTCATTGTTTGATGCATTATGGGATTAGACTAAAAATAATTATACATTACATTATTTTAATAAAATAAGATAAAAAATATTTAAATTATGTTTTGGAAAATTAATCTAACTATTTAAAATTAATTTTTAAAATAACATTTAATTTTATAGCTATTGTTGGAATATATCATTATTTAATAATAAATGCACAAAAATAATTTCAAAAATAAATTTATTGTTTTATATAAATAATAAATGAAAGGAAAAAAAGTAAAAAAGGATAAAAATTATTTTGGTTCCTAAGCTTTAAGAAATGATCAAAATTTTAACTATATTTCGGAAAAAGATTAAATCATCCCTAATATTTCGAAAAATATCAAATTAATCTCTCTCACTAATCAACTAACGATCAAACCAAACAAAAAGTATTAAAAGACTTTTGAACCCCTTACTTTAGTTATGTATATAAAAAAAATAATGAATTTAAAAATAAAAAAAAAAACCTTAAACCCCACATCTTTATCTTCATCTTCAATCCGATTCAAGCCAAAAATAATATCAAGAAAAAAATTCACAAATGAAAAAAAATATATATCTTCTAAATATTTTAAAAACTAAAATTAAAATAATATTTAAAAAAATAGATAAATAAAAAAATTGGTTAGTTATAATAAATTTAAAACATATAAATATAAATATAAAAAAATAAAAAATAAATAAATAACTAACTTGGTTCATCATCAACTGGTAAGAGGCCGATCACCCACTAAGTTAGACGCCTTCAACTCAGTATGCGTGGCTATCGAAGGGGTCCCCTGGCGTTGTCCAGGCCCTGGCCGGCATGATTCTCCTCATTCTCCTCTTTTGTCACCTTGATACTCCAGTGCACTCTTCCTCAACTGATCATCTCTCATGGTGGCTCCATCCGCCGCCAGTGATGAGGATGATGACTAGGACAGTGTTGTATGGCGGCTTAAGGAGGTGATGAAGCTGCCGGTTTGGTGCCCAAATGGGGTCACTCGAAAACATGAGAGAGGGTGGTCCTGATGGTGGTACGCTACCGCTGATGGTGGTGATGGATGTTGATAGTCTAAAGCCGTGTAAGAGGTGAGAGATGCATGGTGGTAGATTCAAGAGGTGAGAGAACTGGATGTGAGGCCGTGTAAGAGAGAGAGAGAGAGAGAGAGAGAGAGAGAACTGGATGTGAGGCCGTGTAAGAGAGAGAGAGAGAGAGAGAGAGAGAGAGAGAGAACTGGATGTGAGGCCGTGTAAGAGAGAGAGAGAGAGAGAGAGAGAGAGAGAGAGAAGGGGAGGGGGGGGGGGAGGCTATCTATGAGAGAGTTTTTAAGAGTGAAAGAGCTCGAAATAGTGCACTAAGTGTTTTGTGTGCTCTATTGAGCTTCTGATGATCTAGTTCATCACCGATTCTGAAGATGAACCAGCATCGGATTTTGGTCTGTTCATTACCAGAATCTAGTCGGTTTTTTTTTTTTTTAATAATAATAATAATAATTTTTTTTATTAATTGTTTATTCCTTTACTTGTAAATTTTTAAAATTTTTCTTTAATTTTTTTTTTCAAATTATTTGCTTTGTATATGTGGCAAGTTCTGAATTATGATTGAAAATGACAACATTAACTCTGCCCACAATGTTGACTGTTAGATTTGACCATCAGTTAATTAACGTGAGGAATTAATTTGATACTTTTTCAAAACGTTAAGGATGATTTAATGATTTTTTGAAATATAGTTAAAAATTTGATCGTTTCTCAAAACTTAGAGATCAAAATGATTTTTATCCTTAAAAAAAAAAAAAAGAAAATTTATCCAAAAGAGAAAAAGAAAAAGAAAAAAGAAAATAACCTAGACTGGTGCGATAAATTGGTTGCATAGGATTAGAGATGCAACCAACAAACAAGGAATTTAGATTAGAAATTATCCAATCCCTTGTAATAAACATGGGCTTAGGGTGAGTTTGTCACAAGGGATTGAATAAATCTTATGTTTGTTGGTTGCATGGGATTGGCCCAATCCTATACAACTAATTTATCCCACTAACGTGGGATTTTATTTTTTCTTTTTAACTTTCTTGTTCTTTTTAGAATTTTCTTTCCTTTTGTTATATTATACAAAACACTAAATTTATTTTTATATACTTTATTGCAATATTTAAAAAAATTAATATATTTCAATAATAGTTAGAAAATAAATATTATTTTAAAAAATTAATTTTAAATAGTTAGATTGCTTAAAATAATTCAAATATTTTTAGCTATATTTTATTAAAAAAATATAATATATAATCATTTTTTCATCCAATCTCATAATACATCAAACAATGGATAATGTTATTTTTAATCCAATCCCATATTGCACTAGACATATCAAAAGATTACTTTATTCGATCCAATCCAATCCCATCAAAATGATCCAATCCAATCATGTGCTAGATGAGACCTTAAGGGTCACATCAATTCTGGTGCACAAGATTGCAAGCCATCAACAACTACTAAGTTCACAAAACTCCCACGAAGGTTCTACTAGAATTTCTTCCTAACCACCCCATTCCCCTTTCTCTAAATATAGGAGTATAGGGCTATGTTTGACTGAAATAAGGATCTCCACAAGACCAAGTATTTTGAAAATGGAATGAAATAGGATCATTAGTAACCATTAGATACAAAAGTTTAAACTATTAGGAAATAATTCAAATAATAGTATTTAAATACTTTTAACATACTCTCTTACATGCAACACCGACTTATCGGGTGGCTTTAGCCCCAACAAAAACACATAATAATCCACATATAATGTGGGGAGACTTGAACTTAGAAACTCCTGTAAAATTGGCTTTCTTATTATGTTAGTAATTGCTCAATCCAAGAACTTAAAGTAGTATGATGAAAGGGTCCAATAAGGACTATGCTTTCTTCTAATCAAATTACAAAATCATGGCGCTTTTTCCAATACATGCATATCCAAACAATATTAAGCATTTCAGTAGAGTTTCTCATGCAGGTGCTACTGACTAAATACAGCTCTTAAAACATATAAGACCATCCAAATAAACATATCTATGAACTTGTTTGAATAAACTGACAATAACAAATTCATTTAGATTCATGACTATCATGCACCTAACAAAATTTAGTAACTTTGCCTGATATCCTTTGTTAAGGAAGTTAGTTTCTTAAGAATAAAATACCTGAAACTATACATAAACTACTGAAAAGTGAGCTATTTAGCATGTATTTCATTTGAACATATAAAAATCTAAATCCTATAAGCCTTTAAGTTATAAAGGTATAGGTGTGACTTTCTGCATGAATGATATGAAGATAAGTAAGAACACACATAACCTTGTCCATCAACCAGAATGCAATTGTTTTGTCACCAACTAGAGCTTGGTCATGACTTTCAGCATAAACTACACACTTCTCCAACCACCTCCTGTTGGTGAGCGTGTGAACGATATCACTCATTCTCCAGTGTTCATCCCTTTTCCTGTAAGAGTACCAAGACAAGAATATGTCAAAAAGTCGCACAGATTCAAGCTTTAACTTTGTCAAATGGTCACAACTATTATCCATTCTAATAGGACCCTACTTAAGGAGCTCAATCCATTTATCAGCAACAGCCATGTGCAGACGGTAATCAAATCCCACACCACCATCTTGGACAGGAATGCAGAAAGTTGGCATTCCACTAACCTGCATAGAAAAAAAATTTCCAAGTGACAGAACCACGTCAGTGAAGTGTGTTGACATATATTCCAAAAAGTACAAATAGAAACTGCAAACGAGGTGTGAATTAACTCAGCTGCCATTCCCTTCCCATTCTCTTGCAAAATACTTCTAAAAGGATCTTTCAGCAATATGGCTGCTGGCAGATGCCATACAAGATTTGAGTACAACTGAATAGTTAAAATAGGTTTTGGTCACCTTAAGATCTATTGTTAATCAACTAACACTTTTACTGGTATAATTGCATGTTTATCAAATAATGCTTCTCTATAGCATATGATAATAACATACTGATTATGGAGTACAATATCTGGTGAAATAATTTTAACCTCAATTAATCTTGTATAAAGGAAAACTGTCAGTACCTTTTATCAATTTATTTTTATTGATACCTAGAACTTCCCCGACCTTTACAAGTTACCACCAGATCCTACAACCTTTGTAATAATGAAAATCATAGAATTTTAATATTTTACTTAGGCAGCCCTTGATACTGAATGCTTGACCTCTTGTTTAAAAGCCCCAATCTCAACCACTAGGCCTTCCCATTGGGGCCACCTACATAAGTACTAATTCATGCAGCTAAGAAACTTCTTGAATTTCTAAAGATCTTGTAAATTATTCATTTTACTTCTAGGTGAATAAAGCTTTCAGAATATTTGTCCAAGACGGGTTAATTTGGTTCATAAGAACTTAAATCTTTCTCATAAATGTTCCATAACATAAACTATTACAACTGAAAGTACTTAATCACTTGCTGAAAAATCAACTACTCTAGTTTTCAAGTGCCTGAAACTGGCCAGTTACTATCCACAAGATCTGACTTGTGAAACTACTTGGTATCTCACGAGCGAATAGTGCTGAAGCACAGTAAAAAGGTTAAAAACAAGCATTGCATGTACACACAGACACGTAAGGAAACACACAAACACATAAGCACATGGTATAGATGATGAATGCACCTTTTGCTACGAACACTCTTTTTACTTGTTACATCCACATATATTATGCAATAATATTGAAGAACATTTCACTAACTTCACCCAGAATAACAAGTATTTTTGTTGAAATATATTAGTTGAACAGGCATCCAGAAATGTGATAAAAAGATAAAAGACTAAATTCAAATGAAGTCAAGATGACTTCAAGGGGAAAAATAACGTACATCTTCACCAATGGTAACAGCCTCAGGGAATAGCCCATGAATCATATCATTGACCAGCATCAGATACACAACAGCATCTACATCAGTTGCATATCCAAAGTACTCATTGTAGTTTCCAGTAAATCCCACCTGTGAAACAAATGAAGAGTCAATACAATAATAAAATGCCAAACAATTATATTGTTAAGATTACTACTTTGTTGTACACCTCCCCATAGATATTGCAGGAACAATATTTTTTCAGTATATTTTGTAGTATAAGAGAATACAGTAAAAGAACAAAACAATTTTACACTATTTTCCAGATAACATAGAAGAGTAGAATAGATTTATTTGCTTTCTGACAAAAGATCGATGATATATGCAGTGAGTGAGTGGAGACAAATTTCACTCTAAATTTTTAATGGGACAGATATTATGTGAAGACCAGCTTAGCCCCTTAATATATCATATCACTAAACCATTATCTAACTGCGGAAGCAGTTGGGCAATTGGTTTAACATGGTATAAGAGCAGGGTAATCAATATTTCACCCGTAAAACCTCCGAAACTACCATCTATAGGTCATGCCCACAATTGAAAGGGGAGTGAGATCCACATGACGAGGAAGGTTGAAACATACTGCCAACTCTCAAACAGCTTAAGCTTTTGATTGGTTGTTTAACTGTAGTCACTTTAAACAATTTTAGACAGACCTTTATAACAAAATAGCTTGTTAGATAAGTATTCAAGGCTAAGCTCATCTTGTAGGCTTGTTATCATTTGCATAACTTTGAAAACTACTGAACACTGTAGATCATTTTAAAAAGCACTTATATAATACCTGCAATCCATGGTGAGTGTACATCATTGAAGTCACACCATCAAATCTGAAGCCATCAAACTTATATTCATCTAGCCACCATCTAGCATTTGAAAGAAGATACCTTAATACCTATATCAATGGAAAAAAAAAAAAAAATTAGTCCAACTGTAGCATGCAAGGGAAAAACCAAAATGACACACTGTGATGCACTGAACGTTTGGCAGAAAGCTCATACTTCCCAACTTCCATAGTTAAAAAGGCGAGAATCCCACATCCAATGATAACCTTGCGACCCAGAATGGAAGTAGTGACTATCCGTTCCATCAAACATGTTCAGCCCATCCAAGACATTATTAGATGCATGGCTGCAATAATCAGAATTGGTGGTCAGCTATCAGATGAAAGTTATAAATTAGAAACTATGGACAAAACACAAGAAAATGATAAAAGAAAAGTTCTTGTTAAAAGATCAAGATCTTTACTATTGCAACCAACTGATTGAAAAATACCACAATTGAGTTGAAAAATAATCTCTCTGTTGAATACTTAAAAGGTCATTCGCCACCACATCAATCAGATGAACATGCCATAATGAGTTAAAAATTTGTCAATTAAATGCTGCATTTCTGTTTGTTGAGGCCTAATGCATCACACTAAGAAACATAGAGAGAGAGAGAGAGAGAGAGAGAGAGGGGGGGGGGGGGGGGGGGGGGGGTGGGCGGCGCGGGGGCGGGGTGGTGGTTGGGGTGTTGGTGGAGATGGTGACCATTTAGATGATAACACATCACCATCTGCAGATATCCTCTAATCTGGGACAGCATTTACGTATATCAAATATGGAAAAAAGAACAATCACAAACCCCAAGCTGAGAACCAGGCAATCTTCCATATATTAAAGGTTGAGCAAGCCTGACAACCTTTTACAATTTTCTTAATTCAGTTAAGCGAATCAATATTCTGAGAATTGATTTTTGAGTTCATCACAGTCAGCCATGGGCTCCAGATTGTCTTGTTAGCAGAAAATATTCGGTAAGTAACAGATACATAAATGTGTTCGTTAATGCTTTTCAATCAACCAGACTACCAGAGAATTGCTTATGGAACCGAATGAATATTGTAGACATTGTACCAGAGGCTATATAACATCAGGAAAAAGCAACAACCAGAGTCTCAAAATTGTGGTACAAGTAGCCTCTTCAACCCACCCCAACCCGTCATTTCACTAAAATTATCAAAAATTACCAATATAGAGGCCGAAAACTCAAACTTCCAGAACAAGGAATTGCAAATAAAAAGAAATCACTTAATGTAATGGTGTTACTAAACATCAATAGAATCATCTACAGGTAAAGCATAAACTACAAAACAGTGACTACTTACTGTTAGTAACCACTAGACCTAAAAGCTTAAGTTAATACGAAGGGGTTCAACTAATAATATAAGACTCTAGAACACACCCCCTCATGTGCCAACTGATTGGCTTGACATGTGGACCAAGCCCATACACAGATACAGACACATGCAGATTGCATAATAAATACAAAAACAGATGCACGTGGGGGGAGCCAAACATATGACTCTGGGGACAAACCAAACTCTGATATAATGTTAATATTCATGAGACCCAAAAGTTCAAGCTGATTGGAAAAGGCCCAACTAATAATATAAGACTCTCTAACACTTACTAATCAAACGTCTTGTTTTGCTCTTAAACTATCCTTTAGATTCATTTTACTTCAGATGAGGACAGTGATCTAATGCTCATTCAACCCAGTACATCAGACTCGCTTGCATTCAGCTAGCATAATCCTTCTTTTCTTTCCAGTTAACATAGTCCTTTTTAATTGTTCCCTCTATCAAGGGCCACATACTCGATATAAGAAACTTGACATATTGAGCTCAGTTGCTCCATGATGCAGACAGAATACGACAATCATTCCGGCTGCATTCAGTTAGCATAGACCATGTCATTGAGAATAGAAAGGCATCAACAACATCCAAATTATGCATTAATGTACATAACCCATTTTAACACTTCATGTTTCCATATTAACAAAATCAACCTAGCCTTGCTTTTGTTTATTGAACATCATTTAAAGAAGAAATCAACATACAAATCTAATAAACCAGCATAGGCTCCATCCGTGGCAACAAATAAGGCAGTCAGCAATTTGATCATATTGAATACTAATTCAGTCCACTGTCTCATCCAAGGTCTACAAACATTTGCACAAGCCAAGGCTAAGTTATGATGGAATCTATACATATTGGCTATTTGGAGGTGGAGAAGATTGGTTCATGCAGAAAGAAACAAAAATTAAAGCCTACAATAATTATACAAGCCTACACATACATGTACAAATAATTCATAAGTCTTAAAACAACAAACAAAATGTATCATAAAAATGCAACAGCGTAACGAGCCAGAAGATATGTCTGACAATAATTTTTTCTTTAAATTTAGTACCTATGAACAATATCCATGAGAACAAGCAGACCTAACTCATGAGCTCTATCTATAAGCGACTTGAGATCATCAGGAGTTCCACAACGGCTGCTGGGAGCAAAAAAATTTGTGACGTGGTACCTGCATCATATTAAAAGAACCTTGTAGGTGCATCAGTCTAAGACGAGACAACAAGCTACACATTGTATGCATAGATGATGGTTAAGTAAATCCAATATCTCATTGTGAACTACCATTCAACAAATAGAAACAGTGATGGCATAACTGGGGCTTATTCTGGAAAAGAAAGTACCCAAAGCTAGCATAATATGAATGCTCTTGGATAGCCATTATCTGAACAGCATTATAGCCGAGTCTTTTAATGCGAGGAAGCACCTCATCTCTAAAATTGGCATATGTGTTTATAATGGGCTCCTGCATCTCATAATCAATAATATAGTGAGAGGTAGAAAAACATTAAAATACCACATTACACCAAGGAGTTGAAGAAAAAATGAAGACATTGAAGTACGGGGTGACTACTTTTGTACTTGGACTCTTTAAATCCTATCATGCACAAAAAAAAAAAAAAAAAAAAAAAAAAATCGATCTTAAAATAGAAAGTATGATGCAGTTATGTCAACTAAAGCTAGATATCAAAGGATAAAAGTCTTGTATATGGAAAACATTCAACCACTACTTGTGTAGGAATGATATTGAAGGCAGACATATGTACGTTGATAGATATAGAAGGACATATTAACGAGCTATTTATGAAAGTATAAATCTGAGCAGATCCATGGATCAGCAGGATGTTCTTCTTGAAAGGCAAATACCCAAAATTGTAATAGCTTAATATATACAAGAAAATTTTGGAAGTTGGGTGTATAGATTCACAAAAGCAGCTGTCTTCTTTGAAAAATCGTAAGAGTTTTATTCGTTGCAACTTATGACTACAGAAATTAAAATGGATGGGTTTAGCAATTACAAATTGGGGCCGTTTCTTCCAGGTATATAAACAACTTAATTCAGAGTTCAAATTTTATGTAACTTCAAAATAATTACAGTATCTCATTCTAAAACATGGAATATGTCATCCTAGATATCGATCAAGCCCCTCATAAAGGTGGTGACTAGTGGTCCAAAGATTCGGATACAAGTAAAATACAGCTTCTGTTTATTTTGTTTTGAAACAGAAATCTCTACAACTACTATGAAATTGGCAGCTAAAAACTTATTTGATGAAGCTATTTGGCATCTACACTGCAAGTTGATTGGCTCGTACTTCGTAGTATTTTTAAACTTAAATATTAGTCAAACTGCAAGGAAGGCCTGCATGATTTTCCTCAAATAATGCCTTGAGGCAGTCAGTGATGCATTTATCTGATAGTTTATGCAACCTTAATTTCATTGGTGTTCTCTGTACAACATAGGCATTCAGCATCATGGGATAATGCACAACCAAAACAAGACAAATCACCTTTTCCTGACCTAGAAGTGGAGAGCTTTCGCCCTTCGAGAGTCTCAATTTATAGGTTTCTCTGAGTTTTTACAGAATGTGACGATTGCAATATGACAGAAGAATTGGATTGTAAACTGCAATCTTGATAAGATTATTGCTTGAATATTAGTCTGCCTCTTCCGTGTAAAAAACAGAGGTTAAAGTGCTTTCTTAATTTTAATTTTTATATTTTCATATACCCAGGAATCACTTGACCCTGCTATGTAAATTATTTGATAAGATTAAGATGCTACTTATTATAACATCTGAACTCACTCCAGCAGCTTGCGACTGCAGTGACTCAATGCTAATGTAAATAAGCAGCAACTATCGAGTAACAGTCATCACAAGAGAGAGTAAAGAGAGATACAGACCGTGCTACTCATTCCAACATGCGCCTCATAAATTCTAAGTGATTTCGGCTTCTTTGGCTGAGGATGTTGAAATACATACCTTTCCTGTAGATAAATGAACATCACTAATTGTAATGAGTAGAAGCAGATAAGGATTGAAATCTACTATCATCTTGAGTCCTAAATGAAAGTCATAAAATAATTATCTACTAGTTCGTCGGAGATCATTTATAGCATCCTATACGGTACTACTAAAGAGCTCATAGGTGATTCAAAATATTATATTTATGATATAACATGTACACAGGAGTAAATACTTCAGAATAATCAAAGTTGATTATAGGGCAGCACCCTCAAAATTTCTCTCAAATTCCTAGAACTATCACCATATTTTGATGCCACTGTACCAAGTTCCATATCGTTTAGAGGCAGGTTGTTCCAAGTCATAGAAGTTTCTAAAGGTTTTTGGCAAAAGCTAGAGATAACAAAGATTGCAATGGCATACCTCTTCTGGTGGATCATAGTATATACCATTGTATGGTATTTCGCCTGGAGCTTGTACAGAAAACTTGATCCAAGCAGGAATGGAATCCTTGATGCCAGATGGTGTATCCATGTGAATCTACAAGTAAATGATAGAAAACTGAGTTAATGTTGACAACACAGCCATGGATTTCTAGGTTCATGATAATTGCCTCAATCCTGACAGTCAGGAAACTTTAAACAGGAAAGAGGACATGTTAGTCAATCTCAGGTACCAAAACAACAAAATGTCTTTTATTTACGTTCTAAAAATAGAGACTATCCACCTAAAATGAAAAGAGCCTTTCACAATAAAAATCGTCTGTCAAAACCAGGACATATCAAAACTTTCCACTGGAAAAGGAATCTTTTAATGAAGACTAAGCATGAACTCATGCATCAAAGCTGAGATCAGTGATTTTAGAAACTGAAGCTGCTACATATTCTAAGACACTGAAATTTTAAATCTGAAACTATCCCATCGCTTTTGCAAATCTTCCTATTGCAGCTAATGATACCACGGGATAAAGGTGGCTAACAGACAGACCTCACATTTCAAAACCAAAAAGTATTTCTAACAGCTCCAAAAAAAATAATGACTCTCCTGCTTATTCTTTATTGCTAAAAATGAGACACTGGAGAATGAAACTGTGCTTGGGAAAAGACAAATAAATTTATTGACTGAATCCAAGGAGAAGCAATTTAATTATTGCAACCATAATACCCGCCTTCCGATGCTGGAGATAATAAGACATATCTCTGAAAGCTCTCATAACCCTTCTACTTTTATTCCAATTCTTAATCTAATTATATCACTAGGAGAAATCTTCATGCCTAAACCACAATTTATAATTTTTTGGTTTCCGGTTTATCATCATACATCATAAACATTTTTACTCATTTCGTCAATTACTGCTTCTGCAATTGTACTAACATCAACACAATTGTATTGCAATTTGCAAGAAGACTTCTTTCTGGTAGAAAACCAATCTGATATGATTTTTCTCATTTTATATCATAGGATGATTGCTGTAAGAACTAGCATAACAGTGTTCTCCAGCAAAATTCCAAAAAAGAAAAAAAAAAAAAACACACAGAAAAAGAATAAGCAGAAGCTGTAAGCATATATAAACACACTCTTTGAACAATTTCAATGTACAATATTGGCACCTAGTTGTTCAATAAACATGTCAACTAATGAGGAAAAAGGCCAATTCTTTCTTTTTATTGTTTTATGAATGGAAGAAGAAGGATCTCAAAAACAAGTCAAAAAAAATTTGTACAGTCAGAATTTAAAAATCTAAAAGCAGTATTACCTTCACACGAGAACCATGGGGAATTGGCGGTGAACCATCAGCATTGTTGGGCAAAAAGATCTCCCATACCCCAAATTCATTCTGTTCACACATCATGGATGAATTTCATGAAGTATTAGTAAGGATTTTAAAAAATAATAATAATTAAAATGCACGATTGAAATACTAAATTGCCAACAATGCCCAATAACCATCACCATCAAATTCTAAACAGATAATATTAGCCTGCCCCCAAATATTGGCTACCATGATGAGGTAATAATTGATCACTTAATTTATACTCTCTTTTTGGTGTTTCATTATTTTCATTAACAACATAAATGGTACCACTTTGACTTTTTATGTATTTTAGATCAGAAACTGGAAAATGTATTCAAAGAAAGACTTGTATTATACAAATCAAAGCCTAAAGCCGAAATGGCTCCAAAGAACATCCAAAAAAGATTTCAACCAAAAAACTAAAAATAAATAACAAAAAACTTTAGGCCACCAATGCATCACAATTTTCCTGGATAAAATATAAAGAAATGTCCTTCAAAGCTGGGGAGCTAGATTACTAGAAGCCAGAAGATGTGCCCAAAAATGGGTTTTATCCCACAGAGAATGAACTTCTTCTCCTTGATAGTCTACAAAAAATCATTCTGTCCATTCTAGCCAAATAACCCACAAAATAGACAACAATCTCCATAATATTGCTTCCTTTTTCCTGAACGCAGCCAAACTTTCCGCAAAAATGTCTCAATAAGGAAACACTTCGTTTAACATAAAAAGGAAACGATTAACTACTGACAAGATTTTTTTATAAGAACTAATGAGATAGAAAGGAGGAAGAGCTGTCAACTGTTCACTTATAACATGAGTACTAATACTGCATCGGAAAAAGAATTGTGAGTTCTCTGCACCAAACAATGTTAGATTGATCCACTTAACAAGATTTTAATTATCATGTGCAAGCTTGAAATCAACCAAGTTTGAATGTGCAAATACAGATTTATGGTCTCCCTTTCTTGTCCCACTTTAATCAAGTGAACTCGAACTCCCTATATTACATATCTTGCATCATTTTCCAACTGTTTTGACTGCATAGTCAACTGCATAGAATCCTCACTTACATACTCTGCTTACATTAGGTATTAAGTGACGAGAAAATGAGGAAGACTGGAGACTGTAGAAGGTAGATTACAAGGGTCAATTCCTCGTTCTAATCTCACCAAGTTACACTAGCCACAATTTCGGTTGAAAAAAGCAAAAGCAGCTTAGTTCATATAAAACGGTTTTCTTAATCGGTAGACCTCATCTTTGCTTGATTTTAATTTTAGATAAAGGATAATTGTTCTTGCAATTTAAGCTCCACCTACTAACTCTACATTTTTTGCTCAATCCTCAACATATTAGTATAATTATAGTGCCTTGGTCTACCACCTCTCCCATATCCCTAATCACGAAAACTGAATTACTTCACCAACCTCTTGTAGTCAAAGTTCAAAATATTTACAATCAAATAAACAGCTGCAACTGACCGAAGCTTATGTCATGTTCCCAAGATGACAAAAAACAAAAAGCCACTCACAGCAATTTTTTGTTTTTGCTTTTGTTTTTTGTTTTATTGAAATAAACTTGAAGCACTTAACTCTTAAAATATCAATCCAATGCATTGAGATGACATTGTGAAATTGTTAGACCATGATATTTAAGCCTAGTACGCCAAAAAAGCTTTCTCAGACAATTTGATTAACTTCCACTGGAAAATTGTGTTCAAATGATCTCCACCCTCCAGTTCTAGGTCAATGAGTCTCAGGGCAATTCTATGAATGAATAACTACAAAGCTAACCTTTGATTCCTGAGTAGCACTCATGCAGCTAGCGACTCAACTGATCCTGAGTCCTCACACAACAATTTCCTGAGGCCATAATTCCATAAACCTTATAGTTTATAAGAGGAGAGAGGAGGGGCAAATGAATAGACACAGAGAATATAAAAACAAAATTACAAACAAAAAGAAACAGAATTCTCCAGTAGGCTTATCATTTGCAAAGGGACTTCCACCACAAGAAATGAATTAGTTAAATCTCTAAGCAAATTAATGCATGTTTTACCAGCCCCATCATGTACAGTGAGTAACACAGGGCATATTGTTTTTATTCTTCTTATACGAGGTAATGACATAGAGCATCATTTCTAGTGATACAATCTTTAGATTAATCTAAAAAAGAAAAGAAATTTAGCCCTACCGAACAATGTAAAAACTCAATCAAACAATTTAACGTAGCTTGGTGTATTAAGCACTTTTGTATCAGTTTTCAGTCCAAGTGCAATTTAGAAGAGACAATCTGCAGCTGGAACTTATAGTTACCAAAAGCAAAGACAACATACCTGGATCATAATATCTGCATTGGGATTCCAATTGTTAAAGTCTCCAATCAATGATGCAGACTGTAAGATAAAGTATACAATCACTATACATTATAGAAAAGAAACAATCCTACAGTAATTTAAATGTCTATCAAAAGTATTTATTAAAAAAAATCTAATAAGCACGAGAGTTTTAGGAAGGAAAATGTTCAATAATTGAATCGTATTTGTACTCAAGTTGGCAGAATTACTTGTGAAGAAATTTGAGTTGAATAAATTTTCCATGCACACAGCAGTTGGTTCATATCAAATATGTCCAAAATCATTTCATAATGCATTCACCATCATGATATCATGATACCATCAGACATATAATCAATCACATGATAGAGCATACAGTGTTCAATAGTCTTGACCTCATATTTTTCCATTCTCAGAAATCAACATAAAAATCAGTTTAACAGAAATTACAGGACAATATAATGATAGAAACACCATCTATTTTAAAACATAGGTTATAAGATTTAACAGATTAAAATTTCAACATAAACCCAGATGATTACCATCATGTTGAGAAATTTCTGGCCCGGTAGGTAAACGATTATTTATTATCAGTTGTGAGTTTTATAGATGGTCATAAATTATCTAATTCACAGCATTCAAAGCAGGAAGACCAGCAATGCGTCCGAATGTTTTAACTTTTTAAAACAAAATTCCTTTTGTTCCTTTTGAAAAGAAAACAAAAAGGAAGATATTGTTAGCTAAAACAGCATCCTTGTTGAGGTAAGGAGATCAACATCTAAATCTTATAACATAATCAAAACAAACCTTAGCTCCAGGTGCCCACTCTCTATAAGTTATACCCGTGTCACTGAAAAACCAATTGACATTTACTCAGTAACTGAAACATCTACCTAGCATTAAATTAATCTTAAGGAAATAAGACTTGATTGGAGAAAGGAGACTGCACAAAATTTTAACTAAAACATAAATTCAAATAAGAAAAAGACATAGAAATAGTACAATAATCACAGAGAACAATATATGTGTGAAAAAGTGTAAGACAGTGATGTACTTATACACTCAACAGAAGTGGCACCATAAAGGAGTAAACATAGAACTAATTTTATAGGATAGCATAAGTTTTCTTTCGGTCCGGCTTTTTTGTTGTTAGACTTAAGGCCTAAATTACATTACAATTACATAAGCATAAAATAAAAGGATTACCAAATATAATGTATCATATCCAAAAATAGTTGATTTGCAAGATTTGTAAATGCAAGCTGAGGTATCACTTTCTTATGGCAGAAAAAGCGTAAATATTTGTCACTTTCTTAAATCCATGGACCAAGTTTATACAGGCTTGTGGTTGGATTAGACTCCAGGAGAGGTAAGCCATGTCCGATGACACAAGTCATGAAGACTTGGCTCCCAAGCAACCAAATTACAGTGGCAAAAATTGATGTTTAAACACACATCTTATGCCTGCCCATGAAGTTGGAAAAAGTTAACTCCCCACTTCACCACAGTTTAAGGTTTAGATGCAAATGCTGGGAAATGTCAAATTTTTGTACTTTCATTCTCTCAGCACAAGGTGAAGGTATCACCTTCATATGTTCATTTCCTCTAGTATCAGTTGTTCATTTGAAAACAAAATGAGGAATACACATAATAGCAAGTTAAATCTACACGTTAAATTTTTTGTTATTGCAAATGATGTACATTGATAGATTCCTCATATAATTAGGAAATTAAAACTAAATCGAAAGTTTCCGAATTTAGTTTCCTATTTTATTTGAGTTTCCTATTTTGTTTTAGTTTCTTAGTTTGTGTTAGTTTCCTAGTTTGTGTTAGTATCCAATTTTATTTTAGTTTCCTACTTTAGGCTAGCTTGGAACTCCTATAAATATTGTATGTTTCCTTCATTAATAGAGTATGAGACTATTTTCAATATGATATCCAAGCTAAGATCTTCATTGGCCGATTAACATATCAATTAGAATAGTTAGCACATTGGTACTCTTTCTATGTCTTTTCTCTCTTGGTCTTAACTGATGTATCTTTTCTTTTCTCTATAGGTCTTCATTGTTGTTTTGTGTTTGCTGTTTTCTCTCTTGACCTTAATTGCCTTTTGTAGTTTTGTTTGTTGCTGCTAGACTTCAACTGCTGGCAACACATTTTGTTTTTCTTCAGCCTTAATCGTTGACAACAGAATTTTTTTTCTTTCTTCAGCCTTCACACTGCTTTTTTTTTGGTTGGTTTAACTTTCATTGCTGATTGCAGAATTTTTATATTTTTTCATAGGCAAAGAGTTTCCTTTAGCCTTATAAACTCAGAAATAACTCCTAATAAACCACCCAACAATCCAACCTACCAGCCACCAGGACAGTAATTTAAAAAAAAAAAATCAGGTTTCATTTAGACTTAATGACCGAAATTATTTGGATAGGTCTCAACTTGTGAAGACCTTTTTAATGAGAAAAAGGAGGCTAAGCATTTAACTGAACCTATACCAAATAAGGACGATCTAAAGTTTAGTCCTTGGGATGAGGACTCAATGATTATGCCTTGGATTCTTTCGCTCAACTAGGACCAGGTTTTGGGGATTGGGGAGGATGATTGGGCAACTTGCTGATTATGCCTTGGATTCTTAGGCTCAATTAGGACCAAGTTATGCGGATTGGGGAGGATGATTGGGCAACTTGCTGATTATGCCTTGGTTTCTTTGGGTCTATCAAGTCATTCATTTAAAGATATTAATAGCAAGCTGGATTTGTACAATATCCAGTCATCAGTTTGAGAGGGAGTGCTGCCAGATTCCTAACAAAATTAAGAAATTAAAATTAGACTGAAAGTTTCCTAATTTAGTTTTCTATTTTATTTTAATTTTCTATTTTGTTTTAGTTTCTTATTTTGTGTTGGTCTCCTAGTTTGTCTTAGTATTCTAGTTTATTTTAGTATCCTAATTTATATTAGCTTGGAAGTCCAAACTCCTATAAATATAGCACTTATTCTCAATAAACAAAGTATGGGAGAATATTTTTAACAATTTATATATTGGTGGATAGTCTTACAACCCAAATGACTAGCATATTGGGCTGTGGCAAAACATATTACATTAAAATATAAAATAGTAATCACACACTCTGGAAGGTACAACCTCTATGCAGTGCATTAGAAAATTGCATGGACATTAACCGCAAGAGTGTGGAAAACGTGATACCTGCGTATGAAGCCTAACTTTTCATATCCACGAGAAAACACCTCCAGACCCCCTTCATATTTGTCAATTTCTTCACGCAATCTTTTGTACCGTCCATATCTGCTATCAGAATAGTAGGGTAATGTTAGACATAGCTTGGACTTATATTCAAGAAAGGAAACAGGAAAAGTAGATGCATAGATGACAACATATTCAATCAACAAGGAGCATAAAAAAGTTTGCTCATAATAAAATAACCAGATTATAACATGTTGTCACACAATCTCTCTCATTTCTTAAAAAGTTTGCATATTTCTAATCACCCACATGAGAGCACATAATTATACATCTTTATACGGGCATATAAGTGCATGAGGATATGAGTCAGAGAACTTACATGCGAGTGAGATATTTATGCAAATAAGGAGTCATTAATAATTACCATATGTCATAAAATATGACAGCAGCATTAAATGAGAAAATGAAGTTCAAGCACAGATGTACTGAAGCAGGATAAGGAAGTTATTAACTCCACGCTAACCGACCACACCAAGGAAACATATTAACAACATACTAGCAAGTGGCTCTCCAAAGATGACCAAAATGCATCCATACAAAGAAGTAGAATTTACTTGGCAAAAATCCAGTGTAACAAGCTGAAGCAATTATCTACCCATGACCTTTTAGACCTAGATCACTGAGCCCTTCAAACAAACTAAAATTGCTACTATGAGTAAAGAATAGAAAATTATCTCACCTATAATCAAGATGTCCACGATAACCTGTTAAAGTTGGATCTATTTCGTAAATTTTTTGCCCAGTGCCAGGTGGAGGAACGGACCTGGGTTTAATTTCTGTTTTAATTTCACTTTTTTTGGTACTTACTTTCCCCTGTAATGGAACAGACAGCTCCTCACTCAGATCATTCTCATCATCGCCTGCAACTGCAGAAGAAACATGGTCTAGTTCTTCAATCTCAACCTTCTCATCATCTTCCATTTGAAGATTATCTGCATCAGGAAGTACCTGAGACGAGAACAGACAGGTAACAAAAACACAAATATAGATCATTCAAATATTAAATGTAGAAGAATTTATTATTTTTATGATACTTATGTGATATCCAATCTAGTCTTCTTTTCTTTTTAATATATATACACACATGTATATAATTCTACTAACAAAAATAAAACTACAAATTACAGAATAAAAGTCCACTACAACAAAATACAAAAATAATTTGCATGCTCTGCTCAATTCTTAGGATCCTCAAAAAGATATAGGATGTTTAATCTAGTTCATTGAGTCAATAATAAGCTGTTACTCTATTTACCACAATAAACTGGACAAGTGCATGCAATTAGAGGTTAACACATTGTACCCTCAAATTTCATCCACCAGTGTTATGCCATTAATAAGTGGAACAAGAAGTCATTAAAGAAATATATCAATATTGTGCTTGAATTATTAAAAAAAAAAAAAAAAAGTGATGGGTAACAAATTACTATTTCAATTTTTAAAAATTTTCAAGCTAGCAAAAAGTATTCTGAATACATTATAAACTCAGTTTAAACATCCTACTACAAGCTGATGTCTCTACCTTGTACAGTGTGAGCATGCGTTTATTATATTTGAACATATTATGCATGTAGTTAAAGCATAAACATAAGCATATTAATCTATGTATACATGCATATATACATTCAAATTTAATTTTAAAACATATAACTCTACAACCACCAACACATACCATATAACAACAATCAGTGATGCGTACAAGAAAATCACAAACCTCACTGTCCTTTGATACAGTCTCTGGAGTTTGCAATTGATCTGTCAATGATGAAGAGCCATTATTCTGGCTGCCAGGAACAAGGACTTTCCCGGATGCAGCAACTTTCAATTGTGAAGCATCGTGGTCATATGAAGACTTTCCAGCAAAGATCTTCCCTACAAACAAGCATTTAATTAGATTTACACATATAGCTCAGAGAATAGGATACTGAAGACACATCAAAATACACAGGTAAAATTACATTTCATCATTATCGCATAAGCAAAAAGTTGTTCCATTCACATGATCAGAAAAGCATTTCACACGTGAGAGAGCTACGAATCTGATTTTCAGATAATAAAATCGAAAATTTCACAATGAAGTCTCTAATAATCCAAAAGGACAGCTAAGGATCGTATTCCTATTTGAAGCACAAAAGCTGCAGCTAACGAAGTAACTAAAAATAACTGGCGACAGTGACCACTTATTAAAACTTGGTATTGTCTAACAATCTTAACGGTAATTCAATTTCTTTAAATTTGACTCCTCCAGCGCTTTGATCAACTTCCTACAGAGCAAAATGATAATAACAAGGCAATCCTTCAGTTGAGCTAGTAACAGTTAGCAGTTTACTGAACTAAATCTCGATCACAGTTCTATTATCAGACGTCTCTGTAATCAAAGAACATCATCGCATTGAATTTGGTCCTAGCAACAGAGTGAGAGTATCATCACGACAAATCAACCTATAAGGAATATAAGAAAGGCTTATAAAAGAAATAAAAAATTAAGATAATAGAAAGTACGTGAAAGGGAGTCCTTGGAGAAGAGTGAGAGAGTTGTGATCCTGTGATCACCATTGAAGCCGGCGTTAGTCGACTTGTACACTGACGGCACACACGGAAACCGAATACCTGACGTATAAACCATTTTCTAGGGATTTCTATTTCCACAGAGAGAGAGAGAGAGTGTGTGTAAAAGCAAGAAACGTCACTTTACTTGTGAAGGACGGATCTAGAGATTATTCACTGAATTCGAAGCACCGAGAGTAGCGTGAAGTGAAGTGAAAAAAAAAGAGAGAGAGAGAGAGAGAGAGAAAATCAGTGAGATTTTTGAATGTAGAGTTATTATTAGTAGTTGCTGGCTGGAGTGATACGTGTACAGTGAAGAATTGCATGGGGAAGGGATGGGTGGGTCCCTCAGGATCATTCTCCATCGTCCATTTGGATCTCAGATAGGGAGCAGTGGGCCCGCCACGTGGGCTCTGTTCATGTAGAGATGGGAACGAGATGAGAAACGAAAGGCTGTGGGATGCGTGTATGCTATTGCTTCAACATTTTGGAGTCTCCACTTTCTCAATCCGAAGAAAGGACTCCTTTTTTGTTTTTCTGAAACCTGAAAAAGGGCCTTTTTTGTGCCGCTGTTTTTATTCCGTTAAATGTCAGCTCTATCTTCAACTCACCAATCACAGATCGCCACCGCTGCTTTTTCTAGTAAATAACTTCACTTGGTTGATGAGATTTTTCCTGAATTTGTGCAATTACATTATATAATTTATCATAACAAGAATGGGAAAATAATTATCCAGCGAAAAAAAAAATGGTAAAATAATTAAAAATATATAATTTTATGAAGAATATTTTTAATTTTCTTTTTTTAATATGTGTGGAATTTGTTAAGACAATTCTTTTAAACTTGTTGGATCTTGCTCACATGTGAGTTAGGTATATTTTTTCCATCAAGCATCTGTACTTTGAAATTATTCAATATGATTTATTAATTAATTGCCCTGGGCTTTCAAATACGAATTATGAACTATGGGTCAGTTCTTTCTGCTTCACTAGCCAACTTGAATGTACTTGAAGTGAACGTAAGCGGAAGAAGACAAGTAGAAGTCATTTTCTTGCGAATCCTTCAATGTCCATAGCATCTATCTACTGGAGAAAACTTAGCTTGTATATTATGAACTGTTACATCCTATCCGATCATTATATATTGTGATACTAATAACTAATGAAATTTATTTTTTTACACGATTTCAGGGTTTGGTTACATTGCAACTCCTACACCAAAGATTTTCTCCTCTATATTTATTGCAAATGGCAGTCGATGTCGTGTCGTGTCCATTGTCCATCTTGCACCCATTTGCATCAGCATGTCTTGTAATGAGTGGTTGGCTGTCTATGAGAAAGTAGGTAACATTACTGCCGCCGTGATTATCACAACACACTGTAATCGTGATCGAATATACGGACATGAAACGAAGATCCATTGTCATTTTAGATTTTTCTATCATTTGGTCAGTTTAAATTAATTTTGATATTCCTACTTCGCAAATGAAAAAATAAATAAATTGATAGTCCTGCACGAATTTGGACCAATTAAAATTGTGCGTATAAGTTGTATTACTTCGAAATTAGGGCACCTACTAATTAAACTCGCTTGTATTTGGTCCAACAAAAGGTAGGAGAATTAGAATAAGATATATGCTTCTACTGATGGTTTAAGATATATTCCTGCCATATTTTTAATATAAATTTGAGTTTCATCATATTATTTACCAATATTTGTTGAGAGTAATCTTCTTATATGGTGGAAGTACATATCTTTTAGACAGCATTTAGTATGTTACATTAAATTGGACTGGATAAATTTAACATAATAAATCTTGTGTTTGGTGCAATTTGTTGTAATTGTCTTGTATTTATTGAGTGTGGGAGATAAGATTACGTAATAATTTGTAATAATAATTATGTTAATTATAAAATAAAAATTTAGGTAATACATATTTTAATTAATAAATAAAAATAAAAATAAATTATAAAATATTAATTGAGATTTGAACTTGATATACAATCTTTTTTAAAAAGTTAATAATAATAACAACTTTTTAAATATAATTATCTCAAAAAGGTAAAACAATTTTCTAATATAAAGTAATAGACACATTATTCCCCATCCCAACAAAAATTCGAAAATATAAATTATTAAAAATCAAAATAATACCTTTTAAATGAAGGACTAATTCTTTAATTTAATGGTAATGTTGAAATATTATGGGTATTCATTACATAAATTAGGGGTATACATACGACTTTACATGGGTTGCAAATGCTGCTACTTTCGTCTAAAGAGAGCTTATGCTGTGGCCTTGTGGACGGGGTTGGGCCTTGGCAACTGATTAAGGATCCAGTTTATTTTTTAATAGAAGGATATCATCTGAAAATTATCGTCAAATGTCTGTTCATTTTTTGTTAAAAGACATCAAATTTCAGTTTTTATATTCTAATATAACCATCTCCATTGATGCATTGCTAATGTTTGTTTAACTATTAAAACTAAATTTTAGACATTAAACGAGAGTATTATTTGAACTCACAATTTCAATGTTATAAGCATGAGGGATATAATCTTATTTTCTCGTATAACCATCATGTTGGTAAGAATTATTAAAAAAAAAGAAATGGATATTTTTTTAAGCACACCTACACAAGTACCCAACATTGGGATGAAATGAAATTGACCCAATGTATGCTTCTCACACCGACATCAATGAAGTTGTCAACTTTTTTTTTTTTTTTTTACTTAATAACTCACATTGAGTAAATATTTGGTTCAAGAATCTGCATTGAGCTTAGGGTCGCAATGATCCATGATTTAACGAGGTCTAAAGAGAAGATGCTGAGCTAAGCTCGGCATCAAGCTTTACCAGACAAAACTGATTAACTGACATGACATGAAATGCTTCACTCTTCTTACCTGAACTCATACTCAATTGTAAGCCTTGTTGAGTAAGAATAAGCAGAGCTGGATCGCGAATTAACTCGCTTAATATGATAACTAGGCCTCCTTTGTTATAGAAATATCAAAATATAGATTATTTAATTCTGATTTATCAGAGTTTTAACTAATTGAAACAGTAAATAGTTGAGAATATGCTGCTCTGCATGTTATTGACATACTCCAATAGTCTCACAATATGAAAACAGAAATTTCAAGGAGCACACTGAAGAGTTATTGCCTATTCTTCAGAAAACGTATAACTGAGATAGGACATCTAATGGGGTATAACAAGAGTGATTGCCGGAAACTTTGCTCTGATGAAAATTTTCATCTCTAGTGTTTAATGAAAATGTTTTGTTTGAGATTTATCATACTTATGAAATAATCACTTATTTTATAATAAGAAGTCAATAATACTTTTATTTTAATAATAATTTTACAAACTAAAACAAATTGTTAGCTTATAAAATTATTATTAAAGTAAGAGTATTATTGATTTGTCGTTATAAAATAAGTGATTATTTTATGCCGAATCATATGCTTTGCTAAATTCGAAAGGCATATAGTTGCTTTTCTCTGACAAAGTCAAAGCTCTTTCACCACATTATCAGTATCACGCACAATCTTCTTTGAGGGAAGCACGATTGCAGCCACTGGATTATTTGGTAGTCCGCCACCTTCATCAACAATAAGCCTAAGGCCATCAATGTGAAGTTTTCCATGGTGGCCGCTTACAATAATAGTTGGTTTCACAGTTAGTTCCTGTTGAGAGATCAAAACAGCATGCATTTAATCTTAAGTGGATACCATGATTTGTAAGGGTGATATAAACTACATGCCAGCTATAAAACCAACAAATTTATCTCCTATTAAAGAATTTTTGTGATTGAAGGACCATTTACCATTGTTAAAAAGCTCATAAAAAGAAAGTTCAGTTAAAGTGCACACAATAGGAGACACTGGGCAATCACCTGTGGTATATCCCATACATTTTTCCGCCCACTGAGAGCTTCTACCTTGGGCACTCGGGTGTCCTTGGCTTTCAAGCGTTCTACTTGCTCTTCAACAGTTTTGCCTTTTTCTAAACCGGCATGCACGGCAATCAATTTACAGCGTTTTATTCCGTCCCCAGTCTCTATAGAGACATCATCCTGGAAAAAAGTACATCATCAATATCCACAAACTTCAGCATTTCCTCTATAGTTCACATCAAATTACAGTTAGTTGGAATTTTATTGTATCAAGAACATAGAGAATACGTATAAAGACTTTGGTGGTTGTTTTTTTTGTCTTAAGTCTTAATAGGACTTAATTTAAATAATTATTTAATATGACTTTATAATTAAGATATTGATTTTTTTTTTTCTATTTAGGATTCCTAAGCTGAACTATTGAATGATTGGATCATTACTATTGTAGCGGTATATTTCCATAGTTGTTGAAGTGAACTCTGGATCCACATTCAAGTTTTTTAGGGACCAACAACCGGCTAAAAAATCAATTAAACGGTATGGGAAATTTAAATATGGGGATCGTTTTTAAGAGAAGCGGAATGAATATTGGAATAGCTGAAAAAAAGGATAAGAAATGAGTGACTAATGGCAAAGTTTTGATCTCCTCCCCCTCACTGTTTCCTTTTTTTGATTTGCTAAAGTCCTTTCTATAAAAATCAGGTTCAGTTGTTCTTCATTTTTAGTGGCAGAGTGGTCTCAAGATCGTGGGAGGTATTTTTTTAACCTCATTCCCTACTTCAGCGTATGGTGTGACCAAGTTAAGACCCATCATGCGGGCCACGGTTAAGTGGCACTTAAGGTTACTATTGGGCCCCGTAACTTGATCCCCGTTTATGTTAGGTTAGTGCATTTCTTGCGTCACTTGTTATTGTACTTTTTCAATATTGGGCCATTGGGCTAGTTTTTGCTAATACAACTGTTATACCCTCACACTTCAAATAAAAAAAACACTATTATACCCTCTTTTCTTATAGATATTAATTTTTATTATTTTTAAATAGATTATTATCATTTTAAGATTTGTTGTTAGTATTTGCAATATTTAATATCTTAATTATTTTATTTTATATAAATAAAATAATATTGTAATTTAAAAAATAACAAAAATAAAAATGTAACACCCTCCTTTGTCCACGTTTTTGGTACAATTGGCTTCCTCTTACACCAACGGCCTCAATCGTGGTGTAAAAGGAGGCCTCTTGCATTGATAGCGGTGAAAGGAGTTCATCGCTGTCGATGCAAGAAGAGGCCATTGAGGCTTCCGATCTCTGACCTTAACTATTTCAACAATTGAGGCTGTTGACCTCCTCACATTTAAATGGGAGGAGGCCGCAGCATCCTATTATTCGGGAGGCCACTAGCCTCCTCCTCCACCAAGAGCTAAAAGAAGGCCAGTTGGTCTCCTTCGGTGGTTTATTAAGGACTGACGAGCCACCAGGCCTAAGGTGGTCAAATTTATGGTTACGATTAGAGTTAGGGTTAGGTTTAGGTTTGGATTTGATTTCAATTGGGGATTTTTTTTTGTTAGCGTTATTTTGGTAATAATATAATAATAAAAAGTTAATTTGAAAAACTAATGTATATTTATAGGTAAAAGTCTTTTTCATTAAGATATAAGTTAAAAAATTTGACTTCTTAAAATAGATAAATTTTAAATTAAATTAAGATATAAGTGAAAAATCAAACAAACTTAATTTGAATTAAGATTTAAGTGAAAAAAATATTTTTTAGGAAAAAAACAAATACTTATCTTGTACTGCTACAAGGGTATATGCACATTGTTTTCTTTTTTAGGGAAAACCTTTTTTTATTTAAAAAAAAAAATGGAACAACTTCATTCACATATCAGAAAAAGTACAAGCTGGCTACCGCCTCGACATCAATTGATCCTAAGGGAATGCGTCCACAACTGATGAGAGTTCTAAATGACAAGCATGGTAAAGATAAAAAGGCCTTACCTCTTCATGGATCCAGTCCATATTAGCCAGAAATTTCTTGTGGTCATCAGGAACTGCCTTAACCAAATCTGAACACAACAATAACTCTTCCAATTCAACAAAAGCATCGTAATTTTTAGACAAACGAAACCCTTAAGATCAATTAAAACTAATTTTGCACAAACAATTATGACTTATGCAATAATCCATTAACATTGACAAGAAGCATTCCACCATAAACAACTAGAAACCATTATCATGAAGTGAAAAGCATACCTGCAGATCCATGAGGAACACCGTAGGAGAGAAAAGTGGGAGCAGCATCATAGATGGATCCCTTATATTCAAAACCTTTAGCAACATTAAACTTGTCCTTGATGTTGCCAGCCCACCTCCTTCCTTGCAGGTGCATGTTCTCATATCCATCACCTTTGAACCACCCTTCTCTTTCCTCATTCTGCTCATACTCCTTCCACCCGTCCTTGAAATCCGCCCCGTCACTCGGCTTCGGCAGGACCCCAACAAACGCCGAGAATGCCAGGTCGTGATTTCCACACAAGTAGACGTGTTTCTGGTCTGGGCACTTTGTGGGCAACGATATCAGGAAATCTATCACTTGGCGGGTGTCTGAGCCACGGTCGCAGTAATCGCCCAGGAAGATGACGAGAGCGGTGTTGAAGGCTGATGGTTCGATGAGGGTTTCGAGATTGGTCCAGAGCTTCTGGAGTTTTGAGATGTATCCATGGATGTCACCTATGCAGATGACTGTTCTTGTGGGTTGAGTTTGGTCTGAGTTGTTCGACATTTATGTTAGGTGACGTAATGATACGTGAAACAGCTATCGGTGGACGGTGAAGTATTGATCTGCGAAACAACTATCGGTGGACACTGATAGTGGAAGGCGATAGCGAAAGGGCAATGAACGGTGATGGGCTGATGGCAAAGAATTTATCCAAGTTTGGGCTTATCAATCGAATTGATTCGATTCATGAAATTGTGGTTATTATGTTCGTCATCGATGAAATTGGGAGGTTATTATATTCTTGTTTTTGAAATGAAAGACAGGAATTGAAATGAGTAGGGTTCCAAACCAATGGCCCATGTTTTGCGATCTGGATGAATGGATGTTGAACCTAACAAATAAGATAAGGGGAAACTTCATTTTAGTCCTTAAGGTTTCGCGAAATATCAACATTTTAAGTATCTATTGAAAACAGTTATTTTAATCCTTAACTTTTCCAAAACTCTTTAAAAAGATCCAAACCGTTAATCAATTAACGGTCAACGTGACAAATTATTTGAATGGAAAGAGTAAAATAGTCTTTTTATAGAGAGCAAATTAATTTAAATAATTTACTAAAATTAATTTTATAAAACAAATGAAAAAAAATAAAGATAAATAAAAAGTGGAAATCCACCAAATTGGATCTCCACCATCTTCAACACACTAAGATTGTTCATCAATAACCCAATTCGGTGGAGATCCAATCCAATCTGGTGGATCTCCACCATCTTCAACACACCAAACAACCCAACAACAACAACAACAATATTAAGAAAAAAAATCAAAACTACTTATAAAAAAAAAATCGAAGCAGAGGGTTGATGACCAAACCTAGATGAAGAGTTCATCTGGGCTTGTCGAACACCAGATGAAGAAGCTAGGTTTGTCGAACCCAGATAAAGCTCCTCATCTAGGTTCGACGAACCCAGACGAAGACACTCTTCGTTTGGGTTCGACCCCCAAACGAAGAGCATCTTCCTTTAGGTTCGATCGAACCCAGACGAAAAGAGCATTCGTCGAGGTTCGGTCTGGGTTCGATCGAACCCAAACGAAGCCTTCGTTTGGGTTGGTTCGAACCCAAATGAAGAGAGGCTTCATCTGGGTTCGGTCGTCTTCGTCTGGGTTCGAGGCTTCATTCAAGTTCAATGGAGAAAGGATGGAGTGAATCTGGGCAGAAGAGACTGAAGAAGAAAGAGAAGGGACGGAGGAGAGGGAGGCGGAGGAGGCGGAGAAGAACGAAGGAGATGAGAGATAGGTAAATAAGAGGGAGGAGATCTTTCATGGATTTGATCTGAATTCCAGATCAAAGAAGAAAAAGAAAAAATTAACTTCTTTAATTTTATTTTTTTTTTAAAATTTGTTTTATTTTTTAACTTAATATTTTTAAAATTGAATTTTTTTTCTTGAAATCTGTTTTGTATTAATTTATTGTTTAATTTAAACAAAAAACGTAATAAGATTTTTTAAAAAAATATATAATTACGTGTATATGTATCAACTTTTCATTGATAAGATGATATTTAATATTTTAATTTTATTAAGGGTAAAATAGTCATTTTAAGTTATAAGGGGTAATTGAGTCTTTTTCAAATTTTTGGTTAGTTTGACTGTTAATTGAATACGGGTTTGGACATTTTTGAAGCGTTTTGGAAAAGTTAGGGACTAAAAGAGCTGTTTCCAATAGATGCTTAAAATTTTGATATTTCGCAAAATCTTAAGGATTAAAATGAAGTTTCCCCATAAGTCGAATCTAACTATTAAATCCCAAATTGTTTCAAATTTGGAACCTATTTCTTTTAAATTTAGGATCTAGTTTTTAAGAATTCGAGATCTATTTTTTCTAATTCAATCTCAATTTTTCTAAATTCGGGATCTATTTTTTTTTTTCATGAATAATTGAACACTTTCTTTTATTCAAAAAAGTTAAAAGTTTAACTTTTATCGATATTTTAAAGTATAAAGTGTTATTAGTTTCCTCTAAATTTAATTTCTTCTCCTCGAACATAAAAGGAAGTAAAGAAAGGAAAAAAACACATGAAAGAATTTTTACACACCACGCACATATATATATATATATACATATTGATTTCCAATGAAGACTGAATTGCCAGTCTGCCGTATGCCAAAGTAATATTATAAAACATTAAATCAAGAATGCCATACAATGGCAAAAAGAGAAACCTACATAAAAGAATAACAATGCACGAGAAAAAAAGGCAACTACTAAAATGAGGTAACCTTTTGTTTCATTACTAATTACACAACAGGTTTCCTATAGTATGGATAATTCTTAAAAAAAAATCTTACTTTCAAAAAAAAAAATCTAAAAAAAATCATGTTAAAGTATTTTAAAGCTGGCTATCTCCTTTGGAAGTTGAGGAATTTGATGCCATAGGCAAACACAAAGAGGAAGAGAAGAACCCAGCCAAGATGTGCGATGGCAACATATGGAAGGAAGCTGTGTTCCATCCCAAAAGTTTCTTTAAGGTACCTCTTCACTGTAATGCCACCACCCTGTCCAGTCAAATGCAATTCAGTATTTATGTCACCCACTTGACTTGCCATGACTCCATAGAGTGTCCATGACACTGGAGTAGCCCAGTAATACCACCTCCACCACACAGGGATTTGCTGCAAATTAAGAACGAATTATGAGTTTTTCGTGCAACAAAACATTATAACTAGAATAGTGGCGAAGACACCTTAAAAGTTGGAGAATTCAAGTAGACTAAAGTTCATGCATTTTAAAAGCGAGTGAGGCAAATGTAATAATTTGGTTATTATATGGAAATAACACAAGAATTTTGCAAACAAAGCATTATCTGTGATGTTCAGGCTGACATTGACAATAATATGTTATAAACAACAAATAGATTATGTATTACGTTTGATGTCACCTACCCCTCTGGGGATCATGAAACCAGCGAACAAGTTCCAAAAGCTCAGGAAGAAGGACATGACAATGGCAGCAATTTGGACACCCGGAGTCAATGCAACAACCATCATCCCATACAAAGTGAAATAGATGAAGCACATCAATATGAAGTAGAAAAACCAAAAGAATTTTCCCACCTGCCACTCGAATCCAATCATCGCATAAAGGATAAGAGCATAAATGACAGTTTGAATTGTCACATATATAACCTCAATGGCTACCTGCGAAATTACGAATCGTTCATTAGTCAAGTTTTTGATGGCTTAACACATGTATATCAAATAAAAACAACATTTTCAACTTTTTAACCAGTTTATTTTATTAACAAAAAATCATGTGATTAGCCTTCCAGGTTCCAGCTTAAGAAGGGAATTTTGATGCCTGCAACTTCTACTATTTATTAGTTTGGAAACTACATGTTCTATTTTAGTTACCTGAGCGAATGCGTAAGGTATGGCAGAATACATTCCGGCTGCTCGTTCACGATAAAAAACCGTTCTCTCAACACCAACAACAGGTTGCACTGCAGTAGCATTAGTGGCTCCAAGGAAAAGCACAACACAATACATGGCTCCTAGAAGGTTGAACAGATCTTGTTGCTTGGATCTGGTAAAGGTGAAACAAAATAATTAACGTCCAACACAAAACCCAGGCTATCATCAGCACAATAAATGTAACATTTAAATTGATATTGGAAGTCAAATGATTTGTTATAATTATATCTAAAACCTAAAATACAAACTTTCAACAAAACAATGGAACAAAACAAAAGATAAAGATAACAAAACCTACATCTTCTGTCCTTTGTCCCAGAAGATAAGGCCAAACAGAACAGCAATACATATTGTGATGACAAACCGAACAGCATTATATTTAGAGTGCCTCCAATAAGACCTTTGTTGTTTCCAAAAACAAGCAAGGCACTGACTAAGAAATGATTGGGAATATTTAGTTGGGAAGTAAAGATCTTTAGAGCCTGGTACTGGAGCACTAATCTCTTTGATAAGTTCTTGATTTCTCCTGAATTGTGTCAAGAAAAAAATTAGATGAGATAATACTTGAAATCCTTGGGCATATCGGTGAAAACAAACAATGTCAGTCATAACTCTGCTTAAAAACTTACTGATAAAGAGAGGAGTTGGCAAAAAGTTCAGCAAAATCCAAATCCAGTTGAGCCTCAACTGAAGGAGCAGTGACCTCAAGCATCCATGTTGCAGGATTGTATCCATCCTTAATTTTTGTAACTCCAGGGACAGCCTGTAGTAGAATATAGATATTAGCGTACAAAGTGAGATTTATCATGTATAATGCTCTCTTTACTGTTCAATTTCCAAGCAAAGAATCCTGAGAAATTTGCTAAGGAAACAAGTGTAGACATGAGACATAATGAATGAGTCTTAGTTTGCCTAAGCTAAACAGAACTACGACAGTGCTCACCTCAAAATATTCTACAAGCTTGTGAGAATGGTGACCAAGAGGTCCTGCATAAATGACTTGCCCTCCTCTTTTCATTAACAGTAGCTGTAAGAAGAATGATTAAAGATTTGACTGTTGAATGCATACATCACAAATTAATACGGAAAGTATAGAATGCAAAAATTTTTGAAAATCTATAAGCATTGAGCACTACCTCATCGAATGCTTCAAAGATGTCTATACTTGGTTGGTGAATTGTGCAGACAACAGTTCTCCCTGTATCCACTGTATTTCTCACCGTCCGCATAACAATTGCAGCAGCTCTAGCATCAAGGCCAGATGTTGGCTCATCCATGAAAATGATAGAGGGGTTAGCAACCAACTCTACAGCTATTGTCAACCTCTTCCGCTGTTCTGTTGAAAGACCATCTACTCCTGGAAGGCCAACTAGAGCGTTCCTTAATGGTTTGAGCTCAATCAACTCCATAACTTCGTCAACAAACATCTACAGGACATGTAGAAAAATATTAACTGTAACGGGAACATTAGGTAGTAGTTCAAAATTAGGTGATAAAGATGGAAGAGTTCCAATTACAATCTGAGTAGGAAATTTTATAGAAGAAATTCAACTTACCTTTCGTGATTTGGAATCAATGTCTGAAGAAAGACGAAGCCATGCTGAGTACACGAGAGATTCATAAATGGTAACATATGGTGAATGAATGTCATTCTGTTCACAGTAACCACTAACACGAGCAAATGTTGCTTGGTTCTTTGGGTAACCAGAAATGTTAATACTTCCTTCAATATAACCTCCAGTCTTCCTTCCTGCCAACACATCCATAAGGGTTGTTTTCCCTGCACCGCTTACACCCACTAGTGCTGTTAAAATCCCTGGCCTGAAAGCACCACTAACATCTCGTAACAGTTGAAGACGATCTTCGTCAAGACCTTGACTCTTCATTTCCTGGTATATAAAAATCAGGTCTTGATGTTAGCACATGACAAGAATCTTTAGTCCTTCACAACATCAAACAGCTAGATGGAAGTTTTCAATAATGCCAAAGAGAAATTTCAACTAAAATAATGTATTGTAAGCATGAGAAATATGGAAGGGATCTCCCAGAGTGACAAGATTGCGATTGCATGGAAGGGATCTCTAGGATAAGCCACTCTGTAATGGTTTAATTTCAGAAAAATATATATATATATATACAAATAATATAAGCCATCTAAAATAAGAAGCCTCATATAGATGCCAGAGGATATAAATGAATAGAGATCATGAACTTACAGCAGGCATATCCACATAGTAGTTTACATGGTTGAATGCAAGTGACAACGGTTGGAAGGGCAAAACCATTCCTTTTTTAGCTGCATGTTCAGCAGCCCTAACAATTTCTGATGAACTTCTCGCACCTGTAATTGTTCAAAAAAGTTCACTTATTTAGAAAATATGATATCAATCTAATTTTTCTACAGTCATACGGCTAGGGAGCATGTTGTATTTTCTTATCACTAGCAATGCCAAACGCTACTGAACATTAGTTGATATATCGCTCAAAGGTAAATCATGTCTTTTCCTTAACTCTGCCTCGTGTAATTTTCTTTCAAAGTTTATGCTTATAAAGTACTAGCATTTTTTATATCAAACGGTTAAAAAGTTTGGGCGATAGAGTGATAAGGTGTCTGATAAACTCCTAAAATATTTTAGCAAGCCAATAGTGGCTCTCAGCAAACATGGATAGAAACATATGGAGCAGAAAGAGGGATGTAGGTGAAGAAAAAGAGCTACAGTTTCTCATTACAAGCAAATATATCTGTAACTAGTCATTTAGACAACTCCATGGTGGCTACATACATATGTATCAGACTCTTATAGCAGAGTAGAATGTCTGGTGCATAAACCTAACACCATTAGCAGCGGATGTAATGGAATACAGGAAAAAGAAAGGGCATAAACCTTCTGTTCTATTTTGTCCGTAGGGGTTCTGCTTTTTATTCTTGTTTCCATTTTCCTCAACGACAGTTGCTTTTGAATCACCAATAGCTGAAATTATTTTTCCACATAAGCAGAGTTGGTCAACATTGACATTCAATTTTCATACAAGAAACATGGCGTCGAATGAGATGAGAGGAGAACTTACGATTCAAAAAAGTCAAAGCAGCAATAAATAAAATGTTGAAGAGAATAGAAAACCCAAATAGTGCTCCAACACAAATCCAAAACCAATAATCATCAGTGAAGAAGCCTCTAGACTTAAGAAGTAGTTCCCCAATTGTTCTTGCATTGATGCTGGGGTCTGGGTTGGGCTACATTGGATAAAACTTATAAGATTTGGCTGACAAAGTTTGGCCAGAACAATACAAAAATGCCACAGTTTACGTGTATGTGCAATTATCAAAGTAATTGGAATGAGAAACAAAATATTATGTTCAAACTATAGTAGATCTTACCGTGTCCCATCTTTTATCAAGGAACTCATTCATAACTATCGCATTCTGTCCATACATCATAGGAGAAGCATAGTAACCCCATATCATCCATGGCTCAATGTCGTCTGCAGGCAGAGAGGGAATAAGATGTTTAAGGTGTATATTATATAAAGAACAAGAAAACCTCCAGAAATTATACCCAATTTTTCGCATAATTGCTATCCAAAGTGAGTAATAATCATTTGGACTATAAACAGCTTATTTTGACAACAAACCAACTTAATTGAAAAGAAGGGATGGACTACATACCCTTGGCAACAATAAATCCTCCTAGAACAAAAACCAATAGCAACGTGAAGGTACCCAGTGTGTTTGCAACAACTTCTACTCTTCCTAAAGCAGCAATGAATCGAAAGAGGGACAGAGCCATCTGATGTACACCGAAGAGAGCTATGAACTGTCGGAAAAACCTAAAGGGGCAAAAGCAGAAAAAGCATTTTCATGTAGCTCATTCAGGACAAAAATTTAACACCTAATAGTTTTCCAGCCACGTTATGATGCATATAATTATAATATTACATCTTTTAAACGAAAAACTGCCTCACCTGGCTGCCGATGGAGCAAAACCAATACTGTAGTATGTCATAACAATCCATATCGCTGATTCCAGAAATGATAATGGGATCCTGAGCAGCCATATGGGTAAACCAAAAGCCCATGCAGGAAAGAACAAGTGATCCCGTTGTTTGAAAAAGACAGGAAGCCGAAAAACAGTCATTGCAAGTTCTGCCATCCCATTAAACATAACATTAATCAAAGTGAAAAACAGTGCTCCATAATACTTTTGCCCGCCAAGTGCAGTTCCCGCTTCCATTTCTGTCCTTAAGAACACAGTCAATGCAATTATTGACATGATTGTTATCTGGACAATCTTGAAAATGAAAACAAAACCACTGCGCTTCATCAGCAACCACTCCCTTGCAAAACATGCCCTGAACAGTTCCCAATTTGAAATACCATACTTCTCTGTCACCAATGCGGCAGGATGGATTCTCGACTTATCGTAAGGAATCCTAAGTTCTGATGCAATCTGTTGGCCTGTGTGGAAAGAACTAAAACCTTGCACAAAATCTGCAACTGAAATATATCTATATGGTTGGTCCTTCTTGAACCAATATTGTTCTTGGTCCTTCTTGGAAGTTACTTCTTGCAGAAAGTCAGCAATTCCTTTTCTATCTGGGCATTTGAAACCCATGTATTCAAAGAATTCAAGGACATTCTGTCGTGGACCTTGGTAGACAATATGACCTTCTGATAGTAGAATAATGTCATCAAAGAGATCATATGTCTCTGGTGCTGGCTGCAGAAGAGAAATGGCCATTGTTACATCCATAACATGAACCATTTGCTTCATAAACTTGCAAATCTGAAAAGTGGTGGAACTGTCCAATCCAGTTGATATTTCATCCATTAGAAGAACCTTTGCAGGCCCCACCAGCATTTCTCCTGCACTCAGTCAGAACACTACCACTGCTGAAGACTTGCTAATTTAATTACAAATGTTCAAGTTACAACAATAAAAAAAAAAATTGAGAAAAAAAGGTTGGCCAATGGAGACACTTTAGCTATTAGTTGCATTAAACCTGAACTTATGCTTAAAAATGCTAACATAAGCAAAAGAGTTAACCATTAAGACTGAAGCTAAGCAAAACAAACATTTGATCGAAGCAGAACGGACCCGACAATAAGCTTTTTTTTCTGAGTGACAAGTTGCTATGCTAGGAGAAACTCATATTTGAGAAACAGAATGGCCAAGAAGTGGTCCTCCAAAACATACCCGTAGTCACACGTTTCTTCTGTCCACCAGAAATACCCCTTCTCATTTCATCCCCAACCATAATATCAGCACATATATCCAATCCAAGAATCTGTTGAGATATCTAAAATGTCAGGTCTACGAATCTACTAATACAAGGACCACAACAGAAATGGAAAGCAGAACAAACCTTGATAACATAATCTGTAACCAGACTAGTTTCTTGGCCTGCCACTGCTGTGGCTTTCATGAATGCATCAATCTCAGGATCCGGTTTGATTCCTGCTTCTCTCTCCCGTCTTGAAAGTTCCGCTAGCAATTCATACCTTGTGCCCACACCTAAACAGCGTCCCGAGAAATCCAATGTCTCACGCACGGTCATCTCTCCATAATGAAGATCATGTTGACCAATGTAAGCACAGGTTCTCTGAGGCACAAACTCATTCAATTCATGGCCACAGTAGGTGATCTTGCCAGCCATCTGTTCAAAACCCCAATTTACGGGCAGATAGTCTCAAATTACTATGAAACTATTACTATCACATGCAAATTAATATACAAACAAAAGAAAGAAACGATAAGAGAATCATAAACAGACCTTTAGATCCTTGTCAAGCTTCCCGGCAAGTGCCAACATCAAAGTTGTTTTCCCAGCTCCTGGAGGACCCAGAACAAGTGTCATCCTGAAATTATACATTTGAATCTCTCATACTATCAATGGCACATTAGATTACATATAACAAAAATAAAGCAATCTACTTCATCAGATCAAATTATCTATCAATTTGAACACACTAACAACTATAATGAAAAAAAAAAAAAAAATACAAAGAGCATTTCATGAATCACCTGGATGGTTTGAGGATTCCGCTAACGTCATTAAGAATCTGGATTTTTCTTTTGTTAGATGGAATAAGATGGAGAAATCCCAAAGCATACTGTTGTCCATCAAAATTCCAAACACAGAAACAATAGTACTTATCATTTCAATAGTATTTATCATATATGAAGTCTATTAACACAAAATTTTTTTAAAAAAAAAAGAAAAAGAAAAGGGAAAGAAGCAAAGTATAACAATTGCATAATCAAGTTAAAATAATAGAAAAGCTTGTCTCTTGATTGTACAGCAAGAGAAGAACAAATAGCATGATTGGAATTCAAGAGTCTTGACAAAAGAAAAAGCAAAATCCTTTGTTCCTGCTCAAGCTTTAGTACTGTGACAAAAACAGAGTCATTTCTCAAGGTTTCCAAGAGATTTACTTACTTCCAATTCATGAAAAACATTTGAAACATAAAAAAAAACCCCAGAAACATTTTATCTTCCTGCACTTATGCACCAAAAAAACAATCTTTTCTTTTACCTCTACAGCGTTCATGTAAACATTAATCAAAGTGGGAAGTGCTCTGCTTCCAACATGCACTTTTCCTTCTACAGATAAATGCTCATATCGAACTTCAATCTTTGGAATCTCAATACCCACTCTGTTTCACCAAACAAAAAGATAGCTGCTATTTGTCAACAACCCATATCTTCAAATGATAACACAAAACGAAGACACTAGACATGAATATATTAAAACCTGTCAGTTCTGTCTCTAAGTCTCCTTAGAAACTTCTCATTATCCTCTTCAACAACTTTCAATATGCTCTCCATCAACTGCTTCTTGTCTTGCATGCCCAATTTAGTAACATCAACTTCACCATGAACAACTTTTCCATTATCAAGGACCTGCCTTATCACACCCTTCCTCAACCGGTCGTACGTCGGCAGCCGTTCGATGGCCGCCCACCGCAGCTCCTCCTCGTCATTCTGCCGATCGCTCTGGTTGAACACCCCTGTCGGCGCATTCCACGCCTCCCGGAAGCTAGCCGACGCCACCCAGCTCCGGCGGCTGGTCGACGCGAAGCTCCTCCGACTGCTCAACGACCTCGCTAGATCGTCCCCAGCCAAAGCTGCTGCCATGCTAATAGAGCTTTTCACTGTTTTTGGCTCACTACTACGTGTTTTTCTTATGTATCAATCAAACCTGTCAATTTTCTTCTGACTCATAAAATCTTAACCGAACTTGAAAACCACTGTTATTTATAATATTTATGTGTATATGTTTATATATATATGTATAGTAAACAAAATAATGTATATGGAATCTTGGTGCTTTGGCGTCGAAGAAGCCAAACTGTTCTGGGTTTGTTGGCGCCAACTAGTCTATGGTGTGTGTACTCTATGAAGATAAATGTGGAGAGAGAGAGAGAGAGAGAGAGAGGTGGACTAAGTGTTTTTATGTAAGGTTGATGTGAATGGAAAGTTGGTTGGTGGTTGCGGGATTATAAAGGAGTCGAAGTTATCTGGAAGAAGTTTTTGTGTGGCCAGATGAGAGAGTGAGTCAATTCTTTTGAGCGCAATCAAAATACTCGAATGTATTATGTTTGAATAGCATGGAATTTTGGTTCAAGGTGACCAAGACTTTCTTGTAATCCTTTTTTCTTATTATAATGAAGTACCTCATATGTATTAATTTCAAGAAGGTCGTATATACCGATTTTACTCTTTTTATATTTAAAAGAATGGTGATATTATATTGGTAATATTATCTGGTTGGTATGACCTATATTTTTGGAATGAAAAATAGTCATTGATTTTCAAATACAAAATTTATAAGTAGATTATTACTGATTAGATAACCTTACTCATCATTTATATCTATTGGATTGACTTAAAACTACCATTATATTGAATTCAATGGATGTAATGGATGAATAAAGTTTTCCAACCAATTTTTCTAAAAATTTGAGATGTGATAAATATAAAAAGTTGAAATTTAATTAGAGAATTCTTTTTTGATTTGCTTATTAACTATGGACTCGATCTCATGTACCAATTATTTTATCAACAATGGTCGCATATTTCATTTCACAATTTTTTATCAACATTTAGATTTAGCATAAAAAAAAAACATTTAATCAGTAGATTCCATTCTAAAAATAGAGACCTAAATATTTTTCTAGAATAAAATCTAGTGTAACGTATTTTTCATTTGCATAAAATCTCCTTCAAAAGAAGTGTAATTAGTAAGAATGAGATCATAAGATACTTCTCCATTAATTTGATAATTTCAAGAATTATTATGAAGAAAGTTAAGTCAAGGGTAGTACTTTACAATTTTGACAGAAATTTATTTTATTTACATTTTCTACAAAATGTGAGGTACTGTAGTGTAATTTGTCTTTTTAATTTTTTTCAAGTTCTCATTTTTAATTAAAAAAGTTTTTTCTCTTTCCATTACTTTTCCTGCAGCTAATTGGACCCCCCCTTTTTTTTTTTTTTTGTGGGTTCACTTATTGACAATGAACAGTTTTACGTTATAGTCAATAAAAGATATCATATAAATGCCAATAAAGAGGTTTCTTCGTATTACAAGTTTAGATTATTTTACTTATATAAATGCCAATAAAGAGGTTTCTTCGTGTTATAAGTTTAGATTATTTTACTTTCTCACCAAATGGGTATTATAATCGTCCTCCGTTCAAATGCAAAATGAGGGAAAAGCTGGTAATGTCCAATTAGTGGAAATCTCAATTTTGAAGTGTTCACATGGTAGATATACTTTTAAGGGAATTGATGACCATCTAGATTGTTGAAGGTTATTGCCCAAGAATACAAAAGTTGATAAACGTGTTCACATGTCCAGATTCAAGTGATCTTCTTGCACTACAAGATCAACCTTATATTAATTTCAATTACCATGAAAGCAATTTATAGGAAACGTTCGATTATTTAAATTATGTCACTGATATTAGATATTTATACTGTACTAATTACGTGATAAGATTGGATCCGACGCCAAGGTCACATCATATCAGCCATAGTCAAAGATGTAACTACTATGATGATGCTGCATTAATGTATTGGTTAAGCTTCTCTTGTTCCCAAAAATAACTTTTGCCTCATGAAGTGGACGTGAGGTTATGTCTATATCTTTCTTTGCCTATATCTTTTTTTTTTTCTCTCTTTCTTCTTTGTATGGATAACAAGCTCTTGAGGAACAAGCAAGTGTAGATATAGATTGATATTTTTGTACTCGTACAAAATTTCATATGTGAAATCCCAATCGGTTTTTTTTATCCTGTTGCGGAAGAAAAACAACCATTTCTATTACTTACTACAAGCAAGGCTGAACTGTCATATTATATCTTGCAAAAAGAAATTATTTAATCTAAACAATATTTAACAAAACGAGATTGATCTAATGATAGATCTCTCACATTTACATTGTAAAGATCATGAATTTGAGTCATCCCTCCTTCCCTTAACCTCCATTTAATTGTAATAGTAAAAAAATATACATTATTAATTATGCATGTACTCTGAGAATAATTATTTAGGTACTAATTAATTGCCATTTATATTGCAGTTTAATTGACATAAAATATCAGTAAACTCATTTTGTTTTGTTGTTTTTTCCTTTAGTGTGTGAACTCATTTTGTTTTTTTAACAGTACATTTTTTTTTTTTCAAAAAATTAACAGTACATGGTTCTATTATGTATTTAATGCATATATGTGTTGTCATTGAAAATAAAGGGAAAAAAAACAAAATAATGAATTTGAATATTCTTTTTGTTTGACTTTACTTTCCAATTTATTGCAATTAGTTGTAGCACACATAACAACTTAGAAAATGTGATTTTATAAACAAGAACAAAGAATTTGGATCCTCTTCTACTATGAGTATTTTTCCAACCTCTTTAAAGTATGTAATTAGTGATGAAAAAATAATAGTAAAAAACAATCATATCTCAAATTATGTTAGATTATAAAATGACACAAATTATGAGAGGATGCAAATTCCATAAACAGTTGCTCAACATTACATGAATTAGGCAACTGCACCTCCTCGATGAAGAACTTATATATATATATATATATATATCCTTACACACTGTATTGACTTGACTCATATCAGTAAAGCCGTAAGAGAACTTTAAGATATTAGAGCATCTCCAAGTAAATTTTAGTTAAATTAATTAAAAAATTATTTTAATTAGCAATTTTTTTTTTTTTATCATATTACATACATATTATAAGTGCATAACCCATTATTGGGCTCTCTAGAATAAACCTACTGAGGCTCGACTCAGAACGGAGACTCTTGAAAATAGGTGGATAGCTCCCATGGAAGAGAAAAGAAGCCCTACAAAGGAAAGGGAAAATCGCCACACACATGGTGACAAGCATGAGTCGAATCCTGCACTTTTGCTGGGAAAGGAAAGGCAAGGCAGTGTTGCCTCCATCGAGGCAACACACCATACTCAAGTTCAACTAGCAATTTTTGAACGAATCATTTCAATCATCCTTTCTATTTTGAATAAACAATTAAAAATAATTAAATAGGTTTTTCTTTTTTACAAAAAGAAATTGTTTGCTTTATCTCAAATATTAAAATAAAAAGAAAGAGAGGTTAGCTATGTTAGTTTGACTCTCCAAATTTAGTTATGGTAATTAACCTTTTTAAGATGGCTAATACTACAGAGAGTGGTTGGAGACATCATTAGCCATTTTGGCTAGCGGCAAACGCACTTGGAGCCCTAAGCATTGTTTTTTATATACTATATGGTTTTTACTTTTTTTAATAATTTTTTATGTATATATTAAATTTTTATTATCCACCTTTTCCCGTACGATAACGTATTTATGCTTTTATTGGTACAAATTAGTGAATTCTTATTTTTTTTAATTAAAATATTGCACTCAAATGACTCAATTGTTGCATTTTTCGAATTTTTTGTTTTTATAAATTTAATACATTTTTATTTATCCAACTTCTAATTTGTGAACTTTTCTCATCTAAATTTATAGCATCAAAATTGTCAAATTTGGATGTTTCAATTCTTTTCTCTCTCTCTCTCTCTCTCTCTCTCTCTCTCTCTCTACGACAGTGTTGATTTTGTTATTTTATTGATTTATTTTGTTAGAAATATTTTAATTACAATATAATTGTAACATAATCCAAATTCATTGATCAAGTGTGTTATTTCGATTTAATATAAACTTTCTCATTTAATAATGTTTTTTATATAGGCATATATATTATGCTATGATAATAGTTTTTCAGACATTATAGTTATTATTTATAATAAATAGTAATGCTATGGAATTCAATGGTGAAATAATTCATTTACTAGAAATTTACATTCATTTATAGCTCAAGTAGTTAACATCCTTCTCATTCATGTATATTTACAAGTATGTATAAAGAGTTTTCTTACTTTATTGTGGGCGTCTTATAGTGTAGGAGTTAATTTTTGAATTATACATATATTGTTTAGGCTCGGTTTGTTGTAATAGATCATTGGTGTGATTAACTTATATATATATATTCTCTACAAGTTCTAACAGTACACAACTATTGATGTGATTACCTTGTAACATACATACATACATATATACATATATATAAGTTTAATAAGCATTGATATATCAATTAATAGTAGTTATCGTCATAGTTAAATCTTAACATTATTGTATTATGTTTTATTACAGCGTTCGCCCTTATATAAATCTCTAGGTCTACAACTGATTTTAGTTGAGGACAATGTATAACTAATATGATTAGAGATATTATTGTATACTTAAGTATATTTTCTCTCTTATTCAATGAAAATAAATGTTATTAAGTTGAATGTTTAAGATCTCTCCTCTCTTCTATTCATCTTTATAATTTTTCCTATATATATATATATATATAGTTTCTATGGTTTGTATGTCCTAATTTTTAAATTGTTAGGACGACTACTCTTGTATACTCAATATATTTTCTCTCTCTTCTTCAATAAAACTAAACGTTATTAAGTGGAATGTTTAAGATCTCTTCTTTCTTCTATTTCATCTTTATAGTTTTTCTCACACATATATATAAGTTTAATATGTATTGATATGTCAATTAATAGTAATTACATTATAGTTAGATCTTAACATTATTATATTATGTTTTATTAAAGTGCCCCCTATGATATAAATCTCTTGGTTCGCCAATGATTTTGACTAAGGATAATGTATAGTTAATATGGTTGGAGATACTCTTGTATACTTAATTATGTGTACATGTTTTCTCTCTCTTCTTCCATGAAAATAAACGTTATTAAGTTGAATGTTTGAGATCTCTCCTCTTATGAATATGAGTTAGTTATTAATTACTTTTCAATTGATATTTGAGAGTAATGTTATATCTATTTGCCTAATTTGTAAATTATCTATCTGTATCTCTATTCTCTACTGATCATCTTTAATAGCATTGGTAATCAAGATTAACCTTACTGTCGAATATGTATTAGTAATATATTTTTGTTTTACCAAAAAACACATTTATTATTATTGTAATCAAAAGGTCGGGTGTTATCATTATTATTATTATTTTGTTTTTGCATTCTTATACATAAAAGTTTTTTTCCTTTTTTTCAACTTTGGTTATGAATTTGGTGAGGCTATAAAACTGCAGGTTCATGCTTTCTTTTCTTTCATTGTGATGTTTCTTAGACTATTTATATGTGGGTGATACATATTAAATTTGATTCTACTTTAGAAACTTTAATTCCTTTGGTAGACAAGAATTTGAAAGAAAAAGTCATTTGAGTTGAGTTGTTAGAAGGTTGAATGAGAGAGTGATAGAGAGTTCATTCATGAGGCCATAGGGCAGAAAAAAGAAAGAGATTTGAAAAAAAAAATACAAATTTATTTTTATTAATAAGGAGAGAAATATATAAGTAAAAGGAGAAAAGAAGATGTATCCATTTGAATATAAAACAATTTGTGTTCCTTAAATTATTAATTGATCTGAGCTATTTGATCATCTTTTAATCCAAGAGTAATAAAGTGTATGAAAATTTGTATAAAAAGTTATATATATATATATATATATATATAAAGAGGCTTAACAAATCTACTTACGAAAATCTTTTTCTGAGTACTTTCTTACGAAAATATTTGGTATGTTACGTTTATGATCTTCTCGCTTGACTTGATATTAATTTACAATATTAAACGGACGCCACTAGTGACATAATATTCAATGGCCAGAGAGATACAAAAATTCAATTTGGATTTCGGAGTGGGACGCAAGAATGGTATCATGATTCACGCAGCTGTCTACACATTCGTCCAGAAGCTATTTATATATTTGATATTTTATTGTTGTTTATTACGATCTCCTACTGGCTACTTCTTCACTTACTTTACAGAGAAAATTTAGCTCGGCCACGTTTTGTGACCCATCTCCATGTAATCGTATCAAGTCATTAGACAGTAAACACTAGAAATTATTATACTGTATCCAATTATATAGATGCAATTTAATAATACTTAGTTGCAGTTTCAAAATAATAATGGTGATTAATTGCGTGACTAACTTAAACATTACGCCTCTTGAAAGGCATGATAAACTCGTGCAATTCAAGTCGATCGTGTTGAATTATTTTCTTTCACGGCTCTCTCCTAAAGATTTATGGGATGATATAATATTTTACTATAATTCTTATAAAATTGATTGTTTTAATATTTACATTGATTTAATTTAGTAATCTCGCATAAATGGAATTAAAATTTAAAATTTTTAAATCTATTTAATAAAATCACTCAACGTTTGATCAGATACAACATCTCAGCATCTCTATCACCTCAGAATTGTATAACTTGCAGAAAAGCAGTTAAGGAGATGATTTTTTTTTTTTTTTGACATAGGAGATGACTTTTTTTTTAACCTAGTCAAGGAGATGACTTGTTTGTTGGTACAAACGTAACGTGGGAAAGTATCCACTTGCCTATTTTATGTTTTAGTTTGTAAAAGAGTGGATTCTATTATCCTTGTCAGCTCTACGTTTAATTTTATTAATTTTTTTAAGATATTCATTATTTTTCTTTTAAATTGATACCAAAGAGATACAAATACAGTCTACTTCAAATATATATATATATATATATATATGTATATATATATTTTTATTACTAACAAAAGATCATAGTATTACTACTAATTAAGATAGAACTTTGAAGTATGATCCGAACTTAAATACATATTTTTTATAAGTGAAAGATAACTATTTTATAATGATTTTAAAAGATTACAATAAAAAAAATGTCAAATTACATGTAATAAATGATGATGTGTTTCAATTTTTTGGTTTGAACTTTTATATTTTTTAATAGTGAAAATTTAATAATTTAAGGTGGCGGTTGAAAATTTAGTAATTTAGGGTGGCAGTAGTACCCTTCCAAAAAAAGTTGGCCGTAGTAATGTTGCGTTAGTGACCGTAACGGGCAACTTTTGTGAATCATAGGTGGCCCACATATGACATTTCCTCCATCGGTCCCTATTTGCCCCAGCCGCTCTGATTTGGAATGAATCAGCGTCAGTTTCCTTGCAGTTGCTGTATGTGATTGGGACCATTGAATAAGATTTGATTAATATATGAGCAAGAATTTTCTCCTAATTCTTTACTTTTGTTAGGTCTTTTATAAAAGAAAAGAATATAATAATTTTAATTACTATTCTTATATCCATGTATCACTAAATTTCTAAAGTTTACATTTCAAAAAAAAAAAAAAAATCTAAAGTTTAAACAAGAAAAAAAAAAAAAACAAAACAAAAACAAATAGAGAATTCATACTCTTAACATATATGGAATCAGCGTGAGCAGCTGCATGTGAAGGCATGCAGACCGGAACCGTCTGCTTCTGACCAACTTTCAAGTTTCAACTCACCATAGCAGTCCCTTTCAAAAAAAAAAAAAAAAAAACTCACCATAGCAGTGTTCAAGTAGTAGAGTACAAAGAAAAATAAAAAAATGACACGATCGCATCACACGACAACAACTCCTTCTCATACGCACTGGTTTGACAAAAACATCCTTTAATTACCCATGATCAACTTTAAAATTTTTAAAGTTGTCTTTACTCGTTGCCAACTGCTTAGATTTATGAATTTGTATTTATCGATTTGTACTATTATAATATAACTAATTGGTTAATCAGTCTTCTATGTCGATCCAAATTGTATGGTATTTTTCATTAAGATATTAAAAACATTTTTAAGAGAAAATTATATCCTAACTATATGAGAGGTTTTGCTTTAGACGAGCGAAACCGACTTCTTACTTTATTAACAAATTAGCGCTATACTATTAATTTTGACCAAGTTTGATTGCAGAAAACAACTAATGGAATGGTAATTTGATTATTTTGATACAAAATTAATTTTAAAACTGAAAAAGTTAGGTGATGTGTGGATACATTTTTAAAAATGATTTTTCATTTTCAAAAATAAAAAATGAGATAAAGTTGTTCGGTAAGGTGTTTTTCAAAATGTATTTTCGAAAATGATAACTAAAAGTGAAAAACATTTGTTTTATGTTATTTACTATTTTCAAAATATGTTTTTAAAACAAATCATTTTCCCTTCACATAGATAATTTATTTATTTTTAAAACCAACATCAAACACATTTACGTCATTTTCTATTTTTGAAAGTAACTTTTAAGAAATACTATCAAATACATTATAGTTTCAAAAATATTATTTTTAAAACATATTTTTCATTTTTAAAAATAGTTTTCAAAAACACAATTTAAAAACAATTCGAAACACACCTTAATATTTATAATCTTTGTCATCCATCTTTATTATGGAATATAGAGATAATTTATACTTTTTATACCAATATTAATTTTTTTTAAAAAAAAAAAAAGTTAATTGAAGGTGGAGATCTTGATGGAATCTCCACCGCTAAGACCATCTTCGAAAGGGATAGTAGGTCAAGGTTTCCTTTGATGAAGACCTTTTAGGTCTCTAGGGTCTCAATCTTTGAAAGGGATCTCAAGCTAGGATCTCCTTCAAAGATTAACACCTTTTGAAGATTTTAAATCCAACATAATCCAATTTGATAAACATCTACCCCTGGTTACCTAAAAAAAAAAACAAAATTAAAAAAAAAAAAGGTCTTCAGTTATGGAAAATAGACCACATTATTTTTTATTAGTGCAATTGTATGTCTAAATAATTGAAGTGTAAAACTGAAAAATAAAAAACATCAAGGAGTAGGTGCAATTAGGGATCAATGATGGTTTTCAGGATTTTCTAGTTGTATACAAATCAACTCTTGGTAAAAATCTCTTCCCTCTTTGTCTTTTTTGAGTTTGACTGTGTGATCCTTTCACACTTCTACATATGTCTAGGTATGCTTTTGTTGCGATAGAACTTTTAGGTAATGTTTGGCGCATGGGATTTGAAATGAGATTGAAATTCAAAAATCTCAAACTTTTTAAGTCTCATATTTGGAGGCCACTTGGAATGGATGAGATTGGGATTCAATAAATCCCAACCTCCACCCATTTCCCATTATATTAGTATTCTTCAATCTCACCCACAACCATGTTATTGAGTGGGATGAGATTTCATTTCCTAACTTCTTCCCAACTTCTTTTTTTTTTCTCTCCATTTATATCTCTCTCTTACCTTCCTTCCTCCTCTCATCACACATCCATGGAACCTCTCTACCCTCTTCTTCTTCTTCTTCTTTTTTCTTCTGAGCTGGGGCGAACCCAGAACCATTAGCATCTGGTTTTGGGTCAACGAACCCAGAACCAGATCGGTTATAGGTCGGCGAACCCAAAACCGATCTGGTTCTGGGTTCTGTTTTAAGTGTTTTTTTTTTTTTTTTGTTTTGTTAATGTTATGATGATTTGATGTTGATGATGTTGATTAATTGGATTGATGATACTGATGAATTATGAGTTGATGATGTTGAATTGTGGAAGATGATGATATTGATGAAGTGTGAGTTTTGATATTGATGAATTATGGGAGATGAAGTTGTTGTTTTTTTTTTCTTTTTTTTTTAGATTTTTTATAAAATTAAATTTATATAATAAAAATTTTAAATTAATTTTATTTCAATCCAATCCCAACCTACACCAAACATGATATGATATAATTTTTAATCCAATCTCAAGTTCTACTAAACATGAGATAGTGATTTTTCATTCCAATCCAATACAATCAATTCTATTCCATTCCAATCCCGCGTGTCAAACGAGACCTTAGGAGCATATAGAATCTATGATTATCTTCAAAATGGAGGAAAGAAAATACAACCATTGAATGAAGAAAGACAAGAGCAAGATTAAATTTTGCCTATCAAAACAACTAAAATCTAATGAATAAGAAAATACATCAAATCTTATGTTAAAAAATAGGGGCACACATATTATATGTGTGCATATATATATATAAATACAATTTGAAATTTTGATAAAGAAGATAGAGTTTGAACTCCAAATCTCTATATTTTGATGTGGAAAATTTATCATTAAATTGTCTTTTATTATATAAATAAATATAATTGATCAACCATATTATATAATATAAATTGAATTAAAAATTTACTGATGCATTATAGAGTTACTAACTCCCAAAAAATTTATAAGCAGAGAGCGCGATGATGATGAATTGATACTGTCAGTATGGGGCCGACATGTGCGTAATGCCGCTTGCGACTTTCTAACTAGGAAGGTATGGATATTTATGATTTATGGATTGATGATGGATTCTGCGTGGTAGTTTCTCTCCTCATATCTTCTTGGCAATTACTTGCATTTACTTGTTATTTACGACTTGTACGTCTGTGACCCGTCCCTTTCGTTTTCTACGTGACACTATCATTTTCATCTTTTTGCTGTCCACTTCTCTGGTCGACAGCGGCACACGTGTTATCTTTCCAAAATAGTCCAAATCAAAACATAAATACACTGCAAGAAAATTTAATATGTATAAATAATGATATAACTTTCCTTCAACTTAAATAAATAAATGGAATATGGAATGTGGACCCTCAAAGTATACGTTAAAATTTTAAGAAAATAAATAAAAAATTATATTTATTTTTTAGATATAAAAAATTATATAATAATACATTAAAAGAATAGATATAAATTAATTATTATTATTTAGCAAATTATAATTTAGCTATCCAGTTCAAACTCTATTTCAAGCGGAATAACTGTTTCATGTTTATTACAATTGATCCCCATGTCATCAGTGGATCTCCATTAAAATTAACTGACTGAGAGGTAAAATTATCTTTTAACGTTATTTTTTTTATTTTTTAAACAATAAATTTTAAAAACTTTAAAATAAATTAAATAAAAAAAATATTTTAATCAAATCTCTATCGTCTATTTTAAGATGGACAATGAAGATTAATTTTGTAAAAAAAATAAAATTAAATTTTTAATAAAATTATATAATTAAATAAAAATCTTTTAATCATATCTCTACCGTCCATCTTAAGATGGACGGTGAAAATTAATTTGAAAAAAAAAATTAAAAGATGAAATAAAAATTAAAAGTTCTCTCTCTCTCCATTTCTCTTTTTCATCCCTCAGGCTTCTCTCTTTTCTTTGTCGTCACCGTCCCTGTCTCTGCCATCCATCTTCTTATCTTTTTTTCTTCTTTTTGGTTCGAATCGAACCCATAAATCTAGGTTCGATTTCATTTGAACCTAGATTTCTGAGTTCAATTTCTTGGTTCGATTTCTGGGTGGGTTCGTTTGATCCCAGAAATCAAACCCAAATTTCTAGATTTGATTCCTGGGTTCAAACAAAATCAAACCTAGATTTCTGGACCCAAGAATCGAATCCATAAATCTGGGTTTGATTTTTGGGTTTGAACGAAATCGAACCCAGATTTCTAGGTTCAATTCGAACTAAGAAGAAGAATAAGACAAAGAAGAAGAGAATAAGATGGATGGTAGAGATAAGGATGGTGGCGACAAAGAAAGAAGAGAAGCCTGAGGGATAAGCGAGAGAGAGGGAAAGAGAGACACAGGGCTGAGAGAGAGGATCTTTAATTTTATTTCATCTTTTATTATTATTATTTTTTTTCAAATCATCTCCACCATCCATCTTAAAATGGATGGTGGAGATATGATTAAAAGATTTTTATTTAATTTTAAAAAAAAAATTGATTTTTTTAATTTTTTTACAAATTAATTTTCATGGATGGTGGAAATTTGATTAAAAAAAAATTTATTTAAAAGTTTTTAAAATTTATTTTTTTAAAAAAATAAAAAAAATAATATTAAAAGACAATTTTACCTCTTCAGTCAATTAAGTCTAATGGAAATCCACTAACGGCAAGGAGGACAATTGTAATAAAAGCGAAACAGTTGCTCTACTTGAAATAGAGTTTGATCCGGATAGTTAATTGTAATTTGCTATTGTTAATATATACTCCTCAATGTTTCAAAAAGCGCTAAATGTCAAATGGTCGTTTGCCTATTGCCTAGTGCCTAGGCCCCGATTAGGTGGTTAGATCGGTGGTCAACGAACCGCTAGTTAAACAAGAAAAAAAAATATCAGAGAAAGAGAGAGAGAGAGAGAGAGAGAATCACACTCATAAAACAAAACAAAATAGAGAGAGACACAAACAATAGAGAAAAAGAGAGATTGAAATCATTGGTGACAGTCAATGGAATAAAAAAATCAAAGATGAACGGTGATTGGTACGATGGTGGTGATTGGTGAAGTGTTGGTGATTAGTGTCATGAATGAAATTTGCTCCTTTGGATGAAGTTGGGTGGTGACTGGTGCGATGGTGGCGAAAAGGGTTTATGAAGTTTGGCGAAGTCGACGATTATGAAAGAAGTTTGTCGCTTTGGATGAAGTCAAGAGGGTGAAGAAGTCTCGTTAGGGTTTCATCTTGTCTCAAATGTTTGTTTAAGTAGTCAATCCAAAACAACGCTATTTTGGATAATTTTTATAAAACAATAATAATAATAGAAATAAGGCTACCTCAATTGTTGTGGGTGAAATCAGCGCGACGGCCAGTTGTTTAGCGATTTTTCAAATCATAGAAAATCATGATCTTTAATGCTCCTACTATTGTAAATTTCTTACGACACATGGTTTTTATTTTATTTTGTTTTATCTTATGCCACATGTGAACATTGATGTATTGTCGAATATTAAATTCATGTTTTTCCTTGTTGTATAGGAGATTTAATTAGTTAGTCCTTTCCACATATGTCAGGGAACATATCGCTAAAAAATAACTTAATTCTTAATTTGTTTAAAAATAACTATTTGTGAATTTTGTCCTCCGTATTGTGGGCGCAATTCTTAATCTTCCCATTTTTTTAGGTCCAATTTCTAAATCGGCACTTAAATAAGTATACAGTGAAAAAAGTATTAAAAGAAATGGTATACAGTGAAAAAGACTTCATGAATAAAGTAGTGAATTTTCACTTGAGCTGTCACAATCAAATATCATGAATCCCGAATTAAATTCGATCCCCCCCAAGCATGAACATTTATTTTATTTTATTTTATGTTTCTCATTTCGAAATCTTCCTAGATTAATTATGTCAAAATAAAAATTCTTCCTAGATTAAATAACTCTTACAAGTTGGATCATGAAACTCTTGTGAGTGATGTAGTTGGCACCACTCTCCCTAACAATAAAATTTAAATAATGTGAAAATAAGTTTCTGAATTGAGAAACTAAAGAGTTGTTTGTTTTTTCAACTGAAAATAAGCAGTGTTATTCAAGACTGAAGACTACATATGGATTGAAATCTGAAATCTGAAATCTGAAAGATATATTTGTTTTTTTTTTTTTTTCCTTACCTCTGAATGTATAGTAATTTTATTTATTTTTTAAAATTAAAATTATTTGAAAACTTGTAATTTAATAGTTATATCATTTTACTATTAGTTGTTATGTAATTTTATTTAATATGATACAAATAATTACAATAAATTATTTAACAAATACTAAAACACTTATCTATATAATACTTTTATTCATAATTAAAATATGATTAATTATTATAATAGAGTCAATTAAATTTATATATTTAAATAAAAATAAACTTTGAGATGAAAAAAACCAAAAGGAGAAACAAATTTTACAACAAATTCAATATACAGAAAATGAAAAACTTTGAGAACTTCACCATTGTCGTGTCATATAAAAATTCAATATACACAAATAAATTCCAATAAATATACATAAACCAACAACACCAATACCAGTATACACAAATAAATTCCAATCAATATACATAAACCAACAACACCAATACCAGAAGCTTGTCCTATTTATAACAAAATAAATAATCAATATACAAAAACTTTTAGGTTCAATACATAACTAGCGATACACCAAAAACTTGATAAGAGAAACAAATAAACACAATACATTAGGCAAACAATGAAGCTTTAACAAATAAACACAATATATTAGGCAAACAATGAAGTTTTAACAAATAAACACAATATGAGCTCCTCCACAAGTAGTTTAATAAAGAAAATAAATAAAAATTCTTACCCAAATTTTATCGGAGAAATATAATAATCCAACTATAAGAAAATTTGATGTTGAGATGTTTAAAGTTTTTATTTTTCAACGTTGTTTATTAGAGCATTAAAAAAAAATGTATAATGTAAATTTATGATAAACTTAAAAATAATGTTACTTTAGGAAGGGTAAAATTGAAGTGATATATTTACAAAATCATCAAGTGATTTGATATTCAATGAAAAGTTATAAAATGTAGTTTTTTATTTTCAGTAGTTTTTGGATGGTTTTAAATGGTTTGACCACTTAAAAAAACAAACAAAAATCACTTAATTGATTTAATTCGACATCATTAAGTGTTAAGTACAAAAAACAAACGATCTCTAATACTTACTATAATTTTTTTAACTTTCAACCAATTAAAAATATAAAAATTTATCTCGTTCTCTCTTCTTTTAATTATAATATATAAAAGGTAAGATAGTGTGACACCTATTCCATAATGATTTGTCAAAAATGATGAATATTTTATTTTAGATTATTATATTGGAGATGATAATATACAATTATATATGTTTCTTTGTCAAAATAGATCCCTATTAAAAAATATTATTGATGTGTCACTAATAGAAACTTAAAAATACATGACAACATTGGATATGTTCTAAAATATTTAAAATTGTTCTAATGCAAAGCGCAATTTACTTTTTTAAAAAAATACTACAAACACTTTAAAACTTAAAAATAAATATATAAATAAATTAGGAACACTTTGCAGTACTAGTAAACACACCAACTCTTTTTGAGGTGTAGAATCGAATTTACGTTTTTTTTTTTTCAAAATAATAATAATAAAGTAATGACAAATTCACTCATAAGTCATACCTTTGTGCACTCCTCCTCATATCCATTATAGGGGTTCAAATCTCATAATATGTTTAATGTATATCTCTTTTGAAAGTAGATTTTGGACTTCATATAAATTTAATTTCAGTAGCTACTGACAGATTCTTTTACGTTTTAAATCGCATATAATGTTTGACCTTGGTAGATTTTGGTAGACCTATAATCAAAGCTATAGTTAGAAAAACCTATTGAGGGATATTTAGTGGAACTGATCAATAAATATATAATATTTAAAGAAGACACAAAAATATTTTATGTAAAGGTAATTATTTAAGTATATTTTGTAAAAAAATAAAATAAAAATTGGGGGTATTGTGAACCCCCTTGATCCCCCCTCAGTCCCGTCCCTGCCCCTAACCATTAGTATAAGTAAATCTCCATTTAACTTGTAGTTATATTAAAAGCATTAAGTAAATGAAAAAGGTAATTGATTATTAGTTAGCTTGGCGGATAAAATTTCTTATTATTTTACAAAAAGTCTAAGTAATAATATATACTCCCATAAAGGTGAGGAGGATTTTATTATATTGATTTAATAAAATATATAAAAATATAAGTAATGACTACTTTGAATTCTATATATGCAAAATAATAATGATAATAATTAGAATACTTTGATAACAAAATGATAGATAATCAATTTTTCTATTTCTAATATAAGTGAAAGACTGAAAGGTGATTCTTGACATAAAAAATATACTATTTCTCAATATTATAACATAAGATTCATAATTAATAAATTTTGTATTCAATAAATTAAGATAAAAATTACAAAATATCAATATAACACGCAACAAAAACATTATATTGTTAATAAAAATGTTGCAAGTGACATAAGATGTTATAAGAGGCCAAGTAGAAAAGCCAAAGGAAAAAAATATTAAATTGTACTTAATTTTTTATATAAAGAGATTATTATGAGAATTATGAATCGTAATGAATGAAAAACAGTTCCAGTAAGGTGATTCTTATGTCGATTCTTGACATAAGAAAGATACTATTTCTTAATATTATAACATAGAATACATAATTAATATATTTATATTCAATAAGTTGAGATAAAAGTTACGAATTATCAATCGACATGCAACAAAAACATCAATTTGTTAATGGAAAAGTTGCAAGTGACATAAGATGTTATAAGAGGTCAAGTAGATAAACCCAAAGTAAAAATTATTAGATTGATTGATTTTTTTTTTCTTTATTTTTTATTATATTATTATTATTATTATTTTGTGTTGATAGATTGTTTTGTGAACTATGAACCCTAATGGACGAAAAAGAGTGCCAATATGTCATTGAATGGGGCACCATCTATTCATGTGCTATTACATATTGTAAATAACCAATCATACATAATCTTTTTATAGTATAGCATGAAAGGGAAACCCCCTATGTAAACTGCTCTCGTATTATTGGATAGCAAATATATTAAATAATACAATAGTTGATTATAATTAAGTTATATAATATAGTAAAATTTTCTCAAATTTTATATCCATGTTCAGCGAACTGAAAAAAAAAAAAAAAGAAAAAGAAAAACTGTTTAGCCACATCAATGAGGACACGTGAAACATAAACACCACTAATTATAAATGAATAGTTAATCATCATTATAACATAAGATGATATAAGAGGCCAAATAGATAAATCCAAAAGAAAAATTATTAGATTGATCTTTTTTTTTTTAATAGTGAGATAGATTGTTTTGTGAACTATGAACCCTAATGGATGAAAAAGAGTTCAAAAAGAGTTCTATTATGTCATTGAATGGGGCACCATCTATTCATGTGTTATTATATATTATAAATAATCAATTATATATAATGTTTATATAGTATAGCATGATAGGGAAACCCACTGCGTAGACTGCTCTCGTATTATTAGATAGCAAATAAATTAAATAATACAATAGTTTATTACAATTATTCAAAAGAAATTAAGTTATATAATATAGTACAGTAAAATTTTATCAAATTTTGTATCCATGTTTAGTCAACTAAACAAAAAATTCAATGAGGACACGTGGACCATAACAACCACTAATTATAAATGAATAGTTAATCATCATTAAATTTGTTTTTAAATACAGTGATTTGGGTAGTTGGTGGTGCGATACAGTAGCACCCACCTCTTTAGTGTGTTTTCTCTTGAGTTTCTAGTCAAAAGTTCAAATCGCAGCTTTTCCATCCTGGTTATCGGTCATTTCGTGCTTCGTGTAAGTTATTCCTTTCGTTTTCATGAATCATAGTTTTGGGCTGAACCTTAATACTCTAATTAGAAGAGTCCAACAGCGGTGAACTTATTTATAATACGTAAACAAAAAAAAAAACAGGGATTTGAGTTTTCCTCTGATCTAACAAGATCTGAGACTATAAATCTTTAACAGAAGTGAGCTGTGAAGTGATGGAATGTCGGACGACAACAATCCTGATTTTAATCTTTTATAACACAATAAAATATTAATCATAATTTGGTTTCCCAAAGAACATCTCAGCCACATGACATCTTTGACTACTGTGTCAGTTTTCCATTTTGAATTCTTGAATTGTCTTTCGCATTTTAAAATCAGATCGAGGCCCAGATCGAGATCGAGACTTTAGAAAGCTATGAGCAGCACATGTAAGGACAAAATGGTCTTGGAATTTCCCAAATGAACCCGCAGCCACGTTGCCTTAAATATCCAGAGAGAATAAAGCTACATTTTCAGAAAATTTTTCCACATTTTTTACCCAAATAATCTAATAAAATAATTGATAACAATACTAATTTTAAAATGATATATTGATGATAAAGTAATTATACATAAATTTACAGTATCATTCAAATAATAAATTTAAATAAAATTTTAAATAATATAATATTACTTAACCAAAAAATGATACAAAATTTTATTTTAAATATTATATCTGCACCCCTAAATAATTCTAGTAGTAATATTTTAATCAAATAGTCATTTAAAAACATCAAGTACGGTGATTAAGATTCAAACGAGAACTAGGATAGTATGAGAGGATGTTAGTCTCCATCGCGTCTTTTCTATTTTGGACTAATGCATTCATGTTTTCGTTTTTTAGTTTTTGAAAAAAACAAAGACCCAGATTCAAAAGAGAAGTAGTACAAGCAACGAATTGGTTAATATTCGTTTTAGTTTCATGAATTGTCAGCATTATCTTCCAACGACAAAGGAAGAACGTTCAATTAATAGATTATGATATAAATGCGAAAGTTCATTGCATAGAGTAATAGGTATCACTGTTTTTGAGTTGAACTTTTGCCTTCTAGATTGTCAATAATTATTATTATTTTTTTAACTTCTAGATTGTTAATTATAAAACTTACAGATAACACCAAAAGACTGAAATCAATCAACATCAGGCCAGATTTGACCCACTCTATATCTGTTATTTTAACCTCCTCTGTCAAGTTATCAGCTTGGTCAAATTAAATGCTAGCGGACTAGTTTCTTTTTTTAAAAAAAAAAAAGGCTTGCGGACTGAAATATTTTGTGTTCAAGATTTGCCTCGGTTCGTCAGGTTGATGAGTAACTTATAATAAAGGACAAAAGTCCCGATTGCAAATGAACGGCATCATATGCGCATCTTATAAAAATAAATATTAAATATAAAAATTGAAATAACGTAATCGTTAACCACTCATAAGTACATATAACGTTGTAAATTTAGATTATATATTTTTTTCTAAATTTTTAAATTTGTATGAAGAAGAAAGTAAATATATATTTTAATAGTGATTTTGAATTTAAGTTTATATCTAAACACAGGAAAAATATCTTTAATGTCATCGTACGAATGGAGCAAAAGTAATTGCTCAATTTTTTCCCCAAAACATGGCAGAAAAGTAATGCATTATGGATAAAGGCGACCAATGAATTTTAGAGCCGGAGAGTGTGTGTTTGTGGCCGGTTGTGGAGTGGCAAAACAATTTTAAAATCCAATACATTACTTACTTATTTCGTAATATTTTAAATTAATATTTTCTTAAGATGACTGGTCGACACATATTAGAAAGAGTTTAAGATAAGACAATGCATTATCTCAAAAAATATATAAAATAATCCATTTTTTTAATAACTGTCAAATAGAGTTTTATATATATAGATATATAAAACTCTACAAATGGCAAAATAATTTTAAAATTCAATACATTACTTACTTATTTCGTAATATTTTAAATTAATATTTTCTTAAGATGACTGGTCAACACATATGAGCAAGAGTTTTAAGATAAGACAATGCATTATCTCAAAAAATATATAAAATAATCCATTTTTTTAATAACTGTCAAATAGAGTTATATATATATATATATAACTCTACAAAATAGAGTTCTTTTGAACTAGCCCCCAATATTTGTCGTTTTTACAAATTAACCCTTCAAAAATAATTTTCGAGCATATTCTTTGGTGTTGGCTGATTTTATTAGATGAATTTGTAGTTTGTTTCAAGAATAAAATTCCTTCTCAAAGTAGTAATAATAACAATAATTTATGTTGGTCAGTCCATGTGTTTTATTCATAGCATTAACGGTGGTATTCCTAATATAACTGCATAAACCAAGTCGCCGCTTTTTTTTTTTTTCCAAGGCAGATGATGAAAGGTCTTCAATTAAGAAGAACCGTATATGAAAAAAATAAATAAATATAAAAAACATATGGGTGCAAATGTTGCTATAAAAAATTATGATTTACAAATGTAGATTCTATTATAAAAGTATATTATAAAAATAACCTAAAATAAAATGTCCATTATAGACAATATGATTAAAATAAATTAATTAAAACACTTTCCATATTTATTAATCTTTCATGATTTAAACCCTAATTTAAGATTTAAACAATTGAATCAGAATACTTTCCATACTTATCGATTATTCTAATATGTTAAACTCTAATTTGAAATCTTACTAGAGTAGAAGTACATAATTATCATAATTTTTTCTAAAAGAAAGTTAAAAACAAAAACAAATTGGAATCTAAGGTTGTAAGAACTTGCTTTGTTCTTGTTCAATTGGTTTCAAAAGTATTAATCATTACAATGAAGAACAAAAAAAAAAATTGTAAATTAATAAATATTCTAGTTCTAAAAATATTTAATTTTTTCCTTTGTATTTTAATTTAGGATTGATGTTTTAAATAAACAAAAAATATTATAACACTTGCACTTACATTGGCTAATCAATTTTGATTAATAAGTATACTATATACAAGTCTTGTGAACTAAACTAAAGGTGAAATTGGTGATTCAAAACTTGTAAATTAGATTTGAAAAACATAATTAATTAGAATTAAAGTTTTTATAAAACAAAGAAAAATATATGAAAAAAATTCTATTTATTTATTTTTGTTTAAGTGTAAAGGATTGTTTAAACTTAAATTCCATGGAAAAAAAATATTATTTTTTTGGTGGTAAAAATAATATAAAAAAACATATAATGGGAAGATAGAGGCAAAAGCGGTTGAAATTACACACATGTTACACGGGAATGAAGAAGTAGATAAATTCCACTACAAAATTGTTAATAGTAGTCAAGCCGCAGTATATGACTTGTATGAGATATCAATGTACGAAAACTCCAGGCAAAAAAATTATTCTTTTTGGTGGTGACCTGAAAATCAAAGTACATGCCTAAATTGCCTCCAAGAAAAAAAAAGAATGGAAACATGCCTAAAATACTTGAAAAAGGGGAAGAGGCTTATTTTTTTTTTAGGCAAAGAAGAAGAAGTTACATGCCTAAAACATTATGCCAAATTATTTTGACTTTCTAGAACGAGAAATGACCACTCCTCCAGCAGTTTGGTTTGGTCCGTAAGTTAAGAAAACTCAAAGAATTGACACATCCCTTCAAGAAAGTAATTGATTAATAATAATAAAGTATTTGACTAGAACATATTTTTACAAGTCCACCGTTGCCATGTAGGGCCATGCTGGCAAACACAATTGAGTGACTGTAATTGATTAGCATTTACCTAAATTGTGTTGAAACTAAAAAGATGCGATGACGGTGTGTCTCATACATCGTGCGGCTCCACCCAAGTCATACCGTACATGGTGCGAGCAAGTCAATAGAGCAAGTCAAACAATTATTGAGTAGTCTAGTCATCGTCCATATTAAAATTTTGTATTTTAAATATAAGAACTAAGGGAAATGGATAAGTGTGGTTTTCGAAAAACGACAATCTGCCAAATATTTATATAATTTATTTTAACATCTTTTATTAGTAAAAAAATTTATTTTTCATTAAAGTTAATATAGAAAGTTTTACGGATAATTGTATACAAATCTTTAAAATACATAGTATCTTACCAAATTTTCACATATTCCAGAATTCATAACTCAAAAACAAATAAATTTTTATTTGTTTTTTCCCATAGCTTTGATGCCATATTTGATTATGAAAAGACAGAAAATTTTCTTGTACAAGAAGCAAACTTTCTAAAACGTGAATTTTCAATTAATTTTCAACTTGCATCTTAACAATAACCTTAATGGAATACTAAACACAATTTGAAAGTTGAATGTAAAAAATTAAGGGTTTTCTGAACAAACGTTATACAAATTTAATATTTTAAAAAGAAAAAGTATAAAAAGATAAAATGAGCATTTTACAAATTTAATTCTCTAAAATTGGATGTCTTAAGAAATAACTTTAAGAAAGGGAAAAAAAAAAAAAAAAAAAAACTATAACTAGAAAATCAGGAAAGGGAGAACCATCACCGTGCATGTTAAATTGCAAATTCTATTAAAAAAAAAAAAAAAAAAAATTGCAAGATGGACCTGGGCCGCTTGGAGGAGGCTTTACACAAGAACAGGAAAGATTCTAGGATTTTCCAAAAGCGATACTATAAATGCACCCGCCCCGTTTTAAACTGCACCAACTTTTGATTTTCAGGAGCACAACACTCGAAAACTTTTTGTTATCCTATGCTATTTGGCAATTAATTGTTATTACATTACAAGTGATGTGGGTACACAATCTTGAATAGTTGAATATCACCTTATTACCCGTTGCCAGTTCAATCAAATTTGATCATTGTACATTCTTCTAACTTCTCTTTTATTTTCATTCCTTATTTTCTTCTTTTTGTATCCACATAACTCGCTAAAAACAATTTTGAAATAGCTCTGACTTCTTTGCAAGTTCCAGGCAAGGGTTCAATCAACACTAAGGATAACACAACCATAATGACTATTACAACGTTACTGTAATTTCAAATTCATCAATTAACAAAGATGAAACTGGTGCCAAATTTTCAAACTCGTCTATGTTTGATAAAATATTACACGGTAGTAACTGCAGTTGCAGAGATCTGAATGGAGGATGACAATCCGATATACGCTAACAGCATCATTGAGCACTATCTGACAGTATGTAGAAGGCAGGCTAAGTATCTATTAGTCCATCAGGAGAGACAATTATTCAATCTCCACTTGCACAGCCCCTACAACCGCAATGGACACACTCTATAACCTTCTCCTCCCTCAAGTTCTTGGGTACTCGGCACACACAGGTGGTTTGAAAGTTGTGATCCCGAGGCTGCATGCATCTTAAGCAACAGAGACGTTCATAACCAGGCTGTCGCCAAACATAGAAACACGAAGATCAGTAGCAATAAAATTGAATTAATGAGCCCACAGCAAATATAAGAAAGAGAACAGCGAACTTCAGTATAGTGAGCAAATTGAATGATTTCCTTGTCAAATTACTACATGATAAGAAATAATACCTGGACAACTTCAATAATTCTCTTGACGTGCATGATAATTTCAAGATGAAAATATGATTACAATTTTTTAGCACATGTATTTACCCCCCACTCAAGGCAAAACTTTACTTTCGTTTCAATAAGTTCTTTCCATCTCTTATATTACCGAGTTCTCATCTAGCAATTGCCTAAGTTTCAGACACGCTCACTATGTGAATCACATGCATGAAGACGCCACAACACATACACTTCATAGTTCATAGTTGTACATCAAGGGAGAGATTAGGAGGCGAACCTTCTTCCATTTTGCAATTAGATTGCGGTCAGCATAGCCTTGGTCCAAACAGAACTCATACAGCTCCTTAGATATTTCCTTCCGACGGTGATAAAGGTCAAAAATGTAGCGGCTCTTCTGATGTGCTATTTTAAAAATAGGCCATAATGCCTCACATTTCCTCTTGCCATCATGTGGATCATTCTCAGCTGTTCAAAAGAGTGAAAACCATTAGTAGTTGTACAAATTTACAAACCAATTTTATTACATTGTTAACTTCACAACACATTCAGCCGCCAAGTATGCTTCAAGTGATGACAACCACCTTCTCTCATCTTCGCTTGTAGTTCACGAAGTGTAGGCTCAATCAATTCCCAACCATCAGGAAACTTGACACGGTTTGTCTTTACCTTCGGCATTTCTCTACCTGCCATCAAAGCCAAAAAAAAAAAAAAAAATGAAAATTGATATTGATACAAAATACCAAGTGTTTCTCCTACAACTCCTTAATGTTAGTAAATTGAAAACAACAATAACAAAGCAAGTGATTGCAATAACTAAATCATTATATATATATATAGTAGCAACTACACTAACAAAATGCAGTGGTCTAAACAGGATTCTGTGACCCAAAAATCTCAGACAATCTATATCACTTAAAGGATTACTCAATCTGGCAGAACCAAGAAGTCCAACTGCGAATACTATGGGTAGATTGTTTGCTTAGGCCATGCTTGCAAAAGATTGTTTTCGCACCTAAATCATAAATTTAAGTTGCAATTGTGATGGAGGAAAGAAAAAAGTTGCTTTGAGTTGGGGCAGCAAGAAAAACCCTAATTCCTTCGTATAAGGCCAAAAAATTAAGGGAGACCAAACCGAAACTACTAAGGTTTTTCTTTCTGTAATTTGATCAAGCAGCAAAATTAAACTGGGTATTAGCGCATAAACCGGATAGCATATTAGCTCAACACAGCATGCGTATTGAAGAAACACTAAAAAGAAATAAAAATAAAAAAGCAAGCAAAAGCCAAGATCGGAGAAGAAAATGAACCTCCCTACCTGGTTGAAGCGAACGAGAGACGGTGACCAGAGGATGGCGGCGTTGGTGGCGTTGGTCGGGATTGGATATGTGCAGGCGGCGAACAATGGAGGATACCAGGCGGTCGGGGTTGGGTCTTTCAAAATTGAGAGACAGGTATTTTTTGTTTAACCTAATGGGTCTTTTGCGGCTCTGGCAATATCCGCGTATAGACCCACACCTGCCCGCAACTATTGCCGGTCTAAGAGCCCAGATCTTTAAGGGTCTAGAAAAATGCGGTTCGGGAATAACCGAACCGAATTATAAGATATGGACCGGATCCTTCAAGCCCATTTTGCTATCCCTATTTCACCTTGCTGCGCATCTATTGAGGTTGCAAGATTTTGAGTTCCGTGCGTTGCTGCGTTGGCAGCTTCATCCCCATGACTTAGCTTGTCGTGTATTGGTCTCGGGTTTGATTCGACTCAGGATGCCACCTAAAAGTTTGGCTTATTTTTAGCTTCTTTGGGAGCTTCTCCTCCCTTTTCCCATGGAGCCCTCCTCCCGCCCACGGAAGCCTCTAATTTCGGATTATGCTATAATAGCTTGATTAAGAAGGTCCAATAATATTACTTGTTCGGTGATTGTACTCGTAACGTGCATGTAATCTATCAAAAAAAAAAAAAACAGAGTTCGTACGATTTTTTTTTATCTTCCTTTGTTTAGTTAAGCTTATTTGTGATTAATAGTTGCAAATTGTCACATACCGCCACAATTACATAGAACTACAGTATTAACAAGCACACTTAGATGCGTCTGCAGGTATAGCCTAATTATCTAGATCCTCCATACTTCTCAATTAAGCTGAGGTTTTGAATTTAAATGCTCCTCTCAAATAATAATAATAATAAATTATGTGAAAGGCCAGGATGATAAAGATCATTTGAGTGGCTATTCCTCTATCTTTGGCTGTTGCTACTGTAGTATTCGTTGTGAACTTACACCTTTTCTCCAAAAATAAAACAAATGGCACAATCAATTTCGATATTTTTAATCATATCATCTTATTCATAATTCATTATTAAGATAGGACCCCATTTTCGTCTCTCACTTTCATCTTCTTTAATGAAACCCCTTACTCGCAAACACCAGAAAGGAAAATGGCTTTCAAAATTCATATACATGTCAAAAAGCATTAAAGAAAAAAATCAATAATGTACACTTTAACTTTATACAACAATTTTTAGCGCCAGTTCAAATTGTTTGAATCAAAGAGTAGAAATACATTGAAGAGTGAGACTTTTAAAATATATAATAGTTACAAGGAGAAGATATTAAAGCTTGTTGGGTAGTTTTGATTGTAGAATTGCAATTATTATATATATGTAGACAGCTAGTAGTACAAAATATCAAAATGAAAAGAGTTATTTTCAACTTGTTCATCAAAATACCTCTCTAACTTTGATTTGTTCGTACAACGAACAGTTTACCTCTTATATGATTCATATTTTTCGCCATTTCCTAGAGCATCAATAGCACCCATGAAAATCTCCAATTCATACTTTTTTATCAACTCCTTAAAAGTTTAAGCATTTTTTCTTGTTGACGATTTGTACTAGAGCCATATAATTTATCAAAATAGAATGAACTTGTGATATCTTATACTTAGGGTTTAAAACCCCTGCAACAGCAATCACACAAGGAATATCATTTTCAATACTTTTCAAACTCGGCAATCAATTATATTAAAATTTAAATATTATCTAAACCAATGATAATAACTAGCTAGCAGAGGTAAAACTATTGGCATTAAAAAATCAATTATTCCTTTCACAAAAAATGATTTGTCTAATAGTTATAAATATTCCACCATAATTGTTGCTAATTTCCATTCCAATTTCACTGACAAACATTTATATTGTGACTCACGTTGTTGGACATGAACAGAAACATCTTTATCCATCAAGGCCACTCAAAGCATGAAAAATGTAAAATTTCATTTAGTGGGACAATCAAGCACAAGGTGTTTTGGCTATTTGATTTTTAGTTGATTTGTCACAAACTCAATGTTGCCCAAAAGCAAACACTACTTTGAATTTTCTTAATGTCATCTGCAATTACTTTCAACCCATCTCTCACTACCAAATTCAAGATATGATACGTATGCTTGATTTTATCAATTATAGAATTATTAATAGAACAATTATCTACATTAAATTGAAAATAACTTTCTACCTACATTCAAATCAAGCAAACAATTTAACAACTGATCACCAAGTGATGCAACATCATACGGACTTAATACATGCATAAACCTCATAACTCGACTATGTAACACCTATGATTTGTCAATGAAATATAGAGTTAAGACCATATATCCCATTTTTATACTAATGTCCACATATTTGTAGTAATTGCAACTCTATCATTAAAACTAACAACTTTAATTTCTTCTAACTCTTAGTATTATATATTTTTAAAATCTCACTCTTCAATATATTTCTAAGAGTCATTTGAAACAACCTTTAACAGCTTCCCATTCAAGATCTTAAACTTTCTTCAATAGTTTCACTCTTACATTGTACCAATGCCAAAAAAAAAAAAAAAAGAGAAAAGGCCATCACTTGATAAGACCTGAGTAGATTTCCTTTTTCTTTTTTTTTTAAATCACCTTAGTAGAATTGTCTAAATTCAAGCTATATCCACTGTTAAATGCACAAATTTATTTGATTCTGGCTCTACATGAGAGAACCATTACATGCTACAGTCTTTCCTTCAATACTGTTCTAGTGAGATTTTTGCTGTTCCAAACTAGAACCAAGGTCTCCTCGTGCACTGGCTGTCTACAAGCCTTTGTATGATGAAGGTCTAAAGTGCATCTTTTAGACTTACACCTCGCTATCTTCAGAGTACTTAAAAAATACCTGTCAACGTACTAAGACAGATTTTGGATTGTCAGAATACACATTCTAGTGCTTCATTTGTAAAAGAAGCTAGGGAACTGGGAATCTCAAGCGAAATGTAAAGGCAAAGACCATCACTAGGCATGGAGAAAACAAGGAACTCTGCAACTCCTCATGCATAGACAAATTTTTTTTTCTCCTTGAGCCTCACACTGATTGGAGGCTATAATGAAAGTCTACTTAGATGGAAAAGAAGGTAGAAGACAGCCTACAAGACGTCATGAAGGATGCATCTATCTCCCATTTCCTTTCTTAACAATATACAGAAAATTTTCTAAGCCTGGCAAAACATATTTTAGGGGGAAAATCTTTTCTAGTCAAGTACGTCTTTGGACAAGGATTATAAATTGTAACCATAAACAGGGAATTTAGGCAATTATATGTGCTCAATATCAGACTTCTGGTACTAGACTAAGATAATTGGAGCATTTGTAAAAAAAGAAAAAAATAAAAAAAATAAAAAGAAAAAATAGGACTAATGAAAGGAAAAGAATAACAAAAAGCGATAATCTTATTGTAACTTACATCAGGAATGTCAAAGTCACCATCATTTGCATCACACAAGTCTAATGATAATTGTCGAAGCATCGGCATCTATCATAACAGAAAGAAACATCACTTTACACTTGTGAAACTTGATTTCACCAAGAACAGAAGCAGTGAGCAATTAGTACTTGCATATATGAAATTACCTTTGAAGCAGCATCCAGAACAAAGTTTCTCTGCAACCCATGACCCTGACATTTTATAGATTTTAGAACTTTTAATGAGAGATGAAATTCCAATTTGATTTAGACATCGAAGTTAAGCTATAGCTTTCCCTAGAAAGACCAGTTCAGCAACAGTTAAGATCATAAACCCCAACACATTTGAACATGACGCCAAGAGATAAAAATTGAAGATTTATTTGAAATAAGTTTCTCTCATATTATTCAAGTAAAACAACAGCACATATTTATATGGTTTGAGATAACAAACCCTTAATGATAAACTTATCTCTAAAACTAATTTAAATGATTTAGATAACTCTAAGAATTTCCAATCTGCTTATTCAAATATTACTATCTTAAGGATAGTAATTATCCTAACACATACAGCAGTAAAAAATAACTTTCTACACCCCCTCTCAAGTTGGGTGATAAATATCAATCATTCCCAACTTGCTACAAAGTTCCTCAAAGCTTGTCCTAGCCAAAGGTTTGGTTAGAATATCTGCTGTCTGAGAAACAGTAGGAATGTAGGTCAAGTTGACACTTCGCTCTTCAATCTTCTCCTTGATAAAATGTCTATCAATTTCCACATGTTTAGTTCTGTCATGCAACACTGGATTCTTGGCTATTCTAATAGCTGATTGGTTCTCGCAGAACAGCTGTAACGATTCCTCCATTGGCATCTGCAGCTCAGTTAGAACTTTTTTAAGCCAGACTCCTTCACAAATTCCATGTGCAATTGCACGAAATTCAGCCTCTGCACTGCTTCTAGCTACTATGGATTGTTTTTCACTTCACCAAGTAACTAAATTCCCCCATACATAGCTGCAATAACCTGATGTGGATCTTCTATCAGAGACTGAATCAACCCAATCTGCATCTATGAAGACTTCCACTTTTCTGCTTGTGTTTTTCTTGAAGAACAGTCCTTTACCAAGGGTGAATTTCAGATACCTCAAAATTTGAAACATTGCCTGCATATGTTCTTCCATAGGCTTTTTCATGAATTGACTAACACAACTCACAAGAAATCCAATATCTGATCATGTGTGTGAGAGATAGATTAGTTTTCCAACTAATCTTTGGTATCTTTCCTTGTCCACAGGTGCACTTCCCTCAAACTGTCCTAATTTCACCGTATAATCCATAGGTGTCTCAGCTGGTTTACACTCAATCATTCCCGTTTCCTTCAAAAGATCAAGAACATGTTTACGCTGAGAAACTACAATCCCCTCCTTTGACCGAGCTCCTTCCATACCAAGAAAATACCTCAAATTGCCCAAGTCTTTGATTTCGAACTCCTTCGCTAAAAGCTGTTTCAGCAGCCTAATCTCTCCTTCACAATAATGAGAATTATGTCATCAACATAGACAATGAGTAATGTCATTTTACCTTTAATTCCATGCTTAACAAACATGGTGTGATCGGATTGGCACTGCTTAAAACCACTCTCTTTGACAATCCTTGTAAATCGTTCGAACCAAGCTCGAGTGTACTGTTTCAGTCTATATAAAGACTTCTTGAGTCTGCAGACCTTCCCTTTGTTTGTTGGTCTCTCCAAACCTGATGGATACCCATATATGCCTCCTCCTTTAGCTCTCCATTTAGGAAAGCATTTTTCACATCTAACTGATGAAGCTTCCAGTCAAGGTTTGCTGCCAAGAAGAATAGAATTCGAACTATATTTAGCTTTGCAACTAGGGCGAACGTCTCCTTATAGTCAATCCCATACGATTGTGTAAAGCACTTAGCTACTAATCTAGTCTTGTACCTGTCAATACTCCCATCAACATTATATTTTATTGTGAATACCCACTTGCTGCCAACTGAATTTTTTCATTTTGGTAACTCTATCACTTCCCACGTTCCATTTTTCTCAAGAGTCCTGATTTTATCATCCACTGTTGTTTTCCACTTTGGGATTTGCAATGCTTCTTCAATATTCCTTAGAACTGCAACCTACATAATAGAGCACTAAAGGCTCTCAAAGAAGAAGAAAGTCCATATGATACATACTTGCTGATCAGGTATAAGGGTATGCCGCGACACTCTCTGAAACCTTTCTTTACTACAATCGGAAGTTCACTATCATTACTAACTGTGTCTATTTCTGGATTGCCACTCAGTTCAGATTCAGCATCTCCTATACTTGAATTTATGAGATCAAGTTGGACAGTCTTACCCGGTTCAGAATCTTGGTTTTGCTCAACTTGCAATAGAACTCTATGTTGCTCTTTGTCTTTCCTTCTTCTAGTATATACAAGCAATTCCTTTTCAACAGGGATTTGACCCTGAATTAGACCTACTTCAGCTGGACTATTAGGGACAATATTTTCAGCAGACTGGATGTTTTCTTCTAGAGAATTAGTGGTTTTAATAGGGCACTTTGGGTTTATTGCAATTTGATCAAAAATCCCTAAACTCACATCTTGATAAGATGGAAGCTTTGAAGAACATACAGATATGTCTAGGATAGGACAAAACTAACTTTCAAGCAGATCCGGTGACACACTACAGGATTCAAATCTCTCTTTATCAAGACCGAACTCCTCTCCTTCTTTATTATTGAAAAAAGGTTTAGTTTCTAAAAATGTGACATCTTTTGAAACAAAAAACTTTTTTGTTGTTGGAGAGTAACACTTGTATTCCTTTTGTGTTAAAGAATATCCAACAAATACACACTTGAATGATTTAGGATCAAGTTTGCTTCTAGATGATAGGTTTACATGAACAAAGGCAATGCACCCAAACTGGTAAAAAGATATGAAATAAATTTCATTTTTGGAAAGCTCTTTAAAAGAACATGGCAAGGGGTTTCAAAGTTTAAAGTTCTTGATGGAAGTCTATTGATTAACTAAGTAGCTGTTAATACAACTTCTCCTCACAAATATTTTGGAACATTACAGGTAAACATAAGAGATCTTACTACTTCCAGGATATGTCTATTTTTCCTCTTTGAAACACCATTTTGTTGTGGTGTTTCATTGCAGGAACTTTGATGGACAATTCCGTCTTGCAACAAGAACTTATTTAAATTATTATTGAAGAATTCTTTGTTATTGTTAGTTCTGAAAATTTTAATTTGTGTCAAATTGATTTTGAATCATTTTCACAAAATTTTGGAAAATTTGATACACTTCTGTCTTTTCCTTCATTAAGTAAACTCATGTGAGTCTAGTATGGTCATCAATAAAGGAAACAAACCACTTGGCTCCAATAACATTTGGGATTCTAAAAGGACCCCACACATCACTGTGGATTAATGTGAAAGGATGAGATTTCTTATAATCCTATATGGGATAGTTTTGATGTTGTTGCTTAGATAGAGAATGCACTTCACATTGAAAAGATTGTAAACTTTTATTAAGAAACAAAGCAGGAAAAAGCTTTTCCAGGTACACAAAACTAGGATGTCCTAACCTAAAATGCCATAAGAAAACTTCATCATTTTATCGCTACTAATGGCCTTATTAAACAAACTAGAAAAAGAGACATTCCTAGTTGAAAGAGATTACTTGCCAAAATCAGTTCCAACCTGAAGCAAATAGAGTCCTACATGTAAATCAGCATTGCCAATCATCCTCCCCGAGTTCGAGTCTTGGAAAACACATCGATTGGTAGAGAAGTAAGCAACACACTTTAGATCATTTGCCAACTTACTGATAACAGATTGCAATCTAAACTAGGCACAAACAACATTGAGTTTAGAGTTATCTCAGGTGAAATTATAATAGAACCTATCCCAACAACCTTTGATAAAGTTCCATCAGCAATTTTGATTGAGGTATTGCTGTACTTAGGTTCAAATTCATCAAACAAAGACTTGTCACCTGTCATATGGTCAGTTGCCCTGGAATTCACTATCCAAAACTTATTTGACTCTTTCCTAACATTTAAAGCATTTAGGAAATTACCTTTCTGGGCAACTGACCCAGTTCCAATTACTTTCTGCTATGGGAATTGTGAAGCAAACATTTGCTGTAGAAGACTCATCTGCTCTTTGATAAAAAGGCACTAATCTGCTGGTGATTCATTCTCGCTTCCAATCACCGTGTTGCCTTGGCTTTCCCGGCTTTGTTTTGGCTTCCAAGTTGCTGGTTTTCCTACCAGCTTCCAACAGGTTTCTTTAAGATGTCCTAGCTGCGCGCAGTAATCACACCGAGATCTCCCTTTCCTTGGTTGGTTCTCCCTTAAGGTTGATTGTGAATTGCTCCGAACTATGAGCGTTGAACTGTTAGCTCCTGGTGTTTCAGCTTTGACGTCTGTACTTGGACTCCCCATCATAAGTTTCCTTCGACATTCCTCTTTTCTAACAATTGAAAAAAACGTCTCGAACACTAGGAAGTGGTTGAGTTCCTAGAATTCTACCCCTTACTTCATCTAGCTGAGGGTTTAACCCAAGAAAAAACATGATAATCCACTTCTGTTCTACAATCTCCCTATACAAATTGCTATCAGCGGGATCATTCCATTGATATTTTTCCAACTACTGCCAATATCTAGTCAGTTTGCTTAAGTATTGGGTAACATTCATCTCGCCTTGTCGCAGTCCATACAAAACATTCTCCACCGCAAACAATTCTGCCAAATTGTCGCTGCTAGAGTATGTGTTTTTGGCTGCATCTCAAACCTCCTTTGTAGTTTTATATAGGAGGAAATTTTCTCCAATCTCATTCGTCATTGAATTCAGAAGCTAGGATACCACCATACTGTTTTAAGTTTTCCATTGCTTGTACGTTGGATCATCTACTGCAGGTTGTCGAGCAGCACCAGTAATGTAGTCATCTTTCGCTTTCCCACAAATGAAGAAGGATATTGACTAAGACCATTGAAGGTAATTATGTCCGTTAAGCTTATGGTCGGTAATGGGCATATGGGGAATGTTTCCATTATTCCTATCACCTGATCCACCACCATTGTTTTAGACAGACGATTCTGGGTCTGAGATGGGAGCCAGACTGATCAAAGAAATTTCCGATGAAGCCATCCTGTACTTTGTCATAGAAGAAGCCTAGGTTTCTATTTTACCTGCTCTGATACCATGAAGACTTATTTAGGATAAGTTCTCTCTTATTATTCAAGTAAAACAGCAGTACATATTTATATGGTTTGAGATAACAAACCCTTAATGATAAACTTATCTCTAAAACTAATTTATATGATTTGGATAACTATAAAAGTTTCCAATCTACGTATTCAAATATTACTATCTTAAGGATAGTAATTATCCTAACAAATACAGTCGTAAAAAATAACTTTCTACAAATGCCCATTACATATTCTAAGCAATATATGCCCACACATTTAGGCATGATTCCTCTGAGAAGGCAAAAACATAAATTTTTTATTCCATAATCTAAACAAAGCTCACATATTCATGTCCGTTCTGCCGAGTACTAGTCAGTATCAAACAAATTGAAAGACACTTGTCATATTCTACACGGACCCACCAATGCCCCTTGAACAAATGTAATACAATACATAGGCTTCCACTTACCGGCTAGGAATGCCTATGCGCAATCTTCTAAGTAGTAGCAGACTAGCAGTATGGTCATCAATTTAGCCAACAGTAATTAAAAATCAATGCAAAATGAGAGACCAAAAGTAGCACTAGAAGACTCACATTATGACGCAGTAAGAGATCTTCAAGAGTGGTACAATCGAAAAGAGAAGTAATCCCTTTTGCAGTTACACCTCCACAGTCCTGAGCAACAAAATGCTCACATGTGAAAAGAATATGAGAACTTAAATGGCAAGAACACAGAATGATTTGTGACTTCTAGTTTTACAGTTGTAATAACACAACAAAAATTGGGAGCAAACAAATTGTGTCTGTCTAAATAAATTTTTAATAAGAGAAATCGTACTAATGTACAAGTATGAGTCTAGGGCTGACAAAACAATCAAAATGCCCATTAACTAAAGCATTCAATGTTCTCGCAAAGCCCATACACAGAGAATTTATTTTTCTCTTTATTTACTTAAATTGCATAGTTCGAAGCAAAAACCTAACGATACCTCTCAATTTCAGTTGGAGAACTTTATGCTAACTACACAAAAAAGGCCTCACCAAGAAAACAACCAAAAAAAAGGACAAGAAACTAGAGATTTTCAATCTAGAAATTTTGGAGTAAAGGTTGATTACGTTACTTATTTGGAGTAGATTTAATTTTATTATTTGGATAAGATTTCATTTCTAGAGACTATAAATAAGCTTTGATGTATTGGTTATATTAGAGAGAAGAAAATGAATGAATAAATTGATCATTTGAAAATTCCTGATCACTCTTTCTTCTTCTCTTGCTTTATTTTTTTTTTTCTCTACTCTTTCCGCTTTATTCTTTCCTCACTCTTCTTTATCCATCCCATTTCTCCCAAAATTCTACTATTTTTTCCCTCTTTCTCAAAATTAATATCTCCATTCTCATTCTCCTCTTTCAACCGCTATTTCTTTTTGTTGTCCTTACCAATCGGTATCAGAGTGTTTGCAAGTCTTTGATTTGCATAGAATAAACCACAACACAAACCTCTCCGTTAATTGCATGACCGTAGAATAGTGCATAACGATGGTTCCACTTTGAAGATGCCCAGTGTTTGTCACAAGGGACAAAGATCAATAATTAAAATATTAACTTGATAATTTAATTATATGCCTTCCTACTCTATGACTGAATGATTTTTTAAGAATTAAAATCTGAGTCATGCTAAAGATATTTTCTATTAAGTAAATATCAGTACACAGTGAAGTTGGTTTATATTCTAAAGAAATTGATGATGACAAACCTCCAAATAAATAGACATCAAGCCCGGCCATCCTTGTGATATAATTAGTTGAGAATCTGCAGCAAAAATGAACAATGAGGAAGAAAACATAGAAGTAGTAATGTGGCCCTCTCAGATAAACATAACTAAAGAAATTGACAATGCAGCAGTGGTTGGAAACCATCAATACAGGTTCAATAGCCTGCTTTTAAGCTTTAAGCCATTTTGGAGATTCATCTTATAAAACTACGACAATGAGAGGATTTTAAATCATATGAAAGGAATATGAAAGTGTAGATTGTATGATTTACAATTGATAACTGCTAACCTGTATTAAGAAGCGTGCATCCTGTCAATGAAAGCTCAACCAAATTTGCACAGTTCTGTGTCAGAAGAACCAAATCATTATTGGTCATCCAAGGTGTCACCCTTTCAAGCTTCAACTTTTTCAGATTTGGAAGAGGTTCCTTAAAACTTGACATGGATATATCACCAAGACAGTAGGACAAAGCCAAATCTTCCAACTTTCTCAATGATTCCATAATGCTTATCAAGACAGAATCAGATATCACCTGTGCAGAACATTAATTGTTGCATTCATTCACAATCAATATATATGACTATGGAATAGGACCAGAAAAGAACCTTCGTGAGCAGAAAGTTTTGTACATTTAGGACTGAAGACATCACCATAAATCCAAGTCTCACAAGAAGATATATCCACATTCACAAGTCACAACATAATACGTTTCTTACAATGAAGAGTTTGAACAAGTGCACAAGAAATCTAAAGATGACAACAATCATCAAGAAGTCATCTCAACACCTCATATTGGTCTCATCATATGAGAAACCCATCAAACAACATATTTTTCTTGCATCAGAAAAGGAACTAGAAAGAGAACCTAATAACCTACCTCAGAAGGGAGGCACCTTTATGTGTCAGATTGTTTCAATCAAATGAAATTATCATTTGCACAAAATGTCAGTCAGAGACAGTATGTTAAGAGGAACATTCAGTATCCAACACTCCGAAATAAGAAAGTTTAATGGACTGCTAAGTGCTATCTAGATCTAAAACCTTTCTGTTTCTTGACAGATTACTGCAACTCAAGTAGATAAAAGCCATATAAACCATAAAGATTGTAAATGATGATGATAAAAAGAGTACAGGCATCACACATAAGATGGATGCAATATCAGAAAAAACATAGTTTTTCACAGTTCAAGCAATTCTTCATCTGTGCCCCAGCATGGCAGTTCATATTATTATGTAATCAAAATTCAAGATTGGAAATCAAGTTTAATTGAAAATTTGAGAAGATCTTTGGATAAATTTCCAAAAGTCCAGATTAGAACTAAGTGTTCATTTGTGACAAAAAAATTGGTATCACATTCAAAGTATCGCAAATTTTATAGATAAAAGTAGTACCTGAAAATGAAGATTAACTGACTCTAAATTTTATAAATAAAAGTAATACCTGGAAATGAAGATTAACTGACTCTAGCATAGGACAAGTTGTGGATAGTAGTCTTAACGCATTTTCACCTAATGATGCACCCAAACCCACAGTTATTGACTTTAGTGACATAAATGCAGGTTTCAAAGCTTCCAGAGCAAAATAGGAGAATCCCCAACCAAGTGCAATTTCTTCTAATTTGCATGTCCTGCCTAAGTCAGTAAAGAGCTCCTCACATAGATATGGAAAAGAGAACTCCACTCTTCTGGTGTCACTTTCCTGTTGAAACAAATTTTTACATCCTCTTGCATTTAAATACTTCAAACCAGAATTTCCACGGACGATATGAGCTAAAGCAGGTCCTGATATCTGCAATGTTACCATCACAATTCATTTTTTGTTAAGACATTATTCTATCTCTATAGCATATACCTAGGCTGCAAAGATAAGAAATAGGAACCTCCAAAGTAGGCATTTTTCATCTCATTAGTTGTGCCCTACATGATCACTAAGTCTAAATGCAGTAATCAAATAAAATTTCAAAATTTGTCTTATGAGCTGATGAACTAATATCACAGATAACACAATTATGGCATGACAGAAGGTGGTTCGCAAAATGCAAACATGCAGGAAAAATTGACTTGGCTAATTCAAAAGAGTTACTAGAGAAACTGCAACTCTAACTCCTACGTTGTATTAATTAAACAGATGAATATGACCATCAACATAATTTTTCTGTCAAAAGAACATTCATGTGACACAGGAAGTATCTATTAAGTAGATAATCAGTAGACAAAATTGTATGTTCTAGTTGCAAAGGTAAAGAAGAATTCTATTGGCAATTATTTTTATGTTTTTAATACTTCAGATTCACGCCAACTGACACCTGGACTAATTTTTTCCACATTCAATATCCATATGGTACGACTTTCTAAGTTAGAATCAAGTTCCATAAATGAGATGACTAACCATAGTATGAGAAACATCAAGCATCTCCAATGAAGAACCTGAGAAATTATAGAGAGCATTGTCAACTAGGTGAGTGCCCCTCAAACTAAGACTCCTAAGCAGTTTTGCTTGAGACATTAGCTCTAGTAGAGAAGTTTCATCAACACCTGCACAAGATTTGACAAGTCATACACATAGTTCAACAACATTTTAGTGTCATGGTTATTTCAAGAATTTTATAACATATGAGACCTTATATTCTCTCAAATCATAATCAATCACTATTTTCGTCCAAATATTCTCTCGTAAAAATAAACTTCAGAAGAGTGTGAAGAGGCCAAATAAAATGTGAGTGAAGGCTGAGAAGGACATGATAGCCTAGTTACAATAGAAGCTATGAGTTTTTCCAAATGACATTAAGAATTAGATGTGGAGGTTGATGAAGTTCTTATCTAACATGTTTTACAATGCAAATAGAACAGCCAACGTGCAACCATATTTGGATCACACAAATAAAGGTACACAAATCTAGAAGATCAAATTTTCTCCTGGAATCAGTCATGATGTTAGACTTCTGTTCTGCAATAACCAAATTCCTTTCAAATATTAATTTAACAACAGATTACTTTCACATCAAAGGCACCACAGAGGTGTGAAGACAACCATTCGATTGTAAGTCAAGCTGTAATTTGTATTAGTAGCCACCACTAGCTGTGTTACTGCTATTCAGGTTTCTAGTGGCCAATAATTTTCAATAAAAATAAATAAATAAATAGATTAGGTAACTTGACTACCAAACTAAAATGCTATAAAGGATAAAAACAATGACTTCTGGTTCAGATTTGTAACTTCTTTATTTATTATTAAATAAAGTCTGTTTCCTATCCAAAAAAAAAAAAACTGTTACCAGCTTTCTCCTATTGTTGCAAGGCTTTGAAATACAGAGATTCCCAGCAGACAATTTAAAGCCCATCTCACTTAAAATACAGAAAGTAAAGATAAGAAATAGTACTCACCCTTGCAACAACCCATATGCAGTGTTTGAAGATTAGCTGCCAAGGAATCAAAATGCCTATTTCCAAGATGTGAAGCAGAAGCATTGGCAAATTTAGGAATACCAGAGCAAAGAGCTTGAATTGAATTTATACCAAAAGAAGTATCACAAACTACAATGGAATGTAGTTTAAAACATCTGCGGACAAGATTTGATATTGAGATATCCGTTACTGAAATACACCCTTTAAGGTTTAGATAACTTAAGGAAACACAGTGTTTTGAGATGAACTCCAAATCTGAATCTGACATAAACATGGAAAAAGAAAAGAAAATATGAAAGTTAGGAGGGCCATCACGAGTCACAGCACACAAAGATTCTATGTGCATGGATAAAACAAAAAGGTCTTTCATATGAATGCTATATGTAGACATCAGTAAGTATACGTCTCCATGAAGACCTCAAAGACATCATAAAGAAGGGCTAGTTTCAATATTCTCTAAAAGTAATATACATAGTATGATACTATTCACCCAGGTAGCTCATATAATGCTATATCCCTGCACTGTCAGAACAACAATTGGGTGCATTACTGCTAATTTCTTGCCATAAATATTCCAAATTAGTTTTCAAGAATAGAAGACAATCTGTATACTAGATGGACTTTCACTAGCACTGTTAGATATAAAAATAGATTGATTAGTTAAAGACATTCAGGACAACATATTGCCTAAGTAGAAAATCAGCATTTACTGATTTACCCAATAGATTTTTCGTTCTCCATTAAACCTTAACATGGAAATTTCATATATATATTTGTATGCCACCACCAATTCCATAAAATGTTTATCCTAAACAAAATTTATTTAAAATAAAAAATTACTTTATTCAATGAACAGAAATTGCTATAAACAAATATACATACATAGAGCTCACCACATACGTCACTTCGGCCCTCTAATATGAGTTTTGTAATATTTGATAGTGATGGTCTTGAATGATAAATTGATGCCATGTCCAAAGAATTATCACCAACAATAAACGTCTTGTTGGATGATGGTGGCATTAGCAATGAACTTGATGATACAACTGACATTTGTGTCGGTATAACTGGACTAGGATCAACAGTCAAGTCAACTTCACAGACTAGTGGACACTTCTGTACCAATTTACAAAAAGTAATTGTCTTGAAGTTCGAAAGATAAGCTGCTTTTATTGTTCTTAATGATGGAAATGACTTGGAAAAGCACTCAATGGCAGTTTCAAGATGTATCCTAGGACATTTGGAAATATTAACCTCCTGCACTGCTTCAAAAGACAAAGTTGGCAGCAAGTTAAGTGAGATTCGACCTTTGTCAAGACGTTCAAGGTTTAATTGTTTGATGATCTTCCTTGACGTTGGGTCCATAATATGAGAAGAATGAAGCACAGAAAGAAGCAAAATTGCTGATGTTATCTGAGGACAGCCTGAAAGGTTCACTCTCTGCACAGGGAAAAGATAAGTTACATAATCATGATAAGAACACCAATCAAGGCAGTCAAGCAACACAACTCCAGGTTCCATCCAAATGAAAGATTCAAATACATTGTCAAAGAATAAGTTAGTGACATCTCTACCATCGAATTCATTCTTTTCCAACGATCAAAAACTCATGCATTTTGCAAATACTTTGTCGAAAGATTTCACATGATTATTATAATAGAACATCACTCTAGTACTTTTTTTTTACTTGTGTAAGAATTTCAGATATCAGTCTAGTACTCTGTTATAAGAAAGCCAAGTACCCTGAAAGACATTGATGATATTTCGTACAGTTTATCAAGAACATGAGAAACAACCTCAACCAGAGAGACAGAAAGAAAGAGGGAGAGGAAAACTTAAGAACTAACTTCCTTCACTCGTTGGACGAAAATGAGATTCAATAATGCCCACGTATGCATAACTTTTTCATATGACATGAAGAAACCAAGATGCAATTGTTGTACTGTACCTGTACAGCCTCTGATTTACAACCGAATGAAATGAACCGTCAAGAAAGCCAAAGTCATTGCATGGGCTCAAAAACACATCAAAAAAGTAAAGTGAATACCTCTGAATATTCTGTCAACCGAATCCTGAGACATTTCAGGTTAAAATCACCTAAGATATTTATGAAGCCTGTTGAAGGATTTTTCACTAGTCGTAGAATTGAGTCAACACTCTCATCTGCTAGCTTAGAAAAATAGCATGACCTTCTTTTCCCTGAATTACAGGGAAAAAAAAAAAAAAATCAACTAAAACCATTAATAGAATTGATGAAAAACAACCTTCTACAAGTGCTGTAAGTAAAACAACTTGAAAATGTCGGCCTACCTGCAGCAAACCACAGTGGCAGAATGCTTATTCGAATCTGTCAATGATCAAATACTAACTATTGAGTATTTACATATGATATCATAATCAACGGGAAGATTTAACAAATATTTCTACCATGAAAGGGTAAAGGTAGAATCATACTACTACCATCCTTTTGAACTAACCATCTTAGATTAACTTAAGGCATTTTCTTTTTTGCAACAAGATATTTTGTCATCAATCTAGTCATTACTTTAATATGTTCCTCACCTGGATAAATTAATTGAAATGATGAACTTACACTAAAATTCAAATTTCAATTTTCCAATTGTAAAGAGAGGTGATGCACTCAACAATGTTTATTTACTTACAAAGAATAAAAGGGCATGCTGTGGCTGAAGCTCACACCCATCTATCATGGTATCGACAGGTTGCTTTATGAAGCAAAATTTTGATCATATGCTAATTGTGCTATCATATTTCCAGATTCGTGAATAATTGTCCAATTCCTTACCTTCTTCTTAAATGAAATTCTCAGTGTACGTTGATATCTTATAATTTTTACTCATATCAGGTATATTGTTTCTTATAGTCCATTTATAAAAATAAAACATAGTTGTCATGTTATGAGATGGTGCAAATTTCTGGGGGACCTTCAGTGGCTTGCATCATTCCTCAAGGCACGTAAAATAAAGATTGGTACAACTACTACAACAGTTTTACTAAAGAGTGGAAAGTTAAAGCAGCATTTTATATAGGAAGATATAATGAGTCATTTTGTCATTTTCCATGATTGATGCTCAATCATTTATCAATAAACATGGCAATACACCAAACCTCTCTCATACTTATTGTATTGCACATGTAGAAACCTATTTACGTGCAAAAGAATTCATACGAGCTATCTTCAGTTCACAATAGATTTTCTCATGGTAACTCATAAGTATACCCCAAAAACGAGCACCATTTTAGGTCCCCAATCTAACAAGTAAAAATCAATGCATACCTCTTTTAAAATTTCCGTCAAATCATCTTCACTTATGCTCAAGCAATCCAACCGTACTGTGTTAGCATCGAGCCAAATTAAAAGTGTGTCAGACAGATGCATCTCACTGTGAAAAATTACTAGGACATCAGAATTCTAAAAGCCTACATAAAAATTGTTCTGCCCAATTTAATGAGGGTCGGCTGACCTGTCGACCGTAAGACAAGGATGCTTTACACAAGCTAATAACAAATTATAGGGAATAGCTTGAAAAAACTTATTAGACATCGCCCACATCTGCAAATATGACTCCCGAGTCAGTCAGCTTCCATAGATGATAAATTAAAGCAAAAACGTATGGTCAAGTACATACAAAATTTATTGCAAGATAGCTCACACATAATGCTGGTACAAAATCAATTGCTGCAACATAAAGCAAATTATTTATTAGAGCAATTAGCAATATGCCAATATCAAACATTATATTATCACTAATTCAGTGTCACAACAACGCTTTTATCAACTATAACAGCTAAAACACAGGTACTTCTTACCATGCTCTAAACCGAAGTTCCATATATGAATCAAATCATCCAACATAATCTCTTGTGACCTAGAATTCTTGGACAAACAAACCGCCTTAAACCAAGCTCTACACTTGGAGAGAAGCATATCCACTCCAAAATAAAGCGCACCCTAATTTGAAAGGCAAGTAAAAACAGAAACACATTTCACTCAACTAGATAAATCTCTACAAAAATCGCCTCATTCTTCAAAGTTTTAGCAAATAGAGTGAAATGTTTACCTCAAAAAGTGGGAGAAAATTACTAGATGTAACATCAATCGGACAGCCACATATACACTTTATAACATTCATAAACATCTCCAGGTTCCATTGGACTTCAATACACCCCAAGCTTGATTCACTGCCAAAGACTTAAATGCGATTCATAGAGCAACCATTACGCAGTAAAACAAAATTAGAGCTTAAATAATATTCGATGCAACAGAAACTTTTACCTGAAGCTTCCAGTGAGAAGTCCACGAAAATAGGAAGAATGTTGAGCGAGACTGTGGAGATGCATCAAGAAGGAGTTAATTAAGCGAGATTTGAAAGAGGAAAGAGAAATGGAAGGGAAGGACTTGGATTGGACCTGTTACGATTAGCTTCGAGTCTGACTGTTTGGTGACGAAGAATCGTATCAAAATCCCAGCATTTGATGCCGTGTGTTGAAATGGAGATTTCAGTGTGATTTGAAACGTCGGCTTCGTTTGGAGTTTGGTTTGTGCAAAGGAGGGTGATGAATTCATCGTCGCTGGAGATTGAAGCCATCAAGTTAGTGCGCAGGAATAGATGACTACGAGACAACGGACATTTTAAACGTTTCTTCTTTGGTAGTTAAGCCGCACCGTTTTCTTCTCTTCTTCTTCTCGGAGGCGCGCCGATTCGTGGCATGTTTTTTGAGGCATAACATAAACTCATTAACATGACTTGAAAATTACAGGAGATAAAATCATATTAAATTTGTTTTTTTTTTTTTTTCTTTACAAGAAATCATTTGGAATTTGTAATTTAGGAATGTTTTCTTCATAATTATTTTACCTGTTTAATTTGTTGAAATGAAGGAAAAATACAGCGTAAGCTTTATAAATTATTAATATTAGAACCATATTAAAATATTTCAATAAACAAAAGCATTGATTATTGATTTGCTTTTGTACCTAGTTCATTACCAAATTTTAAGCCTTGAAGAATTTAGAATACGTTTTCTAGTTTATCATCAACTTTTACTCTAATAAAAATATTTGTCCTCTGATGAGTGATTTCAAAACGTCAATTAGGTGCAATTGTCGCTCCAATCCAGAAGGCACAAAAAGCAAAATGTTGAAATATATACAAGTGAGTGAGTAATTGCTAAACTGGGGATTTTGATGTCTGAATTTGCAAAATTCTGGTGATAGCTTTGAGATTTGCTAAAACATTCTTAATCAGATATACACTACAGACTGGTGGCTACGTACAATTACAACAGCTGGGAGGGAGACAGTACAGCCAGCAGTTACTCAAAATAGATGTTTTCCGCTAAAACAACTCAAACTCAAGGTGTTCTCCTGTGGCTTTACACTCCAAATACTTTTGGCTTTGTTGAGAAACCACTTCTGGAACTCCTAACTCATATAACTCTGGTAGCTCTGGTGGAATGGCACACCGTATAAGTGCCCAATTCAACCCCTCAAAAAATGGATGCTGCTTGATCTCAGCAGCCCCTTTCTCCGATCCCAATCGATTCTCAGGCTCTTTGACCAACAGCCCTCTGATGAGATCCCTCGCCTGAAAACTAACAAGAGGGCTATCTGGGAACCTTAGGTTTTGCAGTACCACATTGGTTAATGTTTCTTCATTCCCAGATCCTTTAAAGGGTGTTCTTCCATATAGAAGTTCGTAGAGGAAGACACCAAATGTCCACCAATCAACTGCAGCTCCATGACCCTCACCTTTGATAATCTCAGGAGCCAAGTATTCATGCGTCCCAACGAATGAATTGGATCGTGCATCAGTTGGCTCAGCCACAAGCTGTGGCAATGATCTTAACTGGGCTACAGAGTCAGCTTTTGATTTCTTTGTTTTTGCATTGGCAGGTAAAAACCTAGGACTGAAGCATGGAACTTGACAGGTGGGCTCAATACAGAAAGGCTGAATGCAGTTCGATTCCGTGCATGGACCGGATACCCTTGCAGGATCTAGATTGGACGAAGACAATTTCAGCAGAGTTGGACTTACAGAACATCTTAGCGACAGGTCAAAATCTGTCAGCATAATGTGGCCGTCTTCTCGAACAAGAATGTTTTCTGGTTTCAGATCCCGGTAAATAACCCCAAGCATGTGCAAGTACTCCAAGGCAAGGAGGACTTCAGCAACATAGAACCTACACAACCAATTTATAGTTTGTTTAATGATAAGAAATAAATAACCGCACCAAGAGGATCGATCCTCAAACAATACCAAAAGTCAACAAAACATCTAACTTTCTCCAAATCAGATTTTAGCATCACAACAATGATGGAACAAATATTTCGAACCTCAACATTAGCATAATGAACAGAAAACTAAAATTCAACAGTCCGAGTGAGTTATGATCAAATCCATGTGACCTCTTCATTGAAGCCTTAAAAATGCAAATGTTTTCTCCTTTTTTCTTTTTAATACCTAGAACTCCCCCAACCTTTCCCTTGTTCTCGGGTTCTAACCTTGGGGCTACTATTAAACCCTACAACCTTTGTAAGCATAAAACCGTTAGGATTTTAATAGGTAACTTCAAGGGTTTTTTTTACGCTTAACCTCATGGTTAAAGGCCCCACCCCTCAACCACTAGGGCAACCCCATAGGTTTCAGAGGGGACGCAAATGTTGACTTTAACCAATGATAACACATTACTTACACCACACGTTTGTTGTCACTAAAGCATTCAATAGAATGCACAACCATCTGATTGTACTTATCATAACGCAAATAGGTCCATCAGATGTGCAAACAAAATATCTAGAAATACACAGACTAAACATTATAATATGCATCACGAATTAAATAGAGTATTCAGTTATGCATTGAGAGCAAACAGATCAAATAATAATGACTGAACTTCAATCAAAGAAACCTACCTTGCAGCTGGTTCAGGGAAACACCTGCCGAGCTGCTTCTGCCGAAGGACATGCAGGTCTCCACCGGGACAATACTCCATAACCAAACATGATAAGTTATCTGCCATGAATTGGGCATATAATGTAGGGAGGAAAGGATGATCTAGCATTCTCAGTATCTCTCTTTCAGTTTGCGCCCTTGGCATCTTCTTCCTTCTCGCCAAAAAATCGTTGTCCATGACCTTTATAGCAAAGAGGCAAGTGGTGCCAATCAGCTCAGCAAGATATACAGTCCCTATATCTCCGCAACCAAGCTTTTGCAAAAGATTAAAATGTCTCAACCCCAAGGCTCCATGCTGCATCCTAACATGCCGGATAGCTTCCCATCTCACATCCTTTGACATGTGAGGCCTGTTGCCACAACTAGACCCACTCAAATTGCTGTCGTCACTGTTACTTGTACTACTACTATACTCACCAAGGCTACTTTTTGAGCTTTGGGAAAATTCCCCCTTTTCACTTGATTTTGGGTTCTTTTTCACTTTTGCAACAGCAGCTTGGCTTCTGTTACCGCTATTGTCACTAAAATCTGGTCCATTTGTACCAGAATTCACATTTATAGAGCTAACATCAGCACTAACACCAACAATGTTAGACTCTGGTGAATCCTGACTTGATAAATTAGTTGCATTCTTCAAAGCACAGCGGCATCTCTGGCAAACCAGCTGAGTGGTACTAGGGTCCAAATCGCTTCTGACGTCACTGTATGTATTAGAAGAACTGACAGCAGAAGGTAAATCCCGTTTTATTTTCTTCTTCATAGAATTCTTGTTCCTGAGGATTGGTTTGGCAATACGTGGGGTATTTCTAGTTAGCTTGCTAACCCTGCCACCATTGACTGAACCAGAATAAGGTACTATATGCAACCTGGCTTTCCGTCCTGACTTAAAAGCTGCCGCTCTGCTTGCAGATCTGGTAGCAGCACGAGAGTGTTTCCCCAATTCTCGTATCTCAGTAGTATTTGAAGACGGTGAAGGTACAGGTACATCCTTCTCTTTTTGTGCCAGCTCCGTTTTTATTGCAGGAGTTTCTACTTCTTTTGTCACTGGAACTATTTCATCATGCATCAATGTGTTCTTAGGACCACTTTGGTTTGAAAAAGCTGATGGAGGAGAAGAATGAATACTTTGGCTGGTTCCAACAACATTTTGTGGTGTTGGTACAGCAGTCTGAGGTGAACTATGAGCACCTCGGTTGGTTCCCCTAGAACCATGCATGGCAGGAACACCAACACGAGGAGAAGAATGAGAACTTTGGTTGGTTGCAGTAGCATTTTGCACTGTTGGGACAGCTAATTGAGTAGATGAATGGGAGGCTTGGTTGGCTCTTGTAGCATTTTGCACTGTTGGAACAGTGAATCGAGGAGAAGAATGAGAGCTTTGGTTTGCTGATTTTATTTTTGGCACTTGAGGCGCCTGAGGCATCTTTACAGAAGAGTTTGATGGGCTTTCATCCAGCACCAGAGATATTTCAACCATACTCCCTTTACCTTCATCTACAAACTGGCCAGATCCACTAGCAGGATCAATCACCTTTGCATTGTATAAACTCTTTATCCTAATAGCTTCTGACACCCCTGGAGAACCTGTCGGCTTTGCTAATCGTTTCATAGCAGCCATTTCTGACGCCTTACTGATAGAAAGTTCCCTGAATGCCTGCTTCAGAGAGATTGTCTCAGAAGCTCCAACGCGTGGTGAATGGGGCACGCTTATAGACTTTTTCAAAGCATTTTTTCTTAATGGGCTTGAACTGGTGCTAGCTTCATGCAAAGGTCCCAGACCTTTGAATGAATTTCTAAGACTTACAGACTCAAAAAGCTGATTAATATCATCTTCTAGAGAATCCCTGTATCCCAACTTCAGCATAGGAAGCTTGCGATCCTTGTCAGCCATACCTGACCCGGAATTTGGCCGGTAAGTTCTTCGGGAATGTTGAAATGAATTTACCTCTTCCCCTGCTTCCACAATTTCACAAGTACCAGGAAATGAACCCATTACTGCAATTAGTCACACACCCTGCTGAATTCACTAAGACGTAGAACAAGAGAAACTGTTGGATATGCACTGCCAGTTTAAACTAATCCATGTCTTGGAAAATTCATATTTACAAATTTCAGAAATCTGAGTTGAGGGCACATGTTCTCAAGATCTCCTATGATTATAGAAACTCCAAAGCTCCTAATGGCCGTCAAGTCCGTTCATGTGCACCAAAATTGCAACACCTGAACCTGACATGACTGCAAAGATTCAAGAGCATCAGTAACATTAATGAAAAAACTGTTAAAAGCAAGTCAAATTTGATTCATTGATGATGTCCAGCGTGGGACTGTCTCGACAAGGTTGCAACCGATAGAATGCCTTCAAAGAGCACACCAAAAAGTTAAATGTTATATTTGCAAGCATTACAGGTTAGCATTTCTAGAATCCCATGCATACGTGCAGCAAATTCTATTCATCACTCAATCGTACATGTGCTCGAATGTCTCAAATCGTACACTCACAAGTGTCCAACAATAAATAACAGCGTGGCACGTTACAATAATCTTTACAGCACATCTTGAATCTAATTAATCTTAACATAAACCATCACAGGAAAAACACAAGAATAAGAGTGATCTTTAGTAAAAACAACATTACAGATTTTAAATTCCAATCTCCAACTCACCCCAGCACAATATCAACATGCCCCAGAGAGCACTATAAGCTCACAGCACCACCAACTATTTCTCTGACTCAAGTCTGCAGATTCAAATATAACAAAAACAGCAACTTTGGTGAATAAACCTAACCACATACACACCTTTCTTTATAAAAAAAATGGTGCAACATAAGAAGATGTTTGCCAGAACCTAACTGCTATCTTTTGTCTAAGCTGGACCTAAACCATGATTAATCTCACTCACAAAAAAAAACAAAAAAAAAAAAAAGCACTGATTTATCAAGCCAGCCACAAGTATACAATAATATAAAAACCTAACAAAATATCTCCACCACTTCACATCACAAAAAAATTAAAAAAAAATAAATAAACTTTAGATAAATAAGACAAAAGTAGCAAAAAATGACATGAACCCAAAATAGAGCATCCAAATCCCAGCAGACAAATGCAAAGTTATAGACAAATGCGTGCAAAAGAGTGGTAAAGCATAAAATGGCAGAAATACATAAAGTGCAGAAAGTGAAATGAGATCGGAAACAGAGATGGTACCTGAGCTAGGTAGAGGGCAGATTTGCGAGACGGGAAAAGCGTAATGAATCAGATTCAGGATTGAAAAACCCTAGAATTTAGAGAGAGAAAATGTGTTGGGGAATTGAGAGAGAAAGAGAAAGAGGAAGAGAGAGAGGAAGATTACAAAGAAGTACAGTGTTTCTCTTTTTGCCATCCTGGCTCTGATTATTTTGGAGATGGAGGGCCCACGGGATATGTTGTGGGTCTCACATAGACAATCGACGTGTCGACAACTTTTTGTTAAATTACGTTTCGCACCATACAAATTAAATTTAATTTAATAAGGCAAGAATGACAAGGAGTGAGATTGTGTTTAATAGAATAATTAATCAGCAGAAAACGACATGCACATAATTTTTAACAAAACGTGAACATCAGTCATTTCATAAAAAGCGTTTACGTAGACATTTTATGTTTTTAACAACCCTGAAATACTCACAAATTATGACGCATAATATAATATTATTATAATTTTATAACTGTATATACTTTAAATTATAAGAGGTGATACGTTATTATAAAAGTAAATATCTTACCATTATATATGAGAGTTGCTTTGCTATAGTATAATGGATATCTATTGCTTATGAAAGTTTATACACGAGATTGTATGAATAGAATTTGATTTTAGTATAATTTTACATTGATCTACATCAATTTTAAAAAATATATAAATAATTCATTCATGATCAATTTTAAAAATATATATACACTATTTATAATCTTATTGATATGGGTGTATAAAATTATAGTATTAAGCTACTTCAACTTTCATAGGTAGTATACTTACTTTCTTATAACTATTATTATAACTTACGAATTATGATGGAAACCAAGATAGCAATCATGGAAAACAAAGATATAATTGGACAACGAGACAATTAAAGATAATTGTGCTTAATCTTGAAGGCTTCTATGGGTCAAAGTTTTCATTATAAACTTGTTTTAATTTTTCTTGGGGTAGTGTTTCAATTTGATTGTGGGTATCATATCTTTATATACGGGGTTCACATCAGATTATGTGTGTGAATTGAAACTTATAATATCATTAACGTGGATGTACAGACATATGAACTGTTGCCTTCTAATACTCTATGAAAAGCTTCACAGGAGACCTAACGAGTTAAAAAAAGTTTTAAAAAAAATATCCATAAATTTAAAATTATTAGTATATCACGTTTTATTATTAAAAATATTTCTTTAAAGCAAACATTTTCAAACACACCCCAACCACAAGAAATGTAAATTTAAAAAGTTGGATCTTTGAGATTTACTGTTCATTACGAGACATACGCCATTATTAATTCGTCCAAACAAGAAATCGTGTCTCATTCGACACTGTCAACCATTTTCAATAAAGAAACCCATAACTCAACCAACTGATGACTTAATTTTCACACCACTGCCGCCTCAGTCATCTAGTGGACCCGGGTCGTGTAATTACAAAATAACACTGTTTTTATATACAAATTTACTTTATCAATAATTGAAGATAAAAAACATTTGTCAGGGTAAACAGGATTTCCAGATCTTTCCTATCAACTGAGGAACCCACATTTTCTACGTCCAATTTATCTGTTTTTGGCCTTTTCCTGCAGTGAACCGCAGTTTATTTCTTTTTTACAATTGAAATTACTGGAAGAAATAAAAAATTGTTTTGAATTTCAAATTATATAATAATAACATGGTATCATTGATTGTTTCTTTGAAGCTCTCTTCGGCCCTTACAATGCCAACTTGATAAAGCAACTGAATGATTTCGATGGTCAGTTCTTGCCTTGGAACTTGGTGGACATTCAATAAATCACTCGACAATGATGCAGCTTCTCTTACTATATACAGTAAAATCAATGTGTTCTTTTTCTACGTTTATTTCTTTCTCAAATACTTTCTAAAAATTATGTTAATATGCATCATTATCCATTACAACACATATTAATATCTACAAAGCCAACGATAAAATCATACTCATTACTTCAAAATCAGAATAACTTACACATTGACATCTTCAAATAAATATGATATTTAATAAATTCTACCTTGTTAATCAATTAAACAAACAATAAATTTTTAAATAATATTTTCTATCCTTCAAATAAAATCCAAATAAATTTATTTCACAGTAATATTCTTTTAAAATCTGTCTTTTGAGTCATGAAAATTACTAAAGCTTGAAACTGAATCGTTGTTACGACCATCAAGCATATAAAATATTATATTGATGTTTCAAAAAATATATATATTATATTGAATTCATGGTAAATATACAAATAGATTCATAACTCAAATGGTTCTACATTTATATTTTTATATCTGTAATAAGAGTTTGAGTCATAACGTATGTATAAATAAATATGAACGCAAATGTTTTCCATATTACGAGAGTTGAATATTTGCTTATGTTGCAGAAGTAGTTTTTTGACAAGTACGTAATAATGTAATATTTAAATTTTAGTAGTTCTTTTGATCATTGGTATCATATTTTAAAAAATATGTATTTTTATAAATAGTGCTAAATCTCATCAATTATTCAGAGATGGGAAAATATATAAAAGTAAAATCAATGTGTTGTTAATTAAACCACAAAAAACATTGCTAAAAATTTGCCCAATTAGAAAGCCATCGATGTCAATATATACTTATTTTATCAGGTGCACAGTTTGTTGGTTATAAAATAACTTTAAAAAAAAAAAAATTATTAGGACTAGTTTAGAGAACAATCGGGATCAAACATGATCGGATATTGATAACACGACCCGAAAAACGACTCATACATAAATAGAGGAACGGTCCACACAAGAATGAGAGAGGCGACAACCCACGCATAGATGGAAAAAATACCAACTTAGGGTGGGGGGTATGAGTATTGAACCATAATCTTATAGGAGACCATGGTGAACAGTAGCATTTTAACCAACCGTGTTAGTGTCCAAATGACGGTTTTCATGTCTTTATGTGGTCTTGGGCGAGCATCTATATTAGGAATATAAAAAATTAAAAGCAAACAACGCTAGAAATTTTAATAGCAATTCTTGCAATGATGTGTTTCAAAAAAAAAAAATTCTTGCAATGATGCCCTGATGTTACCAAACTTTGTTTATTATTTTTACATCATGGCTCGGATCCTATGATTCCCACCCATTTCTTTAATGTCAATCTTTATCCTTCTTCATTTTCCTCTTCTTTTCATTAAATATCTGGACCCCATTGACCTCGGAATGAAGTTAATGGGCATCGAGTATGATGACTTCGTAATTTTTTTTTGTTTGAAGTCTTTGGATCCACTGTCGAAAATAATCTTCTATTCCATTAATTTAAAAATAAAATTATCAAGATTTGATATCAAAATTTTATATTTGAATAAAAAAAAAATTCCATTGATGTCTTTTAACACATTATGTATATTGAAATAAATTTAAAGAATTGAAATTTATCAAAAACTTCTTGTTAGTGTTACAAATTTGTAACTACAATAAATTGATGACTAACAATGACTTCTACGAAGTTGAAGCTTGTTTTACTTGCTAACTGTTTAAATTGGTAAAGTCTCCTAAACCTTTATAAGGGTTTTGATTTTAAATTTGGATAAATTAAAGTTGAAAATTTTAGTTTATATTTAAAACACTATAAGTGATACGTAGACAAATGTGTTTTTCATGACAATATTGAAAGGATTGATTGGAACAAATAATAAAGTAGCAGTGAAAACCAATAAATAAATGTTTTGAAACATCTCACCACCCACCGAAAACAAATGAAGGGAGGCTGGTGTCTGGAGGGGATGGGATGGGGGACCGGATATAAATCAAACTAGGGTTTGATCAATTTCAATTTACAATAAAAAAAAAAGACATAACATCGTACTCATATACAGTGTCCCCTTCTTAGAAAGTGATGGTCGGTGTTTGTCTTGGCTCTCAAGCTAAGCTATGATAATTTAAGAGCAGACCCATAAATAGTTGTATTTATCCGGTCTCTCTCGACTTTCCTTTTTTAACTTATGAGATATAGATATTTATTTTTATGATCAGAAAAAAATTACTTTCATAAGGTTAAGGAAAAATTACCCATATAAGATTGTAAAATATGTTTTATGAAAATTGAACATTAACCATTTTAATAAATGAAAATGTATATAACTACGTCTATTAAAAAAAAAATCAGGAAACTTTATGCAACTAAAAGTAAAAGTTCCATACGGGCACAGTTAATATCACTTAACATTGAGGGAATTTTGTGCAAGTCATCCTTTGATTGTTGACTCTACTTCTTTTTGGGTTTTTATAAAAATTATAAATTGTCCAATGTATTCATTATTAATTGCAGATTTCACCAAACCTTAATAACGCAATCGTGCATTATTCAAGGATGATTTATTATATATGGTTGTTACTTTAATTATCTTATCCCTGTAATTGGTATTTGGTGGGACTGGGATCTATCCTTCAACTATTAATAAGAGTTTAATAGTAACGAAATTTGACGATATAAACTAATAATTCTTAACCATTGTTATTATTATTATTTTTTATATAAGAACCATTGTTAGTATTCAAATACCATTTATTTAGAATATTCCAAATTCAAATCCGTCACCTCATGTAATACCGGAAAACAGTCCAGTAGTTCCTTCATCATCAATTTTTTATGACAAATTGTTGCTGTTATTTTATATTAATACCGCAGAGATTTTTACTACGACAAATTGTTGCAGTTATTTTAGATTAATATGGTAGAAACTAGGTGAAAGAAGTTATTTTCTATATCTATGCTAGGCTTGCTAGCAACGTGCGGCAACAAGATTCCACAGTAACAAGGAAATTTGAAGACAATAACAATAAAGGTCATTAAATTTTGTTGTCACTATTAGGAAAAATAAAACAGAGAAAAGACAAGAGAAATGAATAGAGAGTTGTTAATAAGGAGAATTTTAAGCGGTTTGCAGACTTCGCTTTCAACCAACTACATCCAGATGTGTCTTAAATTAATAAGCAGTTTACAGACCTTGAGATGGCAAGTGTATCACCGACTACATCCAAACGTGTCTTATTGGATGACAATTTGACAATTATTGAGCAAAAATGATTTTTTTTTTTAACCAAAGTCAATATAATTGTGTAGTTAAATTATACTTATTAGACATGTAATCACAGTTATAGTAATGTGATAACACCATTATCATGTTCTAATTTAACATAGATGAGAGTATATAAACCTCTAACATAGATGATTATACATCTTCTCATGCATCTTAGTAGTGACGTTTATAAAAATATATTAACTTAGACAAAATGTGATTGTACACTTTCTCATGCACCTCAGTGATGGATCTCATCACTATATTTTATAAATTTAGTGTAAGTAATTTTTTATTCTACCTAGTTTTTTCCTATTGTAGGAGTGAATATTTATATTATACAAGTAATGATTAATTTAAGTAAGTTTTTACATCCTTTTGATTTATTTAGCGTCAATCATAAAAATCAAAAAATAAAAATCACACATGTATAAATAACAAGTGACTTGTTGAGTTAAGCTAACTAATCTTTATATTTTATTCGGTGTCAGCTTTTACACATAAACTAAGTGAACTAAATTAAATAGCCGTCACGTTTTAACAAGTCATTGTTACTTACAAAAATGTTAATAACTATATCTCAAATAATCAATTGAATTAATTTAATGATATATAAGAAAAACTCCAATAACTGATGTTTGTTCTCATTTCTCAGTAGTAAGTAGATTTAAACTTTTGGGGATTTCAACCTGGTCTAGCCATTTGTGTGACGCTCCTCTTCATTTTTTTTTTCTTTTTTAATGGATATCTATTCATTTCATTTTCAAACCATTCAAAAGTAGCATGTGGTCCATGTGGAGTTCATGTGGGAAGTTTTGAAGATTGAAGAACGGTAGGTGAAGCAGGTATCATCATGAAGGGTATGGCTAATACTAAAACGATGAGTTATGAAGGTTTATGAGAAGGTTTGTCTTCTTTAATCTTTATTCTACTTTTATAAATCATTTAATTAGAATGCAATGATTATCTTTTATTCTAATAAGATAGTTGGTTATTTCAATATAGCATGATCCATCAATCAATAGGTCAATAATTGTGTTATTTAAGATTGTGAATGTGCAAGATATTTCAACATACAATATGACAACAACTAATATTATGTTAAGTAATATGAGTATCCAATCACATAAAATACTAATACTATATTATATTATTATTTTTTGAATCATGCATATTATGTGATAGTTATTGGTGCGAACTTATACGTAACATATTGAATTTTTTCTCTACCAATATTGAGAGAGGTGACCGAATATGAGTTTGAAAAACCCCATTCATGGTTTCTGCCATTTTGGCTCTGTTTTCTCTATTACAGAAAACACTATGTCTAAAAACAATTCTGTTCTATCTGTTGTCAGTTGCAATTCAATGTTGCACTCTCTTTATCTCTGATCTGTCTATGTTATAAATATTTTGGGAACTATTCAAACCTGTTAATTCATGTGTGGTCCTCAACATTTGTGGTTCCTGTAATTGCTTTTCTTATGAGTCTATCTCCATCTCAACATCATTTTATAAATTATTAAATTTAAATTAACATTATATTTCAATAAAATATTTTTAATTTTTCAATAAGTTTATCTAAAAGGAAAAGAATGTTAAAGTTAAATTCAATTTATATATCATTTTCCGAAAGTAGAATTTAGATAAAAACAATAAAGATCTATATTATGTTGTATTGATTCATAAACTAAAAACTTTAAATTTTATAGTTTTGAATTATCTACTACGGCAGAGTGTATGGACTCTAAAAGACATTCCTTTTTTCTATTGAAAAATTACAAGCGAAGGTGTAGAAAAGTTCTCTTCCACAGATAGAATCATAGAACAAGTTTATCCAATGGAACAGTGTTTTTTTTTTTTTTTTGGGAACAATGGAACAGTGGTTTTAGATGAATGTAAAGTTAGAAAGGGATAGTTGTAATTAAACTTGTACAGGGAGAGGTCAATCGACTTTTACCGTAAAATGTATTAAAAGCTTTCAACTTTTAAGGCGATGGTGACATAACATGCCAACATATGAATCCACAGGTATGGCGGTTGTTCAAGAGATGTTAAATCAAACTATGTGACCTCACATTACAAACGATGTAATTTGTTTGAAGAATGGAAACCAAGTCATGCATGTCATGTCATTCTTATCTTTCAATGGCTTTTTGTGCTAACCAATTCAACGGATTGCGTGACCACATCTTCGTTGATTACCTGTATGAGAATCGATTATGCATCTTCTTAGGACATTAATTAAGAATAAAAAATAAAAAATAATTTATATCTACTTTCTTAATGAATAAATAACTAATTATGTGTAAAAGAAATACTAAAATTTTTTATTAACCTTTTCAACATCTTAGCATCTTAATGTAAATATTACAAATTAAGAGGTAATTGATTTTTTTTGCCTTGTTATAAACGCCCAAAAGATTAATAAACAGCTCATACTCTTCTATAATTAAATTAATACTATTTTTTGTTTCAAGCAAATGGATATAAATTTTTAGTGTGTTTTTTAAATATCTAATGTACACCTTTAACATGCACATCAACTTAGAGTTAAATTAGTTAGGCACTTCGCCTTTCATAGCTTAATAGAAGTTCGAATTTCACTTATGTATTTATCAAATATTTGTGGAGAGTTTTTTTCACTTATTCAAGATCCGAGGCTTACCGTGCTAATTTATCAATATGTGTAGAGTAATACTATCATATGTCTTTATTAATATATACGAAGAGTTTTCTCCTTTTATTTAGGATTTCAATTTCACTATACATATTTGTTAGCATATATAAAGAGTATTCTTCATTTAATGTGAAAGGAAAACATCGACTTATTGTTTAAGTAGTTAAAGTACTTAACCTTCATATTTTTATAGGAATTCAAATCTCACCACATGTATTTACTAATGTATATGAAGAGTTTTCTATTGATTATTTGAGGTTTGAGTTTTACCATACTAATTTATTAGCATGTGCAGTTAATTTTCCTTCTTTATTTAGGGTTTCGATTTTACCATACCTAATCGACTAACATGCATGAGGAGTTATATTCTCTTAAAAAATACATATTAACTTAACATCAATATAAACCATTATGTGGACACTTTCTTAGCAATGCTAAATTGGAGGCAACTAAATAATCTAATTATGATGTACTGGATGATTAGTGATTATGAACATTCCTACTTGTGTTTATCAATCAGCAAAATAATGCAAATTGTTGATATTTTATATTTAATATTTATCCCTGAATAGTGTGGTATATAATTCATTTATTTTATTATTTATGAAAAATGTATACAATAAAATATTACTCGTACTAAAGCTCTAGAGCAAGATTCATAAAAAAAAATGTTATAAAAATGAGTAACGTTAAATTTTTTATCAAAATTCATATCCAAATGATATAATGTTTGAATTGTTAATATTATATTAATTGTAAAATAATCTCATGATCTATAACACATTGATAACTCACGTATCATATTATTTAATATGAATTTAAATAAAAAAAAATTAAAAAGTCTAGCAAAACTCCATAAAAATAATATTTTTACTTTATATTTAAATTCTTTGGTAAATAGTTTGAGATCAGCACTTAAACAACGAAAGTGAGGCTAATGTCAGAAAAAAACAAAAAACAAAAAGGTGGGCGCGTGGCTCAAAGAATTTTTGAGGCTTTTGACTTGGCGAAATAAATACATATTCAATTTGTTGATCCACAGCTTAATGGGCCTAACCAGGCTCACGTAACGGTAACAAAATAATTGTTATCGGGATTATATCTGACTTTCACTATCTTTACTTTTCCTTCACAAATTGAAATACAGGGACATTATGACCATCCCCTGAAAAGTAAATTAAGTATGATTTATCCCCACTATTATTATATTAGATGAACTACCTCTGTCGTTAACTTTTCATCTAAAAACTTAACATTTTCCATCAAAAATCATGAAATGATCAAAATACCCTTATCGATATTATATAAAATGTCTATCATATCCTTCAAACTTTTATAATGATTGAAATACTTTTTAAATTATTCATTAATGATAATGTTAAATAAAAAAATAAAAAATAAAAAATACCAATTAACAAGAAAACTAATTGATTTTCTAATCTTTTGGGTTTTCATCAACTTGGAAACCTAGAGAAATGGGTTTCTAGATTGTTAGAAAAAATCATTTTTAGCAATCTGGAAACCTAGAAATTGGTTCCAGGTTACTGCTTGTTAGAAATCCAAATTTTTGGGTTTCTGGCAACACATAAACACAATAAAGAGGAGAGGAGAGTGAGAAGCCGTCTCTCCATCCACCATCACCACAAACCATCAAGAACAACCCTAAACCACCCACTCATCACCCGGAACGACCCTAACCACCCACCCACCATCTAGAACAACCCTAAAGAAACCACCCACCCACCACCACCACCACATATCACCTATAACAGCCCTAAACAACTACCTACCTACCACACCCGTTCTAGAACCGTCTGGTTCTAGGTAGAATCAAACCTAAAATCATCTGCTTTTGGATTTCAAAACCCATAACTAGACAGTTCTAGGCTTAAAGCCCATAACCAGATAAAAAAAAAAAAAAAATGGAGGAGAAGGATACGGGTTGGTCGCCGGCGATGGAGGAGGACATGGGAGCCAAGAGAAAAAGAGAGGTGGAGGAGTGAGAGAGAGAGAATGGTAAAGAGAGAGACGAAGGAGTAAGAAAGAATGGTAGAGAGAGAGTTGAAATTTTTTTTTTTGTTTTTAATTATTTATTTTTTTTTTCAATTTTATTAAAATAATAAAATTACTCACCTGAATACCATAATACCTTTCAAATTTAATATCAACCAATTTTTTTAATCAGTAGGACGCAGTTCATCTAATAAAAAAAACCGAAAGTAAATATCTATTAGTTTATTTTTTAGAGGTTTTTTTTCATAATATCCCTTTAAATATATATATTCATACTCCAATTTAATATTCATTTCATTAATGATAAATTTATCTTTAATTAAAATTATTAAAAAAAATTCTAAAAATATTTATTCATAAATCTTTAGAATACATAACAACTTATTTCTCCTTTACCCCTTTAATATTTTATAAATCCAAAAGACTAAAGTTTTATCTCTTTTTAATATCTTTAGATACTCTCCTTGATTGGGAAGTGATGGTGAATGTTATTATGCCACTCAAAACAACACCATAACTAAAAAATAATTTTAAATAGTTATAAACTTACAATTTTTAAATTTTGTTTTTTAGGATAAGATAGAATTTCCTTAAAATGGGTTTGATTTTTTTGGGAAAATGCAATGTCCCGTAAAAAAAAAAAAAAGTTTCTAAACAAGTCTCTTCTAATTTATTTTTGTAAAATAAACTTTTTATAGAAAAGAAGTATAAAGAGATAAAAGGGTATTTTGGAACAAAATAATTATATTGAAAAGTTCTATTATTTCACATAAAGCATCTTTAGAGAATAGGTGTGAAAAAAAAAAAGAGGCTAGATTGTAAGAAGAAAATTTCTCTGATCAATGATTAACGGAAGACCTAAGCTATATTTTTCAAAAATCAAGGGCCAAAATCAGCTCAAATGACAAAGCAAAGTGAAAATGTTATATTTCAATAAACATTACATACTAAAACGTTTTTTTTTTTTTTTTTTATTTTAATCGGTGAGATTACTTTTAACATAAGTCTGAACATCAACATTTCACTATCTATTTACTACAATTCAACTATTCAAGATTTGCGATAATACCACGTAATTTTCTGTTTAAATAATACATATTTTAATTGAGTTTTAAAAATGACATGACATTGTTCAATATTTGAATAACCGTAGATCAATTGTAGGATCTCAAAGTCTAGATTTTGATTAAAATAACCCTTTTCAATTTTATACCATAAATTGTTTTTTATTTAAAATACCACACAATTTATGTAATCAAACATAAATTACAGATAATTGCACCACATCTTTGACCCAAATTGACATTCGATTTCAAATCAGAGTATCCATTTTTGCACCCCACTACAACTACATGTGCCCCTTTAGTAGGTGCATCCATTAGTAGGTGCATCCAGTTATATATTTTTGAAAAAAATTCTTAATTTACATAAAAATTAGTTTTGATGAGGTTTACTTACAAATATTCAATAAAAAATTAAGAAAATAATATTTTTATATTAAATTAATCTAATTATAAATTATAATCTTTTAAAATAATTTTTAATGGTGTGTAATTGTAAAAGAGATGTTCATATAATTTTAGTTGGGTGCAAGTATTGTTACTCTTCAAACCAACCGTTCTCAACTCAAGAAATAAAAAATTCTTTTAAAAATAAAATAAAAAAAATTAAAAATTAAAAGAACCGTTCAGCCAAAGGTTCACAGTTCACTAGATAAGAAAGCACCAATAGTTGTTATCTTCTTTTTTTTTTTTTTGAGGTACTGGACGAACCCATGATACATCTGGGATCAAGCTGGTAGGACCCTAGTAATATGGTCCGGACAAGCAGTTCTTATAGAATTGGGAGTCACCCAGATATTGATAAGAGATAATCTATATATATATAGAAGAAAGTCCAACCATTATTAGGTGAGGCAGGGCGTCAAACCCTGGTTTTAAAACCAAGACTACAAGGCCATTAGCACCAGTAGTTAATAAATTGAGCAAAAGTCCATTCCAATTTTCACTTTTGAAAATTGAGTTTGGGCCAAAACCCTAACTTCTGGAATTTCAAATGGGCTCTACCCAAAAAACACACAACCCATGATGCAACCCACATCTCCCGCCACGTGGCCTCAACTTGACTAATACGTCACATCATTCAAACACACTCCCTACGTGCACGGAAAAGTCAAACGTGGCCACACTTGTGTGCTCCGTCTGGCAAAGCATCTTGACATTTCTGCCCCTGCCATCATCCATGACGTCAGCATCGGCCTTCTAAATTTGACGCTTCTTCGTTTGACGTGGCAGCACCTACCATCTCTGTTCATAAAGTCGGAACGGCCCGTTGAGGACATTTTGCTCAATTAAAAAATTTAAAACGAAACCAGTCAAGGCAACAACAAACTTAAAAAAATAGAAAAAAGACTTTGACGGTCAATGTTATGATTCCTTTCACACTCATACCGGGTAAAAAGAAAATAAATATAGAAAGTATGAACTTGTACATGTTTTCATGCATAATACATTTCCAGCATCTATATTGTTACCATCCACGAGTAATCTCAATCTTTAATTAAAAAATTTTCTATTTTTATCAGATAAAAATCAATTGTTGTTTACTAATTAATGGATATGATCAAGAATTTTAGCTGATGGGCCAGATCAAATACGACCCGCACCGTAAGGAAGGTGAAATTACCATAGACTAAACCCAGTTTTTCTGGAAAACAACAGTATACGTCAAAATTGGGCAAATCAATAAACAAAATTCATAGGTAACGGACATCGCGGCATCTGCAGAGTCAGCAGCGATGGACGGTTCGAGAATCGCCACGTGGAAGAAAATTTTGCCAAGACCATCTGCCAATAAGGAGCCAAGTCGGCAATAAATATCTGACCAATCACACACGTTCACGCCTCCTTGTCTCATTTTATCGACCTAAATACAAAAAAGTTAGTTAAAAAAAAATAAAAAACAGAAAAAAGTTAAACGGAGCAGAGCATTTTCTGGATCGAACTGCAATGGCGGAGAAGAGCTTCAAGTATGTGATCGTTGGTGGCGGTGTGGCTGCTGTGAGTCCTCTTCCATCGATTCTCTTATTTACATCCGCGATTAAGATTCTTTTTCTTCGTTTCATTTTCGTTTCTCTTGATGATTCTGATATATTATCCGTAGATTTTTGTAATTTTTTGTTTTTTAATTAGTAACTGCAAGGATTTAACTGAAAATGAGCGTTTGATTAAGACTCTTGCAGATCTACGTGATTAATTAATTACGCAGTAGACTTTGACTATCGTGACAGTAGATTTGAGTTGGCGTTGTGATAGACTAAAAGATAGCCAAAGTTTTCATGTTGATGATCGATAAGCTCCTTTTAAAGGAAATAGTGGACAAAGTTACCTGTATAGGTTCATTTTTTAGGACAATAGAATTTATTTAGTCTGCAGTCTTACTTGAACAAATGCATAGTTTGATGTTAATCTTTGTCATCTGTGCACTTCAAAACTAATGGAAGTATTATATTTGATGATGATTGATTTACTATGTTGGATGCTTTGTTGTTGTGCTATTTGGTCTAGCATTTTGGAGTGCAATCTGATTTTTATATAAATGGATATAATGCATTAATTAGGATATTGTTTGTGGTTTTATATTCTTTGATTAACTCAAGTTTGATATTTGGCATTGTAGGGATATGCGGCTAGGGAGTTTGACAAGCAGGGAGTTAAGCCAGGAGAGCTGGCAATTATCTCCAAAGAGGCGGTATGCTTGCTACTACCTTACACAATATATAAACTACTTAAGTCATCTGGAGGATTTGGAATTGTTATTTTTGTCTTTTCGGTGCATGTATGCCTTTTGACAGTGTTTTATATCATGTAGTACTTTCATTTTCTCATTAGACCTAGCATTTCTGTTTATATTTTGGAGTTTGCTTATCGGTTTCAAAACTGTCTTGATTGAATATGGACTGCTTCTTGCGCTTGAAACTCTGGCCATGTGATGCATTGTTTGCTATGATGCTTCACATAATGTTGAATCTTTCTTTTTCCTTTAACATCTATTGCATGGATAAATCAATATACTGATTTATGCTTTTTTGCTCTCTTAGGTGGCTCCATATGAACGCCCTGCACTCAGCAAGGCCTATCTTTTCCCTCAGGGTGAGTCATGTCATGTGTGTACAATGATTATTGATTTGGAGTTGTACCTAAGTTGTAGATGACTGTTGGCTTTGAATTACAAACATTTAATGGGGATTCAACTTTGGCTTATTTGCCATGTTCTGTAGTGTGTAACACGGTGATTTTGGTCTTTCTGTCTCTCTCTCTCTCTTTTTTTTTTCCTTTTCTCAGGAACTGCTAGACTTCCTGGTTTTCATGTCTGCGTTGGAAGTGGAGGAGAGAGGCTGCTTCCTGAGTGGTACAAGGAGAAAGGTAATACTTGCTCTGCCACCGACTATTTTCCTCTCATCTATTTTATATGCAAGGGGGTTTTATGAAATGAAAAAAATAGATATGCTGATGCTAGAAGCAGTTATATGACTTTCAAGTGAGAGATCATTTCTCGTTCAATAGTCGACTACTCTCAATTTTGATCAATTTAATTTATAATATCAACAGGATAGGAAGTAACATGCTTCTTGTGGGTTCATGGTTGCAGGGATTGAATTGATCCTTAGCACAGAAATAGTCAAAGCAGATCTTGCTTCCAAGACTCTCATTAGTGCAGCTGGGGGAGTCTTTAAGTATCAGATTTTGATCATTGCAACCGGTTCCACAGTAAGCATAATAACTTTAACAATTTACAAAGAAATCATTGTACATCTGACCAAGTTTCTGTGAATATTGAAATGCCAACTACAATCCTTTTCAGGTTATTAGGTTGGCAGATTTTGGCGTACAAGGAGCTGATGCCAAAAATATCTTATACCTGAGAGAAATTGATGATGCTGATAAGCTGGTTGAAGTAATAAAAGCAAAGAAGGGGGGGAAGGCTGTGATTGTTGGTGGAGGATACATCGGTCTCGAGCTTAGTGCAGCTTTGAGAGTGAATGATATTGATGTTAGCATGGTTTATCCTGAACCATGGTGCAGTAAGTGAAACTTGACAATTAACAAATTGTTTTCTGTATGCTTGTTTGAATATGGACACTGGATGTGCAAAGCATTTTGAAATCTTCAGTGTGCTCTTGGTTTTCTAACCTGGACCTGTTGTTGCAGTGCCTAGGCTCTTCACTGCTGGCATTGCTGCTTTCTACGAGGGCTATTATGCTAATAAAGGGGTCAAAATTGTTAAGGGAACGGTTGCAGTTGGGTTTACTGCTGATGCTAATGGAGAGGTAATCAGTCAACCATATGCATAGCTTATTTTGGCTGATGCCATATTTTGGGCATTGAGTTCATTCTGTATGGTGTTTTTTCTTGTGATTCAGGTAAAGGAAGTCAAACTGAAGGATGGCAGGGTGCTAGAAGCTGATATTGTTGTTGTTGGTGTTGGAGGCAGACCACTTACCACTTTATTTAAAGGGCAGGTTGAAGAGGAGAAAGGTGGAATAAAGGTCAGTGATTGAAGATTTGGTGTGAATGTTTTTATTATATGGTATTTTACGGTCTAGCTTGGCACCTTTAATTAGGGTCTTCTTGTGTTTAACCTTCCGGATAAATCTATCATCTGAGTCTCATATGGAGTAGTGATTTTGGCTTGCCATATGATTATGACTTGACATTCTAATTGCAGACTGATGCATTTTTCAAGACAAGTGTTCCTGATGTCTATGCTGTAGGCGATGTGGCTACTTTCCCTATGAAATTGTACAATGAGATGAGAAGAGTTGAACATGTTGACCATGCTCGCAAATCAGCTGAGCAGGCTGTGAAGGTATGCAACTTGTTTCTTTATGATCTTTTACTAGCAATAACCCTTTTCAGCCTTTTGTTTGACATTTTGACGACCATAATCCAGTGGAGTTTTTAAGAGAGCCAAGCCTTCCGGGGCTGTGTACCCTTAAAAACTCAATCCACGTTCCTTTAAAGTAGCCTTGATGAGACCTTAGCAAAATGGTATGAGAGTGACGATTCTTGGTTTTGCAGGCCATTAAGGCAAGTGAGGACGGGAAAACAATTGAAGAGTATGACTACCTTCCATACTTCTATTCTCGCTCCTTTGACCTTTCATGGCAGTTCTATGGTGACAATGTTGGTGAGACAGTGCTATTTGGAGACAATGATCCTGCATCACCAACCCATAAGTTTGGTACATACTGGATCAAAGATGGGAAGGTTGTTGGAGCTTTCTTTGAAAGCGGGACTCCAGAGGAAAACAAAGCCATTGCCAAAGTTGCCAGGGTCCAGCCTCCAGTTGATAATTTGGATCTGCTGACAAAGGAGGGTATTGGCTTTGCCAGCAAGATCTGAGACTCGTAATTTAAGAGGGTAATTTATAACAAAGCCTATGTTGAAAAATATATAGAACTGCTTCATGTGAGGACAGTAGATTGTATGGGACCTCTAGTCGGATTTGTCTCATGGTTGTGATTACGTACATTCTATGATTGCTTTGTTTCTGATGTTTGACCATCTGCTTCTTTCTTCCGGTTGTTTTGTAAGTGCACCTTGGATGTCATTAAATAAATTCTGAGATCTGCTTTTTGGCTTCCTCAGCTACTACCTTCATCTTTACACTCAAAACACGATTCTCCTTGTGAACTTCTTACGCTTTTGATTAAGATGTGCTGTGATATGTGATAATATGATGATTATTTTTCAGGACATGTTTGTCCATGAAAACCTAGAGACGCTGGATGCTGATGCAATTATTAGACTTGCCATCCAAACGGAAACTAGCAGTGAGCACCATGAACTTATATACGTAAGGAGGAAACAATATAAAGATGCCCCTAAAGCTTTCAGTGCCCAGCAGTTTCTGCTGCACATCTCCTCAGGTCATTCAACATAAATTCACCATCAATCAACTCTTCAATGGCAGGGCTGTTTAACATATTCATAGTGGCACAAATATAGAGCACCAACTATCATATAGCATACACAGGCCTACATTTTTTACAGCTAACTAGATTTGTCTTACCACCAACTTAATAAAAGTTCTAAATGACATATCAAGAGGTCCCTACAGATGTAATTTGTACTTGTAGAGTCAAAAACTATAGGTTCTAAATCACACCCAAGTCTCATCAACATGTTATGATGTTATACATACTTAATTCTTTTGTAAGAAACAAGACTCGTTATTAGGAAACCTGAAGATAAAGTAAGTGGCATGCTATCCAAAAAAAAGCATCAATAGATACAGTAGGTGGCATGCTATCCAAAAAAGGCATCAAATGAAGGTTGCTAGAGTACAGACGTACAATTATAATTGAGGATAATCTTATACTAAAGAACACTAGAAATACACAAAATATTTCCGAGCGCACAATCCCCCAGTTAAATACTCTGAGTAGTCAACGGAGTGTTTAACATGTCATATTTTTGTAACATTTCTGCTGCTTCAAGAAATGGTTTATAAACCAGTACCTCATTTGACACAATTTTAACGGCGCTTGCTTCATCTAAAACAGTCACATACAGTTGCAAAAGCTCAGCTCGACATAAGGTCATTTTAACTTCAAGAGACCTCACAAAGCATAAGATACCAGAAAAAACACTATTTCTAACTTCCAGATTATGCTACTGCCTATAAAGTACAAAGACAGTAACAGTTGGATACGTTACAGCTCATGCAGCAAGCAATGCATCTAATTTTCAGAGTAGAAACATCATGCACCCCTGCAGATAACCAAATATTAAGAAAACAACGCACGCCCAATAGAGCAAAAGAGTAATAAAAGAACAGATCAAATTCCACAATATTGCCAATTGGGCAAATAACATCTCTAGCTTGTCAAAAGTTTCATCTACCAAATGTGTAAAATCCAAGAACTACATAAATCTGAAAAACAAAAGTCAATGTCCAGGTAGAAGCGCTCCAAATTGAGAAGAAAAAGGTTTTGCAAAAATGAACTGAAGAACCCTTTAGTCAAAGAGACTGAAGCCCATATCCTGCACAAGGAAAAGAAAAAGAAAAGGGCAATTAGATATCAAGGAAGAGTAAACGAAAAAGAAATTGTTACATACGGTTCACAGCCATAAACCCACCAGATCCTAAATTAAACAGAGACTTGAAACTTATACATGTACAAAAGCTATTGACTATGCTGAAAAATAATTTATTGTTGTGAAAAGGAGATAAACAACTTAAAAATTCTACATTATGTGAATTAAAAAAAATGCCAAAGCACTTTTATGGTCAATCATGCAGCGTTATAACAGGGAATTTAATTGACACAACTCAGTAAAACCATGAAAATTTAAGGGTAAGATTAAAAAAAAATAGCAATTAGCACTTTAAAATATTATCAGTCGAAAATCAGAGGTCTCCGACAAAACTCACATCATCTGACTCTTCTTTCTCCTCGACTTTCTCCTCTTTCTTAGACTCAGCAGCAGCTGGAGCAGCAGCGGCACCACCAGCACCAGCAGATGCAGCCACAGCAACTGCACCACCACCAGAAGGCACTGAGGCCAATTTCTCCCGCCCAGATGCAATAAGCTCTGTTATATCTTTACCACTGATTTCCGATAGGAGAAACTCAATCTTCTCCTCTTCGCATTCAACTCCAACTACACACAAAGAATACAAGCCCTCAGTGACAATCAAACATCACACTCCTTAGACCAAGAAAGGCTCACAGAACATCCTATTGTCAATATTTTTCAATTCAATAATATGATAAGCCATTGTTTTACAAGCAGCAAAATTTCTCACCTAAACCCACGAGCTAATCAAATCAGTGATGACGAGAAGATAAAAAAAAGTTCAAATGTTCTCTAAAAACTTACAATCATATAAATTCCCTATACTAAAAAGAGGCACGACATAGTTTCATTATTAAACATAAGTCACAAGACAAGTGATTACATCAAAATACTTTGACTAGCTAGGCATAATTGGTGATCTATCTAAATCAACACAAATATCATTTATCACCAAATAGAATCAGTCAAGGTATGTTAACATTAATTTAAATCAACAAGTAACTAATTTTTAGACAATAACGAAATCGAAATCATTAGTAACAGCAAAACAATCATCCAATAAACCAGTGTACAGGCAACAAAAGAAAATAAACATGAAAAGTAAACAAACACAAGGTAAAATACCAGAGCCAAGAATACTCTTGATATCATCAGCAGAAGGATTTGCTTTTCCTCCCAAAACAGCCAACAAAAAAGCTGCGATCACCTTCATTTTTGCTTTCTCAACTGTTTATAGACAATCAAATCACCAGTTTCGCTATATTATTAAACCAAATAAGACATCAATGAAGAAGAGACACGAGAGAGAACGTACCAGGTAGGCCCCTGGATCCAGCTGCTAGAGAAGCGCAAACACAAACGAAGATCGTAGAAGATGGAGTTACATATATTTATATCTACAATGCGAGCACCATAAAGAGAGAGCTAGGGTTTTAGTTGGACTCTGAAATTCAAAATGCACAGACTTGCCACCGTTTTAGTTGGGCTTGTACTTTCTAAGCCCAATACAAGCCCAGTCCAGAGTATTTGTACTCTAACTTATTGGGCCAACACTTTTGTTTCGGTATTTTTTTTTTTTAACCATTGTTTTGGTATTTTCGCCCGTGAGCAAATTAACACAAGACTGTATGTGCAGTTCTTTCCTAAGTGTTACCCAAATAAAAGTTTTTTTAAGAAAATTTCGAAAAAAAGAAGGTTTTTCTTTTTTTAACAAAAAGTTTATACATGAAATCCATCTAATTTCCAAAATACATTTTCTTTAATATTTCTCGTATTATATTCTAAATCAAAATATTAAAATTTATTTTACTATTAACTTAATATATTTTTTTCCTTTTTGTTTTCACTTAACATTGATTATTATTTATAAGTTTGGCATTGTTTGCTCCTTTTTAATACTCGAAAGGTTTACTTTTACTATTTTTTAATAGTTTATGTAGTTTCTATCTCAAAAATTATATATATGGTTTCTATTTTTATTTTTTATTTTATAAAAAATAAAAATATGGCCCAAGCCGGGCTGTAACATGCAAACGTGGAAGCCACACCCATCTCTCTAATTCGTCTAAATAAATTAATTTTCAAAAAAAGAAAAATCATGTAACAAAAATAAGACCTTAATTTAACTTCAAGATTACATCATCGCATATTCGCATGATTATCACAATTTTAGCTACAATTAAAACTAAAATTCACATTCAACAATTTTTCACTTAACTTTAACTCAAAATTCAAATATCTCCAAAGTTTTCACATAAATTCGTGTAGAATTTTGGATGGTGCTGAATTGTATTTATAAATAAATTGTTTTCGTCTTTTTTTATCAAAAAGTAACGGAAAAAGCTTGGGCCTGCTACATAATAAATACATATATGTCCATTAATGAATTGGGATCAATTTTAAATCAAATTAACGGTGAAGAAAAATGAGAATGCCTTATATATACACGTAAGGCATTGACACCGATAATAAAAAAATTTGTCGCGCCCTATTAATCTAATATCTTTTTAACTTTTAACTATATGCTTACATGTGATTTTTATATGAATCAATGGTCTAAGTTTTAATCTAACTTCAATTTCTGCTCTTCTTTTTCCATCTTTTAAAATCAATGGACACTTGACGTTCCATTTGCTCATCGACGACCGACCACTATTGTTTTCCAGTGATGCTAGACGTACGGTGAGGTCAACAATCAAATTTGTAGACTCCACTTTCTGTTCATCTTTTTCGATTCCCATTTGTTGTTAGTATGATTTTGTTAGTGTACTGATTTAATTTCTTCATGTCAAACTTGAATCAAGTCTGAACAATTGCTATGGGTTTTATAATTGATAAAAGTATTAAGATTTTTTTTTTTCTTTTTTAACAAGACAAATATATTTAGATTTGTTCCTTATTTTTGCCACTGTCTAATAGTTTTTCCAAGTCATTTCGTTTCTTCCTTTATGATGAATCTAATCTGGTCGAAATTTCACCATAAAACACATATTGACTTTATCAACACTCTGTTTAGGCTTCCAATCCGAAGGCGAAAGACCTTAAAGCAATATCTTTTAACATTATACTATCATTTGCATTTTTTTTTGTGTCTTAATCATTTTTGGTGGATTGCTTACTTTTCTTATTGTCAGCCGTCAAGAGTTTGTTTCTCTTTAAAGTATACAAACTTTTAAAAAGCTAATAAATAACACTCCATCAATTAACAATAATTCGATGTGTGAATGGACAACAAACTTCTTGAATTAAAACAGGCTGGGGGAACAACTTATTAAATAGGTGATTGATTGATAACAAAAGAGACCCCTCCTAGGGAATATTAAAGAAACCAATCAGGTGAATAAATAATAATTAGATGTGTGATTGTAAGATTTTTCATTAATAAGTGGACAACTTCTCAAGTAGGTGATCAGGTGAACAATAATTAGACTTGTGATTGTAAGATTTTTCATTAATAAATGGACAGTTTCTTAAGTAGGTGATTGATTGATAACAAAAAGAAATGGTTAAAATAATATGTCTATTACCAGAAGGAAATGGTTAAAAATAAAAAAAAAAATCTATTGTGCACAATAAAGTCAAGAATAAAGTCTTCAGAAGTTTGTATGAAACTCTGACTCAAATATGTGGATTTGATTTGTAAGTATAAGGGTCTTACATAAATTTAAAATAAGAACACTAATTACCCTCGAGCACGTGGATTTGATATGTAAGTAAGTGGGTCTTACATATAAATTTAAATTTACAAGAATACTAATTACTTGATGTAGATAAAAAAAAAAAGTCCATCTCAAAAGATTTTACTTATAAAACTGGGTTAATCTGTATAAAAAGAAATTTTGGATCTTCTTCCAATTGTAAACGCTAATGTGCAGCTTGAAACTAACTGAATGAACAATGATTAGATGTGTGATTGTAAAATTTTTTATCAATAAATGGACAACTTAAATAGTGATCGATTGATAACAAAAGACAATGATAAAAAATATATATATCTATTAACAAAAGGAAATGATATAAAAAATATCTATTTCATGCAATAAAGCCTTTAAAACTTTTAATGATAACTCTAACTTGAATATGTGGATTTGATTTGTAAATAAAAGGGTCTTACATATAAATTTAAAATTTATAAAAATATTAATTATAAGATCTACATAAAAGGAGAGTCCATCTCCGAAATTTTACTCATAAAACTTGGTTAATTTGTTCTTTTTTTTTTTTTTAAGGAAATCCCAAACATATTAGATAATAATTAAGAGAAGTGGTACAATAGAGACTAGTTAATTAGCGTAAAATAAAACAACCACGACTCTTTTTAGGCAAACTTAAACAAACACAAGTCTCAAAATAATTCGCGAATAAAGTTGTTCTTGTGATTACAAATTGTGAAAAGGACTGGCTTCATCCCGTTAAACAAAATAACAATTTGAGGATAATGTTAATGCAAACATGTGCAACTTAACTCTTGTCCTAATTGTTAAGGTTACCAACTCAACCACCCTGATTCCATATTTAGGCTACCCTTCTTCGCCTTCTTCGCCTTCTTCTTCTCCTTCTTCCTTTATTTTATTTATAAAAGCAGTTCAGTGCACCCAATTCCAACATCAACAGTGAGTCAATGACTATTGTATTTGAAAATTTCTTATCCTTCCCATGATCTCATCAACCAACGGTGTCACTCGTACCAAATTTCTTAACAAGACCATGGTTTGTTCTTTTGAAATTTATTTATCTTATATTATATAGACCGTTGACTTAAAAAGAAATTCGTGACAGTGAATTGTTGATAAGAAATCAGTTTTTGTTTTTTTTTTTAAAAAAAAGTTTACATCGCACTCGATTAAATTTATGATATTTAACTAGATTGTTATTGCTAGAAATTTCAGTTTTTATTAATATGTATTTTTAAGTTACACTATTAATAGAATTCAATGATTCTCATACATATTCATGGAAAATAACCATGTGCCTTGATTCATGTTTAGACTTTAGAGTGCTTCTTATTGTCGAGGCAATTATTACTTGCACAATAGCGAAAAAATAAGTTAGTCTTTCTCTTCCTTTTTGTTGTTGTTTGACATCAAATTACGATAAAATCTGCACAAAGTCATGCTTTATTCAGCGACCAAATGCAGAGTCCACTTAAGTTAAAAAAGCGTGAGTCTCATGGCCCATAAAGTTAAACCATATTTTCAGTGCAACATGCTGTATCTGACTAAGCCTCTTCACTTTTGTTAAGGGTTGGCTTGTATGTCAAATACACAAAAACCATGTTTAACGAAAACGCACGTTACTTTATGCTTTATCAATAATTTCTCGTACGTTATGGGTCCACTAAATTAATAAGACAGGGATAAAAATAAAATCAATGGAGCCATGAGAATCCCTTTTCTGGCTTTTGTCATCGTTCTCTTTTTCATAATAATAATATAAACATAATCAACAAATTATTTAGATTTTATTAATTTAAGATCCTATTAATTGAAAGACTTTTTTTTTTTTTTTTTTCAATTTTGAAACTGAGTAAACTTCCATTCAAAGAGGTGAAGATAATAGAAAGACTTAACACAGTTCAGAAGATAAGGGTGTCTACGTGTGCATGCATGGGAAGGTGTATAACTCCACAACAAATGATTTATTCACAAAAATTAATTTGCTAACAATATAGCCAGCGCATGAAGGTATATTTGTTGTTATTAAAACGCTTTGATGATTGAATGATGTTGTATGGATAACTGTATTAAACATGGTCATGTGGAAACTGAGCTTTCATTTTAAGAACTAGTTAGTCGAAGAACAGACAAAAAAGATATTAATGGCGATCAATAGCTGAAAGCCAGAAATATTTGTCTCTCTCCTTTATTTATTATTATTATTATTGTTTGGATAATTTATATTTCCCTCCTGTAGTTTGATATAATAGTTAAAAGCCCACGATGTTTTAAAAAATCGTTAAAATTCTCTTTATTAATCTATGAAATAAATAAAATACTCCCCTTATAGTGTATGAAAATTATCAAAAAACCTCCTGCTATTGAAGTTAACGTTAAAAGTTAAAGTTTGGCACTGTTAGTGTGGAGGGACAAAATCATCAAATTAAGATAAGATATATAACATTAATATTTTAAGAAAACTTAATATATGAAAAATAAAATAAATCTCCACCATCCATCATAGAGATAAATGGTGGAGATCGAAATTAAAATTTAATAAAACTTAATAAAAATGAATTTAAAATAAAGAAAAATATTAACATTTTTTTTTTCAAAAAAATTATTGTGAGATCTCCACTGTCCATCATATCGATGGACGGTGCAAATCATTTAAAAAAAACAAGAAAATAAAAAAATAAAAATAAAAAGGTGGAGATCCGATCCGATTGGATCTCCACTCCAATTGATGAATAACCTAGAATCATCATCCACATATTAGATCGGACCCATCTATCATCAATCACCCAATGACTCTTTCTCTTTAAAAAACCAAACCAGACTTATCATCATCCACCTAATCACTTTCTCCCTCCAAAAAACCAAATCAGACCATCGTCCATTAACATAATGGATGATGAAAGTTTTATAGTATTTTTTTAAAAAATTATTAATAAATATTTCTATTTTTAATTACATTTTAAGTTTATTTTTATTATTTTTTTTTATTAATTTCTAATATAATTTTTAGGAATAATCCCAAAAAATCCCCCTTAACATTAATAAAAACACTTAAAATACCACCTGACAGTGCGTGAAATGATGAAAATACTCCTGATGATCACAAATTGATGATGAAGTTATAGAGGGTAAAATGATCATTTTTTGTTAATTTTTTAACATTAGGGAGGATTTTAGACAAAAATAAAACTATAATGGTAAAATGAATATTTTAAAAAACTATAATGAGTTTTTTAGGATTATCCCTAATTTTTATTGTTATTAAATGTGAGGTAACTTTTGTAGCTTTCTCTATTAAAAAGGAGTAATTTGATCTTTTTCATCACTGCGCATGTCAGAAATCAGAATGCACTTTTATGTAATAAATGTAATACCAGAGGATAAAATGAGATTATACAAAACAAGGGGGGTAATTGGCATTTACATTAAACAATAAAGGGAAAAGTGGGAATATCTTTTTTTTTTTTTGTTTAAAAAAAAAAAAAAACAATTTTAAGGACTGCAAAGAAAGAATATTTCACTTCGATTAATTAAGAAAATAAATATATACTGTATTAAATTAAAATATACTTAATGGAAAGGCTTTTATGTATATGCGTGGAAGTGATTCACGTCGTGCACTTGTGTATCATATAAGAGAAAGGAGAAACCGTGAATAATATTATAAGGACATGTTTCAAAAAATATATATATATATAATATATCATAAGGACATGTATCACATGCCTTTGAATTTATCTGATAGATATAAGATTTGTCAATCTGCCCTAGATATGGAACAGAAGAAAATTATTAAAGTTGAACAAAAACAGTTGAAAAAGACTAGCACTATAAAGCATGTGCATGGCCATCAAAAACGACCAGACAACGTCAAATTGTCAATCTTATTGATTTGCTACTAAAGGCAGGTTCCTGGACACTTCGAAATTTTGAGCTCATACACTACATACAGTATAGGCGCTTGTGGCTTATCCATTTTCTGTGGCCATTACAAGAGGTGGAATTGGGGTCAAACTACAACAATGTATAATTTGGACTGTACGAAGTGTAATTCAAGGGTTTAAAATATATACTAGATGTATAAAACTTAAACTTCTTACCATTTAGGTATTATTTTGACCTAATCATATTAAAGGTTAGTTTGATATTGTTATAACTTTATAATAACAATTGATAGTATCGTTAATAGATAATTTCGTGTAAAGTTAGTCAGATGAAATGTTTGGTAGTAAAATTGTTATGAAAGTCAATAATAATAAATAGGTTTGGTAAATATTACGTTAATTGATGTAAATTTATATAATATCTAAAATGAACATAAAAATATGATATTTTAATTTGAGCAAATTACAGCCTCACCACACCTGAGGTTTGGCTTTTGACAAACAAAACAAACTTATGTTTGGTAACAAGGAATCCCCGAGCTGAGTAAAATATCATTAGTGAAGTCTCACGAAGAGGGAAATCCATCAAATTTTTTAATTTAATTTTCATATCAAATGATCAAATTGCGCTTTTTATCCAGTTTGTTTTAACAATCAACTACAGTCTAAGTCTAATGGGATGGAATTGTTTGTTAGTAAAACAATAAAATTGGTTCCGCTTATCAAAAGCCAAATCTTAAAGTAACTATTTAGTCATTTATTTTTTTTAGAATTTTTTATTTAATATGAATACTTTTCTCAAATTAAGGTTGGGAATATGATTTGAGCTTTTAAGATTATGTTTAGCACGAAGGATTAGGATTGAAAATGAGAATGAGATTGAAAGAGATTGAGATTGAATTGGATTATAATGAATTTAAAAATTATTGTCTCGTGTTTGGTATAACTTGAGATTGAATTAAAATTATACCATATCATACTTGGTATAAGTTGAGATTGGATTAGAATAAAATTAATTTAAATCTTTTATTATTTATTTAAAATTAATTTTAAAAAACTAAACAAAAAAAAGTTGAATCAACAACCTAGTTCAAGTGTCAAAAAAACAAAAAAACAATTTAAATTTCTTCAAAAAAAAAAAAAACCAACTTAGTTCAAATTTCTCAACAAAAAAAAAAAAAAACAACCCAATTCCATCGTCTTCAACAACATCCCATTGTCTTCAACATTATCAACAATATCACAACATCATCAAACTTCATCAACAACAGCAACATCATCATCTCCCACAATAAAACATTATCAACAACATCATCATCAACTCTCAACACAAAAAAAAAAAAAAAAAAAAAAAAACTCATTTCATATCAAATTTCCACAAATTTTATCAAGAAAAAAAACCCAAAAACAGAGATAGATGGAGGAGGAAGAGGAGAAGGAGGAGGGAAGGAGACGACAATGATGTTGCTGTTGTTGTTGTTGGTTCGTCAATGGCAATTGCTGCTACGACGACCATGACAAATTTCTTGCTATTGTGCGAGGGCTGTTGCAGCTGGGTTTGATGGCTGTTGATAGAGATGGGTTCGACAGAGAAAGATAGATGAAGGAGAAAAGAAAGAACTAGAAAAGTAAGAGAGTCATTCCAATTCAGTCGAAACCCACAAATTAGAGTGAGATTAACCAATCCCGTAAAAGTAGAAATGAAAAGAGGTTGAGATTGAGTTTTGAATCCCTTCTCAACCTCTCCAAACATAGGATTGAGTGAGATTGAAGAAAAAAAAAAAAATCAATTCCACCTCAAATTTTGTGAAATAAATATAGCCTAGAAGTCTTAAATCTTATAATAGATTATTTCATCATTAACCAATCAAAGTAGCTCCTCACCTACTTTTAAAAATTACTATCACATCTATTTAGATTACAAAATAAAGGGAAAACTTCATTTTCATTCATGAGGTATAAAAAATTACCAGGATTTTAAATGTTTTCGGAAACAGTTCATTTTCTTTCTAATGTTTCCAAAATACTTAAAAACAGTCCATATTAGCAATCAAGTCAAAGGGATCTCTAATGTTTCAAAAACACTTCAACAGTCCATATTCGCGATGACGTCAAAGTGAAAAGTAAGTTTGGACGAGAAGGGTATCATGCTCTTTTTATGAGGAGTGTTGGGATGATGACATGTATATGACTAATATTTAAATAAAAAATATATAAGTTCATTAAAATAAAATTTTGAAATTAATTAATTAATTAATTTTTTTTAAAAAAACCAGATCATCACCAGGTCATCACGATCAGGTCCATGCTAGATCGCAAACACTCACCACTAGCAAAACGAAGTTTTCGAAGTTGATAGAGGTTCGCAACACCTACAAAACACCCACCACCTGCAAAAAGGTTCTCACCGGATCATCACGAAGTGTTTAAATCTAGATGGAAGTTGTTCCAACCCAGATGACGATCTAAGTTGGAACCCAGTTCATGGTGGTGGTTCGATCTGGGTCTTCGAACCCAGTTCATGGTGTTCATGGTTTTCGATCTGGGTTGTTGGTGGAGGCTCGCACGATGGAGACTCACGTTTGATTGAGGTTGGATCTAGTCTTGGTCTGATGGAGACGGGGTGGGTGGCTGGGTCTAGTCTTGGTCTTCGATCTCGGTCTGTTGGTGGGTTTTCGTGGTTGCTGTTGCGACAGAGATTGGAAGACGAAAGATGGAGGCTGCGTTTGGGTTAGATGAAGACTATGAGATGTTTTGCGGTGGTGGTTTGTGATGATGGAGGTTTTTGGTAGTGGTGGTTTGTGGTCATGGCAGATGGGTTCAAACCCAGGTGCTCCAGTGATGATCTGGGAACCCAGATCTTCAACTCATGTTTTTTTTTTTTTTTTTTCCAATTAGGTTCCAAATCTTCAATCTCTTCAATTTAGGTATTTTTTTTTCCTTAAATTAATAATAAAAATTAATTTTGAATTCATTAATGGCAAAACAGTTATTTTAATATATTGGCTGAAATAAAGTGATAATTGAATTTTTTAATTTTTTTTGTTTAGTTTAACCGTCAAGTAATTAATAATAAGTACTTTTTTGAAATATTTTTAAAACGGTGAAGGATGATAGGAGCTATTTATAAAAAACCTTTAAAATTCTTATATGTTTCAATATCTCATGGATAAAAGTGAAGTTTTTTTTACAAAATAATAAGTTTAAAAATGTGTTTAATATGTAAGATTGAATTGAATTATTTTGATGAGATTAAATTAGATAGAATCGAAGTAAATCAGATTGGACTAAATTTATCAAAATTGAGTAACTAAAATCAGATGCATGCACGCAAGGTTAATAATTGATATGGTCCCCTCATCTTACTACATCAACTACAAAACATGTCCTTCATAATATAATTGAAGTATGGGACCTACTAGTGTTGCCATTCACGTGCCAGCTAGGCTTTATGATTCGATGCAAGAGTACTGCTAATAAAATTTGGTGATTGTGTGGCAGACAGGTGGTTTACTGCATTAAATATAATTAGTATACCCACAAACCCTGCTGCTGCTTAATTGGAAGGAGTGGCAAGCGTGCACAAATTACAGTCTTCCTATCTTTAATTTAAATATAGCTTTTTTTTTTTTTTTAGAAAGTTATTTAAGTATAGCTTTATATTTCAGAATTTGTTCATGTATATAGTAACTCACCCAAAATTATAATTTATTAGAGTCTTTTTCATCAAGAACATTATATTCTTAGTTACAAAAATTGTTTCATAATTATAATTTATATAATCAAATGATATAACAAATAATATGACGATTTGAGTTGAAATGTGAAGAAAAATAAAATTCGAATGCGAAACCCTTCAAATCCCGCCGTCCATGCCTTTAAAAACGCACCGTCCATGCTAGAAAGAGCAATTGACTATGTTGTCTAGGCTTCCACGAATCTATATAAAGTCATGTGAAAGAATTTTCATCCGAAGTTGTGACGAATGTGACTTTCCATATATTGGTTTTGACTACAACATCTTTGAAGCTGAAGTCAGATGGTGCCCAAATTTGACCGAAAAATTTCAGTATCCTATTGAGTAAAAGTGAATTTACACATTTGATTTTCATTTTCATCAAGAAACTTGCTCACGGTGACCAATAATTAGGGATTTCCAGTGGTATTGAATATCTAGAAATGTAGTGGTCTTTAGTCTTCTTCGCGATTAAAAAAGTTGGCATGCCAAATAATTATTTCTGCCGTCCTAATTTTGAAAATTATGTAAACCACATTTTGGTTAAAAAAATGATTAACATATTTATACACAATGACATGAGGTGTTGAACATGCTACAAAACCATTCTTATTTTTGCCTTTGGCAGCCAACTGCCCTCATGCCTTTACTGGCATGGGTTCGACACTCACCCGAGTAATCCAAATAATAATACTAGTAATATTAATAAATAAATAAAATAAATAAATAAATAAAATTATTTCTCCATCTTATGTATGAATTGTCCTTCAATTTTTGTGTGGACCTTTTTTTTTTTTATTTTTATGTGGATGAATTCCTCCCACTTAAGAGCAGTTATTTGGATTATTCTATCAAAAAGTTATCTCGATAGATTTCAGTTATAAAATGGATTAGTTTTAGATTTTTAAAAAAAAAAAAACATTTATTTTTTAATGGATTTTTGGGATGATGATTAACATACATTTTAATCCCCCATTTATTGGCATTTGGGAACAATGAACAAGCATTCTTTATTCATGCAACCGTGGACCGTCTTGCTCTTAAAACAATGATAAGTTGGAAAGGACGAAAAGTAACATAAATTATTTAGTCCTTTTAAATTATATATTAACGTAATGTAGCACTTGTCTAGTGATGACAAAGATAGTTAGACGCAATTTCTAGTGGTGGGTAAGACAGGGACAAAGCAAGGGAGGTCACTTCAAGTTTGGTCTATGTTGATGGCATTTTGGTAATTTAAAGTCTCTCAAAAGGCTAAATGCAATAAAAGTTATTGCATGTGGTGCGACCTGAAAGCAAAGAGCCAAAAAGCAACGCAATTAGCTTGCACTAAAGTTCGCTGTCTTCAGATTATGTATTTTCTTTTTATATTTTTTATTCTAAGTTAAATTAAGGTCGTACTCTTTTTTCTCATTTTTATATTCAACTCTACGTGAATCTCGTACCAGAGCGTGGGAGTGACGCACTTAAGACACTCCACGAAAGACGCGATTTGTTCCAGTTATGGCAATTCTACGCGCAGTCTGGTGCGTTCATATTAAAAGTAAGTGGCTTTCTTGAATAGTCGTCAGTGGCTCATTTGACGGGTCTGTCTAATTGTCTATTATTATATTTTGCTGACTATTATTTTTATTTTTTTAATTTTAATTTTGAATAAACGACAAAAAGTATTCTTCGAATATTATTATTAATGTCCACCTACACCTTGACTTCGATTAATTCTTTTAATTCAACGTGAACCGAATTAGAGCATCTCCAACCGCATTCCTTATATTTTATTAAAATAATATAAAATCTATTTTAACTGATAACTTTTAGCTGAATCATTTCAACCACTATCTTTATTTTAACTAAATATCAATATTAAAATAATATATAAAAAAAATTCTCTATTTTATTAAATATTAATATTAAAACAATAGAAGAGAACGTTTAATTAGAATACGAGGATTTCTATATTTAATATAAGGACTTGAATAATGGTTTAAAGTTCCTAAAAGTCACATCATTATCTATTTCAATTAAAAATAATTGGTAGCTAGTATGATTAGAGAGATCTTATATTTCATTTTTAACATACAAAATTAATACTTAATTTTTCCTATTTAATGTAAAAAAATTGATGTGATTTATCTATTTATTTTTTGATCATTAGGACTAGTACAAAAGACTATCAAAACTATATAAGATGAAATACTGATAATATGATTCAGAGAATAGTTATCATACTGATGATATGATTCAAAGAACAGTTATCATATGGAAGAAATCGATCTATGTAATGATGAGAGGATGACCACACAAGGTGATGAGACAGCCGCAATGTGGCTACAATACATGAGTGAATACATCTCGTTAGATGGAGACTATATAACTTTATTTATAGGCTAAAAGTAGAAGAAGATTATCAACTTTTAAAAATCAAATAAGATGGTTAAAAGATCAAAAAAGAAAAAAAAAAGTTCTTTTACCTTGATAGTACCCCAGGAGATTGAAAATATATATATATATATATATTGAGATGTAAAAATTTTGATCTAATTATTTTTTTTAATAAAAATGAGTATTTTAAATAATAAATATAACTTTATTATAATTGTTGAATAGTAAAAGTTTGGTGTGCTTCACGTAAAGAAAAGTGCATAGCAGAAATTTAGTGGATATGGTCAACCGTTGATCTGATTATAACATGACAGTCAATGAAACCAGGAGAGGAGTTCTAGGCGTTCAAATTTTAATTAGATTGATTTGGATTGATTAAGCGAATAATATTTTGTTAAGTGAATAAAAATCAAATTAGTACTCGATTTTCTTATAGAAAAAATATTACTAAGTTTTTTCACTTATCTTACAATAAAAATAATCGGTTTTCAGTTTTCGAAATAATAATAATAATCGGTTTAGCGATCAAAATCAAACAAGCCTGATCAACATGCTGCATGTCATGTTAATGATTGAAACTTTTTTTGAGATAAACCTGATTGAAACTTTTGATGTAATGAAATAAATATTTAATTTTGAGAGTAATGTTAATTATTTTCAAATATTTTTTCACATCCATTACCATTAATCAAACACACTTAAGAGGACAAGAAAATTTAATTCATAATTTGTGATTCCATTGTTTATTAAATCTTTTGGGATTGAATTACACGAATCTCTAACTTAATTAAAAAACTAAATTTCTTTTGAAAATGTCACTTGATTACTCCTTCCCATCTAAAGGAATCAAGTTCTCGTTCCTTAATTTATTTTCTCACGGAATTTAAGTTTCTTTGATTTTATTATTAATATAAGTATTCAACTACTCCTACTAATAAATAATATATGATATATATATCATATAAAATGATGTTTATTAGTTCATTTGTAGATGTAGAGAGAAAATTAGGCATAGATAAAAAGATAAATAAAGTTTAGAGAGATAAACAATTTATTTAACCATCGGAATGTGTCCTTGGAAAACAAACTTTGGGTCACCTTAACAAAGGTGCTCATTGTCGTGCAACTAGGATTGAAGGCAAAGAGTTAAGTGGAAAAGAGAGTCATTCGAACAAAGATCAACATAGGAATAATAATCAATAACCATGTTATAAATTTGAGGCTTTCATATTAAATTAATTAAACATTAATCATTTTTGCCTGAATATTTTTTTGGCAAGACATTTATCTTAGGTTAAAATATAGACTTTTACCCATTCTTGGAAAAAGCTCAAATTCAATAGATTCAACATTTCACTAATTCATTTTAAAGTTTAACAAATATAGCCGTGGAAAGCCAATATTACCTTACGTGTGTATATATTCTTTGTTTCTTTGAGGAGGAGTTCGCGACAGTGTAGAGTGTACCGCGTCAAGCACGGTGAACTTCGGGGTCACGGATTTGAGCTCTCTCCTACTCACCAAATATATCCCAACATCAACCAACACTGTTTACTGTTTGACTCCATTGATTTTCTGTCCAAAACGAGCGAGTGGTTTTCTCATCCTATACTGGAGCGCGTATCTTACGTTATTTCATTGAGAAACAAATATAAATGCAACAAATTGACAGGTAGGTGTCATATTTCCCCGGCAAACACAAACCAAGACACCCACTGCTATATATATCCCCACCCCTTTTACTCTCAACACACACTCTATTATTATATTCCTTTCTTCGTATCCAAAACCCTGCTGTTTGATCTTATCGGCCTCTCTCGTTGAACAAGTCTTTGAATCAATGGAGGTCGTTGAAACACCATCTCTGTCCAACTTCCAACTCCAGTCCAAGTCTGCTTTCTCTTACCCGCCCATTTCCTCCACGGAGTTCCATTCCACTATGGACTCCCAGTTCTCCGGCGAGGAGGCCACCGGAAAAACAAACGCGCCGGAGGCGACTGCGGCTGTGAAGGTGCAGAAGGTATACAGGAGCTATCGCACCCGGCGTAGGTTAGCCGATTCCGCTGTGGTAGCCGAAGAGCTGTGGTACGGTGTCGGTGTTTTTTTGTTTGTTTGTTTTGTTTTGTTTTGTTTTTTTTTTTTTTCCTGCTTTATTTGTTTTTTGAAGTGAAAATGAAAATGGTGAATTTTTACAGGTGGCAAGCAATAGATTATGCAAGACTGAATCACAGTACGGTATCCTTCTTTAATTTCTCCAAACCAGAAACTGCGGCTTCTAGGTGGACTCGTGCTCTTCTCAACGCTTCTAAGGTGGTTGTTTTTTATTTTTAATTAATTAATTATTTTTTTTGGACACTGTTATTGGGATTTTAATACATTTTTTTGGCAGGTGGGTAAGGGTTTGTCGAAGGACTCAAAAGCGCAAAAATTGGCTTTTCAGCATTGGATTGAAGCTGTAATTTGACCGACTCGTACCCTGCTCTTTTATCATTATGTTTTATTTTTTATTTTGTTAAATCGAATTAAACTAGTTTACACTATAAAGTGTCTTTTTGTTTACGTTTCTGACGAGTTGAATATGAATTAATTTGTTATATATATTTTTGGTGCGATGTAGATTGATCCTCGGCACCGGTATGGACACAATTTGCATAAGTATTATGAAGAATGGTGTAAATCTGATTCTGGTCAACCGTTTTTCTACTGGTGAGCAAATTTTTTGTTTTCCATTCATTCTATGATACTGGCACTTTCTGAGACAAGAGGGCATGGTTAATGAAGAAAAGACAAATTGAAAAAAGGAACAGTGGACAATTACCCCAGTCACAGGACTCAGGATTTAGATGCTTTGTGTTGCCTAGATACCCTCATATAAGTTTGAAATTTTATCTATGCTTGAATTAGTTGTGAATGACAGTTTTAGGTTGCTGGCTGGGTTGTTTTTGATTTACGAATTATGACACTGATCAGTTGGCAAGACCCTCAAATACATGTTAATGATTTTGTTTTATTTATAATAGTGTAAATATGATGGGTGTTTGTTTTCTAAGCATTCTTTTTAATGAATACATTTTAGTCATTCCACTGAGGATTGTATTGGTTCTCCACTCATATCTATTGGAAGTTACAAAACTTGTCAAATATGTACAGTATGCCAAAGATGATTGCTGAGTTTTATTCTAATAACTTGGAAAATAGGAAATGTAAAAGAAACAGGGAAAAGGAAGAAAACGATTGGATACGTAGTTTTTTGTTGTCTAATTTTGACAACTTCAAATCTGCAAAGGTAAGGTAGTTGACAGCTAAATCTTTTGGGGTTATTACTTTTCGCAGGTTGGATGTAGGAGATGGCAAAGAGCTTGATCTTAAAGAATGCAGCAGGTCGAACCTTCGAAAACAATGCATCAAGTATCTGGGACCTGTATGTGCTCGTATAATCCATTTTTAAATTATTTGTATTTGATCTTATGGAAAATGCGTTTTATTAAATTACACAACTTGATCCAGTTAAATTATACTGACAAGCTTCTGTGCTGTTTCTCTGCCTCTTCTTGTTTGCTGAAATTAGCAAGAGAGGGAACATTATGAATATGTGGTTGTCAATGGGACGATCATCCTCAAACAAACTGGAGATCTCTTGGATACAAATAAAGGATCAGAGGCGAACAAGTGGATATTTGTCGTGAGTGCCTCGAAGAATATATATGCTGGTGTGGTAAGTGCTAAAACAAACTGTACGCAACTTTTTTGACACTTTTCTCTTTTCTAAATGGTCTTTAATTGTTCCATAATAAGTGGTGCACTTTTTGTACCTTCCAGAAGAAGAAAGGAATATTCCATCATTCAAGTTTCTTGGCCGGAGGAGCTACAATAGCTGCTGGAAGGCTTGAGGCAGAGCAGGGAATTCTTAAGGTATGGTTCCATAAAATTGGGAAAGTTGTTCGGAGTCGATGGGAGATATATATAATATATTTATGCAGAAATACCATTGTTCAAATTTGTACATCACCAACACAGGGAGCACCTCTGAAAGATCTGTTATGCAACTGAACAGTAGAGAGTTCATAGGGGGTACTGTAATCACTGTCTGAGATCATTGCTTGGTACCAAGCTTTGCCTGCAGCCTTAATGGCAGCAGACTCCTTTGTTAGTGGCTTCCTCTTCTTATCAAGTTTCTCCATCTTACCCTTGACCGGTTGAGCATCGGCCAAAAGTGACATCCTCCTAGCAGTCTTGGCATAGGGGTTGAGCTTCACGTGGTGTTCAAGTTCTTCAATGGATTCTTCTTCTTTGGAGCCCTCTTAACTTCCTTACAAAAAACAATTTAATTTTTAGTCATATTTTAGCAGTATAGATAATCCTATTTAAATCTTTTCCGTGATTCATGGTCATCTTTCTTTACCCTCATTTTTTGTTTAGATTTCAAGGTCTAGATTAATTCTACAGAGTCCTGATGTATATGAAAAAAAAAATAGGTGCCAATCCTTGTCCTTAACAAAGTATAACATGGTTATGAATGGCTTCTGATTCTCGATTATTTTGCAGTCCATATCTGCATATAGTGGGCATTACCGGCCAACAGATGACAGGCTTGACAGCTTTTTATTCTTTCTCAAGGAAAATGGAGTCAACCTCGATGAAGTTGAGGTAATTCTTCTATTTTTCCTTAGTTGTCCAACAGCTTTGTGAATCTAAAATATTAGATGTTTATTTGCACACCAGAAAATTTGGATCGTAGAACAAAGAATTCAATCCAAATTTTATGTTTTTTTTTTTTGGGAAATAAATCCAAATTTTATGTTAGTGGCTATATAAAAATATGCAGAATTATGTAAACCTTGTAATGTTGTATTCATCTTGAAAGCTTTTTCTCAAACTTGGTAGTCATTTCCCTTGAAATTCAACTTAAATTGATAATCAAATGAAATTTATCATTTTCCACAAGCATTCCTTGTGTGTAATCTTATAATTAATAGTTCAAATGTGGCCTTCCTTATCCAGATACACAGGCCAACTGAAGATTATTCTGTTAGCTATGATGGTAACACATCAATTAGAGATGTTGCAGTTAAAGTGCCAATACATTCAGAGCTTCCTCAGCCTGACATGCCCAAGGAAGAGGAGCAAAACCCATCTACGGAAACATTGGAAGTTAAACCAACGAAGACTAAAAGTAATTATGAAAGGACTTTATCTGGTGGTCTCCAAAGCCCGAGAGCTGAGGTGCCTAAAACAGCCATATTGCAGAGAATCAATTCAAAGAAGGCAGTACAGTCATATCAATTAGGGAATCAGCTGTCACTTAAATGGACAACCGGAGCTGGGCCAAGAATTGGTTGTGTTGCCGACTATCCTGCAGAATTGAGAGTGCAGGCACTGGAATTTGTTAATTTATCTCCAAGAACTCCTCCTACACCGCCCGCACCATGGACCTACAAGCGAGTCACTGGTCTTGCATCACCTTCAGCTAATCCCACATCAGATCGTTCTCCAAGACCTCCTACTACACCTGTTTCCAATAACTGAGTACAGGCATTGGAGTTAGTTTTTAGTGTTCTTGCTTCACCTACAGTTCATCCCACATTGACATGGAATGCAAGTCATGGTGATGCGACTCTTGTTTTGTAAGTTTTAAGTAGTCTCTGTTTTGTTGCTTTGCGCCTAGTGGACACCTAGTGAATGTTTATATAGCCGAACAGCAATGTTTATATAGCTGGACAGCACTTCGTGTTATTTTAGCCTTTTAAAATGCGGATAGCATTAACAAATTTCCATCTAATTATGCTCATTAGCCACTACCCAGTAAGATTTGTTTTGTAATGCCCAACAAGTTGGGGTAGATTTTTTACTCCGTGATGGACATGTATGTCTTTATCCTAAACGTACCAAGATCCGAAGAGTCAACATACTGAATATTGTGTTGTTGAACTTTGAACTGGGTCTAGTCTTTATGATTTATGATTTTCCAGATGGTTTTGCAAAAAAAGTCAAATTAGTGAAAACTTAAAGGTAGGATGAGAAACTGGATTATTTCCTGGCTGGATGTTTAGTGGAACTGTATTCACGTAAGCAATTGTAACAAATTCTAGGAGACGATGCAATCACTAGTTCTGCCAAAAATGTACCTTGAACAGTAACATATAAAAGACTAAGCCATACATCATCTTCGTCAATCATAGTTTATTCATTAGTGTACGGCCGTTCTGATGTCCAAATAAAACATAAATTGACACACACACACACACAAAAAAAGAGAGCTGTCTTATTGGCTGATTCCAGAGACATTTTCCTGTATGGTAAAACAGGACTACAGTTAGAATCCAACGACCACATGCTAAAGTAAATTTGCTAATATCGGCAGCAATTGCTTTTTGAAAAATAATATAGGTCGGAATCCTGTCACGGTTATTGTTGGTTGGTCTCCACGCCAGAAATACCCTTTTCTAGCTGCACCCATTACAATTAAGTTATTGGGAGTGCTAATGGAATCTGCTTTTTAGAACAGGAAGTTGAAATATACATTACCTGAATTAGGGTCTGAAATTTGCTTCGTAAAAGACAATATTCTTGCGTGATTATAGTCAAGGCATGCAGGCACCTGCAAGAACATTGAACTCACTGAAGAATATAAATTTTAAAAAAAAAAAAAGTACACGAAAACAAGAAAAACCTAACAGGAGAATAAGCACATTAATCGGTAAATCTAAATCTGAAAAGAAGACCATGGAACATAAGTAACTGCTCAATAACTCTCTGAGATTTACTAAAAAAAAAAAAATCTGGCCTTATAATATCTCATAATGGTTGTGCAATGCACAAACGGATTGTGTTCTTGTCTTACCTATCCTTGTTTTTGTCATCAGAAGCCTGACGAAGTTCGACACACGCAACTTTCAATCGTTTTGCACCTATGCTGAGAGATTGTAAACAGGAAAAACTCAGCCGATCAATTATTAAAAATGAAGTGAAATTTGATGACAGAACATCTGCCAAAGATGCCTTTTTAAAAATTTTTTTTTTATATTTCTTTTTTCCTGTCATTCTTACACTCACTTCCTAATATACTGTTAGTGTAAGCGCTATACACATAATTAAAAACATTGATTCAAAGAGCATATTATATCTTGAAAAACTAAACAAAAAAAATATTAAACGTGACTACCAAACTTTTTAATATGAGTTCAACATATGATATATAAGTAAAACTTCACTCAAGGAAAAGAAATTAATCAGAATATATAAGTAACCTTGAACTACTTCCTTTCAGCTGATGAACACAAGAATCCAGCATGCTATAATCAACATTTGAATGACTCCTGTAAATGTAAACTACCATTAGAAGACCAAATCTACATAAAAAAGGAAAAAATGATACTAAAATAGTAAAATACAAACTGTAACAGCAAAAATGTATACAACTATACTAGCATATCATGCTTGGAATTACATATAGTTGTTCATTTCTGTTATGATTCTTTCAGCATCATTGCAGAAAAGAGTGATCACTTCATTAACAAAATTAGGATTGCTTGAATCTTGCAAAGCTAGAATTTGAGCAAATTGGCTGTCCAATATTCCCTGCACACCACAGCATCAAGTCCTCCATCACTGTTCATTATTAAAATTAATTTAAAAAAAAAATTAAAAACTCAAAAAATACCTCAAAAAGTAGAGAATAATTATCATAATCCTTGACTTAAAAAAAAAAAATCATAATCCAAATAATTGTTTTCTATATTGAAAGTTAAAATATGAAATAAAATCTAACACCAACATAAAAGAGGAAACATCTGAGAATTAAAAAAAAAAAAAAAAGATGGGAATTTATTTACCTCATCAAACATGGATTGAACAAAGGTGGTGAGGTGTGGTGTGGTGTGGGCACGGGCAAAGCCATTTTTGATTGGAGATGGTGTTTAACCCTAATAGCAGCGATAATTATTTATTAGAGAAGATGATATTGTCGTAGGCGCAAAAGAAGAAGCAGAAAAGGTTACCTTTTATAGCAGATTCTATGATGTCCAAGTCAAACAGTTGCCTGTCCCACTTCTTCAGCAAAAATGTATTTGCCTTTCTCTTCTTTGTTCACACCCCGATCACATCACGGGCTACTGCTGATTTACAAGTACTCATTAATCCCCTTGAGGCCAATATGTGTCGATCAACAAAAGAAACAAGAACAAAGTGTGATACAATTGCTTTTTTGTTAATCCGCTCAAGATACTAGACTTCTCTCTTTTTTTTTTTTTTTTTAATCATCATTTTTCTTATATTTTGTCAACCAAGGTTTGCCAAATTCATTTGATAAATATTGATAGGATAGGCAACAAAATTTTACAGGTTTTAATGGCCCGTCCCTCATAATTATATCAATTAAATTATAGTTCAAATTATGTCCTCCAATTTTTTTTGAGAAAAATGTCCTCCAAATTTTAAATTGTGATGATTCAATGGTATTATAGATATTAGCAATTCGAAGTAGAATTTACAGTATGGGAATACAATTTGTGTAAGGACAAAGGCACATAAGATGAGAAAAATAAGGTTATATTTATTTTTTACTAGATTAACATATACTTTCATGAGTGCTCATTCGAGATTTTCTCATAAATTGGAACCAGCCTTTGTAAAGTGTTGGGTCTCGGCACCTGAGACTAGGAGAGTAACAATACCACGCCGTATATGACAAATGCAGGTACACACGGAACCGTGATGGTGGGATTAGCAAGCATGTAATGCCTTATTGAGAATTTATAAACAAGTCGGCAGGGGAACAGAGAATACAATTGGGTGATCCGATTTGTCTTTTGCAGCTGGGTTGCTGATACGGTCGGACTTGGAATCATGACAACCTCACCATAATGCTCCACCTGTAATACGTGCGATTATGGTGGTTCCTAATATCGCTCCCAACTCACTTGGTAGACAACTATACTAAATCTTCCAAAAGTTCATTTGACTAAAAAGGATATGATAAGATATTGCAATCTTCCTTTCTATGATTTTCGATTTCTATTTTTTATTTTAAATAAGAGATAAAAGAATCTCATAAACAACTAAGAAAAGTATTTCAAATTTTATATTAAACCACGATAATTTTCTTCGTTATTTTGTAAGCAATTGAATTAATACTTAATTCAAAAGTCAAAACACGTACATATATATAATTTGCGGTAAGAATGATTCGAATTTTGATCATTATCATATCAGATGTGATATAATCTCACATAATTTTTTTTTTTCAAATTAGCCCATCATATATCCAAAACCAAAACAAATTCAAACTAAATTTATAAAGCTTGAACTTGTTCTTCTATTAGATTTGAGTGTTGAAATATGCATTCCTGAAAAAGGGTATATGCATCCCTTTTTTCATACACATCTCATTAAAAGTTTAAAAAATTTTATCTTGTCAGCATACTTCAAACATTTCCAAACATGTCATTTCCTCTCAATTTTGAAAGAATATTATAATTAAATAAATTATAAATAATTCAAATTAAAAATTAAAAATTAAAATATTTATATAGTAGGAGCTATTCCTTCCATAAATTTGAGAGAATGCAAGTGATCTTTTCCTTTCTTTTATATGGAATGCTCCTCCATCTTCGTTAGAATGGCAGAGGCTACTGTCTCCTCCATCCTTTGAAGCTTTGGAGGAGGCATCCTCCCCTTAAAAATCCAAGTTTTTCTATTGATTTTGATTTTTCTCTTGTATTACCTTTTTTTTTTCTTTTTCTTTTTTTTTTTTTTTCAATTTTGTTCAAGCAATGAAAAGTTAGGCAAATTACACAAACTCTCCTAAGGTTTGATGATATTATACCAATATGTGAATTTTGACCATAATAACATGAACCTCTCTTGAGATTAAAAAAAAAAAAAACAACACAAATATTTTCTGTCATTAGTCAACTATTAGTCAGTTATTGGATACATATTAATAAGGGTAAAATGGTAGATACATAGGTAATAAATATTTTAACTAAAAAATAACATTTTAGATTAATAAGATTTTATTCGGCGACATCGCTCCTACCTTTGTTGCTCTAAGGAATGAAAGATGTTGGTCTTGTAACTCTTGTTGCCATTGGCAGCGACTGTGTTGGCATGAGCAATGGTGGCTGGATCGGAGGGTTTGACGATCATCTTATGACGTTTGGCATTGGTATCTCAATTGGAATATTCATCTGGGTTGTTTCCAAATGCTTGAATTTGTTATGGGTTATTTTGCTTTTTGTCAATCTATTTTGTTTTTCAGTTTTATGTATTGCCAACTATGATAATGGTTTTTGCTTTCTGTTTTATGTTTCTTGAAGATTTGGGTTCCTAACTATTGAAGATTTGGGTTTTCAATATCTGGGTGAACTTAGATTTTTAAAATTTGGGTTCAAGCCTAAACCTTCAATCTGGGTTCAACCTAGGTCTATGATCACGATGAAGATCACCGGCCATGGAGATCTCTAGATCTCCTTCTCTTGATGGTGATAATTTTTTTTCCTAAATTTCCATTAAAATTTTTATTATTTTAATTTATTTTTTTGGCTGATTGTTTTTTTTTTTTTTTAATTTTTGTTTTGTTTTTTGCTTGAATGAAGATCTCATGAATTTTTTTTATTATTATTATTTTTAAAAAATTATTTTTAATTTATTTGAATAGAAAAGAAATTTATTTTTAAAAAAGAAAATTTTTCATTTTTATTTATCAGATTTTTTAATTTATATTTTATTATTATTATTATTATTATTATTATTTTTATGTTGATACATGGCCTAAATATGTTTAAAAACGAAAATCCCCTCACCACTATTGGTTTTGATCAACCAAAAACTAACCATAAGGACAAACTTGATGAATTTTCTAAACTTTAAGGATGATAGGTCCATAAACCAATTTGCACTTAAAAAAGGTGAAAGTTTTTCAAAATATAGAGATGAAATTGAAGTTCTCCATATTAAAATTTATCAAGTTGGGGTGTACATATAAGTTTGGAGGGGTGGAAATGTCACAAATTTGCAGAGATACCACTGTACCAGTATTGCTTGGGCTTAACTTTTGAAAGATAAGCCCAACTCCAAACTTTTTCTTTTTATTTATTTTATTTTTCAATATGATGCTTATCATATATATATATATATATATATATATATTAATGAAATTCAATGGTACAAGAAAATTTTAACAATAAGAGTGAGACTATGAGAGGAAATAACCTCAAAGTTTAGCACATTTTTAAGAGTGCTTAGGTAACTTATTTCTTTCATAGATCATAAAAGTAGTTTTTTTATAAATTTGAGTGCATCCAATCTAAACTTCAAATTTTTCAAAAAGAAGAAAAAAAATCTGAACATTAAAAATCTTTTATATATATATATATATATTAATTGACTGGCCTTTATAGAGTTCACATATTTCTATAAACTTTTATAGACTTTATAGGACCGTTAAAAACTTTCAAAAATTTGTATAGACTTTGATTTTAAAAGATCTTTATAGATATTAATAGATTCTAATTGGTTTTTAAATGTTATATGTATCTTGTTGTGATAAAATTGTCTTTGATTTTTGTAGAATTTCATTTAGTGTGACTATCTTAAATATGTAAAAAGATTTTTTTTGTTTTATTTTATTTTTTATCACAAAAGTAAAAGAAAAAGTAAAAATCACTTGGTAACATGAAAGCACTTTGTAAATACTTTATAATTTAAAAAAAGAAACATGAGTGAATGAAGTATGTTCACAGAAAAAACATAAGTGTATATATGAAGTGTTTGCGATAAAAACACTTCTAAACAACGCCTACATAATCAAATTAATAGTAATTTATTGCTCAAATTTATATAACAACCTTAAAATTGTTGAGTTAAAACTATGTAATTTGATTTTCTTTATTACTTTTATTTTTCAAAACACACAGTAGCAGAAAGAGTGAAACACTTTAAGTGGAATGAGCATTATAAAGCATAAGTCTTTTAAAATGCAGAATTAGAATAGGCTTTTGATTTCCAGACTCCTTGGTATGCTAAATCACATATATTTCTTTGTCAAAATATGAAAGATATTTCTGATATATGAAATACATGAACACACTATAAGCACAGGCATATATTATCAGTTTATAAGTTTAACGACAAGTAATGTTGTCATAGACTACAATATCAAAGTAGGCTGATGATAGATAAACCAGGTTTTCAATTCACTTGATCATTAATCATGAATGTTTTTCCGATAAAATAAAACAAACTACAGGATTAGAGACTCTTCGAAATATAAAGCCAAGACAAATTACATGCTCTTGAACGAGTCATCATAAAATTTAATCAAAATCTTGAACAATCTTTAGATTAGAATTGTATACCTCATCATCAATTCAACATCCAATATTCAATCCAATAAGAAAATTTGATGAATCATCTTAAGTTGTGTATTATGGATTGTTAATTCTATAAATACACAACATTACAGTATTTGTTTTAAAGAGAAAAATGACATCACAAGAAGAAAATAAAAGCAAAAGAAGGTGAGAATAAAACCTTGAATGAGGAAATATTTGAAAAGCAATGAAAAAATTTACGAAAAGAAAATCGTAGCAATGCAGTTACACTCTAGTTTTGTTATTGTAACTTCCAACCACATGTGAGAAATTTACCAATAACTATGTATGGTTTGAGAAATTTCCCATAACGGTGAACGACTTGAGAAAGTCTATTTTCTCTTTTTGGGAAAAAAATTCATTTTTTTTTTTAAGTTTCATTTACATTTTTTCCTTCTTAAGTGAAAATGTACAAAAATCTTTATGTAGTATAAAAATTTATTTTCATAAATAGCAGATAACTATTATAATAAAAAGATATAAAATTACTCACGTATGTTTTAAAATATATTTGCTTCCTAATACTTAATGAAGGGATGTGTCTAAGCCACCTATACTAAAAAGTAATATCTATTTAAAAATTTATATTAAATATACTTAAACATTTTAATTTTATAAAAATTTAAATCAAATACATCCTAAAATAGAATGAAAAGTATTCTACGGAGTAATTCTATCTTCAATAATGAAGCATCAAACAATAAAATACAAATGTAAATCTTACATATTGTACGGCAAAGTATACAACAGAATTCCCTTAAAAAAAAAAAAAAATTGTGCAACAGAATTTTCAACCTTATTTTTCATATTGTAGGTCAAAACCTGCGTCCAACAGAGAGAAACTTTTCTGCCCATGCCTTGTTAAAAAATGGAATTCCACAACCTCCCCTGAGATCGGTAAAAAACACCCAAAAATATATTTTATCCTTTTATTATATTAAATTCCTATGCTATTAATGGACTTCCGTCAACTTTAATTATTTATCAAAAATTTTGATCAAATAACTATTTTACTCATTAATAAAATAAAAAAATAATTTTAAATTTAAAAATTAAAATAAAAATAACTTAAAATTAAAATCATATTCTCCTTCTTCATACCCACTCACTCTCTCTCTCTCTCTATTTTTCCTTCGACCATGTCTTTCTCTTCTCTCATTGCTTGTTTTGCCATCTTCCCTGTCACCGGCCTCATCTTTATAGGATGGTATCCAGTACTGTTTGCCACCTTTATGGATGGTGTTCAAGAGTCGTCACAGATCGAACTGTCACAACTCCCCGTTCCTTCTAGCCATCTTTCTCGTTGTTAGCCCTGCCTTCACGAACGACATCCAAGTGTCGTCGCCACCTTTACGGACGGTGTCTAGGAGCCGTCATAGATCAAACTGTCATCGCTTCCCTTTCTCATCTCTTCTGATCTGTCTCTCTCCTCCTCCTTCTCTCTTTCTCCTTTTATTTTTATTTTTAGCTTGTCTTTCTTTTTTCGGATCCTCCAACTTTGTCGTCGTAGACCGAGGTTGAATCAACGGTTGAGTTTGACTCCAGAGAAGTTGAACCAACGATGAAGTTTTTTTTTTTAAAAAAAAATTTAAAATGTTTTGTTTTGTTTTATTTTTTTCTTTTGAGATTTTAGTTGCCTTAATTTGCTGTGTTTGAAATGTTAACAAAGATGAGTTGAATGTTGATTTCCTAGTTTTGAAATGTTGTTAAAGATGTGTTGATGTTGATTTTCTGGTTTTGGTTGGTTTGCAAGATGTGTTCATTCAGATGTTTTTATAAAATGGTGTTGATTTTCTGGTTCTTAATGATGTGTTGAAGACATGGGTTTTTGCAGGTGTGACATTGATGAAAAAGATCTGGATTGTTACAAGGGACGATTTTGAAGATTGAAGAATCTGAATCTTCAACTTCATTTTTTTCTACTTTTTTTTTTCTAAGATCTGGGTGGGTCTTCAAGTTGAAGATTTGGTTTCCAAATCTTAAAAAAAAAAAAATTATGTTGGAGTTCTATGTAGATCTTTAAGTTGAAGATTTACCCAAAACTTTAGCATATTTTTTATTCCTTAATTTTTATTAATTTTTAATTGTTTTTTCATTTTCTATAATTTTATTGTAAAAGAAAATTAAAAAAATTAAAAGTCTAAAATACCCTTAAATTAGATGAGTTTGACTAACTTTAACAATTGTTTAGTAACGGAATGAGGATGTTATATAATAAAAAGGTAAATGTGTTTCTGGATGTTTTTAAGCAAACCTCGGAAGGGTGTTATGCAATTCATTCTTTGCTAATATTGGAAAGTTGATGTTTTTAGGAATACTAGAATCGATGACACAAGCAATTTTAAAGAAAAAATGTTATATTTTAAAAAAATTTATCTAAAAATTTTGTTATGGTAAGTTGATTTGTAGTTATTATATTAATTTTAAGATAATATATTAATGATATAATAATTATACATAAACTTATTATATCATTTAGATATTAAATTTGAATAAATTTTTAAGTAATTTAACATTGTTTATTTTAAAACTGTTATTACCTACAAATGATTACGCCTTACGCAGTTAGAATGCGAAAACTACCAAATTTTTTATTTTTATTTTAAATCTTTTTTCTCTTTTATAATTAAGGTTAATTATTAAATTTTAATATAATAAATATGATTTTTTGATATTATTAATAAACCTTACACGAAAATTGGCCCATTATAATTGGTGTATAAATTATAGCAATAAAATAAATTTTTACCATTCATCGTAAAGGAACTAATGATCATCATATTTCATAAGATTATTTGAAATTCAATGAAACTCAAGATTAGTAGAATTTTTTTCCTATTTAAAAATCTATTCCTTATAATACAAATTATAAAAATGTATGTCATTCCACACACCAAATACATAATAAGTATATTTCAAAAAAAAAAAATTTGCATAATAACTTAGGTTTATAAATCTTAATCTCTCTCTTTTCTTTTATCTTGTTAATTTCATACTATTTAATTAATAAATTATTCAACTAACATTTTGAATAATAGCTTTTGTTTTTTGATGTGATTTTGATTAATAGCTATTATACTTAAAAAATAATGTAAAAGGACACGTTAAAACTTAATGAAAAAAAAATATTTATCCTTTTATATATTAATAATTTTTTACCTTAAAATAATAAATACAGAATTTTTTTTCCAATATTTGCTTTGTGCCACTGGCAATCTGGCATATAATAATAATATTCAACAAAATACTATTATTTAATATTTGATATAACAAAATAACAAAAATTCAGGTAACCGAAATTAAATATTTTCAAAAAAGAAAAAAAAAAAACCGAAAAAAATGTATGGTTGAGGAATGGTCCACCGTAGACCACAGTAGTCAAAAACTGCGAACCCAAATTATGGCAGTTGTGACGCAAGTGGACACACTTGTAAGTTCAAGTTGTACTTTTTAACTCTTTAAAATCAATTCACTCTCCGTCTCCTCTCAGACGGGTAGTGAATCTTTTTTTTAATTATATTTTTCTGAGTTTTTTTCTTAGTTTATATATATGTATTTTTAAGTTTTTGATATATAATGATACACTAATATAAAAAAATAATAAATAATTAAAATTATTATATATATATATATTTTTCCTATACATCACTCAAACTTAATTTTTTTTAATAAAAAATTTAACACAAATGAAAAATGGATGAGATTCTAACTCCTAAAAAAACTCTTTTTCACCGTGAAAACAAATGTAGTAGACTAAAGTAAAACTCTACTTTATGGTCCTTGTATTTCCAAGTATTCCCAAACAGACCCGGCAAATCACAACCCCCATCCCAACTCAAAACATTAAAAAATAAAATTAAAAAAAGGCAAAAACCCCACGTGTCTCACAGTAACACGACCACGCTTACACTTGTGTTCCCCGAACTGAAACTCCGAGTTCGTACGTGGGACATCGGCACGTGCGAAGGCGTCCATGTGGCTAGAACCTAATACGTGTCGTGCAGAGATATATGGGCGTGAGTTAGCACAGATGTGTAGCAATGAGTTGGCAGGACACGTGGCAATCAGACACAATCTGTGTGCTAGCCAGCAAACCCAGTAGCAGTACTAACCCTTTTCTTTCAAGAGAAGGATAATTTTCTTCTTCTTCACCTTCTTTTTGTCTCCCTGTTTTGGTTTATCTTTTTGTATGGATTTGGAGGGCTGTTCGGTTTCGGGCTCCTCTTCGTCGCTGCCGAGTTCGGCGGCGGACGTTGCGGAGGATCGGATGGTGGAGATGGAGCTGGAGGCGGCGGAGGCGTTGGCTGATTTGGCGCATTTAGCGATGAGAGAGAGTGGCGCTCCCGACACGGAGACAGCGACCAATTGGGGAAGCAAAGGGAAACGAGTCAGGAAGCGAGTCAAGAGCGAGTCACCGTCAAGTCACTCCGGCTTGGACTTGAACTCACTTGGCCCCCCTGTGGCGCGCTCTTCAGATCTCGCTGATGTTAGTTTTTTTCGAATATGAACTCCTGTTATATGTTTTTCAATTTATTTTATTTTTTTCTTGTAATTTTGTTTTGTATGTTTATGTTTTGGTTTTGATGTTTTTGGTGATGGCTTGTGTTTTGTAAATTAGATGGTTGGTTTTGATCTTTTCTAGTTTGAATTTGGTGCACTTTTAGATCCTGATTAGGAAATTAAAAATATTGAATTTGCCAGTTTTGGTGAAAGTGCAGTACTGCTAATATTGCTTGCTTAATTTTTTTTAAGGTTATTTTTGTGAGTATGGCAATGATAGAGTATAATGGTTTTTAATTTCAGGATTTTGCAATGGTTATTGCATATGTAAAGAGTGTGGTTTGATGATCAGAATGTTATGAAGAAACTGCACTTCCAGTTGGAGTGCAGTGTGTGATAAAATTGAATGCAGATTTGTGAGTAGAAACAAGTCATAAATCCAGTTGAATGTTATGTTATGTGTTGCTTTCATTCTTCTTCTTCCTTTTTTTTTTTTTATTGGTGAAGAGTATTGATGATTGATGATAGTGTATAATTGATGATTGATTTGCATAAAGATTGTGGAATAGATTTTTGTGATATAATTAACCAGTTGATAAGTTCACAGTGAGTTAGGTAATTTTGGTTTGAAGAAATATGTTACGTAGGTTTGATTTTTTTTTTTTTCATGAAATTGAACTCTAACGACCTTGAAACATGCATTACAATTCAAGTAAGTATTTGATATTGCGTTTTTGGTGGGTAATTGGAAAAAAAGAAAGAGAGATGTTAGTAGGTAGGATGCTCCTTCCATTTCAACCTTATGAGCAGCCAATGCATGTTTGCCTTGTGTATTTTTAATGTCAGTTTGTCGTTTTGCTCACATGGTAGACGTTAGTAATGAGCATGGCACGTAATCTGACTGATATATATTGGTTGGATCTATGACTAACGTTGTATGAAAAATAATTACTTGAATTATTTCTACGTAAATGCATTATGTCATCCTTCTCTTTATGTTTGTAAAGGACTTCCCTTATAGTGTCCTGTTCTAGTTATAATTACCATGGAAGCCTAGGAGGAGATGCTCCAATGCAGGCTTAATATGCTGTAGTATTGTTTCATCCTAGTGAAGATCAAGATACATTATGATGTAACAAGTCCAAAAGTGAGCATAACGGGATCCTTGCAACAAACATATAAACTTTGCTAGATTATATAATCTGAAGATCCTTGACATGCCTAAAGAACAACATTTTGGGATATAGAATTTATGCCACACTTGTTACAAGCCTAAAGTTGTCTTTTTTTTTTTGTTTAAATAATTGCATGTCTTTGGTGTTTAAAATAAGTTAAATTGCATTCTGGATTAGTTTTATTTGTTCTTTTGCTTTCATTCTCAATGCTTCTCCTTCGTTCTAAAAAAGTGAGAAAATTCTGCTATAAATGACAAGGATCAAATGGGAACTGATGTAGGTCTTGGCTGCCTTGTTTAAAAGATAACTTTTAGTTCCTCCTGTGCTTCATAGATTTATTAAGTCATTTTGTTCCTATGTCTGTTCTGTTGAACCTCAAGACTCATAACCATTAAGAAAATGTGGATTTGCTCAGCCAAACTAGTATGTCTAGTTCTACACTTATAGCGGTCTGTCACCAAGTCACACTATTTTGTGCAGGACTTGAGCAATATTTTTGTTTATAGCAGGATCAAGCTATTATGGACCAGCAGCAGGATCAACCAATGTCTAATGATGTAATCATTAAAAAAGTGAAAGCTGAACAAGATGCTGAATCACTTAAACCAAGTCCTACATGTAGATACACATCAACGGGTGGCGGCAGGTCTAGACAGAATTTATCTGAGGTACTTGAAGCATCTTATTTGGTTATTACTCAGTTAATTCTCTTTATTTGTAACTGAAGCTTTACCAATCAGGCTGAAAAGGAAGAGCGGAGAATACGTAGAATATTAGCAAACAGAGAATCAGCTAGGCAGACAATTCGTCGCAGACAGGTAAGCTGTTTGTTCTCAGTTTATTAATGTACTTAGCATATTTTCAGGTTCAGGGTGCATGGCAACACTGCCTGTGTTTTGAATTTTCTTTGTAAATTCACATCTCTTTTGGTCACTCTTTCACTGTGGATTTTGTTTAGTATTATGAAAATGTCTAGGAACAACCTTAATTCTTTGTATACTTTGCCTGTGTTACCTATTGAGCATTCTATACTTCAAAATCAAATTTCTCATGCAATTTAAGCTCATATGTTAATATTTAGGAGTATATATACTTTTGTGATGTTGATGGACATCTGTATATATCTCGTGAACTTGCAAGCAGCCACATATTCATCCTAATGGCAGACCAATAAATTTGCTATTATTGATTAGTATAGGAATTGAATGAGTTGGTAAACTGGAAAAGAGAATTTTGGTATTAGGATAATCATAATAGGGTATAGTAGATTATCTCTAGTACATCTGTTGTCTCAGTGGATCTTCACAAATTAGGGTTATGCTGGTACCCGCTGAATAACTTAATGTGGAGTCTTTAGATGAACTTAATTTCCCTACCATTAGTTTTCTTTCTTTTAAGGAGTTGGTTTCTTTGAATCAGGAAACAAATCAGATAATTATGCCAGTTGCAGTAAATTTTCCATGTGGAGAGAATAATTTAAATATGCTAGCTGTGAATTGATCCTGTAACTGAATGTATATGAATTTCCGTCATATTTGATGCACTGTAGACAACATGTTTTAATTTTATTATTTGTTCTCTTGGAAAGATCTGCAAGCGCTTGCTTTTTCTGTGTAGAAAATCAAGTGTCAGTGTTGCATAGCTGTGTTTGGTTTACTTTGTAAACATACATATCTCAGATATGGAGATGCTTTCTTATCTTTCAAGTGCATGCTTCATGTCTTACTTTGAGCACATCCTTTTGTACTTTTGATCAGGCTTTGTGTGAGGAGTTAACCAGGAAGGCTGCTGAACTAGCACACGAGAATGAACTTTTGAAGAAGGTAGGCAGTAGTCTCTTTTGTAAATTTTGCAATGTCTTCCTGGCTAGTAGTAGATAAAAAGACATAATTCTGGTTTTGTAGTGTAAAGCTGTCTTTCTTGTGCTTGAACTGGCAATAAATTGTAATATTGACTTATTTCACATTTGGTGACATTTCTTCTGAGAAGGAGAAGGAGTTGGCTGTTAAAGACTATCAATCTTTGGAGAACATGAATAAGCACTTGAAGGCGCAGGTTAGAAAATGACTATATTTTTAGCTTGAAAATGTACTCTGAGCCATCTGACATGCTGTCCCATTTTTGCAGTTGGCTAAAGCAATAAAACCTGCTGTTGGTGAAATTCCAGGAGAGCCGAAGTCGGCGAATCTTGAGATATGTACATTCTCAACCTGCAAATTTTCCATTGCTCTTGTATAACCACCATCCTTTTTCACCGCTAGGCTGGCCTTCCATCATTCAATCTTCACATCCTGTCCACTCACAACACGGAGCGCAAAATGGCATCACTGTCCCGCCAAATATTCCCAATACTGTTAAGGTTGACTTATCTCAGGAGCAGGAAAATCACGTAAATATTAATTCAACAGGAACTCCTTTGTATCTGGTGCCTTGCCCTTGGTTCTTCTCTCTTCATGATACTGGGAATGGATTCCATGCTCAACCCATCTATGGCCTAAAAAACATACAAGATGAAACTTCCATGCATAATGGAGATGGTGCTAGTTCATCTTCAAGAAGTGACACACATGTGGAGAATCATCATTTCTCTCTCCCTCTAAGGATTAAGAATGAAGCTTTTGGTTCAACGGAAGCCAGGACCAATACTGATCTCAATGGCATGCCAGTTGGATGCCTTTCGAATGGATTTGGTCTACACACTGGACCTAACCCAAGAGAAGCAAAACCTACACATGCACCACCATGTTCTGCTGGAGGTGCTTTTGTTGTTAAACATGAAAATGCAGTCCATGCAGATTACACTTGCAATGCTGAAGAAGTCGTGAGTGATCTGCCAGACAAGAAGCAAGAACCAGTTAATTGTCAGAGTAAGAAGCTAGTGGATGCAGTTGCTGCAGCTGAGGCAAGAAAGAGGAGGAAGGAACTTACAAAGCTGAAGAACCTCCATGGGCGTCATCAATGTCGGATGCAATGTTGAGATTCTCCGCCAAAATTGTGTTGGGGCTGGGAATAATAGTGCAGAAATCTAGAAGCATAGATTATTCAAGGGAGCAATGCAAATTGGTGGTTTGAGGCTCTTTCTATTTCAACAAATGTTGTTTGGAGGTGGAGCTGTTATTTTAGGTAAATTTACACAGCCTAGTTATTTGTTTTTGTTTGCTAACACAAACCAGGCTGAGTCAGATCAGAGAGATAGGGTGAGTATACTAATTTTGGGACGGCAGGACCTTTCCTTGGGGAGATGAGTTTTTACAGAAAAGATGCTGCCATTTTGATGGAGTTTGACTAAAAAGGGGCAGCTTCTGATGGAGAGTGAGATGAATTAAAATGATGTCATTGTACCATTATATAGAGTTTTTATACCTTTCTGAACCAAGTGAAGTGTATCAGTAAGTATAGGTTTTCAGGTAACCAAATATTCAATTTGGTTACACTCTCTCAGCTAAACATACATATCATTTTACTATGAGGAGGACTTTTCTAGTAATTTCAGTGTTCTTATGAGCTTTCTTGTTGTTTTTAATCATGTATTTAACTATGATTATGTTATTTTAGCTCAGTTTTCTTCCGAGATTGAGCTTGACCCTTAGTTTAGTGGTTACTTGTTTAGAAGACGACTTCAAATTGTTTCCACCCACCAGAAAATTGAATTTTTTTTTTTAAGTTTTTTTACAAGCCTGACAGAAAATCCCTCAAGAAGGCTTCAACAGATCTCCAAGCTTTGAACAAACAAAAATATTGTGTAGATGTTGCCCCCACTTCTCCAGGCTTTGAAACTAAAATTGTGTGCCTCAACAGATCTCCGGATGTAGAAATGAGAAATGATTTTGAAAGGAACGCAAAGAAATGGGCTGATCAAATTCAATATTTCTTTCATTCTTTTCATTTTATTCAACATTAGTTACAAACTGTAATTTTTTTTTTGAGTGATACAAACTATAATTATATTGAAGTAACAGTTCATATCTAATATCACAAAAATGGAAGCTGGTTTCTTTGTCTACCTCTCAAAACACCAAAGGAAGCTCGGAAACTCGACTTTAGTCCGTGTTTGAGGAACCAAACAGGAAGCGACCATGAGAACTTTGAAACCACAAGCGACCTCTTCTTGAGTATTCGGATTTTGATGTAACCAGCCAGTTAATCACTTTTGTGAATAGCTTATATACTATAGAAATCGAATTACAAACACAGATTTTAACCACTGATAGGTAGTACCTTGTAGATAAGAATGGGACTCTTGACACTGTGCCTGGAGTCACTCCACTCCAGCAAAGCTGACAAGATCTGAGTCCCATTTGCCATCGGACCACCTTTCACCACCACCTTGAAAGATCGCTTCTGGTGCAACCTTTTAAATCTTAAAGTGCTTGGGATAACCTGAACTGAGAGGCCTTTTGGTGATGTTACAGTCGCCTTATACACTGCATTCGGAGACCCCACTAGAGTCACTGTTCTGTAAAAGACTGCTGAAATTCTAGGGGCTGTGCTGTTGATCTGGGTGTGCATGGAAGGATAGTTAAGGCCATCTGTGCCTTGTGCAGGTTTAAAGCTAGCGCAGTCATATTTTTTCGTTCCTCCAATAAGTCTGCCAATGGTAGTGCTGTTGTAGCCTTCCTTGCATAGGAAACTAATATATGAGCTCATGTTAATATCATAAATGAGGCCTGGGTTTACTGCCTGCCTTGGATTGATTTGGCCTGATCCAGTTCCCAACTCTACATCTTCAGGTTTGATCTTCATTGGTGTGGCTGACTCAAACAAATGACATTTTGGTTAGAAGATTATTTTTATCATTCTTTATAACAAATCTTACTGTTGAGGGTAGATAATTATATGGACAAATCTGCTTATTTTGAAAAATTGACTAAACTAGGAAAATGGGAAAGAGAAACACATTAATTTTAATCAATGAATAAATTCAAGAAAAATGAATTCGAAGATATAAATTCTTTTACCTGTTACGTTTGTTGTATCTGTATGGATTAAGACTATCATTTTAGGAAATTTAAGATAATGAATTTTAAATTAAATAAATTTTCGTGTTTTCAAGATTCAATACGGAAATTCTCTACTATTAATCTATGGTTAGGGAGTGTTTACCGGTGGTCATGAGAGCAGACTTGATTGCAGCTGGGGACCAGTCCGGGTGGAAAGACTTGACATAGGCAGCAGCGCCAGCAGCATGAGGGCAAGCCATAGATGTGCCTGATATTATGTTAAATGGTGCAATTCCGGTTGTCTTCTTTAATCCCTGTTATCGAAACCAATTGCGAATATGCAGCCAATATGTCAAGACCTGGAGCAGCAATATCAGGTTTGAGGATGTTGAGGTTGATGAATTGAGGTCCTCTCGACGAAAAAGAAGCTAAGAAAGGGGCTGTCGTGTTAACGGTTTTGGTCTTGTATATAATTGCTTGTGGATTCCTGTATACAAAAATCATGTGACATCTGATCAATACAATAACATTGAATAATTGACAATCTACAAATTTTGGTGTAAGTAAAATAATGTACTTGGTAGAGTTAATGTAACGATCAATGTTAACGCCTTCTTTAGGGAGGACATTGGTGGCAGGTAGCATAGGCGTGAAGGCAATATCTGTGGGCGCATCAAGGGCAAAAATTGTCCCAACTCCGCCTAGAAGCTTGATAGAGTAGTCCTGGCCAGAACTTCCCAAGCAGTACACAATCTTTCCCTTCACTTTATCCATGCCTAGAGTTCCATAATCACAAGCACTGCCACAGTTATCAATAATTACCATTAGAATTGGTTCTCAATTGAATATTTAACAATAACTTTTTACAAAACTTTACCTAGCATTTCCATTGCCGCTAGTAGCGTTGGCTGCATGGGCTCCACTGGTTAGAGGATACATCTTTTTGCTTGGTGAAAATGTATTAATGGATATCCCCTATCACATCCCAAACAAATACAAACATCAGAATTCATACCAAAAGTATAATTTATTAAAAAAGATATATTTAATTATTAAAGTTTTATATTAAACCGAGTTTGATTTGGACAGACCAGCTAGCTCCACTTTAAAAAATAAGAACTTTCGCATGCATGTGATGGTGATACTACAGAGAACAAACTTACAAGAGTTGTGGCGCCATTGCCAAGCTTGACTGCGGTCTCAAACTTGCGGTCAACACTGGTGGCAGCCACCGTCATGATCCAGGGAGCGACGTTTTGGACTGTTCCAGGGACAGGGCCGTCGTTACCTGCGGAGCCAGAGGTCAAAATACCCTTCTTCATGGCGTGGAAGGATCCGATTGCAATGGAATCGGTGAGGAACGACCTGCTTGGCCCTCCTATAGAGACCGATATCAGATCAACCCCGTCATGAATGGCCTCGTCAAATGCAGCCAGTATGTCCATGTCGGAGCAACCGACGGTCCAGCATACTTTGTACATCGCTATACGCGCCGCCGGCACCCCCCCTCGCGCTGTCCCTTCTGCTAGCCCATACAAGCTTGCGCCGGTCACCGAAACGCCGGCGGCGGTGGAGGATGTGTGGGTTCCGTGGCCTTCCGTGTCGGCCGGACTTAGGTCATCCCACGCAGGATCGGCGGAGTTGGCTAGATTGTAGTATTTTGCACCAATCACTTTGCTGCCCACGTTACACATTCACGTTACATGCAATAATATATATTTTTAAAAAATAGCAAATGTAATTAATAAATTATGAAATGAATATTAAATCAAGTGCTTATAGGTAGCCAAACCCTTTAGTTAACAATTAATTACTAGTTTTATTAAATTATATAACTGATTAAAGATTTGGGTTTCACCTTTTTTTTTTTTTTTTTAAGAAAAAAATTTGTAGATATTTCTCATAATTAGATCAATTTTTTGCATGGAAGTTGACTTGAGATGAGAGAAAATGAGACTGTACTTGTTGCAGCCAGTGAAGTTCTGGGACGTAACGCATTTGCCTTGCCATTTAGCAGGAGGAGGACCAAAGCCTTTATCACTAAAACTTGGAGATTGAACATAAATTCCTGCAAAATATTCAACAAATAGATGAGGAAAAAGAATTGCAAGATTTTTTTTTTTCTTCTTTTTGACATAGAATTGCAAGAAATTAAATCCTTATATTCGTATGAAATGAGACAGATTACACCAACCTGTATCTAACAAAGCAACTATGATGTCGCTCTCTAGCGGTGTTCGCTTTAATGTTTTTGTCATTCCCAGAAAATCCCATGACCTTGTTGTGTGAAGTTTGCGCTGGGTGTTTGGAAACACTGATACTACATTCTCATCCTCTGTGTGTCAACGAAAACTATAAATCATAGATACCAAAAAAAGGGGAAAAAAAGCCATGAATATCTACAATTTCAATGCCTTTTGCATTGAATCTTGTTGCATTTAATTACCTGATAATTTTTGTGCTTCTTCTGGCAATAGTCTAGCAGCAAATCCATTGAAACTCTTTCCGTAAGTATATATTTTGGATTCTCTGGCTATTTTCTCACTGGAAAAAAAAATACGTAAATCGATAAAAAACCAAATAACAAGTTTGAGGCCACATTAAATTTAAGATAAAGATTTTTACTCTCCAATTGCGCTGGAAAGCAGACTGTGATGTTCTTCCATGACAGAAAGGCTTGCCAGCCCATCATCCGACAAGTCTCCCATGTACACAATGTAGGGCTGTTGTGTATAGTGTTACATGTTAGTATAAAATCATTACATGGATCACCATTGATGGAGTTCAAAGATTGCTTAAAACAAATAGCTAAAGTATGAGGTACCTTTCTTTCATGGTCACCGGAACCATTAATCAATGTAGCTGCAAGAATGAGATTGCAAACAAATGCTAGTATATTTTTCTTAATATACATGTTGTTTCTCTCTTCTTCTTTTTTTGTTTGTTTTTTCCCTTATCAAGTGAAGAATTTGGTGGTTTCATATATAAATAGGAGAAGTGAGAATCCAAACAGTTAGGGCCTAGCTCATTGTGCGCAAATTATGGAAAGGGAGAGAGGGAGGTTTGACTGCGGAACCGAAGAGCAATGGAGGATTGATATGGTAATCTGTTAAAAAAAGCAGAGTTGAGTGGCTTGGATTTTGGATCCCAGTTACAAGAAGCTGGATGCCAAAACAGAAGACTTGTTCATCGCTCCTCTGTGTTAACCACTAAACTTGTTTAAAACAAAATATTGTTGAAATTAAGCATGTTGCTCTATTTCTCGGTTATGATCAACGGCATATTGTTGGACAGCTCTATTCACCGGCTATGGCTTTCCAAATTTTTTGTCCTATCAATATGTGCGGTCAAGCTAAAACTCTTTCTAGGGTTTATGGGGGTCAGGGTGAGGAAAAATATGGATCTAGTTAAAAAATTTATCAAATTGATTTTGAATATAAAACATCATTTTATATTAATCAAACCGAACCCAGCCCAGATCTGCCACCATAACAGCCCCATATCAGTCCAAAACCGAAGTTAAAACGAAGAGGAAGAGGATGATTTCGTGAGGAAGAAAATGGGGTAAGTTGTTTAAGTTTGAAGTTGATTTTGTTGGTGATTGAGTTGATTTTGAAGTGGGTTTTATTACGATTTGTTTGTTGATTGGTTGTGAGTAAAAATAAGTTGAAAACTAAATGAATTGATGTTTATTGGAGGCTTAGGAAACCAAGAAAATATCAAAAATTTAAAGAGAAATCAAAACGCGCACTAAACCAGTTTGAAGGACGATTCCGTAAATTGACCCATATTATATCCGTTGAGTGTTTGGATGACGCTAATGAGTTTAATTTGATGTGTTGAGGTTATTAAAAGTCAAAGATTAAATTTAGAAATCAAAATTAAAAAAAAAAAGGCCCAAAAATTAGTTGCGAAAACAATGCGTTTTTAGCCTAAAACACTTACCCGATAACCGTTTCCTTCCATACCTACATTTGGACCGACTAGAGAGCGATTTGGGAAGGTGTTCAGAGCGAAAACGGAATGAAGAAAAGCCCCAAGTAGGGCTATGAATAGCATTCGGCCTAAAGGAATTGAAATCAGATGATTTTCGTCTCGGGCCTCCAAACGCAATTCTGTTAGTGCCAAAACGTCCCTAGGTAATAGTAAATAGGTTCCGAGCGAAGAAAATAGAGTTTGAAATCCTAGAATCAATAAAGAAACAAAAAATGGAGGGTTGTGTGTGAAAATGGTCACTTAGGGGCGATTGTGTAATTTTAATTATTTCGAGTTTCCAGAAGTTGGCGCGAACGTAAATTTACATATCCATATGTTGTGTAGGTAATGAGGACGCGCAAGGATCGAGGGAAGTGGAATAGGGGCTCCGTACGCGCCATTTACATTTATCGGCCGTTTTTGTGAGTGAGTTTTATTTAAAGATTTTAAAAGTATTTCAAATTATTAAATTTGATTTGATAAGTAATTGCTTACTTGAATCTATTTTAAATGCATTGATACGAGTATGGATTACAACTTGAATGAGAATTTCGATTCATATGCATATTTGTGATTGTTGAAATGAAATTTCAAAAACTAAGTTTTCCAAATTGAATTGAGAAAAGAAAATAAAAGTATTTTCAAAACCATAAGTATACCCTCAGCGATTTTCAGATAAGATTAGATCCGGTCGGTTTATCTCACATCAGTTGGCACAGTCCTGGGGAGGGATGAATCACTAGCCTGGGGGGACAAGTGTCCGAGTCTATCAGTTGAGTCACCATTGCTGATGTGGGGTGGTGTTTCGCGTGTTATGGTTAGTGCTGGGAAATTTCGCACATAGTTGCAAGATGCCTCAGAGTTGTCACGGTTGATCCTCTACGTTGGATTATTCCTCGTACAGAGGCCACATGACCCCAGAGTTAGGGATACTATGATATTTTAAAAAGATATCGAGAAATAGCTTTAAAAGAAAAGCAAATTTGAAAAGAAAATAAATTTTATGATTTTATTCAAGCTATTTATAATTCTAAGTTAGGAGTTTTTGAAATTAATACATGCTTACACATTTATAAATTCTTATATTTATATTAAGCTTGAGAAATCAAGATTTGAAATGTTTAAAGAAATAAAGAATTGTTTTCAAACATTTTCCGAGGAGAACATTTAGAAATCATATTTTCAAAGAAAAAACAAATTGTCACTCACTTGAGTTTTTAGCTCATTATTTTTCTATTTTTATACAAAAAAACCTTCTCAGATACTCTCAGCAGGTAGCTAAGAAGTAGTATCACCTCCAGCGGGCGAGGCAGGTGACACGACGCCGTTTGAGCAATTTATTTTGCATTCATCATATTTACATGTAAACATCCTTTTTGAATTGTATAATTAATTTGCAATGTGTAATTATTCGTTTGTAATTGTGTTTTAAATCGTTTTGAGTTAAATGTGGTTTATTAAATGGTGTTTTGAATTTTATCAAGTTGATTTGAAAAATTAAATACATGTTTGACACCTACGGGCAATTAGAAGTTGGGTTGGTGCTGAAAAATAGTCGAAGTGTGATTTTTTGTAAACAAGTTTTTCTATAACGTAAAAAATGCAAGTCGTTATGCTGCTGAAATTTTATTAGAAAATAAGTTTAAAAAGCAAAAAAAATTTCTACGCATTTTCAGTTTTTAAAGAAAAACAATTCAACGATGTTTTAGAAAGTATTAGAAAGTTTAGGGTTCCACGGGTTTCGCTTAGCTCAATGAGTTGGGTCTGAGAGGGATTTGTTAGGGTGTCCGGCGTGACCTACCGAATTAGAGCTAGAGGTATTCGGATCAGGTCGCGTCATATTTAGTTTGAGATCTTATTTAATATTATGTAACATCCTTGCACATTTATATAATATTTGTTTCATATGAATATCATGTAATATATGAGAGGGTTTAGTTTGAGATCAGTAATCTAAAGAGTCCGTGTAAATTTACAGTTGTAATCCATTTCGTATTTAATATGATAATCTTATCCGAGATCGTTCATGTGACAACATAAAAATGAAAACACCTTGTATAATGGAGATTATATAGTATTAGACCACGATAAAAATGAATTTCTTAATAATATCTATTAAACAAAAAAATTTATATTTAAACCTGATGATCATATGTAGATTAATCTTAATCCTAAGTATATTATAAACTCCCACATGCTGAGTCATATTTTTTTATTAATATGGGTAAGATTGTTATAAATTTACAGTTAATAAGTTTCGTATTTTGAATATATGATTTAATAAATAGCTGAAAACATTATACACAATAGTAAAATCACTCATTCTTACAAAAAGTAGATGAATATTTTCCTTAAATGTTGATTTAGGTTCTAAATAATAAGAGCACTCGACTTTCTATTTATAAATAAACGGAAAGATAAATTCACAAGTTGTTATAGAGATATTGTTCATTAGAAAATTAATGGTATTTATAAGAACAAGATATAATTAGAGAGGTATAACAGAATTTATAACCTAACTCTAATTATGAACTTATGGAGGATCAAACCATATGCAATGACTAGATCGATAGATACTGAAGAATTCAGAATGTGTAAAACATCTGCTATTTTTAGAATGCAACCTTAGATTTTTAGTAGAGTAACTCTAATGTTAATAATATTGAATTATTTAATTAAAAAAATTTAATTAATAATTCCGATAGTATTAGGGCTCAAAATTATAAGTCCGTTTGGTTCCCTTATTAGCTGATACTCACTACAAGGAATGAGAAAAGAAAAATATAATTGGAGCTTCTAATTATATGTGTTACATGTGTAACACCATTATGTTCCCATAATATGTAAATAATATTAATTATTTAAATTAATGATTGTTTAATTAATAATTTTGAATTATTTAATTTTATATATGCAAAGGTTATGGGTTTAAATCTTTGTGACTTAATTAAATAAAAAATGATTTTGAATAATTTAATTTAATAGTCATGAAATTTGAAAAAATCAAAGTCAATTAACAGGAAATTATGAATCATCATTATTTTGGAAATAGAATCATCTAATTATGAATTAGATTTTCCAATTGAAAAAGAAAAAAAAAAAAAGATGATCTAATTATGAATTAGATTTTCTAATTTGAAAATGGAATCATCTAATTATGAAATTAGATTTTCTAACTTGGAAATTCAATATTCTAATTAATAAGGAAATATGTTTACTTGTCAAATAAGAAATTCATAAATTGATTAATATAAAATGATGTTTTATATTCAAAATCAATTTGATAAATTTTTTAACTAGATCCATATTTTTCCTCACCCTGACCCCCATAAATCCTAGAAAGAGTTTTAGCTTGACCGCACATATTGATAGGACAAAAAATTTGGAAAGCCATAGCCGGTGAATAGAGCTGTCCAACAATATGCCGTTGATCATAACCGAGAAATAGAGCAACATGCTTAATTTCAACAATATTTTGTTTTAAACAAGTTTAGTGGTTAACACAGAGGAGCGATGAACAAGTCTTCTGTTTTGGCATCCAGCTTCTTGTAACTGGGATCCAAAATCCAAGCCATTCAACTCTGCTTTTTTTAACAGATTACCATATCAATCCTCCATTGCTCTTCGGTTCCGCAGTCAAACCTCCCTCTCTCCCTTTCCATAATTTGCGCACAATGAGCTAGGCCCTAACTGTTTGGATTCTCACTTCTCCTATTTATATATGAAACCACCAAATTCTTCACTTGATAAGGGAAAAAACAAACAAAAAAAGAAGAAGAGAGAAACAACATGTATATTAAGCAAAATATACTAGCATTTGTTTGCAATCTCATTCTTGCAGCTACATTGATTAATGGTTCCGGTGACCATGAAAGAAAGGTACCTCATACTTTAGCTATTTGTTTTAAGCAATCTTTGAACTCCATCAATGGTGATCCATGTAATGATTTTATACTAACATGTAACACTATACACAACAGCCCTACATTGTGTACATGGGAGACTTGTCGGATGATGGGCTGGCAAGCCTTTCTGTCATGGAAGAACATCACAGTCTGCTTTCCAGCGCAATTGGAGAGTAAAAATCTTTATCTTAAATTTAATGTGGCCTCAAACTTGTTATTTGGTTTTTTATCGATTTACGTATTTTTTTTTCCAGTGAGAAAATAGCCAGAGAATCCAAAATATATACTTACGGAAAGAGTTTCAATGGATTTGCTGCTAGACTATTGCCAGAAGAAGCACAAAAATTATCAGGTAATTAAATGCAACAAGATTCAATGCAAAAGGCATTGAAATTGTAGATATTCATGGCTTTTTTTCCCCTTTTTTTGGTATCTATGATTTATAGTTTTCGTTGACACACAGAGGATGAGAATGTAGTATCAGTGTTTCCAAACACCCAGCGCAAACTTCACACAACAAGGTCATGGGATTTTCTGGGAATGACAAAAACATTAAAGCGAACACCGCTAGAGAGCGACATCATAGTTGCTTTGTTAGATACAGGTTGGTGTAATCTGTCTCATTTCATACGAATATAAGGATTTAATTTCTTGCAATTCTATGTCAAAAAGAAGAAAAAAAAAAATCTTGCAATTCTTTTTCCTCATCTATTTGTTGAATATTTTGCAGGAATTTATGTTCAATCTCCAAGTTTTAGTGATAAAGGCTTTGGTCCTCCTCCTGCTAAATGGCAAGGCAAATGCGTTACGTCCCAGAACTTCACTGGCTGCAACAAGTACAGTCTCATTTTCTCTCATCTCAAGTCAACTTCCATGCAAAAAATTGATCTAATTATGAGAAATATCTACAAATTTTTTTCTTAAAAAAAAAAAAAAAAAGGTGAAACCCAAATCTTTAATCAGTTATATAATTTAATAAAACTAGTAATTAATTGTTAACTAAAGGGTTTGGCTACCTATAAGCACTTGATTTAATATTCATTTCATAATTTATTAATTACATTTGCTATTTTTTAAAAATATATATTATTGCATGTAACGTGAATGTGTAACGTGGGCAGCAAAGTGATTGGTGCAAAATACTACAATCTAGCCAACTCCGCCGATCCTGCGTGGGATGACCTAAGTCCGGCCGACACGGAAGGCCACGGAACCCACACATCCTCCACCGCCGCCGGCGTTTCGGTGACCGGCGCAAGCTTGTATGGGCTAGCAGAAGGGACAGCGCGAGGGGGGGTGCCGGCGGCGCGTATAGCGATGTACAAAGTATGCTGGACCGTCGGTTGCTCCGACATGGACATACTGGCTGCATTTGACGAGGCCATTCATGACGGGGTTGACCTGATATCGGTCTCTATAGGAGGGCCAAGCAGGTCGTTCCTCACCGATTCCATTGCAATCGGATCCTTCCACGCCATGAAGAAGGGTATTTTGACCTCTGGCTCCGCAGGTAACGACGGCCCTGTCCCTGGAACAGTCCAAAACGTCGCTCCCTGGATCATGACGGTGGCTGCCACCAGTGTTGACCGCAAGTTTGAGACCGCAGTCAAGCTTGGCAATGGCGCCACAACTCTTGTAAGTTTGTTCTCTGTAGTATCACCATCACATGCATGCGAAAGTTCTTATTTTTTAAAGTGGAGCTAGCTGGTCTGTCCAAATCAAACTCGGTTTAATATAAAACTTTAATAATTAAATATATCTTTTTTAATAAATTATACTTTTGGTATGAATTCTGATGTTTGTATTTGTTTGGGATGTGATAGGGGATATCCATTAATACATTTTCACCAAGCAAAAAGATGTATCCTCTAACCAGTGGGGCCCATGCAGCCAACGCTACTAGCGGCAATGGAAATGCTAGGTAAAGTTTTGTAAAAAGTTATTGTTAAATATTCAATTGAGAACCAATTCTAATGGTAATTATTGATAACTGTGGCAGTGCTTGTGATTATGGAACTCTAGGCATGGATAAAGTGAAGGGAAAGATTGTGTACTGCTTGGGAAGTTCTGGACAGGACTACTCTATCAAGCTTCTAGGCGGAGTTGGGACAATTTTTGCCCTTGATGCGCCCACAGATATTGCCTTCACGCCTATGCTACCTGCCACCAATGTCTTCCCTAAAGAAGGCGTTAACATTGATCGTTACATTAACTCTACCAAGTACATTATTTTACTTACACCAAAATTTGTAGATTGTCAATTATTCAATGTTATTGTGTTGATCAGATGTCACATGATTTTTGCATACAGGAATCCACAAGCAATTATATACAAGACCAAAACCGTTAACACGACAGCCCCTTTCTTAGCTTCTTTTTCGTCGAGAGGACCTCAATTCATCAACCTCAACATCCTCAAACCTGATATTGCCGCTCCAGGTCTTGACATATTGGCTGCATATTCGCAATTGGTTTCGATAACAGGGATTAAAGAAGACAACCGGATTGCACCATTTAACATAATATCAGGCACATCTATGGCTTGCCCTCATGCTGCTGGCGCTGCTGCCTATGTCAAGTCTTTCCACCCGGACTGGTCCCCAGCTGCAATCAAGTCTGCTCTCATGACCACCGGTAAACACTCCCTAACCATAGATTAATAGTAGAGAATTTCCGTATTGATCTTGAAAACACGAAAATTTATTTAATTTAAAATTCATTATCTTAAATTTCCTAAAATGATAGTTTTAATCCATACAAATACAACAAATATAACAGGTAAAAAAATTTATATCTTCGTTATTTTTCTTGAATTTATTCATTGATTAAAAATTAAATGTGTTTCTCTTTCCCATTTTCCTAGTTTAGTCAATTTTTCAAAATAAGCAGATCTGTCCATATAATTATCTACCCTCAACGTTAAGATTTGTTATAAAGAATGATAAAAATAATCTTCTAACCAAAATGTCATTTGTTTGAGTCAGCCACACCAATGAAGATCAAACCTGAAGATGTAGAGTTGGGAACTGGATCAGGCCAAATCAATCCAAGGCAGGCAGTAAACCCAGGCCTCATTTATGATATTAACATGAGCTCATATATTAGTTTCCTATGCAAGGAAGGCTACAACAGCACTACCATTGGCAGACTTATTGGAGGAACGAAAAAATATGACTGCGCTAGCTTTAAACCTGCACAAGGCACAGATGGCCTTAACTATCCTTCCATGCACACCCAGATCAACAGCACAGCCCCTAGAATTTCAGCAGTCTTTTACAGAACAGTGACTCTAGTGGGGTCTCCGAATGCAGTGTATAAGGCGACTGTAACATCACCAAAAGGCCTCTCAGTTCAGGTTATCCCAAGCACTTTAAGATTTAAAAGGTTGCACCAGAAGCGATCTTTCAAGGTGGTGGTGAAAGGTGGTCCGATGGCAAATGGGACTCAGATCTTGTCAGCTTTGCTGGAGTGGAGTGACTCCAGGCACAGTGTCAAGAGTCCCATTCTTATCTACAAGGTACTACCTATCAGTGGTTAAAATCTGTGTTTGTAATTCGATTTCTATAGTATATAAGCTATTCACAAAAGTGATCAACTGGCTGGTTACATCAAAATCCGAATACTCAAGAAGAGGTCGCTTGTGGTTTCAAAGTTCTCATGGTCGCTTCCTGTTTGGTTCCTCAAACACGGACTATAGTCGAGTTTCCGAGCTTCCTTTGGTGTTTTGAGAGGTAGACAAAGAAACCAGCTTCCATTTTTGTGATATTAGATATGAACTGTTACTTCAATATAATTATAGTTTGTATCACTCAAAAAAAAAAATTACAGTTTGTAACTAATGTTGAATAAAATGAAAAGAATGAAAGAAATATTGAATTTGATCAGCGCATTTCTTTGCGTTCCTTTCAAAATCATTTCTCATTTCTACATCCGGAGATCTGTTGAGGCACACAATTTTAGTTTCAAAGCCTGGAGAAATGGGGGCAACATCTACACAATATTTTTGTTTGTTCAAAGCTTGGAGATCTGTTGAAGCCTTCTAGAGGGATTTTCTGTCAGGCTTGGAAAAAAGCTTTAAAAAAAAAAAAACCGATTTTCTGGTGGGTGGAAACAATTTGAAGTCGTCTTCTAAACAAGTAACCACTAAACTAAGGGTCAAGCTCAATCTCGGAAGAAAACTGAGCTAAAATAACATAATCATAGTTAAATACATGATTAAAAACAACAAGAAAGCTCATAAGAACACTGAATTACTAGAAAAGTCCTCATAGTAAAATGATATGTATGTTTAGTTGAGAGAGTACAACCAAATTGAAAATTTGGTTACCTGAAAACCTATACTTACTGATACACTTCACTTGGTTCAGAAAGGTATAAAAACTCTATATAATGGTACAATGACATCATTTTAATTCATCTCACTCTCCATCAGAAGCTGCCCCTTTTTAGTCAAACTCCATCAAAATGGCAGCATCTTTTCTGTAAAAACTCATTTCCCCAAGGAAAGGTCCTGCCGTCCCAAAATTAGTATACTCACCCTATCTCTCTGATCTGACTCAGCCTGGTTTGTGTTAGCAAACAAAAACAAATAACTAGGCTGTGTAAATTTACCTAAAATAACAGCTCCACCTCCAAACAACATTTGTTGAAATAGAAAGAGCCTCAAACCACCAATTTGCATTGCTCCCTTGAATAATCTATGCTTCTAGATTTCTGCACTATTATTCCCAGCCCCAACACAATTTTGGCGGAGAATCTCAACATTGCATCCGACATTGATGACGCCCATGGAGGTTCTTCAGCTTTGTAAGTTCCTTCCTCCTCTTTCTTGCCTCAGCTGCAGCAACTGCATCCACTAGCTTCTTACTCTGACAATTAACTGGTTCTTGCTTCTTGTCTGGCAGATCACTCACGACTTCTTCAGCATTGCAAGTGTAGTCTGCATGGACTGCATTTTCATGTTTAACAACAAAAGCACCTCCAGCAGAACATGGTGGTGCATGTGTAGGTTTTGCTTCTCTTGGGTTAGGTCCAGTGTGTAGACCAAATCCATTCGAAAGGCATCCAACTGGCATGCCATTGAGATCAGTATTGGTCCTGGCTTCCGTTGAACCAAAAGCTTCATTTTTAATCCTTAGAGGGAGAGAGAAATGATGATTCTCCACATGTGTGTCGCTTCTTGAAGATGAACTAGCACCATCTCCATTATGCATGGAAGTTTCATCTTGTATGTTTTTTAGGCCATAGATGGGTTGAGCATGGAATCCATTCCCAGTATCATGAAGAGAGAAGAACCAAGGGCAAGGCACCAGATACAAAGGAGTTCCTGTTGAATTAATATTTACGTGATTTTCCTGCTCCTGAGATAAGTCAACCTTAACAGTATTGGGAATATTTGGCGGGACAGTGATGCCATTTTGCGCTCCGTGTTGTGAGTGGACAGGATGTGAAGATTGAATGATGGAAGGCCAGCCTAGCGGTGAAAAAGGATGGTGGTTATACAAGAGCAATGGAAAATTTGCAGGTTGAGATGTACATATCTCAAGATTCGCCGACTTCGGCTCTCCTGGAATTTCACCAACAGCAGGTTTTATTGCTTTAGCCAACTGCAAAAATGGGACAGCATGTCAGATGGCTCAGAGTACATTTTCAAGCTAAAAATATAGTCATTTTCTAACCTGCGCCTTCAAGTGCTTATTCATGTTCTCCAAAGATTGATAGTCTTTAACAGCCAACTCCTTCTCCTTCTCAGAAGAAATGTCACCAAATGTGAAATAAGTCAATATTACAATTTATTGCCAGTTCAAGCACAAGAAAGACAGCTTTACACTACAAAACCAGAATTATGTCTTTTTATCTACTACTAGCCAGGAAGACATTGCAAAATTTACAAAAGAGACTACTGCCTACCTTCTTCAAAAGTTCATTCTCGTGCGCTAGTTCAGCAGCCTTCCTGGTTAACTCCTCACACAAAGCCTGATCAAAAGTACAAAAGGATGTGCTCAAAGTAAGACATGAAGCATGCACTTGAAAGATAAGAAAGCATCTCCATATCTGAGATATGTATGTTTACAAAGTAAACCAAACACAGCTATGCAACACTGACACTTGATTTTCTACACAGAAAAAGCAAGCGCTTGCAGATCTTTCCAAGAGAACAAATAATAAAATTAAAACATGTTGTCTACAGTGCATCAAATATGACGGAAATTCATATACATTCAGTTACAGGATCAATTCACAGCTAGCATATTTAAATTATTCTCTCCACATGGAAAATTTACTGCAACTGGCATAATTATCTGATTTGTTTCCTGATTCAAAGAAACCAACTCCTTAAAAGAAAGAAAACTAATGGTAGGGAAATTAAGTTCACCTAAAGACTCCACATTAAGTTATTCAGCGGGTACCAGCATAACCCTAATTTGTGAAGATCCACTGAGACAACAGATGAACTAGAGATAATCTACTATACCCTATTATGATTATCCTAATACCAAAATTCTCTTTTCCAGTTTACCAACTCATTCAATTCCTATACTAATCAATAATAGCAAATTTATTGGTCTGCCATAAGGATGAATATGTGGCTGCTTGCAAGTTCACGAGATATATACAGATGTCCATCAACATCACTAATAGTGGAAACCCATAAATGGGTTTTGAAACTCAAAAATGGGTTTGTTTGATGATATAGAATGAGTTCATTTGTTGAAGTGATGTTTGGGGTATGGTTCCAAATGATGTTTGTCAATGATGTTTCGGGTATGGATTTGAACCCATATTGAATTCATCTAGGTTCGAACCCAATCTGGGTTCAAACCCAATTGATGAACTTTAACTTCTTTTGGTTCTTTGCTTTATATAGATTGTCTTTGACATTCAAAGGTTCAATTTTTATTTTCAATGTTGGTGTAATTTGTGCTCAGATTGTTGTGCTTGTATCAGTTTTGATGTGTTGAACATGTTTCTGTCTTTACATTGTTTACAAAGTTTTGAGATAGCTTTTGATTGTGTTTTGGTTTGAAAATGTTTGACTAAAATTGTTACATTGAAGTCAGTGGGGATCAGATTTATATGTCTTTGGTTTTTGCTTGTAGAGAAGTGAATGACACAGACAAGAATTTCATAGAAATCTAGAAAGGGTTTTGGATGGTTTTGCTTTACATTAATATACAATGTCATCTGTCAAGGATTATTATTATTATTATTATTATTATTATGGTTTTGGTTTCAATTTAAATGGTATACTGATGATGGTTTTGCATGTAAAAACATTGTAATGTATTCGAAATCTTTGTTGTGTATATTGTTAGAATGTTGTCTGTTCTTGTTTTTGTAATTCGTCATGATTACATTATGATTTGGAGGTTGAAGGTGGTTGAAGTTTTTTTATTTTTTCAAAGTTTTTTTAATTTATATATATATTTATCTTTTTTAATTTGATTATAGATTTTTGACATATTACATACACATTACAAATACAAGTACAAAATAAATAGCATTGTCGGGTTCTCTTAATCAGACTATTAAGGCACAGCCTAGAACTGGAGGCTCCCATAGTAAGGCTCTCTACAAGAGAGAGGATAGGCTCATAAAGGAGGAAAATTAGCCATACTATTGGTGGTAAGCTTAATCAAACCCGCGCCCATTGCACGACATGCAAAGAAAAAGGGTGTTGTTGCAATTGTAGCTACATGCCAGATTCAATCTGATTACAGATTTTAATTTATTGTTTTTTTTTAATCTTTTTAATTTATTTTCTTAAAATTTTAAAATTTTATATATATTTTTTAATTTTAGTTTTTAATATTTATTTTTTAAAAAAATAAAAAATAAAGTTAAAAGAGAAAAATATCCTTAGATTTGATAAAGTTGACTAACATTGACTAACCTACACTAATAGTGAGTAGTTAAATTATAATAAATCAATCAAGTTTACTCCGTTTAAGAATAAGTTTGAACCTAGGTAGCCAATTTATAATTTGTTCTAATAAAAATCATTACCGCCTGATTCTTTTCTATCTCCAGTTATCATTTTCAACATTCAGCATCTTCTTTAACGAAATCTTCTTCTTCTTCATCCGATTTCTCTCTTTCTCCGATTTCTCTCTTTCTCCTCTTTCATTTCTTCTCCTTCTCCTTTTACTTCTACTTCTACTTTCTTCTTCTCCTTCTCATTCTTCCTCTTCCTCTTCTTCCTTTCTTCTTCTTTTTCTTCCTTGCTAGAAAAACAGACCTACAGATTTATAGGCTACCATCATTAATTGCTACAATGAAAACTATTAATTAGTATTGTTGTTAATTATGGTAGTACAAGCTGCAATTAATAATAACAATACAAATTGTCATTAGACATGACAATACACTACTGTAATTCATGGCAGTTTATATTGTCGTTATTAATGACAATTTTTAATTCTATTACTAGTGACACTACATACTGTTATTATTAATGATAGTTCCATTATCGGGGTTAATTATGAACAAATTTGTAAATTTGTAGATTTGCTTTTTTTATAAGAATACAGAAGAAGAAAGAAGAAGAAGAGGATAAGGAGAAGAAAAAGGAGGAGAAAGAAAAGGAGAAGGAAGAAAAAAAAACAAGAAAATAAGAGAGAATAAATGATTAAAGAAGTTGAAGTTGGTCAAAAGGTTATTTTGTCCAAAATATTTTTTTAGAACCACAAACGATCAAAACTTTTTTTCTATGACACATAATCTTTACCCTCTCTTTAGGTCATTTTTGTTTCCACCCCTAAACCTAAATGACACAATTCACTAACTTAAATATAGTGTGACACAACGGACTAAAACATCATATATTTTAATGAAATATTTGCTCGACTAGGTACAGATTTTTAATTATAAACACAGAATATTTAATTATTTTAATATAATATTTTGTTAAAATGTTACAACAGCCAATAATTACAACATTAACAATGTTAAATTCTGTTAGATAACTAATTTAAAATCATAGTTGAAGTACAGTCAAATTGTTGCAAGTGAAGAGGGTTCGATCATTGGAAATAACATCTTCACTTTTCACCTATTATTAAGATTTAGCCTCTTAAATAATCACATGCCTAATGTTATAAGTCCAAGATCAATTCTATCTCTTGTAGCCCGATTTCTTATTGGCGTAAGGCACCATAATCTCTTGACACCGTACAATTCCAGCTGCTCCTCCATAGCACAACCATCTCTCACTACCTTTGTTCATATTCCATCTCACTCTATGCAAGGCTACCATTTTTGGAGGAATAACTTCAACTTCGTTCCCAGCTTCTCCTTTTTCATTTTTATTCCCCTGTATATCATTTGCGTCATCACCTATGCATACCAGTGCTTGGTCATGGTCCGCCTTCTTTTTATTGATATTTTTGGATTTCAGCTCTTTTCTGCTCTTCATAGTTGCCAATGGCAAATCTGAGTCAGATTCTGGATCATTCCCACAACAAAGGGCTGCAAACAGGTTGAAAATTTGGAAACTGTTGTAAGAATAAAATAATTAATTGAAAGAAGAGGTAATGTGTAACACTAATCGAAGTGCTAAAGTTCACCTAGGGTTTGATTATCCAAAATTTTTCCTTTCTTGTCTTTTGAACTTTTGGCTGAATTTGACTCAATCATGAGGCTCCGCATGGATCTTTCTCCATCACCAATTGGCTTCTTCCATGTTACAGGAATATCTAGTAACGGAGTGTTCACTGTAATACCTGAATTGTCCTCACTGAGAGACCCACACAGAAAATGTGGGGCTCGGTTTCGAACAGGATCTTTCTCAGCCGCTTTTGTGAGCTATTGTCAAGAAAAGACCAACCAGATTTGAATAAATGTAAAAAGCTTATAAGCAACTCAAAAAGACATGATGACAATTTATCTATAAATACTTCTCTTCATTTTCAATAGAAAATATGCATCACAAACCAAGTAATGGATAATCCACACAACCACCAAGGAGGAAGCTAAATGCCTGCCTAAATCACTCTAATGGATAGGCATCATAATTCATACCAAGCCATGTAATTTGATGGTTGGTTCAGAAAATATAATCAAATATAGCTTTTCAAAAGTTAAAAACTCTGAAGATGAAGTCACAATATAGGTCTCCAATGCTTAAAATCTCTTTATTGAAAGGTGTGAAAGGAAACTAATTTAACTGAAGAGTGTACTGAGTTTAAATTTCCTAGCAGGAACGAAAGTCTAGTAAAGCATAAAATGCAATAAAACTTTGTCAGGCAGAAACATTCTGGAGAATGACAAATTGAACTCACTTGGAATCGGAAAACAGTACCATCTGCACTGCAATATGCAACCATGCCTAAAATTGAAAATTAAAAATTGTCAAATTAGTAACATAATTTTGAAGCGTCAGAAAATTAGCTGTTCAAATGGATTGGCCAAGCATAGCTTGCTTTACAGTAGAAGGTTTAGGTTAAAATTCACGAATTGTTCAGCAACAAAATATAAAAATAAAAGCTTCACCTTAGCTTGCGTTTAAATGACTAAAAATCTTGCAATGAATAGCTCAAAAGTCAAAACTAAAACGAAAGAGTAGGAGTTACTCATAATCAAACATAAAAATGGAGACAGGAGCACATGATTAATAACAAGACATCTAACAAATGAAAACTAAAGCAAGAGAGATACCTGTTAGCCGTGACACTTGTATGCTCCAGACAGCAAATGATGAACAATGTATAAGGTGTAACCCTTGTTGCTTTGTTCCGGCAAAAGATTTTCCAGTGGCTGGGACATCATATACAGCCTTCACCAAGTTGAGGATTCTCATTGCTCCATCATCAAAGGTTAAAATAATACATCTATAATCATAAAGACCATTACTTCAACGGGAGGGAGAAACACAATCCATAAAATGAGTGCATGTAAATTTTGTTACATCCAGTGGAATAGTTCATGCAGTTACCTTGGATCTGGCAACCAATCCATACTGTATATGAACCTTGCTGCTGGATGGAGGTCCCACAATGGATGAAATGGGTCACTGCATAAAACCAAAAATTCGTGAGTGAGATGAACTCATGCTACTGCCCATAACATAAACAAGTAAAACTTCACACACACACATACATATAGGGTCATCTATAATACACTTGGGCATCAATATACTTGAATTGATTACGTTTTAAAATTATTGATTGAATTTTATTATATCTGATTACAACTAAACATGTCTTATTATAATTAAATATGGTCAATTATTGTAAATGTGATATAAATCATTTAGTTGTAATCAGATATAATAAATACATAATCAGATATAATTAAATATAATCAGTAATTTTAAAATGTAATCACTCATTTGTATTTGTCAGGTGAATTGATACCCAAGTGCACCATAGAATATGCCTACATATATATATGCTTACTATCCCTCAAGATTCATGCATTAGGCTGTGAAACTTTATTTCAAAACTTCTACTTATTGGATACACACACACAATGCAGCACTGCCACTCTTTAACAATCAATGAAATCCATCAAACAGTTAATAGGCTGGTGCAGACAACAAATGCATCCTCTGTATGCAGTATTAGTATAGAATTTGAATTCTCAGACAAAAGTAAGACTGAGGTTTCTACAAGGAAAAATTCAAAAAAGAGTATGCTGCATTAAAATAATTTTTTGTTTCAAGAACTTGTAAAATTCTTGGATGATGAATAAAGATTATGATACAAGGAAATAAAGGTTTAAATATTTGAAAGAATAGAGATTCATGACAAGTGTTCTGAATGAATAAACTTAGGATTCAATCTACTACTTGAATTTTGAGATGAACATTTAAAAACAGAAACAGAATGTTTAAGTAAATACAAATTAATATATTTCATATTGTTACAACACAACATTGAATGACTTATATATGCTCATTTTATTTATGCTTACTGCTTTTATTTTGATCATCATACAGAAATTTCAATGATAGAGAATAAGTTGCTGAAGAATGTGGCACTGACAATGCTAAATGTCACTATAGACACACAGAAGACAGTAATAAAATTACAGGTGTTAAAAAAAAAAAAAATTATGACTGATTAAGAGACCAAAAATGTTGGCTTCAGCTTAAGTTTTGTCCATCCATGAGCTCATACTAAAATTTTGTGGATTAAAGGAGAAAAATAAAATAAAAAATCAAGAAAACTGTCAAAATTCACAATAGGTTAAATCTTTACATTAACCGTTGCAGAAGGGTATCATATATGATAATTCATCTTACTTCATCAACCCTGGAATTACAATCTGCTTCATAGTAGAAAATGCACAACAAGATAAAGGATAACTAACTGCTTTACAATAATTTTCACTTGAGTTCTAATAATGATATATTAAACATATTAGGCACTGTGTGCTGGAGTACAAATAAGATGAAACATATAGGATAAAACAATAAAACTTTCAAAATGAAGAGAAAAGGCGTGGACACAAGAACTGAACCAAAAGAAGAAATCATACTCACCGTATGTCCCAAAACTTTAGACTTCCATGCCCAGCAGTGAGTATTACATTTGCATTCTCCGGATCACTGAAAATTGTTAATAAGAGCAATTTATAAAACTCAATAAACAAGCAACAGGTAGTTAGACCAAAAGGATAGATGAGCGCCAAAAAACTTTTTATTTTTCAAATTTTGATTGGTAAAGACTTAATGAAGGACCTACTAAGCTCACCCTGCAATAATTTTAAGAGTAATGCTACATTACCCAAAATTTTATCCAAATTTATTGTCCAAATGATGTGGCAAGATTATGTGTAACTACCACATTATCAATACATTATCCTATAATTAAGGTGGTTGCTATAAATCATTTTGTTACATCATTTGGGTAAAAAATTTGGGAAAGTTTTTGGAAAGTGTAGCATTATTCTAATTTTAATTGTACCATGTTTTGGCTCCTACTAAACTGGACCAAACCAAAACCTGGCAAATGAGTTGCATAAAATACCAAAAAAGAATATTGAGAAGTAACATTGTCATATATTGGAATTGACCAAAAGATTGTAGCCATTGGGGCTCATTCAATTCATGAGCTTGGATGATTGACTTGCTGTCATTTGTGATTTAGCTTGAAGAGTAAATATACGTTGAATCTAATCTACCACTCTAATCAAGATGGGCAATAATAAGATTATGGAGAGGCATTCATCTAGTAACCAAGTTTTCTCATTCAATCTGCATCTTTGTACATATTTTAGATGTCTCACTTCATTAACTAAGATGACATGCATAGGTTGATTGGCAAGTATTCCACTACTAAACTAAGATGAATATATTAGATCAGGAACTGTATGACCAGAAAAGTAAAACAGAGAAAAGAGAAAGTTGAAAGAAAAATAAAGAGAAAAGAGAGAGAAAGAGGGAGCAGAGAGGCAAGCGAGAGAAATTAGGATTTCTAAAAATTTCCAATCCTGAAGAAAAAGATCTATTGATAGTGGTGTAACCGAAAGCAATGAGAAATTATCATTTTATGCAAAGAAGTAAATCCTCCGATGTCACTGACCTTTCAATTGGAGCCCATGCAACCGCTCTAATAGCCACTGTATCTGCACTGAAACAAAGTAAGGGCCTTGTATCTGCAAATGGCACAAGGAAAATAAAGCTGAACTTAATTAATTGATGCACCTGATGTGTCCAAGCTTTTTACTGGAGAATGTTAGGAGGAAAGGGCTAACATTTAAAAAGAAAAAGTGAAAAACATACTGCTATTACCTTTCAATGAATCACTTGCAGAGAATTTCCACAAAGCAACCTAGCAATACAACAACTCTTTAGTTTGACAACATAGTAATTTAAAAATGGTAAACCATAGACCTATCTATAAAAGACAAACAATGAATAAGATGAAAAAGATCAGCAGAAATGCAATCAACATACTCCAAAACTCTGGAGACAGATATCAGTTGTTAAAAAGACTTCATGAAGAATTATACTTTGCATTTATAGGACAAAAAGATGACTAGACCCTGAAATCACCTTGTTTGCAAACAGAAGCAGAAAAACGAATAAAATAAGTGAATTACCGTTCCATCATGGCAACCAGCAAGTAAAAACTCATGTGGATGTGAAGGTGACCACTCCACTGTTAAGGGAATGCTGCATGGTAAACAGTAGACATAAATTAGCCATATATCAAATAGTGACCAAAGAATTTAGCCAACAATTACAAAGTTCATGAGAGCATGAGATTTAATAGCAAGATGATAAAATTTCTCCTGAATTATTCTGGTATTATAGGCAGCCTTTTTATAGAAGACATCCATAGTCACCAAGAAGATATATAAAACCATGCAAAAATTCCCTTCTTTAAAAGTCTTCTTAAAGTGGAGAATCCATTTAACTAATATACAAAACAATATAGAAGATGAGAAATTTACTGACTATAAGTTAACTGAGGAGCAATGCTATAAGAAAATTGGGTGCAAGTGTATCCTAGATAGGTAAGCTCATAATAGCAACTTGGGACAGAAATGCAATCTTTTTGATCTTCCATCGGTTCTTATCCAACCCAAATGTTTTTCTTCTGCCTTATCCCATGAAGTGGACACAGAAGCCAGGCCTTAGAACTACCACGCCCTAGAGACATTATTTGTGTCATAGCATGCTGACATATTCCATTAAAGAAAAGTGATTAACTGTTCTTCTAAGTTCTCCAGTTCATTTCAGCTAAGAATAAAAAAAATATTTTCCTATTATTTTAAACTTCTGAAATGCCTCAATTATGTTTCAAAAATCCTTTATAGAATCTGTAGCAGGCTGGGGAAATTGTTGGATGTAAAGAAGTCAAAACAGTCCAAATTGTAAAATCTGGTCTTTAGATTACTATGGCCAGAAACTTCTTTGCTCTTATTCCAGTTAAATTTAAAGTTTTTATTTTTATTTTTTTACTTTTTTTATTATTATTTTTTTATCTGAAAATGATCGAAATATACATGCAAATTACCTCTGCATACCACCACATTTCAACTTTGAGCATCTGAATACTGGCTCCAATTTTACAAAGCGAGGATCAGTGCCCTCCATAAGTGAAGACAAATATATGATTTTCATTGTGCGAGGAAGAGGAACCTCCCACCTGCATTTGATAAATGTGATAATGAGTGAACACCAAATAGAATGATTGCCTCTGATGCATTGTAGAGAGGCAGAAACAACCAAGCCTAAGCAAGTGAATGATAATATAAAAGGACAATGCTCATAAATGCATAATAATTAAACAAGAGCAACCTAAATAAAGAACAATGGTTAATTTCTTTTACATCAAAACTTCACTGTTCAAAATTCAAAATAGCTTGATATATTACATGCTGATTTTTCAACACCCCATACTTCAAATGCATGCTATCTTATACTTATTGCGACAATGAACCTGTCAATTCTAATGATCTCTAGGACATTAAACCCTTTGATTTATGTTCTACATTTCACACTTAATATCATTTTGATAACATCTGGCTAATAAGTGTTTCCTTCTGTATATTAACACTTAAAACTTGATAAATATTGAAATATTCATTCTTAGTCCCACACCCAGTATCCAGGTCATAGGCCACGCACATATGTGTCAAATATTTCCTCATAAATAAGTGAGAAGCAATTTCTATCTTATCAGAAAACTAATAAAAAGCAATAAAGACAGAAAATGGAGATAAGTATAGAAGTGTAGATAACTGAAGCAGATTTCTTACACTTCCAAGGATCCATTTCCCAGCAAGACAGCAAGATACCCCATCTGTTGCTTGTATTTGGAGTCTTTTGCATTATATGGGCGCCATTTCACATCCCATGCAACTTTTCCATTGTGAGCGAGGCATAGTACAACTCTTGGAAGGGCAATGTCCTTCGGAACTGAACAAGAAGCAAAGGTTATATCCTCTGAGATAGTATCATCAATAAGTTTCCTTGCACTTTCCTTGCTTGTCAGTTTTCTACTTCTCTTGGAAGTTTTAACAGCTGTATTTGATGGCAATGCCTCTTTTTTAGAAACTTTTTGCTTTTTACCACAGTTCTTTTGTACAGTATCCTCTTGGGTACTTCCAGAAACTCCTTCCAGAACTAGCAACTCATCTGAGTCCTCTGGATATTGAACAGCAAGGGCTTGAACAAACTCGTCATTGCCATCCAAATCATCATTAGATTTACCTATCAATTTCTTTCTAGGTCTTCCTCCGGGTTTCTTGAAGATAGAATTTCCCTTTGTGGCTTCAAAAGAATCATCTCTTGTCTGCTTTCTGGGTCTTCCTCTTGGTTTCTTTGGTTTGTCTTCTGTGTTTTCATTGTTTTGTGGTCCTTGTTTATAACTTTTCTTTGGAGGAGCTGCCATTTCCTCATACACCCCCACATTTAACACACACCATATCTGAATGACACCTCTACCAGTGAGTGGAGCACCTAACCTGTGATAATATGATTCTGGAGGATGAGCAGCAACAGCAATAAACTGGAGAAAAGGAACGCCAAAATTAGAAAAGATTAAAAAAAGAAAGAAAGAAAGAAAGAAAGAAACAGAAAGGAAGCTGTCAGATACACCTATAGAATCGATATGGCAATGTATTGCCACAAAAGTCCAACCATCATTCATATACATGTAAAAACACTTGACAACAATGCACGCCATTGATATTGAATAAAGCTGACCTTTTTCTTTTCTTGATGGAAAAATTAAAAGTTTTATACAATTTTTCCCCAAAACAGTAAAAGGGAAAGACTAAGAGGAAATCCAACTATCGACCAACATCCAAAAATCGAAGGATGTGACAATATTATCATAATTAAATGCCCAAAAGCATACTATTGAAGAACACTCATTTCGTAAGAGAAGACCTCTTTATATAAAGAGGTCTATCTCATAAGGTAGCACCTCACTGTATAAACTGAGGCACTACCTTATAAGAGAATATCTATATATAAGGGGTGGGAGAGAAGGAAAAAAACAAAAGAAAGCACAACTGCGTCCATTTAAGAGATACTGTAGATACTCATGAGGATTTAGGTGTTGGTAAAACAACAATGTAGTTAAGGGAAGTTAGTTGAGGGCATCAATCATAAATAAATGGATTAAAGGACCAATAGCTAGATTAGGATAGCTCTGAGGCAGTCCTTGTATGTACATCAACCAATTGTCTTGTCCCGCCCTTAAGGACAACTTGTTTACTTCATTGCAATCAGCCTTTTCTCTTCATCAATTCTTATGGGAGGAAAGAAAAAAAAAAAAAAAAAAAAGGATGAATCAAGAGAATTTTAAATTTCATAGGTCAATAACTTTATGCATTGAAACATTTCTAACAAGACTTCATGTAGAATTCACATGTCTATTGATTGACTATCCTAGGGTGAAAAGATACAGTCAAAACTTAATACACCCCAAAACCTATCTTAGTCTTCCATGTAATAAAGAAACAAGCACCTCACACTTGGTATGACAGTCAGCCCTTTCATGAACTCTAGGACACCAATCCAACGCCCAAACTGACCCTCCGACATACATCACAAAGTCTTTGCTGCAACAAGATATAACAGAAAACAGTTGGCAATGTTATATCACAAAGCGGCAGAAACTTCAAAATTGCAGCTATCTAAAAATTGACAAGAAAAAGAAAGCATCCACAACTTTTGTTTCACTTCATCCATTTAACGCGATAACAATCACTTCGAAATAAAAAATAACCACATATATTATCATAAGACAAGTAAACCACAGCTCGAGCACAACGAAAATCTACCTAGGTCAAATTCAAATCAAGATATCGAATCATACCTGGATTCTAAACCAGCTGCGCTATGACATAATCCCTCCTATCGCGCAATAAAGACAAATTAACATCACAAGCTACACGATCTACAAGCGTAAAAACGAGACTACTACGGATGTACCTTAGGCACGGCTGCTGATGAAAATTGAGGCAAATTGATTTCACTTGAAACGTCTTTATCAGGACCACTTCCAGTCTCATTAGCAAACCTGATAATTCTAGGTTCATAACTGAAATATCTCCATTCCCTGAATACACATGCCATACAAACTTATTTATAGATAAAGATATAAATTAACATGTAATTAGCTGGAATACAAGTATGATTAATCACCTCAAGAATTTAATTGAGGAAGATTAATCACCTCAAGAATTTAATTGAGGAAGATAAGCGTTGGATATCGACTTCGTCGAGGCCGTCACTGTCCGGCTCTTCACAGAGCTTAGAAATCGTCTCAATTGTTTCGAAATAACTATCGACTGAGTGATCGAATTTTGACACTGTCACTCCTTCGTTATTGCTTCCTAACGGTACTTCTTCCATTGGAAATTATTTTCTGTCAAGAGGAAATTACAATGCTCTACCTGTACGGCGGCGATCGTGGAGGCGGGAGGCAGAGCAAAGGAACGAGACGCTGAAGTGGAGACTGAATTGCAAGGGTTGTGGAACTCCAGCGTAGACGGTAACGGAGTGCTTGGCCTTCTTTTTTTTTTTTCGGGTGGAAGGATTTGACACTCTTATCAGCCACCCAGGAGAGAAAAGAGAACAGTTGCCGCCTGCGAAATTTACAAAAGAGTGAGACAAGTTATTTATTTATTATTATTATTATTATTTTAGTACGAGAGACGAGTTACTTTAAGTTGGGGAGAGGTCCGTTTATTAACTTTAATAGAAACAACGTTAGATTTTTCCCATTTTTTTATAATTTATTATATTAAAAGATATATGAAAAATATATTATATTTATTTTTATATTTATTATATTAATTAATTTTAAAAAATAATTTATTAAAGGATGAACAAACATTAAAGTTACTCTTTTAAGTCCTACGTGTAATTTAAGTACGAGAGACAAGTTATTTTAAGTTGGGGAAAGGTCCGTTTTATTAAATTTAATAGAAATAATGTTAGATTTTTCCCTTTTTTTATAGTTTGTTATATTAAAAGATATATGAAAAATATATAATATTATTTTTAGAAAGTTATTATATTATTATATTAATTAATTTAAAAAATAATTTATTATAGGATGACCAAACATTAAAAGTTGCTCTTTTAAGTTCTAAGTGTAATTTGAAAGTTTATATAGTCTCATCCGTATATTTATATTGCATTTATCTATTTAGTCTTATTTATTGTACAAAATAATTTTAATACCAAATTGACCAGACCTACCGTGTATGTAGGGATAGCAATGGGTTGGATTAGATAGAGATTTCCCCTTTTCAAACCTAATCCGAAATTTTTTAAGAAATACCTCAAACTCAAGTCATACCCTAAATAGGTTACTATTTTTTATTCTAAACTCAAATCCAATTAAAAGGACTTGACCCGAAATTAGTTGATCCGATTTAGTTTTTAACTAAAACAAATATACAAACAAACAAAAAATATATATATAAACTTCTAATAGTTCAATTTAATTATAATATAACATCACATCTGTATAATTATTAATATGTCAATGTATTCAAATCACCTAGTGTAGTATGTCATCATCTTCAGAATTAGGGGTGTACATGGCGGTTTGTAGCTAAATAAAAATACATATTTAATAGTAGTTAAAACACACTAAAATCAAAATCATAAAATCACCAGAAACACACTTAAATCAAACTACAAACAACATTAGAAGAAAACCTAAATTACCACCACAAACAATAACTACAACCACAAATATTTCACAAACGAACACAATTAATGAAAAACATACAAACGCAAGCATACAAATACAAGTATTTGAGCGAATTACGCGGATTATAAGAGAATACCATGTGGACTATGCAAAGACGATTTCGATAAAAAAAAAAAAAAAAAAAAAATCATAAAAAGATATATAATTTTGTTCGGAAGCAATACCAATTATTCACGTCAACACTAGCATTTACTACTAAATAAATCGCAGACCAACAGTATATGTTTAATATTTTATATTTTCTGAATGATGGAGTTGAAACCTCCTCTCAGGTACTATTAATCAGAAACTTAACAACTAAATCCTGAAGCAAGAGGAACCCCTAACCATACATTCCACAAACTCTCACTCACACCACTATTTCGTTAGCAGGAAATTGTAATTGATTTATATGGTCATTAAAGCAATTCTGGAAGCAATCAGACCAGATAATTGACATTGTTAAAAGCGTGAATGGTACAAGACAATAGTGGAACAAGTAAATCAGACCAGAAACAAACAGAAGCGAACCTTGTAACGGAAGCAATCCAGTAACAGAAACCACACCGACAAAAATCCAGTAACAGTAAGGAAGCACAGTGAGGCTTCCGGCAAGGGGAGGGGAGTGAGTGAGAGAGGTTGGTTCTGAGAGAGGGGGAGAAGAGCGGCACTCGCAGGCTCGCAGCTTACCGGTGTGATTCATCTTCTCTAAGACGGTTGGATCCCATCCCCAATTTTTTTTGGGTATGTTGAGGGGTTGGACCAATGCAAGTTGGGCCCGTTTATAGGCTGTTCTAATGGGTCTAGCCATTCTTTATTTGGGTTGGGCCCTTCGATAATGGGTTTCTTGAATTCCTTAATAACATAATTAAAGAGATAAATATCTCAAAAAAAAGGACAACAAAAAGGAAAAACTTCTTTTTAGTCTTTAAGGTTTTGAAAAATATCAAATTTTTAAAACTCTTTTAAAAACAACTCTATTCAACCCTAACTTTTCAAAAATTTTTCAAAAAGGTCCAAACATTAACAAAATGCGTAAAAAAATATTTTTATCCTTAATAATTATTAGTTTTACGTAAATTACCGGAATTATCTTAATAAACAATGAATTTACAAGTCAAATTATCTAAAATGCCCCTGAATTTAAATGATTAAAAATGGTCTAAAGTTACCATTGATCATCAGTTGATTAACGGTTTAGATTTTTTTAAGAGTTTTGAAAAGTTAGAGATGAAAATGGTTGTTTCTAAAAGAGTTTTAAAAACTTGATATTTCTTGAAATCTTGAGGACTAAAATAAAATTTTTCCAAAAAAAATCATAGAGATGAAGTAATTAAAAACATTTTCATGTTAATTTTAATATATACTTTATGAAATAATGACGGATATGTGTATATATGCATTTTATTTTTATCTTTTAATTTATAGTTAAAATTTGCATGTAGAGTTTCTTTAATGACTATGACAATGTCTCACTAATACATGTTTTCTAAAATTCAAAAACTATAAAACATAACAAATTAAATTATATATATATATGTGCAATTTATTTATTTTTTAATAAAGTGTTGAATGAAAGCAAAATAAACCATTTTAGGATAATAAGCAGTGTTACCACTTGTTTTCATAAATGTTACTACATGGTTATATGTTTATAAACTATAGGGATTGTGAGATTAATTAAGAATTTTTTTTGTATAAGTATTTATTAATTAGAAACATACTATAACAGAAACCAGAACTTAATAAACGTATAACCATATAGTAACATGAATTTGTATTGATATTAAATTATGTCTCTCTCATAACTTAATTTGTATTGATATTACAACAGAAAAAAAAAAAAAAGAATTGAATCCCATCTAATTTGTTATTAATTAGAAACATACAATAACAGGAACCAGAACTTAATAAACGTATAACCATATAGTAACATTAGTTTGTATTTATATTAAATTATGTCTCTCTAATAACTTAATTAATTTGTATTGATATTAAAAAAAAAAAAAGAAGAAGAAGAATCGAACCCCATCTAATTTGTTATTAATTAGAAACATACAATAACAGAAACCAGAACTTAATAAACCTTAAACCATGTAGTAACATTAATTTGTATTGATATTAAATTATGTTTCTCTCATAGCTTAATTTGTATTGATATTTAGAAAAAAAAGGAACCCCATCTAATTTGTTTTAAAAAAATGTTTTGTTTATATTGTAATTGAAGCTTCAAAACCACCTTATTCAATCATTATAAAAAATTTTGTCTACGGCAATATTTAAAAGATAATGTGCATTAGGTTTATGTTGTTGTAGATCACCTATGACAACGTGCAAATAATATATGTTGTGGAATGGGTTTACAGCAACGTGCAAAATCATGCAAAACCATATAACAACATACAAAACCATTCATGTTGCTAAAATCATACAAATACAATATTTTGTATAAATATATGTTTAAAACATACTAAATAATTATCAATAAATTAAAATATTTGTAACATGAATATATATTAATTTTCTTTAAAACAAAAATATGCACGTTCAATGTTTGCTATACCAACAAACTACTTAAAAGTTGATAAGATGACATATTCATTACACCAATTAATTCTTTCAATATGACAAAAGGGATATCCATACTTTGTGCACTCAATTTTCGAATCAAATGGAGTGAATGGGAATGTAACCCGCATTTTCTTGGAAGATCTTTAGCTCTTATACGATAAAAATGAATCGGCAACGTCTTTGCTTGCTTCTTCAAGCATTGACACACTACTTGACGATCATTTTTGGTTTCCATCTCTCGCTTCTCGTTTCTTATGCTTGCAACGCACTCTTGGCTGGGAAATTTGTCGACGTCGACCAAGTATGGCTCGCAAAGGCGTCACCATTTTAGTCTTGGTATACTGGCATGTTATTGCATGCACACGATTTGCACTCATGAACATGACTACAATGACTGCTAAAGCTAGAATATGAGATTGACCCTTCAACGTGATTCTCTTGTTTTCCATTTCATTAGTGAATATGAACCAAAATATCTCTTAATATTAAGGAGAATGAATTCGAATTGTTTTATGTGAAAAAGAATTGTGAGATTTAAGCTCTATTTATACAGCAAGTTGGTAATAGAATTATTGAAGATAAATCAATGCTTTTGTTTCATTTTCATATATAATGAATTGTCAGTTATCATTTTTAAATGAATTTTAGTGAGAGTTTAGGTTTTGTACTCTCTAATAAAATATATCCAATATAGGTAAGTTTTGTGCTTTGTTCATCACGGGTTATTTTTGTGCTCTCTAATTAAATATCTATTATAGGCTATAATTGCTATCAAACATTGATTACGAACGATCAAAAGTTGGAGATTTTTAAATGGACATATCTATCACGCTATGTTTTCTAACATAGACTATTTGAGCCCGTGATAATTAAGTCATAATAGTAAATATAATTTTTTTGTAATAATTATAGGAATAAAAATACCTATCATTTCCTTGATTTAACTGTAATTTTCATGACTCTTTTTATATCAATTAATTTAATTGCAGTTACTATATTCTATTCACATCATTCCGTAATTATTAATTATTGATTTGATTACACTCTAATTAATATTGTAAAAAAAAAAATGTTATAAAAAAAAAAGATAAGGTATTCTAGTTAGTTGGAAGTCAGAAATAACTCTGTCAAAACAAAATTGAAAATTTGATATATGAATGATGAATTTAGCAACTTATAATTCGCAGATATTTACAACATTCTACATCCTAATGCATTTGTTATATAATATGATTTTAAATTTAAATCCATACATGGAAGTTGAATCCAAATCTACACAATCTCTCTTCTGATTCACTCTCTCTCAAGTCTCAACTAGAGTTTTCTTGACTGTTTATTACGAAAAAAATGTTCAACTAACACAGCAAAGAAAATGCTCAATTCATGTGGTACCCTGCTACATGTTCATAATGGAAAAGCTAATCAAAAGTTGGAAACTTCAGATAACAAACTTGTTCGAAGTCATGTCTCTGTCATAGCTTAATTTGTATTGGTATCAACAAAAAATAAATAAAGAATAAATGAACCCATCTGAAAGCTATGGAAAGCCAATACAGGCATATACATGCCTGCTTTTATTTGCTATGTAAAACAAATAAATGTGCAAACTTTGAGCAGATAATAACACAAAACTCTTCATGATGATTTTGCAGTACAAATTCAAATTTCAACAACTTGGCTCATCCAGTAGGGCCTAATGTTAGAGGGGCATAATATCAATCATCAACTCAGTGTCTTCATGATGATGGGCCTAAAACCAATTTTAGTGTTGAGGATTGATATTTGTGCCCTCTAAAATTATGACTATACCCCTTTAACAAGTTCACCCCCTTGAAAAATTTCATAAAGGTCATAATTTTTTTTAATAGTTTTAATGAGGTTTATTTACAAACATATAGTATAGTAAAATAAAAGAAATTACAATTTTTATGTTAAGTAAGTCATAATTATAAATTATAACTTATTACAGTAATATAAAATAGAGTTAACTTATAAAAGGGGTGTACATACAACTTTGATGGGGAACAAATACCGTCGCTCTTTAACGTTAAGGATGGCCCACACATGACACCCTGCTTGTGCAGTTTTTTTAAACAATTTTGTGTAAACATCATTGTAAAATAAGTCTCTCCAAAGATAGTAAACTAATTGAAAAATCTTAAGACGAAAGTGAAATACAATTTCTTATTTACGGTAACAGTATTTACTTGATAATTAAGTTACATGGACTCCACACATAAATTTAATTCTCTCTTTCCAACTGATTAAGAAATAAGTTCATTTATGATTATTAAACACGTGTTACAACATCAAACTATTACACAAAACTCTTAACCGGTCATGTGTAGCAGCTTGGAAAACATGACAAGTCATCCATGTTTTTATAACCTTTAAACAGATTTATTTATAGATTTTTTTTTTTAATTTCCAATTTTATTATTTTTCAAACTTTTATACTAGTAAGTTCTTGAATCAAAACTCGATGGATATAATTGATAATGTATAATAGCATTGTCAATATTTGAATTCTTCTTTCTCGTTATTAAAGAGGTTTTAAGTTTGAATCTTATAGCTTTATTATTCTTTTATATATTTTAATAGAACACCTCTCAATTATGTGGTCATAGACATACCTAATTCGTAATCATATTTTTCAGCAAAGTTGAGGTACCGAATTTAATTATTAATATATAATTTGTTTCGAATGATATCAAGTGCCACTCAGTTAAAAAATGGTTTTTGGTCACTTTTTTAGTATTTGTTTGATTTCATAATAACCATAATGAAAATTTGAAATTGTAACATTAACATTTGGATCAATGTATGTGTGAGACTTTATTAGTTGTTTTGAAAATTATTATATGGCTCATTTATGTGTTGGAATTTTGTGATGAAATTTGTACTAAAATCAAACCAAGCTTATTTTTATTAATTACTTGATTGTTGGGCGGTTAAACTATTATAATTAATTTAAGATTTAAGGAAGATGAACATAACTGAAAATAAAATTAATCAAGTACTATGTATCAAAATAGTAATGAAATAAACCGTTCATCCACAAAAAATCTCAAGAAATCATTTTCAGTTATTCAACGGATCGGAATTCAATCATCAATGAATGAAATTGAGATATCTTTTTATAGTGTAAGAGTTTTTTACATTTTTCTTGTTTTTACTATTTTTTGTCTTTGTGTTTGCACATTGTTAATAGTTTGATTGTTCAATCACACTTCAATTTCTCTAATCAAGCCTATTTATATGTAATCACATAATTACCAATGCAGTTGTTTGGTAACTACTCATAACTACACAAGTAGTTGTTCAATCATATCCATACACTTTAATGTTGAATTGTGTTATGAGTTTGTGTCATCTTGGGTGGATCTGTCTTATAACCATTAAAACCAATATCTCCCACTCACACAAGATGAACTATACGTAATTCATAGAAAAACGTTAGTAACTCATTTATAATAAGTTTTTTTTTTTTTTGAAATCTCATAATAAGGTGTTAAAACATTTATACAAACAAATATATCGTGTGACCTATAAACAAACAATATATATAATGGAGAAATTGAGATTTAAGGAAAATGATATAATAGTATTTGTCTAATCAATTAAATATTAAGTTTAAAAATCCTTTAAAAAAATGAAAATTAAAATGAAAATTAATATCTTAATTATAAAGTCTTATTAAATAATGATTTAAAATAAGTTCTTATAAAACTTTTTTGTAGGTGTAACAGGATGAGACATTGTCATACAAAATTCAAGTTCGCTAGTCTAAGTATCATAAAGTTTTTATGATGAATACGCTTAGTATCATGCATTTCCAGACTGATGATAAAGTTTTAGATATGTGTTTCAAAGTTTGACGAATAGACTTCCCTAATAATAAAAAGATTTATAAGTATTTGATGCTTTTTAACCAGTTCTCTTTCAATGATACCCTTAATTATTTTGGTAATCTAACAAAATTTATTCGATGTTCGTTAACTCAATACTTTAGTATCTATTTTTTTTTTTTTTTTATAATCTTTTTGGATCAACGATTGAAAATATAATTATTTATAATCTTTTTGGATCAATGATTGAAAATATATCTGACATTATGATATTCATACTTCTTTTCAATTTTGGATAAGGATTGATTATAAATTATTTTTTCTTAAACTGAAGTGAAATCAATGTTATACATGCATACTTCCTTTTGGTTAGTGACTGAAAACTCACAAAATAGTTGGAATTAAACGAAAAAAAAAAAGAAATTTATTTAGTAAGCGCTCTAAAAATATTTTAAATTGTATAAATCATATTTAATGTAATTTACTTTATGGGACTAATTCACCTCTAGCCCAAATAAAACAAAAAAAAAATCATTTTTGGCCAAAAATAAAAGTTTTTCATAATAGTCCAAAAGAAAATTTCAACTACTTTATCTCTTTTTAGTCCTTTCAAAAATTCAAAGAAAAAATTCAACGTGCAAATTGAAGTGATTCACATAGATTTGAAAAATATTTTTATTTAGGTAAAAATATTTTACATACAATATTACACTTAAAATGCTTATCCATATTAAATGAGAAAAAACAATTGAAGTTTTATTTGGATCTAATAATAATTTTGTTTTTTAGACCAAAAATGAATTTTACTTTTTTCATAAGTCATTTTAATAATTTTCCCTTTATGTTTATGATGAATATTATAAATAATTATAAAATAAAATTAATTAATGTAAACTATTCTGTGATTAATATAATCATTTTATTAGTTGTTATATGATTGATATTGATATATTTATGAACAAAAGTTATAGTTTACTGGATTTTAAATTAGGAAAAGCTTCATTTTAGTCCTCATAGTTTCGAAAAATATCAAGTTTTTAAAGCTTTTTTAGAAACAGCTCTTTTCATCTCAAACTTTTCAAAAACTCTTCAAAAAAGTCTAAAAACATCAATCAACTAATGGTCAACATTAACAGAAAACATAAAAAAAATATTTTTATCCTTAATGGTTATTAATTTCACATAAATTACCGGATTACCTTAATAAAACAATGAATTTATAAGTTAAATTATCTAAAATACCTCTGAATTTAAATTATTAAAAATAGCTTAAAGTCACTATTGATTGTTAGTTGACTAACGGTTTAAACTTTTTCAAAAAGTTTTTAAAAAAATAGAGATGAAAAAACTTATTTTCAAAAAAGCTTTAAAAACTTGATATTTTTCGAAACTTTAAGAATTAAAATAAAATTTTTCCTTTAAATTATAGGGCATGACCACGACTTCAACTTGAATGATGGATTTTGTAACTGTAAAAGAACAATGTTAAATGATTGATATTAAGGGTTTCGAGGAGAGAGAAACTATTCCATGACCGGACAATGTGATCAAACCCATAATGCATATAGGTTTTAACCACCAATTGTATGACTTAAAAGTCAAAACTAATGTGCGGAGTTCTCCATGTGAGCACTAAACTCTTTTCTCTAATCTCCTCTTCAATCTCGTTTATAGGCTTGGATACCGTCCAACTCCATGATATTGAAACCCCGATTGGTGCGCGAGATTAGATAAGATAGAATGCGATGAAATGAAAAGAATGAGATAGGATTATATGAGATTAAATTAATACTATACTGTATTTGGTGTAATTAGAATTGAATTTGATTGAATTGTATTTGACTAAATTAATAATATTTATGTAAACTGATTTTTGAATAAAATATAATAAATTAATCTTTAAAAATATTTAATATAAATGTAATAAAGATAAAAATTTATTTTTAATAAATTTCAAATTTGTAAACTTTATAAAATTATTTTAAATAAATTTATAATTATATAATATTTTTATTATAATAAAATATTATATTTTAGTAAATAAAAAAAAATAATCTCATGATTTTGAAAACCCATGTACCCACGTGGGTTTGCAAATCCCATTCGATGATGCCTAATATGTGGGCCCAAGAAAGAATTTTCCCTTCATCTCTCTTGCCCAAACATGATGGGAAGGAAATATTTTTTCCCTATCCCACCAAATTACCGAGATTCCAAACATACCTTAAAGGTATATTAATTACATGAGATTATATTGAACTAAATTAAATTAATATTATAATATATTTGGTGCAATTGTGTTCAATATAATTGGAGTTAGATTAAAAATAATACTATGATTTAGTATAATTTTGGACTTGGACTAAAAATAATACTATATCTTGTTTAGAGTAATTTGAGATTAAACACCAAAATAATTATATATTGTAATGCTATGAGAGTAATTACTATAGTATTAAATTAAATTAATTTATGTATAAAATATTTAAATTATTTTTTTAAAACATAATTGGAATATTTACAATTAATCTTAAATTAAATAATTTTTAATTAATATTAAAAATCTGTATTATTACTTTTATAAAATTAGACATATTATATTATTTTCAAATTTTAAAATCTAAATATTATATATATATATAAGTTTGCTAGACTTACTAAATTTTTTATCCAAATTTATGCCAAAATGATATGATATGTGAGTCGTCAATATCATATTAATTATCGCATCATCTCATTATTTATAAGATAGTGATAACTCACATATCACATTATTTGGACATGAATTTAGGATAAAAAAAATTTGAAAAACCTAGCATTACTCTCTCTCTCTATATATATATAATAGTAGTCCCATGACAAGATTGGAGAAATCCAATCCGATTTAGGCCAAACATTTGATTGAAATTGGAAATCCAGTCCCAACCCTGTATCTAACATACCAATCACGTCATAAATATAAAAAATAGCATATGGTCAAGGTTTATTACCTTTATCTTTCAATCTCATAAAGCCAAATGTTTCATTCAAACAAAGTACTCTAAGAAATAAAAACAGTCCAAACAATCTAACCTTCCAATCTAGTCCCCAAACCTAATTACTTTGTTGTCGCATAACTTCACAGATATTGCCATGTAATAATTAGAACATGATCTGACATGGCTTGATAAAGGAAGAAGAAAATTAGCTTTAAACAAAAAAGCTAAATTGTTTATGGGACCGTGAAGCTATATAATTGATCTTGAGATAATTCACTTTATTTAGTGAATGTCTAACCCAAATTATTGTTGCTTTCGGGGTCACAATGATTATGATTTATAATTAAACTTTGAGAATGATGTAATTCTGATGGATAAGCAGCCAAGAGTTGAAATGGCCGGGGAACAAGTAGTTGGGAAGGCAAAAAGAAAAAGAAAACCACATCAGAATTGCAACACATGAGATGTTATTATCTCTCTTAGTTTACTCGATTAGATGTTTGATTAATTGTGCGCATGTTACCTTTTGGAATGCTATCGAAATATATACTGTAATTCTGTCAGCAATTCATGGTTCTTTCTCATGATGTTTAATTCTTGGTCGGTATTGATGACAAAACTTACCTAATTAATATTAGGACTCCTCAATTATCAGTCCTCATTATCAACAAAGAAAAAATCAGTCCTAGGCTCACATAGGAGGCGAACCTAAAAAATAATATTAAAGAGGCATTTTAATAAAAGAAAATAATATTAGAAAAAGAAAATTAGAATAAATTATGAAAATTTCATCTTAGTTAACTTATAGCAGTTAGCGGTATATGTATACTGTTATACTTTGAAAATATTTAACTATAAATCATAAAAAAAAAAAAAACATGTTTTCACCAATTTGTAATTGACATAAGGAAAATAGATGTTAATTCTTGATTAATTTGTGATTATATATCAGTTACTGAATATCTCTTAAAATCAAATTATATGAATCTTATATATAAGTCAGAAATTAGGGTTCACAATGGAAATAGAATCTAGGAGCATATCCAATACAAGTTTCCTTTTTAACTTAATTTGTTGTCACATAAGACCAATAGATAATCAGGTGAAAAAAAGAAAAAACCTTTCTAATATAATTACGTAACTCAATTATGAAGCTGATGTAGTAAAAAAAAAAGAAATTATGGAGATGAGTTTTTCAATTGAGAAACTCTCCTATAAATCCTAATCAACATTTTTCATTCTTTTTCATTTTTCATTATTTTTCGTACCAAAATAAAATATACAATTTTCATTAGGCAATTTCATATAAAAAATTATCCTTTTTTCTCAAATAGACCGTAAACTTTAAATAATATGAGAAGAGATAGCATGATATATATTTTATGATGATTGGTTTTAAATTTAATGTATATTTTATTATAGATAATTGCATTGAAAATGAAAATAACTATTTCTAACCTTCTATTTTTGCCAGGTTAATTCATATTAAAAAAAAATGTGATGATGTCATGAATAGAAGTTCAAAATTTCATAATAACATTGAAGATGCTCTAAGCAAATATAATATCTAGCTCTTCAATCAAGAAAAATTCTTATCACTCTATTGATTTCAAATAGGGTAAACTTACTAAAACAAACAAAAAAGAGAGAGAGAGAAAAAAAAATTAAATCATGATACTCCATTAAGAAATTTGATGTAACAAATTAAAATTTGAAATTTTAAAGTTCATGAATTAAATTTTCAAGGCAAAAATATCTACTGAGTTTTTTGTAGTTTGATGAATTTTTTGTAATAATAGATGTGGGTGAATTTCATGGATTCTATAAACTCTATATGATTTTGTTTATTTTTTTTTATGAGATTGGTAGGAGAATGGTAAATTTTGGCTAGAATTTATTGCCATATAGGATAGATTGATAATAAGATGAAAGACAAAATAGCAAAAAAAAAAAAAAAACTCTCTAATGCAGTTATCTAACTCAACTATGAAATTAATGTGACAACTTTTTTTTTACAGAATATTGAGATGATTTTCTTAATTGAGAAATTCTACTAGAAATCATAGTTAGATCTGATACTCTCTCGCACCAATTGAATATATGAAAATGTGTCCTCTTTCCTCTAAATTGTAAACTGCAAGAGGACAGAGGGTGAAACACATATTTTATGGCCATTGATCATAAAGTAGATGCATACTTTAGATGATTACAATATTAGAGATGAGAATAAGTATTTCAACTTTTTCTTTTTCAAAGTAGATCCACATTGTTTTTTTTTCGATGTGTTTGTTAAAAAAAAAAAAAAACATAAAATTGGAGATGCACTAATTTGTATATAGAGAGATATTTTAAATTGAAAGAAAAATGCATTAGGGAAAATCAATAAATAAATAGATAAATTAATAAATAAATATAAATATTGGGGAAGAGAAATTAAATTCAGGGAAAACTATCTTTACTTTTTGTTTTATGATAAATGTGAGATTCAATAAAAGGTGAGATTTTACCATCACATAGAGTATTTAACCACTCTTGCTCAAAGGTAAGAGGCTAATGAAAGTATTCAACTACTTCTACTAAATGATTATGTATAAAGATAAGGTTAGAAAATATAAAAACTAAGAGAATTATAAATCTAAAATTATATATTACAACTAAAGCTTTTGCTAAATATTTTTATTTTACAAAAACCACTTAAAAGAAATTTTTCTGAAGGTTAGGAGGGATCCGTCCCCTCTATGGCTGGGACCACCATTGCCTCACATGACCATGGACAAAGCATTTGGGCGGTGCGGAAGGAACTCCTCACCTAAACGTTGTGACATTCGTAATATATCACGTGTAATTTCTTGGAGTCTTACACAGTATAAAAAAGTATAAAAAATTATCTGACTGAAACACACTCCAATTTTACATCATAATTGAAACTAAACAATTAGCATAAAATAAAAAACAAAATTACAAAACAATAAAAAAATACAAGAATTAGAAATATAAAATTACAAGAATTAGAAGTAGTAGAGGTTTATAATCACTACAATGTTCTTAAAATAGGATACAATGACTTGACCCAAAAATCATCTAACAAGATAAATTATACCTGAAAATCTATCATTTTTGGAATCCTAGACTAGAATATAGAAATATCAAGAACTTAGAGAGGAAATATGAAAGATAAAATTGAAATGAAAAAATGATCTCACTTCTTCTAGCAACCTCACTTTTCAAGATTAGGAGTTAATTTATAATCTCATGTAAGGTGGTTACAATTGATTTAAAACTAACCATTAAAACAAATCGATGATTACAAATTAATATTCAAATTTTGCAATTAACATTACGGTTACATTTTGAATATTCAAAATTTCAATTCATAGCACTTAAATTTCCAATTTATTCCTTTCTGTTACACTTTTTCAAAATTCAATGGCACTCAAATATAATTTGAAAATTGAATTTTGAAAAAATTAAAATCACACTTCAATTTTTTTCCCATTACAAAGACAAGAGCTTTATTTTCAAATTCAATTGTCCTTAATGTCATCAATTAAATAAATATTTAATCACAATTTAAAAATAAAATTGCAAATTGATTGTGGGACAAAACCCCTCAATAGATGCACTTTAAATCTTAATTTCTCATTCATTTAATCACCATTTTTTCCCATGAATACACAAATCTATCTTGATCCATTTCAATCAAGATCTCTAACAAAAAATTGGTCATTAAAATGGGTAACACCCATTTTTCTAACATAATTATCATATATGTGTATTTACATAAATGTACTTATCCAAAATTTTCTTGATTAATAGGTAATATTCTATCTCTTTATTTTTTTTTTCTCTTTGTTAGGAGAAAGGATTATGTTATATAGTTTTTATTTAACAGCTAAAATATACGAACATAAACGCTCTAAGACAAGATAAGATCAGTCATCAGTGTTTGCAATCTTGAGATAAGCCCGTTTGTGGAATGGTGGACATACATTTTCCCTTTCTTGTATGGTAGAATATCGTTATCTGATCAGTAGATTTCATAACTTTTATGTTCTATGTAAGTTTTGTCCAAATCTTGTGTCCGTGATCTCGGTTATGATGGGTTCAGTTCTCATTCACATGTCTGTAACATAAAACGATTATTTTTTTCTTTGAATGTCATTCAATCTACATTAATCCTGAAAAGAATTCCCAATGCATACCAGCTATTTATATTCTGTAAATCCAAATATCTGATAATGATAGAAATGTTGAAATGCCAAATCGCTTTCAAGTCTGAACAAGCTAATTAAGCCTTGTTTTTTTAATCCTTGATCAGTGACCAACTAGCTGCTAAAAAAAATGTGTGAATGTGACCCTTCCTAACAAATGGCTGATGCTGCAAATGACTTGTTTGCAAAGTTCCTGGACAGTCTTGAGACTCTTGACAACAAAATAATTAAGCCCCCAAACAAATTATAAGCGTGTTACATATTTGCATCATCCATGCGCAATATATATCTCATTGCAGAGATTAAATTTTCGGTTGGACCTTTACAAATATTTCACTCATAACGCGCCATGCGATGCAACAATCAAATCTATTTGGACTTTGGACCCCCCACATATGGCATGCTACCAGCGTGCCTGCCCCACTCAACTTTTCTCCACTGTAGCATGATGTGGATGATATTCTTACACATCTACTTGCATTTACGTATAGCTATCTTAGCTACTTGCTTGACTCTTTTGGTTATATTCTTATTTGTCTACACTTAATGCGGCGTAATATTCTAGTACTTCATAGGTCTGTAAAAAATCATTATAATGATCCTGAGCGAAGAATTTCTAATATTCTATATATGTAACATTTAATAATTGTAGACTGCTCAGGTCAGGCAAGAAATTGAGCTTCTCAGGTTTTAATTGGTGACAGAAATCTGAAACCAGCAGGAAACATGCCCTTTAACTCATATTATCAAGAAAATGCTCAAGGTAAACGTTTGTTCCTTAAAATCAACTTGAGATATATAACATCTTCGATCTGCAATTTACAAAAGCGAGTGATAATATATAAAAATAACCAGTACCCGCTATTCAATTTTTTCCATTAATGATAATCATTTTATATATATTAGAGTATGTATATATACTTAACATTTTTGTGCTGATAAATGATCTAATTTCAGTATAGGAAACTGGGGGTTCAAAGGATTGTGAATTTTGCAATTTATAAAATTATCGTAATTATTTAATATATATACAAATTGCATTCATTCTTGATTAACTTTTGTCAAATCCATCTATTTATATGGATGTTTATGAAAACTAATTAAGTAGCTAGTCATTGATACGGTATGCTGTCATATAATATAAATTAAAGCATATATTTTCATTGATGTAGATATATCCACAAAGAAAGGAGTGGTTGGAAAACATGAATGAGTCCCATTCCTCAAATGAATTTAAAACATGGGAGTTGTTGACAGCCAGCGATTTAGGCCTGCCACCTAATGTATTCGTTTGGATGCTTGGCACAGAATTTAATTAAAATTTGCAGAGGAGGCCCTCAACATTGTTTTCATACACGTTGAAAACGTGTAAGAAATATGTAGAGGATGTTCACTTTGATCAACATTATATAGTACCAAGGTACATGAAATAATAATTATTTGATTTCTGGTCAATCAAAACTTAAGCAATTAATTTCCTTGGTCTATATGTTTGCCCGTTTTGTCCAACCCTAAGTTAGATAATTATATAAAATAATCATTTTTGTGCATAAAAGTTCTATAATAATTAATAAGTAAAAAAAAGGGTCAAGTGATCGCATTTGCGAACCTGTGTGCAGCAGTGCTGGCTTCAGCTTATGTTAATGGAAGTTAAAAGTTTATTGAGTCACTTCGGACATTACCTTTTTCTTGCATCTTCTTAAATGAAACGATTTAAGCACAAATATCAATTTGGGCATTAATTAATATAGTTAGGTTTGAATTCAAGTCCTACACACGTCAAGGTGGAAAGAGATTGATTTATAGTTATTTAATAAAAATTCTTTGTAAGACTGTACTTAGGGGTTCCAGGAAAAAAATCACATATATCAATTAGGGTTTTTATCAAATAGTAATTTAATTGTCTAGGATATCACAAATATCACCTCAACACGTGTTATTTAAAAAAAAAAAAGAATCACTAATTTATTACCTTGATTGAAAATATGTCTAAGTAAGCAAATACCTAATTTGTATCTTAAAAAAAGGGCAAGTAGCTAAATAAAGCTATATATCTTAAGGGATGGAGAGGATTAGGATTCAATTCTAACCACACCCTCCAAGAGAAATGCCGACCTTTCAGTAATTCATTGGTTTGAATTTCAACACATGGCTCCAACTTTTTGGTCTCTTTTTATTTTATTATCAATATATAATGAAACCTCATGTTTGTCATTTTCGCGATGGATTAAGATATCATCACTTCTGAGGGATCATGTGGGGATGCTCCAGTTGTTTCATCTTCACACCTAAATAACGGCAGAAGAATCTTATAAACACTATCCGACACCATTAAATTATAAGTGAAAAGACCCCTAAGTTAAAATAGCTGCAGAAGAATCTTGCTATTTATAGAGCAATATCGCATTTCATTTAAATTACAAAATAAGCTCCAAAGATGAAGAGAAATACATGGTTTCCTTCTAGACAGCCTCTCTACCAACCCAGGTTACTAGTCTTTATCACATGTACTCGTTGAGAAGAAATTTATTACAAAGTTTGGCTTTTGACTTTGTAAATACCTTATAGTACTGACTACTCAGTTATTCAATATTGCAATGAAATATTTCTCATTGACAACGTAGATTCTTTGTATATATACAGGGCAGAGCCAACAAATATTTTCACATATATATATATATAAACTTTTAAAGTGATTCTCTATGAATTATTTATTTCCTTACTAATAATAAAATGGCAACAATTAATGGTGAACTATCAGAAAACATAACAGTTTGTAAAATTTGAATTGGAACAATTAGATTTTGTTACCTCTGTTTAATGGGATTTGATGGTAAAAAAACCCTTATTGAACTTGATAATGATCCAGATTCAACTGACTTATATTAAAAATAGAATTGTTTGTGTGAACAAAATCAAGTGAATCTTCATTGTATAATACAACTATTGAGATAATAAATCTTGGAAATAGTTTCTACAAAACAAGCATATAGTTACATATTTTTCAAGACTATTTAGACGTGCAATGTTTCATAACTTTTTTTATGACACTTTCAGATAATACTATGATTTGAAACCATAAAAGTTGTCTGAAGATAATTTACATAAGCAAATATATTAGCTGAACAAGGCTTTGATCTATACTTTTAATCCTAACTAATTCACATGTGCGAGATAGGCACAAGCTTGATAATGATCATGTGTCTCTATAAAGTGAAGGTTCTGAATTTAAATTCTTCCCCTTTAATTCCCTTTTTTTTTTAAAAAAAAAAAACCCTCATACATGCCCTGTCAACTAAACAACAAATTATATACCCAACGCATTTAAGATTGGGCCTTTCACAAATGGAGATGACTTTTACAAAAAGGGACCTTAAACTCTGATGTCTTCGATTAGTCAACGCTACAATTTATGAATTAAATAGTATTTGATAACTTAACAAATTAATAATAAACAATAATAATATTAGAATAAACAAACAAAAAAAATAATAACTAATTAGCCATAGCCAAGGAGGCTATCATTGGTGCTGTCCCATATGTAATGAATTTTTTATTTTAATTTATAATTAAAAATATTTTGTTACATTAATTTATTCTTAGCATTTATGTCAAAGGTAGTTTAGTAATTTTCATTATTATAATGAGGGTTGAATAGATTATTTTTTTATTAAATATGATTAAAAGTTAAAACTATGGTTGAGGATATTAATTTTAACTCTTTTTTCATGAAAATTGACTCCGTTTATAATGGAGAAACCTAATGGTTGATTTGTTCTAACCTAAATATATAATACAAAACTTTTGATAAATATTTGAAGCATTCATGAGTGCCTACCATGCACCATTACACCAAAAGTGGCCGACAGATATGACTATGTGATTATGTACACATATACTGTACTTGACCTAATTAGTTCACCTAAATCCGTCCTTAATTTAACCAATAAAGTTGATAAGTATAAAGCTTTCATGTGACTGAAAGGATGATGATGCTGTCACCAGCACAACATTATGTACTTGTGTTGCTTTGGAAGAAGACAAGCTAGGGAATTATGGCTGATAACTCGATTTATTTGTTTTGGACTACTTATTTGTACTAGTTAAAATGTGTTGGTTTACGTGTACATATTCTTAGTGCAACTTCACCAAACACTTTCCTTAGGCCTGGAAGGTGAGAACCACCTATATTGGATGCAAATGCTGCAATCTTCTCCACTAGGTCAAGATTTTGACATTAAGCTGCCTTGTGCTTGCCACTACTCCATTTTTATGTAATAAGAAAATGGAAAATTTTCCATCTAAGATAAGTGGAAGACGAATTCAAATATTCAATAACAACTTATATAGAGCCATCTTTGATCTCGCGGCAGCTGCTGTTCCTAATTATTTCATTCCACTACAGGTAGAAAATAAGGCAGATAAACTCGACAGTATCAATTTCATGATAAAATCAATTCTTGTCTTAAAAAACTATATAACAAGTTTATTAATGGTAAACAACTGTATATTTTTGTAAGAAACTCCAAATTGATCTTCACACAAAGCATTGTATTTATGTCTATAGTGAATTCAAGCATTTAGTTTTCTAATACAATAAGGTGCACACGTGATAGCGCTACAGAATAAACAACTCTAATCTTGCACAAAAACTACTTTAAGAAATTAGATAAATGAATGCTATAAAAATAAAATAAAATAAGAAAATAAATCAATAGAAAAATAACTGAGTACATTATAGCTACAATCTAGTTTTTGTCCGCATCACTGCCCCTTTTTCAACGTCCTCTTAAAATTTGTCCTGTGATTTAATTACGTAAGACACATATTAAGAATTAAAAATTTGTTTGAAAATATATTAATATATATTTTATTGTTCTGAAAAAATATATATAAGGCCATGATTACACTTTTCATCAAATATTAAACTACAAAATTTAAATAAATTCCCTTACTAAAATAATATATAAATTATTATTATTATTTTGATTTTAATATCTAAGGACATATTAAAATAATTTGCCAGCGTGAAGGATGAGACCCACAAACACCAAGCAAGTGGAATGGGGAGTGATTTCGCCAGAAATGTGGACCAACAAAATAATAATAGGAGAGATCACAGCCGTGTAGCATTTTATATGTCCGGTGACAGCCGCTTTGCTATCCAATGTAAACGTGTTTGTTGTTGTTTTCTCTCTTGTAATTATCTGTGATGTCTTCACTCTCAATTGTCTCATCTCATGTGCTCGCCAAGCCATCCCTTCCATCCAAGTCAATATACTCTCGAACCGGCTTTGCATGCAGGGCTGGTGTCACTTCACTGTTGCTGATAGCTATGACCTAATTGACAACCTCGTGGTACATTTATTAGCAAAACATATATAACTACATGTATCAAGAAAGTAAACTAAAATTATTTTTAAAAAATATCTAAATTCATATGCCATTAATGACACAACAGGATAAACTCTCTTAAAAGGGATCGAAGAACTTGGATGCTTCAAGTACACTGCATGTCCTCCTTCCAGATCACACCACACCACTTTTCATATACATTGCATTGTACAATGTTACCAACCAAAATCTAGTAATTTGGGCAGTTTTTTTTTTAGCCTCTTGCACTTGCTTGCTAGCTTGGTTATATTATTATATCAACTCGTTAGATTGAGATTGTCTGGTTCTTCTACGGTAGAGAAATCAGAAATGAGAGAGGTCATCTTCTGCTCTTATAAGCATAATCTCATCTCTATGCAGATATGGCAACGTTACCAAATGCTTCAATGTCCTTTCGAGCCCATCTTCCTGTGTCCCCTTCCCCTCAGTTATGTCTGAGAAGAATTGATGATCTTATCCAAAAGGAAGACTACCATGTGTGTTTGAGAAAATGGTCTGCCAATCTGTTCTCTCTCCTGGCAATGCCATACATGCAACTAGCAAAGCTTTTGCATGGAATGACGGGCTGAAGGATGACAATCAGACATGTGCACGTGGAGTTCATCAAAAGTCGCAAAACCCCACCTCTCGAAATCTCTTCCTTTAACAGGTCAAAAGCGCCCAGGTGAAATGTGTCAACTCCTATGTGGGCCATCCAAACAATGCACTTCCTATCTCCAGTTCTCCACTTGCAAAAGGAAGGGGGAAGCTTGGTTACATGTGCTCAGCTCATATATATATATATATAAAAGCAAATTACAATTTAATTATCCAGTTAAAATTGCAATTCAAGTGGAATAACTATTTTAATTTTATTGCAATTGATCCCCTCACTATTAGTGGATCTATGTTAGAATTAACTGATTAAGAAATAAAATTATCTTTTCACCTTATTTTTTTTTTATTTTTTAAAATAAATTTTAAATAAAAAACTAAAAAATAAAAAATGAAATAAATTTTAATTCTTCTTCTTCTTCATCAAACACCAGCCCCCTTCTCTTACAAAAACTCCAATCCATAGCCTCACCCATAAAAACTCCATTCCCTCTACACACCTATCAAAACTCAATTGCTTCATTCAACATGTGTAGCCTCACCAACCCATCCACTTTGCTGAGCTGGAGCAACTAAACTACATAGGCAACGACACTGGTGGCACCATCCAACATTGTCAAAATTACCAACTTTAGTGTGGGTCGGATCTATGTGTAGCCTCACCAGCCCAAATGCCGCCGCTTCCTTTTCCAAATTCGACATTGCTTTCCTTTGCAACTCTAGCGTCGCTCCACTTTTTTTTTTGGGATTTTTTTGTCATCAAACCCGATTTGTGGTGGTGGTGGGTGGGTGTGGTGGAGAGGAAAGATGATGTTTTGGGTAGGTATGGATTGGTGTGGTGGGTGTTTGATGTTGGTCATTGACAAAAGAGATGTTGGTCCCTGCAAATTGACCGTTGTCCTCTAGGTTTGTGCATCTAGTTGCCATCCTCTTCATTTGGTTTTGAATCCAGATGAAAGTTTATCTAGATTCTAGATAAAGATTTTTTTCATGTGGGTTCTTGGGGATTTTTGTATTTTTGTGGTTTTTTTTTTAGGGATTTTTGTGTTTTTTTTATATGTGTTTTAAGGGGATTTTTAGTTATTTTATTTTATTTCATTTGGGTTCTTAGATTTAAAGGTGTAGACAAGAACAACTATTGCAAATGCAAGTAGAAAAGCTAGTGCTTTATAATTACGATTGATCTTGACACGTAAAATTTTTGTAACCATATCAATGTATGCAATAATCAACTGGGTAAAAGAGAAGACAATCTCTGCTGCAATTGGTCGATCCCAAATTTCATTTTTTTAATAAAAAAAAGCACTATACAAAGTCATGACAAAACCAAATGCTGATAATGAAAGTGAAGCTAAAGAGAAATCCCAGGTGCTTGTTCCAAATATGTCGTAATTTTCAGTTGATGAAGATGATGAATGTGTTGATTTTTTAGGTTAGAGATTTTTTGGGTCGATGAAGCTGATGCATGTGTTTATTTAAAAATTATTTTTTATATATTTCAATTTTTTATTTTTTTCACATTAATCTCCACCATCCATCTTAAGATAGACAGTGGAGATCTGATGAAAAAATGTCCTATTTAATTTAATATTTGTAGTTTTTAATTAATTTTTTTTTTATTTTTTTAATCTTTTATTCAGTCAATTAGGTCAATTTCAACCATAAAGGACATTTTAGTCTTTTCGCCACTTGACACTGTTCATTGTCAAATGTAACGAAAATTGCTAACGACGGGGGGTCAATTGCAATAAAATCAAAGTAATTGCTTCGCTTGAATTATAGTTTCAATTGAATAGCTAAATTATAATTTGCTTATATAAATATATATATATATATATATATAATCCTTCTATGATAAGAACAAACCACTTATCAAATCCACATATTTTCAGCGGATACCATCATTATGATAGGGTCTATTAAAAATTAATGATTGTAATTTATGATTCTGAAATAAAATTAAAGAACATCTTTATAATAATAATGATTATTATTATCCAATCAGGACGCTCTCAAGTTTTTATTTCAGAACCAAAAATGATCAAAATCCATTTCTAGTGAACTCCACTACAATGATGAAACTCACTAAATATATGTGGCTCTAAACAGTGATCTTGGAATGAAAATTGTAGGACGTATACCTTATAATAACGTCCATATATATATATATATATATATTATATACAAGTATCTCATCTCATAAAACATAAAAATTATGTGAAATGGTTAGAGTGTCTCAAACGTGAAATGGGAGGGGAAAAAAAAAAGAGAGATAAGTTACACTAAAGTATAAACCCAAGGAAAAGTGTATATATAATTAGATGTTACAACTTAAAAGAATAATTTTTTGAATTGTAAGGTTATCCATTATTATAGACATTACTTCTCAAAAAGTACATAAAAAATATCAATTATGAAAATTTAATATGATATCAAACTTTTTTACAAAAGTCATAATAGGCAATATAAAATTTAAGAAAGGATGGATATATATATATATATATATATACTGTAACCTAAAAGACTAATCTTCTAAATTATAGAGCTATGTACCGGTATATGTATCACTTCTAAAAATATACATTAAAAAAAAAAAAAATCAATGATAAAATTTTAACACGAATAATATTACTGGTTTAGATGAATGAATCTGATGCACCGAAATTTTTCTCCGAAAGGAATTAATACGAAAGCTGGCCATCACTACAGCCAATTAGATATAATGTTGTTCGGGTTTATAGCATGTGATCAAATATGGTTTCTGGATTTATACATGGGTTAGTCAAAAGTTGCATATATTCAAAAGAATTTGAATAGTATTATTCAATATAGGGCAATTTATATATAGATAGTGGTTTTTTTTTTTGTTAATGGTTGGGGAGGTGGATTAAATTCAAATAAAATTACCTATATCTTATATTTTAGGATAATGGTGAGATTTAAACTTTTGATCTCTTAGGATTAAGGGAATTACTTAACCATTTTTATCAAGAGATGTTGTGCACATAATTAGTGTTTATATATGACTATTTTTTTGCTTTTTGAAAGATATAACTCTATTTAATAATTTATGGTCCAGAGAAGACTGCATAGAGATACCAAATCTTTTCAACAAGAGAAACTGGGGTGGGCACACAACGTACTATGTACTATGGAAAATTGTACTCTCCTACCAAATATAATTAGTATTCTTTTCCTATTTTAGATGAATCCGATCATAATTGATATTCTTTTTACATGTTACAAATTTACACGCTTGCTCTGAGTGAATTTATGCATTAATTACATGGATTATCTAAATTCTTATCTTTTCATAAATTAAAATATCTAACGATAATGTAATAAATATAGTAAAGAGAAAGCTGAAAAAAAAATCTCAATTTTTAATTACATATATTACCAAATTATAATAAATTAATAAAAAATCAGTATATATGGAATTTTAATTAAATTATGTGATTTGTCTGCCCACCTCAAATATATATATTTATTTATTTAAATAACTTCGTAGATATTTGAACTATAAAGTTTCTGACCTATACAAAATGAACAGTAATTTCTGGCATTCTTTACTGAATCAGAATCATGTACGAATCAGTTTCTGAATAATGCCACTTTTATTCTCAATTTTTTATCCACCTGATTCATGCCCAAGGGGTCATTTTCCCTTTTTTAGGAAGTTTCTCGCCTTTCTGCCCTAACTTAATCGAAAAGTATTTTGTTAGGAAGAAAAAAAATAAAAGACTAAATGAAAGTGATGAATACCACCAAACCAACAAATTATCAATCACATCAACTTAATATAACAATTTATTTGAATACTTGATCATCTTCATCTTCTTCATCATCAAACAACCTTATCCAATCTATTATCTTCATCATCAATCGACTTCACCCAATCCATCACAACATCACGAAAACAAAACCATCAAAAAACTAAAAAATCCATAAAAAAAAAAAAGAGATAATAAAAACAGTTTCTGGTTGGTGGAGACCACCGGCTTTGAGTCTCCACCGTCTGAAACCTAAAATTAGGTTTCTAATGATGGAGACATAGTTTGAGTCTTTAGATCTAGAACCGATGGTCTCCAATGGTAGAGACCACAAGTGATCTTTATCTCCACGATGGAGATGAAGACCCGAGCTGGGTCTCCATCGTTGATAACCCAACTTTGGGAATCTGGTGGTGGAGACCCAAAACTGGTGATTTCCACCATTTGAGACCCAAATGGTCTCCATTGGAGACCAAGAATGGAGATCATCCTAGGGATGGAGACTCTTAGGTTTTTGTTTTTTAGTTTTTAAATATAATATTATTTTTTATTAATTTATATTTATTTATTTGTTATCATTTTTTTAATTAATTTTACATCAGCATTTTTTCTTTTTATCTCTAAAGTCAAATGATCAATTTTTTTAACTTAACAAAATCGGTGACAATTAGGGGTATTGTTGTCTTTTCATACATCTCGGAGGTATTTAGGTATTTATATTAATGGCTGGAGGGATTTTGGATAAATTTCAAACTAAAAATGGTAAAATCAAGATTTAGGTAGATTACAAATTAGTTTTTTGAAATTATCACTATTTTTTATTACCAGAACTAATGACAATTTCTGTATCAAGTTTTGGATAAATTAGAATGTGATTAGCTTTTTATCACCAGAACTATTGACAATTTCTGTGCCAAGTTTTGGATAAATTAGAATCTGATTAGCGAATTTTGTCAAAAGCATGCGTCTAGAAGGTTAATTTTAGTAGACAGAGCCATAGAGGGATGCCACCATAGTGGAAAATATCCAACCATTGGTGAGAATTGAGAGCCTCACGTTTCACTCCGAATCATAAGCACCACTGATTTAAGCACAGAAAACCATGGCTTACGTGTCCCCAATCATAATTCACACTTAGTGTAACACACGTACTGTTAATGACATCGTTAACCATGCTTATAATATTTTTAATTAATTATCTCTTCACGCTATTAATTTTGTAAAAGAGATACAATAAATTCAGTCGCGTCACTGTATGGATGGTCAATAAAAGTAACATTCTATGAATAAACTCAAGAAGTTTTGGTTTCATACAATCATCTTTGTGTCATATAAATAAAAAATGTATTAATAACATATTTAAAATAGACCAGTGTCTCCTTGGTTTACATATTTATGATTAATAGAAAAATGGTTTAAATGAAATTATAATTTTGTAATAATTGAATAAACGGACACATATCAAATATATATAAATAACTAATAAACATTTACCTAGGGAGTGTATTCAATTTAGAATTCCTTATAATTTCAAACATTTTAAAAGTACGTGTGGATTCAATATAGAATTTTAAATATTCTATCAAACTTTATAGGTGTATTCAATTTAAAATTTTAAAAACACCATTAAATCTTGTTTATTTAATTCAAAGTTTTAAAAAATTTAAACAAATTTGGGTATATTAAAAAAGTCATTAATTTGTTAAGTAATAAATTTTGATAGTTTTCAAAATAGAACTTATGAATAAAATGCCCATAATAACTATTGGCCTACTTCCATAAATTTCATATAATATTCTAATAAAATCAAAATAAAAAGTTATAGAATTTGTGAACTTCACCAAAGTTTATCATTTTAAAAAAAATTATCAAATTTTAATGAACTTTAGTTTCAATACATCCTCCTATTTCTATATGAGAAAGTACAAGATAAAATGACGAGATTAGATCATTAGAGATAGGGTATCTAGTATAGTTGAACCTATATTTGGCATATCAGTTATTAATTTAGAAATTTATTAGACACTAAAATTAATCTGAATTTCTCTAATAAATTTCTTTCTTTTTTGACTTAAACTAAAAGATTTATTACTCAGATTTATTATTTTCTTTATTATAAGATATATAATATTAGGATTTGACTATATTAATTTAAAATTTTGACTTAAAAAATGATATCAACATCTGTTCATCCACTTTTACTCAATCCAATGGTTGGGAAAAAAGACAATGAATTTAAAATATACAAGATTCTTTGAATTGAGTGAAAATGAATACAAAGATAATAAAGTTACTTTTTAAGTCAAAATTTTAAATTAATATTGTCTAACCCGTAATATTATTTGTGTTGGGGAATAATTAGTCTCATATAATCAAGATGAGCCTGAATCACAAAGCCCATTAAATAACACGATAAGCCCAGGGTTCGCTTGTAGGAGAAATCCAAAGGATGGGCCCAAGGTCAGGCCGCAGGAGAAGCACAAAGACGATGCCCAAGAGAAGGGTCCAAAAGGGATGCGATGGCCTCAACCCAAACACCTTGAGAAGGGTTGAGAAAGGGCACAATAAGAACCAAAATACCCATGCCCAGGGATGGGGAAAAAGGCCAAAGGGAAACTCTTTAAAAGTCAAATAAGTCCCCTTGTCGTTAATAGTTAAGGGCAGAAAATGAGACTGACCGATCACGTGGCCTTTCAGCCTAGAATGGTGAACGAGAGATCACCACGTGTCTCTGTGTTAGAATGATCAGAAAAGGGGCTGATCGATCAGGAGGTTCCTTTGTTAGGGCAGGAAGTGAGAGATTGCCATGTGCTCTTACATCAAAACGATCAAAAAAATGGTTGATTGATTACGTGTCCTTTTGTCAGGACAACAAGTAAGGGATTATCACGTGTTCTTGCATCAGAACGATTAGAAAAAAGACTGACCGATTATGTGGTCCCTTTGTCAGGGTAGCAAGTAAAAGATTGTCACGTGTCTCTGCATTAGAACGGTCAAAAAATGGGCTGATCAATCACGTATGCCCTTTATCAGAATAGCAAACTAGAGCGCACCACGTGTTCTCGTGTCAAAATAGATAATAAAAGGGACTGGCCACACGCTAGAGCTGAAAGAGATAAGACCTTGAGAAATTTTGGCCGATATAAAATGGGAGCTAACTGAGAAAAATAGAGAAAAATGGACGAACCATAGAAGGCCAATACACTATAAATACCACACCACTGCTCGAGAGAAAGGGAAAAGGTAAGAAAAGATAGATTCCAGAGTTCTCTAATATGTGAATAAGTCTTTAATTAAAGATTTCCGCACCAATATTTGCGATATTCTGGCATTCCCACCATATAATGTTTCAGATTCTTATTTCTTCATATCATCATACTTCTTCTACACTTATTTCCCCTTTGGCATAGTTACTGAGAAGGGTTTCCTTTTAAAAATTATGCTGACTTAAGCGTGGGAGGGTTTTCGCCAGAGAAACTCCGGCGACCCTTGACCATTATGCTCATTTTGCAGGTAGCTGACGTGCGATTTGGTCTAATGACTTAGAAAACTTGAAATGCTCTCTAAAGGGGCTTTTTTTTTTTTTTTTTTTTTTATAAAGGCCCAATGCTCTTTTTGGTGGAAGAAAGCTATTGAGGATGTAAATCAATCTCTTGCTAGAGTCTTCATCATATGGTAAAGAGAAGTATCCTTAATCCCCTCTACTCTTATATATTTTGCTGTAACTACTCTTTCTAAGGGTTTGCTTTCGTCCATCTCGTCTAACTTGAGCGTCAAAAGGTTTTTGTTGGCAAACCCACCAGTAAGCCCATGTTGGTTTTCTTCGTCTCCTAGGTACTCGCAATTTTAGGACCCATCATGCTTCAATGTTATCCCCTTTGGATCCGCCTTATCTCCTACTAGTAGCTACAAGAAACGTAGATCTAACCTGCTCCTGAAAGAATTTTTGCCTAGCATTATCTAGCGAGGGGGAAGAATAGCTCGCCCAAGAGGAAGAACATCTTGCCGCAGGAGAAGAACGTTTCACTAGGGGAAAGGATCCCTTTATTCGAAGAGATTCAAGCTTCCAAAGGGGATCCAAATCAAACCTCTCAATTCTCGAGATCGTCTTCCTTTCGTGCTCCAATGTATTTATTGTTGGTGTGATGATTGTGGACAATTTTTGCATCAATAATATGGATCAATATAAACATATATTATGCCTCAAATATATATATACATATATATATATATATAAACATATATTACTTTTTTAAAATAAACATTTTGACAAGATTAAATGAATCACCACCCACTGTAGCTCAATAATAGAGAGCTTTTATTCAACATAATAATAACTCAGATATAAGTGACTATCACGCGGAGTGGTATTAAAAGAAATAAACAGAACTTTATTACTTTCTTTAATAAATTTTCTCTAAAATGACCTCTTAGCCACTTAGGTAGTTAAAGAAAAATAAATAAATAAATAAATATATATATATATGAAAGCTCTGCACTAACATGACATGAATTTTTGCGTCGGAAATATTTATATATAAAATATATAAGAGGTGTATTTAATCTGAAATTTATTAGAATTTAAAAAATTTTAAACGCTATGATGTATTCAATTTAAACTTTTAAAAAATTTATATAATTTTAGGTGTATTGAATTTATATTTGTAAAAAAAATTATTAAAATTTATACATATTCGATTCAGACTTTTAAAAAGCAATAAATATAACTGCATTAAACAAGTTATCGATTTTACAAAATTTCACATAAATGATAAAACTTGATGGATTTAGATAAATTTTAAATTGAGATTTATGAATAAAAATTTATAACAAAATCTATCCTACTCCCATAGAAAATTCTATGAAATTTATGAAATCCTTGGATTCCATCACCAAGATCTATCATTTAATGAAAAAAAAAAAAAAAAACAAACAAAACAAAATTCATACAACTTCAATAAACCTTAGGTAATTAAATTAGTTTTTCCTTCTAATATTTGGTCAGAGCAAGTAAAATGATCCATTAAACAGAAAAGGTCAGCTGACAGTGGTTAATTTCAAATTTCTAAAATTTTTTTAACTTGGTTGTTGTTTCTGTTATCGTTTTACTCTGTAATAGTCCCTCCATCAACGTCAGTAATCATGGTAGCAGCTGTCTTTTATTTTTTTCTATAGGGCCCGACGCCCATCTATCTTTGTCCGACTTTTATCTTCTTTGTTTTCACTTCAATCTCGCTATAAAGTTGTTTATTATTATAAGGTCCTCATCCATGTATTCATTTTTAAACTATCCACGACTTTGACAAATTGCATATATTATGTTCCAGTTATTTTCAGTTAATTATTTGTTCAATAGTTTAGTTAGTGGCTGATTATCTCTCCTACAGTCCTATAGTCAATAGAATAAATAAACCTAATTAAATAAAAATTAGTTTTAGCCTGTTATATTATTAAAACATAGATAGTTATCACCTTAATGAATATCATCACTACATATCATATATTAGAATATTTCTACATTTTACTATTTAGCCCCTCATTGTTTTATTATTAAGTTTTTTTTTTTTTTTTTACCTCAAATACGTAATGTCTACAGCACATAATTGAGATTTGTTAAGCTAGTTTCAAAACAATGCACACTATATGAGAATATAGGCGACTCATATCAAACTGAATATTCAAATTAATAATCTCTTACTAGTACATGGGCCATTATTGATCTCAAATCAATGTACTATTAGATGTATATAATAGGTCAGATGTCTAATAAAATTAGATGAATTACATTAAATCTTAAAACCCAATGTTGGAATTATTTTTTGAAATATTATTGGATTCTTTATTCTCTACAATGAGTTTATATTACAATTTGAGACTATAATAATAATAATAATAATTTGATACTAATGGTTAGAGTCTGTCAAAACATGTAGAAGGCTATGATATTTTAATATGCTAAAAACATTTTTTTATCATTAGTTCTAAATCCTTTTCAAAAGGTAAAAAAAAAAGAAAAAAAAAAAAATCAAAACTGCATAGTGCTTTAAGATATATATTGCATAACATATACAAACAATAGTTATTCAGGCAAGAATATACTGATTTCTTTATTGTTTATCCCAATAATAGTTATCTGATTTAATTTTTCATTGATTCCCATTTTTTTTGGGTATATTTTTAGCAACTAATTAACTAGAATTCTAGATATTAATATGCGTACATATGTTGTGTTACATAAATATGGATACAGATGTTGTCGATACTTGCTAGCTTGTACGTAACTATGGATAATGACAAACGCTGTTGGTCACAAACCTTTTGCATATATGGCAAAAAGCAAGAATTAATGCTGAAAGGTAAAGAAACTGAATCTAGAAAGGCAAACCCAGCTAGTTATATTTTATTGTGTTTTTGTGGCCTTATATACTCAGCTATGTCTTGCTTTTAGTAAACCTCTGATTGCCCAAATATCTTCTCAAGATTTTTCTTACATAAAGAAAAGACCCCAAATATTTACCCCATGATTTTTCATTTATAAAGAAAAACTAGTTGGTATGACAAGAATAAAAGCACATGAGTGAACACGAAATGGCTTTTTTTTTTTTTTTTATAAATAATATTTTTTTTTGTCCAAATTGAACACTAATCATTTTTTCAAGATCTTGTAAGAATAATTGTTTTTAAACAAAAATACACTTAATAAAAATATAAAATTTAATAAAAAAAAAAATTACTTTTGAACTTCAGCATATGAACGATGGCCGCAATTTTTCTATGAAAACTTACATAAGGGTGAACTGATCGGATGCCTCTATGCTCCGGTTGTTCCAGTGCTTTGTTCTATTGCACACGGGGTTTCCATGTCCATTTTTTAATTATACTTTAGAATATTTTTATAATTTAATTGCACAAATGCAAACAGAGAACGGCACTAAGTATAGTAAAGAGTGAACATAAAAAATATATAACAACTGTGCGTGACAATATAAAATTTGAGGATCCAAACCACATGTCCTACAATTTACGCTCTTGTCTCTCTCATTGGGTCTCCTTTCATATTCAAATTTAATTCCTCCTTTCTATATCACCATATATCATCTGTTATCTTTATCCATTAATGGAGTATGGAGAAGCTTCGTGGTTCTTGCATACTCTCCATGCTTCCTTTTTGTTCCTCATCATGATCATGATCATCATCTTCTCTCTTTTCTCTCTTTCGCTTTACTTACTTAAGCTCAAGCTTTGGTGTAACTGTGAGATTTGTGATGCTTATCTCACGTTGAGTTGGTCCAAACAGTTTGACAATCTGTGCGATTGGTTCGCTCATCTTCTGACGAAATCTCCCACCAACACCATCCATATTCATGTCCTAGGCAACACCATCACGGCCAACCCTGAAAACGTCGAGTACATGCTCAAAACAAGATTCGAAAATTTCCCAAAAGGGAAACCCTTCTCTATGATCCTCGGTGACTTGCTTGGTCGTGGGATATTCAACGTGGACGGTGAGTTGTGGAGGTTCCAGAAGAAGATGGCCAGTCTAGAGCTTGATAGATTCTCAATACGATCTTACGCTTTAGAAATCGTCAATCATGAGATCAAACACCGGCTTGTCCCGCTATTGTCATCCGTTGCAAGCAATGAAGATGATGGGGGGGTTTTGGATTTACAGGACGTGTTTCGGCGGTTTTCCTTTGATAGCATGTGCCAATTCTCTTTTGGTCTAGACCCCAGATGCCTGGAGCTGTCTCTTCCCTTGTCCGAATTCGCGGAAGCGTTTGACCTAGCATCGAAATTGTCAGCCGAGAGAGCCATGAGTGTGTCACCGTTGATTTGGAAAATCAAACGGAAGTTGAATTTGGGAAGCGAAAGGCAATTAAAAGAAGCCATCAAAATTATAGATATATTAGCCCTAGATGTTATAAAGCAAAGGCGTAAAATCGGTTTCTCAAGCCAAAAAGATCTTTTGTCTCGTTTCATGCGCACTGTGAATGATGACACATACCTGAGAGACATCGTTATAAGTTTCTTATTAGCTGGCCGTGACACGGTTGCATCTGCTTTAACAAGCTTTGTCTGGTTATTGGCAAAGCATCCACGTGTTGTCTCATCTGTTCGGCTTGAGGCAGACAGAATCATTGGCCCAAACCAAGAACTCAAAAGCTTTGAACAACTTCGAGAACTTCATTATTTACAAGCAGCCGTGTATGAGAGTCTGAGACTCTACCCTCCGATTCAATTCGATTCAAAATTTTGTGAAGAAGATGATGTCTTACCAGATGGGACTTTCGTGAAGAGAGGAACTAGGGTTACGTATCATCCTTATGCAATGGGTCGGATCAATGAAATCTGGGGTCCGGATTGCTTAGAGTACAAGCCAGAAAGGTGGTTGAGAGACGGTGTCTTCTTGCCAGAGAACCCTTTCAAGTACCCTGTGTTTCAGGCCGGAGTAAGGGTGTGTTTGGGCAAAGAAATGGCTTTGGTGGAGCTGAAAAGCGTCGCACTTTCACTAGTTAGACGATTTGAAATCGAATTGGAGGTCACATCCTCTCACGTCCCGAGATTCTCTCCCGGTCTCACCGCCAATTTTAGTGGTGGCCTGCCGGTTTTGGTACGAGAAAGGGTATCATCTTTATCATGATTTCAATAATATATATTGATTTTTATGCATATTTAATCATATCTTGTCTTAAGCGTGTAATTAAACTTTTAAGTTTTAGTTGCGATATGAGTATATAAATCATTTAAACTTGTGTGAAGCCACCGATGCAGTGGCGCCGTAGTGCCAATCAAATATACAGGCATGAATCATGCGAGAAAAGACATGTAGATTGATGGCCAACCTGATTTTAAGCACCATAGTCAGAATTTATGATTGGTGTCGGTTGTATTTAGGCTACTTGTACAAATGATTAATTGGAAGCTTGTGTTTCTTTTTCAATGCAATTGCACAGGTATTAATTTGTTGCTGATATTCTTCTTTCTGTTAATTAGTTCACTGCATACCAAAGCACATGTCTTTTAATTTCTTTTTTTTTTTTCTCTCTCTTTCTCTCTCTGCCCCCTCCCTCCCTCCCTCCCTCCCTCCCTCCCTCCCCCTCTCTCTCTCTCTCTCTGCCCCCTCCCTCCCTCCCTCCCTCCCCCCCCTCTCTCTCTCTCTCTCTCTCTCTTAATATTAGCCTTAATTCATTGTAATTGAGTGTCCATACTTCTGTAGTTCTGATTGTCTTTTGCAATAATGAATTCATGATCTCAAGACTATGGCCTATGGGCTTCTTCAATATTTTATTTTTTTATATTTTGGCCAAATTTATAAGCATATATCTTTTGACGTGTAGACATTTATTATTTAGATATAAATTGCTAAATCATTTGATGCCTCTCTTAGTTAATTTAGATTTAGCATCAGAAATGTTGAAAAAAAAAGGTACATGCATGATGATCGTATGTTTGTAGTAGAGAATAAAATCATACACAAATAGAATTCCATTGCTTTTCTTCTTTTACTATTTGTTTTAATGTGGGCTCAAAAACACTTCACTGCCGTAAAGAAAATCTTAAGCAGGCATTTGATTACCTATCTTTATCTAAATATAATTATTTTCTAAAGCTGTACGCCGTTTATTTTTGGATACAATTTGATAGTTTAGTTCAAAATCTTAAAATAAGAAAATTATATTTTATTTCATGAGTATAACAATTCTCTATCTAAGACATTCTTAATAAAAGTTTTCTAGTATCTTTAATTCAGTAACGATATAAAACTAAATTTATAAATGTTATAAATTGAAAAAGGTAGAAATGACTATTAGTATATATTATGAAATTAGAATTTTATTATTGTTTTGAGTTGTTTTGACTAATTGAATAGTGATTTAATTGCCCCGTACAAACACATTTATAAAATTATTATTTTATAGTATGAAATTAGATTTTTATTATTATTTAGAAGTTGCTTTGATTAGTTAGATGGTGTTTTAATTGCTCCACACACACAGAGATAGATATATATATATATATATATATATATATACATAAAGTTCAAAACATTACTGAAACATGTTCATCTTCCAACGAGATTATACAATTATACAATTTAAGTTTGATAACAACTGATCTTTGTAACTTAGAATTTGACATACAATAGCAAAAGAAAAGAGAAAATTTCGTTTGCTTCTTGTTAAAGAGGCGTTGGTCGACATTTCCCTACCAGAAGATAGAAACAAAATAGGTTGGTTAAAATGTTAGATAAGTATATCTCACTGAAACAATATTGTTTTTGTCATAGTCTGTGGTCTCCTAAATTAGTTAAAATATCTATAATGGGGCCAAACTATAGTATATCAACCATGAGTAGACCTCATCGATAAACTTACTTTGGAATCGGTAACCCGTATCCTGCACAAACCAAATAAAGGAGAGCAAGAGTGATTTTGACACAAGTGTAGTGTCATTTGAAGACACTCTAACGTTTAAATCATTAAACTTAGTAAAAGTAAGGAACACGCAAGAAAATAGCCATAAACGTAGTAATAGATAGTAGATGTAGATCTATAGTCGGAGTGTAGGCCAGTGGAGGTGGTGGATGCACTGACGATGGCCAGTAGATGATAGTCCGGCATCTTGGACGAAGTGTGTGTCTGCCAAGGAATGAATGGAGGTTGCTTGGAACTGTGGCTTAATGAGATAAGACCTTACTTATATGTGTAATGAAAAAGGTGGTGATCGGAGATCCGTTGATGGTGGAGGAATGACAATAAGAAGGCAGTAATGTCACAGAATACAGACTCATATGAGAGTATTCCAGCAGAGTGACGATAAAAAGAGTGTATATTGGATGATTTGCCATGAGACTGGTGCCTCTTTATATAGGCAACATAGTCCTACAAAGTAGGGAAAGTCTACCGGTTTGAGTGGACTTAGGAAGTAAAATCATGGTCAGCTTTGGAACACTCAGTGACATGGTTCTGTCTCATCTGACTTCATCCCTATTTTGTAGGAAAGAGTCCCGAATGAGTTAAACTTAATTGTGCATAAGTCAAAGTAGGAAAGTCGGTTCCTGGGAGTGGCCCATATCGACCGACCTAGTAGGCCAACCTACTAGTCATTTGAGCCAACGCTCTATGGTCTTAGGATGCATCAACCAAACTGCTAGGTTTAGTATTTGGACCATTGTTTAATGGGCCTTTTAGATTGGATTGATCTTCTGGATTGATCTATCATTTTGAGCTTGCTTTGTCGGCTTGGTGATTTTTGGCTACTAAAATATCCCGTTAGTAATTAGAGAAATTTTGTTTATCTAAATCATTGGATTCCAGTCCTAACGTTTATGATAGCATGACTCATGTATATCTAAGTTTTGAAGTGTTAAAATGTTAATTATCAATTAGTTCTTCAAATACAATAATTGAAATTGATATCGACACGTGATAGTATATATCCTCCCACTAATAAAAAAAGATTTTGCCATTAATTTACGTATTCATTTTCAAAAAAAAAAAATTGAAACTTGCAAAAGAAGTCACCGTTAAGTCACTACAATAAAACAAGTTATTCATACCAAAATATTCATACCCAGCACTAATGGTTAGGTATGGATACAAATTTTTAATTAAAAAAATAAATTGAATTATTCACACTAGACATTAAAAGTCCGGTATGGATAACATTTTTTATTATTAAAAAAAATATGAATGTCAATTATCCATGCCGGGCACCAATGGATCCCTATGGATAATATTTAACTAATTAGTTATATATTTAATTGTTTCATTACTATCAAATGTCTTAAAATAATTATTTAATTAATGTTGGGAGCATCTTACATCGTTGGTTATAATTGTCTTCATATGATAGCTAGTGCTTATCATCATAATATTTTGATTAACGAAAAATATGGCATCATTTGTGCTATATTTGGCCTAAAAAAAAAAAAAGGCTCCATGTGGTACGAAAGCATTAGAATTTATTAGTACAATATAAATTCTGTGCTAAACATCAAGTTTTCTTGAATCTCAATTATACTCGCTACACAATAGAAGTCCATATCTCCTTGTTGAACCATCAATCTTAATGATATCCTATATATGTTTATCACTGATAAAATTCAGAAGGAATATTTTTTTCAATATTTAAAATGTTTGATTCTTGTTTTATTTTGAACACCTCATTTTTAATTTGTATGATGCAAATATAACTTAGACCATGAAAGAAATTATTGCACTTCTACGCAAAACATGCCGATGTTCTTAAATTGCATACCACCTCTTAGTAAGAATAGTTGGATTATTCATTTAATATTAAAATGTTAAATGTTTAAGTCTCACTCTTATCCTAAAATATAAGGTGTGAGCAGTTTTTTATAAATTTAATTCGCCTCACCACTATTAAATAAAAAAAAAAAAGAAGCTGATAAGATAAATATTCATTCATCCAATATGTATGTATATAAGTAATTTATAATATGTTAATTACTTAATTTGTATATATAATCTTTAATCATAGTAAACTTAGAAGCATGAATAGAACTTGCACATAAACATAAAATAGGCAGCTTTATTGCCACCCCAAAAATTCTAACTACCTAAAAGTTGTGAGTTTGAGTCATCTTCTCCTTCTCGAAATCAAGAATTTACAACATTTTTTTTAAAAAAAAAAAAAAAAAAAATCTCCACTACTACCTACATCCACTTTATAAATTCACAACTTAATCATTTACTCCTTATAAATTAACAAAACTTTCCATGAGTAATATTAGTCACTTTAATATGAAAATAAGAACTTTTTGCTAAATTCAATTTGTAAGTTCCTTATGCGCATGAAAAATAATCAAACACAAAAATCTTGAAAATTAATTTATGGTTTAACAATAATTTTTAATATCGTGATATAATTTTAAGTTATGAGATACTATTTGAATATAACTTCATTAAAGAAATTATTTAATATATTTATTAAGATTTTTTAAATACATAATAAAAAATTTAAATAATGCATTACAAAATTTCAAAAATCGAGAAAATATTGTGGAATAATTCATGAATCCGATTTTTTTTTTTTTAAGATGTATTATTTAAATTTTTTATGATAACAAAATCTCATCAAAATCATTTAAATAAATTTTTTAATGAAATCATATTCAAATAATTTTTTTATAACTCAAAATTATATTATAATAATTAAAGATTTATATACTAAACCATTATTTAATTATAATACTTATTTTATTCAATTATTTGTCATATAAAGAAACTATGAATTGCATCTAGTAAGATTTGCTCTTATGTCTACATTAAAAATTTTTTTAATTAATTTATATATTTATAAAGTGGTTGTATGTAATAATAGAATCTAAGAACAACCTTTTTTGGGTGGCTCTATCCAAAAGTCAGTCTACACATATCCGTAATAATACTTCGCCTTCTCTTTTAACTTGACTGCGCACGTATCAAATCAGGCATCATGCATGAAGTAGGATATCCTGAATAACCATACAAATACATGAGATGAGAGTAAGGATGTCAATGGAGTGATTAGGGATGGATGCCCCCATATCTATCTTTGTATTCATTTGAGATATATATTCTCATCAGTCATCCCTGTATTTATCTCCATTACTTTAGGCTAGATATTCATACCACTACATCTACCTCCATGTTAAAAAAAAAAAAAAAAAACAAAGTTAAATTGTTAGATTTTACACAAGAAAAATATAAATCTAATTATAAAAGCGCAACTAGTCTCTGTAAAATTAAATATTATTTATACATTTTTTTAAAAAATATTACATATTGAAATAAGGATTTCTAGAAAGTAAAGATGACTAAAACTTATAGCCTTTAGGGTGTGCGTGTGAGGGGCTATCACCTCATATTGTCATAATAAACTTATACATTAGATTAAATTTGTCATGTTAGCTGGAAGAAAAAACAACTTAGCAGCGGGGGACTATATCTTTACTTTTTAAAAATAAATAAATAAAAGTAGCTGTAGGTTTTGGGTGATAAAAAAATTATATAATTATTTTGAATAATTACACGTAAACTTAAATTTATTATACTTTTTTTTGACAAATAAATTTATTAAGCTTATAGATATGAAAATTGTTAAAAAGATTCGGTTGGGGACCTATATCCATCTCCATCCCCAAAAGTATAGAGTAAATATCAAGATTGCACCCATCCCTGCCTTGACTTTGTTATAATAGTATCCATTTCGATTTCAAACAGAGTGGATATTTACTACTATCGTATATTCATCATGGATACTTTTTTGATCTGCACATGAGAGTGGAGGTAATCTATCTTAATAAAGTAGACAACTCTAATGATAATAATAACTTGTTTTTTTTTTTTTTGAAACAACTAATGATAATAATAACTTATTCAGCCCAAAAGGTGTCACCCCTGTTGTCAACCTCCATACTTTCGGTGAATTTCAATTGTGGAAGAATTTGCTCAATGGGTTGGCACTAAAATAAAATGGGGGTCATGGCCCGTTATTATTTTGGTTCAATTTGCTCCCAATCATCAGACTCGAGGCCTGTAAGAATAACTTCTACAATGGCCCGTCCTTTAAAATACAAGGTTCAGACAACAGAACATCAGCTCTTGCTCCTTGCCTTCGAAATTTCGAATCATTTATTTTTGTTGCAGTATTTTGCCTACGAATCATGGATTTTAGTGGCAATTACCTTTTCTTTTAAAAGGAAAAACTTTCAGTCCATTAGATTTTAGAATTTGAGACCGAGAATAAAACATTTCCATTGACGGTAAAAAAAAAAAAAAAAAAAAAAAAAAAAAAAGAATTGTAGTTGATTAATTCAAATTGTTGCTCATAAAAATAGCTTTCTATTGCCACCAATTAAAATGGTTTAGTAGCAAAGAACATTATTTAGTTTGATAATGATCGAGATTTGAGAACTGCATATGATATCTTTAAAAAATAAAAAAAGAAAAAAAGAAAATGACTTCCAATTGATTCATATCTTGTATCCATTTATATATAAAAATAATAATACATCACCAAATAATCATCACTTTCCTTTAAAATGTTAAATTCTTTTACCATCAAAGGTCGTTACTAATTTCCTTTTAACTACATATTCAATCAATAAATGAAGAACTGTTGGGATTAGTGACCCAAAAATTGATGAGCCTTACTAATATAACCTAGTTCAATAATTTTACAAAATCAAGTTCAAAATCAATGTTATTTTATGTAAGCTAATTTAAAAATTTACTCATATACCATTTTTAAAAAGACTCAAAATGAAAAAAAAAGCTTGAAAATTTTCTCCACATACACACTCCCCGCCCTTCTTTTTTTCCCTCTCTCTCTCTTTTCTTTTTCATTCTGCTCTCCTTTCTTCTTCTTCTTTTTATTTTTATTATTATTTTTTTAAATGGATCCTCTTCGTGGATGATCAAGCATCATCAACTGTACTTTCTTCTTTTTCCTCCACATTCTCTTCTTTTTCTTTCTTCTTCTTCTTCCTCTTTTCTGTTTTTCCTTTCTTTTTTTTTTTTTTTTTTTTTCATCTCTAACACGGAGACGGAAAAAATTTCTATAGAAATTTGTAGATAGAGGTGTCAATCATGTTGGGAATTCCTAGTGTGATTGACACTTGATCTACAAATTTGTACATTGTTTTTATAATCAAATGATAATTAAATGATGATTATCATGAGTTCTCTTGATAGTAATTAAATGATACTTATTTATTTTTATTTTCATTCTTTCTGTACATCAAATCTAATAAATGGTTAAGATTTTTTTGTCCTAACTTTTTGAAAGTTAAGAAATACTGACTATAGAATTGTTAAATATATATATACACATATATATATTGAAAGACGGACCTACCATTGGATCAGGGGGGAAAAAAGCTATTATTTTTAATTATTATTATTATTTGTTGTTATCGAACATTGTTTTATATAAAAATATTACATATTTAGTATATTTTTAATTTTTGATGTTTTTATTACTTTATTAATGTGTCATTGTATAATATGTATATAATGATTTTTCCATCAGTGTCTCTTAACTTAAAAAAATTAGGACGAACCAATCAAATTCATTAATTGTATTCTCTCTCTGAAAACAATTTATCTCTTCTATTTAATTCAAATATAATGAATGAATTTGATTGGTTTATCTTAACCTTTTAAAGTTATGAGGTATTGATGGTAAAATCACTATAAATATGTATATGTATATATATTATTTGTTAAATTGTAAAAATGACCCTTGTGTTTAATGTTTTCAAGTATAATTGAATAGCTAGAGAAAAATGTGAAAAATATATTATTTAGGAACCTCTACTGAATTCTAACACCGTTAAACTTCCGTTAGATTGACTTTCGTTTGACCATTAAGAAGACTATTATGAGGGGAAATGAAAATTTTCCTTTAAATACAAAACTTTTAAAAAAAAATCAAATTTAATTATTTATTTTAAAAAAATGTAGTATTAATCTTTCCAAAAACTAATACAAGAAAAAATAAAAATATATATATAAACACATAATTGGTAATTATAAAATTAAAAAATGAATAAATAAAGCTTCAATCTCTTTCTCTCCCTTTTAGTGTTCCTGCTTTACAACTCATAATAATCACAATCACTATCTGTATTTTACAATGAAAACGTACTTTCATGACTTCACAACCAAATAACATTTTGCACACAAAAACAATCCAATGAAGGTGAAAAAAGTAAAACTAAAAATAAAAATAAAAATAAAAATAATAAAAAAATAAGAAAAAACCAATGACTAGTGGCCGATGGTCACCGTCTGCATGCAGTACCTCCACACTTGCTGATGGAGATCTAGCCTGCCGACAAACATGAAGAACATGGACTTCCTCCATGCTAGTGGAGGAGATCCGTGTCTCTTCCATGCAGGCAAAGGAGATCTGCATCTCCCCTTCACTTGTGTGGAGCAGACGTAGATCTCTGGCATTGAATGTGGCATGGCAGAGGGGAGGGGGAGAAGTTTGGGGAAAGAGAGATAAAAATTGATAAAGGGGAGAGGGACAGTTCGGGGAGAGAGAAAAGGTACGGGAGAGATTTGAGAGGAGACTTTTTCATTTTTCATTTTTCATTTTTTTACTTTTTATATATTTTTATTATGATAATATTAAATGTACAACTTTGGCCCTCATAATCCTAACATAATCTTGATACTGTTAGATTTTAGGGGAGGCTTTTGAATAAGCTTATCTTTCTCTAGCTACTTAAGAATATATACTTGAAAGTATAAGGGAGGTTTCTACGTTTAATCCGAAGTATTAATTTGTTTTATAGATGAGAGAGAAGAGAGGAAGTTTGAAGAAGAAGATGGTATTTATTTATTTATTTTGTAATTTATTAGTTATGGGATATAAAAGAAATGTCTCTCCCTTGATTGTATATAGTTAAAAGAATGTGTTTGGCTAAGACAATATTTTGACAAATTTATGTGATTATTTTTCTCTATTTTCTCACATTTATTATTCTAAGAGGCCAGACCAAAAATATAAAAAAATAAAATAAAGTCTTCAGTTAAATTAAGTTGTCTACATACACTGATCTAATAAACATTTATCACGTATTAATTATTATTTTTTTCTCATTTTCAATCATCTCTTCTACCCAAAATGATAGCTATATATATATTATTTATGACGAACTTTTGGTAAAGGGCACCTATGAACTTGGTTTGGATGTACAATTATGAAATTATCAACATATATGAGAAGATTTTCTTTTAAGTGTGAAAGGCAAAATTTCTTTAATTCCAATATTTATAGGTAGATATATATCTCATTGATATGGAATTGAATATTCGAGCAGTTCATAACATGGTTAATCTTTGTAACCATGCAACCTGTTATTCCTTGATTAGAGGCTAGAGCAATCATCACCCATGAATATTTGAGGGTACTAGAAACAACATTTATTATTTCTTGCCTACATGTGATTAAAACCGCAAGCAATGTGGCAGCAAACCGGAATTTGATACAAATAAATTAAGAGATTTGAAGCACTAGTTGAGATACAGAAAGAAGAAAAACAAAAAACAAAGACCAAACCCATGAGAAGATTTTAATCTACTAAATTTGATTATAGCTGTTCAAGATTGGCTTGCAAAGCCAAGTATACGGCACGCCATCCTGCTTGCGTAGGATGCGCTGTGTCCCAGAAGAATGCAGATTCAGGATCCTCACAAACTGTGTACTTCTTCGCCCCACTCTCATCCACGCTTCCACATGAATCTTCACTGCTTATACCAACACAGCATGGCTTCAATGGATTCTCAAACTTCGAACTTCCTGTGTAATTAGAAATGTCTAGATAATGAAAACAACAGATTATGAATAAGAAGACTATCAAAACAGAAGAAGAATTATTAACCTAGGTGGTCGCCTTTGTTGGTGAAAACAGTCAAAAAAGCACGATAAAGATCAAGAATGACGAATGTAGAATCCTTTGTTCCGTTGTTCAGCTTTGCCACAGCTTGCTGCAGCAAGAGGTTGTGGAAATTCACGAGCGAGTTTTCTGACCCATTGCACTGTTGGAAAGAAGAGGCAACGGTGCTCCGTGGGAGGCAGCCTAAGGGTTGAAGAGCTGTGACTGCTATCTTCTTCAGTCCCAAGCTTTGAATGCGTTTCAAATTCAAAGCCAACTGATTCACCACTTGCGTAATGAACGCTTGAAAACCCTAGGGTAGTAAGAGAGATTAGTATAAAAAATAAAACAATTATTTTTAGGTATTGTACATGCATGTCATGTTCTTGTTTTCATCTATGTGGTTGTCATCAAGACCGTGATAGATTATTCTATGACGATTCATAACCCTCAAGCAACTCATCACTGCTACGACATTTACGCATAAGGTCCTCAGTATAGAAACAATAACATGGACCGGTCTCCATGGAGAAGGCCTAGTTGATCATCTTCATTTTGTCATTATCCGCGTGGAAGATATCAACCTAGCCTAGCTACAGTCCAAAACTTATCACATCCACACAAACTATATTCAATTATTATTAATTTAACCGAATAATTTGTCTCTATCAAGATTTTTGATCCTTTTAAGTATAGGTACCTGATCGCGAATGACGCAGTGTGCCCCCGGATTCCGCCCGGAATAGCACATAAAAAGAGAAAATATGCTTTGACGATGTGAATGATGTGACGACTATTTAATTAAGAGATACGACTCAGAAGGGGTTGACAGGTTACTTTCAAGATTGCAGACGTGGCGTGGTCCCTTAGTACGAAGTGTTTCGAAGCTTATTGAAATGTCAAATAGTGGAGAAATCAACTTCAAACGATATCGCCATCCGTCGATTTATGACCTACACTACATATAAACTAAAGGACAAACACTAAGTGACGCACTCACGCAAGGTGATCAATGGTGGGGAAGTCGGGCTGTCACAATTGTATAACCATATCAGCCTGCTATACATGATTAACGGTAGAGCATGATCAACGGTAGAGCATGATCAGACCATCTCGATGTGACCTTGAGGGGCCCAGCCACTAAGCCTAGATGGAGTCTAATCAATTTCTCTTCCCAGATAACATCTCTTTATTTTTTATTGGAAACAACGTCTCTTTGTTTATCTTTATCGGTCAACGAGATGGTTATATAATATGAATGCACAAACTTATATGTACATGTTAATATTAATTTTGTGTGTTACCTCAGAGGAGCCATTTCGGGCGATATAAGCAGCGTAGTCATTTCCAGAGAGGACAACAAGGGCTACAGAAGAGCGTTTTAGTTCAATAGGGTGGTAGACCCCTTCCTTGATGAGTTGTTGAAATAAATTGATCTGTGTGGTCATGTTTGGTAATGGAGACAACGTCTCGAACACGCCTGACCCACCATAAGCGAAGTTCATTCCGTTTTTCAAGTGTTTGCCCCCAACTCTCCTAAACTTGTATGGTATAGGCGACTTGATTCCCACAAACTTGGCTGCAACAAACAATTATTTAAATTAAATTAATTACCATAGAGTAATTATAATATTAATATTGGTCTATTTTGGTGTCTGTAAAGTACATAGTTGTAGAAATCAACGAATTGCTTTTGCTAGGAAAAGCACTAATGAGAAAGTCTACGGGATTAGAGATTAATATAAGTTTAATAATTAAAGCCACTTTAAAACTAATCTGATGATAGTGGTAGTAGTTGCTTTAAGGAGAGAGATGTTGCCATCTCACCTTCTTTATAAAGAAGCTTTTAGTGTATTTCATACACACCCAAATGCATAAGAATTTCAAATTTTGTAGTGGGCCAGCTGAATTGATCATATACGATAAAAAAAGAAAAATAAGAAGGGGATTGAAATGATACAGCATATAAAAATCATGTGGGGTAAAAGTTTAGACACTGAAAATAGATCAACACAACAGATGTTCAGGAAGGCTCTGAAAATTATAAAAATTAAAAAATAATAATAATCTAACAAGAAAAAAAATGTACAATCTTTATATCACGTTAGAAAGTGAGACCGCTCGAGTAAAGATGGGATGCTCGATTGCTAATCTGACATAATTTAAAGAAAAGAAATTAAAAGTAGAGCCAATAATGCAACTTGTACAGGCAAAAGCAACAAGCCTGGAGAGGCGAGAAGAGGTAGCCACTATTCAACACAACTAAAGACTTATTAAAGAAGGAGCATCATCATTACATGTAGCCAAAAAAGAAAAAAAAAAAATTAAAGCACTTCATGAGGAGAGATAGAGATAGAGAGAGAGAGAGAGAGAGGGAAGTGAATTTTACCCAAGTAATCAGTCAAGACACGACCATCAGAGAAACGACCGGCTGGTTTACCGGGAAAGGTGATTCCATAAGGTTCTTTCCAGGAATTGGACACTAATTTTCCAATGTTTCCTGTATCAGCGTATGAGTCTCCAAACACGAACAGTTTAGATGGCCTGAAAGCAAAGAGATGGCGATGTTTATGGTGATGATGGTGGTGATGAGCTGAGCCCAGCGCTTGTTGGTTTCCTGTACATAATCAAACACGCAAAATTAAGATCAATAACATCGAAAAAAATGTTACAGGAGAGAGTTTGATTGAAGGGTTTAATTTGTTGAAATGAACCTGAGAGAAGGGAGAGGAAAAAGAAGTAGAACAAGGAGAAGAGGAGCTTTTTTGTGTCCATGACAAGGGATCAGGAAGAACAGAAGCCAATGATGTTAGCTTTGCACCGAGAGGGAGGTCTTGGAGCACAGCTCGCGAAGATGTATGCTTTATATAGCAGTGGCACGTGGCGCGGTGGAGAAGAATTTACACTAGCATCAATCATGGCTGAAGCTGACTTTGAATATTAACCAAAGAAGTCTAAAATGCCCTCTCAAATATTAAATATTTTATCTAGAATAAAAATCTTTAAAAAAATTAATTGAAAATTTCATACTTGGACTTGGAGATGCTCTCCACATGCTCCACGCCTCCTCCGCCACAACCAAAGGTTTATTTTATATATTTGTTTGAAAAATTAACATCTCAACCATAATGGAAATGTCCCCCGCGACGCGAGGGATGAGGTTTGTTCAAGGGTACCTCACACAAACTTCGCCTCCACAACATGATGGAGGAGACTTACTCAATCGAGCCCCCTGCCTTCCAAGCGCGGGAGGAGGCTTTCAATTGATTTGGTTTTGTTTTGTTTTTTTCTTTTTTCTATGTTGAATATATTTCCTTCTTCTTTTTCTTTTTTCTATTCTTTAATTTTTCTAAATTATATATGTTAATATGCACGAAATGAACAAATCAACTAAAGGGAAGGTTTAAATAAGAACTGGAGCCAAAACGCCCGCCTTCCTCTCTTTACAATTAGGCTATATTTTTCATTGATTGGGGGTGTAATCGTATGAAATATATATATATATACAGCTAGCAGGAAGACTAGAATTTAAAACAAATCTCAAATATAACGGCACAAAATACTAGGGCAAAAATTAATGATTTTGGAGACATAATCGTGATCCTTAATTGATGGGGCTATGATTAATTACGAGCATGTGCTAGAATAAGTGATTGATTCATATTAATTTCCTTAATAAGTAGTGACGATGAGATCATCCAAATGTGACCTATAGTTACAGGTCAACCTCGGTGTCTTAGATTGATTCAAAATATTGAAGGGCAATATATAGGACATGGCAAATGCGTGGAGTCAAATGGGCCTTTGTTTACCCAATTGAACTAGGTTTTATTACGTATCTTTATAATGATCGTATTGTGTGTTTATAATTAAACACACAATACTATGATTAAATTATAATTGAATAATCCTTTCAATCGCTTGACTTTTCTTCAAACTATTATAATTAAATTGAAATTTAAAGATTGAGACATAATTCAAACTCACAAATTTTAAAATGTAAGTATTTCAATCTCTTAATTTTGACTATAATTATTTTTAAATTGAGAGAATTATCTGTTTATTAATTTTCAAAAACCTTATATGTTTTTTTTTTATTATTCTACAAATATTATGTATATTATGTAACTTATCGAATACTATTAATCAGAATCTTTGAAGCGTGGTCTGGAACTAAACTCCCAAAATCGAAAGAGAAAGCCCACAACGTAAGAAAAAATTACCCTTATCTTCAGAGTATTGAGTGTAGGTCGAACCATTTACGCCGATAGGTCAAATTCCTTAGGCTTAGATGTCACTACAGCCTCCGGCCATCTGCCTTATATGTTTTGTTTCAATTGAAATATTTTGACTTATTATTTTAATTTATCGTTGCCTAGTCAAACCCTGAAATGTCCTTTTTATCATAAGGACGGCCAAGAACAAGTTTTTTTTTTTTTTTTTTCCTTTTAAAAAAGTACGTATGCTAAAAATAATATAATGATCAAAACTCGAAATACTTGTAACCTTAACAAGACGATTGTTGATTTTCGTTGATGTACAATAAAAAAATAGCACAACCATATACAAGAGGTACAAGATTTGAAAACCATTAAAAAAAAAAAAATTGGTCTTTCCATTTCACAACACTGGTAACATGTGCTCAGACCTCAGAGATACCAAAAAATGTAGTAAAAAATTGCGTGTATGTTTTTCAATAACAAGTAACAATTTTATTAACATAAAAGTATTTTGACATTAACCAAAACGCCAATGCAGCACTTATTATACATAAGTACCTTTGATCATTTTTTATTAATAGAAACCTAACAGAAAACTTAGGTGGTGCTTGACACAATTTTTTAAAACTATTTTTCATTTTTATAAATGAAAAACACTAGAAAATATATTTGTCAATCATTTTAAAAAACATGTTTTCAAAAATGAAAAATAAGTTTTTAAAAGTGTATAGTAAAATTTAAGGTAAAATTAAAAAATAATTTTTTTTTTTCGTTTTCTATCATTTTCAAAAACCATTTTCTTTTGTATAGTAAAACTCAAAAAAATAAAAACATTCATCTCTGATAGTCACATTATCATTTTTAAAAATAGTTTTTGTCCAAACATATTTTTAGTTTTTATCTATTTTTAAAAATGATACAAAATAATTTTTTATCATTTTTCGTTTTCGAAATGTATTTTCAAAAATACTACCAAATGCATTATCGTTTTTTAAAACGTCAGTTTCAAAATATGTTTTTCGTTTTTGAAAATACATTATTTTTAAAACATATCCAAACGCACCCTTAACGTTTCAAAAATAGGGAATGATCTTTTTCCATGACAAAATTACTTGACACAATAATAAATTGCCACTTTGTCACACTTAAATTTAAAATTATATATCTAAATGATTAATAATATTATTATTAAACATAAAAAAGAAATGAATCATTTTCGATGAAGATATAAAGAGAAGACTCATCGGATCTCATCTATTAGTAGAGGAGATACCTAGATCTTCTCCCACAAGAAGGACATTTGTCGATCTCCTTCCAAATGCAAGGAAGAGACTAGTTCGAAGGAGATCAACGATCTCCTCCATATCTAGGAAGAGATCTCGTCAGAGGAGATCCAAGTGTCTCCTTCCTTTGGGGAAGGAATCGACGATCTTCTCCACCATCGTGGAGACAACTCATGTGAAGATCCAATGAGTCTCCTTGCCAGATCTCCATCAGAAACAAAGCTATTTTTTTTTCTTTAATAAAATTTTTTATTTTATTTGCCTTTAAATAATAATATTATAAATTATTTTTAAATATAAGTGTGATGACGTGACAGTTTGTGATCGGTTCATGTAATTTTAATATGGGAAAAAAAAATCATTTTACCCGTCAAATATTAAGTTTTTTGTTAGGTTCCTATTGGTAAAAAATGGTCAAAGGTATCTATGTATAATAAGTGCTAAATTGGCATCGTGGTTGATATTTTGGTAATTGTCAAAGTCTTTTGTAACCCGTAATATTGTCCCTTTCATTTCTTAATTTATTTTAAAGCTAGTGCTGTCCAAATTGTTATGATAATATTTTTAGAAGTATTTAGAGGGATCAAATGAAATGAGATTGGATAGAAATTGATAGGATCGGATTGGATAAAATTAATACCATAACATATTTGGTGCAATTAAGATTAAATTGGATTTGATTAAATTAATTCAATATTATAGTAAATTGATTATTAAATAATATGTAATGAATTACTTTTTCAAAAAAAAATTAAGGAAGTAATTGATTGATTTTTAAACACCTTTAATATAAATAAAAAATAAAAATTTAATTAAAAATATAATATCAAGAAAATAAAATCCCACTCATTGGGAGTTGTGAAACCCACCAAAATGGGTGGGTTTTAGGCTCTGTTTGGCATGAGAGATTAGAATTAAATATATTGAATTGGAATATAATGAATTGAATTGAATTTGATTGAAATAAAAAATCATTGTCCCATGTTTGGTAGAACTTATGATTGGATTAAAAATGTCTCATATTGTGTTTGGTGTAGATTGAGATTGGATTGGAATAAAATTAATTTAAATACTTTATTATATACTTAAAATTAATTTAAATACTTTATTATATACTTAAAATTAATTTTTAAATTAATTTTTAAAAAAATTGAAAAAAAGAGAAAAAATATTTTATTAATTTAAATACAAGTATTCATTTTAAATAGTAAAATATAGGTTGGGTTTTGATTGGAATAAAATTAATTTAAATGTATTATTATATAACCTAGCTTATATTAGACATAAAGTTAATACTGTTTTAAATAAAATAAATCCTATAAATCATTTTTCTAAAGAGTCATATTAATTTTTTTCAGAATTATATTATTTAAAATTATGAGTAAATAAATATTAATTTTGGAATAACTCTTATTTAAATAATAACATAACAAATGAGATTAGTAGAAGAAACAATTAATAAGAAAAAAGAGAAAAATTCATTCTCATTGAATCCATTTCTATTGAATGACATGGTGAAGCTTGAGATTTAACATTATCATCAGAATGAGATTGAAATAAAGATGAGATTGAGATTTCATTTCCAAATTGGTCACTCCAAATATAATATTTGAGAGTTTGAGATATTTTGAATCCTAAACCCACCTAAAATCCCATGCACCAAATGTTGCCTTATGGTGTGAGACTTGAATTTTTTCCCTTCCACCCTTGCTCCAAAGAACAGTATGGGTAGGATAGGAAAATTTTTTCTTAAACCTCTTTGATTTCCAAGGTACCAAACGAGCCCTTGAAGGTAATATGAGATGACAAATGGGGTCCTTTTTATCTCCTTGATTGGAATGAAAAGTCAAAATAATAATAAAAGTTGAGAGTATTGTATTATTGCTTTTTCACACAACAAATAAACATTTTATGTTTAAAAAAAAAACAAATAAACATTTTAAATTTACATAAAAGTATTTAAAAACATTAATAAATATAATATATTGATAAATCCACATCAGCATAGCTCACATTGACACATGCAAGGATAAATTTTATGCCTCCAAAATAGTAGAGGTGTTAAAGAGTGGCGATACTTCCATCCCTTAAAAATTATATGTACACTTCATATTAGCATTTTTTTTTGATGTACAATATTGTCATTAAGTAAAATTATGAAAAAGATAAATATTTTATAAATACATCCATCAATTATTAATTAAAATATCATTTATATCATAAACCATTTTTAATCTCTCAAACCCTAATTTTTCCTTTTGTTATTCTTGCAAACCCTAACTTTTCTTCTAAATTCTAATCTTAAACACCAATTAAAAGATTCCTTAATGAATGAAGCCAATGCTACTCCACCTACAATAGGCACAAGGGAAGAAACTCCCCACAAAATTGTTCTCTGTATGTAAATATTAGTGAAAACTTAATCGAATGACTTATATAACATTGATGATCTAGTTGTAGAATGTCATAAATTGACAACATTCATCACATACAGTCACAAAAATCTTTAGAAGAAAAATGAAAAAATGGAGCACCGTTTGTCATCATTCATAACATTTCATTCACTCATGCAATCAATTATTTAGCTTCGTTGTGGGTTTGGTTTTCCAAAGAATTTCAGAAGTTTCCTTTGTTTTTTTATTTAGATAATTGGCAAAGTGTTTAAATGATTATATTTTGATTTTGTTGGTTATTTATAAACTAGTATAAACTAGATGTTTATTTTTGTTGACTCCTGATACATTTTTTGTACTCTTTCAAGGTTTTTTTTGCCCCCCTCAAATTACATTGTTTCATATAATAAAATAAAAGAAAAAAGAAAAAAAAATCTGAATTTGTCCAAATAATGGATTTGATGGTTGGTTTGTAATTTAGCATTTAACATTTTTGTGGAAAATCATAGAATTTAAGGAAGGCAAGCACATTCATTTTTTATTTATATGGAGTTTGTTAAGTATGTTGACTATAAAGATGTATGGTATATTCATTTGGTATGGTTTTGTATCAAAACAATGGCGGTCGTGATGACAGTCCTCTGCTGACATGAACATTGCAATTTGCAAGTGCAAAAATAAGTCAATGAGAAAGAGGGCAACTAGTGAGACAGTAAAAAAGGGCTCCATAGATATGATTGTTTGAGTGAATGAAATGTTAATATTTCCAATACTAACATTAGTCAAAAGATACCTTATCAATTGTGCCCATTGTTTAAAAACTTGGCAAGTTTCGTCCAGTTCTCGTTTATCAACACTCCGTTTATCTGAGAACCCCCAGATCGGTGGTTCTACTTACTGGAGGTGAGTACTCACCTGATTGAGCCTAGTACTCATTAACTCAATCCAACTCGACAACCAAACTCAATAGACTCACCACCAAACTTCAAAAAAATCATTAGCCAGTTCAACAATCTCTTACACCATACCAATCTCCCCAACCAAACTTCAATAATCAACCCTAGTCACTCATCACACCAAACCCCAAACCCCAACCCCCAACTCCCAACCAAACCCAAATTAGCTTGTTTACTTGTCATCAATTGCTGCCACTCATCCTCGTTGTCACTTGACAACCACTAGAATCTATCCATGTCAACCTAGGTGATTTTGGATAGATTGGCTTCGGCTTTAACGACAACGATGGTTGATGATGTCAAAAAGGCAATGGTTATGACGATGACTCATTTTAATGGTGACTGACGACAGTGATGTTAGAGAGAAAAGGGATGAGAGAGGAGAAGGGAAAGAGAGAGAGAGAGAGAATGTGAGGCTGAGGGTTTTGTTTGAAATGGATCGAGTGAGTTGTGTTATGGGATGTGTTTTATATATGATAGGAATAATTTAGCTATGACCCTCGATGTTTAAAGAAATATCAATTTATACTCTCAGATTTCAAAAATAATAATTTTCCCCCCCAAACGATGCTCGTCGAGTACTCGCCAAGTAATCGATTAATCGTTACTCATTATATCGCCGATCAAATAGTAAGTAGTAAGTTTTGGAACAATGATTGTGCCACAGTCGAGGCATGATTGTTGTAAATTGAAAAGTTAATATATCAAAAGTCAAAACAGTATCATAATAATTCATTAACACATACCATAAATAAAATAGATATTGGTGGAGTGTATTTACAAAAATATATAAATAAAATTAAGAGAAAATGACAATCTTGGTATTAAGTGGAGTTTAAAAATAAATTAAAAAAATTTTAAACTTTTTTTCAAATGTGCAAACAAAAAGGGTGTATATACCATTTTTGAGAGATGGAAATATCGCCGCTTAGTGTCAAATAGGTTAACACAAACCTGGTCCAGTTCGGGTGCAGTTGGCACCCAATCCACCTTATCCATTACTGTAGCAAGCCCAAATCCGAATTCCTTTTTTGAAAATCTGAATATGGGCTGCACTTGAGGAAATTGTTGTGGTCCCTTACCATTGATATTAGAGCAATTACTAACAAGTGCCGGACGTTTTCTTCAATTCCAAGTAGTTTGTGACTTTTTCAGTTTTGACCAAGGCAATCCCTATAATTTTTGCAAGTATCAAATTGGTTCCTAACTTTTTCAGGAGTGACCGAATAGGTCCTTAACATGGCTAAAAATAGTTCATTTAAATGTTTGACTATAACAAAAAACCTGAAATTATCTGTATACACTTAGTTAAAAAGTAAAATTTATATTATTAAGCAAATGACTATTTTATCCTATTCAACTCCTATTTAAAGTTATATCTAACCTTCGTTATTAACATAATTATACCAATAAAAGCCAATTAAATAGACAATGCAAATATTATCCATATATCTTAAAATTCTTTGATTAAAAGAATAGTTTTTATCATAGCAAATTAATTAGAATGTTTTTAAAATAATTGGAGGCCACATTGATGGTGGCCTTCGTTGAAGCCACCTCCCCCACATTCAGAATCGTAGAGAAGGTGGCTCCTCCGCTAGTCAAATCATGAGGCTGCTACTTCCACGATTTGGTGTTTCGAAGTCGTGGAGGCAGCTCCTCCATGATATCGAAAGCTTTCAAATTGTAGAGGCAGCTCCCCCACAATTTGGTTTGTAGATTGTGGAGATAGCTCCTCAACGGTTGGTAATTCAGATCATGGAGGAGTCGGCGACCCAGATGAGGCAACCTTCTAAGAAGGCCACAATATCCTTACCGGAGGCCACCATGCCTTTGTTTTTTTTTTTTTTTTAAAAAAAAAAAAATTAAATTATACTTTTATATAATTAATATTGTTATAATGATTTTAACTGTATATATAAAATGAACATGTGCCAAAGTATTAGAATTACAGGTATTAATGAAATAAGTTCTATAATTTTCTAAAAGAAAAAACTAATTAAGTTTTATAATAAAAGTTCAATTTTACCCATAAATCTGTTAAGTTGACTAATTGATATTAGTCAAAGGGATCAGTCTGATACTTACAAAAATGTGGAGATCAATTTGGTAAGAAATTAAATCGTAAACTACTTGAAATTAAAGACAAAGTCTTGAACTTGTTTGGTAATTTCCCTTAATATTATTATTTCTTAGAACAAAATCATATGAAAGGATGTCAACGTAATTGTCATTATTGTACAATAAAATAGAAAAATACATGTAGAAGAGTATTTCTTTTAAAACCAGTTAAGAGATCTTCAAAATCTAATCAATTTGACTAAACAATAGCAACTCGACCACAACAAGAAATATCTATTGTTTTTATGACAGTGACAAGTCCCTAAGTATTCTTTTAATGTATATATCTTTTATAAAAGGACCAAATAATTTTCATAATTTAAAATTGTATTAGTACTTTCTTTGGACTAATTTTAACCTTAGAACTACAAAGTATCATAGTCTTTAACCTTGTAAAAACTGAAAATATAAAATAATATAGAATAACTAAAAACGTTTTGTATTACTAAAATTATTATAATTAGTTTTTAATAAATAACAAAGTTCAATTCAATTGCATCAAAGATCTACTTACCATATCTTTTAAATAAAAGATCTACTTACCATAGAGGAGATCCACATATTATTTCCTTCATTGTGAAATAGATCCATGAGAGGAGACTCCAACAATATCAATTAAAAAAAAAAAAATCTTCTCAAATAACCCATCACAATCGTAGAATATTAGAATTTCATAATCATTTGCTTCTTAATTGTAAAATTCATATAAAGTAATTCATTCATGAAAATACAACATTTAGCATCTTCGACGAGCACTCAGACTTCTTCTTTGGTTGTAAAATATTTACACTCAAAAGATATGTAAGGTCTCGGATTCAAACCTTAAAGACATAACCTACTCTATGGGGTAAAAAAAACAAAACCTTGTAACAACAAATGAGCAAGAAATTGGCTGAGATACAATAAATATTTAATTAATAAAATTACTTAAAATACCAAGAATAATTTTAAAAAAATAAAAAAATTCATCTTCTTATTGGCACAAGAAAAACTTTCTTGGATGGGCACAGGCAAACCATACAATTGTCACGCAAAAAATTATATGTTAGGTTGCGTTTAATTTTTTGACTAAAGATTGAATAAAACTGAATAACGCTGAATAATACTAAACACTGAATAGTGACTAAAAATCAAATACTAATATTATATTTATTTTTCTTTTAAATTGAAAACTAATTACATAGATTAAGAAATAAATAATTTATTTTTAATTCAATAGTTTTTTGTTAACTAAAATATGAAGACTTTTTATTTTCTTTAATTTATTGATTTTAGGAGTTATTTAAGTGTATGAATTAATAAAATCAAATATAATAAGGTTTGACTAACTTACTGGATTAGATAAAGTTATTTAATAAAATTCTTCAATAACACTTTGAATTGGTTGTAAGATTTTTCTATAACTACTCTTAGAATCAATTTAAGAATTGTTATTAAAAAATCTTATTGAGTGACTTTACTCAAACCTGTAAGATAGCTCCATTAAGTGTTAAATGAAAAAATCAAACAAGCCCGTAGTTATAAGTACTATCACCCAATTATAATATATTTTACATCAAGTGTCATCTTCCTGGTGGTAGGTACATGATTCACGTAGCTATTTCAAATCCATTTTTGAGCAAGCTATCTGAAGGTTCATTTTCAGTTCTTAGATATTGGAGTGGGTATATTAATCTCATTTACTCACTGTACGTTTATTCTCTTTGTAACAAAACTAATCAAAAATAAGTTTAAATTGAAAACAACTTAAATAAAATAAATTGAAATCATAATCATAATATACTTACCCACCTTTCACGAAAAGAGAGGGTAGGAGTAATTTGTTAGATGCTGTCCAAGTTAATGTCAAGTAAAACAACTAACAAACTAACTAATGCCATCTCTTGTTTTAAACTTAAGGAACTCCAAACTACCAACATAATGTATTTGGGCCAAGCTTCCATTCTAAATGATATGTACGATGTAGATATATCATAAAGCTGTGAATATGATGTGGGTACTACCAATTAATTTTCATATTATTTGAGACCTGTATTTTTACGCTAAGCGGTATTGCTCATCATATGAGGAATTCTTGTACTTCAATGCAAACCAAATCTGGATTTGTTGCTGTGCGGACAACCATTACATACATAGATAACCATTATAATTTTATGAAACCAAATAATATATAAATTCATTAATTTTGACAAAAACCATGAGTCGTGATAAAAGTAAATCATGACGATGAGATGGTTTGGTCTAATGGTATGCTAGTCACACCCACATGGTTATATGTATATTCGATGAGCATCCATTTAAATAAATTCCAACATTAATTGTAATAATTTAAAAAATAATATAAGTATATATAAAACACGAAATACATTTTGAACTTAATAATTAATGCAATGGTAGTTTCCTGTAACATAATCGCCTGGTTTAATGTCATCAAAGTAAGAAATGAATGGAAAATCATACAAGTTCTTTGAAGATTAATTATACAAGGAATAACAGATGGAGCTAGCAGCAAGCTGTCAGATTCCGTTCATTTTACACCAACGTTCATGTACATATTACAGAAAAATGGCCTATACAACATAGATTTTGGGGCCTCAAGGAGAAAAACAACGTAAATTCTTCTCAAGACAGGATGGAACTCTACCTAGTTTTGAAAGGAGTAATCTTGATGACAAGGCCAGGAAAAACATCATCCGGGTCATGGATATGCGGATTCTCTTCAACAATGTAAGGATCCCCGCATTTTTCACTAATCGTATGCAAAGTCTCTCCTTCTCTAACCACATAAATTTCGTCGCACGGCTTGTTGATGATATTCCTCGGCTGCATTTGATGATCAACCAGGAATTCTCCTTCCCCCGATTCACAGCAGCTCAAAACCAGCATAATTGCCATCAACAAAGCACAGTACCAAGAAATCTTCTCTGCCATTGCTGTTGATGAAGATACACCCACCATGATTAAAATTGCTCTAGTGCACTTGAGTATAAGCTTTAAATTAAGGTTGATTGTATTTTTCTATGAGAGGATGATAATGAAGTTTATATAAGAAAAGAGAGGTTTTATTTCCGGTGGTTGTTGGAGTGGGTGTAGTTTTTGGCGGGGGTTGAAATGGTCCTCTCATTGTGGTTGGTAACTGTCCAGGCCCAAAATTGATAAATTAATTGAAGTAAGAGTTAGTTTAACTGCTTTTATTAAGTGACTTTGGTCATTCTTTCTGACTTGCTTCTTTTTTTATGCGCTGAGGTTCTGTTTCAATTAAGGGAATGTACTACAACATGCTTCCATAACGATTTGAAGTCTCACGCAAACCTCTGACGGGATTTTGCAACTCTTGTACGAGTGCATGCATAAAAAAAGGCAAGAAGTACAGGAATCTGATTGAAATTGAACTGTTTTTGTGTCCTGTAACAACAATCAAATTAGAATATTCTTATATTTATAATCCACATATAAATTTCCTATATAGAGTCTATGATGTAAGTTAAAAACACATTAAGACCCCTAAGATAAGAGGATGGTGGATAATTAATTGAGTGGTATGATGACTGAGGTGAGAAAATGAGGAAAGGCACGTGCAGTTGGGAAGTAGGGTGCGGTGGGTAATGTAATGTTGTCAAACGTTTGAAAATGTAATGGCGGGTTGTGTTTGAAAATGTAATGGCGGGTTGTAGTTGAATGTGCTTGCGTATGAAGAGAGATATGAGAAGATAACGTTTTGACTTTGGAGTTTTGACCCACTTTTGTCACATTTATTCCTCGTAAGACCCGCGCACTCGAAATTTCCAAAAAAATAAAAAAAAAAACATGTGCACTCATAATTTAAATGAGATTAAAATTATGTTTGACATATAAGATCGGGATTGAAAATGAAAACGAGATTGAAAAGAGTTGGGATTAGATTAAATTTTAAAATTTCTATCTCATATTCGATAGAACTTGAGATTGTATTAAAATTATATCATATCGTGTTTGACGTAGATTATGATTGGATTTGAATAAAATTGATTTAAATATTTTATTATATAACCTACATTAAAGTTAATTTAAAAACTCTTTAAAAACCAGAAAAAAGAAGAAAAAAAAAAGTTGAGATCCACTGGATATCTAGGTTAGATCTCTACACAGTTCATCTTCATCTATCATTAACCCAATCAAACCACAAACCATCACCTTCATGGGTTTCAAGCCATAAACTATATGGGTTTTAAATCACAAACCAACCTAGTCAAACCTCATCTAGGTTCCAATAAAAAACACAACCCAATAAAATTAATCCAACAACCGCAATCTTGAACCCCTTCATCTTCAATAAAAAACATAACCCACAAAATCAATCCAAATCTATCATCATTTTGACAAAATTTATCAAGAAAAAACCCAAAAAGAAATTAAAAAATTAGTTGGGAATGTGAATTCTCGTGAGAGCAAGACAAAGCAAGAGACACAGGTTGCTATTGCTATTGCTATTGGGTTCGTCGCGATGGATGGAAGGGGAGGAGGGAAGAAGAAAGAGCACGAGAAAGAGACTAAACGATTGCTCAACTACTGTTGTTGCGATGACGACGAATGCTACTATTGTTGGGTTCGTCACTATAGATGGAGGAGGAGAAAGGAAGGAGATAGAGTGAGAGAAAGAGCGATAAATGAAGGAGTAAGTGTGGGATCCGGGATTCACTGGCCCAGTATAGGCGAATCCGGGATCCCACCGTAAGAGGAATAGAAAGAAGGAGAAGAGAGAGAGTCAGACACCATTTCCCAATCTCATTTGATCAAATCCCACCATAATAGTAAGGAATGTGAATTTCCGTGAGAGCAGGAAAAAGTAGAATTTGGAATTGGATTTTAATCCCTCCTAAAACTCTTCAAAAACAGGATATGATAGAATCAAATAAGAAAAGTCCGACCAAGATCAAGTATGTAAAAGAGTTACATATATATACATAGTAATTCTACCATCTACATAGTAATTCTAACATTAGTGTCTTTTAATTTTTTAAAGTTATGACGAATTAATCAAATTTATTCATTACATTTGAATTAAATATAAGAGATAATTTATCAAACTATACATATAAGAGAGAATTTATTTTAGAAAAGAGAATACAATTGATGAATTTGATTGATTTATTCTAATTTTTTAAAATTAGGAGGTACTGATAGTAGAATTACTTTATATATATATATATAACTCTTTAAATATAAACATAGGTATAGGTCGGGACTTATGATAAGAACCCAAATCTAAATAAATAAATCAAATTTATTCTTCCAATATGTTAATACATAATTTTTTTACATTATAAAACATAAATATAACTTTTTTTTAATATTATAAATATAAGTATAACTGTCAAGAACCTCTAAATAGGACTTTATGAAACAGTCTGGAACGTAATATTTTTTGAACTTTACTCTCTGATAACAAAGAGAGAGGGATCCACCCTAATAGGTAAAATAAATACACGGCTTTCATTTACATTTCCAACCCTTAAAACATGGTCTAACATTTCCAATAAAAAAAATGAAAAAATAAAAATTTATTTATTTTTTTCTAAGTCAGAATAATTGTTTGCCTAAATAGGGACAATGGCATCGCTGGTATGAAAAGGGGCAACCTAATCTCATAATGACCTGATGAGACAATAGATATCCCAAGTCCTAACATGGAAAGTTGAAGCCATTTATGTACGGATAATCTGAAATTTTTACACTTGTTTAAGTCAAATATCAAATTATAAAAATGAGTTCGAGAACTATGCACTATCAAGGAGGCACTGCAGTAGTTTTGAGGAATGTAATCGAGTTTACAGCAATATTAAGGCTAAGCAAATGCATGTAATTATACGCCTACTTTAGGAAAACTTGCAAGTCTCAATAATATCAGTAGTTGAAATGAGATAACCTCAATCAATCATGTGCAAGATCACAACATCGTGGAAATTAGAAGTTCTGTTCGAGTAGATTAAAATGGACCACCTAAACTTCTTTGTTGACTCATTTTTATGTGGAGATGAAGTTGGACATCAGAAATTTATGCGTACACTTCAAGGCAGATGACCCAACAACAGTACTGTGACAAGGACCCATCAACATTATCCTAGATTTGTCCCTCCCGCCTGAGGCGTACCATTGGAGATGTCTTTGGATTCAGGGTTCAAAACTAGATTGTTGAATGTCCTCTTCCTGATTGAAACACAACAAAATAGTGCCCATCAAACCATTAATAAGAATTGAAAACTGATGACTTGTCAAAAAAGTCATCCAGCCATATCAATCTTCTTCTCACTGTTGCAAATGAGGGTGAATCAAGTTTGTGAACACAGCTATCTCTTCCAGATAATGCTGTGTCTTTGCATAAACAACAAATCATTTCTAACGATGCTTGTTAGATGAATGATTATTTTCCACAATTCATTATATGTGAAATCTAAAAATCTCTATTGTGAAGGTTCCGATATGGACTTTGCGTACAGGTACTAAGGGATGCAGAGATTAATATCACTACTGACTACTGAAATTTTGGAGATCGAGAAGATTAAGTTAATTAGTAACGTGTTAATCAAATCTTCAGACGTTTTCTTACTAGTTTAGCAACATTTGGGGTCGACTTTTACAAATTCTAATAAATGCTGAAAAGAAATTTATCAATATAACACCAAACCCCTAACTTGGGTTTCGATGACAAGAGAAAAGTCCATTTGGTAGATCTTTACGGCAACCCCGAGTTCCCAACATTCATTTTCAGCTTTGACAGCTGATGACATGGGTTTTTTCATGGTTTCATCAACAGTCTTTTGACACAATCAAGTACTTCATCCACAGTCGACCGTCCATGCAACTGAAACAGGGGAATAGCCTGTCCATGGGTTGCTTCCATTCCATCTGCAGCAAATTACAATGTCATTATCCATAACTAGTAACAAATTAACATTTCTATATGCAGAAAAGAGTATGCTAATATGAACACACTTTTTAAGTCCCTGATCCAATAGTGTATGCCCGACACTTATGCCCTGTGTCTCAACCCTCACAACTCCCTTCTTGTATGTAAAGAGGTCTGGCCGAACTAGTGCCATAAAACTAACGGGGTCATGAAGGAAAATTCCTGAAACGAGACTTCAAGGAGTTAATCAAATATCAAAAGAAAATGAGAATGACAAGAAAAAGGAGGTTCAAGTTTCAGAATCTGTAATGGTAGATTCATCGAATTTATAAATGGAAGATTACCATAGACACCATCAGATCTCACATGATAATCTCTGTAAAATTGGCACATCTTACTCAATAGTTGAGCATACTTCCCTTCAGAATGTCTCAATCTAAGCAAGTCATCATCTGAAGCATAAAATTACTTTAACTATCAGAAAGTCATTTTTCACACGATATTACACGGAAGCATGTCCAACCTGAAGGTGAAGTGAAAAAAAAAAAAAAAAAGAAGTGCTACCTGCCATTTTGACTTGGGTTGTAATGTTAATTCCAACAACAACAATGTTTGCCCCTGAGGTGAACACAACATCTGCTGCTTCTGGGTCTCCATAAATCTGCAAATTGAAAGAATTAATGGTTTCTCCTAGGGCACTTGCTCTGTTTGATGTTCCTTCAAGTAAGCTTAAACTCCATAACTATTTTTTTCCACAACTAGATTACTATCCTGTATAAAAGAACTTCCTGCAAAGGATTCTTAGCTCCAACAAGAACCTTTGAGTTCTAAAGAGTATTAATGGTGGTTGAAACAAGAAACAGTGATTAAGTACTTAGTTCAAACTAGGAAAGAGTAAGGAACTTACAAAAGACCACAGAAACATGACAAAACTCTTCTTAAGAGTAAAAATTTTTAATACCAGACAAAGAATTTATCAAATCTTAGCTCTGTAACTGCATAACAGTTTACTGCAGGTTGACAAAAGCTCACCATAAAAAGTTTTATATACCAGCAAAGCTCTCAAAACTAGCAACGTAAAAGCAACTGTATAATCCAGATAGGCCTGCAATGACCCTTGGTATATAAATCATAATTATTGGAAAAACTAGCACTTACGTTTGCTTCAGCAGCAGGATTTACATTTCCTAATGCAAAGAAAGCACCACCGAGTACAATAATATTTTTTACCTTGCTTGCAAAAGAAGAGTCCCTTTTTATTGCCTGTATTATAACAGCGGACATGACTTGGTGAATTCAAGAACTATTAACAGTAAGTAAGCAAATCAGAGAACTAAAAAGGAACTACTTACCAAAGCTAAGTTTGTCAACGGTCCAAGTGCAAGTATAGATACTTCACCTGGATATTCTGTGACCTTATCAACTAAAAATTCAGATGCACTCTTATCAGATTTCTTTGCTTTTGGAGGAGGAAGAGATACATTTCCCAGTCCATCAGTACCATGGATAAAATCAGCAATACGTGGCTTTCCTCCCTTTTCCAGAGAAATAATGGTGTTTTAAGGCCACAATGAGATAAAAATATCATTCATCTTGAGAAGAAAAGGAACACAGAAGCTAAAACTACTAAAAGCAATTCAAATACGAAAGGTGGCAAGTTACAAATCAATATACCAAAAAGGCTACTGATCCACGAAAAAGTAATTTAACCTGGCAAAAAATCAATGTGATAGACTGTCCAAATAAAAAGAACTGTCCATTTAACTATGAACAAAAGCAAGTTACTAAGCAATACGTATACCCTTCCATTGACACACATCACACATCAAGTAATGTCAAGGAACAGCAAATTTTGTACGTCATCTTAGTTACAATCTTAACTTTGGTGAAGGTATCCAACACAAAATAAGCTGTAAAATTTATCCAGACATTTACCTTCAAAGGTTCAGGGCTACCCTCTGCCACAGGAATATCTGGACGTCCTGCGATCTCACACTATCCTTTTGCACATCAGTAACAGAAATTGATCATGAATTTGTTCCAATAAAAAATAAATCCTAAAATATCTTAAAACTAAAAACAAAGCTTAAGCAAATGGTGTCCCCCGATACAAACACACACCAGAATCAAGGCATTGTGAGTGGCATCTTCTGTAGTAACATTACCAAAGATTGTTGTCAAGCCTAAGATCTCCAACTCCGGAGTTTGAAATGCCATGAAGATTGCCATGCTATCATCTGCTAAACACAGAAACCCAATCACATTCCATCCACAACAACCATTCTCTCACAGACCAGCATCCCCATTCAGCAAGAAAAAATACAACATAAAAAAATGTACACAATTTAGACCAAAGTCAGATCTACAAGACTAAAACGTTACCAAGAAACATTTCCTTAACAAATACAAAGACCAAGTAAAACTCTAATAATTTAACATTTTGCCGCAAACCAAATTCAAAATCCACCAATACTCTAACAACAAACAGTTAAATTTATCAATATAAAGCATACCATTCAATCATATTTAATATCATAATTAATTTTCTCCACTTGATAAAAACAACCTACTAAAATTATATGGATTTGGCTACCTTAGTGTTGGCTAAGATTATCCATCAATAACAATGCTCACATTGATTATAAAGGATTTGACTACCTTACTGGTAAGGTAAGATGGTTATAGAAGAATACACAAGGGTTGATATTGATGGGTAACCTTATGCAACCAGTTAGGTAGTCAAACTAGATTATAACATAAATATCATTGTCAAACCACCACCTAACCAAATAATCAAACTCTCTACACTTGTCTAGAGGATCGCATATATTCTTTGATGACTCAATATCTGTATAAATATGCCCTGGCAACTGCTACAACTTCGAAGATATGCGTTTTCCTTCCAATGAAAAAAGAATATACTTTTTTTATTTCAAAAAAAGAAAAAAGAATAATATTTTTGTTTTTCCAGATATCGGAATCCAGAAACCCAAAAAGCTGTTTTCAGTCACTGACAAAAGCAACTTTTCCAACAAAAAAGGAAAAACACAATCGTGATGCAAACTAATCAATACAAACAATGACATTCCACAAACAAAAATTTCATTATTCAACACAAACAATATAATTAAAGAACAAGATTGAAACCAAAAAAGTTGGCTTAAGAGAAACAAACCGATTCCGGGATCAGTGTCAATAATGAGCTTGGATTGGCGAGCATGAGATCCAGAGTTTGACATCACAGGATCACAATCCATAATAACAACAACAATTACGATATGTACTTTGAGAGAGAATCTGAAATCTGAAGTGTGGTATGTTATGATTACAAAGACGAGATTGCGTGTTTTGTCGTCGGGTAATGCAAAGCTGAGTTTGCACCCCTCCCCCTCTCTCTCTCTCTCTCTCCCTCAGACTCTCCGACTCCCCTCTCAATAATACAACACGTTCTGCCTTGTTCTTGTTGTTGGTGGGGTTTTCTTTTTGGCAAAAGAGATAATGCTTTTGTAGGAGCATACGTCCACAACCTTTCTACCTTTCCTCCAATTAGATTCTGCCACGTGGTGTAGTCTAGTAGATGCTACCGAGATTTTAGATTTCTTTGTTTGGGCATATTGTGTCATTTACGAGGAAGAATAGCATGTGATTCAAGCTCGAGTTAGGTGGTGCCACCGTGTTGTTCCATTGAACTTTTAATAATCAAATTCCACATCATACTTACTCACTAATCCACTTCCGGTTGGATTTTGATTCGAAGGATGGCAATTTTTGACGTGAATTACGACCTCCATTTCTCATTCTTGATTATTTTTTTGCTTTGATTTGTGCTGTCGTTTGTCATCTCCTAATCCAATAATGAGATTTTTTTTAGATATATTAGTTTTAAATTGTCAACGCATTAATTTGATTCTTGATTTATTTATTTATTTATTTTTTAGAAGAATTTGATTCTTGTTCATTACAACGGTGGACTGAAGTTTGAACATTCTTTTTTTCAGAAATCAGAAAACAAAAGGTCGATATTGATTTTTTAATATATAAATACATGAAAAAATGGGGTCCTGCTCCTTTCATAATTGGAGTACTTTTCTTAAATAAAAGAATTGATACGGTCTCACCGAAACCAAATAGAAAAACAGTTTTCTTATTCCTCGATTTTGAAGTTTAAACTAATGTTTATAATTATACTCAGAAATAAGAAATATATATATTATTTCTACACATTATTTTTTAATATTTATAAGTGTTGAGGTTTAAACACATTCTAAAACTTATGAATAAATATTTAATCTTAATAAATCTTAATAAAATTTTGATTTAATTTAAAAAGAAAATTACCTCTAAATTAAAAATAAAACCATTGCAAACTGCAAATAACTATTTCTCTCGCTCATCAGGTTATGATTGCACTAATTAATCCCTCATGACAATAAAATGAGATATTTTTTAATATAGACAATATGTCCGAAAAAGGAGATGAAATTTTCTAGATTGATGAAGCATAACTGAAAAGCATTTTTTTAGGGTTAATTCCTTTTTCCTTCTATATAATTTGAGTTAATATTCAAAATTTATTTTTTTATTGAATAAAAATAAAATTTATAAAAAAAAAATTGAGTATTAATTTAAATTAAAGAGGAAATTATTATTATTATTATTTTATAAAAGAAAATGAGAAAGTGCACATGTTGGCCACCTTATCTTAATCGCCACCGATGAAAATGCAATGCATGTGCAAACACATTGACGTGTTTTAACAATCATTTTGATCTACTTAAATCTCAAATCAACAATCATCTTACCTTAATATAAAGAAATAAAAATTAAAAATAAAAAAAAAAGAAAAAAAAAAAAGAAAAGGCAAGTTTCTGAGGGGCAAAGTGAGTGGCTTCAGCTTAGGTCAGAAGTTGGTTTATATGCACTCAGACATCAGCCAAGTCAACCTTTGGGTTGGTGGAGAATTGTTAAACAAAATTCAATTTGGATGAAAACAAACAACCTTTAAAAGTTACATAAGGAATCTTTTGATGTGAGTCCTAACAGTCGTTGATGGGATTTTCTTTTGGGCCTCAACTTCCCAAGTAAGATTAAGATTTTTGGATAAAGTATTTTTCACGACTTATTACCTACCAAGGCTAACTTATCTCGGAGAGGGGTGAATTGCTCTAAGATTTGCATCTATTGCTGTGAAGGGAAGGAATTCGTATTCCTTGCTCTCATTTTGTGCTCTTGGGCTGAGAATTGTTGGATGAAAAGTGTTTTTTTGGAATCTTGAAAGAAGCTTTTTAGTTTCTTCTATGTAGACTCTCACGTTCTATTTGCGCGACAATCTCTCTACCCTTAATTTTGAGTTGTGGCTAATGGTTCTATGGCACACCTAGGGGGATAGGAACAATATTGTTCACGATGGAGTTCCAAAGAAGGAAGAGGTGGTTTTAGAGGAAGCTGCTTTCTATCCCTCCAAATTCTAGAAGTTAAATAAAAACAATAGATATATTCCTATTATATTCTCTTCTATTTCGCACATTAAGTGGCAGCCCCCTAATAAGGGAGTTCTTAAATTAAATGTGGATATCGCAACAAGTAGTGCGATTGGTTTTGTGGTGATTGAAGCTCTAATTTGCAATTGTCTTAGGAGTGTTAAACATGCTCTTTTTATGAAGATGACCGGTTTTTTTACCCCTTTCTTTGGCTGAATGTATGGTTTTTTGAGAGGGTTTAAAATTTGTGTTAGCTCATGACTTCAAGCCTCAAGTTATTGAAACAGATGCTAGGCTAGATATCTTAGAAATGCAAGCAAAGAATTTATCTACTGTAGAAGGTCCTCTCATTAGGGATATTTATTTTATATTAAGTGAGTTGGGCAATGTTTGCTGTCAATTTGCACCTTGAAGGAGTAATATGATGGTATACATAGACTAGCAACTAGAGTTTTTAGAAGTAATTTTAGTCAACATTGGTTTCATTTAGTTCTAAATTGTATTTCAAACGTTATTCTTTCATATGTTTTTTTAATAAAATTTTCTGCTTTGTCAAAAAAATAATAAAAGGCACATGTGTGCCTCCTTTATTTATTTATTTATGGTAACATATGTGTGATGTGTTTATAAATAGCTACTTATAATTTGAAATAATCGTGACCGTAAAATTAGTATAAATACTAATGTTGATGGACGATTATACGAGGCGGTTACACTTTTAATTTTTTTAATATATTTTTCAAAACTTTGATTTTTTTTTTAATTTTTTTTATAGATACTTAAATTTGAATGCAATGACTAATTTTCATCTCAATAACAACGTTGGATCTAGCCCATGGTGGAGCCAAGATTTTAACTTAAGGGAACTAGGATAAAACTATGTAATAAATCAATGCAAACTAAGTATATGCTAATATTTTGATATTGTGTTTTTAAAAAACTATTAAGCTATTACAATTTGGTGTTAAAGGAGAAGAACATAACTCAAACTCATAAGTCATGACTTCATTGAGATGAGTGTGAAAGACATAACATTAGTATAACCTCTTTCTTATAAAAACAAGTAGTAGTATTAAAAATAAGACTTAAATGTATTAATTTACACTAGTGAGAATATATTTTTATATATAAACTTAGACTTATGTTAATTAAATAAGGAAAAGGGTTAATGGAATTCTGTTACATACATTCTATGTATCTAAACATATGTGCATTATAAAATTTAACATTTCATTGGTCTGACAGTGCCCAAATAAGATGTGGAGCATTTCAGTGGTTGGGAGGTGCCATGGGCCCTGTGGGCACCACCACAGCTTCACCTCTGGTTCTAGCAAACAAGATATGACTAAAAATGTTCAAAATTAATTATAATTTAGTCATTGAATTTAAAATTATTCAAATTAAACTGTTATGATCTAGGGTTGCATTAATTTTTAAGGAGTAATGCTACTCTTCGTCTCTTCCTAAAAATTTACTAGAAAATTTTGTTAAAATGATGTAACAAACTGATTTATAGTTACTATACTAATTTTGAGATGATATATTGATAATGTGATAATTACACGTAAGTTTATTACATTATTTAAATAAATTTTTAAATAACGTAGCTATTACTCATAATAAAATATAAAATATTAAAAATTAAGTGGGACCTACTTCAAAAAATAATAATAATATTAAGTAGGCCTATAAGACAAATGGGCAAATAGCACCAATATGCTCCGATATTAGGCAATATTACACCCATATGAAACTTTTGATCATATTTTTTAAACTTTGAAACTTTTGATCTCTATTGCACTAAGTTATCTATTGTTAGTGGTGAACAGTTAACTTTCAACATTGACATTTACCTACTTTTTAAGAATTAAGTCATTATTTTTTTGAGTGGAGAATGAGAGATTAAATTCATACAAAACTACATACACCTTATATTTTAGAATGAGAGTGAAATTTGAACTCTTGATTTCTTAGGATCAAGAAAAATGTTCAATTACTTCTACAAAGAGGTGGTATGCTACCCTTACTATTTGATTTATCAACTTAAATGTTATTTGTTTTTAGTACTTATCACTTATGAGTATAAATTAGATCTATTAAATTATTTTTGTTTTTTTAAGTGATTAAACCACTTAAAACTACTTCAAAAATCACTAAAAAAAAAAAAATAACATCTTCTGACTTTTATTTGAATAACAACTTATTTAATGATTTTTTTTTATATTATTTTGAATTTATCATATCAAATAACATATTTCCAACTTTATCCTAATTTTACAGTATACAAATTCATTTTAATTCTACAACAAACATCTTTGAAAACAAAACCCCTAAATATTTTATCCTCAATTTTTCTTATAGCTAGATTACTATATTTCTCCGATCAAATTCAAGTAAGAATATTTATTTATTTATTTGTAAGACCATTTTGTTTATTTTTTTCCCCAAATATATATATTTAATTTATTTTACTATAATAATTAATCATATTTTAATCATGAATAAAAATATTATTAATATATTAAATAATTTATTTGTATTATTTGTATCATGTTAAATGAAATCACATAACAATTAATAGTAAATGATATAAATGTCAAATTACTAATTTTCAGATTATTTTAACTTTGAAAGACAAACAAGATTACTATACATTCAAAGTTTTTTTTTAAAAAAAAAAAAACATGTCATTTAAATTTCATGTTTCAATCACTATTCAATGATAGTTTATTTTTCTTATCTAAAGACTAAGGGATTGTTTGTTTTTTCCACTTAAGATTTAATAGTGTTGTAATTGCACCAATTAAGTTGTTTTCGTTTATTTTTTTAAGTGATAAAACCACCAAAAAACAACTGAAAAAATTAAGTAAGAATTTTTAACTTTTTACTTAATTATAAATTATTTAATGACATTTAAAAGTTTTTATTCCAAATATATCCTCCCCAAAATAACATAATTTTTAATTTATCCTAATTTTATATTACTCAAATTTCCTTTTTTTTTTGGTTCTCTTTGATACTTAAAAAATATATATTTGAAAGAAACCTAAATACATCTCATTCCAAATTATCTTGGAATTAAACTAATATATTTTAATTTATAATTTAAACATTCATTTTTCTAATTGTTTTCTTGATATATTTAAATATATAAATATGGTTAATATTACTATATTTTTTAATCATATTTTAATTATGAATAAAATATTATTAATATGTATATAAAAATGTTTTAGAGTTTATTAAATTGATATTTGTATTAAATTAATTAAAATTATATAACAAACAAATAGTAAAAAAAATATAAATATCAACTTACTAATTTTCAAACAATTTTAAATTTAAAAAACAATGTAGTTTACGACATATTCAGAGGTAAAGAAAAAAAAACATATTATTTAGATTTCAGATTTCAGTATTCAGTTTCCAGCAGCACTGTTCAGTTTTTAGATAAAAAAAAAAAAAAAACCACCCTTCCAAAATTATAACTTCTTATTTTCAGTGATTTTTGAATAGTTTTAAGCTGTTTGACTACTTAAGAAAATTTGATTACAAAATCTTGTGCGATAAATAACTTGAAAAGAATTAGCTTCAATAACTTAATAATAGTAGTAGCACTAAAAGTACTACCATGTTGAAAAATGGAATATGAGGACAAGATCATCAAAATGTTGTTCTCAAAAGGTTAATGCACGGTAATTTTCTTCACTCTCTCTATTTTATTTGTTTCATCTTTCCCTCCTTTTCATACTGGTAACACCTTGGTTTGAGTCATTTTGCAGCCAGCATAGATACAAAAATGAAATTTCTGGTTCTGCCACGAGCCCGCAACTGTGTAAAGATAAGACTCACCGCTTGAAAGGTCTCTCTGAGAAAGTTGGCAGGCCACACATACTGAAGGCAATAGTTTCCGAAATTTTATAGTTTGTCCCTGCTGCAGAGTGGGCATCACAGACATGCATACCTCATCCAGAATATTCAAACAATATATGTTCACCCGAGGTGGACTTGAATTATTGGCTCCATTCTTACCCGAACACTGACCATTCTTTATCTCCAAGTTTAGCCTGCACAGAAGGGTGAATATAAGACTTTCCAGAGATGGAGGACCATTTGCACACCCAAGTTAGCATTAAACTTGGTACTCGGTCAAAAATCACAATCATCACCCAAGACAATCTGGGCTTATTTTACCAGGGCTTCCTTCGTACTCACAGGAGTTGAGCCCCAACCAAAGGGTTTGGTTTCCTATCTATCTATATAATACCTTCAAAAATAGTGACAGGAACAAAAAGAACCACAAGAGAAACTTGGAGAAACACCCTTCTGGCTATGCCTTTACTGACTTATTTGCAATTGAAATTGGATTCGGTAGAACTCAAAAGTCAGTTTTTACGTCAGCGCCTAAAATTTAAAACTCTAGCTCCTATTTCAACTGAGCGTTTCTGGGAATTCCATTACCTTTAGAAATTGGGTTTTATAGATTTGCATTTGCTAACTGAAGGGTAATACTGTCTGTCAAGTGTCAAGTGTCAAGTGTTTGAACGCCTCTAAGTCTAGCAAGGTTCTGAACTTTGAAGAGATTGACCAACTAACAACTCAAACAATGAGCAACCTACTTAAAAATGAATACATAAACTGGCTCTTCCATAGAAGAATATGCTACAAATATATATATATATACATACATACATATATATATATTTTTGAAATATGCTATAAATATTAATTTACTTTCTTCAATAATGAACTCTTTTGTCATGCAGGTATCAGTAGGCTTATACAAGAGTCGCGCAATTTAATTCCAAAACAGGGGTTTGGAAAGATTTGGTGTTTATATGAATTGTATTGCCGTATACTTACATAAAGAAAGCCATGCATGATACAAAATTTACATGAACTGACACTATCAAAACCAATAGATATGGCAATAAAATTCTCTTTTCATATACTCATGTCTTTGAGGTCAGCTTATATGGAGTGTTCTTATTGTTTTTTGGATAGTTAAATAGGCCAAGCTAATTGTTACATACTGGCTCATTGGTAAAAATTTGATCATTCACAGATCTCATTACTTAGCACAATTAGAAATGCCTCCTTTAAGTAAAATGAAACACAAACAAATGGGAAAGAACAAATTAGACCTAAATAGATTTTACTGAAGAAATATACTATCTAATATCTATTTTTCAGCTTTGCCCTATATGACTCATTAAGAGGTACTATTCCTTTTTTCAAACACACATCTATGCAAAAAATATATCTGCATCATGCATGCAATAATGTCTTACATACCTTCTTTAGCTGACAAACTTCTAACACCCAGCATTGCCGAAACTCCCTCATGACGAGCCTATAATGTTAGCAGGTATCTTTCCCAGGTTACCCTTTGCAGTTGCAGCAGCTTGTCCAACAGAGGTTTTATTATTTGCCACCTCAGTTGCCATGATCGATTTCTTGATCTGCCCAAAAACAAAGAACATGATATATATACTTGTATAGAACCACAAAGCTCACCAATCGAAACTAATTACCATAACCTTCGCTTCTAGTCATGTTTTAGTGTGGCTAGAGAATGACATGTGCTAACACACACACACATGAATCTTTAATGTCTCATAATAGAAGAAGAAGAAAGATATCAAGGCCAAAGCTTACCACAGCAAGCCGCTCCTTGTGGATATCATTTGTAAGCTGAAAAGCCATCACAAAATGAGATTAGAAAAGATAAACAATTTACAAATAAACATATCTCAGACACAAACTCCTCTTAAGAAAATATACTCCAAAAGTACAACTTATCAGCTGTATTATTGTGTCATACACCATTCCTGATTACATTAACCAGTCATAGTGGAGTTCATACCGGTTTTCTGTAGGTCTTAATCTCATCACCACTAAAACCAGGAAGCGTCATATTCCAATTTCTCTCTGCATTAAGACATAAGAACAGTAAATAAGCACAAAATGTTGATAAAGAGAAATAAAAACTTGTAAAAACTATTTGTACAAAACTAACCAAGATGTAGAAGTATGTCTTTTGCTTCCAATGTATCAGATTTCCGATGCTTAGCTAATGAGCAACCAAATGTTGTAATCTGATTATAGAAAAGTTAGACTTTAAAAATAATTACAATTACATAGAAATATCAGATAAAATGTGGTTGAATCAGAAAAAAGTAGTCTAGGGACATAAGGTATTAATGCCTGAAGCTATCACTAGCCAACAAAACCCAAGACATAAGGTATTAATGCCTATTGTGACAAAATATGTGAAATATTTGGGCTTTCAAAAGCTTAACCATCTGTTAACTTTCTTTACTAGATCAATAAAAACAATTCCATCTCTGTTTTAAGAGCTCCTATGAAGTACAGCATAATATGATAATATATGCACGTTATTTGCCCAATAAATGCTCCCACTACCGCAAAATAAATAAATAAATAAATAAAGTACTACATAAACACTTAAGAAAAGCAAAAGATCCAAATTAAGTTGGAAGAAAAATTATGGAACATTCAATCCTCAAAATCCCATTTTATGTATAGTGTCTCTGGTGGGGGGAAAAAAAAAAAAAAGAAGGTAAATGCTACTCACAGAATCCACAAAATCTTCTGCAATATCCACAAGAATTTCTTCAACTTCAGGATCCAACTTCTCTGACGGATCAATCTGTCCAAGAAACACAAGAAGCATGGATTGGACAATGCCTTGGAGACAAATAATATTCAACTTTGATTATAATAGTTAAAATTCAAATATTGACACACAATGAACAAGTAAAATCTTCAGTCTTCATGCTTCATGTATCTTAAACCTACAGATTGGTTGAAATATATTCTTCAATATTCATCTACTTCAGTAATAAAAGAGAATGATTCCAATTCAAAAGAACAAAAACAATAAATTTCCATATAAGTGTTATATTCTTTCTACAAAAATCTTAAAAAAGCAATTAATTGTTGGCGCTGAGATTCAGATACAACAAGCAAAAAAGTACAATTCTAGACAAGGTAACATCTTGCACTTTGCAATACAATTGATCAGGAAAATATTCAAAGTCTATAATTCTAGACTTAGTAGTTAGTAAAATACAAATAAACATTAACACACATATATATAAATCAAGCAGTAACAAGCAGATTTTATTTTGCCTAGAACTGCGACAAGCAGGCCATATGGCTTACCTGGTTAACTAGCTCATTGATGCTCCTTTTGCTCAGAATTCGATTACCAGATTCATCATTTTCTGCACTAGCTGTTCTACTCTGGGTCACTGCCTGGACTGCATTAGATTGTACTGTTGCAAGAGAGGAAGGCTTCTGATTTGCAGAGCTTGAGGCCCTTGTAATTTGTTGTTGATGGGGTAAAGATTGAGAGACCCTTGATGAGGGAAATTGTTGCCCATAATGCTCTTGCAGCTGGTGTGATGGTTTTGGTTGTGGCTGCACAGATGGCACATGTTGTTGTGAAGTTGTTGACAAGGGAATATGTGGCTGAGGAATATGTGATCTTTGGTGCATGGATGGTGAGTTCATCTGTGGTCTATATGAAGTGGGGGGCGGCAAAGGAGGCTTCCCTTGTGGTCCAGATGACAACCATGGCTGATTATGCATACTCTGTGATGTACTTGGAGATGGAGAACCAGGAGAACCCACAGATGAGACTCTCATAAGGCCTTGGCCCTGGAAATTCTGCAGAAAGCCAAAGAAAACCAGAGGAAAAATCAGCAATGACATGCTAAAAGAAGAGGCTGGAAACTTAAATCTCACCATTACATTTCCAAGATCTCACAGCAGAAGAAGAAATTAGCAATAACATGTCTCAGTATTACTCTCAAAACCACTACATTTATATCCCCGGTTCAATGATCAAGGAAGCTTGTTTTCTCAAGTTTATGGGAGATCCATGGCAACAAAACAAAAGTCTGGTCATAAGCTGATTAAAAATCAAAACTAACTAAACAAGTTGGCAATTGCATCAAATACCAAAATTATATGTCATCCACGATCCTCCTCATGATCGACCATGTCCAAAACTTCTAACTAATACTTACAGGTTTAAATTTCCTAATTTCACTGCAAGAGTGCTAAAATCTCACCTCTAAAAACAATCTTCATTAACCTCAAATCTGATTATATAAGCAGCATTTCCATTAATCCTACAAGCTTACTTCATCCATGTAACATAGAGAATGGCTATCTCAACAACCTTATTCTAGCTTCCAGTACATTTCAGCATAAGTACACCATTTGCAGCCAAATCAAAATTTAACGAAATATAATGTTATAGAAAGTCCTATCAAAAAAATAATGTTATAGAAAGCATAAGCAGAATAAAACACTAACACTGACTTGGGTAGCAGGGGTTTGGCTACTTGGGGGAGATGGCGGTGGTCTAAGAGGTGATTGTTGTACAGGCCTCTGCTGATGGTGTTGTACAGAAATTCCACCAGGCCGCATTTGTGATCCCATCATCGACCCCATTCCCTGCATTCCTTGCACCTGCGGCCTCCCCTAAAACAAGTTAAAAACCCTACTCAATCTCCACCTATAGTCCATACAAACTGTTCGATTAATAACTAACAAAACAAAATGTTGCTAGCTCAATCACCTGCAATGGGCTGGAAGTAGAGAGGGAATCGGGCACGTTGACTCCAGGCCGGGGCAAGCCACCAAACGGCTGGCCAAAAGAAGCGGAAAAAGGTGCGGCAGGTTGCGGAGGAGAAGCAGTAGGCCGGCCAGCAGGAACACCTATGGCAATGCCGCCCCTCGGCGGCGCCGGAATGGGAGGCGTGACGGCTGACGATGAGGGAGACGAAGAAGGGAGCGAAGAGAAGTGAGGAAAGTGAGAGTGCTGTTGCCAGGGTCTGGAAAATGAGGAGGGTCTGGGTTGTGAGGGCGCCACCGTGGCTTTGGAGGCTGCGGGTGGACTGGGGTTAGGGTTTGGAGTGGGTGTGGTGGTGGTCGAGGTGGTAGGGATAGGGGTTGTTGGTGCCGATTGTTCTTGTAGAGGCGGTGGCTGTGGTGGTGGTGGTTCAATGGGCTGCGGAGCGATGGTGGGAGTGGTGGCGGTGCTGGAAGCAGTGGTTGGTGGTGGATGCTGGTCCATGATTTCAAGGAGGGAAAATTTGGGGATGTTGCAATTGCTTTGTCTGCTACAAATTTTACATGCGGAGATTTCGTATTTGACTGCTGTCACGCATCTTCAATTCTTTTTTTTTTCTTTTGAAGAATATTTTTTTATATCTCTATTGATTTTGATTTTATAGAAATTTGTTTTGGCGATGCAAGAAGCGAGACAACATTATCTCATTCACTTTGTCTTGTGATAAGGAGGAATACTATCCATCCTCCGTATTCCTCCAACTGACAATTAAAGTCAAAGTGGCATATTATTATTATTATTATTATTATTATTTTGAAGTATCAAAGTGCCATTTTTTATTCTTCTCCGTTCTATTTTAGCACCGGAACCTAATTTCCTTCATTTTATTCTTATTAGAAAAGGCACCCTTACTAACACAAACCAGCGAACCCTCTGCAGTCTTTCCTCCCCATTCACCTCCATTAATTCTTTATCACACAGGTACGTCTAGTTTATCTAAATCAACTAATTTTACTAAGATTGGGGGCAAATTTCATTTTAAGTCTTATACATTCTTTATACTACTCATTTTTGTCTCCCGTAATTCTAGAGTTTAAGATTGTAGTCGGTTTGATCATCCTCGTCATTTATAGTTACTCAAACTTAATGAAAAATGATTCTAAACGTGATTAAACACTTTTCATTATCCTAATAAGTAAGTGGTTCAAATTTCATCATTGTTTTAAAATATAAAATGTGAATAGTTTTTTCAAAATTTAATCATCTTTTCTACCCTTAAAAAGAAAAAAAAAACAAATAATGAAAGATGATTATAAATGTCATTCTAAAAAAAATAGATTAAAAATAGAAAAAAATCTCCATCCTCAAAAAGTCATTAAAGTAAATTTTTAAAAAATAAATTAATAAATGAACACGGATCTCACTTAAGGAACACAATGAAGATCAAAATTAAATAGAATTTTTTTAAAGGAAATATATGAACTTAAAAAAAAAAATAGAGAAAATCAATCAAATTCATTTATTACATTATCTCTTCTCAAACAAATTCTTTCTACTATTTAATTCAAATACAATGGATAAATTCGTAACTTTAAAAAGTTAAGGAAAACTAATCAAATTCATCCATAACATTTTCTCTTCTAAAATAAATTCTCTCTGCTATTTAATTCAAATAAAATTGATAGATTTCATTGGTTTTCTTTAATTTTTTAAAATTAGAAGAGTCCTCATTTTAAAATCAATATATATATTTAATAATTTTAACTTAGAGTGTGTTTACTTGCTGGATTGGGGAATGAGAATGATTGATGGTGTTTACTTACTCTAAAATCATTTTGTAACAGCAATGAAATAGTGAATCTCATATGAATTTGAGATTGTGAAATGAGAATCTCATTCCATCTACCCTATTTGAGAATCTCATTCCATCTACCCTATTTGAGAATCTCATTCCAATTCCCCTTTCCAAATTAGAAAAACTTTATACGCATTATTAAATGAGGTTATGGAACTTTCTTGGAAGTTATTTTGATTTTGATTTTTATTTTCTTTTTTGTTCTATAGATTACATGGTATGTATTCATATTAAATAAAATTATTCATTTTTACAATATTGTTGGATTATATTAGAGTTTAGAAATAATCGCACAATCAATAATCATAACAGCTACAATATATGATGAAGCCAATATATATATATATATGAAAAACAAAAATGACCACTATATTCTTATTTGAGAAATAATATAATATTATGATTTTTTTTGAAAAATAATAATAAAATAAAATTATAATATACATTTATACTTTATGGATAGTTTGAAATTCTTTAACATTAACAAAAATAAAAAGTAAAATATAGATATACAATATATTTACAATAATATTGTTAAGAATGTATATTTTTTTTATGGAGTATAAAATATTGTTAATCAAGAGCATTTTTGTACCTTGTAATTAATCTATTCTAATTCCAAAATATAGATACACAATATATTTACAATAATATTGTTAATAAAGTTTTTTTTTTTTTTATAGAGTATAAAATATTGTTAATCAAGAGTATTTTTATAACTTGTAATTAATGTATTCTAATTCTAAAGTAAAGTAAATAACTTACTTGGAATACTGTTGATTTTGATTTCGATTCTTATAATTAAAGTAAACAACTTCTTTTAATTCTGATATATCAATTTGATTTTAAGCAATTCCGATTCTAAATCATTCTGATTTTCATTCTGATTCCTACAATTGAAGTAAACACGTCATTAATGAGACGTGTCAATTGCCATGAGATCCTTCAAAGAAGCAAGGTAAGTAAGGCTAAACAATCACCATGGGATACTATAAAAAATTTATATAATTAATAGTGTCAACTTAGTGAGATCCTTAAAAAGCATCTTAGGTCATTAAGAATCACCATTGGATCATTTGGAAAATCTATGAAATTAAACATGTAAACTAAGTAACATTGATTGATTGCCATGAGATCCTCAATAATTAGTAATGTTAAATGTCTTCCAACGAAAAAAGCACGAGGTCTGAACAATCTTGAAAAGCAAACGCTTGAATTCGAAATTCCTTGAAAATCCCTACCAGGAGGTTTTGATACACGATAAAGGATTTTTTGTTTTTATAATTTTAAAAGTTACTGGATAATTATTTTTTCTTCGAATTATTGTCCAATAACATTACATTACATTAATCCTATACACGGTAGCATTCATACGCTTCAGCTCTCTTAAATGATCAATTATTCATATCTTCCTCAAATGCACAATCTTAAGTTTTTCTTCTCTTCCAATACCTGCAATAGTTTGATTTTTTTTATTTTTTAAAAGGTATTCCAAGACATAAATTATTATTATCTTGTAAAATTATTGTAATTTAGTTAAATAATACTAAATAGCCCAAAATATTTTTCTAAGATTCATTTCAAATGAAGTGGTAAGTAATTTATCTTTAGTGAACAATTAATGTAATGAGGTGAATGTATGGTAAAGATAAATCACTAATCATGACATATACATTAATTATATACTGTAGCATATCACTCGATCATGAATTACATATATATTTAGTTATTTACCACCACCATGTTACTTCAATTGACCTTTAGTTTTATGATTAACTTTACTGTTCATTTTATTCAGGATTGTGAATTAACCAGAAAAGAATTTGTAAAACAATTACTTATAGCGTGAGAAACATATAATGATGTGATTAAAATGACAAATATAGCTTGACAATATAATGTAGAAGAGCTCCTGTAGCGTCAAGAATCAAACATGACTAAAATGAAGGATACATAAAATATAAACACTTAAAAACAAATTTATTGAGAAATAACAAAGAAATTGTAATTAGATTAATGCATAAAACTTAAGCATGGAAATTGGTAGGATATGCTTTAGTAACATCATAAGGTAACCCAATATCACTTGCAAGAATGTTACCCCCAAAAAACTCAAAAGGCAACCTCATGTCATTACTATTGGCATTTCCATTGCCACATATTCCAACATTACCAAAAGATTGTAGGTCCAAAGCAATATCATTTCCTCTGCCAGATCCTTGAAAATGAGATGGCATAAGTGCCATGCTCACATCAGGCTGTAACTCTAAAGTGAAATCACTTATATCTCTGCTGGCGCCAATATGAGAAGGCGGTTGCGGTTGCAACATGGGCATATTAGTCCCACCAGTATCTGTCAAGCCTTTGAAACCCTCATAAGGTTGTAGCCCCATGGTAGATTCAGGACCATTGAAACCACCAAAATTGGATAGGTAATTCCTATAATCCAATAATTGCATCTGGCTTCCACTATTGGAACCTGGAACAAATGGTTGATAATGAGTCATCTGATCTATATTAACCTTACTACTATTCTCAGCAACTTTATCTGTGTTGTTCATCATGTCACTGAAACATTGGTCCCATGTTATAGACTCTATTGAAGTCTTCCCATGGTGGTCATAATCTGATCCAATAATATTACCTTTGCTGTTGGAAGCCGTTTGGTCTAGTACCAACTTTGGGGCTTGATCAGGAGCATGAGAAGCACCTGAAAAAGGAGCAAACGAAAAAGAACTAAGAGAGAGGGTACCTCGTTGAAAATAGTCAACCCTCTTCTTGATTTCCTTACGCTTCTCTTGAGCAAACCATATTAGAGAATAAAAATCATTTATACTAAATCCATCAAAATCATTATGTTGATAAATATAATGCATTAAATCGGAGACTTCCATCTCTTTATTTTTCATTTGCTGCTTTTTTAGTTGCTCTTCCACTTTACTTACCGTTTCTTTCAAATAAGATTCTTGATCCATCATTTTCTTGACACGTTCTATCTCTGGCATGTAGTAGAACCTTGCCAAATTTTCTTGCACTTCTAGGGGTGTGGGCCACGTGGTCGGTTCTTTTTCACCTGGGCTGTAAATGATAACACAAGCACTAACACCACAAAGAATGCTCAGTTCACTCACTTTTTTCACCAACCCATTTCTTCTCTTCCTGAGGCTTGCTCTCCTTTCACTACCACTCACAATCCAGTTAAGATTCACCTTCTTCCTAGTCATTTTTTCGTGACTTCTTTCTTTTTCTCTCTTTTTGTGATTTTTGCACTTTCATTAATAGGCCTATATAGGAAAAGTAGATACTCTTTCAAGGGCAAAACAGGAATTATATATGTGAGGATGGTAATTTTCAAACTTTGTAATTGTAACCCATATATGTTAAGAAATCTGCCTTTGAAACTCTAAGATAATGAGTTTTGTCAGAATATTTCATTTTTTTTGCTGCCAATAAGGGAGGATATTGATAATAATCTCCTACTCAAGTCCCAATGTTTATCTTCAAATCATTGTATTTTATTATAATATTTTTCAATTCATAAATATTGAGAGATAAGATCAAATTAATTATTACATCTAAATCTAATATAAACATATCTAACTAAATTTGATTTATCTTTAATTGATGTTTATATCTAAGGTTCCCGTTTAATTAAGAATGAATTCATTGTATATAATAGAGAATATCCAACATATGATTGTATCATTGTATGTGGTTGCCATAAGTGATATGCACAATTTAGGTAGTTATGCGTTTTTTGCCATCTATATATACATGTGTGCATGCATTTGCATGTACCAACTTTGTGCTGTCTTTTTTTTTTCCTTAAAAAAATATTAAAATTAATTGAGGAATTAGGGGAGAGTAATATGACACAACCTCCATGGTGTAACTTTGAAAGACATCAAACAAAGGCTAACCTCATCTTGTTTTGAGCTAGCTTTTATGCATTTTAAGGTTACTGATATATTTATAGTGGCATAATAAATTAAATAAGGTAAAACAGAATGAGATTAAATGCATTTCATGTTACACCTTTTATGTTTTGTCTTTAATATGTGGTATGTCTTTGTTTACCATTCAACAAACTCAAAAGAATCCTACAAAATTGATGAATAATGGTTTACCTTAACGCTAATATATTTTGGAAGTCGAATTTTTTTAATGCACTAATAATTCCTTCAATATATATATATATATAGGCAGTCTCTAAATATATTATTAAAAAATCAATGAAACTACATTATTAAAATCAGTTCGTCATTTCTTTCACAAAAATAATATAAAATAAAATTAATTCGTTTCGTCCAATCAATGAAATATATTATTAAAATCAGTTTGTCCTTTATTTTAAAAAGATAAAATAAAATTTTCATCCTTATAAGAGAAATACTTTATATGAAATAAATCCTTATAAGAGAAATACTTTATATGAAATAAAATTTTCTTCCTTATAGGAGAAACACTTTACATATACATACATATACACATTCAATTATTAATAAATTATTAAAATTAGTGGATTAGATAATAAGTCATCCATAGGCTGTATGAATTTGATGATGGGCAAGCTATTACCTATCCTCTGTACTCAACTTAGCCCATTCTCATTCTTATTCCATCCTCATTCCAATTTCATCTTTGTTCTTTCCTCCAATGTTAAGAATCCAATAGTTTATGGGGCTACTAGCTAGCTCCTCCAAACTACTAAGAACCGATATGGACTGCTCTCTTTATGACCTGGCTAATTCAAGCAGTAGAGGGATCGCAACTTATGTATGTAGGCTCTAACTTGATTGAATCATGGGACGTTTAAACAGATAGGTGCGGCACGTTATTGTTACCTACCAAAGAAAGAAGTTGAAACAATGCTTGCAGTTGAGGTTTTGGTCAGGAGTCGAATAAAAGGATCCAAATTGAATAACATAATGAAGTGCCCAACTATGAGAAGTAAAAGAGGGGAGAGTTGGTAAAAAGCCTATATAGCCACTAGGTTAATGACTAATGACATAAGCTCACAATCAGAAAGGGAAGGCAAAGTTTCTTTCACCAGGTACATCTATATCTGAATGAAATGAGTAGATTAAAAAAAAAAATGAACTTTTCACTTCCAAATAGCGAACTCTTGATTTTTCTACTTCTTGTTGATCATCCATCGCTGGATTTTCCTATATAAATTAATAAGAAGAACTCAAATTTGAGATTTGAGATTATGTTTGGTTATAATAAAGAAATATGTGATATTGAAGAAAGAAATTGGTATACTTGTGTAAATTCTTTCTCTTACAATCTTGTAGAGTAGATTCATTCATCGTAGGCCTTGAATTCCTTTTTTTTTTGTTTTTATTTCCTTAACAAATGTTATGAAATAACTTGTTTACTGTAGACTAAATTTTTCGCAATTGATGTGATAAACTAAGGAATGTTATGACATTGAACTAAATGTTGTAATAGAAATTAAGAATATGTGATAACATACAATCTATATTTTGCAATATAATTAACATAGAAAGTAAAATTGGACATAAGAACATTTTTAACGTGGTTTGATTTTACCTTATATTCACGAGGCCTTGACCAAATTAATCAACTTATTAATGTACATAAACAAAATACAACCTACTTTTGATTTATCTAATCTAAAACTCCCTTCTAGAATTGATGCCAGATGAGTACACTTTCACCTAACAAGTTACAGCAAGTTTCCTTTGCCTTTTATGGTTGACAGCAATTTGAACTTCTTTCAACTCCTACAAACTTATCTTCTTCCAAAGACTTAATGACTTGTTACCTTAATAAGCCTTTGGACAAAAACCGAAACCTAGTCAACTCTTTTCTTACATCTAGAAATTATTTAGGATACAAGCTCTCTAAGTTTTTATAAACATTCACTCTATCATTCGATCTACCCGCATTGCTTGCTTCACTTCCCTTGTACGAACTGTTTTTTATTTTTGAAATGTGCAACAAATATTATGTAAAGGAAAACACCAAAAAATCAATTGCCTAAATTTAATAAACAGGGAATAAAATTTTCCCAAAAATCAATAATTACAGCCAACTAAAAAATAGTAATGCAACTTCCTATTTTCTAGTGTTGATTGATTCTCTTGAATCCCAAAATCCTTGTTTGTCCAAATCTAGTACAAGAAATATCTTTAACACATTCTGCACTTAAGTTCATTAGTTGACCAAAAAGCATTTCCAAAACAAATAAGATTTCTCTTTCAAGATTATTTCCTAAGAATAAGTCAAACCATCATTATATTTTTTTATGAAAAATATCATCATAATTCCTAAAATGTATGAGGAAAATAATTACATATTCTTGGCAAAAATCTTGCCATTTAAACATAAGAGTAATTTTCAAATCAGGCAATTTTCATTACTCACGAAATCAAGTCAAACTTGACAAAACCTTTGAGTTCCGTAGTATCCTATGAACAAAAGATTTGTTGTAACATCATTTCTGATGTTGCAACACTAAATCAAATGTTATAGCATGCATCTTTAATGTTACGGCACTAAAAACCTACCGTCCATGAATTTTACCAAATTGAACTTGACTATTTAGTGACAAAAGATGCCAATACCTATACACTTTCCTTATTGTGCACTAATAGACTATTATCAAAAAAAAGTTAACCAAAAAACATTTTTGTTTTTGTTTTTGTTTTGACAATACAGCGATGGTGACTAGCTATGCCTGCCACGTTGTAGTTTGGGACCATAAAACCCCGCAATGCTAGCTTGAAACTTACAAATTTTCAAAGGTTCATAGGTTAAAAAATGAAAATACATAAATATTTAAAATTTCAAAATGGTTTTACGTCAGAAATAGGATTAAATGGGCACATATAGATGCTCAAAGGTGCTTCAGTATTTAACAATTTGGATGAGCACAAAAAATGCTCTTTCTACATCCAAATAGTTTAACACACCAGCCTTCTCCTAATACAGCTAATTTTAGATTGGTCTGCCTATTGGATCCAAATTAGACCTTCTGCAGGATGTTGACAGATACAGTAAGTTTGTTGTGGCATTGAGAGACAACATCGTGACACTTGATTGTCTCATGTATAATAAAAGATTGTTCCCTGCAACTGCAAAATGTCAGTCTTTGGTGGTGAATCGAAAATAGATATTCAAATAAAAATCTTCCCGACCAAGCAGGACCTGCTCTACCCCTCAATGACACTGATGGCTAGTCTGTTGGTGCAACATTTTCATTGTCAAGAATTTGGTATTGTACATTGGAGTTTCCACTTTCATGAGCTGGAACAGGATTGGCATCCTTCTCCCTGTTATAAAAGCAGAAAGTGATATTAACACTGGCTAGCGAAGAATTTAATCACAGAAGCTCAATTCTGAACTTCTACAAGATTTAAACGGAAAAAAAAAAGAAAATAGCATTACTCCCATCATTTTAGATGGTCCTACATTATTTGTGATTACCATTGACTTTTTGAAAGCAGTTATATGCACTAGCCTACCATTAACTGGCAACAGAAACTACAAGGCAATGGCTAATAGCCAAGGATTTCTAATCGGTTATTTAGTACAGCATTGATGGAAACAAAATTCCTGAACTTCTTTAATGAAATAACTACATGATTTTAGATTCCCGCTAGAGTATAGATTGAGTTTTCATTAAGGTTGTACTAAACTAAAAAGAAAGATGGTAGGAATGTATATAAGCATGTGTGTTTTAAAACACAATAGTTAAACTACTAAAGAAAAATAAAAAACAGAACTTGAATTGACAAGAATTAGAAGCACACGTTGTTGAATAGATGACGAGTCCAACAACCACAACCGCAAAAGCAACAAAGTATAACCAGTCAACCTGCAATAGAAGTGTACAATCTGGATCAGTAAGAACTCCAACCTAAACAAATGGAGGAAAGCAGCTCAAAGTTGTTTGACAATCATATATGTTAGCATTAGACTCAATGTTGGTAACTTCCTATCAAATAGCCTGGAATAAAATATATTAATCCGAAATGTATACCTGCTGGCGATAGAAAAATATACGAATGACAACTGCCCACATATCAGAAGTAAGCAAAGAGAGATTGAACATTGTTGCTCCACCCAACTGTATGCAAAATATCCATATTAGCAATGATCACCGCATATATTTCTCAAGAAAAGCTTCTCTGTGGGAAATCAAAGAAAATGCATTCTTTACTAATTGTTAGTCAGAAGAAAACTGACCTTTAAAACAAATGGAACGAATGTGTAAAACATAAAGCTAGAAATGGTATAGCCAGTGAAAGCCAATATCTGAAAACAAAAAAAAAGGGGTATTCATAAAAGGCGGTGAAAAGGAAAATGATCTACCAGCGTAGCATTTATTCAAGGTCATTCTATCCTTCAGTGAATTTCTAATACAACACATGAAGGAAGAATGAGTTCAATTATTTTTATACTTTATTCATAATTCTGACCTGAAAAAAATCATTAATGCTTCTGCAACAAAATAAAATTTGTGTATGCTGAACGTAATATTTATAGTCGGTCTCTTTATTTGTTCCTACAGAATTACATGCAACCTTTGTGCCCTTTGAAAAAAAAAAGGAAATGAATGGAAGAGTGATTGTTCAACAAAGAAGGCAAAGATAAACGCTATAAAATGCAAGGACTGTACCAGATTAGGTTACTCACAGTATCTGTTGACCATTTGATTGATTCTATACTCTTAAGTTCCAGTATAGATCTAAGATAAGTTAGGGACTGAAAACAACATGATTTAACATCCATGAATTTGTTCAATGTCTAATGAAAATTGAAAAGGATACAACTGAACCATGCTCACTAGGAATCCGAAAACACCAATCATGGAGACCACTTCAACACGATCTTTTTTCTTCACAAAAAATTCCTGCAATTGAGAATAAGAGAGAGCACTCAAAATATTGAAGTAAATTATTTATTCAATTAAAAAAAAAAAAAAGAATATGCCTTCTGTAGTGTAGTCCACACCAAAATCAGGATAAATTAAAACTTCATGTGATAGTTATAGAAATTTAATGTCTCACTTAATTAGTCACAAACAATAAAATTAATGTTTTCTAGAGAAGTAAGGACAGATACAGAAAGTGCGGGAGAGATTTTTGGATTTACAAACCTCACCAACGTTGCTCATGGCAAAGAAAACTGTTCCAACAATGACAAGAAGATCACCTAGGAGAGGTCTTGAACCACCTGAAAGATGGATGGCAGCAAATACGATACCAATTATGAATGTAACACTGATAATAGATATAGTAACTTATTATGCAAAGAGGTTGTTCGTATTAAAATGTTTATCAGTGTACGTAATTATCAAAGTAAAGGAACGGGTATATGAGTTCACTAAGCAGGAAAATCCTTAATGTCTAAGATTCATCAATTTAAAAATACTCATAAACATATTAGTTGAACTACAGTACAGCTCTTTTTACAAAATGTATAGATTAGTTTTAAGAGGTGGAAAAGAAACTCTGACCTCCACCTCCAATGCCGGCATCAGAGAGCAGTACTAAGCCAAGGCCCAGCACACAGAGGGCTGCACCAAATAACTGCCATAGGGAATATTGAGTGCCAAGGAAGAACCATGTGAGAATTATGGCCCATGCTATTGTGAAGCAATCCAGCAGCGTCACACTAGTAAGTGATGAGAATTGGAAGGCTTTATTGACTGCATCAAGCATCAGGAATTTAAAGATTTCAGAAACTATTCATCACTGTAAAACGGCAATAATTCATCTTCTGTGCATGATGCGCCTAAATTAAAACTGTTGTCCATTGATCTACATGTAGATTAATATTCCTATTAGTCAGGACATGCAACACAGCAGAGCTCTTCAAATTTCTGAAATGTCTTAAGTTTTGCAATAACATATTATGCCTAGAAAGATCCAAGGTAATAACATATATTCATTTAATGTGTCGACTTGCACAAATTTTCTCCTCTATCATATCTACTCAAGGATTATTTCCCCAATCTTCCCTAAAAGTACTCAACATATGTCAACAGCCCTGAATATCATATTTCTGGTACGCAATTTCTGAATCATTTCAAGTTCCATATAGTTTACAGTATGCAAATGCCTCCTTTATGTTCTAATGGAAAACCAAGGTTCAAAACAGAGTACTTCAGCTTGTTGCGTCTAAAACAATGCTAAACACTAAGGAACTAGCCCATTTTAATCTTTCTATGTGTGTGAAAGATGAAAATTTATCAGCCAATTGCTTACCAAGATAATTCCCTTGAACATCAACAAAGCCTAAGAGTAGATACCAATACCAAGCAACCTGCAGCCAGTGGAAGACAAATTGCACAGCTTCGAAATGCAAAAAACAAACAGTTTGACATCATTCAACAAACAAACACAAGCAAATAATTTAAAAAAAAAAAAAAAAAAGCAACAAAATTTTGAATGGCATGCTATACATAACAATTGGTTAGGTCTGTTTCATTCTCTTTTTTTTTTTCCTTATATTCAACAAACATATAAAATAAAGATAGAAGATTACCCGTAGCCTTTGACGCCTATACAACAATATAGCACCATAAACCAAAGCTAAGGAAGCGTAAGTAGCTGTGGTCTGAGTAATAGGAGCATCCACACCTAAACAAAATCACACCACCACAAAGATGTAAAAGAGAAACCCGAAGCAGAACAAAGAGGAAGAAATCTTAAAAGGGTCAGTTCGAATCATACCAAGACTTGCAATCAGAGAAGAAGTGAAGCTCATAGATGCAAGTACCAAAGAAACCAACTGACCCAAAAAGAGGAGGTACAAAGTTTTCAAAGTGAGATGGATTCTCAACCAGGTGCAGATGGGGTTGGAGTCCATGGTGAGAGTTTGACATGAAGCAAAGCTAGAGCCCCATAAATGAAGACATGATATAGTAGTTGTGGATGAATTGAGTGTTGACACTGTTCTTGTTTTTATGGAGGAGGAGCAATAAAGTCAAACTTGTGGAACCAGCAGCTGCCGTTCTAATTTCTATGAGGAGACGGGCGGGAGACAAATTTTGATATGTGGGTTGCATTTAATTCGTAACTAACCGGAAGTTTAGTTACGCTCACGTGCAATGCAAGTTGCTTGAGCATAATTTGGGCCACTTTTAATTTGCTCTCTCCATCTTTTATCACTTTTTATGCAATAGATTTGCTTTTTAGCATATGATATTTCTAAATTAACATGTATTTTATCAATGTCTAATAAAATAATTAAACCGGTGTTACTGATATTTATTTTTATAATGTAAAGCACACTTTTATTATTGTAATATTTTTGGCTGCCTAACAAGCAATCATTGAATACAGTTTTTCAATGGTAATAATGCTAATTATCGACGAGATGAAGTTGATGCAATAATAAACTCTTTATATTTATACCTTTAAAAATAAATAAAACTAGGTATGGGATTTATTTTGTTAGAGTGATTTTATTTAATAAATCTAGGGATCACATAAAAAAGGATAGAGTTATAAAAATTAGGTACCAAATTGAAATCACCCTTATAATTTTGACCTTCATTTATTCTACGGCGAAGAGTTGAAGTTTGATAAATTAATTTTTTATAATTTAGAAGTTCACTTTATAAATTATGTAAGATTATAAAATTTCGAAACTATTTTGTATGTAGTGGTATAAAATAGTGGGAAATGAAACCGAAGTAAATTATTGGAATAAAAATGATCGAGTTTTATAAAAAGTTTACAATTATTTTGATATGTAAATACAAAAGCCAGACGTTAATCTAAAAGATACGAACTTATTAAACAAATTTTATTCTAAAATATTAGCTCTATGACTTATATATTCATACAACTAATTTCATATGTAATCAATATGGTACTTGGTTAATATGGACTCAATTAGGTACATGCTAACGAATAAACCCTGATTTTTTTTTTTTTTCTAGAAAAGTACATCACCTTAGTAGAGGAGGAAAGCAACTTTGACTTGTAGTTTATTATATCATTTCATGATCCAATCAAATGACAGGATAAGAATAAGACAGGCTGGCTCGAGTAGAAATACAAAAGGAAAAAAATCACACACGATGCGACCAAGTGACCAATCCACTTTTCAAATATTCAGAATCTGGATACGTGCCTGGTTTTCTTTTTCTAATGTTATTATTTTACCACTCAAAGGAAAGTCATCTGGACCACTCGTCCAATTTTCAAACCAAAATATTCATAATCCTACAGTGCATATGAAAAAATAAAACCAATATTCATAAGTCATAACCGTGGTCCTTCAATATAAAGGTCATATTAGGACAATGGAGTTACAGATTTTAGTGTTATGATGGGAGTTTTGTATATTATAATGATTGTACAATGTAAAAACTGCAAAAAAAAAAAAAAAAAAAAAAAAAAAAAATTATAATCCTTTTTTGTTATACATATACATTTATAAAGTCGAGTTAGAATTATAGGTGTTGACATAATTATTTTCTTATCAAGATTAAATTTTCACATTCAAGTTAACAATTCTTTCGGACTAATTTTTTCCTTAGGAATATAATTATAAATTTTTTGAATGGAGTATTCATGATTATTGTTTAGTGAAAATTCTTGTATAATCTCCCATGCACATGTAGACAACTTAGCTTCGTATAATCTTATATCATCCTTTCATTTCATCAACACAATGATATTATCTCCTATTTTTCTTGACAACTTGATATTTGATAGACATCGGAATGGGTGGTCGTCCATTACTCAATTTTTCATTAAACGGATTATATATTACCTGACTAAGTTGGTAAACTTTACTGATATAGATATTGTTATTCACAAATATGATTTTTATACCATATTTTAGTAAGTTATTATATTTGAACTTCATACAAAATAATTAATTTAGACAAAATAAATTAAAGTTTAAAAAAATTAAATACTTACATCATCCCTCCTAGCTCAAGTCGTTTCCCATACACTATGATAACAAGGTTTAATTTGAGTTTCACATTACACATTCCATAAGCATTGTATGGAGAGTTTTCTCATCTTATATGATTTTTTTATTGGTTATCGTAATAGGTATTTAAGCTTTGTAAATGTTATTGATCTTTACAAAATAATTTTTACAATATCGGCACCTTTTCTCTTTGTTTTAATATGCATATATATATATATATATATTTATCATAGTTTCAAATTTTTGTTTGTAAACAACATCTAAATAAGGATTATGCAAATATATAAATTTTATATGGCAATAGAAGTAGTTGTAGAGAGCCCACTAATTTTCTTTCATTTTTCAGTTTTTATTTTAAAGATACTGACTTTTTGAATCCTTGAATTTAAATTTATTAATTGTCATATAATATTGTGATGTAACTACATTGAGCCAATATAATAGAATAAATTAAACCTTGAAATTGAATTATTATTCTAAACCACAAATATCTATGTTCACCCAGAAATTAATTACAAATGAAAAATGTTATAATTACACCCAATTTCAAATGATACGTATATGAGTTGCAAAAATATATATGTAATATTCATATTATATACCGAAATTTAAATGATGTGGTTTATAAGTTATAACTATTATTTTTTTTCAATTTGGAGAAAACATATTTAAATTTAGAATTTCAATTTTACTGTAACGTATGGTTATTAATTATGTTATATCTACACCGCAACTATCATATTAATAACGAATTATTATGATATAAGATATGTAGTTGTAACTTATTATCATATCATTTAAGTATGAATTTAATAATCTAGTTGTAAATTTATTAAGACAGCATCATAAACTCATTTCTAATTTTTAACATTATGGGAGGCCCAGGATATGTGTTGTTTGATGAAAGTAGTGCGATAATACCATCCTAGGGAGTTTTTATAGCTGTTCATTGTTTTGCGGGTTCGATTCTCTCTTTGTTTATAGACAAGCTTAACAAAGCAGCTCATGCTCTAGCTCAGTTAGCTATGTGCTCATCATGAACTAATTTGGTTTGTGGAGGTTCCTCCTCCAATTTTTAAAATTGAGCTGGACTTCAAATTATATTGTAATGTTCTTCTGTAAAGAATTTATCCATTTTATTGAAAACTTCAATTCAAACCTTTAAAAAAATAAATTGTTAGGACCTCAATTCAATTTTTTGTCATTTACCCTGTAGAGTTTTGGCAATTATAGGTGCTCCCGGAGAAACCCCCGAGTCACATTGACAAAGGTATTAACTTGTTTTACCATTTGAATAGTAGTATAAATAAGAGTAACTTGTTTTGAAGAATATAACATCATCGAGGAAAAGAAACGTTCGATGATTCAGTTGACCTTTAAACGTAAGTTTTGATCGGAACATAAATAATAAATAACAGTGAAAAGCTCTCAATCTAGAACGTAAAAAGTAGAATGCTCAAGAAATTATGGATTGAAACACCAATAATTGAATCCATCTATTATATCATTCTAAAAACTACTACATTGAAAGCCATTTTTCCAATTTAAAGTTGTTCTATGATGTTAAGAGATGTGAGTTTGAGGCTACACAGAGACAACATTCTAGACACTTTTTGTCTACGTATAGGATAAAAAGTTGATCCTAAAAAAGATTTAAACCAGGAAAAAAGCTTGTAGGTAATACCAATAGGGTTGAGAGCTTCCCTACAATCAAAAAATAGTATTTAGCATTCTGAACCATTATGAATTTCCAGAGTACCCAGGGGTTGCTCTGCCACTCATGAATCTGATGACTTGTGGCTTGATGCCGCATTTTCATTGTCAGTGACTTGATATTGTGCATCCCTGTTCCGATTATCAAGAGCTGGTACAGGAATTGGATCCTTTTCACTGTTATAAAATCAATTAGCGACATGAAGCATTGGTCATCGGAGAATATAGTGCCTGGAGAAGCTCAATTCTACAATATTGAAAAAAAAACATAATATTGCATTATTAATAACCCATTGAGTTAAATTAACTAAAATTAGAGCATACGTTGTTGAATAAATGACCGAGTCCAGTGACCACAACCGAAAAAGCAACATAGTATAGCCATTCAACCTGCAAAGATGAGGATACAATCTGGTTAGTTTTGCATGAAGAAATGCCCAATTCCAAACAAGTTGAGAAAATCAGTTCAAAAGTACATTGTTTGAAGAATCACATGTGTTGGCATTAAACACAAAGCTGGTTCCATTCTATCAAATATATTTGTGGCCCAGTAATAAAAGGTGTAAATTTGAAAAGAACAACACCTACTGGCGGTAGAAAAAAGTACGAATGACAACTGCCCACATATCGGATGTAAGCAATGACAGATTGAGCATTGTTGCACCACTCAACTGTACACAAAATATCCTTCTTAGCAACAATTTCCACTAATTTTTCTCAAAGAAGAGCTTTCCTACAGGAGAAATTTTAACTGCATGTCCTATTTCCACAATTAATTCAAATAGCAAACTAAATCAAAGAAAATGCAATCTTTTAGTAACTGTTGGTCTGAAAGAAAACTGACCTTCAAGACAAAAGGAGAGATCGTGTAAAACATAAAGCTAGATAGGGTAAAACCAGCAAAGCCCAATATCTAAAAATAAATAAACATAGAATTCAGTTTGACAAATTAATGAAGCCATTCATCATAACAAAGAAGAAGAAAATTATCTATAGACCATATAGGCTTAGCATTTATTCAATTGCATTTTTAATTTTCACATTAGTAATTTCCTGAAAAAGATGATTAATGCTACTAGTACAGAGTAAAAGCAACTTTAGCTAAATGAAAATTTAAAAGCTGTCTCTTTATTTGTTACAACATAATTAGATGGTACCATCCTTATCCTAGGAAATAATAAGTGAAACAGAAGAATGGTTGCTCAACAGAGAAGGCAGATACAAATCTTATTCAAGCAGTTTGCAAATTGAAGGACTGTGCTATACTAAGATACTCACAATATCCGTGGACCATCTGATTGATTTTACACTCTTAAGCTCCAGTATAGATCTAAGAGAAATTATGGAATGAAAGCAAGCTTAGTCTTAAACGTGTACAGGAATAATCATAAAGTCCATTGAAAAGGATACAGCTGAACCACACTCGCTAAGAATCCATAAACACCAATCATGGAAACCACTTCAACGCGATCTCTATTCTTTACAAAAAATTCCTGCAGTTGGGTATAAGAGAGAGGACACTCAAAATAGTCAAGTATATTGATTAGTTGATAACACTAAGGATTTAGAATGTGGCTTATTAGGCAGTGAGCTGAACTGAACAAATTTATTGAAAGAATAATCAAACTTCAAGTGATAGCCGAAAAATTCTATTGTCTCACTCTAATAGTGACACAACTGTCTACTAGAGCTGTAAGGACAGATACAGTGGGGGGAGATTTTCAAATATACAAACCTCACCAACGTTACTCAAGGCATAGAAAACCGTCGCAAAGATGACAAGCATATCACCTAGGAGAGGCCTTGAACCACCTAAAAACCATTGCAGAGATGACAAGCGCATCACTAAACAGAAAAATACTTCTGTTTCTAACATATGAATTCGAAAATACTCATAAATAACTCATAAGTTGAAATAAGGTAGAGCTATATATCTAGCAAATCTAGAGGTTAGTTGTATAAGGTGAAAAAGAAAATTCATCTCCACCTTCAACCCCAGAATCGGAAAGCAGCACTAAACCAAGGCCCAGCCCGCAGAGAGATGCACCCAATAACTGCCATAGGGAATACCGAGTGCCAAGGAAGAACCGTGTGGGGGTTATGGCCCATGCTATTGTGCAGCAGTCCAGTAGCGTCACACTAGTAATCGATGAGAAATGGAAGGCTCTGTTGACTGCATACCATCAGGACATTATAAGATTTCAGAAATGATAAGATCGGATTAATGTTCCCATCTTGACATTCATTACAACAATAAAGTCCTCCGACTCAAGATGATGTATAAAGTTTGCACTCAATTTATCATACATGTGCTCAATTTTATTTCTCTCTCTCTCCGGTTTTTTTTTTTTTTTTTCGTTTAAAAGAAAATTTTTTGTTACTTTTGGTACATATACAAACGTTTTGAAGCATATGGTAATTAAGTAATGGAGTTTATATGCTTCTGTACACTATTTCACCAATAATTACTTCTTTCCAAATAGTTTCAAGCTACGTACGTTCTACAGTTTAAAACTCTGAAATCATGCCAACGGAGCTTTTATGATGTACTAGAAATCCATCGTTAAAACAGAAGTATTTGCCTGTCATTCTGTCATATCCAAGCGAAATACTAGGGTGCCAGCCTATATTAGTGTTTGTAAGTGCGTGCTCCTGTGTGTGAAAGTATTGTTAGCCAGTAGCTTACAAAAATAATTCCCTTGAACACCAACACAGCTTAAGGGCTCGTTTAGTACGCGGGATAAATTGGATAATTTATATAGGATTGGATTGGATTGAATTGGATGGGATGAAATTGGATTAGATTAGATATTATCCCATATTTGGTGAAAGTATGATAGGATTAAAAATAGTGGGTATAAACTTGGATTTTTAAAAAAAATTCAAGGTATTTTTAGAAATTTTGCAAAACATGTATTAATTTGACCCATTTTCCACCATTTCCAAACACTTCTCGCCGTTACAATCGCAAAACCGTCGACCACCATCTCTTTCCTCCCTCTGTCCTCCGCATCGATCCCCCCTTCTCATTTCCATGTCGCCGATTAGCCCACCGTCGATCCAGTCCTTCTCCTTTTTTTTTCCTTTCCTTTTTCTTTCCCACTGACGTTCACTCTGTCTTCATTGCCGTTTATCGCTGGGATTTTTCTTGCCGGTCGTAGTTCACCACTGGGTTTTCCTTGCCATTCGTCGCTGGGTTTTTCTCATCGGTCGCAGTTCGTCACTCGTGGTCTTCCTTGCCATTCGCTGTTCGTCGCTCGTGGTCTTCCTCGCCGTTCGACGTTCGCCAGTCGCATGTGAGTGTAGTAGGATTATTTTAACCCATGTGTTTTGGTGAAATTGATTTATCCCAAAGTAATGGGATAAAAATGAGCTGGGATAAATTAGTGAAGAGGCTGTGGAGTGCACCAAATGTGGGTTCGGATAAAAATCAATCCAAACTCAATCCAATCCCAACAAACAAACGAGGCCTAAGAGTAGATACCAATACCAAGCAACCTGCGGACCACGATAAAATATATTGGAAATAAGTTCAAATACAAAAACCACAATTTCAGATTCTAATTACACACCACCAATTTTGGTTGCTACGTGAAATAAAGAAAAATAGAAATACAACCAAACTGTGAATTTTTATGCTTATACTTCATCCTTATTGCATGAAAATGAAATATCAACTGAATCAAATAATTGAAATCTGCCCTACTCATTATGTTTCACTCTTTTCACAAACAACAAAAACCAAATCCATCAATTGCTTCAATTTGGTGCATATGAGCGAAAATATAAAGCATTACCAGTAATCTTTGACGCCTGTACTGCAATATACCACCAAAAACCAAAGCTAAGCAAGCGTAAGTGGCGGTTGACTGAGTAATAGGAACATCTAACGCCTCAACAAAATTACACATTGCTAAAAGGAATTAATTTGTTAAAATTAATTAAAAAACAAAATAAATAATAGAAAGAATTAAACTACACAATATACAAATTTAAACACCAAAAACAAATCCTAAAAGGGTCAGTCAAAATCATACCGATATCCGCAATTAGAGCAGAACAGAAGCTGACAAGTGCAATTGCAAAAGCAAGTAGCTGACCCAGAAACAGGACGTACAAAGTCATCAACGTGACATTGCTTCTCCACCAGCTGTCGATGATATTCCAGTCCATGGTCACATAAACCAATCTAGAGACTCATAATCGAATACGACAGAATATAGTTTAATCCTGATGGGGTTTAATACCCTGCAAGCAGTAAAATTTCATGAATTTATCGTACACGTTTATGATTGTTATTGTTAATGTGTACAATTAGTAGCTCAACACAACAGCGTTGTGTAGTAGGAGAAAAAAGAGAGAACTGTTAGTACCTTCTTTTGTAGAGTTATATGAAAGTAAAACTTTGGTGAAATCTGCAGCTAACGTTCTGCGAGTTTGTCAAGAGAGTGTTTAATGATCTTTTTCATGCACGTTGTCGGATCCACTCAGATTCTGATACGTGCTGTCGAGCTTGCCACGTACGAAAGCTGCTGAATTAATTAAGCTGACATTTCGGTTCCCTACAACTCGATATTCTCAGTGGCGACGGCCTCGGCCAATGCATACGAGTTTAGCCACCTGGGTGTGGTAAAGTCATGGTTGTGATGGCCACAAACATGTGACTTCCCAGTGGCGACAAACGGAAACCGAAAGTGCATGCGCCCACATTTTCTTTGTAATTTGTCGTTGTAAAGAGTTGTGACATGATGCCTTCTTGGCCTCTGCATTATGGGTCCATATCCATTTCACAATCACGAGCTGGGGACCAACAGGGACCATTATATACAGCAACATGCCGCGAATATATATATTTTAAGGAGTGCCACGAATACTAACATAAATTGATTTCAATTTTGATCCAACAATTTTGTATCACACGCCTTACAACTTTAAAATTAATTAAAACGCTAACGTGGGTTTTGGAACCATTTTTTAAAAATTGTTTTTTTTTTTTTAATTTTTCAAAAATTAAAAAAAAAATAGAAGAAATGTATTTAGATAGATACATGTTTTGTAAAATATATTTTCGAAAATGAAAAATAATTTTTTTTTTTCAATCATAATTAAAAAGTGAAAAAAAATATTATGTTTTTCATTAGTTTCAAAATAGATTTTCAAAGCGAACCACTATTTTTCCCTCTAAACAACTATTTTACTCATTTGCGAAAACAATGCTAAACATTTTTTTTTATCATTTTTTGTTTTTAAAAATAACTTTTGAAAAATTCAACCAAAAACATTTCATTCTTTAAAAATGTAATTTTTAAATTATGTTTTTCCTTTTTAAAAATATTTGTCGAAAAAACTATTTTAAAAACGATACTAAACGCACCCTAAGTATTGGTAAGTTGTCTTGTAAAATACTAAAATGTGTTTTTGAAAATAGCTTATATTTTAACGAAAACTATAACTAAAATATGAAAAATAATTATTTTTATGTTTTTTGTCATTTTCAAAACAAATTACTATTTTTCCTTCAAAATAACTATCTAACTCATTTTCAAAAACAATAATAAATTCATTTACATCATTTTCTATTTTTAAAAATAACTTTTGAAAGTTTTGTTTTCCTTTGAGATTACCAAATTTAAAATTATTGTTGCAACAGATTGTGTATGTCATTGCAACGAAATTTAAAATGTTATAATACAGATTAAAAATTGTTATGACCGATAATGTAAAACGTCGTAACAATTAATGGAAAACATTGTAACATAAAGCTAAACAAGATAGCAACATTTTTGACGTATTTCAGTTTTCAAGTTCATCCACATATTGCACCTAGAAAATTAAATTGATTAGCATGGTTCCAAAACATATAAACACTAATTGACTCAACAAAAGATTCTCTATTTACAATTGATGTAATGTGTTGTATTTCCTTTATGAATCCAATTTAACTAGATCTCCTCAACTTCAATGTTCAATATCTCTTGTTTCTTTAACTCTTTTCAAAAGCTTTGAAATCTGTCTTTTTCCAAAGACGAATAATTATTTCTCTCGAATAACTCACTCTTCTTGAACTCTCATCAAGAGCTTAAAAATTGTCTTCTTTGAAAATGAAGTTGCTCTTCCTCCCTCAAAACATAAGTTGTTATTTACGCTTAGAAAGTCACTCTAAGCCTAAAACATTCAAAAGCTTAAAAACCACCATCTCTAAAAACAAAATTGTTCTTCCTCCCAAAAAATACAAGTTGTTATAAATGCTCACATTCTTTTTAAGACTTAAAGACCCTAGAAAGAATCACTTTATATTTCACAAAATACATAAATCTCTATAGTACATATTTGACGCCCTCATTATATTTAGATATTCATGGCCTGCACATGCCTTAAGACCAAAAACAACTTAGAGAAAAATACTCTAGGTTTTACAAATGCTAATTTCCATACACTTTGAAGCCTACTCCTTGCTTGAGCAATCTTCATGAGTTCAGTCAGCATTTATAGAAACAATATACGGCTATTTTATTCTTCAATAATATCTGCTATATAAAGAATTTAATTAAAGATAAAATAGCACAAATTAAATCAGCTTGAAATAGGAATATTATTCCTATTTTATAGCTTTGGTTGAATCCGGTCATAAATCTGACCAAGCTCATTTAAGAGACCGATTCTAATATTTTGGTCAATAAAAATCTGTAAAAGTAAGAATTAATTAAAGATAAAAGAGGTACAATAAATCAATTGAAAATATGAATGTTTTTCTATGTTCTGGCGATGACTGAATCTGGTCATTATTATAACCAAATTCATTCAAGAGATTAAATATTATTTTGTTTAATGAAAATCTCTAATAAATCAAACAGATTTACTTTAAAATGGTAGATAAATATCAAGGATAATTCCAAAAAATATTTCTAAGAAATATATCCCAAAATAATATATTTTCTTAAATTAGAAATTATATTTAATTAAAAGATATAGATCAAGATTTTTTCACAAGATTAATATAAAAATAACTCAGAGAAAAATCAGAAAAAACAAATTAATAAAGAAAAAAATTCTCAAAGAACGAAATTAAATCGGGAAAGAAATAAATTCCTTTTTTGTACACTGCTCTCATCCAGTTCTGATGCAATAGAAAATACTTTCTGTTGCAATAGAATTCTCATTCCGTTATAGCAATTGGCTGTTTAAAAACTTGAGTTTGCTCAAACACCACCATATGCATATCATGTTAACGCCGACGCACCAACAGTTTTTAATAAAACCAACCGAACACATTGTATTTTTAAAAAATCAATTTTAGAATATGTTTTTCATTTTTAAAAATATCATCTTAAAATGGAACCAAACACACTTTAAATATTATTTTCCCTTTGCTTGTGATAAATGATTGAACTTCGCATCAAAATTAAATGAACCTTGCCTTAGCTTGGAAGATTAATTTGAAGATGTTTTACAGTTGATTTGAGTCTTCAACTGTTTTTTCCTTTTTTTTTTTTCTTTTTTTTTTTCTCTTTTGCAATAGAATTCTTTATGTGACTGAAAAGAGGGAGTAGATGTAATTTATTGACGTTATCCTTTTTGTGTGTTTATATGTATATTGACTTTTTTATATAGAGTGTAGATATTATCATACATAAATATGATTTACACATTCAATTTATAAATAAACTCATTAATAAAATTTAAAATTTTAAGCATTAGTATAAGCACCTATGATAATACCAAAAGTAATCTTATTGAAATGAAACTATATCTTATTAAATTTTATCTATAACCCATTAAATTACCAATAATCGCAATTTAAATACATCTAGTCTAGTCCAATTGCTTGTATTTAATCCATTAAATCATGATAATCAATAGGTATCAAAGTTTTGTCGTTTTAAAAAGAGCAAACATCAATGACAAAAGATTAGTCATTTCATGGCATGAGTTTGACACTCGAATAGCCTAAAAGAACATAGCTCTCTCATCTTATATGCGAGTTGTCTTCTCACCTTATCTGGTTCTCTCCCCCATCTCCATGTGGGTGGTTTTCTCTCATATGAGAGTAGTTCCCCAAACTATACTACGAGTGTTTCTATTTTGATTGGTCCTAGTAGTTCTTTAGATCAATCTCAGTCCTTCAAAATAATAATAATAATAGTAATTGATCAGTCATTTCAAGGGCATTCACTAAAATTGAGTCTTTTTTAAAAAATAACAGCAATAATAATAACTTTTTAATAGATTAGATTAATTGTCTAATCATTTATCACAACCTTTTTTATTTAACTTTACTTTTAAAAATAATATTGATTTACACTTAACCAATTAATCTACTAGATCAGATTAATTTCCTTCTCCCAGATCACTTATTAGGCTAATGTTTGGTTCAAACCCCATTGTCCAAAAAGGTTTTGTTGTACATATACCTAATAATTATCAATTTAAAGATCGAAAAAAGGAAGGAAAATAGCACCACCTTTTTCTTTTCTTTTTATCAAACACTCAATTTAATAATATAAAATTTAATGCCATCTTCCAACCAGTTTTAATGAAAAAGGGTCAATCAACCTAATAATATTTGGTAGCGACAAATCCAGATATTTATATCAAGGTATACTTTATGATAAAATAAAATGAAATAAAAATTAATTAAGATAAAAATAATTATAATTTATATAATTTTTTTTAATTATAAAATTTATCATATAAAAAAAAAAAATCTCTCTATATATATTATTAAATATACATTATGGAACTCAAACTCCTATCACGAATGTAAAAAGAAATGGTACTAACTACTTAAACTATAAATAGAGGTACAATTCACACCTAATTAGACATACTTTTATTTTTAAAATTTGATTATGATAATCTCTATTATTTTAACTAATAAACCCCATAAAATAGTATTAAAACACTGGTGAGTTTATGCACTAGCACTAAAGAACGAAAATAAATTTATAATATTCACTAAGTTATGAACGAGAAGTGAAAGAAATCCAAAAGATTGAAATATTAAAGGAAAATTAGTCAATAATTTATGTAAATATAAGATAGTTTGCAATAAAAAAAAATAATAATAGTTTGTGATAACTAACGATAATTGTTCATAAATATTAAAAAAAAAAAATGTCCATAGTTCATGCTAGATTGTAAAAATTTTCGAAGTCAAAACGCTTTAGGTTTAAAGATTTGCTCGGTTGGTAAATATGTTTGTTATTTATTTTTACGACTCAGGTTCAAACTTCAACAAATCTACACACATGGTTCATTATTATTATTATTATTTTAAAAAAAGGAGGACATGTTTAATCTTTTAAAAAATAAAATAAAAAAACCCACACACATTGTTTATTATCTTTGTTTTTTTCTTTTGTTTTACCTAAAAAAAAAAAAAAAGAAAAGAAAGAAAGGGGGCATGTTTAATAATTAAAATAAACAAATAAAATATATAGAAGAGGACATGTTAAGTGAGAATGGAACCGTCTGTCCATTGCCTTTAAAAAATGAAAAAGAAAAAAAAAAAAAAAAAGTTGTCTGTTCATTGCCTTTAAAAAACAGAAAAAATGAGAAAGTGGACATGTTATAAGATCCCAAAACAAAAAATAGGGCATGCTGAAGCGTGGATCGAACAGGGTACCGCCCTGGCAAAGGAAGAAAACACACGCTCACACCATCAAGCTATTTAGCGTTTGGTTATGTTGTCTTGCTTCAACATTATATATATTAATTCACTTATGTATTTAAATATCTAATAATAAGCATCACATACATAATCAATTTTCATAAAATTTTAGCGGGAGCACGTGCCCCTTCCGGCTTTATGTTAGGTCCACCCCTGATCTTTCATACTTAAGTTTCACCAACTACTATGAGTAATATCGAAAAAACAAAAAAACAATAGTTTAAAATTCTAATAACACCTAAACTGATAAATATCTTGTTGTGCCTTTTATGAAAAATCACAAAAGCTTCTCTCGGTATCTCTATTGTCCTAATTTTTCTGAGGATTAAAAGCAATCACGGGGCCAAGACTACCATCCAAATTCCCGCTGACGCCTAATATTGATAAAATTTACAGTACACATGAGTCACGACAAATCCATACACATTATCCACGTCTAATAATATTTAGCATAAGCAAGTACAGGAGCTTACAATAGTCGTTAAGTAAAAATAATAATATAATAATAAAGTCAAGTGGCAAATAATGTCCACCTAGGCGCTGACGATTGCCAAACGAAGCCCACGCGGAAATGATTTATTCAACAAACCCAGGCTAGGAAGGACCATCCAATTCCAATCCCACTTAATTTATCAGCTCCTTCCTGCTCCCATCAGTGGTGATAAATAGGGGTGGGCACGGTTCGGTTCGGTTCGGTTTTTCCCAAAACCGAACCGAACCGAACCGAAAATTTCGGTTTTTTATTTTTTTGAACCGAACCGAACCGAAAAAATTACATGAACCGAACCGAACCGAACCGATTTCATTCGGTTCGGTTCGGTTCGGTTCATTCGGTTTTGGGCTTGTAATTTTGGGCCTCTAATTGGTTTTAAGCCCGGTATGTTATATAAATTGCAATTCAAATAATTCAAAAGTAACAGTCCTAAACATAAAAAACAATTGACAAAACTAAAAACAATTCAAGACAACACCTATAACATTTTCAAAACAACACCTAATTGAAACATAGAATAGAATAGGCCAAAAAGGAGCCTAAAACATTTTTAAAACAACACCTAAAACATTCTTTCAACTTCAAGTTAAAACAAAAATAAAACAAAAACTATTAATTCATAATAAAAAAATGTATTATTGATTTTTTTTTCTTTATTCGGTTTTCGGTTCGGTTCGGTTTTTTTGAGACAAAACCGAACCGAACCGAAAATTTTCGGTTTTTTTTAAAATTACAACCGAACCGAACCGAAAAACCGAAAAAAAAACCGATTTTTCGGGTCGGTTCGGTTCGGTTCGGTCCGGATCGGTTTGGTTCGGTCCGGTTTTTTTTGCCCACCCCTAGTGATAATCGTAACTTTTAGGCCATTAAACAAAAAAAAAAAAAAAAGTCGTAACTTTTAGGCCCGCAAAATCTGACCAAAACCGAAAATACAGCTGAGCAAAACCCTCAGGCCACAACTGATAACTTAACCTACCAAAACAATAAATTATAACCAAATAAAAAATAAACAAAAACAAAACGGAGTGAGCGAGAAAATGAGAAATTAAACATTATCGTAACTTACCACCAACCCTCGTTAACAGAGGACCACTGATTATTTTAATATGAAAATAACCAAAAAAAAAAAACACATACCATAAGCCACCACGTATTACCATAAACGGTGAGCACTAACAAAGTTTTTTAAAAAAAAAACAAATTCATTTCCAAAAAAAAAAAAAAAACAAATTAGAAAAATAATGGCATGAAATTGCGTGGCGAAAGTTGATTCGCCAATGGCAAACTTTGTTCCAAATTGGCCTCCCCTTCCAGCCTGTCGTCTGCTCCGATATTTCTTTGTTTTTGTTGTTGTCATTAAATTACTCAAACAAATCAAATCAATAATTAAAAATAAATACAATCATCGTCGCTTTGTCTCTTTTCGCCGATCCTTCCTCTCTCTCTCTCTCTCTCTCTCTCTAACGCTCTCGCTCTCTTTATTATTCTTGTTCTGACTCGTTCTGATAATTCTTGGTTTCGCTTTCTTGATACAGGTACCGTCGCTTCCTCTCTCCTTTTCTTTTTATATTTATATGTGAAGATTGTTCGGGATTAATTATAATTGAGAAAGATTTTTTGTGTTTATTTAACATATTAAGCGATCGATCTCGTTTGCGAGTGTTGCGATCTGATAATATAAACGGAGGATGGCGGAGGAGCACAGATTTCAAGCACAGGAAGGTCACAGGCTCTGCGCGAATAACTGCGGGTTTTTCGGGAGCCCGGCGACGATGAACCTCTGCTCCAAATGCTACCGAGATTTCTGTCTCAAGGAGCAACAACAAGCGTCCATCAAATCGACGGTTGAGAACTCTCTATCCGCTTCTCCTTCTTCGTCGTCGTCTCCGTTCTCCGGATCTCTCCCGGATCCTCCCGCTTTGACTCTCCCCGAGGTCAACGGAGACGCCGGGATAAAGGAGGTCGAGGTGGCCGTGGTCGCCGAGCAGCAGCCGACGCAGTCACAACCGAATAGGTGTTTGGTGTGCAGGAAACGGGTCGGGTTGACGGGTTTTAAGTGCAGGTGCGGGACCACGTTCTGTGGGAACCACAGGTATCCGGAGAAACACGGTTGCACCTTTGACTTTAAGAAGATTGGCAGGGAGGAGATTGCTCGATCGAATCCCGTCGTTAAAGCTCAGAAGCTCGACAAGATTTGATCTCCACCGTCGGATCTGGAAAAAAAAACAAAAATCTTTGGACATACGATACAAGACAAAACAAAGACGTTGTTCAACACTATCTATCAGGACCGTTCATCATAAACGTTGTGATCTGGCTCGGCCATGACTCGATGATTGATAAAATATTTTCTTTTTCTTTCTCTTTTTCTTTTTTCTTTTTTAATTTTATTATTTAAAAAAAATAATAATAAGGTTAATGTGGGTGCTTTTCCTGCTTGTAAAAAAGAAAAGGTTTGAAGGTTTGGTTTTGTCTGTGGGCTTGGGTTGAAAACCGGGGAGGTCCAATTCCGTGTAGATTCTTTCCACTTTTCAAGTTGGGTTTGAGCTTTGAATTGTTGGTGTGAGATGCAGCCAATCATGACAAGCCATGTCATATGTAAGTTGTTTTCATTCTATAGAATGGGAATGGTAGGTTTCTATCAACTGACCCAGCTGTACACATTGTTTGTTGGCATGTTGCTATTGGATTTGGCTCCCATATGCCAGCTTTTCATACCATTTCATTACTTTTTAATCTTTTGGTGCATTGAATCTAATAATCAAATTCACTGCACTCAATTATGGAATTTTTTAAGGTTAAGAGTATGCACATGTTTCATGCCCATTTTGAACCGTTTAGCTGCTGCAGGAAAAAAAAAAATCGAGTGGAAGGGTTCTATCCGGCCCCCACCTAATAAAATTGTGCTTGTAGTATGAAAGGATATTAGGTTGGGCACTTGGCATCCATACTGTACTCCTAAATTGTTCTCCTTGAGGGTGGCACGTGGCCGAATAGCAATTTGAACAACTTTGGAATCTCTTGCACCAACAAAAAGTAAGGCTCATAGTGATAACACCCATGGCCTACCTCTATTTGGATTGAAGTACAAAATTCCGTGGTGAAGTGCTTTCAGTTATGAATTTTCATGTTTCAGCTTTCAAGTCATTGATTTGGTTCTCCGGCATCTTCTGATAATAGGGTTCTTTTAAACTGTAGAATATCGAAACGGTGACTGGATTCTCACCTAGAAATTTTATTTACATACCTATATTTATAATGAAAAAACTACAGAAAATAACTCATGAGAATAAAGTAATTTTATTAAACTATTTTTATACATTCTAATTCTATATCAAACTATCCAATTTCACCAATTACACACAGTATGTATTTTGCTTTTTAACTTAAACATCTTTGTTTATGATAGAGAGAAAAGGAGGTAGTCAGGAAGAAAAAGTGATGGATAGAAAAGTTTGTTTAACAGTGAAGATGAAGAAGAAGAAGCCAACTGTTTAGTGGAGAACTTGGTGTCTTTCTTTGCTCAGAGAAACTGGGGGTGCATTTGGATGGTTGGATGTAAAGGGTTTTGGATTGAATGAGGGACACACTTTCGAAAACCGTGTTTGGTGAAATGTTGTTGGATATGAGAACACAGAACAGTGTACTCATATCCAACCATAACCGTTTAAACAAAACCTACCTGGAAGGTGGGTTTTGTTGTAAAAGGGTCATTATGACCATTGAACAATGATTTTTTTATTTATCTTATGTATATATTATTTAAAGTTATTGAATTATAAATTTAGATGCCTTATTTATAAATATAAAAAATAATTTAATATTTATAAATAAATTATATTTTAATTAATAAAAGTAATAATATTGAAATTAATTAATTTAACGAATAAATATTTTTATCTTATTTATCAAATCATATACAAGCAATCCAATCATATGCCAAATAAATAATTGTATTGCAATCAATCCAGTCCAATCTATTTTAATCAATTTCAATCTAATCGAGTTAAATATAATTCAATACAGTATATTAAATGTATCGTCGAAACGTTGGTACTAGATGCTTTTACAATTAACTTCACGCTAATTAAAGAAAATTTTAGTTCTTGTTTGTTTTTAGCATTACTGATGGACTGTTAATCACTTAATTGCACGCGCACAATAGATAGATGTGGTAAACACAAATTTCTCCGGTCCCAATATTGCTATCTGGTGGTGTTTGAATACTAATTTGATAGTCATTCTGTGAGTCCTTGGTTTCTGTCTCCGGCGACATTGAGCTGAGATGAGAGAAACAACCCAATGTTTAAGTTAGCATGAGTAAGGAAGTATCTGAGAAAGACTATGATAGTAATGTAATTTTTTATCCTTCAAAACATGAACTTGTAAATATAGTGCTAGTCCTAAAAATAGATGATGGAATAGTGCAATAAAGAATTATATATATTTATTTATTTATTTTAATCATTCACATCATATTAATATTAATTATTAACAAAAAGATATTTTTAAAAATATATATTACAAAAAAAAAATCTATTGCAAGATATATTGCGATAATGATGTGTATTTCTACAATGTTGAAAGATTTATCAACAAAAGCACAAAATTATATTCCATGTCACATGTTACAAAAGCTACATTCACACACACACACACACAGAGATATATATATATATATATATTACAATTTCAACATTTTTTATTCTACCAACAGAAAATACCCTCCAATTCATTATGATTTCAGACATTGACACTGCCTAACTACGAAAAGGAAAGATAAAAAAAAATTATCAATTGCTCAATCTCCTTGCTCTATATATATGTGTGTGTATATATATATATGTATGCATACTGCAATCAATAATTAATACAATATAAGCATGTATGAGCTTCGGCCTTAGAGTTCATCATTGAGGTTTGATGATGATGATGATTGTTGTCCATTCATAGTACCCCGGCATTCTCTCGACGTGTTTAAACTTTCCAACCATACCTCATCTGCCATTACTGAGTTAGATTCATTGTTACGATGCCATGACCAATGAGCACGCGTTTCGTCTAGTATCTTCAACCTTCCATGGCCAAAGCTTGATTCTCTATACAGCGAGAGAGGGGATGCAGGCTTCTTAAACCTTCATTTGCATATTTATTGATGTAACACAGTTAGATATAATTCCAATATTCTAAAAGAAAAGCTAAAACCTAATGTTATGGAGACTCATAGTACGTTACAATATGTTATATTTGGTTGATTTCAATTTTCACATAGATTATTAAGTCAGCTAAGTTGGGTTTTATGGGCCTTTAATTGCTAGGCCTATCTTGAATCTGCTCAAAGGGAGGCCACACACAATTTTTTTAAGAAGGAGCCCACACACAAGTTGTCTATTCAAAGAAATTGCACTACTCACTTCAAAGCAAGGCCCTCTCTATTTCCCCCATCGCCAATTGTTATATACACCGGACCGCATGGATCAGCCTTGTTGTTGTAAATTCTAGTCTGCAATTAAATTATAAAAATTAGGATAAGATAGAAGAAAAAAATGATAGAAATGACGCATGCATGGTCGTTTGCACAAGACATACAAATCGTTCATAAGCATGAACGTGGCCAGCAAAAACGACGTCAACTCGTGCCTTGTACAACAACTCCTCCATAGATTTCCTCATGTCTTCTCCTTCACCTTGATGGGCAGTATTGGTGTTGTACCAAGGTGCATGCAAAAGCACGATAACCCAAGGAGTCTTCTTTCTGTCAACCTTGGCCAAGTCAGCTTGCAGCCACTTGTACTGAGCCGAATCGGCATCGAAATCAGTATAAGACCCCAGCATTATAACGTGCGTCCCCGTAACGTCGAAGGAGTAGTAGAGGTTGGAGGAGGATCCGCTGTCCTCGTAGGGCATTCTCCACCGTGCGTTGTAGGCCTTGAAAGGGTGTGGAAGAATGATGGGGATGGACTCGACCTCGTGGTTGCCGATGGTCACCATCCAAGGGCGGCTGCTCGCGTATGGCTCCACCAGCCTCCCAAATGAGTCCCAAAGTGGTTGCTGGAAGTCTGCGTATGATAAGTCGCCTGGTAATAAAAATACGTCGTAGTCTTTTCTACCAACATGTTCTAGGGTTGACACCGTCCATTCTGTTTGTCCAAGGTCTCCTGTAATAACAACAACATCAATAGGATTTAATTTAGTAACTACTTTTTATCAACTAATTAATTTGTACCTATCAAATTATACACAACCCATAATAGTACTTTGTGAGCAGCCCGTGATGGACCGATTTGTTCATGTAGTCATTCGTTCCTTGTTCAAAGAAAAAAAAAATTGAAATCAATTTTGAGATCTATCTTGACAGATAGATATCTATATCATGTGCACTAATCTATGGGACACAGAGCTAAACCACCGTCGGTTGCTTAGTTTTTGACCTTTCTTATAAAAGCATAAGCATTGAACTTAAATCAGTAAATTCAAAATACAAAAAGCTCCATAAGCACTGTACACTCCTCAACCTTGCCTGTTATGGTGACATTAATTTCTTACGTTTAAAGCACCAACCTACTAACCAATACACACGTCTTTGTTAGCTCAAAACGCAACTTCTAAAAGTAACAAAAAGTAACTTCTGTTTGATTTGTTCATCTTATTTGGAACTCATCTCAAACAGCAAATTAACTATCCACACACTCTTTGTACGTACCAAATAAGTACATGGACTTTATGCATGACTCTTAGCAAAATTAATCCCACAGTGATCATTTTTCGAAGATTTATTGGATTCCTACATTTTTCTATATGTAGGCCTTTCTTTTTTTCGGTGAGTCTCTGGCTTGATCTCAGCTAAGGGAAAATCTTGTTATTGGGAATTTGGGACCAATATAATATGCGGGCCTCATTGATATTATGCCGCATGACAAGGATAGTAACAAATCCGGCCATATGTTACCATAGTTACGGTATAACTTATGACATGAACTTAATGTGGCGCCAAAGATGAAGCGTATAGATCAAATCATAGTAGATTGAACTAACTTACCGACCACAGCAAATTCAATGGGGAAAGTGGGAGGAGGTGTCCTGAAGGAAAATTCTGGGCCATAACCTCCACACCTGTAATAATAGACAGTGCCTGGTTCTAGCGGTCCTATCTTGACATGGTGTATCTTGCCGGAACTGTAAAAGAAGAACTTATATGAAGTGTTCTCTCCAGTTGCCATCGCATTATATCTTCCCGCTATCTTTCCATATTCCACCATCGACGGCACATTTTCATCGTCTGAAATCCAAGAAACTCTAGCGTAGTCTTTCCCTGCTAGGGAGACATGCACCTGAAAATCAACAACCACTGGAAATGAATATAGAAAACCAAAAACTTGCTGTTCATATAATTAACTATTATCATCATCAACTTAAAGTACCTGTTGAGGATCAGATTCTGATCGGTGATGCTGAGTAAGGATAACATTACGAGGAGACGGCCGCATATAATCGTCTGAAGAAGCATGAGATTGGAGGACTATTTGAGGGACAAAACAGATGGTTAGGCTGAGAAGAAGAGGGAAAACAGGAGACGACTTTTCCATGTTTTTGTGAGTGAAGGAAACGTGAGTTGTGAGTTTGGTAGGGAGGGATATTAGAAGGGCTTTGGGGACATTGAAAAATTGGAAACCATTAGTTGCAAAGGCGTGAAGAAAGTCCATTAGAATATTAATGTTGAACAATAAAATATTAATACACTCTCACACAAACTCCCTTTGTGTATAGCCACTTAGCTCTTGTAGCTAGGCTTACCGTTTGGCTTGTATTATCACCATTTACGTGGATTAGTGACCACAAGAATATGACAAAAGAAAATGTGGGTGTGAAATTTTGACGAGAATACTCTTTATTTTTAGTTATAACATCTTCGAGAAGATACTAATTAATTAGATATTAATATCATGGCTCTATTCCTATCTTCACAATGTTAGATGATTTATGTCGCTAGCTAGCTAATATTTGGAACCTTGTTTACCAATTATCTTTCATAGTTATACAAGAGGTTATATTAGGAATTAAGGGAATTTTCTATGCTTTTATGAACATTCATATTAACTCAAAATAAGTTTTTGTAATCCGTTTCTTTTAAGATTAATTTTACACCCTATTAACATTCTCATTGAGTAAATTAATTAAAAAAAGAAGAAGCATTATTCCGCAAATGTCTTATTCTAATATAATTGTTTGTGGTCCTATTGCTAGGTATCGTAATGATTCATTCTTTTGTCTCTATTGAGTTTTGTGATTTTTTGCAGGATAAAAATCCAGTCAAAGCTTCTATTCTTTTTTAGGAGAGCAAGGAAAAACTCATGGAATCTGTTTATGTTATGGATTCAACAAGTGAACATGTTACTAATTTCAAAAAAAAAAAAAAAAAAAACAAGTAAACATGTTAGTAAAACAGATGAGACACGAGATGGATCAAAAAAGGCAAAAAAACAGATGAGACACGAGCTTGTGTTTAGCCAATTAGCTGCTTGCACAGAAGCCGAGCCAGTCCCAATTAATGAAAACGACAATGGGATGACTCGTCTGTTCCATGTTTTTCTAGGAGACTTCTTCATATTTTAATGGTGATTCACGAAGTGAGACATCTAAATCACATGTATGCACTCTTGTTGCCAGACAAATCGTATGAGAGAACTCACATTACAAGAAACTTGGTAGTTGTTCTCAAAAGAAAAACAGAAACTTGGTAGTTCAAAATTCAAACCGCTCATAAAGTCCATACAAGTAATTGTCAGAATATCCTAGGGATGTACTGTTGCAGAAATTATAAGGAGAGACAAATCGCAAAATATTTTATGAAGCCATTCATTTTCCACCGCTCATCATACGGACCACATGTTCTTGTACGATGCTGAGTGAATCTTTCCAAATGACTGAGTTCAGAGAGTACATCAAACAACACTCTTCAAACTATCCATTTTGGGTCTTTTTAAATTTTCTTCATGAATAACATTAAAATAATATATAGCCAGCCCATTGTCTCAATCCAATCAATTTTAGGACAAAATATTCAGAAGTTTAGAGTTTTTCTAGTTCGGGTTTTGATAGGAACAAGGAAAGGAATCAAAACGAAACGTATATTTAGATTGTGATTGGCTTTTAAAATTAGTTTACTTCTGATGAATAAAAAAAACCCAATTAAAATAATTAAGTCTTAAAAAAAATTAGCAGAGGAACGAAAGTTCCTTAATAAAAAGACTTCCCCTTTCTTTTTAGTGGTAAGTTTTTCACTTTCATACTTAAATGGAGACGTGTACAATTCAAATAATGTTGTGTCATGGTAACTTATTTGACTAATGAGGTTCTTCATTTCTATATCAGAGGTTATCTTAGGATTAAGTTGTAGCTAATGTTACAAAGAATTTAAAACTATTCAACAAATCTTATTTGAAATTATATTACATATTAAACTCAAACTGCTTTATATAGAAGTAAAAACTTTTATATTTTGGATTTTGAAGTTAATACTAACACCTTGATTTAAAAAGAGAAAATCATGTCGAATGGCCTATAAAAACAAACGCGGGTTTTTGAATGGTATCGAAAAATTAAAATGAGTGTTTTTAGTAACATTACTAGTTCGTAAGCATTAGTTCATGAACAAAAGTAGTTTGTGAACGAAAATCGTAAACTGTAGTCTTTTTCTTTTGTTTGCAAACTATAGTTCACGAATATTGATGTGTAAAATAAAACTGAACTCAGTTTTTCAACGTTACTTCCAAAACTTACGTTTTTTTCTTTTTGGAAACAAAAGCTCTCATTAATTTAAATGTCAGAAAGCTTTTTTTTTTGTTCCTTTTTGGTGTATTACTAGCATGCCTTGTCACAAACGATAATAAAAGTTGGTGAAAGCATTAATTTACCTCAGAATAGATTGGAGCAAGGATTCTCCACTATCATTTATTCTCCACCATCATTTTTTTACTAAATTTTTTATAGTCTATTAACATATTAGTATAAAAAATAATGGATAACTAATATTGTTATATTTTTTCTCTTTTTTATATCATCTAACTTAAACTTATCTCATAAAAATGTTAGTATTATGTCAACATTGATAGAGAATTTTTTTTTTTTTTTTTAAAGTAGCATATAATAAGTTAAAAGGTTTGATTGAATCTAATGAAATTAATTACTACTTGATCATATACCTATTGAGATCTCATGAGATAAATAACCTACTCCCATAAAACGAGTCAAATGTCTATTAGATATGTGAAGCTCAATAACTACTTGCGTAGCTCAAAGCTGGATACCCACTCCCATCGAATAGATTAGAGGCTTGTTAGAACTCGATGAAATCAATTATTATTTGTACAATATAGATATCTACTCATATGATCAATGAAGAAAACTACTCAAACAAAACTAATAAAATGCGCTATACATAGGAGTTAAAACTCTCGCTGCTAAGATAAATGGAGAGGTGTGAAGCCACGTATGTTACGACCTAGGAGGGGATGTACACTACTTTGATGCCTTTTACAGTCTCTTTAACATTCATGCATGGAGCGCAATACATGACAATCATAAAATATAAATGATGCTTTGGGAACAAGTTCGGCGTTTCCTACTTAAAGATTATCATCATACGAGCATAAACTAATGGAATTTTAAAGTCCAGACTCCATAGTCAATCGGTCATAAACTTCCCTTTTGTTTTATTTATTTATTCTTTTTTTTTTCTAATCTAAACTTCCGCTTCATCACTATATATATAGTTAGAGAAAAATTTTAAACATCCAATTAATGTATATACCCTTCATTTAAAATTGATTTTGTCATTCGAAATACCACATACGTTATAGTCATTCGAATCTGAATCATTATTAGATTAAATAAGTATACTTTACCACTAAACTTCATTGGAGGATATATATATGGTTTAAAATTAAAAGTTAAAAGTTATACACATATAGAAAAATATAACATGTTATATATATATATATATATATATATATAGGAACACTGAACATATTTCACACAACCGAAAAACATATCATGAAACAAAAAAAATCTATCATGATAAACTATACCGCGACGGATTCTCGTAATTCCAAAAGAGGAACAAGAAAAGCGATATTGCAGGTTCACAAAACACAAACTATGTATAAAAGAACATGAACAGTGACCATAAAACCAAAAAACACATAATAATAAATTGTACATTGACAGATTTGCAATTACAAATGAAGAACGAGATAATGCATGTTCAAAACACAAAATGCAATATATAATTAGACAAAATTTGTGTTTGTGTGATAAAAAGACATCATGGTTCAAAAAAATTAATCATGAGAAATGGTACCAGGACAAATTCGAAATTTCTATCAAAGAGCAAGAAAATTGATAATGTATGTTCACAAGCACAAAACCATGCAATATATAATTAAACAACAATATTAGACAGCCTAACTTTCGTATTTCAACCAATGGGTGGCAACTAGCGAATGTAATACATTTTGCACATGAAATAAATTACATTAATGCGTATCCATTCACTAATAAATGTGCCTCTATTTACCGATTGTCTAATTATCGTTTATGATACAAGTAAAATATAAAAGCTAAAATGTTTAGTATTACTGGCTACTGATAATTAAAACTCATTAAATTTATTATATTACAAAGACTAATGTAAGTGATATGTAAATCTTGTGATTAAGAGGAGTTTAATGGTGATGATCACTGTTATAGTTAAGTTGAATGATAGATTAAGGGCTTGTTTGATTTTTTTTCACCCAACCCTTAATGAAACATAAGGTGTCTTGGTAAAATATTTCGTTTGACTTTTTAAGTGAAATAATCGCGGAAACACTCTCTACATCGGCGGAAATGATAATAAAATATTGAATTAAATAGTAGTTTTTAACTCCTTAAACAATCCTACCAAATTTGATCTAATTTTAACTTTGCCTTCTTGCACAAACCTTAACGATATTAATATTTTTGTATTCTCACATTGAAAATAATTCATTAGTCAGAAAAATCTTAAATTATAACAACCGTACTAATATGAAGTATTTAACATGTTTTTTAAGTCAATTGTTTTGGACATGTTAAATTGTACTTTATAAAATTAATAAATACATTAAATTTTTTAAAGTTAAATTATTAAGATTCTAAAATATCTAAAATTTCGGATATTATTAATGATGAAATAATTTTTGTTTTAGAATATATTAAATTACTTGTTTTTAATTGTTTTTAATATATTACATGTAAATATATATCAAATAATAGATGGAAAACACGAGTAAAAGTGTTCATTTTCTAATATTTGTGACTTTAGATATCACTTATTCAGTTTCCAGTTAAAAAATAATAAAATCCTATCATTTTTATTTTTTAGCAACTATTCGATCTTATATAAAATCTAATATTATTCCGTCTTTAGTGAAAAAACAAATAAAAACTAAGAGAATAAGTGAGAAGACAAAGTAAAGAAAACAGACGTATTGATTCGGGGGAGTTGATGATATGGAGTGAAGAGCTTTGGAACTTGTTATGGTTATTCTTTGAAAACAAAATTTAAATCTTGATTAAAAACAATTAAGTTTGTAAATATGTTAAAAATAAAAAATTGAAACTAGTTAAATTATTTTTAGCAATTACTCCTAGCTAGGATGTTAACAGGGCTCGGTTACTCAAATCTCCATCTCAATTTGGGGATAAATTTTGGATATTAATTAGGGATGAGGATAGAAACCCATTCGCAAATCCAAATTGGGATAGGAATGGGGGAAGACACCCAATCTCCATTTCCTCCACTTATATTATTATAAATATAAAAATATAAAAATTAATATTTAAAGTTATTTTAATATTTTTTCCAGGGGACTTACCTATTGTTTTTCCACTTTGGTTTATATTTATGGCGCATATACTTGAAGGATTAAAAAATAAAAATGGAAAATAAAAGTGATTATTAACATCTACTTTCTCTAAAATAAATCTATAATGGGAATGTAAATGTTGGTCCCACACAAATTAGAGGTTGTGGAATAAGATTCTCATTCTCTCGTCCCATTTAGGATTCACATCTCCATTCTCTTTTGAAATTTAAAAAGTCTTTTATGACCCTTATTAAAAAAAATCATTTTATATATATAAAAAGAAAATCTATATTGTATATAAGTTGTGATTTTATGAAACAACACCTGGAATCTGTTCCACGAAGCTAGGAGGAAGAAGATGTGAAACTATAGGGTTGAAATGGTAATTTTCAGTTACGGGATGAAAAGAAACTTTGCAACATAATTAATAAAAACAATCAAAGTTTCATTTATTATTGAAAATAAAATTTCAATATTAAAGCTTGTTCCGATAATGTTCTTCCAAACAGCATTGTAGATGCTAGATGGTGTTATAAAATATTCCAGAAACTGGTGCATAACTACAAATTACTCTATATTTGAAAAAATAATTTTACTCTATATGCATATATATATATAAATAAAAATATAATAAAATTAAGTTTTTCAAATTTGTGCTACAATATGATAGAATCCCCAAGTTATGCGTGAACGGTAGGCAACTCCACCAATTTAAAGCTTAATAAATTAGTATAACTTATTTTAAAACATTTAATTCAAAAAAACCAGCGGGACGGTGATATATTTAATGCCAATTGATTTCAGGTCTTCCTTAATGTCAGACAAGGCTTTTTAATTTTGACGTGTGTCAGTTAATCAATCACGCAAACAAGCCAAGCAGAATTGATTCGGCATATTCCATATTTGACAGAGAAACTTGCATGTTTTTCAATTTCTTATAAAAGTTATATTATATAAATGAAGGAATTTCTAAATTATGAAAAATCAATTCTAAGTTAAGGTGAAAGAAACAGATAAAAGAAATGACCAGAATCAGTAACTTTTTCAACGTTGTTCTTCCGGATCAATTTCTTGTAACTCAAGTAACAAATTCGTGAAATCCTGTCACTCAAACGATGTCGAAGTCCCAACTCCCAACAACATTGCCAGCACGTAATTCTTGAATTCCCCATCATAATCTGATGTTCTGATTATGTATTCTTTAGTAATAAGAAATTTTGAATTCTAAAACATTTAAGATTTTTTGCTTGTGTTTGTTACAAGTTATTTAATATATGCCGTTATTAATAAAGGACTACTTTACATTTATGTAGTTCTAAAAAATAAAATTACACACTCCGTAATTAAAAAAAAAGAAAAAAGAAAAGAAATTTTACAATTATGTAAGTTTTTTATATAATTATTTAAATGTGTGCCATAAAATGCAAAGCAATAGAACTCAAATGTTACGTAACATATTATATTATAGGCAGATAAGAATACAAATAATATGGTGTACCTGTAGCAACAACAGATAAGTTTCATTAAAATAAGAAATTAAATGGGGAAGGAAACAGTTGCGGAGGTTCAGTAATCAATATAATAAACAGGAGGCAAACAGCTGAGAATGACCAAAACCGTGATGAATCTTGCAGTTGCAGATAATAATATATAACAAATCAAGACAAATAAAAAGATAAATTGAATTCCAGATTTGCTTGGAATATTCTGGGGCTTACACGTCTCTTATGTCGCCGTTTCCATACGTAACCTCAAATACTTGAACCTCTAAAAATTAAAGACTTTTTTTTTTTTTTTGAAACAGACTAAAAATTAAAAACTTTTGGTTTTTATTGTCAACGATTGAGACTTTACGTTTGTATTGTCCATTTGGGATTTTATGGACAAAAATACCCTTCTGTCATAAAATTCACCAATTTCTCTTTTTCTCTCTCTTCAGCGCCTTTCTCTCTCATTCGCATCTCTTTCCTTAAAACACTATTGTTTTTTTTTTTTTTAAAAAAAAAAAAAACTACTTTCTGTTCCAACTAAAACATCAACAAAGCTACTTTTTCAAAAAAAAAAAAAAAAAAAAATCAACAAAGCTATTGATCATAGGCAAAAACCAACAAAATATGTTCACCTTTCGAGCACTGAAGCTTTGACAAATTAAAAGGTACGATATATGTTTTCATTTTCTTTAAAATTAATTTATTTACGTCATAACAACGATAATATGATACATATAGATAAGATATTATCTTAATTTGTTATGCTTTTGACCAATACTAGGAATAAATAGATTATGATTTCCGTTAAATTTTGAAAATTATGTTCAAATTTTTAAATCGTGTAAAACAAACATAACTGTAATAATGTCAATTGATATGCCGAATTTCAAAACAATGTCAAAATTTTATGATGTTACTTGTCATATCAAATGACTACCGAAAAATGTTTTCATCTACTTTTTCAATAAGCAAGATAATGAATGATTTGAGATTGCGTTTTTTTTTTTTTTTTTTTTTTTTTATAGTGACCATTAATGATGGTGATGGTAATAATTTTGAGGTGGTGTTTGTGCCGGACAAATATTGTATATGATGCATTCAAGGAAGTGATACAACAACTATAAAGGTCACCCCAACGAAGTTTAGCATTAAACCAAGGAGCATTGTTTATTAAGAATGGCTGGTTCCTACGGTACAACCTGTTAGGCAACAATCTCCGAAGGCTAGCTATTGATGTGACTTTTTTGTACATATAAATATACCTTAAATACGATAATATTTCATATCTACAAATCTATAACTTGTAATACAAATAAAATTTTGATACAAAATAAACTTAGTAAAACATAATTAATTTAGTATTTAAGATAGTTTCATATAAATACTACGAATGATCTATAATAAGATTTTAGTACAATTTATTAACTAAAACCTATACTGTGTCAAATAGAAAATAATTATTGACAAAATCATTGTAAACACAACTTCAAAATCTTATAAAATTTTCACACAAAATTTAGTTTGAATTTAGGTAACATTGTGCAAGACCATGTATTAAATGACATATGGTTAAGAAAATCCGTAACCTTTGAACCCTAACTGTCCAATTGAACGATAAATTGTTTGGAATTGACAATAAATATTAATATATGATCAATAAAATCAGTTGAAAGCAGCAAAAAAGCTTAAATAGACTTAAGCAATAAGAGTAATTGAAATTAGTAACTAGCCTGTCGGGAGCTTGGGTTTGGGTCGGAAAACTACATTTCCACCCCGTTCTCTCCTGTTGTCGTTTTCTATTTTTATCACACTAGACCTTTATTACTATTTATTTCGAAGTTAAATTAAAACTCATTAGGCAATATTTGATATATGAGAAATGGGATGAAATCGAGATTTATTTTTTCTTATTCTCCCACATTCCATATTTGGTTCACCTTTGAGGTAGGAAAGGAAATAAATTTTTCATTCTCAAACTCATCTCTATTTCCACTCAACTTAAGAAATGGAAACCCAAGCTCAAATATAGATTTCTCATTTCCTAATTTGATAGGATTTTTTTTTTTAATTCATTCTTTTTCCACAAACTCTTTGTTTTTCTCTCATCTCTACTACGACCGAGCCACCATCACCACAAATCGCCCTTCGTCTCTCTCATCTCCTCTTCTATCTAGACGAACCAATAACAGTAACGACTGACATCTTCAATTTTTTTTTTTTTTCATCTGACCTTCATTTTTTTTTTAATGATTGTTATGGGTTCACTTAAAACCAAGTGGTTCTTGGTTTGATGAACCGAAAACCAGAACCATCTAATTTTGGGTTCATGTCCCCTTATTCTATGTGTATATATATATATATATATATTTTGAAGTTCATATTGTCGTGGGAGATGATGATGCTGAATAAAAGTTGTTGATGATGTTAATGAATTGTGGGTATGTTGAAGGTGATGTTAATGAATTGTGGGTTGATGATGAACTGTGGGTTGTTTTATCTTTTTTTTTTTTTTTTGTCTTTTTATAAAATTAATTTTAAAATATAGTAAAAAATTTAAATTAATTTTATTTCAATACAATCAAATCCTAATATATATCAAATATGATATGATATAATTTTAATTCAATCTTAAGTTTCACTAAATATGAGAGAATAACAATTCATTATGTTCTATTTTAGTCCAATTCATTTCATTCAAATCCAATCAAATCAAATCAAATTCATTTCAATCCCACATGTCAAATGTACTCTTAATGCTTGGAGGAGGAAAGAAAAGCAAGACTAATTTTGTCCTTCTGACCTTAATAGTGACAATAAAAATTGACACCTAAATTGTGGGTGAAAACCAAATTGCAAAACTTTGAACGCTGTCCATAGGATTTGCCCTCAGGCTTTTTGTTTTTTGTTTTTGAACTGTTGCCCTCAGGATTTTTCTCTGCAAAACCATTAGAATGGTCACGAAAAGGAAAAAAAATTAAAAAATTCCCAAAATTGGATCGAAAATAATTCCATTAAACCCCAATTTTGTTAATATTAAAAAATGATAGTTTATTTTTATATATATTCCAAATGAGTAATGTTATATTACCTAAAAATTTGTCTAAATTCATTGTAATATACTAAATTTATATATAATTAATACATAATTAACATATCATTTTAAAATTACTGTAATAGTAATTACAAATCAATTTTTTATATCATCTAGACAAATTTTTAAAAAGCCTAGCAGTGTCCATCCCAAATATATAAGCAACTCGAGTGTCATGACCATATAAATACGAATGTATTGATGATTCATTCAAGGAAGAAAATATTTTTCTGCTGTATATTCTCGTATGTTTCTCTCTTCATCAGTCTTCACATGTGAAAGCCGGGAGAACTTAAAATTCCTCCTCCTTAATGATCTTATTGTTCTTGTTCTTCCCTTGGGCCTTTTTTTGACAGTATATCTCTCTGCCAATCATGGCTGTTCAAGATCAACTTCTGTGTCGCGCTTTGATAGCATTTTTTATGGTATGTAGTGTCGGATTATTCGGCGGTGCAAATCCATACGTTCGACCACCCCCTCGGAAAAATATTTTCGTGCGTCAATCGGACGATGATTCTTCTTCTCCTCAACAGGTAATCAAGATCCGCTTTGGTATCATTTCATGGCTTTCTTTTAGTACTGCTTTCATTTACCTGATTAGTTATTTACATACATACATACATACTTGCACACACACATACACACACACATATATATATATATATTCAGTTCATTTTGTAATTACTAGATCGTTTAAAGAACTGAAAACGGGAATGGATCAAAACAACGCTACTCCTCCCTCTTTTTTACGTCTTTATATGATTTTATCTATTATACTTGAATCTTGACCCAAAAAATGAAGAATATTTTGTATCTTATTTTAATTTTGTCCCCTCATTATATTAGCTTCTCTGGATTACAAAGAGAGAGCCAATTGGTGCCATAGATTGCATGATCGGTAATCCCTCATGTGGGTTTGGGTCTGGAATAAAGGTGATTAGATTACCAAAAGAATGAAATTCGAGCATTTGTCCAACCAAAAGAGAACCAACCGATCGCATGTTATATCATTAGTTCTTTGAAATTTTAGTTGGTTGAGTGGAGAAACTGTTTGCATAGTGGGCACTCTTTAGGCTAACATCAATAATGAGACTAAAGTCAAACGTGGTGGATACACTTGTACACAAATCGACATAGTCAATGGTTTGGAAGAAAGGGATGCACGATCGGCAACTAGAATCTTATTTTATGTTTTTTTGTCTTATTTTATTTTATAAAAATTATATGATTAATCAAATGTTCATTTATATTTGATAGTCACATGACATCTGTGTCACCTGTCAACTTTGCATTTGCGGAAGCTTCATGCAATCTTGCGTGTCAATTCAGTTCCGCAGACAACTGCCAGCTTATAAAACCTTATCAGAATCGATTTCCAAAAAAATAAAAAACCTTGTCAAATCTAATTATTACTAGTTAGACTTGGGCCGGCTGAGCCTGTGATGACCCATAACTTTACTTCTGACACCAATCTTTGTTTGTTTATTACCTTCTGACACCAAATTGAAGCCGATATTTATTTGCTTTGGGCTAAATTACATTAGAGTTTATTAGAAACATAACAAAAATTAGTATATTTGTGATGTTATCAATTCGTTACCATGATAATTTCAAGTCTTACATTTATGGTTTTGAAGGTGCATGTATCTCTGGTCGGTCAAGACAAGATGAGAATTTCATGGATTACCGATGATTCATCTCCAGCAACGGTAAAGTATGGCACATCTCCAGGAGCATACGAGAATTCTGCTGATGGGACTGTCTACACATATAAATATTTGCTGTATAAATCGGGTAAAATCCATGACGTAGTTATCGGCCCATTGAAGCCCAATACAGTATATTACTACCGTTGTGGGGGCCCAAACTCAGGCCAAGAATTCAGTTTCAAAACCCCTCCCGCTCAGCTTCCAATCAAGTTTGCGATCATTGGTGATCTGGGCCAAACTGAATGGACCGACTCAACGTTGCAACACATAACAAAATCCAACTACGACGTTTTGTTGCTTCCTGGAGACTTATCGTATGCAGATTACCATCAAGATCTGTGGGACTCGTTTGGCCGCTTAGTGGAGCCACTGGCCAGCCAACGGCCCTGGATGGTGACACAAGGCAACCACGAAGTGGAGAAGCTACTAATCTTCCATCGAGAGCCGTTCACGGCCTACAACGCCAGATGGAGAATGCCGTTTGAAGAGAGCGGGTCTAGTTCCAACCTCTACTACTCGTTTGATGTAGCCGAGGTCCATGTGATAATGCTGGGGTCTTACACTGATTTTGATAAAAAATCTGATCAGTACAAGTGGTTAGATGGGGATTTAAAGAAGGTTGATAGAGGGAGGACTCCATGGATAGTTGTGCTAATACATGCACCATGGTATAATTCCAATGAGGCTCATCAGGATGTGTATGAATCGTTGGTCATGAAGGCTTCTATGGAAGAGTTGCTTTATAAGGCTCGTGTTGATGCTGTTTTTGCTGGACATGTTCATGCTTATGAGCGCTTTGTAAGCTCTTCTCTTCTTCACTATCCTATCTTTTTTTTTTTTTTTCCTGACACTCAGATGACTATAGAATATTGCTCCTAGAACCAGAAGAGGTTGACCATCATTTTAGTAGAAAAATTGTCACATTTTGTGGCCCTTATCAGTTTCTATGAAACAAGGGTAAATAGAGTTGTTGCCACTGCGGCAGCAGCTCACCAAACTTCACTCCCTTATCTTATTATATACATTACCATCTTTTATTGACTAATATCTCTAAATAACGTTTGTTTGTATGCGTGTTGGTGTTCGAAAATATCAGACCCGCGTTTTCAATGGAACAGCTGACAGTTGCGGACCAGTGCATATAACTATTGGCGATGGCGGCAACCGTGAAGGCCTTGCCCTCAAGTAAGTAATTGCCTTTGACAAAATCTTCTACTTATAAGGCTTGTCAACAATGTGTTGTAATCTATGGTAAAAATTGGATCATTCATATAATTTTTAAATGTATAATACAAATAAGTAAAAAAACGAAGTGTGGATATCTTTACTTGATAAAAATTCGAAAAACAACCTTTTGGTAGCATTTGTAATAATGAGTTTTAATCAAAGTTAATAGATTGTTCTCCGTATTCACGGCTCTAATGATATAAAGAGTTTGATGACATTAATTAACATGGAATTTTGTGTAATGGAACAGCTATATAAATCCAAAACCAGAAATATCAGTATTCAGAGAAGCAAGCTTTGGGCACGGAGAACTCGAGGTGGTGAACGCGACCCATGCGCTCTGGACATGGCATAGAAATGATGATGACAACGCAGTTGCAAGTGACTCCATTTGGTTAAGAAGCTTCTCATCTGATCCTGCTGCTTGTAAATTGTGATCTTTTTGTTCTCAAAAATTCCATTTAAAAAAGAAAAAAAAAAAAGTCCATCCTTATTAATAAAGCCAGATGGTCTACGTCTAAAGCTGTTTTATCTAAAAGGGGTTGGACTAATTTGATGGGATTAGATTTAGATTGAATAGAATTGGAATAGTCAAAATTAATAGTGTAACGCGTTTGCTGCAATTGGAATTGGAATAAAACACTTGGGAGTCGGAAAAATAATAATTATATTTTGTTTTTGATGTCATAAGATTAATTTATTGTGATATTAAATTAAATTAATTTATTATAAAAATATAAATTACTTTTAAAAATTATTTTTAAATAACAAGATATTTATTTGAATTAATATTTAAAACTAATATTTATAACAGTATTTATTTGAAATAAATATTTTAATAATAAAATAATAATATATAAAAACTATATGGATTCGGCTGTATAAACTTAAAATTATGATCTGAAGACTTCAACATCTTTTCTAACTTTTTTATTTTTTTCTATTTTAAAATGTTTTTTAAACTGAAATTTTATTAAAAAAAAAAATAGCTCACAAACTTCCAAAAAAATAAAATTTTATCTGTAAATACATTTCATTTTTCCTAACATTCTTTGGATATAAATCACATTTTAGACAGTATACATTAGTGTGTGTGTGTATATATATACACACTCTAATGTATACTATATAAAACATGACTATTTAGCCTTGATCCAAACCTGTCAAGCTGTAAGCCGTAAATAAGGTACTGGAACTAGAAACCAAACCCTCATCGGCTGTATTAAGCTAGCACTAAGATGTAGTGCTTTCAAGAGGACTTACATTTAACATTTAAATCAATTTTTATAGTACACGTATCATGGATACATTTTGATAAGCAGGGAATTTGGTAAATTTCATAATATTGACAACTATTATACATTTTGACATACACATTTGGGTCAACTATAGTAATTTAAATTAATGGTGACCTCAATTTTTATCTATTCAATTCTTCTTTTTTTTTTTTTGGGTCAATTCAATAATAGGAAAGAAATTAACAGCTAAATGAAGCAAAATTAATGGACAACTCTTGAATAACTATAATATCATATCAATTATATATTAATTTTAAATAAAATACAATTTTGTATAATACAGTTGAATATAACATTACAGAGTGTGCGAAATATTAAAAAAAAAAAATGAATCAGTTGACCCAAACCGCTCATAAGTTAATATACAAACATATAATCAGTTTTCCATACAGTAAGATAAAAATATGAGATAATCTCAAAAAACTGTATGTAATTTATAAAAATGTTATTTTTATTGTTTATGGTTTCATTTTTGTTTCAAATCTCTTCTACTGTCAATTTTTTAATCAAAATATTAAAAAAGTTAAAATATCAAATTTATCATTGATTTAAATGATATTAAAATATAAAAATATAAAAAAATAAAAATCTAAAATAAATAATATTAAATATAAAAAATCAAAAATCAAAATAAAAAATATAAAAATATAAAAAAAAATCAAAATGAATAATGTTAAAATATTAAAAAATCAAAACAAATAATTTTCAAATATAAAAAATTGTTTAAAAGAAGAAAACAAAAAAGAGAAAGGTTTTTATTTAATTTTTGATTTTTTTTTAATTAATTTTTTATTTTTATATTTTAATTATTTTTTTATCACATTTCTATTTATATCCCTGAAGTCAGATAGTCAATCAAATCAACCAAATGAAATATGTGATTATTAAAGGTATTATCGTCATTTCACATGCTTCCAATGAGTATTTTGATTTAGGGGGATTTGGGATTAAAACAAAACCATAAGTCTAATGATGTGTTTACTTCATTTTGAGGAATCATAATGATTTGAAATCGGAATGACTTGAAATCAATATGATGTATCAAAATTAGAATAAATTGTTTACTTATTTATAGAATCATAATCAGAATTAACAATATTCCTATTGAGTTATTTACTTTATTTTGGAATCAAATTGAATTAATTATAAGTTAAAAAATGTCATTGATTAATATTATAAATTAATTACAATATACAAAATAGTATCTGAGATGTAGTGTTGTGTTTTTGTCATGTAACTCGTCATATTAGGCTGAAAAAAAAAAAGAACTTTCTTAATAATATTATTGTAAATATATTATGTATCTTTTTCTTTTTTTTTTTTGATATAAAATGTTCGCTAAATTTGTTTTGCTTTTATACATGTAGTAACCTACAACCATGGCGGTGGTAGTAACAATTATCATCAATACGTAACATTCTTCAATTCATTCTTTTGTAAATATGTTTTATTGTTTTTTACTTTTTACATTGATTTTGAGAATGAGAATGAGATTTTCATTCCACAACTTTAAATTGATGTAAGACCCACACTTTCATTCTCATTATGGAATGAATTTTAAGCAAGTAAACATCATTAATCAATCTTATTCTCTATTTTCATTCCCTAATCCATAAAGTAAACACACAATTAAAATGATATTTTTGTAAATTACTTACAGTTTTTTGGGATTTTTCCTAAAAATAATAAAAAGAAAAAAATAGAATTATCTTTGAAAGAATTTATAATTGAAACGATATATTAAAATCCACGCGGGTTCAGTTAAAACTCAACGGAACACAGACCCGGCTCATGATGGAGAAAGAGAAATCGAGAACAAGGCGGTCAATTAGATTGAAAAAATGGAGGATTAGTGCCAGCAATTTCAACTCCATGGAGAGTTCCCATCCGTGAAATTTGGATCACACGGCAGAAGCAGGTGCCTCCAAGGTCTCTCTCTCTCACTCTTTCTCTCTCTCCAATTGTCTTCGGATTTTGTGATTATCTTTTTCCATTATGTCAATCATTACTAGAATGTAAATTTGATGATAGTGGAGACCTTCATTTCTCCTTTGTTGCTTTTCGGTGTTTGTTAGTGTTAATATTCTATCTATGTGAAGATTTGAGAAACCTGAATATTCGAAGCATGAACAAACAGAGACATAAGAGTTACTTGAGCTGTATACAAGATAGGCTCCAGTTGGATAACATGTTGTTTGTTTTTATTATTGTCAAGTCACCTCCGATTTTAGAAAATGTTGTCAAATTGACAGCTTTATCGGCTTCGAACAAACGTTACCAAGACTTTTCATCTTCTAAAGAAACAAAAATGTGATTCAATCAGTTGGCATTGTTTTGTATGCAAGTGGAAGCTGTCTAAGAACTCGAATTGTTTTACACGAAAATTAATCTATTAGTATTAAGTATTGTTAAACATTATCGATTGATTTCCTGCTCTATAAAGGTGGTTTAGGTGAATTCCTTTCTGCTAACAGTTTATGTGTATTGATTTACCAATAACTAGCATATCACTTGAAATCGTGGAAAATCACTCTACTTGTCTAGCTATGGGGTTGGTATAAGATTAATTTCTTATTTTATTCATGCTGAAAAATGTTGGATGGACTAAATCATGTGCGTGCTGACCATATATACTTTGCTTTCGAGAAAAAGAATGAATTATTCTTTATATTTTTAAAATTGCTTGTTTTATACGATTTGCACTTTGCATTAGAAGTACTGAAAGGCATACGATAGGTAGAAGCTGCTAAAGAGTAGATTAAATGCTCCTACCCTGTATTGAATTTTCTTTGAGATGTCGTTTTCGTCTTCATTGTTTTTAGATAAGATCATATATATCAAGAATTATTTTTCTAAAAGTACATGAAAATGAAGCATCAGGAATTATTCTGTGAACCCAATGATGTATGTGTCTTTCTTCTTTCTCCATTTACTGAAGCACAGTGGAAGTGTCATAAGGGTGTGACCCTTTAAATAACCTCTAATCGGCTTTATGGATCATTAATATCTATTCTTGTTTTGTCGTGTGGTCTGAGTACTATGTAACAATTTTAGCTTTCAACGATCTTATATGTTTTAATTATTGGCTCTGTCTTTTTCTTTTTGACTCTTTTGTTTCTTTATATGACTTATGGAAGCTGCAGGATTACGTTACGTTGAAGACATTGAATAACACTAGCTTGAGTATGAGTTGCAGCTAAATGTGCTGGCCAGAATGCATGTAATGGTGGTTGTGGAAAACGAATCTGCAGTTGGCACCCCCGACAGTGAAACTCGGTTATTCATGTTCTAGAATCATCTCATTGGCTATATTGCAACCCAACCAAAAGCCAAATGAAATCTCTCTTCTTGTCAGGTTATGTGTAGTTTCCAATTTTTAAATGTCCTTCCTATCAATGCGTATCCATCAATAGTTTGCGATGATTTCTAACAGATAATGAAAAAGACATTTGCAAGATCTTGATGCCTCCTAAAATTTAAGCATAATCCTTTAGATTCATTATGATGTTTCATGAAAGTCAAATTTTGTTGCTCTCCATGTTTCTGCAATTGTAGATGTGAATTGAACTTGGTATAGTCTTAAATGAGTAGATTAATTGTGGTCCTCTGTGGTATAATGTGGAAAAAAGCAGTTATAAGTAGTGGTCCCCCATGCATCATGGATAATGGAAGCTTACTGGATCTTTAGTTTCTGGATGATTACTAAAGAGAGTTAATCATTTTTCTTATTGATGGTTTTTGCTAATGCTCAAAATCTATGTATAGGTGTACGATGGCCTAAGTACCTGGTACAACATGGAAACCATGTGCAATTGTCTTTGTGATTTGCGATGGTTGAACTTGAAAATATTGTGGTTCGAAATTCTTACCCAAATCCAAACTATTTTGACGTCGCAGAGCTACTCGGAGACGAAGATGGATCAAACTGAGTTGAGGATTGGCCGCCAGGATGCAAATTTGAGACAATATTTACGTCAGCCTTTTGAAATCTATATAGATGATGCAGGAAAGCTGGGAGGAGCAATTGCAAGATCCTTAGATGCATAACCATAACTAAAGTGTACAGCTTAGCAGCAGAAATTCTAATAAAGAAAATAAGCTGAGAAGAAAATATTTTAATGTCATTCCTAGTTATGGTGTTGAGTATCAAAGAGAAAAACATCAACATAAAAAATTAAAAAAATAAAAATAAAAATATAATTCTACTATTTTCAGTGAAATTATATCTTAATTGTGGAAAATTATAATTAGATTGCAAATCAAGTGACAGCTAAATTTTTGAAATTTCAATATGTCGCATACAAAAGCTTTATGGCAATGTGGTTTCACGAAGACCACTTGGAACAGATTAATGGTTTAAAATATAAGGCGATTGACATCCTTGTCAATGGTTAAAAAAGTGTAATTTCGCAATCTTGTACTAGATTTGCACAGCCCGGTTAAAAATGAAACCATTGTTGTACTCTTGAACCGTTGCGAAATGAAACCATTGTTGTACTCTTGAACCGTAGTGAATTCAACCGAGTTCTGGGCAAATATTTTTTGTTTTATCAGAAGAACTCACGCTCAAATATCGTTTGCTCTTTGATACCCAACAGTGGAACCGTATGTACTAGTCTCTACTGGGACTGTCAATCACAGAGACAGACCCCAAGCAGTCCGATTTCAGTGAAAGTTGCTTCAGTCATTATACTCTAAGTTCTGATATTGTAGGTTCATCAAACAGCTATAGCAGAATCAAAATTTCTAACAAAGCGTAGTACTAGTTCAGATTTGAACGTTCGGTAATTATTTGCGCTCTTCAGATTCATAATTTATTAGATTTTGTTGGGATCCACCGGTCATTTCAAGTGGAAAATCTGAAAAACTTACGAAAGAAAACAAAACAAAAGAAGATCTCTTGGATTTCAATTAACAAATAAAAAAAGGGGTCACATTTGCATTGTTTAGGCGTGTGAGTTGTGAGTGAATTTGTAGGAAGGGTTTTGGCGGGGGTGGTGGGGTTGGTGTGGTCCCATAAAAGCGAAATCAACACTCTAAAGTTAGAATTATGGAAGGCTAATAAGTTCACGTGTAGGGCTCAATGCACTTGTTCTTTCCTCTTCTGCAACCCATTATCATGTAAAATATTTCATCATTAGCCATGCAGAGATTGGTATTATGTGACATGATTAAATGTGACCTCAAAATTAAAAAAGAAAGTAAAAAAAAAAAAAAGAAAAAAAAAGAAAAGCCTAGCAATTTGATGAGGTCATGGTCATAGTCATGGCACATTGGCTTGTTAAAACTATAAACTTGACATAATTTTACTAGTGGGTCATCCAACTATAATCCCTGCCAATAACATCACATATTCACCAATGATGTAAAAAGATAAAAATTTCAAGTCTTCACGTGTCTAACATCAATGCTGTCCAATCATAATCCACGGGTCAACTATGGGTGATGCAATCATCCCCTCTCTTTAAATTTTTATTTTAATTTGAGTGATAAAAATGAAGAGTCATTACTCAGTTGGATGGACTCTCTTTTTTCTCTCTCTCTTTAACTCTGCATAATTGTATTTATAGGCAATTGTAGAAGATGATGATGATGATGAAGTGCACTCATGAATGCCTATCTGTGGCCATGCAAATCTCTTGAGCACTGCCATACACATTTATGAAAAAACAAACCAGACCCCTCTCTAACCCCTCTTTAAATCATGAACCCAAATTTCCTTTTCATTAAGGGGGGTGAGTACTCTATTACTCAAAATTGCTGCAAAAAGCACTTCCTTATTTATTTAAGAGGGGTTGAAAGATTGCCAAAGGAGACCCTTTTTATTAATGGTTTTTGCCATCATTGGTCGTCTCTGAACCAGAACCAGAACCAGAACCAGATTTATACCCCTAGCTAGGTTTCACACTTTTAAGCACTATTTACTCACTTGCACGTTTTGGCAGCAGACTTCTTTTCTTACCTTTTGCCTCCCTATTTTTTCTAGTCTGGATCCTTGTTTCAATAACAGATTCAATTGACCACCCACATGTTAGACCACTCAACTTGCTAACTAGACCACTCAACCTATATTTGTATAATTTGATTCAAATTTCTATCCTGCCAATGTATTTGATACACTTTTTTTTTAATCATTAAACGTGTTTAGAATATTTCAAATTTTTATAGATAAAAAAAAAAAAAAGGTGAATTTGAAACATTTCAGACTTTCTAAGAATACAACCATTTGTATTAAGGCTGTCCATATAAGCTAAACTTCATATGAAATTGAAAATATTATGAAATCAGCTAATATGTCCTCGCCTAACATATGTATTTGCACACTCATCCAGCTATCTTAATGGTTGGATTTTAAGACGTCCCGTTCAATGCATTTAAAAGTTTTATATGAATAATTTTCTTTATTTATTATGAAAGTAATTATGACACTACTGAATGGATGTAGAGCTTCAATGGAGGTAGAGCTTCACATTAAATAAACGAAGCTAGTAGTATAAGAAACCAGTCTTGGACACGTGCCTTTGAAGTGAAATCAAATAAATAAGTAAATAATGGATAATATTGAAATGAAGTTGGACTTAATCAGATAAAATATAAACATACAATAAAATGAAGCAAAAACATGAGCACGTGGAGGAAATATTTTTCTTATTTTGTTTTCTAATTTTTAATTTCGATAATAAAGATTGGAAGATATATATATACTATACTTTATTATATGCAACTCAATCCATTGTGTTGGGCAAAGGACCATAAATATGTAGACAACCCAACCTCCTTGTCCCTCCCTTGTCCCGGTCACTGTACCACATATTGTCTCTTGTATTAACAAATTTCAATATTGATTTATCATTATTTTTGCATCTTTACTGGGGACTTTGAAAGTTCGGCACCAAATAATAATAACAATAATAATTATAAAAATAATTTTCTTATGGACTATCCAGCAGGTAGAACATATATAATTCAAACAAAGATTTGATGGGGAAGGTAATAAATAAAATAAAATGAATGATGGAGAAGCGACCGTTGATGGTAATTGGGTAATTTGAGAAGCAATGAACAAGAAATGGAAAACCAAACAATAATTACATGGATGGGTAAATGAACGAGCTCCACGAGGTGGGAAGGTGACGGAAATGACGATTATACCCATCCAAAGGAACACCTGTCAACCATGATGTTCCACGTTAAGGTACTCATAACACATGAGGGGGGTGATAGGCTGGCCCAACATTATTTCAATCTCACCTCCTAAATCTAGCCAAAAAAATGCTCGACTTATGATACCATACGTGTCATTATTATCATTGTAACAAGGTAAAACAAAACATAATCAATGGTTCCAATAGTGCTCATATTTTAGGGTATTTTTGTTATTTAGTTATGTCACAATGAAATGATATTATTAAATGAATAAATAAAGAAAATTATGCTATATGTTAATAAGTGGATAGTTGTATAGGTATAAGTAATGTTACTAAAAACGATGGATATATGCGAAGTGTGAAGCATGTAGATGCGAAGGAGAGACTCAATTGGGAAAAAGTTGAGAGTCTCAATGCAAAAAACCGCCATTTTTTTTTTTGTTTTTGTTTTTGTCAAGTTTCAACAAAGGAACATTGCATTACGGCAAAGAATGATTATTACCAACAGTTGCCAAAGCAAGAAATAAAAATGAGGAAAGAAATATACACAAGGGTCTAAAACATGAAGAAGAAGAAGAAGTAAAACAAAAGAGAATTGATGATGGGGTGTGTGGTGTAATGTGAAGTGTAGTGATGATGGTTGGAACCAATCCAGAACATCATTGCGAATCTTGGGGACGGCCTAGCCCACCATCATTTTACAAGCCCTAGCCATAAATCCCATAATTGTCCCTCTTAAAACCACATTGACAAAAATGTGACCAAAACGCCCCTTGGCCAAAAACAATCATCATTCACATGACGCCATATCCATCATCATACGAACCAAAACATTAAATCCTCGCCCCTAACCGGCCGCCTTCCATGCTTACACATGCATGATTGTTGTGTCAGAAGAGAGAGGCATGTCTCCCCACACACACCAGTAACCATCTCTCTCTTTTTCGTTTTTCGCCTTCTAGTCTCTTTTTAGCTTTTGCTCTATATATTTGTGTGTGTGTTTGTGTGTTCGCTTTGTCCCTCACTTCACAACTAGTGTTTCTTTTTAACTACTGCTACTGGTTGTTAGAAAAACCAGATAGATAGATAGATTACATAGATACTTAAGCTTCCTCGGCCAAAGTTCTCTAACCAACCCACCTCCAAAAGGTGATCTTTTTTGAAAAGATAAAGAGAAAGAGAGAGGCCCCCACTTCTCTCTATCTCTTGTCTCCTGCTCTTCCTCTGTTTCCTCTGCTTTCATTCACCAAGTAAACATAGAGATTGCCATCTTACATCTTCTTTGTTTTGGTGCATTTGGGTCTGGGTTCGATGTAGTTTTCGGTTGTCTAACTAAACATCTTACAAACTATGCTTCTCTCTACCTCTTCTTCCCTCTCTCTCTCTCTCTCTCTCACACACACAAAACACAAACAAACATGGAGCAACTTCTCTCAATGTAGACATATATATATATATTTTGGCTGCTTTGTCTTGTCGAGCTCTTTTTGAGGAGGGAATGTCTTGATTTTGAATTGTTTTTTCTTCTTCCTTTGGATTCTCCAACATTGGTTTTCCTTTTCTTTATTTGCATAGTTTCTTTGTCTTTCTCTATACCACTGTGGTGGTTTTCTTTTTCTTCATTTCTTGTGTTTTTTTAACAACTTTCGGCTTCTTCTCTTTGAACCAAGAGCATGCAATGATGCCATTTCTTTTACACAAGCATACAAGGCAACTTAGGCAGCAACAATTACATCTACATGTTGTAGACATATAGTCAAGCATATGTACCTATGTAGACGCAGTCACACAATTTTCACTCTTCCGTTGCTCTTTTTATGATTTTTATTCTTTTCTTTCGAGTTTGGGCAGCCGAAAGAGACTATTTTTTATGACTACAGTCTTGGACAACTATTATTCATGTCTCTTCTCTTTATTTCAAATACAAACACATTTTTCTCTATTTATATATCCCGCGTTGGTCCTAACAACTTCAGTTGTTCTTTGGACTTCTCATGTTCTGTTTTCCTCTGTTTCTATTGTTTCTTGCAATAAGCATTGTAGTTCATTTTATAGAGCAATTGGGTTGGTTCTTGTTAACACTTGAATTGTTTATAAGAATCCATTTTTAGCAAAATCCTTTATTGTTCTCATATTTTCAGTACTTATTTTATATGCTTCAGTTTAGGACATTCATATAAAAAATTTATTGAAGTAACTACACATGTGTCCCTGTGTTGTAGAAATAAATTTGCATGACATAAGCTAAGATGCTGATGGTTGATAGTGGTGTCATTGTTTTTTTCAGGGGCAATTCAGGAAGTTTGGAAAGTAAAAAAATTTCACGGTGATGGACAGGCTGAACTCAAAGCTGTATCCTTCAGAACTGCTACATAATGAAGGAGAATGAGAGGCTAAGGAAGAAAGCACAGCTGCTGAACCAGGAAAATCAAGCACTACTATCAGAACTTAAACAAAAACTGGGCAAGGCAAACTCAAATTCCAATGTTGGTAGTTCCAATATTCCTGACCTCAACATCAGCAGCTCCACCTCCAACCCAAATCCTTCCAATTCTAGCAAACCCTGATCCCCACCCTAAATAGATATCATGACCCCACTTTTAAGGTCCTTTGCCCTTTTTGTGTAAAACCATAGTCAAACAGTAGTGCTAGTAGTAGTTCTAGTTTCGGTTACATAGGACAATAGTGGTATCTTTCTATCAGGGTTACTTTTGCTTCTATTTTCATCTTTAGAGTATCTTCTTTCTTTCTTTCTTTCTTTCGTTTTGGGGGGTTTAAGATATGGATTTCTGAAACTACAAAGATGTATCAACCTATCTGCTATAAAAAATTTTCTTATTATTATCACTGTAGTGTCAGTTCTCTCACTCTCTCTCATGAATAATCTTCAAAATGCATGCTCAGATATTTGAGATTGCAAGAGAAATGTAATGAAGTGTCTACTTGAACTGGAAAGGCCAATGTAAATTAATTGAATTTTTCACTTAGCAAGTCAAGTGATTAAATATTGATCATAACAACAGTGCCTATTTGTGCACCATAATGGTCAATTTAATCACAATGGACTCCAGCATGCAAACTGTTCGGTGTTTGCTTCATTAATTCAATTAAATTCACTTATACATAGGAAGAAAATGCAAAAAAATGTGGACAACTGTGACTTCAAATCATTCAATTCGAAGTTGAATTGCGGTAAAATAAGGCTCTATATGCCAAGTATTCGAGAAACATATCAAAGAGCTGAAAATGGCATGACTTGTTGCATGTAATAAACCAGATAATAGTAGATATTATAAGATGATGAGAAAATGGGGCTTTTCACTCAGATTCTGTGTGAAGAGGGTGATGGGGAGGATCTAATCAAAGGTAACGTCACGAGAGATTCAAATAACAAGTCAATGAGAGCTCATTAAGTTTGAAAAAAGTAACCCACAATATCAACTCACGGATATGACATTGCCTCTTCTCATAACCCGGGTTGACCCATCAAGTAAAAACTGTAGCTGATATTATAAAAAATGTCTAATCGAACTCAAATGTATTTATGAATTTAGAGAACCCTTTCAGCCTTCTCCTCTTTGCCACCGAATCCCACTCGGTACACACCAACTCATTAAGTCAAAATAGAAGCTTAAAGGGGGACCTTGTCATGATTACTTATATCACCTTTTCAAGACGCGTAAAATGATCAGCTGACTGAAAAAAACTCAGATCTAAACAGGTGCAAGAAAAGAGTTTTGGCAACAAGCAGACTCGCACTTCTTTGTTACAATACTGTTCTGCTCCATAGTAACAACTATTTGTCCATACCCCTTTTGGTAATTGGTCCCTCCATATGTTTGACACAGTGTGTACATTTTATTTGTATATTTTTTATTTATATCATGTTAGAAACAGTTTTTATCCTTTTGACATTTATCCCTCCACATATCTGACGTATCATGTATTTTTCATTTATATTATGTTATTTATCTTTTAATGTACTTAACGTACGGTATATTTTTACTTATATCAAGTTATTCACTCTTTAAAGTATTTGATGTATAATTTACTTTTGGTTTATATTATGTTATTCATCATTAAAGTATTTGATGTACAATCTACTTTTCACTAATATTATGATATTCACCTGTTAATATATTTTGATATAGAATGTACTTTTCATTTATATTACATTAAGCAAATAAAGACACAATATTCATCTTTAATGTACTTTTTGCGTATGATGTTATTTTCATTTATATTATGTTTTGTAAATAAAAACACATTATTGAGAAGATTAGTGCCCCAGTTGGTAAGGGCATTGGCCCTTGTGCCTTGAAGACACAAGTTCTATTCTCATCAAAAGCAAGTCTCTCATCATATAAAAATATGTAGGTTATCCTTTCATCTTGTGTGGATCCTACTTCCGCTTATATATGGGTTATTCTCTCCTATATGAAAACCGCTTTTCAAGTAGTGCTACAGAGTCAAAAATCTCACTTGATCCCAACTGATCACTGGATCCTGCTTCCACTTATATGTGGGTTATTCTCTCCTATATGAAAGCAGCTTTTCAAGTCGTGCTACAGAGTAAAAAATCTCACTTGATCCCAACTGATCACTGGACTTATCTCAGTCATTAAAAAAAAAAAAAAAAAGACACATTATTCACCCGCTCAATGTATTTACTGTATAATGTACTTTCCATTTATATCACATCATGTAAATGAAGATATGTTATTCTCCCCTTAACGTATTACAGTGAACTTTTTATTTGTATCATGTTAGGTCTCTCTCAAAACAATTTTGCTTCATGTTAAGTATCTCTCAATGTATTTGGATTTTGGAGCGCACGGTACATTTTTCACTTCTTTTACGTCGCCTAATTAGAGAGCAGAAGGCAGACTGGCGACCAAAGCTTCTCTTATAAGAGTCGCTTTCAAATTTATTAGCACCAATCAATTTTACAAGGAAAATGAAATAAGCAAGTTATTAGTACTGTGTAGAACTGCGGAGGGAAATCATAGATAAAAGAGTACTGTTCCTTGTGTGTTTCAATAAAATCATGTAATTAAAATACTAGAAGGAAATTGAAATTGAGACAAGAATCTGGATATAATGCCTCAAGCTTCATTTACTGGTTCTAAGCGTCAATTTGAAAACTCTACTTTAATTATCAACCCATTTAAGTCAACATTAGCTAGATCTCATGTTCCTACTAATAATAATGTTTTATTTTCTTGAATTTATGCATTCCTCACTTATTACATTTGTTTCAAGTACAGAAAATCTACATCTTTTTTATATAAAACAATCATATCGTGACAATATATCATCATTGTGTTTTAGGCGTTGAAAGACATGATAGTTACATTATCACCACCGAATGCGGTGCAATTTGTGCTTGCAAATCTTTACTTTATCATAATAAACCAAAATTGGATTACAATGCATAAGATCCTCTCAGATTTCATATGAAATGAAACAAAATGAATGAAAGCTGTTACAGGAAATTGTCAATCAAATTTCAAAACCAAACAAAATAGAAATAATGTGTGCAATTATAACATGTCCGCAATGTCCCTGTGCATAGAATCATAGAATGAAAGAATCATGTGTTTTATGAACAGCTGATATGGGAATGGGAGCCAAGCCAAAGAGGTACATGCACTGAGAACTGCTGTCATTTCCTGATTTCAACTGTGTATGTGTGAGTCCTGCTGCTGCTTGTTCCGGATCCTGTAGAAATAGAAGTTATCTGGTCTCTACGTGTCCATGCAGCGTAGTGACCAACTAACTATGAACTGGTTTTTGTATTGAACAAATTGGATTACAAAGTGTAACTCGATTTATTAAACATCAACCGTACCAAAGTTTCCAACATTTATTCTAATTATTATTTTGCTTGATCCTTATTAAGATTAATCTTTTTAATTTGTAATAAATTAAAATAATAATATAATCTTTATTTATAAAGCGATACAAAGTAGTGGGGATAAGATTGGAAATTTAGCATTATTGTATTAACAGATTAAAAACAAATGAAACAAAAGTGTAAAAGAATGATTACTAATTTTGACATTGATATTATTATGATTCCAGTATACAATTTCATTTATGTAAGCACGAGTGGTTTATTATAACAAAGTAATCTAATCTTGATTTAGTAAGAGTTTATTATTATTATCTTATTTTGAATTGTCCTCTCTAAATGAACTTCTAGATTGATACCACTCATGTCATACATATTTCGATATTTATGTCATCTTGTTCATATTTCTATATTTATGTCATCTTGTTTAGCCTATCAAGATTAAGTTCACATTATTTGATAACCGGTCATTTATTTTAATTGAATAAATTAAATTTATTAGGCAGTATACTTCTTTTTTTTTTAACAAACATAAAACATTATAAACTTTTCGAGCTCATTAAAAAAACTAAAATTCGCAAAATTGTTACTTAACAAATTTTGCTTAAGGATTGAACAATTAGAATAGTTTCTATATGTAAACGTCTTAATTTTTTTACAATCTATTTTTTAAATAAAACACCACTTGAACTTGAATCTAAAATAGAGTAATTAATTGATCATTTAACATGTGTCTTTATTTATAATTAACAATTCAAATAAATAATTCTTATCTTATCTATTCTTTCAATATAATAATAAATAATTAGAATCACTTTATTTACCTTTTTAATACTTAATACACGTGCTCTCGAAACACATATTAACCCTATTGTTCGAGTTATACAATAATACAAATGAATGCCACAAGAAATATGAATTACGTGTGCAACGCGAGGGATGAGTATTCAAGTTTCTAAGTAGAGGCATACTTGATGCATTATGGTTTCAATCAATTAATAGCATTCATAAAGTTCCAACAATTAGGTGAGTACAATCTGACAGACAGTAAACAAGAATGATAATTAGGTATGACATTGAAGTGAAGACATACACACAAGAATTTAATTTTATTAATTAAATTAAGTTAAAGGTCACCTTAAATCAAGAGATTCTTTTTTTTTTTCTTCCAAGTAGAATGAATTCTACCTAAAAACATAACCAGAATATATACACCATTTCTTAGTACAAGTGATTGTATACCTTTTTTCTTAAGTTAGAAATTCAATTCCAATCAAACACTTATTATTGTTTGTATAAGTAATTTGTCTAGTTGTCTTCCCTTCATGAATGTAGATATTCGTACTGCATAAATAATGTTCGATTTCGACAGAATTCAACATACGTTTAATTTGTTCGGCATCAACTTTCAGAAAAACAAATAACCTGAATATATACACATTCATCCTTCATGGCTATACATTGTAGCCAAAAAGGAAAATCATGGTTCCAAATGATGCCACTGTCAGTACCAATTGCCCGCCCACCGCACTCATGGGCCACCCTATTACAAGCACGGTGAAAAGACAAAGAAACCAGCCTAAAGATCGTCTAACATTAACCGAGTCTGGATATTAAACACAATATTATCAGTCTCATCTTCTGCACTAACCAACCTCACCTTTTACAGTCTGTTGCAACAAATCGAAGACCTTCCAAAATCGCTTTTGCCTCTGCAATTTTTACACAGACAATTCGCTCGAACACCTGAGCCGCCGCCAACATCAAGTTTGAAGGAACATTATCAGAACAAGCTTCATGACATATGTGTCTGAAAAAGATTGTGCGCGGCCCCACACATCACTTTAACAAGATAGCCAAAAAATAAAAACATTCGCCATTGCCAGGGTTCGAACACGGGTCGCCCGGTTGGCAAACGGGAATACTCACCACTATACTACAACGACCTAGTTGGCAGGGGTAATCATGTTTTATCTATATAAATATATATTTTGATTAGCAATACGGATAGAAAGTTCGCTTAAAGGAGTTGAAAGGACATAGAGGTACGAGAAATTATGTTTTAAATTTTTTCTTGGAATTCAGTCATTATAACTAAATAGTGTATTTTTTGTGAAGCATATGTTCATATTTTGTTTAGAAATAATAAGTATTCTGATGATTATTGTTCATCATCCACGCAACTATTAGTGACATGCCTGCTCTTTCAACCTTCGACAATTTTGTAAACACAAAATACACCATCAGCGCAGAGTAGCCTGATAAGAGTCATATTTACACTAATGTACATTTGACGCAGAATAATAAAGGCTTACCATAGCATGAAAACATAACAAAAAATTCTTGTTAAGGAGTTGACAAACAGATCTAAGTGTTTAGGTTCAACGCACGCTGTATAATTATTATAAAATAATAATTATAATCAAATGCCGTTTTCTCTTCCATTTTGAGTCGTTAGTTATAAACCGGCAACTTATACAAAAAGAAGTGGTATGCATGGCTTGTTGAAGATAAAAAAACACCATCAAAACCAATTCATGGATGGATGGCTTAACAAATTTCTAACAGCATCAATGTCCGTATGCAGTGCTGTAATGCTGAATGCACAATTAGATTTCAGAATGAGAATGAAGGTAATTTATATATGGCTTGTAGAACCACCGTCAAGACCTATGTATGAATGTATATGTGAATGTGTGAACGAATTTAAGGATGGTGGATGAACTAACAAATTTATCACACAACGTATACATTCCTTTTTCATTTCCTTTCCCAGTCAAACAGAAAAGCATAAATTCAAGTCCAATTCTTCCAAAGTTTTCACATATTTAATTCCATGAACAATATCCATGCCAACATCTGCAATTGTTTGTTTCGTCATTGTATAAATCAGGCCGTGTCATTGGAAATAGAAGCCACAAGAAAGCCACCATTCCCGCTACAGATGCTACACTCACTAACCCTGAAATAGTAATGAAGACAAGGATGAGTAATAATGCAGTTCTTTCTTCTTTTTTTTTTGTCTTGAAGAAAGTTATAATGCTCTGCTGGTAAACTCATACATTTTAGCAAAACATGTCATAATTAGAAAATCAGGAGCAACAACTTATTAATTCAACAAGGTATCTCTCCCCATCTCTTAAAATTTAAAACCACCCATCTGTAGCCTAGGCAGCTTTGATCATAGCCCATACGTCTTTGATATACATCCCTAGATAATCCTGTCTACACTAAAAAAGTTTGTTCATTTTTACAAATAAACATAGCAATGTTTAAGCACATATTTTTCAAGGATTGCAAAAGATAAGAGAGAAGATGGGAATACTAGCACAAGTTTAGAGAGACAAGTTTAATTTCACTTCACAAGCAACCACACTAACCTCAAACCTAAAGTTTTAAATTGCAACCCCTACTTAAAACCTTCGCATACTTTCTCACAAGGTTTTGATTCAATGTCACATATTTTTGGGACTGAAAGAATGCAAATACTCAAAAAGACCAGAATCATTAATAATCACTAACTAAACCAATATATATATAGATATTCCAAATCCTGTATCTGCATATCAATGAAGCTGATTCTCTATAAGTATAATTGTAACGTTACTCGTACCTCTCCTTCGAGCGAACATCACAGGCAGTCCCATAAAATTGCAAAATATATGAGCAACTAATGGTGGAAGAAGATTTCCTGCAGAGAAAAAATGTACCTATGTCACCGAGGTTGAAGGTATCTTTTTGAAACAGACAATAACACGATAAGCAGACCCATACAAAAGAATAAACTAGTTAGCTAAAAATGGGGACACAAAGAAAATGTTAAGAGCAACAATAGGCATTTAAACAAAAGAATTGAGAAATAAACAGGCACTGGCCACTATATAACAGCACATTCAAGTTTACTGTATCATCCTGTTCTGATCAGGATGAATTCTGATTGCTGAAGATGAATGAAGCACCTCCTACAAGGGCTACGTACCCACCCATCTTTTGAAGTCATATTTCTAAACATAAGGAAGTCTTTTGTTAAGTTAGAATAAATGTGTACTATATGTTCATGCAAACTTTTTTCTTAAAAAAACCATAAAACTCTTGCTGACACTATAGGAGGCCATTTCTCCTAGAATTTGCTTCAGGAGATTTTCAAGTTACCACTTACGATCACATTTTAAAATCTTAGAACAATTTATTTAGGCTCTTAAATCCAGTAATTATGATCTTATGAATAAAACCTTGTATCGTAATTCATAATATTTAATGTACCTGATAATTTATGATCTAAATTCTAAACCTGTAACTGCACCACTGAATCAATGACAGCTTGCATAGAATAGCAACAATGAACAACTTCCCATAAACTTTTGATGCAGTTAGAAAATGATAAACAAATTAAATAAACAGAGTCACAATGCTAACAACACCACAGTTTCCACTGACAGCAGAAAGAGAACACTTTTAGAAGCCAGGAATTTATGAACAAAATGCCATCACTAAATTACCAATATACTTACTAACAAGTAATTACTCACCTGTTCGAACAAAGAGAAAAGAAGCATACCAACCAAAGACCACTGTGTAACCAAGCTGAAGACCTGACATGTATATGATCCATTTATCAATCGGTAATCTGTTTGCGGAACATGTTAGAGGTTTCTCTTAACCTCACAAATTCACAGTCAACAACAGAAATACTAAATGAAGAAAAGCAAACAACCTACTTCACTACCAAATTGTAAAATTACTGAAATTGCATTTATCAAGATTAAAGCAAAAGTTTGCACATACCCACAGTCATGGATGCTTTCAGCAGGCTATAGTTTTCACGGCTATAGATCTCCATTAAATGATTCAAATGAGCTGCATAAAAGAGATCACGCGCATTGAGACTGGTTGGAGAAAAATTCACCTCAACATGTAATTTGATGAATAAAGGGGACATATAACAGAAGCTAAAACAAAGAAGTATTGAAATTATGGAATTCACAAACATATAAAAGACTGAACCTCAGAGTGAATAAGGAAGACACAGAAACTATTTTTGCTGTCTCCACAGTAAAAGAAATAGTCTATGGGTAGAAATAGCTAATTAGAAGATTTGGAATAGAATATTTACACTGACAAAATGCAAATCATGCCATAGCAGTCATGAGTTCTTAAATTCAAGTCATGAGACAAAAATCATTATCATTTTCTTGACTTAAACTGAGGTGACCAGGAGAAGATCTTAATAGCATTCCTGTGAACCTCAATTTCAAGCAACATATTGAAAAAGCGCAATCATTGGTCATTCAACAAGTTACATACACTTTTATAGGAAAATATATATATATATATATAAAAAGGGAATTTTACAAAGAAGAAATGGAAATTGAATGCCATTAAATATTCTCCGCAGATCAAAGAAGATTTTTGGTCACCAAGGAAACTAATAACTCACCCAAGCTGAAGAAAACAGGGCAGAGAAAAATGACAGTATAAATCTTGAATCCTCCACAGAGAAGTAAGGGTATCATACATGCTCTAAACACCAACTCTTCCGTCAGTGGTGCCTGTCCATTAAAGTAGTGTGTCAGGTCTGAAGTGATAGAGTTAAGATTTTATCCTCCAACTGATTATCACATATTCAATGATGAGCAGAACTGATAACTTAGTAAATCCTCCATCATACATACATTTCTATATTGGTAAACAGATATTTAACAGTTACCGGTTCTAACTGATCAAGAATCTAAAACAGTGACATACTGACCACGACAAAGTTACGCCAAGCCAGAACATTAGATGCCATAGACATCAGGTACTCAAGGGAAGCCTGCAGTATGGTTTTGACTCCACAGTCATTCATATTCTTCTTCCACGACTTGAAAAAGGACATAGACTTGAAGAGCAAACTTCCAGCATACATTAAACAAGTCAAAGAGAGAGGAAAGACCACTGCTTGCCACTGTTTCATACATAAAATCGCATTTCAGCAACGCAAATTTAGCAACCAGTCACCGTTTTTCCAATCTGCAGAGCGTACAACAAATATAAAGAAATAATTACCATCTACACACCATATGGTCCGATCGAATGCCATAAACGCCAAATACGGATGATGCCTCCTCACTTGTTATCTAAACACTTAAAAGAACGGTTTAGCATACTAGTAATAACTCTTGTCAAATTCAAAAATATAAGCGCGAATTGAAGAGTGTGAGCTTACGCGGAGGATGAGAGCGGAGAAGAGGAGTGAGAAGACAGAGGAAGCGGCGGCGCATAGGAACCGTCGGATGAGGAAGATGTTGAGAGAGGAAGGGGGAGGGAGGCGGAGGATGAGAGTGGGAGCGTAGAGAATGGCAACGTAAAATAAGGTTAAGAATAAGCAGCCTATGACTGCCACTGCTTTCGAAACACTCGCTTCCATGTTTAGCGTTAGCAGTCTCACAGACAAACCCTAGCGATTAAGACGGATGGAGTCTGAGAGAGAAGAGACGTCGAAAAGGTGTGTGGGTTCTGGCTCCGATGAAACCGTGTTTAGGTGTTTTTAATCGGAGAATTCCCTCCCACGTACCTGAAGCTTTAATATTTACAGATACATGTAATATTTTGATTTATTTACGGTATCCCCTCCTAAACTAATAATTAATCGACTTTAACCATTAATAAATATGTTTGATCACATAAAAAATATTAAAAGATTAAATTACTCCCGAATAAATTTATTTTTTATTTTTCTTTTAAAATAAATTTTAAAAACTTTAAATAAATAAAAAATAAATTTAATGAAATTAATTTGAGAAAAAAATTAAAAACCAAAACAAAAAAAAAACAAAAAAAAATCTCAAAATAAAAGATGAAGATTCATCAAACAAAACAAAATTGAAAAAAAAAATTAAAGAAAAAATCTAGATTGAACAATTTTTTTTAAAAAAAAATTAAAATAAAATAAAATATTAAAGTTGAACCAAAATAAAACAATTTAAAAAAAAAAATTGAGAGATATGAGTTGAACCCAGATTTTCAAACTTTAATTCAACTCAGATCTCTCATTTACAAAAAAAATTGTTTTGTTTTAGTTCAACTTTAATTTTTTCTTTAAGTTTGATTTTTTTCTTTTAATTTTGTTCAACCCAAATTTTTTTTTCTTTTTAAATTTTGTTTTGTTTGAAGATGAAGATGAAGATTCTTCATCTTCTATTTTTAGATTTATTAATTTTTTATTTTTTTCAAATTAATCTTCACTTTTCATCTAATGGAGATCTCATTAAATTTATTTTTAATTTATTTAAAATTTTTAAAATTTATTTTAAAAGAAAAAAATGAATTTATTCAAAAATAATTTCGTCTTTCAATATTTTTTAGACGATCAAACATATCCACTAATGGTTAGAGTTAGTTAATCGTTAATTCAGGAGAGGATGTTATAAATAAACTAAAAAGTTATACGTAACTGTGAATATTAAAGTTTTAGGTAAGTTTGAGGTAATTCTCCGGTTTTTAATTTCACTTCATTTCACTTTTTAGACTTACTTGTTGGGCTTGACTAGCGCTCTAAATTTTGGTATCTTCGATTCAACTCAAGCAAACTAAAGATGCAAAACGTTGGTGTAGGGTATGTACAACCAATTATCTCTTGCCATGTCATTATTAAAAATGTAAAAATTTTATTGGTGTTTATTTTGGTATTGATTTACGTAATAATAAAATTTATGGTTCTTTTCATAATAAACACGATTTTTTCATAGCTGGACAATAGTTTCACTAGTTAGAATGTTTGCCTTCATGCCAGATTGCCAGTGATGCACGGTTCTACACCAAAATAATACATCCCCCACTATTAAATGTGTGGATCTTCCCCTATCGTGTGTGGATCCCTCCTCACCTATGTGTAGGGTGTTCCCTTTTATATGGGAGTTGCTTTTCGGATCGCACTTCAAAGTTAAATCCGTACGATTTCGGTTGCTCTTTGGACATGTATCAACCATAAAAAAAAAAATTAACAAAAAAAACAGTCTTTTTAGATTTTTATTTTAATTAATATAATTTGGGTGTTTTAGGAGAGAGAAATGATTAAAATTCTTGACATCCAAAAACGCAAGAAACACCACTAGTGCATGCTTATTTGTCACAATTATGTGGAAATTCAATGTGTGTGTGTGTGATAAGTATACCATCGATTTATCGATGTCTATCACAATTACATGAAGACTATGTTGGAAAATATCTATGATTATTTTGAACCCCCGCTTTAAAAGCGGATGGGCCCAATGGGCTACCACATTTGTCACAATTTTGTGGAGACTATGCAAAAATTGCCCAATAATGAAATTTAAACATCCCTACCACAAATATAGAAGGATATATCCTTTATGCTCAGCCAAGATTGAATATACATCGACCAATTAGTTTTAACTTCTTAATACAATGTACAATAGCATATTGATTATAATTAATAATAGTGTTTTTCTTTTTAGTAATTACTCTAATAAGACTTTATCTAATAAATTTGTTATATTTATATAGAATAGGATTAGGCAAAAGTATATATTTGGAAAAATGTGCAACATAAATGTCCAATCTATGTATGTTCCACCTTGCATATTTATCATTACATTATATACAGTAGATTTCTCTTTAGTATGGTTGAAGTAGACATCTTAACTATGTATGTAGTGTTTGATCTAGTCACATTGTGATAAATCCTTTTTGGCTCTAAGATTTTAATGATTGATTTTGATGATAACAGATAATTGAAGAACTTATAAGTTGTTTAATTTAGTATTTTATTGTAGTATAATTTGAAGCATATAGGTGAAAAATATAAATGCACCATATACTTTGAGGATACAAATTCTACATGCATGGGGGAGCTAGCACCAAGCCTTCGAACATCAAAGAATATTATCATGGAAATAAAACTAGTTTTAGAATCTAATTATCTATTATATTATAAAGTAGTTTATGGTTGCATGTGATTTGAATTACTTGACTCAAATGACCTTAGATTGGATCTTAATATCTTAAAATTATGTTTACCTTACCATTCTAAGTATTCTTATACCTTATCTAGATTGATTGAGACTTACAATTTCATTTGAACATGAAAAACCAACTTTAAATGCATAATAGTTCATGGGGCTAAAATTGAAATATTCTAGACATGTCATAGTTGTTACAACTTACATGGAGCAGAATGCATAAATTTAAGAGTTGCGATGACCAAAACATAATTTGCCACTATAATGATAATTAAATGGCTAATTGATATTTTGCCTATAAATTCAACTTTTTGGCCATATTTTGAGTTTTCAATGAGTTTCAAAACTTTTCTATTGCCAACATTATAGTCTCATAATGATATTTGAGTTAGTTAGAGTTCTCAAATTCATATCAAATATATTCTAGAGCTTTAACTTTCTTATAAAGTTTATTTTTTATTTTTTATAAATGTATTTTCTTGAAAAAAAAAATGTTTTTGAAAAGTTAACACTAATATGAATAGTAGAAATTCATCTTTTTTAAAAAATTTATATTTTAAAACTATTTTTAAATACTATTTTACTATGTAGAAGTATTTTGATGATTATAGAATAATAAACAATTAAAGTTAATTCTAATGGTTGTGAGCTAATGAAAAATAGGTAAGGTGTGATTAAAGGGTAAATTAATTTGGTTTGCAACTCACCCTAAGCTAAATTGCAATTCTTTGATATACATACACAAGTCAATTTAATTTAATAAGAATCAAACACTAAATGTAGGGATGTCAGTGTATAAAAATGAAACATTTTCATATGGGAGTCTTTAAGCAAAACCTTAAGGGTTGACTGTAATTACCCCTAATTTTTATTTGGACGAACACAATTACCAATACAAAAAAGAAAATCATAATAGTAGGACAAAAATGGGAAACTATAATCTTAGACTGGTAATAGAGTAAATTCACAAGTGCAGACAACGTAACGATGTTCACGTCCCCGCGGCTATAATGCTAGAAAGAGCGCACCACGTCCTCAAAAGTCCTAAATAATTATGTCGAAAAGTCAAAAATACCCTTCATAAACTTGGGTATGAAATCACTTCACCGTTAAGCCTGGGCTCTACATCAGAGTTCCTAATATTCCAACCAGTCTTCTTCACTCGTGAATCTTGTTCTTGATCTCCAAAACAATCAATCAATTGAATCACTGAGAACCCTAATTTCGAACTAAAGCATGACGAAGGAATTCGCTGTGCCGCCAGTAATCTTCCCCTCCGGGGGCAACCCATCTACCACCGGCAACATCAACCAGCGTCGCGTCCCCACCGCCCCCTTTCAGCCCAATCGCCCCGCCAGCTCCGCCATCCCCTTCATGTCCTTCGATATCGGCTCTGCTGCCACCGCCTCCTACGGCGGTTCCATCAACACCGCCGCCGGTACTGGCGGCTCCGCCTCATTCGATGACGAAGAACCTCTCCTCGACGAGCTCGGCATCCACCCGGACCAAATCTGGAAGAAAACCAAATCGATTTTGAATCCGTTCCGGGTCAACCCGATCGTCCACAAAGACTCGGATCTTTCTGGCCCGATTGTCCTCTACCTCGCTTTCGGACTCTTCCAACTCCTTGCCGGGAAGCTCCAATTCGGTGTTATTCTCGGATGGATCGTAGTGGCGTCCATCTTTCTATACGTTGTCTTCAACATGTTAGCGGGACGGAACGGGAATCTGGACCTGCACACGTGTACGAGCGTGGTTGGTTACTGCATGCTGCCGGTGGTGATCTTAGCAGCGCTGTCACTGTTCTTGCCGCAGGGCGGGGCAGTCCGGTTCGCGGTGTCCGCTGTTTTCGTTCTTTGGGCCACGAGGGTTTCGACGAATCTGATGGTTTCGCTTGCCGATGGAGGCGAGGAGCATCGAGGATTGATTGCGTATGCTTGTTTCTTGATTTACACTCTCTTTTCGCTTCTTGTTATATTTTAATTAAAACCAAGTGATTGCTGTTGATTGAAATGGAATTTTTTGTTTCAATTTGTGTAATGAGGTTTTAGATGAATCTAGTGGTCTTATAGCTGTGAATGAATCTATTTTGATACTGTTTAGTGGATTGACAACTTTTTTAAGAGGAATAGGGGGTATTATAATGAAGTTGCTTGGTGAGCCCCTTGACATCTGCACGCAGCTATCTGAATTACATTTCACTAAACAATGTTGTATGTCCTGAGATTGAGATGTTACTATTCTGGTGTTCTACATCAGTTCTTTCATTGAACATCAGACCTGTTGTTATTAAAGGATGTTGACATGTAACATTATGTGTAAACTACTTATAATGCTCTTGGGCATGTTACATTCATCAGTCGTAGGCCATTGTGTTCGTTTCCAGTGGTGATTAGTAATTTGTAACTATTATATTTTTTTATTAAGAAACAAAAAAAAAAATTGAGAAGGGTTCAGATGAATCTACTGTTAGCGTTGGATGTCATGTTGTGATGGAGATTGATAGTGCAAGGAGTTCTACTTATATATAAATGGGTGTTTTTTGATATTTTAGCACATGCGGTTCTAGTGCAGGCTCTGTATATGTGTGTTAGAATGAACATGTTATGTGAATAGAGAGTGGGGGAAATTGTCGTGGTTGTAATATAGTTTATTGGAAGCTGCATGAGCTGGCAGTTTATGTGAATTACTGAAATTTAAATGAGGCAATGTCATACTCAATTGTAATTGACAGGATTGCTACTTTCATATCAGGTTGGTTTTTTGGTTGATGATTTTGTTTCTGTCAAGAATTTATGGACATTGGCTCAGTTTACTCTAATTTTCTGTGTTAATGTGTCCTAATGAGATCTGGATGGGATGGGTTTGGTAGGCTTGTGATCTCGGTTTAGATGCACATAATCTTTCGAAATTTTGATGTAGATTATAACAGCTCTAAAATAGTTAGATCTGCTAAAATTTTCAAATGTTAAAGTTTGCCTAAACATCTTGTTTCTTGGGGCGTCAGGGCTCTGAAGTAGTTAAGCTTACACCAATTTGGGTAACTTGGGTAACCTGGGTTTTAGACAGTGGAGTTGAAGTCGTCTTCTTTTTGTAAATAGTTCTTTCAATTAATCTTTCATGTTGCATATATAATTGCTTTTTTTTTTTTTTCTTATCCTGTATCATCATAGAAGCAATATTTTCTTGCCTGCATGTCCACAATCTTTTGAACTTTTCACTCTTTTGTATTGACTCAAAAAAGGCTGGTGTAGAATGGAAATTTTATGTGGGGGGTACCTTGTGCATGTTAAATAATATACTAGGGAATTGATGTGTACAAAATTGCCATATTTGTATAATGCTAACTTTGATATGCTGATTGCTGACACATGTATTGAAATCTACCCCTAAAATGATAAAATCTTATTTAGTTATTGATATTCAGGGCTAGTTCAGCAGCTGCAGAATGCCTCGTTGTTCCATTCCTGCCTCCATCATTTAACTGGATTTAAAATGCAAATGCTAAGCTTTTTAGATATATTTTTTGGTCGAATTTCGTATCAATATGCTCTCTTATGCTTTCAAAATGATTGAATCTGTAGTTTCTTGGGAATAATGTTGCGGAGATTCTACTCATGCCAACTTACGGCTGTGGTACCTGTTAGGCTATTGAGTCTGCTTTCCGAACTATACTTTTCTCTTCTATGTTGGGAATTAATTGTTCATCCTTTTGTCTAACTCGAAGCATATGCTCAAGTAATTGTAAGGAGGTTCGAACATGGTTTCTGGAGTGAGGGGCCAAATTTACGTTGCAGGGAATGGGATATTTGAGATGTGTGTTGGTATTCCTTGGTATTGCAATTTGCAACAGATATACGAGTGGTTAACTGGTTGTGTTTGATCAAACCTCACGATACACTAATATTTTTTGCTAAATCCAAGCACAACACGATTAAATAATCATATCAGACTCCGCACTCCGGACATTTATTAAATGAGTGGCATGACACGGTCTATCTACCCGTATTTAACACAGTCAACCCATTCATTCATGAACACAAATTTTATTCAATGAACCTATCTAAGTACATTTAACCACAAATTTAGTTTAACTTTGAGTTTATGCAATTGTGGATCCAAAAGGATTAAGTTCATCACAACCCATTAATTTGTTTTTAAGTTTTTACTGGAACTATGTTGTCCTTGCCAAAACACCCTTATATTATTTTAATATTTTATTAACTTAAAAGTTAAAAATTAAAAAAGAAATAAACAACTCTATCGTGGATGGATCGGTGGAGTAGCTGATGGAGGTTGCTACCTTCCTTCATCTTGACCCACATGAAATCTGGTGGAGGTTGTTTGTCGCCATCTATCGGCTTTGATCTCCCAATCGTCTCAGAGCGTTGTCTTCATTTTGCGATTTCTTTACGCCTGGGGTGATATGAATTTTGGATGAGATTCACTCAAAATTATTACTTTGTGTGTGAATCTCACACGTTCTCTTCTCAACAATGCATGAATTGGTCATAATTCATGCAAAAATTATAATCTGTCCGTGAATCTGACATATTTCCTTCCCAATATGGTGGGTGAGATTTATGCGAAAAATGACAATTTGGTGCATGAATCTTGCACAATTATCTTTTCAACATTGCCAACAAAATGAATTTTGGGCAATATTCACGCACAAACGATATTTATGCATGAACCTTAAATTTTCTAGCGACCTTGAGATTGCCGGAGCCGGTGAAATTTGTGGTGCTGGAGGTATATATTTAGTTTGCATAGTAAAAAATATCAAAACGGTATAGGTGTAATGTTGAAGTTAGGTAAGGGGCACATGTGTGCTAATGTGAGTAAAAACTTAAAAACCAAGTTCTGAACTTTAGCCATTTGATTTTCTTTGGTTTTTTTTTTTTCAATGACCCGTCGTAGCACGATGCCCTTATTAACTATAGGTTTAGGAGATTTTACAGGTTGAGTGAAGAAAAGCAGACAATTAGTTTTATATCCCGAGAGATCTGTTGGTAGTTTAGGCAAAATAGAAGAGGTCTTCGTTTTACTATTTCCTTTTTGTTAATTCGAAGAACTTCACAAGAGTTTTAATGGCTTCTTCTTTACCTAAACGGCTGCTGATTTCATTTATTTGAGCAAAGTGAAATATTAATATTGTATGGTACTGTTGGTTGTTGTAAGAGCAAAACTAATTTCCCATCACTTTTTCTGGTTTTATATATATTTAAGAGGCAGCGGCAAAGTACTACTTGCAATTGTTTGGTTGGTTGAGACTAGCTGTTGCTCGATTATATCATTTGCGAAAATGCGGATCATTTTTTTTTGTATTTTCTGTTGAGGTAGTTAGCTCTACTTTCTGCTGACTTTATACCATGGTTTTGGTGATCAACAATTCCTCTACAGGTGTTTTCAGCTTTTCTACCCTATAACATTACAAATGATTTTCCAGGATTCTGCTTTCTACATTTTTTCAATTTTAACTTCTGTTTTAACTTCTTTGCCCCGCACCCCAACTACCATCAATAATATCAAATTTAAGTATAACTGGCCTATAACTTCCTTACACATGAGATTAAAATACTCTCTCTCTCTCTCTCTTTCTCTCTCTCTCTATATATATATATATATTCTAAAATCCACAAATGATACGATGACACTGCTTAAGAAAAAATGAAGTTTATTAGTTGGGTTGAATTTATTTATTTTTTTTATATATGTATAAAACATAAAATTTAGGATAAATTGCACAAAATGCCACTGAGGTTTAGCGAAATTGCACAAATTTGATAATGTTTGGGTAACTTATACTCGCACTACCTAAGTTTTTAAAAACTCGATACAAACCTCTTTTGTCATCAGTCAACCACTGTTAAATCTTCACTGGTCAATGATCAAAGATACAAAAAGACAAAAATATCCTTTGGATCAAATTTAAAGTCAATAAGTCATTTTTTATAAATTTAAAATTAATAAAATAATAATATAATATTTTTTGTCAAAAAAAAAAGAAGAAAAACATCTTCATCTTCTACCTCCACCATCTTCATCATCCTCACCTCCATTTCATCATCTTCATCATTCATCTATTATTTTCATCAAAATCATCATGTCCATCATTTTCATTAAACCAATAACACCCAAATCAATCATCATCATTAAACCAAACATCACACCTAAATCAAACAAAAACAAAAACAAATATTCATTGTTCATGAAAATTAAAAAAAAAAAGAAAAAGAAATGTTCATAACCTTGGCGCATCAAAGGATTCAAAATAACTCAAATATTACCCAAAACATTAAAAAAGAAGCATAAAAAAAAAAGAATTACTTAAGCTAGAAAAATTAATAAAAAAATATTTTTTTTCAAAAGTAAATATATCTTTAATTTAATTAAAAAAATAAAAATAAATAAAAAGTAATAAGAAACTGGTCTTTATAGGAGACCCGATCCCGGTCTCCTATGGAGACTAGTTGTTTGGTCTCCGCTAGAGACTAGTCTGGTCTCTGGTTGGAAACTAGAAAATGGTCTCTAGACTAGAGACCATTTTTTCTAGTCTTCAAACTAGAGACCATCTGGTTTCCAGTGCGTTGGAAACCATTTTATCAAGTCTCCAGCGTATTAGCAACCAGATAAAATGGTATCCATTGTTGGAGACATTGGTTTCCAGCACTAGAGACCACCATTTTTTTTGGTCTTCAGCGCTAGAGGCTGGTAAAAATGGTGGTCTCTAGCTCTAGAGATCATTTTATTTGGTCTCCAATCGGAGATCAGATTGGTCTTCGACAATGGAGACCAGAAAACCGGAGACTAGGATTGAGTCTCCATGGAAGACCGGTTACATTTCATTATTATTATTATTATTTTAATTTTTTGTTTTTTTAGATTAAATTAAAAATATATTTTATTAATTTTAAATTTAAAAGTAAAATGTTGACTTTAAATTTGACCCAAAAGGTATTTCTATTTTTTTGTACCTTTGACAATAAGGATTTAATAGTGGTGGACTGACGACAAGAGAGGTTTGTGTCGAGTTTTTAGAACCTAAGGTAATTCGAGTACGAGTTATCTAAACATCATCATATTTGTGTAATTTCATTAAATTTTAGGAGGGTTTGTGCAATTTACATTAAAATTTATCCTAAGATTTGAAAGAAAGAAACGATCCTTCCATCTTTTCTATAAAAAAAAAAAAAAAAAAAAAAAAAAAAAAACAATGACAATTTGACGCAGTTCAAAAAGAGAAAAAGACGTGAATATGTCAGCAATACGTCAAGATTATTGCATCTTGGAGTCGCTATAGAAACTAACATGCTTTGCTTTGACAAAAGCGATCTCAAATTAAAAACTTCAAATTGATTGTTGTAAATTCGTTGAAGAGCGTTCAACTTACCACACACACCTTCCTCTTCTACCCCCCACCACACAAAAACCATCATATAAACAACGAACACGTTTTTGACACTCAAAATCAAATTAAACTAGACAACACCCTCTACACGCAATGGCTTCTGGTGTCATTAAAGATTCTTCGGAGATCAAAGTGGCAAGCAAAGGTCTAGCAGACATGGAAGAAGAAGAAGAAGAAGACCTCTTCGAAATCGATCTCCATGCCATTGACAGCATTCCTCCACCTCATTACTGCGAAAGCTACTTCACTACAACTGCTAACACACTTCTTGCAAACTGTCTGTTGCCCATCTCCGACGTCTCCAGCGCGATTCCAATGGTTTCCACCGCCTGTAATTATTTGCTGTCCATGCACGGAGAAAATGACAAACTTGTTCATGGTCGCAGAGTCCGTTAGCGTTCCAAGCTTGCCCGGAAATTTGGGATTCTGTTTCCATACATGGGGAATTGTGGCATGGAGCCTAAGGAAGTGAGTGACATATTAGGAGGATGATTAATTATTAGTGTTGAATCTTGATATATCAGTTTTCCATTGCTAATTATTAAAGCAGTTAATAATAATAGGAGTTGTGAGTTATCACATCAGGATGGATTCTCACATGGTTTTTGTAGGTTACAAAATCATATCCATGACTTTGCTATATATTTTAATTTTCTTCTTTTTATTTTTCGGAATAAAATAAAAAAATTTTATATAGAATTATCTCATAGTTGATATAGATTAATAAAATGATGTTATTTCTTTTTCTCTTATCTTTTTTATTATTATTTTTTTATTTTATATTTATAATTGGTTCGTCTTATTATATCAGTTGTGAACCAATCTCATAGACGATTTTTTTTTAATGATGATCAACTTTAACTTACATGTAATCAGTTGCAAGTTTGGGCGTCTGGTAGTTAGCAGCAATATATACTACCCAATCATGACATCATTTTGTCAAACCATTGGTACTTATTCGTTAGACATAAATATAAAGGAATGTTAAAATCAGAAAAATTGAAAAAAAAAATTATATTTATTGAAAGTATGAATTATTTAGTTGAGTTTTGAGCTCTTAAAGACGTGTCTAGATTAATACTGCCCTAAATATAACGGCCTTCTATCAATAATAATAAAATATCACATACCTATTGAAAGGGGAAAGATATTTGATAGCTTTGCTCAATATATATAAAATTTTTGTAAGCTTGTGCTCATGTTAATATTATTTTCTTTCAGAATGATTATTTTGAGGACAAAATTAATCTGTTTAATTTCTTTTGTCAAAAAATAAGCCTTAATGTGTATTCACATTTAAAGGACCCTATAAATAACTACAGTTTGTGCATACATCAGCCTCTAGTTCATAAAGTGTAAAAGCCATAAAACTAGTCTAAAGCTTAGCGTCATATAACTGATCAGGCTTGGGCTCAACTGATCAATTTAGCCTCCGGTGGTTTTTATTTTGTTCTGTTTTTTCTTTTTTTTTTAAGTCGATTGGTGACTAGAAGTTTGTAGGGAGTGCATATGAATCCTAAATGTGGTCAGATTCCTAATGATTTACTTTTGGACTTTAAATGGGTCAGTTTGTTTGTGCAAGTTATAAATTCCTATTCGAGAGTTTGGAATCTCATATTCTCCTAATATGAAAGTTTCACCGCAACAAACGTGATAAACATTTGATGAATTAATAAAGAAAAGAGATTTACCATGTCAAAATTGGTCACTATTATAATTAATATAAATTCAGGTATGGATTAATGTTAGTAATCAAAATCTATATCTAGATCTTTATCCACAATCAGGAAAAGATCCTTGAGTGCAATAGAATAGGGATCGATGGTGGATTCTGTTGCTTGTATTAAACTCTCTTTCATGGTTCATTATCTTCACAGGAGTTGATCCAATCAGAATGTCTATCCACTGTACTTCATGTTGAAAACTTAGGTCCTAGGTGGTCACACGAAAACAATATATAAAAAAGAGATTTTTCCTAGGAGAAGGAAACTTCTATTAATCTTTTCTTTTACTTCATACAACTTTGCTTCTTCAAAAAACGAAAAGTTAAAAATAAAAATCCTTTGCTTTTCACTACTAAGTTTTGTTTTCAATACTTTTCTCACTTTCTTAATTGTTACAACAGATAGGGTCATTATACTCATGAGAGAGTTCTTGATCACTCCAATTAATTACAATACGATACAAATAATGAACTCTCACTGTCTAACATACATACACTACAATAACTAATACATGGAGTATCTAGATACACGAATTCACCAAATTAATGAACACAAATTCCTAGATGCAATTTAAATGCTCCAAAATTCATGGCATGGCTATCTTTGTTTACAAAATCATTTACTGCTATTCAAATTTCAAATGCAAAAATTCCATTGCACATCTCTTCATGGCTGAAGGTAATTGTGCACCGTCTTATATCTATCCTAGTATGATGACTGTTCTAAGTCCTACAATACTTATTTTACAAATGTATGTGGCAAGTTGTTCAATTCTTACTATGAGTATATGTCTTTCGATTATAAAAGTATATATTTAGACCACATACGTATGAACTGATCTCGACAGATACGATAGAATTGTTGATCCATTTAGTGTCAGCTTTGAAAAGAAATGTAAAAGATAAAATAAATAGTACGCACATTTCCTAACCGTTGGCATTACTTTTCCAACCTCTCTCTTCCTTGGTAATGAGTGGTGGAATTTGCAACCAACTTGTTCAATACATGCATGATGAGCATATACCTACTAGCTTACTTAGATCTTTTATAGTTATATCTATGATCAATTACATTCATATTAAGATTTATAGACTTGATTTATATTTAAATTGCAATTATTAAAAACATTTAAAATTTGGAAACTATACCCATAATCAGGGGAGAAAATTATCCATATAAGCTATAATATATCTTGGTGCATGAGAATTAAACCTTCAACTTTTAGGAAGATGAAAAGATACACAACTGTACTAATTATAACAAATGTGCTTGGAATAAAGTAAGATTTTGTAATAAAAAGGCATTTGAAATAATTTTACTGCTTTAAAAAAATAATAATAAAAAGACAATTTAGAGAAGGTTTTATCATAGTACATGGAAAAGAACTTCATTAATTTGAAAAATAAAAACTGTGACTTGGGGTTGGATATATATTTTAAGGGTCTTAATATCTTGTTAAAATCAACAATGTTATTAATATGAAAACTAACCATTGGATTCAATTCCAAAGATTCAAAAAGTTTGCAGATTTAAAAAAATATAAAAAAGTTAGAAATTTAAAATGATAATTGCTTCTTGTAAGTTGCCTACCAATAGTGCAATTCACTATATTGTAGTTGTTATACACACACAATCCAATGATGAAAGAAATAAATGAATTCAATATGAATAATAACCATTGGATTGAGTAAAGATAAATGGATAGATATTAAATTAACTTTTTTAAATCAAAATTTGAAGTGTCTATGTGTATATATATAGTGCTTTTATAATCAGGACGTCTTAACTTTAAAATATTAGAACGAACCAATCAAATTCATCTATTGCATTATCTCTCCTAAAATAAATTATCTTTCTTATTTAATTCAAATGTAATGAATGAATTTAATTGATTAATCCTTACTTTTTAAAATCAGGTATACCTGATTATAAAAGTTCTCTAACTAATCAAATTCATCCATTACATTCTCTCTCCTAAAATAAATTCTCTTTCTTATTTAATTTAAATGCAATGGATAAATATTATTTGTTGGTCCTTACTTTTTAAAATTAGATATACTTGATTATAAAAACACTATATATAAGCACATTTTGTACACATTATTGCTAGATTGAGATTAGTCTCACATCACCTCTTAGTATAGGTGATTGGATATTTTTTCATTCACTACAGTGTTGGGATTTAATTCTTACTAAATGTATTTTAAAATTTGTATAAATAGTTTTTCTTAAATATTCAAACCATAAGAAAATGATATTTAATTCTAACAAACCTTTCACTTATTCAACATTAGCTTTCGAAACGAGGAATAAGGGTTGTGGAGATTGGTACTTCTTTTCATAATTTCTTTTTATTGATTTTATGGCATTACAAATTTAATAAATGAAACTCCCAAACCCCGATAGTTTTTTTAGGGCTCTTAAGATATATAGAATATAGAAAAGAAATGTATATATTATTTTAGAGTTTAATTATCTTACCTAACTAATAACATTACCTATCAATTGTAGTTCTTGGATTGGCTTCAATGACTACTCTTACAACAAATTAAAAAGACAATAATTTATAGATGATGTTACTGGTTGGTAAGGTAGATAAACCCATTATTATTCTATTCATCTAATGATTGATATGCCACCTTCGAAGAGATTAATTATGATTTAAGGCTTTTTAGATGTCCTATTTATATGACACGGTTGAATAGAAATTCTAAAAATTATTACTTAAAAATATATTAATATAATTCTCCTTAAACAAAGCAAATGAGTTTACAACAAAGTAAATCTATTTCCAAGATTTTGAACAGGTGCTATAGACTACTTTGCAGTACCCTGAAGAAGACACACTTCAAATTGAAGAGCCAGTGGCTGTCATAGTCTTCAAACTTCGCTCATGTGAAGAGCTTCAGATATTCAGTCGCACATGACTCATCAATCAGCTAAAATCTAAAGTAATGAAGGAGGCTGCGGTGTGGATTGTGACCCTTCAATTTGCTTTATATGCCTCTTGAATCTGAAGTACGACTCCATCAAGATCTTATACAACTCTTTCTAATCTATTCAATTACCTTATCAGTTGGGTAACCTTATCCATCAATTACATATATATATCCATTAGATTGGTTGTAAGGATGATTATTAAAGTCAATTTAATGATTGTAATTGTTGAGTAAGTTGGTTACCCAACTAGTGACATAACGAAATCCAGATATTTATTCGATTAATGGTCATTTATATATATGATTCTCTCTGGGTTTTTAATTTGTAAATGAGAATGACAAGAATGCCTATTATATTATGAGAACCAGCTATTATATTATTTTGTTGGTAGAAATCTCAAATCAAAACCTTTATAAATGCAGAACTATACTGAACAAAATAAAAGATAAAAGATAAAAGATACAGTACATCCTAATTCTTCGAGGTATCTTTCTCAAAAATAAATTGTTCACGATATTGATATATCTTCTTGTTGAAAATTTTTCTCATACATAAATTTCGAGTGGTAAAGACACAACATTTCAAAGAAGTACGTAAGTATTTTGAATTGAGCAAGATGTTGCGAACATTGAAAATGTAATTTTCTTCCTTTGAAAAAAAAAAAAAAATGCAGTCCCCCTCTTCCCCCCCTCCCCCCCTCCCTTTTCATATTTTTATTTTTAAATGTAGTTGTATGTCTTTAATCGTGGTATATATGGTTGATTTAATTTTAGGTATAAATTTAAGACTAGTTATAATCTAGAGGTTCGATTTTGGTTAGATTTTAAAATATCTGGAGAGATTATGATTAAGGTTGCATTGATTAGTGAGTCGGTGGAATGGACTATATAATTTACACCCTAGCTCTACACATCATACATGATGAAAATCCGCCTTATGAAAAGAGTCGCAAAGTTTGCACCTTTTTAAAATTGTATGAACACCCCTTTAATAAACACACCTTATTAAAATTTTGAAAACTTTTTCAGTTGTAAATAAACTTCACCTAATACCAAAATTACATTTTCATTATTTTTTTTCTGTTGTCTATTTGTAAGAACATCTCATTTATATCTATATCATTATCTATTTAACATTACCGATCTTGAGATTTTATGATCATATCTCCGGATTCACAATCCTCAAATTGCAATAAACTACAAAGTAGGAATCATAATGTCATTTAGAAAATTGTTGTTTAATTATTTTATTTTCAAATAAAGATTTCCTAATTATTGATCATAAAAAATTTATTGAAATATTGAATCATCTTTCATCAAATTGTTTTTTGGATGTACATGAGAATAATGAAGGAAAAAATATTGTATTATACAACGCACTTGAGTGTTTGATTTATATATATTAAAGTGCTTCTTAGAAAAAAAAAAAAAAAAAGGATGGTTCACATTGAAAAGCTTTCATTTTTTTCTTCTATTTTAAAGAAAAATATTGAGAAGTTTTCAAGTCGATCCGTTGGTTGTAATAGAATTGGTGTGAACAAGAGACAGTAGCATATTCATTTTTTTGGTGTAATGAGAAGATTAATAGCATTTGATTGAGTTTAATTTTTGAAGTTATATGATAGAATTCAAATAAGTTTCTTGTTATTTGATCAAAGTCTGATTTTTTTTCTCGGTTCAATGAATGTTTTGTATTATGAAGAAAAAAAAATTGAAATAATCGGTAATTCCTTATGAAGTATTTGGAATAAAAAAACCTTTTATATATGTGTTCTTATTTTTTTTCACTCAAAAATGTTTTCCTTTTTTCTTTCCTTTTTAACTAAATACAATTATTTTATCTAATAATTTTGATTCAATATCAATATTCTACAATTAATTTATTTCTTTAAAAATTGTTTAATATTTGAAATTAGTATTTAAAACAAAAGTTAATGGTTTAAAAAATAAAAAGGTTTTATCATATACATAAGAAAATGATTAATATTTGTGGATGTAGTTACAAATTATTAACTCTTTTTAGTAATTTTATATAAGAATAATATTGGATTTTTAAAGTCATGTTGGAGTATACTTACAATTTTTTAGGGGTGCAAATATCCTTCCTATTGTGAAAATTCGGCCAAGTGAAGTTCTCTCTCTCCCTTCCCTTTTCTCATGTTTAAACAAAATACCTTGTCCATGTTTATTTTTTCTTTTATCAATAATCAATAAAAATTATTTAACTTCTTTAAGTGACTACAATGATAAAATATTGTATTTTGATGAATTTGTCATCAATTGTAGTTATGGTTGCAATTTATAGCACAAGGGACAAATGGTGTAATAAATTATATTTGTAATAACTTTTTATTTGATGCAAGTCCTATTTCGATGCGATTTTCAGTTTAACTCAACAACTCTCATTGCAGATTTACAATTTCAACTTTTTCTCCAATACTTGTGCCATTTAGATTTCAATTGTTGAAGTTTCTTAGAGGTGGTGTGACACAATTTTTTAATAGACTGAGGTTTGGATGCATTAGGTTCTTGTCATTTATGTAGTATGAATAACCAATCATATGTTATGATATAATATCGACTAAATATATCCAATACTTTCAAAACATTTGTATTTTTATCAATACCTAAAAGTTAAAATTATAATTAGTATTACTAAGTAGTACTCCCAAAATTTTGACTAAGTGATATCATGTGATTTGAAATTATCATGCAAAACATAAAAATGATTCAAATCATGAAAATGGTATAAAGAACAATCAAATATCATTTTAGATGGTAATACTGTTAGGTAAACCTTTTACTCTTTAAATTATTTTTATAATATTCGATTCATGGTAGCCATAAAACTGTGGACAGAAAACCATGAAATTTGTAGATGGCATTGGTTCTAGTTGGCTAGCTGGCTAACGTTGACTGGAGATTTAGAAGAATAATGAGAAAATAGTCGACTAAGGTGATGTAATAAAAGCATATGGAAATAATAATCAAGGGAAAGAAGTACATACCAAATTAATAGAAAAAAAAATTGTGATAAACTTATCGACAAAGAAATTGCAAATCATATCGTTACATAAAAATTTGAATCAGACCTTCATAAGGAAGTCTATGGTTATAAAACAGAAATTTAGAAACCAAAAAAAAAGAAATTTTGGTGTTCCGTTGTCATCTTGACAAAATCTATGTATAAGTTATAACACAAGAGGCCAGTTTCATAACGTCTTCATAGTACTATTGAGATCAATGTCAAGCAGAGTACTTGGTCTAAACCCGTAAAAACAGGATGCATTAATTCTTTAGTTTAGGATGTCATTGGGCAATGAGACAAAGAGAATATTTTCGCTTGCCTATATGTTTTCGTTGCTTTCGCAGTGATTTCCTTTTGGGTGCTCATATTATTACCACCCAAAATATTATATATGTAATTTATAAATACATCCATGAATTGGTAAATCTTTTTATTTTTATTTTTTTATGTTTTCCGGATTTAGGTTGAGAAAAATGATTTGAACATACAACCCTAAAGATATTAAAAAAAAAATAAAAGAACTAAAATTTAGTGTGAGAAAAATGACTCAAATATAAATTTGAAGAACATGCCATTAAACTATCCTCATTTTATCATAGTTTTATTTACATATTTTATTGCTTGGTAAAGAATAAGATATCTAAGACTTCGTAAGAGAATTGATATAATAATCAAAGAAATTGAAGGCATCGGGAATGTTGCAGTTGATAGACCTTCTAGCTCCTAGGGCAAAAGAACAATTACACAAAGTCATAAAAGAACATAAAATTGTCGGGTAAGGAATCATTTGTGTTGATTATCAGCAAGCTACTTAAGCCAACGGAGACAGAAAGTTGAGGGTTTTTAATATTATTATTATTAACAGTTTGAGTTTTGAATTTATATCCAAAAATTAAATTTAGTTTTTATAATATGGTTGCTTGTAAATTATTATTATTTTCTTCATTTATGAATTAAGTATCACTTCATAAATAAGGAAATTATGTACTCATGAATCAATTATGCTAAAGGAATTCATTATTAAATTTATTTATTTATTTTTATGACGGGAAGAGAAGAGTAAATTCAAGAAAAAAAAAATCACTCGCACCTTATGTTTTAAGATAAGAGTGAGACTGGAACCTTGATCTTAGCCCTTGATCTCTTAAAAATTAAATAAGTGTTTAACTACTCTTATTAAAGAGTGGTGTACAATTATCTAATTTAATCTTTTAGAAAATTCATATTTTCTTTATTATTTTTAGTTGAAATTTCCATCTAAAAGTTTTATTATCAAACAATTGGGCGTAGATGAGCCAAATCACAGTGAGCTGAATTGAAATAGGGCTTACATATAGTCGTGCAAGTTGAAGGGTGTACCAAGTATTTTGATTTAATTTACTTTAATCCAAGCATTTTGGCTTTATATTAGTTTTCTTGTTTATGAACATCTTATAACAAAGTTGATTGAAGTATGGTGGGTTTAATGCTAGTAATCATTTTATGGATGACGATATTTGCATTTTTTTTTAAATTTGTTTTTGTCTCATGAGTGAATGAATGTATACATGTATGTGAGGCCGTTTGGTTTGTAGTTGGAGAACAAATTTAGAAAAACTTCAGATACGCGGGAGAACTATTATTTTTTCCAATTTTTCTTATGTTTTCCAGTTATTTAAACCATTTTATCTTAAAAAAAAAATTTTAAATGTATATGAAATATTTTAAAATTTTTTCATGAATTAGTGTTATTTTTCTTATTATCCATCAAAAATTATAAACATTATTATATTTAATCAATGTGTAAATAGCGTGGGTATAAAAAGGTTGTACTTGGGAATTCCCGTGTGTATGTGCAACAATTTTGTATATTAATCATTAGGTCTCGTTCATATTTGATTAAAAATAAGTTGCACTATTCTATGAAAACATCAATTGCACTAAACTTGTAGTTATAGGAGTTAAAGGCAGTGGATTTAATTTCATTAATTTTGTTATATATTACAAAAAAAAACTTAAACTTACTTATTCTAAATTAAATCGTTTAACATCATCAATCTCTTTTTTATGAAACATATCGAATGGGAGAATTTGGTAAACAAAGTTGTGAAGCATACATCTCCTATTACACATAAAAAATTAGTATGTGTTGTCAATGGGCCTCTTTAATCATAAAATGTAACAAAATTAATTCTCAATGCTAGATATAATCATATAGGCTACTGTCCGAATTAACATCACTGCATTCATCAAAGCACTGTAGTGCAGTTATGTCTACAGATACGTTAAGTGTACACTACTCAATTAATACATTACAGTGTCAATTAAATTATTTTGTTTTATGTAAGTTCAGGGACCAGGGTTGCTTATATATAGTGACCATACAAACAAAAAAAATGGCCGTTGCATAATCACTACATAATCACTGCCATAGCCAAGCTATGAACGTTTTTATTTCTTTGCACCAGATTTTAATTTTAAATAATTTAGGGTTTCCGAGAAATAAGATAAAAAAAAAAAAGAAGTGATTTTTGGGGTTTTAAGAAATATTTTGAAGGTTGCAGTTATATTTTTAATGGATAAATAAATAAATATATATACTGAAAATAATAAATTCCTAATTTCCTATAAATGGAAACACATTCTCATTAGTCTTAAACCGTAAATGTAAATAAAAATATCTAGTCATAATCAAAATCATACTTTTATGAGATCTGGAAGGTCTGATGTGAAAAAAAGAAATCAAATGATAACAAAGCTGGACCCCGATCTGAAAATGCCCACATTTTTTTAATGATCATACGTAACACCACATTACACATAGGCTAAAAACCCTAGAACTGAAATGATAGAGAAACTTTAGAGGGCCTGCCCAACCAACATGTGCCAGGTGTCCCCTAATTATTCTCATCTTGACCTTGAAAGACCCATCGTCGCCCCTTCATTTATCACAACTTCACTAGCGTAAAAATGACAGCGTTGCAGGACGCAGACGGAGTGGCTGGCTCCCTCTCTAGCTCACTGCAACTTATTTAGATTTATATATATATATATATATATAAAGTGAGTCACTCTGGACAACAACACAAATACTTACCGGACAATACCTAATTTTTTTTTTAATTTTTCTTTTTTGTTATTATTTTATTGAAGATAGGTAGTGAGAAGGTTGATCTATATCATAGATGGGGTTCTTGAGATCTGATGACAATCTGGTTTTTTCAGCGTCTCCTTGCAGCAGTTTCTCTTTGTGCATTGAAGTAGACGGCAGCGACAGGAAGGCCGAGGTCGTTGTCGGCAGCGAAAGCTCTGGTGTTGAATTGGTCCCTGGAAGGAGGTGCGCTAATTGTCTGTCTACGTTTCTGCCTGAAAAGAACAAACACGAACCTGTGGATCCCTATATTTGGCTTTGGAATCTCGTAGCCCACCACTTCTTTTCCTGCATATACATCATTAATAGATTTACCCAGAAACAGAAAAAGAAAGAAGGCAGCAGTATTTTCTCCTTCACTTTCTTTTTAATCTCTCTTGAAATTAAGTTTCCAGAACAATTAGTTGAACCTACCAAATGTGTCATCTGTTGTCCCTGGAATGTCTGACACTATCCTGTAAAATGGTATCATTCAGAAATCAGTAGCTCAAAAAATAGGTGAGTTGAGTGCTCTACTTTAGCTAGGTTTTTTCGGCACTAGATCTAAGTTATAACTTTAATCAAATATGATTTTTTTTTCTTTTTTTGGTGTAGTTAGAAATATATGGTGCCTCTGCAAGTAGATATAAACACATATCATCAGTGTGATGGTATCTTTAATTTACTGCAAATCATCCAGAGTGTCTTAGATTTACCTGCAAATACTTATCTGTATGTACATCACTATTATATATATATATATATATATCTGTGTGTGTGTGTGCAACTTTTGATCTACACCATATCCTTTTTGCCCTAGGGTTGTAGCTTACATGTGGAAGATAAATGACAAGATTATTCTAAAACAATGTTTTATATCTCAACATTTTTAATGTGATAGGTCTAGTCTTTAGTGTGTACCAGTGCAGGTGTTCCCTTAAATAAGGATCACTAGGGCCGGGAACATCTGGGTCTGTCATGACCTGAAATTGAGGGACAGACATTCGGTTAACATGATACATGTTAAAATAGAGAGAATATTAGTATACAGTATAGAGGCTTAAAATGATGAAAATTTAACAATTGTAATATAGAAGAATTTGCAGGGATGAGGAGAATACCAGAGTGAAGAAAGATCTCATATCAGCTCCTTGAATCACAACCTTAGGTTTGTTGGTAACTGCAGAAGGGAAGAACTCATGTCCGTTGCAGACTTGTTTGTTGTTGAAAGTTACAGACATTTTTATGCTTGGAGTGAAAGCTTCAAGAACATCTCCAATGACTCTACCAACAACAAGAGGATCTTGCATTCTTGGGTCCATTACAAGAGAGCTGTGTGTGTGTCTGTGTGTGTGTGTGAGAGAGAGAGAGAGAGAGAGAGAGAGAGATGAATCCTAAGAAGACAGAATTATAGAAATAGAACTACTCAGGATTTATAGAACCACTCAGAACTGTAAGAGTTACTTGTATGGCATTAGATTTACTTGTATGGCATTAGATCAGAAGTGCCCTATTTATAGTACTCTTCAAGGCATAACTTGACGAGATCTGGCTATATTGGTTAGCTGTCTCTAAGACCCTGGAAGTCTAAAATAGAATCTAAGGGAGAAAAAGACTGCAGAGAAATAACTAGTTGCCCTCCCTCTTAGTATTTGTGCTAACATATCAATTAATAATAGTCTAGATATTATTTGTAGTGTGTAAAATCATATTTTTCATTTAGATGAGAGCTTGTTTACCTTCTCTAACAAGTAGGGGTCCCCCGGAATCGGTTCTGTTTTCATCTAATAAAAGAAAGAAATTTTCAATAATAAGGTCAGAAATCAATCATATTTAATACCAGATGTGGGTCCTTAATATGCTAGTTGTCATGTTATTTCTTGGTTTAAAGCATAAAGCAAGAAGAGAAATTTATGTTCTAAAAATTCCTCTTGAACATTCAAACCTAATAAAGGAAATTCATCTTTTGCAATTGAGGCAATGTGTACAATGAGAAAAGAAAAATGCTGAATGTATTTTATAAATTTCGTATAATTTTCTTAAGTTACATATAATACAAATGAAAAAGCAAGCATTTTTACTAGTTTGATAGATTCTCTAATGAGGGGCTGAGGGCACAAAGGAACTCCACCACACAAATAGCTAGACAATGAGTGTCAGTGCAGAGAGGTCACTTCAAAGTAAAAGGAGATTCAAAAGGATTCCAAGTTTGGTAAGTTTAGATGGTGGATTTTCTAAAAGGAGAAGGCCACAAGTACTTTATGTGTTTATCTCTCGCTGGACTTCATGTGATCATTCTAACTCAACCACATTCTATGTTTCATCTTTTTAATTTAAATTATTTTTTTATTGCCTTCCCCTTTTCCCTCACCACTCTTTCATTTTTTCTTATTTCAAAGGCATAAACTTTCTCACGGTTTAGCTTCAAGATTAAACTATGCATTTGGTATCACCAGTGATGTATTTGGCATCTCCGAGGAGGAATTGCAATATCTTCATTATTCTAAATTACAAACTATATTATCACCTTAGCACTTAGCCATCCCCAAAAGGAAATTAGCTTATGATCTTAATTATAATTAAGTGGTGCTTCTATATATTCCCTTTTCAAGTTAATTAAATAGAGTTGATTAGTTTCCCTGTTTCAACCTGCTTTTTTCTTAATTAGTTAATTAATTAATATGGAGTATTAAATCAGTCCCTCCAAATTTGTCCTACAGGAAGCTTGGGTGGGTTAATAAACTCAACGCGTGCTGTGTGGTATGTTCATGCATGTCAAATGGCATTGCAGTAGGCGCGCGGACACTGTACACTAATGACGTGAGCCCGCCACTCAAGATTTTCTTCATGTATGGAGCCCAAAATGTTTTCCAATTAGTACTTCTAATTAAACCACTGCCTTAATGCTTCTTGATGGTCGGATTCCTTGTTATCCAAAAAAAACGTATTTGGCCACCCTTTCGAGAGGGTTTCAAACCCTGCTCAATCCCCATATAACAAAGAGGATATGCCTTCGACCAAAACACCTTTGGGGTTCAGCAATTAATAGTGAAATTTATAAACATACAAGGAGTACTTATAACGGTGTAGTAACTCTTGGATTCTAAAATTACTAACAAATTTGCCGAACACACAGTTCTCTTTTTGTTGTGTTCGTCAGACAAACAAATAACCACAAATAGAGGTCTCATGGTCATGTTATGACGATGAAAAGAAATGATGTTGATGGAAAGAAATGGCATGGTCTTGTACGTAAGTTCAGAAGTCCAACAGGAAAAACATGTGAAGAAATTTGAACGTATCGCAACCGATAACTAGTAGTCGAGCAGGCAAATTTATGGAGCGGGCCGGGACAGACCAGACTTCAGTACCATCGGTGGTAGCGCCATCTGTTTGTTCATCATGAGTGAGTTGGTTATGGACCAGCGAGCTCCACCCACGCAACTTGAGGAGGGGTGAATCGGTTGGCCGAATTTATTACAGAATTAAATAATTAAATAGAGTGCATCAACAGAGTGATTAATAGTATCTTTTACAGTTATTCGTATTTCCAATTAATGGTATATGGATAGCTGACGATTTTCTTTGTAACTAGTTCCCACAATTTATTAAAATAATCTTGCTACCATATCTATTTTAAAGTTGCTTATTAATGTTTATTTCTTAAACCAATAATTAATTAGAAAGTGTTAATTCTCAACTATACATACGTATACATACATATATATATAAATCATAATTAGCGAGTGATATGGACAATCCATCACATTTCTATTAGCATTTCAATTTTAAGAATATATTATTGATGCTAGTTTTATTCTAAACTAAAATTACTAATTAAAACAATTCTAAAAAGACTTGCACACTAATCTTGAAAATAATTTACATCTCATAAACCCTATATTTACATTATTGTAGCTCATTTTTTGTAATATTATGATCATTTGCCCCTTAACATTTGAGATGTTCTCCATTCTCCCCATCCTTTTGGAATAATGGCTAAAATCCCTCCCAACTTTTGCATTAATCTCCATTTCCCCTACCATAAATATTTCCGTTACAAACATTCAACATGCCCATAGAGATAGAGCTATTAATTAAAAACAAAATTTTTAAATATTAATAATTTAAAAACAAAATTTCTAAATAATGAAAAAATAAAAACTATTTTCAGATTTTCAAATTTATACCCAGATTAAAACTAAAAAAAATTTAGATTCAATCAACCAAATAACCCAAATTTCACCAACAAAACAAACAAGTATTTTTAAGCAAACCCAGATTTTTAATCAAATAAATCCAAATTTTCAACCAAACAAAGACTCTCAAATTTCTTCGATAAATCCCAAAACTCATCTTCAAACTCATCCACCAGTTGAAATCTGCCTCAACTAGCAAAATCCATCCAACCACCCCACAATAACGACCAAACCCGAAACACCACACCCCATGCGAAGGACGAAAAAAGGCAGAAGAGAGAACCGAGGTGCCTTCAAAAAATTTAAAAAATAGACATTTAAAGTTAATAATAAGTATTGAAAATTTACCGGATTAGATGATAAGTCCTCCAAAGACTGTGACATGGAGAATTTTGTTAAAATGGGATTGATGTGGATGAGTCTGACAATTGATAAACACTAATTTTTGACTTAATTTTTGACTGTTTTTAAGTGTTTATTGTGTTTGGGCAAACAAGGAGTTGGAAATATAATTTGAAAATGAATTAAAAAAATGTGAGTTTCTATGATCAATTATAACTTTTAAATTATTAGAACCATTACTCAGATTTATCTATTACATTTAACAGAGAAAAACTTTTTAAAAGAAAGAATGTAATGAATGAATTTGATTGGTGATCCTAAAATTTTAAAAGTTAGAACGCACCAAACATAATAAAATAAATTAAAATAAATAAAATGAAGCCAGCTTCGTCTTCATTGAAGATTTACCAAGTTCTACGAAAATTCAGCTGATCTTCATTAGGGTGCAATCTCCTCGCAAGATCAATGATGTCAAGGCGACAAATAATCTCTTGACACCACGTTGTGGGGGAGATTAAACTCCATCACTGGTTTTTGTTTTCCTTATATTTTTAAAGAATATAATTTTAATAACTAAAATAAATTAACGTTAAGATAGATATAATTTTGGCAATATAATTCTTTTTAAATTAAAAAAAAAAAAGAGAAATTTGAACTCATAGACTTACCGAAAAAAGTATAATTACCAGAAGTTTAGTTTTGATAAAAATCAACCAACAACATGTTATATTATGTAATTAATAGATAAGTTCAATATGTGTCTGACATTACCAGATGTGAAGGTGTCATTGCAATTTTTCCAAGTAAATTATGCCATTCTCGAAATTTTGACGTTCTCTGGTTTGCGGGTTCGATAATGTCAGGTACATGCATAGTACCCCAATTACAACTTACAAGTAGTCACTCGTATCAAAGTAGTAATGGTACCAATTATAATTCTACAACGAAACGAAATTTAGAAAAAAAAAAATAAAAATTGTACAGTGTACACGGATAGCGATTGGCGAACATAAGTAAAACAGTAGAAGTACCTTTTGGAAATTGAAACCAGACCAGACTCGCTTTTGCTTTCCTACGTCATATCAGTGAAGAAAGTGAAATGCTTCTTGATTGTAGCCTGGGAATTTCATATGAAGATCATTGTAAAGTCCATGGTTATTTTAACGTGTTTCCCTAAGTGCTTACACTGTTGCTATTGCGTCCATGATTGTTCTGCTCCTTACAATGTAATGTGCAATACGTATACGTAAAGAACGTGATTAATAAGATAAATATTTATGTAATGCAAATGTTCTACTTTATTCTTTTTTCGATTATTAAATTGTTAAATTATGTTTCAGTTCTGTTGTTATATTTCAAATGATTCATGCTCACACTTTAAATTGTTATTAACTTTATAATCATTCATAACAAAGGCCTAAGAAAGTAAGAATAAAATAAAAAGTAATGTTAGACTTCTCAAAACTTTTGTTTAAATTTGTGCTCAAAAAGTTTTCAATATTTTATAAATTATGAAATGATGTGATAATTAATAGAATATTGATAATTCATATGTCATGTCATTTAGATAAATAAAATTTGGAAAGTGTAGCATTACTTCTAAAATAAATGTACAAATACAAAAATAAAGAACTTGAAAAACATTGAATATATAGCTAGAGGAGTATTTTATACAGGTTTAAACAAATGAAAATGTCAACATATGATACAAAAAATTAGTGACTTAATATTTAAGTTACTTTTCAATAATTTTATCACGGGTAGTATTAACTTGTGCCCTTAAGGCACATATTAAGATAGCAAATGGCCAATAAAGGAATGAGAGAGGAAACAAGAAAAAAAGATAAACAAAATCAATGAATTCATTTATTGGTTAATTAATTGTGAAGTTGGGGATGTCAAAAATCCTCATGCATATGCCTCGTGGGAACCTATCCTATTTGGGATGAGTTTGGCGCATGATAATTGTCATGTATATATACAAGTAACAAAACAATAATGGGATATTATGGAAAAAAACCCCTAAAAGTAAACTAATCGAGGTTAGCATCCGATTTTTTAAATATTAGTTTAATCGTCCCCTACTAGTAAAAGTACTCGGATGATATTAAATTTAAAGGGCATAATGGTAATTGGATCAGTAATTATATTTGTTCTAGTAACTCTATTAATTAATAACAATCATAAATTAAAAAAACACAAATTTTTAAAAGTACAAAATACAAAAAATACAAAAACAAAATTTAAACAAAACACAACCCGTAAGACAACACTCGCCCTCTCCCACTCCAAATCCGTAATCACCCACCGCTAATTGATCGCCCCCAATTCGAATGATGGAGTTGACCGATTATGCCTCAACGCAAGCCATTGTCCGTGTGCAATTCATTAAAGTCCAATGTTTTTTAAGATGGATTGTGATTCATTGAATCTCCATAGTTTTGTAAATAGCTTGTAATTGATTAAAACTTGAAGGTCATTTTGAATGTAAAGTGTTGACAAAAGAGAAATGTATATAACTTATTGGACCACACAATAGACATCGTGCGAATAAAATTACTATCTTGTAAATCAAAGTTTTGTACAGTGAACTCGTAATACATAATTAATTTATTTTTTTACTGTTCAAAAATAAAAATGAACTTCCTATGGAATTACACTAGTTGGAAATGTTAAGGCTTAAAAAGCATTGATCATCAGCCTTATCACTAGATTGCATTTTTAGGACGTTAGTTAAGCTACAGAGGATTGTAGCTATCAAATCTAGAATCCTATCGGTTGAATGTGTGTATAGTAGTATAGACTGTATAATACTGTTAAAACTTATCAAATGATATGATAAGTTAATTTATAGTTATCATATTAATTTTAAAACTATATATAAATGATTTGATAATCACCGGAAAACTTATCACATCATTTCCTATTTAACAATGAATTTAGACACTCTTTTAGCCATGTGAGAAGGGTGTTTTAGTCATGTTAAAATTATAATAAACCCAAAACGAAAGCCACAGACAGACGTGCACATGCATTGGCAAAGCTCTTTCTTCTTCATTCTTCTTGCTTGACTAGCAGATCGCTTGATTTGCGAGAGGAGTGTATTTCGGGAATAAAAATGGCTGGACCACCGAACCGGAGAGTATCGGCAGCAGCGGCAAGAGCTCACACCAGAAAAGCCAAACAGAACTCTTCTTCAAAGCTTCCTTTCGGTGACTTTCGAATTACGTCTTTAAAGGTGTCGATTCTCCATTGAAACTCTCTTTAATCTAAAATCTCCAAACCCATTTCGTTTTTGCTGTTCAAATTGCGCATTTTAAAGCCTTAGAGCTGTAGGAGATCTTAGTTTGATTCTCTGCATAAAAGGTGAAATTCGCCTAGTCACAGTGTTAGGATTGTAGAGAAAAGATAGTTCAGTACTTACATTGTACATATGTTACTACTTTGTAGTGTAATTGGATTTAATTATGATATCCGATTCTGATTCTAATTTATTAACTGGGTTTGTGTTAATGGTAGTCGTGTTCGTGTACAAAAGAGTCTTGTCCTTTGGTGGAAAATATATGCATAATGCATGTGTTAGGAATAATGGTAGTTTCTTTTTTCACTTTCCTTTTTTTTGTTTGAATCAGGGGTGTTTAAGACAATGCTAGCTGTCTTGCTTGCGGGGGTTTCGGTATGGGCTTATCGGGCAATTCAGCCTCCTCCTCCCAAGATATGTGGGTCTCCTGATGTTCCTGCTGTGACGGCGACAAGAACAAAGCTTAGAGATGGAAGGCATTTGGCCTACGCAGAGCATGGTTTGCCAAAAGATATAGCCAAGTATAGGATTATCTCTGAGCAATGTGCATGGTATTAATAATTGCCGACATGATGCTGTTGTTGCCCGTACATTATCTCCGGTACTTAAGATTGGGTTGTTTTGTTTCTGTATCGTATGGTTCCTCTGAGCCTCTAAGTTTTTGACGTGTTAAAAAATTGGTGACAGTTGATTTTGTTGTGAATTCTTTCAGGACATCATCAAAGGCCTAGGGGTCTACATCGTATCTTTTGATAGACCTAGCTATGGAGAAAGTGATCCTCATCCAGCGCGAACTATGAAGAGCATAGCTTTAGATATAGAGGACCTGGCTGTTAACTGGGACTAGGGCCCAAATTCTATGTGATTGGCTTTTCCATGGGTGGAAATGCTCTGTGGGGCTGTTTAAAGTACATCCCTCACAGGTATCAGCTAACTGAGTTGTATGAATCGATGCATGAGTGAGACTATAAATTGATGTGTGTGTGTGATTTTGGGATTTGCGTTTTCTTCCTTTCCTCATATCTGTTACATCTAAGGTTAGCAGGAGTAGCGCTCTTAGCTCCAGTTGTTAACTACTGGTGGCCAAATTTCACTTCAAATTTGTCTACAGAAGTATACCACCAACAATTACCACAAGACCAATGGGCACTCCGTGTTGCACATTATGCCCTCTGGTTAACCCACTGGTGGAACACTCAAAAGTGGTTGCCTCCCGCTAGTGTTTTAAGTCACAGACCCGACATTCTTTGTCGCCAAGACACTGAACTCCTGCCTAAGATATTAAAGAGACAGGACTATATGGTATTTCTCTCTATACTGAAAACTTTTAAGCATTTTTTTATTTGTTCGAGTGGACAATAAGGACATAAAAGGCAACCAACAAACTGAAACTAGATTAGTTAATGCCTTCAGAGAATGATTTAGGTGTAAACTTCTTTTATGGAAAAGAAGTGTGACTGTCTTTGATTCTTCTATAGATTTTTGCAGGTCACAGTTTTAGATTTTCAGTCAGATTTTCCACATGCTATTTTCAGCAGGGGAAATGTATCTAAGTTGAATTCTGAGCTTGGCCTATACAGAACATATCTTTGTGGGATTCTAGTATTCATGGAGGCCTTAACTAGTTCGGATTTGAAGTTCAAATTAGTTGCTTTTGAATTCGTATTTGTGTGAATTCTGACAAGTGTCTTCATGTAGATATTTAAGTAATATAGACAAGATTCTTGAGCTTAAGTCCCCTAAAGCATACACTTATTTTGATCTGTCCTGCTACATTGAGTTTAATAAAGATTTTGAAGCCTTTCTGTTGAAAAGTTCTTTTGTAAAGGCTTCACATAATGCAGTTTTGTATATGTAAATGTTTTAGCTGTGGGATAGAGCTAGGAGCTTCATTGGCTACAAAACTCAACACCCTGAACTTGCATTTTGCTGGAACATTTCATTACTGTCTATAATACTGGCAAATAGGAAAGTATGTATCACATTGACATATAAGTTGGTGAATGATATCATTATGGCAACAATAACAATCCTTCGCTGTGGAAAGTTCTTGACTTTCTCTCTCTCTCTCTCTCTCTCTCTCTCTCTCTCTCTCTCTTTTTTTTTTTTTTTTTTGGTGGGGACTCTAAAGTACCTACCTTCTTAAATTTTGGGACCTTTGGAACAAAGTGCAGACGTGATGCCTACATGCTGTCTTGTTAGCAAATCATAATGGTCACTGCATAACCCTTTGTTGCATTGTTTCCTCACCTGGACTTTCCCGTAGTTGAGTGGCCTATATTGGCATCTGCTGCTTTAAACACCCAAAGAGGTCCATTTATTATTATTACTTGTTTTGAAATAAAGATGTCCATTTATTATTCATATACGAGTTAAGAGGACGTTTTTTCCCCATTTTGATGTCTTGCAGCTGTATTTAATCTTGGTAAACATCTCATAATATCAGTGATAAATGCATTCAAATATCTCTCTTGGCTTATGCTAGTTCATTTGTTTTTTCGGTTTATACAGCGATACATCATCTTTTGCCGAAGTTATTCCTCTGTAATGCCTTTTTATCAGTTTCTCTTAAACATTTGTAATTGTCTGTTTATGTGACAGCCACAAGTAAGGCAGCAAGGAGAATATGAGTCAGTCCATCGTGATCTCATAGTTGGATTTGGAACCTGGGAATCCGATCCTATGGACTTGGAAAACCCATTTCCAAACGGCGAAGGTTCTGTGCACTTGTGGCATGGTGATGAAGATCGTCTAGTGCCTGTTACGCTGCAACGCTACATCGCCCAGCAGCTTCCATATGTACACTACCATGAGCTGCCGGGTGCTGGGCACATGTTTCCACATGCTGATGGAATGTGCGCTACCATAGTTAAGACACTAATAATTGGAGATACGTAGCCTTCCCTTATACCTTAGGAACTTCCTCAGGTTGCTTATCCATGCATGCATCCTTGGGATTGGAAATTCAAAGTTCTTCTTCATCATCTTGATATCCTGATTTGTATAATAAATCGTGAAAAAATATTGTACCGCACATTAATGTTGTAGTTCAGTTTGAGAAATCATTGTTGCGCTGATGGGGTTAATTTTGAAAAGTTGGATTATTTCTTAAATTTTCCATAAGTTCCCAAACCATGGTCTGGCCGTGTGAATTCCTGACCCGTTGAAAACCAACAATTCACAACTAGCGTTAACAAGTAAAATACCCACTTGTAAAGGTCCATGATACCCACCAAATCATTGAAAAGGGGCAAATGTCATTTTGTTTCTTATATTTTGGAAAAGTATTAATTTTTTGATTAATTATTCGAAATAGATCTAATTTTTGCTCATGTTTCCTAGCCACTTATATTAGTCTCTCTCATTTTCAAAAAATAAAAATAAAAATCTCTCTTATCAGTCAACCATTAATCAATGCTAATTGAGATAGGTTATTTTAATTTTTAATTAAAATAAAATTAAGAAAATATAAATATATAAAAGTAAAATAAAAAAGATGGATAAGATGGATGATAGAGATAAAATATAACAAAAAATTGATTACCTTTTATCTCTATCATACGTCTCAAAGATGAAAGATAGAAATCAAAAGTAATTAAAAAATTAAAACAAAAGCTGCAAAAATATTTAGACCAAAAGAAAAGAAGAAAATTAAAAATTAAAAAAAAAAAAAAACTCATCTCCACTGTGGAGACCTCTACCGCCAAATTGTAAAGATCTAAGTTTCTAAATCATGACAATTTAAGGATCTCAAATGATTTTTAAGGAGTTGAGTCCAAACGAACCCAGATCTTTAAGATATGGGCTTGGATGAATCCAAATTTAAAGATTTGGTTTGAATGAATGAATCCATACCTTTGTAGATATGGGTTCGAGTAACCACAAATCTTCAATAATATGTTTGAACGAACCTTTGTAGACTTAGATTTGTTTGTTCATCATTCATGGATCTCCATCTAGTGGAGATTCAGATTAGATCTTCACCATTAATAAAGATCTCCACTAAATAAAGATTATTTTTTTATTTTTTCCTCTTTTATAAAGTTAAAAAAAAAAAAAAAAAGTCAGTAGTTAAATATATACTAATTTATGAAATGGTGATTAGCCAATTAATCATTAGTCTAAATCTTTATATTTATACACCAATTTCAGACACATATATTTAATAACTTAAAAAGAATGTATAAGCTATGTAAACTTAATAATTTTATAAACTATTATTGTTTAAAATAATATATATTTATTATTATCAATAAAAATTATATTTATATAAAATTAGAAATATATAAGAATTTGGTTAGAGTTTGTTAAATGATATGTTTTTTTGCTACATATATAATTTAAAATAAAAGTACATAATAATTATTAGTTATAAGGATAAAAACATAAAACTATTTATTTTAAAATATTTTTCGCTTAAAAAATATAAACGATTAATATGTATATTCAGAAGTTAGAATAAAAAAATAAATAAACATGTTCTCTAGGTCAGAGATGTAGCCGGGATTTGATAATAAGATGGGTTAGAATGAATTTTTTAAATAAATTTTGACAATATAAAAATATTTTATAAATTAAAAAATATAAACATACCTAGTTAAAAAAGATATAATAAGTTTTACCCTTCAAAATTATATTATAAATAAATATGTTAATAAAATTAAAAATAAAAAGACTAAATAAAATATTTAAATAATCAACTTTATCAAATATGAATATTAGCTAATGCTATGAGATTAACAATATTTCTTTAAATATAAATAATTTAAATTTAACAATCATAATTTATAATTATTGCACTTTCAAATTAAAAAGTATATTAGTAGAGACACCAAAGATATTAAATTTAAATAATATCTTATGCAACTTATGATAAAAACTAAAAAACAAAATATAGAAAACTTAAGTAAAATTTCATACTTAATGTATAAAACAAAATTATTATATATGCAATATTTGAATAGAAATATAAATACGAATAAGAAAATACAAACATTATGTTTGGAAAAAAAAATTATATTACAAGAATTGATAAATGAAATATATATTTATAAATTTTAAAATAAATATAATATAATGCACATATAGAAGGCTTGCAGGTACTTTTATCAAGATCTGTGAGCTCAAAGCCGTGCAATATCATGAAATCATCCTCTCTTAATGTACCCTCTTGTTGTTTTAAGTATATTGTTTGAGGACCTCTTGTTAGATGATTAACATTCGTTTGTGGTTTTTATTATCTTTTTTTTTAAAAAGAATAATATATAATATAATTTTTTTTAGGTGGGCTAGGGTAGGCTACTTTAGCCCCCATTACGCTACGTCCATGTTCTAGGTTTTAGATTTTATTAACTGTTCAGTTTTTAATAGAATTTAAAATTTGTAGTCTTCAAATAAAAAAAAAAAAAAAAACCAAAGTGATAATTCTAGAATTAACTTTATTTTTTTTTTTTTCAAATGAATTCTAGGATTAAAAATTGATAGGGAAAAAAATATACTTTTTTGCATTTTTTGTAAAGTTTAACGGTTGCATTCTTAATTAGATGGACTAAATTAATATATTTAGTTATTTACTAAACTTTAAGGAAGATTAGATCATTATCAGATGTGTAGTTAAAAAAGTACAGTTTTCCAAGATAAAGGGCGTATAATAAAATTTTTCAAAATAAAGACGAAGTAATTGCACAATACCCTTGAAGTTTGTAAAAAAAAAAGACAAAAACACATTTATCAGTTTATTACATCAAACCCCCACTTCGTTAGTCAATTTTCGTCAACTTTAACAGTTGACTAAGGTTTTTGATCAAATGACCATTTTGCCCATGAATAAGAAAAAATCCTTAAAAAAAAATCCTAAAAATCATCACAAATAATATTTTGAAAATAAAATTTTCGAAAAATCATCAAAATTAAAAATAAAAAATGAGAAATAATAAAAAAGAAAAAAAGAAAAAATATTTTGAAAAAAATAATGTAATTTTCAAAATACAATTGCAATCCTTTTAATTAATTTTATTCAACCAAACCAAATCAATCTCAAATTTAATTAAATCAATCCAGAAATTTCAAATATTTACAGACTAACCATAAGATTCACCAGCAAACACCAAACTCAAATCTACTTTTCAATTTGGTTTTTCAACCAAAACTTTACACAACCCAGATTATTTACACAACAATAATAACCATGTTCTTAGTTTCAAAAGAACCGTCAAAAATATAAAAACCCTAGTCTTCATCTTTGTTTCAATTCTAGAGATGATCATCACTAATAGCAATGAAAAACTCAAAAAACTTTCAACTCAACATCAATTTAACATCATAATCCAGTTCTTCATCTCTAATTTAATTTCATATCAATGTCAATCTGAAAACCCAAAATAAGTTCATTTGTCGAACACACCTCCTTCTCTCTCTCCCTCAACCATGTCGAACCAACTTCTCTCATTATTTGAAACCCAACCAGCTATCCTCGTCGGCCAAGCAAAGAAAGAAAAGAGAGAGGCACAATGATGCCATTTGTGAAGGGGCCACTAGCGAAGGAGAAGATCGAAGATATGAAAGAGAGATCGCATGCAAGAAAAGGAAGAGAGAGCAAAAGAAAGAGAATGAAAATGAAGAATAAGACTGCAACGGTTGATGATGCAAAGAAGAAGATAGTGACAAACAGAAGGGAGATGGATGGGTGAAGTGTGGAGAAGATGTTAGATGGGTGAGTGGCAGAATGAATTAGGTGGAGATCCATAGTTTTTTTATCTAGAAGGGGATATGGTTTTTGAAGCTCATTTTTAAGTTGAAGAAGTTGAAAAAAAATACCCAAATCTATGTAATCTAGTTGTATTTTTTATTTTTCTTTTTTTTTGCAATATATATATTTTTTATTTTTATTTTTAGATTCCAGAAGACATGCTTCTCGCGTCTTTCAACATTCAATTCTTATTTAATTTTTTACCAATTGATTTGATTCCTATCACAATTTTAATGTTTTATTCCTTTTTCATGTCAGGTGCTAATGTCATCATTCCACTAAATCTACCGGTCTCATGAGAAAGGATTAAAATGTCCTTCACTTAATTAATATTGATAAAAGTCAACATTAAATGTGGGGGTTTAGTACAATAAAACGATAAATATGTTTATCTCTGTATTTTAGGTAAACCCAAGGGATGTTTTGCACTTACTTTAATAAAGACCACGCTTCATGTGAGAAGAGACCAAACTTACAGGGAAGGGTGTTTTAATCATGTTAAAATTGTAATAAGCCTGGATTTTAAAAAAAAAAAAAAAATGTAATAAGCCCAAAACGAAAGGCCAGACGTGCACATACATTGCAAAGCTGCTCTTCTTTGTTCTGCTTGCTTGACTAGCAGATCGCTTGATTTGGGAGAGGAGGGTATTTCGGGGATAAAAATGGCTGGACCACCGAACCGGAGAGTGTCGGCAGCTGCGGCTAGAGCTCACACCAGAAAAGCCAAACAGAGCTCTTCTTCAAAGCTTCCTTTCGGTGAGTTTCGAATTCCATCTTTAAGGGTGTCGATTCTGCATTGAAACTCTCTTTAATCTGAAATCTCCAAACCCATATCGTTTTTGCTGTTCAAATTGGGCATTTTACGCTCGTTCAAGAGCCTGAGAGCTGAGAATATGTAGGGGATCTTAGATTGCTTCTCATAGTGTTAGGATTGTAGAGAAAAGATAGTTCAGTACTCACGTGGTATATGTTACTACGATGTAGTGTAATTGAATTTAATTATTATATCTGATTCTCATTCTAATTTATTAACTGGGTTTGTGTTAATGTTAGTCGTGTTCGTGTACAAAAGAATCTGGTGGAAAATATATGCATAACGTATGTGTTAAGAATAATGCTGATGTTTTTTTTAATCAGGGGTGTTTAAGACAATACTAGCTGTCTTGCTTGTGGGGGTTTCGGTATGGGCTTATTGGGCAATGCAACCTCCTCCTCCCAAGATATGTGGGTCTCCTGATGGTCCTGCTGTAACGGCAACAAGAATAAAGCTTCGAGATGGCAGGCATTTGGCCTATGTAGAGCATGGTTTGCCAAAAGATATAGCCAAGTATAAGATTATCTATGTGCATGGTACTGATTCTTGCCGACATGATGCTGTTGTTGCCCATACATTATCTCCGGTACTTAACATTCATTTATTTTGTTTCTGTATCCTATGGTTCCTCTGAGCCTCTAAGTTGGTGACAGCTGATTTTGTTGTGAATTCTTTTAGGACATCATTAAAGACCTAGGGGTCTACATCGTATCTTTTGACAGACCTGGCTATGGAGAAAGTGATCCTCATCCAGGGCGAACGATGAAGAGCATAGCCTTAGATATAGAGGACCTGGCTGATCAACTGGGACTAGGGCCCAAATTCTATGTGATTGGCTTTTCCATGGGTGGAAATGCTCTGTGGGGCTGTTTAAAGTACATCCCTCACAGGTACCAGCTAACTGAGTTGTATGAATCAATGCATGAGTGAGGCTATAAATTGATGTGTGTGTGTGATTTTAAGATTTGTGTTTTCTTCCTTTCCTCATATCTGTTACATCTCAGGTTAGCAGGAGCGGCGCTTTTAGCTCCGGTTGTTAACTACTGGTGGCCAAGTTTCCCTTCAAATTTATCTACAGAAGTCTACTACCAACAGTTACCACAAGACCAATGGGCACTACGTGTTGCACATTATGCCCCCTGGCTAACCTACTGGTGGAACACTCAAAAGTGGTTCCCTTCATCTAGTGTTTTAAGTCACAGACGTGATATTTTATGTCGCCAAGACACTGAACTCCTGCCTAAGCTATTAAAGAGACAGGAGTATATGGTATTTCTCTCTTTACTGAAAAGATTTATGGATTTTTTTAATAGTTTGAGTCGGACACTAAGGCCATGAACTGAAACTAGATTAGTTTATTCCTTCAGAGGATGATTCAGGTGTAAACTTCTTTTTATAGAAAAGAAGTGTGAGTGTATTTGATGCTTCTCTAGATTTTGCAGGTCACAGTTTTAGATTTTCAGTCAGATTTTGCACATGCTATTTTCAGCAGGGAAATGTGTCTAAGTTGAATTCTGAGCTTGGCCTGGTTTTAAACAGAACATTTGTTTGTGTGATTCTAGTATTCATGGAGGCCTTAACTAGTTCAGATTTGAAGCTCAAATTAGTTGCTTTCAAATTCGTATTTGTGTGTATTCTGACAAGTGTCTTCATGTAGATATTTAAGTAATATTGACAAGATTCTTGAGCTTAAGTCTCCTAAAACATACACTTATTTTGATCTGTCCTGCTACATTGAGTTTAATAAAGAGTTTGAAGCTTTTCTATAGAAAAGTTCTATTGTAAAGCTTCACATAATGCTTTGTTGTATATGTAAATGTTTTAGCTGTGGGATAGAGCTAGAAGCTTCATTGGCTGCAAACCTCTGAGCAAAAACACCCTGAACTTGCATTTGGCTGGAACATTTCATTACTGTCTATAATAATGGCAAATAGGAAAGTATGTATCACATTGACACATAAGTTGGTGAAAATTTTCACTATGGTAACCATAACAATCCTTCGCTGTGGAAGTTTCAACTGTCTCTTCTTTTTTTTTTTTGGGGACTCTAAAGTACCTACTTTCTTAAATTATGGGAACTTTGGAATTTACATTACAGACCTGATGCCTACTTGCTGTCTTGTTAGCGAATCATAATGGTCCGTTGTTACTGTATAACCCTTAGTTTCATTGTTTCCTTACTTGGACTTTCCCGTAGTTGAGTGGCCTATATTGGCATCTGCTGCTTTAAACACCCAAAAGAGGTCCATTTATTGTTATTATTTGTTTTGTAATAAGAAGGTCCGTTTGTTATTCATGTGCGAGTTAACAGGATGTTTTTGACTTTTTTCCCCATTTTGATGTCTTACAGCCGTATTTAATCTTGGGAAGCATCTCATAATATCAGTGATAAATGTATTCAAATATCTCTCTTGGCTTGTGCTAGTTTATTTGTTTTTTTTTTTTGTTTATACAGTGATATCATCTTTTGTCAAGTTGTTCCTCTGTAATGCGTTTTATCAGTTTTTCTTAAACATTTTGTAATTATCTTTTTATGTGTCAGGCACAAGTAAGACAGCAAGGAGAATATGAGTCAGTCCATCGTGATCTCATGGTTGGATTTGGAACCTGGGAATTCGATCCTATGGACTTGGAAAGCCCATTTCCAAATGGCAAAGGTTCTGTGCACTTGTGGCATGGCGATGAAGATCGTATAGTGCCTGTTACGCTGCAACGCTACATCGCCCAGCAGCTTCCATATGTACACTACCATGAGCTGCCGGGTGCTGGGCACATGTTTCCACATGCTGATGGAATGTGTGATACCATAGTTAAGACACTAATAATTGGAGATAAGTAGCCTTCTTTTATATTTTAAGAACTACCTCAGGTTGCTTATCCATGCATGCATCTTAGGGATTGGAAATTCAAAGCTTTTCTTCATCATCTTGATATCCTGATATCTACAATACATTATGAAAAAATGTTGTACAGCACATTAATGTTGTAGTTGAGTTGTTTGAGAAATCATTGTTGTGACGATGGAGTTAATTTTGAAAAGTTGGTTTTGATGTTGATTATACTTAACTGTGACCATAAGGATACTCTTGGCATTACAGAACTGAGATATCAGAACCCCATATTTGTGGAGTGCTGCAGTTTCAATAATTGATAGAGGAAAGAGATAATTATGGCACAAATGGAGATGTCCGGTTTTATAACACAAATGTTTGGTTTTGTTGGAAATGGATCTGTGGCTTAAAGTTTCCATATAAACTTTGTTTTATAATCAGACTAGGTGAAGGTAATGGGAAATGATTACGTTTACACATCATGGGACCTCTTTGTTCCTTGTTTGGGTGGGGCTATCTTGCACAGTTCACGCATGCATAAAAATGTTGGCGTGCAAGCACTCACTGCATCTGTGGTTGGCATTATCACACCCATTTTCACCTTCTCTCTCTCGAAAGCACGTCAAGGTTTGTAGTGTAAATTTGTGGAGAAAAAAATCTGTAGTAAAAAAAGTAAAGTCACCATGGTTTGTCTTTCATAGCAGGCAGGCATTTTGATGAAATAAACATCATAATCAAACATTTTCAAATACAAAGAAGTTGCAACATAATATAATCTATAGATCATATAAACTGATCAAAATCTTCTTCAACGATCAACATACTAACACACTAAGACAAACAAAACACAAAGATCTTCACAATTCACTCCACTGTTTTGGGATCAAATCTTCTCCTCATTGTCCCAATCTGCTTAGGACTCAATCCGAAAGCCTTCTCCAGAAGCTCTACATCGATCCCAGACCCGAAAATGGCAGATGGGATCTTCTGATTTCCAGGATTCTGGCTATTAAAACTTCCAAAAATGGTAGCAGGTTTCTTTCCGACATTCATCTGGAAATGCACCAGACCACGAGGAAACACCATAACCTCTCCCTGCTCAATCACACGAGCGAAAACTTGATTGCTCGAATCAACGAAGCCTGAATAAACACTCCCCTCCACAACATAGGTTATCTCAGTAGCTCTTGGGTGAAAATGTGGCGGATTAATTGCGCCAACTTTGAGATCAGCTCGAACAAATGACATTCCTAGCGTGTTAAGGCCAGGAAATACTGTTGGGTTGACAGGAATGGTTGCCAGGCCAGTTTCTGTGAAGTTTCCAGCTGATTTTAGGCCAGAAAATACAAAATCATCTGTGGTTGCTTCCGTGAAGTTCTTGCATGGGAGGATAGAGAGGTGAGCTATGGACCTTATGGAACCAAATTTGGGGTTTGGTATGCAGAAATCTTGAATGGGATCAGGGTCTGAGGCCATAACGCTGACATGACCATGGAGAGATATGGTAAGTAAAACCACAAACAGTCTTAGATACATCGTTTTCTCTAGCTGTGTAAAATATTATTTGCTTTAGTGATGGTTCTAGTTCCTCTTGAGAGGATGAGTATGGATTTATATAGAAGCAATCCATATTGCAAAAATTACTAAAGCATGTACTCCGAAAGCTTAATACACTCCTTTCATCATGATTATACAAAAGTAAGAATTTCATTACGGGATCAAAGGCAGGTATTATGCAAGTGTGTAACCCATTAACCATTAATCCGTTATTGGCAAGGTAGCTAGGGTCACCTAATAATCTCCTTTCCCATTCCTTCGGCTGCTTTTCTTATAAAAAAATTGTATATAACTTATTCAGTTTTTTAATTCGTCTTAGATGCATTTAGTTCACAGTTCATATTATTCGATGTTCGAACAAATAATACAACAAGATATCCAAATTATGATAAACAGGATGTATGACACAACAAGATATTCAGATTATGATAAACAATGATGGAGGAAAAATTTGGTTTAGGTCCTATAAAGTTTGATTTAAATTCCTAGCCCAAAATATAAAATATCCATGGATTTAAGTGATCTTATTTAAATTTGGTTTAATTCCTCACACCTTAAGTCAAATATTTAGTTCAGGCAGGTTAGAATTTTGTTTATAATGTTTTGAAAATATAAAATAATATTGACAAGAACTTAGTCAATGATTGAAAATCAAAATTTTATTAGTTTACATTTGTTCTTGTTTAAACTAAAGCTTTAGACTCTAACTAACTGAAATTTCTAGTTTCGTCATTGGCAACAAGCCATATAGGTCCTGCATCAGCATCAAAAAAATATTGTAAAATAAATTGAATAATGAAAAAAATTATTGTACAAGACAATGCAATTTTTTGATATATTATAAGAACATTTAACATTGTTGAGCTCTCTTGATTTGATCGCTGTGGTACGGCCCGAAAGTGAGACTCCTGGAAGCAAAAGAAAGTCTCCTTGGGAGAGGGAGGAAATTACCCACAAAGGAGAGAGAAAATCTGTCATACTTTCAATGACTATGTGAGTTGAACATTGCCCTTTGCGAAAGAAATAAGGGTAAAATGATATTATCATCACTAAAGCAACACGTCAAACTCATTGTATATGATAATATTAAGAAGACATTAAATCGTGAAAATTCGCAAGATGTGGAAGAAGAAGAGAACATTTGGTGATAATAACAATGATTGTACAAGAAATACTGATGTGGTCCGCTTGGTGGGCGTGCATGAATATTGATTAACATGTGGTCGAACAAATTTATTACAACTAAATCTATTTTAATCAGAGCATGGTAGATTTCGTAACTTTCAGAGTTGTCCTTTGCTTGTGAGTGAAGGCAAATAGCAACATTTGATTGAATTTTAATGATTGTATCCACATTACATTGGTGATGTGATGATTTCATATTCAATACTCAAAACAAGAAGATCAATTGGACAGCTAAGCGGACATATACTTCTGAAGCAAAATAGAGAAACAGATAAGAGGTATTATCGATTTTTTGGGTATGTGCAGTATTGATGTTTTCATATCTTATAAAGAAATATATATATATTTTTAATAAAAAGTAGCCTAGTATATTAAAATATTTAATATTATTTGTGGAAAAAAATATTTGTTAAATGTGAAGCGAAAGCACACTTCGGATTGTTTTTCTTGAAGCCACTTTTACCACTTTTTCTTATTAAAGAATCTTTTTCGAAATTACACTTTTTATTTTTAAAAAAATTACATCATGACTCACAAAAGTGAGGTTATAGTTCTGAATTAACATTTTAATACAAAGAGATACTTAAAAATATCTAACCTAAATAACAAACCATTAAATTTATATTTACTATAGAACATGAAACATATATATGATTAGGTATTTATATAACATGATATTATATTATTGGATTAAGTGTATAAATCAATAAAGTATTAAAACCATGCAAGATAATCTGATTATATAAAAGCAACTATAAAAGTATAGCTAAAGATTTTACATCCAAAATATAAAATTGCATCTTAATTCATGCTATTGATAGAAACCTGGCATTGAATCGAAGCCATACAATGTGAGATTGGATTCACATGATTGAACTTTTATGGATCCATTGTGCTCTGACTGTTGATAGTCACAGAAGAAGCATGCTCATGATATATGTAGTCAAATGATTCACCACATGTAACTGCAAATCATATACGTATACGTCGATATATTAGTTATTGCTGACATAGTCATGACGCTAAATTCACCATTAGAAATTAAAAATAAGAAAATATTCATGATGGGGCTCATACACATTAATGTGAAGTAATGATGTGTCTACATTAATTTGCTGGCACTTAATTTTTTTGGGTTATAAATTTGATGATGCATTTAGGTGTAGCCTTCTTTATCGCGGATAACTGGAAACTAGTTATCAACTTATCATATTATCTAGAACGTATTTGTTTAGTTTTAGTTGCATGTCGTGATGGATAAAAACAAATTGTTAAATCAAACAGACTGTTATATATTCGTGGAATCCAACCTCTTCTTGTTACTACTAAAATAGGGAACATAAGAGATGAAGGTTTGAAATAGTGGTTTTGGTGTATTGGTAAAACTAAAGTTCATCCATCGTTGTTTTTGAAAAGGTCGTGCGTTCAATTCATCATAGGTCTCATAAAGAAGGTAAGCAAATTTTCTACTTTGTGTTGATAGTCCCCTCCTACCTAGTCGAGAGGAGAGTTTCAACCTAATGTCATAGAGTACTATTTGGAGATCCCAATATTTGTAACTATACTTGTAAATGTATTTATAATATTAAAAAAAAAAAAAAAAGAAAAAGAAAAAAGATAAAGGGTTGATCAGCCTTCACATTCACGTCAGGAGGTAATCTATTTTTTGTATTTCTATTCCTAAACGTCGGATTACTTGTAATATCATTTTTTAAAAAAAAAAAAAAAAAAGAAGATCTGACTCTCTTCAGAATTCAATTGTTGGTTACACTTGGTTGCGGGGCTGACCAGATTAACTAACCCGCTTCGGCTACGAATTGTGGCTTTGGGCCTGAAATGGTTAGACCCAGATTCCAATACAATTTTGATTCTCAGCTTGATTTCATCACTAGCCATGCGTCCTGTGTAATATATAAGCGCATGATATTTACGACCTTTAAAAATCATATCCATAACCGATGTTATATTTATACTCCGTTAAAATTTTGTAAAAGAATACATTTTATAAACACACTCTACATATTATCAAATATGTTAAGTTTTTTATTTTTCTTATAAATTATGATATTTATTGTTTATTTTAAAGAAATATCATAAATAACAAAATAATAAAATATGGAAAAAAGTTGAAAACAAAAAACGATAAAAAAAAAAAAAAGACTAACTAACTAACAAAAAGGGGGTCGCATTCGCACTTCCTCCCAGATTTGGATAAATGATTATAAAACAAAAGCAATTGTTTTCCATTACACATTAATTTATTTATTAATCGATTAAAATAATATTGTTTAATAAATGATAATAATAATTTGTCTTGAATTTTAAATTTTTTGATATTTCACCAAAAATGAGGGCATTATTATTGTTTTATTCATGTAGTGAGGACATTCTGGATATGCCAAAGTTAAGAGTTTAACTTTTTAATAATTTTCTTTCAAATGCAATCCTCGACTGACTTCTTAAAAATTGACTATTGGAGAAATAGATTGTGAAATAAGTTGAAAACTTTGGCAAACACCTGCTTGCTTAAAGTTTATGAAATAAACACTTAGGGGTCGTATGTTTTTTTATCTGCAGATTGTACAGTGCTGCTGAAAATTAAAAACTAAATAATAATTGAAACCTAAAATCTGAATAACATATTTTTTTATCCTTATCTCAAAATATATTATAAACTTATATGTTTTTAAAAATTAAAATCATCTGAAAACTAATAATTTGACATTTATATAATTTTAACGATTTATTGTTATGTAATTTTAATTAATTTAATACAAACATATGAAAATAAATAATTTAATAAATTCTAGAATATTTTTTATATACATATTAATAATATTTTATTCATAATTAAAATATAATTAAAAAATATAGTAGTATTAACCATATTTATATATTTAAATATATTAATATATTTAATAAAACAACTAGAAAATGAATGTTTAAATTATAAATTAAAATATATTAGTTTAATTCCAAGATAATTTGAGATGAGATTTATTTAGACTTTTTTTTTCAAATATATTTTTTGTAAGTATCAATGAGGGAAAAAAAAATGAGCAATATAAAATTAGGATAAATTTGAAATTATGTTATTTTGGAGATGATAGATTTATAATAAAACTTTAAATGTCATTAAGTAATTTACAATTAAGTGAAAAGTTAAAAATTTTAACTTCATTTTTTCAATTGTTTTTTGTTTTTTGTTTTTTTTTTAAATAGTTTTACCACTTAAAAAAAAACAAACGAAAACAACTTAATAGATGCGATACAACATTATTAAGGGGTCGTTTGTCTTTTTTATCTGAAGACTGAATAGTGTTGCTGAAGACTGAAGATCGAATAGTGATTGAAACCTGAAATCTGAATAATATATATATATATATTTTTTTTTTTCTTTACATCTGAATATATAATAATCTTGTTTGTTTTTTAAAGTTAAAATTGTCTGAAAACTAATAATTTGACATTTATATCCTTTTACTATTAGTTGTTATGTAAATTCATTTAATATAATACAACCAATTATAATAAATTATTTAACAAATATTAAAATGTTTTTATGTATATATTAATAATATTGTATTCGTAATTAAAATATGATTAACTATTATAATAAAGTATTTTTTAAAAACAATAACATATGCATAAATAAATTATTATAGTAAAGTAAATTAAATAAAAATAAATAAAATTGTATTAAGTTGAATTACTTTGTTATATATTTAAATAAAAATAACATTAAAAAGAATATTATTAAAATAAATCTATATAATGTAAATTTAGGACAAATTTAAAAATATATTTGTTAAAGCATTAAAAGAAATTTGTATAATATAAAATTATGACAAACTTAAAAATACATTAGTTTGATAATGATAAAATTGGAATAATAAATTTACAAAATCATCAAGTGATTTTGTATTCAGTGAAGAGTCAGAAAATGTAACTTTTTTATTTTCAGTGGTTTTTGAGTGATTTTAAATGGTTTGATCACTTAAAAAAAAAAACAAAAATCACTTAATTGATCTAATTCATTACCATTAAGTGTTAAGTACAAAAAAACAAACGACCTCTAAGTCTTACGTGGAAAAAAATGAATAACCCCTTATCATTTCATAAGCAAAAATGATCTCAAATGCACTCTTAATCCAACAATGTCTTATTTTGGCTTTTCAAAAGGGCAAAAAAGCGAGAGTGCTTTTTTTTTTTTATTTAAATAGAAGTTTGGAACCTAAAGTATCAAGAATTGTTCAGACTTAATTGGACTTAATGGGATTATATAGCAGATGCAAGATATGGATATCTTATCTCATACATTAAGAAAACTTTTAATACTTGTTTATTCGAAAATCTATTCTTACAATATAAAAATAAAAACATTCTACAAAGTTATTTTATTTAAATATTTTATTACAAATAATTTTTGGGAGGCAAACTACACATCGCTTAAATTACGAGGGAATGTACAAAAAATTAGATAATTATAATAAATATATTAAATATTTAAATATTTTATTATACATACGTATGTCTTTTTACCAATGAAAAAAAATCATATTATATTACATATAGATTTTTTTGTAGAACGGACATCAGCATTCAGCAACATGCGGCCCACATGAGGTTGAGACTATGCCAACGAGGCTCTGATAGCGGCCCCCTGGTTTCGGCCACTAAAACCCAAAACACTCTTCAACAACGCCGTTCGGTGTTCAACATACCCGAGAAACCTCTGCCTAAAAACGCACTGTGCATGAGAATCATATTCACGTCAAATTATTTTTAATTTCGTTTTACTTTTCTGATTAGGAAGTTAACAATCTGAATTTATACGTCAGCCTAAACGGATCATATTTATAATTGTTGAAATTCTACAAATCGGATTGTAATAACGTTATTACCCTATTGGTTACATGCAAAGGTTGCTGCCAGCAAACTACTCTAAGCCCAATTTGAATTGTTATCAATGTGTTTATGAATTTCATTGCTTTCTTTAACGTAGATCTATCAAAATGTGCAAGTAAGAAAGCTTTTTGACAAAGTTTATAAGTGTAATTTTTAAGTACTTTTATTATTAAAAAGTTCAAATTTAATTTTGAATGTCGGAAAAAATACATTTATAATTTTGAGACATGTTTAAAAAGAATTACTAAATTCATATTTCCAAGCTTAGCTCCACTCTAAGCCCAGGCCGTTTTTTTATATTTAGAGACCAATGATTTTCTTTTTTTTTTTTTTAAAGAAAAAATAAATATTATTCGTTTTAGTTAATTTATAAAATAAAAGAGGTACACTCTTTTATCAAGTAAATTGTGGATTTCTTAGGCGGATTCTGTTAACACCAACACAAATAGAGCGGTCTCCTCACATGAATGACGTGTGGTTAGAATCCTTTGGTCAAAATAAAAATAAAATAAATAGAATCAACTAATTATCGAAATAATGTTATAATAAAATTGAGACAGTATAATGATAACTCCTTGTATTTTTGCATTGTAAATTTATACATGTTCATTTTACTAGTTCTTAAATTAATGATTCAACAATAATAATACTTGGTGGGGAGAAAGAGTTTTATATTTGTAATTTTTTAATAAAAGAATGATGATTCTTTGTTCTGAACAAATTTTAGTACTAACGCAAAAGACTTATTTTTACAGTTTGATGATTGTTCCAAAACTCTTAGTATTATTTTCAAGAATTTTTACAATTATTGAGAGTAATTTTGTAATTAAGTTCAAGAATTTTCAAGAATTTTTACAATTATCGAGAGTATTTAAAAAATATATATAAATAATGGACATTTCATCAATTTGATATTAAAAAAAAAAAAGCATTTTTATAATCCCGAGATGGTTGCAAATACTCCAACAATCTTATTGCCATTTGGAACAATTTTTAATAAATAAAAAAGGGGGCAATGACTTTTCATTAGCACGAGAAGGCGGTATACGAGCAATGCAGGGAAGTGAAACCAGGGAAACAACACGCGTGTAGCATAAGATGACGCAAACGAGCATGAACAGGACACGTGCCGTACACGTGTCGAGTATGTTAAGTCCATACTCTTTGGCAAGGGGAGAGTCATATAAATAAATAAAATTAAAGAATCGTTCGGATTGACGGAATTGACCTGTACACCCCCTTTGGGTCCCACTCCGCCTGGACGATAAATTAATTAGTAAGATTGTCCAGCCCGCAACCTTCCTAGCTCTTACACACACTAAAACCAACCAAAGCTTGCCTCTTCTCATTTTCGCTCCCTCTCTCTCCCTGTCTCTCTCTCTCTCTCTCTCTATATATATTATATAGAATAGCAACGCGGACAATCTCATTCGTGCTAGCTGCTCTCTAGATCCGCCCTTCTTTTTGAAAGCGAGAGACGCTCAGTTGTTCTTGTTTCTATATATTCGACTTCTCTTGCTTCCTCTATTTCAATCTTTTCCGGTAAGTTTCATGATTCTTTCATCAACTGTACTTCTTGCTGCTGATTTCATGTTTTTCTTCCTCTATAATTAATTTGTAAGGCAAATTTGTCTCCACTTTCTGAGATCTGAAATAGGCTGATGAATATGGTCATGGAGGGTACATGTTTATACATGCTCTACAATTATGAGCTCTAGCATAGCTATTATAGAATATTTAATCATGAATATTATATGATATAAGTTGAACAGAAGATGGAGGCATGTTACCTTATTATCAACCTAGTCTGGTTTTATTATTGACTAGTTGTTGGTAAGTGATTGCTTAAATGGTGTTTAGTGTTAACACGTATGTAAGTAATATGGAAGTTAATAGGATTGCCGATAGAGGAAAGATTCTCTAGCTTTTGCTTTCCTAGCCACCTGCAAATAGGCCTTTTTGGGAAATGAAAATTATATTTTTATGTGATGATTGGACGATTTTGTCACTTTACCTGTGAAATGAACCCTTCTCTTTCGTCACGTGAGTTTTTTCCTTTACTTAAAAGAGTTATGGCAGTTCGTAAGTCCATCATTTTACTTGTATCGTTGTTTTAATTTTAAGGGGAAACTTCATTTACTCCCTAACGTTTTATAAAATATCAAAATTTTAAGTATTTATTGAAAATAGCTATTTTAATCCCTAACTTTTTCAAAACTCTTAAAAAATGTTCAAACCGTTAGCCAATTAACGGTCAACATGACAGATTATTTAGATAAAAAGGGTAAAATAGTCTTTTTATAGAGAGCAAATTAATTTAAATAATTTATTAAAATTAATTTTATAAAACAAATGAAAAAAAATAAAGATAAATAAAAAGTGGAGATCCAATCTGGTGGATCTCCACCATCTTCAACACATTAAGATTGTTCATCAACAATCCACTTCGGTGAAGATCCAATCTGATGGATCTCTACCATCTTCAACACACCAAACAACCCAACAACAACAACAACAACAATATAACAACCAAACAACAACAACAACAACAACAATATAACAACCAAACAACAACAACAATATTAAGGAAAAAAAATCAAAACTGCTTATAAAAAAAAAAAAATCGAAACAGGAGGTTGATGACCAAACCCAAATGAAGAGTTCATTTGGGCTCGTTGAACCCAGATGAAGAAGCTGGGTTCGTCGAACCCTAGATGAAGCTCCTCATATGGGTTCGACGAATCCAGACTGAAGAGCGACTTCGTTTGGGTTTGATCGAACCCAGGCGAAAAGAGCCTTCATCGGGGTTCGGTCTGGGTTCGATCGAACCCAGACGAAGATAGTCTTCGTCTGGGTTTGGTCGTTTTCAGTATGGGTTCGAGGCTTCATTCGGGTTCGATGGAGAATGGATGGAGTGAATCTGGGTAGAAGAGACTGAAGAAGAAAGAGAAGGGACTAAGGAGACGGAGACGGAGGAGACGGAGAAGAACGAAAAAGATGAGAGATAGGTAAAAGAGAGGAGGAGATCTTTTATGGGTTTGATCTGGATTCCAGATCAAACAAGAAAAAAAAAAAATTAACTTCTTAAATTTTTTTTTTTTAAATTTGTTTTATTTTTTAACTTAATATTTTTAAAATTGATTTTTTTTTCTTGAAATCTATTTTTGTATTAATTTATTGTTTAATTTAAACAAAAAAAGTAATAAGATTTTTTAAAAAAATATATAATTACGTGTATATGTGTCAACTTTTCATTGATCAGATGATATATAATATTTTAATTTTATTAAGAGTAAAACAATCATTTTAAGTTATAAGGGGTAATTGAGTCTTTTTTAAATTTTTGGTTAGTTTGACTGTTAGTTGACTACGGGTTTGGACCTTTTTGAAGCGTTTTGAAAAGTTAGGAATTAAAAGAACTATTTTCAATAGATGCTTAAAATTTTGATATTTCGTAAAACCTTAGGGACTCAAATTAAATTTTCCCTAATTTTAATTTAAACCTCAGTTTTGACTACATGTACTTAATCTTACAGTTTGAAGAAAATATGATTTAATATTAATGTCAAAATTTAAACATGAACGTATGAATCGATGCTAAAGTTTACATTTAAATAGAAGCTTTATACATATGAACCACCGTTGAAGTTTACATTTAAATCGAAACTTTATCCGAATAATCCGATGTTAGAAGTCTATATGTAAATACAAACTTATGTAATATAATCTTGTCTTTTGCTTAAATTTGATGTAAATAATAAGGTATATGAATTTATTTTAAAATGATGTCAAATGAAATTTATAAAATATTTTAAATGTTCCCGGATCTTTAAGTTATTCTATTATTTTAAGAACTAGATGTAATTTTGGTGTAGTATAACTTTACTTTTTAAGAGTTCTTTAGATGTGTGGTTTTGCCGGTTTAGATTAGTACCTTATTGATAGTCTGAGTTTTAAGATTAATATCTATAAAATAGTTCCTGAACAAAAATATCCTTGAAAATTTTTATTTGTACCAACAAACCCTTCTCCCATTCAAGATTTAAAAAATAAAAAAATAAATAAACAAAAAAAGAAAAAAGCAGAAAGGAGAGGAAAAAAAAAATTTGAGAACTAAGTAGAAGAAAAGAGAGAAAATAAATATGGAACCATATCCGAATGGTCCATTTTCTTCAAAGATACCAGATTTAAACAAAAACAATCTACAAGAAAAATGAGAGAGATTATAAATTTTGCAGATAAAAAAGCTTTGTAAGTTAAAACTTGGAGACAATAAAATACACAATAGGAAAAAAAAAAAAAACCTCGAAATCCGAAACATGAAGAGAATAAACGAATATATATAAAAAATTAAGAAAAGATTGAGTATTTTCTGTAGTTCACATATTAGAAGCTATTGACACTCAAACTAAATTTAGTGACAAGGTGATAACAAACTCAAACTAAGAGTTTAGTGACAAGGTGATAACAAATATCGGTGTTGGTATTATTTCTCACCATTTTCACCTTTTTCCAGTGTCCATGGCTTTCAGTTGGTATGACTTAAGGCATGGAGTTCAATGAGTACAATTGTGTCAGTTTGTCTATGTTATTCCGTGTTGATATTTTCAATTCATCGCATGGCTCTGGTACGTAGAGTCTGATGTACTCAATAATTATATAAAGTTAGCAATGTAGCTTGATTTCCTTATATCCAGCTAGTACATTAATCGTGACAATTGGGGATCCTCTTTGAGTAAGATAGCCCCACATCAACATCAGGAAAAGGCCTTGGCTTATCTCATTTTTCATCCCATGGATCACAATCATTCTCAGTGATCAAAAAAAAAAAAAAAAAAATTGAAGACAAATTCAGTAGGTCTGATTACTTATATTATGTCATGTGATATAAATCTCTTGTGTGAATGATTTCATATTACATAGCATGAATTGATTTTAATTATGTGCATACAACCATACACTGAAACATTTCTCTATTTAAGATAATAACTTAAGATTACAATTCATATTAGGACAATATGTCTAACGGGTTTTGTGGAAGTGGCCCAGTTTCTCTTCTTACATAGCGCAATTAATGGCTACTAAATGTTTAATAAGTTTGGACCTGACCTATACTTGTAATGGAGAGATGTGTCATTCACTAGGTGCATTTATGCATCAATCTATCAAAATAACATTATAGCTATGCTTGATATATGGGAAATGGGGTGAGATTGGGATTTGATTTTTCCCATCCTCTCGCATCCCACGTTTAGGGCTAGAAAGAGAATGAATTTTTTCATTTTCGCCCACCTCCATTCTTAGTCAACTTGGAAAATGGAAACCCAAGCTCAACCGTGGGTTTTCCATTTCCCAAATTGATTGGAATTTTCTTTTTTTCTTTTTTAATTATTTTATTTTTAATTCATCCTCTCTCTCCACACAACTCTTCTTGCAACCCAAGTTCAACCGTATCATTCTCCCACCACCACAAACCACCCTAGACAACCAACATCACCTGCAATCCACAACCAATCGTAACAACAGACTCATCAATTGTAAATGAAAAAAACCTAATCAACCGTAACAGTTGTATGACCCTAGTAACAGATCCATCAACATCCATCATCACTGACAAGAAAGAGAGATGGGGAGAGAAATAAGTAAGGGCAACAAACTTGGGTTTCCACTTTCTCCAACGACGATAACGATGAAAACGGAGCTTGACACGGTTGATTTTGGACTGAGAGAGGATGGTGGTGAGAGAAATAAGTGAGGCAGGACAGTGGTAATGAAGATGAAGCTTGACACGGTTGATGTTGGAGTAAGGGAGGACGGTGGCAAGAGAAATAAGTTAAAGAGGAGCTTGTTGAGGAGGGATCGGAAGACGGAGATGTTAGGGTTGGGTAGAGCGGTGAGGACGGTGATCACCACTTTCTTCGACGGCGGTATGGAGAGGAGGAAACGAGAGAAAAAGAAAGAGGAGAGAGAGTATTTTTTTTTTATATATATTCTGACAAATGAGAGAGAGAGGCTGATTTATTTTATTTTTAATATTTTGATTTTAGTATTAATATAATTTTCATCTAATATCAAATCCTTCTAAATATGGAACAATAAATTTGTAATCCAATACATTTCATTCAAATCCAATCTAATTTATTTCATTTCATTCTAATATTGTGTGCCAAATATAGCCTATATGACACAAAATGACACAAAATTAAATATAATTAGATACTATTTAACTTAAAGCTTATCTTGAATCGACACCGTTAGTCTTTTCCGATGCATTCAAAACTTTCTTTTTCCCTATTGATTGAGATGGTGACCATGACGTTGTGGATGCAGCACAAAAATGGTGGTTCCGGATGCTGATACTGTGTCCCAAGGGGTGGTTGAATCTTCGTTACAAGCAGAACAACAACAGAAGAACCTTCCGTTAGCGTCATTAGGAAGACAAACATCAATTTACTCTCTCACCCTTGACGAGTTTCAGCACACGCTTTGTGAGAGCGGCAAGAACTTCGGGTCAATGAACATGGACGAGTTCCTCACCAGCATCTGGAACGCTGAGGAAAACCAAGCGGTCAACTACACCAACATCAACAACAACGTGATGGACAGCCAGGCTCAACTCGCCTTAAACGAGGCCATAAGCCATAAAGGTTTAGCGAGGCAAACGAGCCTGGCAAGACAAGGCTCGCTCACACTTCCTGCGCCCTTGTGTAGGAAAACTGTGGAAGAAGTGTGGTCTGAGATACACAGAGGACAACAAGGGCAGCCACCGAATAATCCCGAGAACAGTAATAAAATACAAAGCTCCGAGACCGCCCCTCGACAGCCGACTTTCGGTGAGATGACACTGGAGGATTTCTTGATAAAAGCCGGGGTGGTGAGGGAACATAATACCATCCCAGCGCCACCTACACAGCAGCAGCAGCATTTCGGGACTGTACCAAAGCTGCAGCAGCGCTGTAAATATGAGTCCTAATTTTGCTCACTCAACCAGTGCTAGGAATGCCTAATATTAGTGGTGGTGCCAGCAACAGCGGGGTTTCTAATCCTACTTATCAACCTATGCCACCGGGTCGTGGGGTCATGGTAGAGTCATCAATTTACCTTGGCAGTGATAAGAGGAACACTGGGTACTCAGCCCCACAGCAGCAAGCGCAGGCCGACGCCAGTTTGTTACAGTGGGAGAGTAGGAAATGGAGGTGGGTATGTGTCAGGGCAGCCAATGGAGCCAATGAGTCCGGCCTCGTCGGAAGGGATGTGTGGTGGTCAGCAGGTTGATAGTACAGGGAGTCAATTCGGGATGGATATGGGAGGGATGAGAGGGAAGAAGAGGATTATAGATGGGCCAGTAGAGAAGGTGGTGGAGAGAAGGCAACGAAGGATGATAAAAAATAGGGAGTCCGCTGCTAGGTCCAGAGCTAGAAAACAGGTATAGTTTTTCATATTCAATGCATTCAATTTGATAATTGTTTTGAGTAAACGCTAGTTATGATATTGGATCACAAGAGCATCTAGCTGTTTATTTTACAGGCGTATACAGTTGAACTTGAAGCAGAACTGAACCAACTAAAGGAAGAGAATACTCAACTTAAGCAGGCTCTGGTAATGTCATTGTCTATATATGTAGCAGTTACTTTCTTTGGTTGACTTCTTATTTTTATAATAGTTCAAACAGCTTGAATGTTGACAAGAGTTTTTCTTTTATATTCTTATACTTGGAGCAGGCTGAGCATGAGAGGAAACGAAAGCAACAGGTTCTTCTAAGTTTGATTTGGATATTACAGTAGATGTGATAGCTAGCTCTCATTAAACCAGAAGAATATGATAGTTTGAAACTTCTTAGATTTCTTAACTTCAGACTTCATCGTATTGTTAGTATATTCATTTATAATAATATCTTAGAATTTATGTATAGCCTAAAGATTTATAGTTGTAACGGTAATATTTAAATTTGAATTTATAGATGAATATATTTACAACATTATCGTTCTTTAATAATTATACGGATGATATGATATGTCTGTCTCATTGAAACATTTCTTTTATATAGTCAATATATTTTGATTCTTTTATTAATGAATAACTGTTTTACTTAGATATTTTGTTTCTAATTTTGCCCTGCTCGTTTGCAGTATTTCGAAGAATTAAAACTGAAAGCCTATACCAAGGCCCAGAAAGCTAAAGAGAAAATGAGAATATTGAGAAGGAATTCGAGTTGCCCATTGTAGTGCAGAGAGATGGTAAAACCAACATTGATCATTTGTGTGTTATAGGCTACTCATGCATTCATTTTTCTTGCTATTGTTGACAAAATGACTATTTGTGCAGCATCTTAAAGCCATCCCAAAGCTGAGGAGAAACTGAAAGTGATTATAATTAAGAAGTAGGCTTTCTTCCTTTCTTTATATTAAAATTTTTGGCTTAGTTATAGTAAGGAATGACAAGAAGTTTTGAGTTTGCTCCTATCGAAGCAATTCGATAACGGTGTCGTGTAACCATTATATTTAGAGTACTAAATATAATTTATCAATAATCCAATATTGTATAAATTCAGTACTACTACAGCAGGTTTGTACTGCGAATATTTATATATATATATATATATATATAGATTTGCTTCAGTGGATTTTCTGTATCTATATTCTATTTCAATTTTCTTTGAATAAATCGTGTGGTCAAGCCTCTCGTACCAGGCTACCACAAAGATAAATCAAAATAATCGTAGCCACAATGATAAATCAAATTAATGAATACCATGTGGCTATTTGTATATGGGTTGCCTGTGCAATGGAGTTAAATTTTTTCCTTTTTCTTTTATCGTTAATTTGAAAAATGTACTTTTAATTAACTGATAAAAGTTTTTGTATTAATGTATAAATAGAAATTTTAAAATACTTGTGAATATTCGTTTAGTTAATATATTTATTCATTATTAAAGCCGTAAATGTGTATATACATATATTTTACATTCACTGTTTAAAGGATTTGAGTGATCAATATAATTTTATTTTTCACGATTGTTATGTGTTAATTTTAAATTTTAAATATTATAATTGAATATTTTCTTATCAATTTAAATTTTTGAGTTTAATGATAATTAACAATAATAAAAGGATTAAAAATGGATGTTTTTTCAACCTGTGTGGAGTTTTATTGATAATTTTAGCTGTTTGATTCGACAAGTCTTACTAAATGAAGAATAGCTAGTTATGATAATTGAGAAAAGCTGGAGGGGGGCGTTTTCAACATTCCATTCGGTGGCCGTATAACATTGTAAAATTAATTACATATTAGACTGATAGATTTGTAAGCATAACATTATAAAATTGTGTATCAAAAGAAAAATTATAAAATTGATTACAGTTGCAAGATAATGCAATAAAAATTTCAAATCTAACAATTATAATGATATGCTTAATTATAACTATCTGAACATGATTAGACATACAAACTTTTTTTTTTTTTCTTTAAATAACCATTCAAATGTGGAATGTTATCAACTTAAATAATCGTTATCATCAAACTATATTACAGGTATATATCATACACACTATTGAACTAATATTTCAATAGATTAATTTATTAAAAATTTAAAAAAAAGTTATAAAAGCTAATATTAATTTTTAATTTTACAATCTAAATGTGATAAATAATAATTTAATTAAAGGTGGATAATAAGTTATTGGACTGAGTAAAATTGAATGAATAAATGTTAAATCATAAATTTAAATCAAAATTTAAAAATATCCGAACCCTAAATTATATTTCAGTGAGATATATTAATTTGAAAATATTCGTAACAATTATTCGCAAAAATAGGGAACGTCGGTGATTCTTGCCAGTTACCACGCACCGTTTTGACCTGTATAAACTATAAATCGACATTGGGTTCAAAAATAAAATAAAATTCGAAAAAACAAAAATATATGTCGAGATAGTTTGTGGTACGATGGCATCACGGATTCTGGCGGAGAAAATTGGAGCGGCAGCGGGGGCGAGGCGGCAGGCCTTGACCATAACGGACAGCGCCGCTGCCAGAATACGGCAGCTACTCGAGCAGCGACGACGACCCTATTTGAAGCTGGGCGTGAAGGCTCGCGGCTGCAACGGCTTAACCTACACACTCAATTACGCCGGTAAAACTAAAACTCTCGATTAGATTATTATTAATTGATGAGTTTGATTACGGAGAAAGTTGGTTGGTGTGCTGCCTCTTTGAGTAGCTATATGTGTGAGATGTTGTATCATATGGGCTTAGTTAGGAGGCAAATATTGATAGATCGTAGTCGGTCTTGTCGGGCTTTTGAGGGGACAATGTCAATTTTGTTAAGTTGTCCCTCAAGCAGTTTGACACATGTCTATTCAATTTTCCTTCTGAAAGACATTTGAGTGCTGGTTGCTTCTTGTATTTAGATGATGACTTCGAATTGTTATGTGCCGGGAACCAGTGAATTATCACCGTAATTTCATTGGAACAGATTCTTATTATTTGTGTGGTTTTCTGGTGTTTGGTAGATGAGAAAGGCAAGTTCGACGAGTTGGTTGAGGATAAGGGTGTAAAGATGCTGATTGATCCCAAGGCTCTCATGCATGTAATTGGAACCAAGATGGATTTTGTAGATGATAAACTCAGGTAAATCTAATATTTTTAGGTATGTCAATGAATCATTTGGATGATGATTCATGACTACTGTATACATGTATGTGTATGCCTCATATTTCTTCTCACTTCTGAGTATAATTGTTTTTGCGGTTCTAAATGACCATACCATACCTATGGTCATGATACATCACTTTGGATATAGTTAAACATATATTTGATTGCATCCAATAATTGTGTTTGGGGCAAAATCGGACCTTGTAGCTTCTATATTTTGATTGGATGTGATATACCAAATATGAATAATGAAATTGCTGACCTACATATGAAGTTGGAGAATGGAATTTTGCTTTGCCAATTCCGACTCTTGTAAGCAACTGTTGAATGAAGTCATCATTTATATTGTCATTCCTTAGTTATAGCTCTATTCGCCAATTTCAGTGCTTGCATTCTTGTATTCAGATAGAATTATAGTTGATACCAGGTCAATGTCATTCGTACAGTGCAATGAAATACTGCATCTGTATCTAAAACCTTCACCGTCATCATCACCTTCCGGCTCCACCACTTTCCTGTCTCCACCATTTGTAATACTGTCACTAATTTAACCACTTGATGTAGGACAGGATATGTAACTTGTAAGTCCTATTTTAGTTGTTTAATTCAATGGCTTAAGTCCATCTCACATCGATTCTCTTATGACATCACCGTTACCTTTTTATTGTTGCCACACCAGCCTGGTTTCACATTGTTCTTGATAGCACCCATCGCTCTGGTCACTTTTCCTTGACCTTGAGGTCCTGTATGCTAAATAGTGTTGATGGTGGCATGGCACCATACGTATTAGCACCACAACTTTACAGTCAACATACAGGACTGCCACTGCAGCTATATTTTATTAATTTATTCTTTTCTGAAGACAAATGATTGGAGGTTGTATTGTTGTTTGTATTGGCATTATGGTTTTCTTATTAAGAATAAGAATAGTATGTGCCGTTAAGATGTTTGTTAATGCTCCTTATGGCCTTTAATGGAGATGGTCTATTATTCAAAAAGTCTAGGGTACATAAGCTACAATTCTTGATTTTATACTCTACTTCACATGATAAAAAAATACGCATATGGTAGGTTTTTTTTTTTTTTCTTTCTTTTCTCTTCTTTTTTATTTTCAAGGTAAGTGTTTTCATCTAAAAGGATGAAACTTTGACATTTAAATCTCAATGAGAAGAGAGCCCTCAGATTGGACATAGTCAAATTGGATGCATACATGTAAAATGAGTGCTGATCACACAGAAATAGTTTGTCATTCTGCATGTGGCTTGAATGGTTTCTTTGCATTGTTCATTACACCTTGCACCAGCAAGCTGTAGCTACTTGCTACCCTCAAGCTTAAATTTATATTTCACTTTTTGTGGGCAGGTCTGAGTTCATATTTTTAAATCCGAACTCAAAAGGGCAGTGTGGATGTGGCGAATCTTTCATGACAACGTCTAGTACTGGAGCTGCTAAGTAGGGAAGTAATTAGGAATTGATCACAATAAGAATAACAAATTGTGTTACTTGCCAATTGAAGGTTCAGATGTTCTATGCCGAAGTATTTAACTGTGAAATGAATGAAGGTGGATGAAATTTGGACACACCAGCTAGCATTCGTGGTAATCAGTGCCAATGAGGGCGTCATGTTTACCCTTTACATGTAAAACTGATCCTGCCTATTCGTGATTCTGTTGTGATTTGGTGATTTCATTTTTTCTTGTGGTTGTATTCATTGTAATTTGATGAAGTAATTCCTGTTGTAATTTTGTTAATTTCAGAAATGGGAACCATTCAACGATAATAGTGATGAAAATATTCTTTGTTAATGAAAATAATTGAGCTAATGCTTGCGTTTTCTGCTTTGACACTTGATTTTTTGGAATGATATTGTTGCTATCAAGATATCCTTTTGCTTTGCTCTTCGACTCCGAACGTGAACCTGGCTTGGGTTGATTTTGAAACTTTCCTCATGGCAATTAAACAAAGTCGTGTTCTTTTAGCTGATGAAACGATAATATCTGAAGTAGAAAAAAAGCTTACAGGGTTCAGCAAATGGTGTGTTTTTCACCTCTATTGTACTCTTTATAGGTATTGTTGTGATTCCTTTTAAAAAAACCACTAATAGATGTACGAAAGTAATAAATCAACTAGCATTTCAAAAAAAAAAATAATAAGTAATAAATCAACTATAAAACTAATTTTTTAAAAGGCACTAATAGTTTTACTGAAATGATAATCAGACTTTGAAATCTCAAGTACACAAAGGCATGACTACAAATGATTTGCTTTATTATTTTACATAAATCGGCTTCGGATTAGCGTGAAGGCAAATCGGGTTGGAGACGTCGGTAAAGAAAACGTAGGTGTGAAAAGAGATGGGGAATGGATGATAATTTAGGGTTATTTTTGTAAGCAAAATAAAAAGGGGGCAGTTTTGCTATTGAAGCTCTGAAAAACGGCATTTAAAAAAAAAAAAATTCCCTAACAAACGTACGATGTGGGCTGTGGTGGACATAGAATGTTTTGATTTTGGGCCTGGAGCAAACAGGGGTTTTGGCTGACATCACTTAAACTCTGGCCCTAGTAATACAGTAGCTAGTTTGCTAGTTCAAAGGAGCCCCACACTAGGTTGCCTCCAAAAAGGCATCAATGCCTCTTTGCTTATTAATCACAAGATATTTGTTGCTTAGTGGAGATTTCTCTTTCTTTTTATCAACACAACCAACTCACAACACTAATTAGTTAGTATGTAACCAAAACGGCAAAACCCCCAAATTTCCTCCTTTTGGGTCTCACCACTCAAATGCTCCCTACCCACTTGGACTCTCCTACTCTCTCAGGTTTCCACATTCTCTCTCTTCACTTGTAGTCCATTGTAGTCTTGGATGTGCTGATTTAGCTGGTCACAACCTGTTTTACTTTTTTTTTTTTGGTTTACTTCCTTGAATTTGATTTCTGGGGTTTTATTGTTTTTATGATTCCGGTTTGGATATGCATTTTGGTATTTTTGCGTTTCAGTAGTTTTTTGCTAATCTGTGGTGTTGTTTGGCTTCTTATATTGATCTTTTGTTGTATGATACAATTGATAGTTTAGTGATTTGTTCAAGTGTTTGTGGGGTTAAGATAATTTTTGTGGTTTTGATGAACAGGTCTCGGAAGCCATTGTCTTGTAGAATTGGAAATTTAAGTCATTTGGCTATCTAGTTTTCTTTACCTAGAAAGTTACTAAAGATTTGATATTTTAAGATGGTGACTTGTATGTCATTTGCACCTTCTGATACTAGAACCATGGGGGTATTGACTGTTTTTGGAGGGAGGACATCTATGGAGAATCACTTAGGGAGAGTTAATAGTTTGAAGGCGTCAGATAACAAGAATGGATTTGTGGGTACTTGCCAAAAGACAACTCCGGTTCAGTTTAGATGTTCGGTGAAATCTCAGAGTGTCAGTTCGTATCATAGTAAAGACCCATTTTTGAATCTACACCCTGAGGTTTCAATGCTTAGAGGAGAGGGGAACAATACGATCAGCAACCCTAGAAAAGATACATCTGGCGGAAGTGTTACCGAGAGTCTTGGAGATGCATATAGTCCAAGTAACTACAGTGAAGCTAAGATCAAAGTTATTGGGGTTGGTGGCGGCTGGGTCAAATGCGGTTAATCGCATGATAGAGAGTGCAATGAAGGGTGTGGAGTTCTGGATTGTCAATACGGATATTCAAGCCATGAGGATGTCGCCTGTTTTTCCTGAGAATCGTTTACAGATTGGTCAGGAGCTAACTAGGGGTCTTGGTGCTGGTGGGAATCCAGAAATTGGCATGAATGCTGCCAAAGAAAGCAAAGAATCAATTGAAGAGGCACTTTATGGTTCTGATATGGTCTTCGTGACGGTAAGTTTGACATCCATCCACTCATTTGCATCTCCATAATAAAAGTTTTACTCCAGTGTGTACTGTGATCTGAAACTTTTATTGATACTTTGTATGCTTTTGTTTCTTTCTCTGAGTTATTGTTATTATTATTATTTTAAATTAATAATAATAATACTTCATATAAAAGAGGAGAAAATTGTATGCAACAACAAAAATAAAAAATGATACTCCGTTCATGTAATGGGTTGACTGTCTCTGAGGGGCTTCGCGAAAAATATTATCAATTTCAAAAGGAGTTTTTCTTGGTCAACTGATATTAATATGGTTATGACTGTGTGATAGAAATATTTCTTCTGCCACCTAGATATGTGTTGTCTTATTTCATGATGCCAAATATTCAATGTGGCTCAATTAATCAATCAAACAATGATTGGCTGAATGTGAAGTTTATGAGGAATTGGGATGATATGAGATGGTGGAATCTATAAACATTGTGGTTTCCGTTGTATTTTCCTGTGAACCTGCTTGCGGTCTTCTCAATTTATTTTGAATGTCAATGTTACTATGTGTCAGTTACAGCGTCTTAGCTATGGATAGGTCAGAATTTTTGTTTTATGCATCTTTGGGCTAAAAAGTAGATGTCTGTTGTGTTGAGACAACTATACATACATTTGTAACTTACTATACTCTAGTAAACACTGACCTTAGATGGTATAATGATGCTAAAGTTAATATGGGGAGGAACTGCTATCTTCTTCTTATTAAGTTTGTTAAAATATAAACGTTTCTTAAGAGGCTCCAAAAATGTCTAAAGGTACACTGCTGATCTTTATTTGTCTTCTTAGTGAATAAAGAAGATTAGATAAGTGGATTGACTTGTTTTAAAGAAATCTGCTTTTTGCCATGCTTGTGACACGTAAGGTAAACACCTCTAAGCTGTTCATACCCTTCAAATTCAATTAATCATAATGTTTTAAGTTTGAAATATGTCTAATTATGCACCATGACTTGTGTTTACAAATCCATTCTTTGATCCTAAATGTAAAACTTGTAGATTTGCATGGCTTGCTGGTAGGGGAATATTGGCTACTTGGTTAGTTCCAATTAAACTAAATAATTTGTGCTACTTGAATTTTATCTCATATAAGGATGCTTGAGGCTTTAAGATTCTTGTAGACCTTTTACTTGGTGTGCGTAGGTTGTGAGGTCTTACAAAGACCTGGGTTTGCTAGGCCAAATCGAAGGATGGGCCAAAGTTACTCATCATCATCAGAAATAAATAAATACATAAAAAGGAACTGAGTCCAGGGACACTGGCTTCTTGATTTTTCATGACTCTTATAATGGTTCAGTCTTATTTCTTACCGGGGACTTTCTATTTTTTTTTGACATTCTTACCTGGGACTTTTAAGTTTCTATTTGCAGGCTGGAATGGGTGGGGGAACTGGCACCGGTGGGGCTCCTGTGATAGCAGGAGTTGCAAAATCACTGGGTATTTTGACTGTTGGGATTGTCACAACTCCTTTTTCTTTTGAGGGTCGGAGAAGGGCAGTTCAAGCCCAGGAAGGAATCGCAGCTCTGAGAGACAATGTTGACACACTGATTGTCATTCCAAATGACAAGTTATTGACTGCAGTTTCCCAGTCTACGCCAGTAACAGAGGCATTTAATTTGGCTGATGATATTCTCCGGCAAGGTGTTCGTGGTATTTCTGATATAATAACGGTATGGTATGCTAAACAATTTGTTATGAGAATCTTGTAATATAAATGCTCCTTCCATTTTAGCTTATTGCTTCTATAAAAAAATGAATCTTGTTTTATTATTAGTTTTCTTCATCCTTGCATAGTATGTGGAAAAGTGTTTCTTATTGATTTTATTGATAATCATGGAATACAGTCTCAATACCATACGAAAGCTATGTCCTTATTTATTTATTTATTTTTGTTGATACTCATACTTAAAATGTCAGAGAAATAATTTTGCATCTCAAAGACATTGTAATTCAGAATTAGAGGAATTGTGTTAAAATTTACTATTTCCTATGTCCTAAATTTTTGGCTCTAGTTGAATGTAAGACATCTAATGAAGATATTGAGGATATTTTGACTTCCCTTATCTATCTCCATTTAGAGAAGTTAGGAATAAAGAAAATAATAAAATTATTGAAAATTTTTGACAGTGTGGGAGTACTGTGCTATTACTTCTTGAGTTGCACCATACTCTTAGGCTGATTAAGTGAGGGAAGGCATGAAAAACTATTAGGCAAAGGAGTAAAATAAATAAATCTAGTAGTTTGATTTATTTTTCTGATTTATCATGGAAATTTGTCATACATGGGTGATGGGTTGACGTTTTTCCTATTCAATAGCAGCTATAGGTTTTCAGGAGCTATATTTACTGCATTGTAATTGATGGTAGGTTTCCTCAATTGCAGATTCCAGGGCTTGTAAATGTGGATTTTGCAGATGTACGAGCTATAATGGCAAATGCGGGTTCTTCATTGATGGGGATTGGAACTGCAACTGGTAATTTTAAGTCACTTTTCGCTGAAATGTCAAGTGGTATTATAGTGGAGTGTCAGATTCAGAATATTTTTCTCTAAGACCAAATTTACCATTTTCTGGCTGGTTAAAGAAACAAGGAAGAAAAAATGTTGAAATCCTGAACCAAAGTGAATCATAAACCTGGTGTCTTTGCCTTGTGCCAAAGATGAGAAACAGGTGAATCATGCAGCCCGTGGGTACCATAATATGGAAAGCCATCATGTGGTGGACTCCACGTTTAAAAATGGGACGTCTGTCTTTCTAATCCATTTTCATAAATTCATGTGGGAACCTGCTGGCCCAGTGTTAGGTAGCTACCTCATGGTTTTCAGGCACACTAGACATGGGATAGAGTGGATATGTAGGTCTTCAATGCATTAACATGCAGGTCGTTTCATAGTACTTTTAGTGAAATCTGATTAAGAGTACTGTATTGAGTTTTCTAACTATGTGACTCTTGCTTTGTGTAGGGAAGACGAGGGCTAGAGATGCTGCATTAAATGCCATCCAATCACCTTTGTTAGACATTGGCATAGAGAGGGCAACTGGAATTGTGTGGAACATTACTGGTGGAACCGATTTGACTTTGTTTGAGGTATCTTTCTCATAAGTTAATGCACTTAATGACTACCTCACCACCATAATTGGGAGTGATGACTGATGATACACTTGCTTAATCGAGTGGGCCTCCTTTGACCTTCATCCACTAATTAGTTTGCGTAATATTTTTAGCAGCCGTGTCTTTTATGATTTTGATTACATCTGCAATAAAGATCACAGAGATGCTGTCCTGAAAAACAAAACAGAAGCCCTGAAATCTTGTTGACCTCAGCTTTGTTTTATATTGTTGTTAATATGGTTAATCCATCGAATCCGAATTCCTATGTGAACGTAATCTGCTAGAGTGTTGTCCTGTCTGAATGGTTTCTACTGTATCTGTAAACTTGGACATTTTGAAGCACTGTGTTTAGAACACACCCAAAATAGCCTTTATAATTTTGCCTGGAAACTGAGAAAACAGTGTTATTTTCTGTAGATCAGATATATTTTCGAGCGCGAATTTATCATGTACATCTTGTTTATTTTGTAATCCTCCCATCATTAGCCTTAATGGCCAATGTTTTAGTACAATTGTATACTTCAATTTCTCCATGGAAAATTTTCAGGTAAATGCTGCAGCAGAGGTGATATATGACCTTGTGGATCCAACAGCCAATTTAATATTTGGAGCAGTGATAGACCCAACACTAAGTGGTCAAGTAAGTCATTCCTCATTTTAAATGAGTATAACAGTCATACCTGAATTGGTTTTCTAGTAGATAAAATAAGCCAAGGTTTTGTTTTATGTACACTCAATGTATCTCCATCATGCAAAGGCATAAATTTATCCAAAGATGATCCAAAGCTATTGATTTATTTTCTTTTTCTTCGTGAATTTTAGCTATCAGAGAAAAATGATATGTTCCAGGTCATATTTTTTCAACTGGCATTTTAATTGAAAGACCTCTTAGACTGCTCATATCGACTTGATGGTAATCAGAACAGAATAGGCCGTAGGGGCTATAATTTTCAATTTTAATTGTTTTATTTCCTTTATCAGGTAAGTATAACTCTAATTGCTACTGGATTCAAACGCCAAGAAGAAATTGAAGGAAGGCCTCTACAGGTATAATCCAACTCTCCCCCCCTGTTCCAACCCTCCTTTCTCTTAATGATCTTTCTCTCCCTCTCTTATTACCATTTTCCCCGTGGTATTCGTTGAAATGCAGGCAAGCCAATTGGCACAAGGAGATGTCAGCTTTGGAATCAATAGGCGACCGTCCTCTTTCACTGAAGGTGGTTCGGTAGAAATACCCGAGTTCCTGAAAAAGAAAGGCCGGTCACGCTATCCAAGAGCTTGAATTTTGCTCCCCGTGATATATCTAAATCAATGAAATTCTGCTTCTTGTTGGCACCCCTTATTAGATAATTCTCGTTATTAGTTTGTAGCTATCCCTTAGTGTGTCCAGCTATTGGAAATATAGCATTTTCTACTAGGCTTTAGCTTTTGCTTGAAGCTTTATATCATATACCACTCTTATAAGTATCTTTGTTATTTCAGTGAGTTTGAGAATTTTTCAGTCTTAGCTTGTGTGGTTAGCATATTTTGAATAACAAACTCAGTGAGATTGTACAGAGTACCTTATGGGAAGAGGAGAAAAACCCGTTTTGTAGAATCATAGTGTTTGAAAATGGATCTTTTATAGTTCATTCACTCTTCATGGGTTTGCTGTTTCTCTCGAAATCAAATTAATTTGACATTTCAATTTTAAGTACCAAAAGAAGCCACAATGCGTATACATAATAAGCGTCAGCATCCCAGAGGACTAACTTGAAGGGGAAGGGCATGCATAAATCATCGTGGTATGTATTATTAAAGAAAATGCTGTGGAAGCAGAGTGATCAGCTAGGTAAACTTAAAAAGCAACAAATTACATGTTAGCGAGGGAGGTTTAGTGCTAGAAAAGAGAATTTAAATGGAGGCATTTCACATCATTGATATAGAAGTGCAAATTCTGTTTGGAGGCAATTGGAGAGTAATATAACCAAGTTTGGCGTTCCAAAATTTTGCTACCATGTCATAGTAAAACTCAGAAGGCGACTGCTGGTGACCTCTGTACCTTGTGAACAGGCATGAGTTAAAGTTGAAGCTTGGAAATGATTATGCTAGCTCTCACATAGCCGTGTCGCTTTTGAAATTTGGTAAATATAATCTTTATCCAAATTCATCCAAGTCTTGTCCAGCCGTCAATTGGCTCAATTAGTAGTGAACATACCATTCAGCTGCGAATGCTGAAGCACATCATCTGTGAAAATTTTCTGCAGCCCCAAATGGTCCATCAGCACTTGGATGCGGATAGCCACAGGTTAAGCCTTTAAGGCCTTACCAGTAATCCCCACAAGAACACAAGCCAGCTGCGAAATGGTGAAACCTACTATTGTCCCTGACAATAATCTTTCTATTTACTGCTTTAGAGATGTACTTGATTGCAGAATGGCAATCTGCACACACCCTCAAATTTTTCTTCACAATGATTGGCTTCCCAGCCGGCAAGCTTATTAGCGCAAATGCAATAGCTATCCGCTCACTATGATGATGAAGCAGCTTTTCCTTTGTTAGTTCATCCACATTCAATGGAATTAATTCTGTGCAAGGCACATAACCAGCTTCCTTTATCTGATCTAACAGACCATCAAGCTTCTCATAAATTTCTTTCTTTTGAGGATGAGACCAATCTTCAGCTCCAAATATATGAATTTTGTTTCCAGCATCAACCCAACTATAACCTGGCAATTTTTTCACACTGGCATCTCTCATCATCTTCCTCAGATTCTTCACATCTTCCCATTGTTGTTCCTTTGCATGTATATTTGAAAGCAATACATGAGCTCCACTATTTTCTGGCTCAAGCTGCATTAGCTTTTCCGCAGCAATTTTGCCCCTATCCTTGTCATTATAGATCCTGCAGGCCCCAAGAAAAGAACACCATCCGAAAGCATTTGGTTCAAACGGCATGTTGTTTATAAATTCTTCAGCTTCTTTAAGCCTTCCAGATCGGGCAAGTAAATCAATAACGCATGAGTAATGTTCTTCTCCAGGCACTATTCCATAAGTTTTCTCCATAGAATAAAAGTAATTTAATCCTTCATCTATTAACCCGGCATGGCTACATCCTATCAAAAGACTGACAAAGGTTATTGCATTTGGTTTCACTCCTCTATGGATCATCCTATCCAAAGTTTCCAATGCTTCTTTTCCTAAACCATGCTGTGCATACACACTTATCAATGAATTCCACGCAAATTCAGCTGGGTTCTCACTTTCATTAAACACTTGAATTGAATCATCAAGCAACCCGCATTTTCCATACATATCAACAAGACTTGAAGAAACAAAAGTGTTTCTATCAAAATTGAATCTAATCACTAAAGCATGTAGCTGGATCCCTTGATCAAGTGCAGCTTGATTAGCGCAACCTTTTATCAAACTAGAAAAAGTGAACTCATTAGGTTCAATTCCTTGCCTCCGAAACTCAACAAAAGTAGTCAGAGCCGTCTCAATTTGATCCATCTCAACATACCCATCAATCAAAGAAGTATAAGACACAATATTTCTATGCTCCAGATCAAACCCAAATACTTTTAAAGCACTTTCCATGTCTCCCACTTTCGAATACATATCCATAATGGCATTTCTTACAGAAATTTCCGATTCATATCCTAATTTCACAACAACTGAATGTAGACACTTCCCAAAGTTAGAAGCTTTAAGAGCCCCACAAGCACTTAAAGTACTAGAAAGGACATAGTGATCAATCACAACCCCCTCATCAACCATCCTCTTATGAACCAATAAAGCTCCCTCAAAATCACCATTCTTCGCATAACCATCAATCATCGCGGTCCACAAAACCTCATCTGTACCGTCCATCTCTTCAAAAACCTTACAAGCATCTCTCATCACCCCGCGCTTTGAATACATATCCACCAAGTTACTCCCCACAAATAACTCACAACCAAACCCACATTTCAAAGCAAGACAATGCATTTGCCTCCCAAACTCAACAAGCCCGAGAGACACACAGGCCCGTATAACACTGGAAAATGCAAACTGATTCGGGCTTTCTTGGGCAATTCTCATATTGCAAAAGGTTGTAATAGCTTCTACAAATTTCTGATTTTGAGAAAACCCAGTAATCATAGCCGTCCAAGAAACAAAGTTTCTGCCAGGCATTCTGTCGAACAGTTTGCGTGCATAGTTCATTTCTCCGCATTTGCTGTATAAGTTGATGAGGTGATTGGTCAGGTATGTGCATAGTGGGTAGGCGGTGGTGATTAACAGAGAATGAAGCTGTTTTGCTTTGTTTAATTGATTGGTTTTAGCGTAGTTTTGGATTGTTTTTGCTATGTTCGCCGAGTCTTTGACAGTCAGAATGTGTTTGCTAAAAGTTCTTAGATTTTCAACTTTCATTGGAGGGAACATAAGAAAGCAGTTCAGAAGAAAATTTACATCTTAATATCTTATAGATATTCGGGGCTCTGATGTTAATAAACATAATATGGGGGAGTTTGATCACTTTTATTCTTTATCTCTCTCCTTTTTTTTTTTGTTTTTTTTGAACTAAGACGGATCAAAGAACTATTGGGACCAATAGAAATAGAAACATTGATGGCGTGACCTAAAGTACTACCTCATATGAGAGAGATCATCCACACACGCGGGGGGTGGGGAGGGGGTGGGGTGGGGTGTGTGATTCCATGCAACCCATGTATAAAGATGGGAAAGTTTGTTATTTTTTTACTTCTCTAGGTGTAAAGTCATGTCAAAGGCATGGGGTAGTTATATAAAAAACAAGGGGTAGCTAGCTCTTAAACCAACTGCACCAATTGCCATATACTTTTATATCTCATTTTGTGAGTTTAATTTTAAGTATTAAAATATTAATTCAATGTCGTCACTAGTAATAAATTATAAAACGATTTGTCAATATTTGTATTAATATTTCTTTAAGTGCAAATTATATATTTCTCAACCTAAGGTTTGAGCCTTCACATGTAGAATTAACTTTTCCATTTTCAGACAGACAAGTCTAGTTATCTTGATTCAAAGCGGGAATACTTCCCTTACCGTTAGTTACGGTAGGGGGAATTAAATGTGGTTTGGTGGTATAAGGTTTTGCAATTAAAATATCTGTAAGTCTTTAATTCAAACTCTAAGAATGTCACCTTACCCATTTATTTATGATTCAAGGACATACCCGTACTATGCTTTGCTCTACACTTTGCTTTGTATTGTCTCAAACTTATGGTTTAAGGAGGGTCAACCTCTATCACACCCCTCCAAGGGCAATGCCAAGAACCCTCTATGGATAAATAACCACTGTGGTGACCAACGGTCACTATAACAATTTGCTCTTAAATCAAAAATATTTTAATTACAATCTAATTTTTCCTTTTAACATTCATTTCTAAAGATACTCCATTTTGAAAACTTAAGTTAAAAAATTCTTAAAAATTTTCACTTTGTTTTGAAATTAGTTTTTTCATTTTAACATTCTTATAATAAAGATACTTTAGTTTTAAAAATTAAATTTAATAAAACTATTAGCCCTAAGTTCTTATGCTTGATTTTGATGATAATAAACAATTGATTAAGTTCTAACACGTTCAATTTAGTTTTAATTTTAGTAGAATTTCAAACACAAAGTTGGAGAAAACAAATGCACCGTACAATAAGTCTTACACTTTGAAAATATCATTCTGCAGACATGGAAGAGCAAACAACTAGCTTTTGAGAAACTTCAGCAAAAAAAAATAATAATAATAAATAAATAAATAACTAGCATTTGGAGATAAATGACATACACTTGAAGTTTGAAGTACATAAGAATAGTTATAGAATTATTACTGTAATAATTTGTAAATTAGTCTATGTTTTGTATGTAATGTAAATGACTTGGCTCAATTAACTTATGTAGGACTTTAGGATATATTTATTGATTATGTTCACCTGCTCATCATAAGTGTGCTTGGACCTCGTTTAGATTGGTTGAGACTTAAATTTCATTTAAATATGAAAAACTAACCTAGAGTGCTTAATAGTCAATTAGGGGTAATATTGAAAGAGTTTGGGATTATAAGGTGTAAGTTTATAGGGGTCTAAGTGAACTTTTTTAAGTGTAGGAGTAAACTATATTTTTATTGGACAAGCGTGGTCGTCCTATTGGTTGTCTGCTGGAGTAGGGGTGGCAAAAAAGGTTCGCGTGTTGGGTTAAGCTATATTCGATCTAGTTAATTTATGAATTTGACTAACACGACGTGAATTCGTTTAATAAACAACTAAACATTTTTGCATTTGACAAGATTCGCTTATAAACAAGTGACACAATACAACACGATCCAAACACAGTAACTCATAACTCGTCAATCCGATAATTCGTTTATTCATTTAATTCGTTTAACTCATTTAACCTAAATAGTATTTTGACTCTATTAATATATAAATATTATAATTTGATCCTATAATATATAAATATTACAATTTGATCTTATTAATCGTGTCGACCCGTGAATCTGTTACGCAAACCCAACTCGATTCGTTATAAAAGGGTTAAGCGAGTTGACATAATTACGATACGAATTCATTTAAATCAAACCTACAGCCATTTATTATTTGTGTCAACTCATCATGTTGTGACTCAAATTGCCACCTTATATTGGAGAGTTGAAACTTACTAAATAGTAAGTAGTATTGGCCGGAGAAGGACGGTCGTTTCAATCTCCCATTTAAAGAGGCGTCTAGTAGCATGTATAAATGCTCTACTTTTGCTCATGTTGTGCAATTTACTGATGTTGCTTACGTTTATTTTAGCACAAGCATTTTAAAGTTGCTCTTTCGGTGCTAGAAATCTGTGGTTAGGAAAGTGTTTTGACATTTTGAATTGAAACCAATTTATTTTGGTCCAACATAAACTTTGAAGATACTTCATTCTATATTTTAATGAAGTTCTTTTTTTTTTATTTTAAAGATAATGAAATTCTTTTTGTGTCTGTTCTCAATGTAACTATATGTATAAATCAAGGAATTCTATTCAAACCAACATAACCAATATTAAAGTTGTTGGGCTATAGGATTATGGGTCGGGTCCACCCAAGATAACCTAGACCCAGGCCCAAAATCCAAATCATAATCGGATGAAATTAAGTGACTGTTGGAACAGTCACAAGCAGTCACAATCCCAACTACCTTTAGCTGTTATCAAAAGTCATGTTTAATAAAGGGCAAAGTGGGTGGTTACACAGTTTAATAACTATTAGACTCAGTTTTGCCGGAAAAAAAAAAACAGTCGACAAAAACACAGAGCAACATACAGAGCAAAGATATAGAGAAACAGAGAGAAAAGAGGGAAATCTTGGCGAAGGCATTTAACACTATGATTAGAACTTTCGATTCTATATTTGATTATCAAAATCAGACCGGTTAAACAATTCAGAAGTGAAGGACATCCGTTGCAAAAACGGGTTCATTTTGATTTTCCTTTTTTTTTTTAATCAATTTTGATCAATTTTTATACTGCTTTGAATGTTTTCAAAACTATATCCTGAAAAATTTTATCGCAAAATATATTATAAAACTCTTAAGATGTAACACTTGAAAACAAACTATAAGTTTAAAACTAATTAGAACTTATTTCTTCAGTTATTATTTGTTTTATATATAACTCTCCGTGAATTTAGGAATTTGCTTTTAATTGCATATCAGTCTTCATAAATAAAATAAAACTTTAAAATAGTTATAAAAGAGAGAGAGAGAGAGAGGGAGAACGGAGATATTTGAGAATTTGTGGACGTAAAAGATGAGGTGAAGTTAAAATCTATAGAGAAAGGGAATATAGTATGTATAGAACATTTCCTTATCAATTTTAATCAAATTTAAAATTGTTATTAAAAAATTAAAAATTATTTGTACAAAGATATTTGATGCATTGTCAATAGCAATATAACATCATTGTTAAATAATAATTATTTTTAAAATCAATTATCGTGTATTAACTCAAGCATATACTAGTATTAAGTTGAATGAATCCATTCTACAATCAAATCACACGAGGTAATACTCTGTAAATTATGTAGCTTTTAAGAGTGATTGTAGCCTAGCTTCAGTACCAGTCACTACAAACCTAATACTATTATTCTCCAGTCCATTTTTTTTTTTTTTTGAGATAAAAAGAATAGTATTAAAAGCCAACCAAACAAGGAAAGATACAATCGATATTGACATCATGCTAATAAATGACCTTCAGAGAGGACAAAACTAAGGAAGCAAGCTGGTGAGCCAAAATTGAACAGACTTTGTCACCAACAATTGAAAAGAAAAATGGTTTTTCCTCGCCTTAGGAAGAGCGGGTCCCAACGGAAGGGCTCTATGGTAAAATACACCCATGATAATTGTGTTGTAGCGCCATTTGCCTTGATTGCGAAGGACTCTTAAACATATGGTTACTTCATTGGGATCGTCAGTCATGTCCCTCAGTACTAAAAATACTTATTTATGTTGGTTTCCTTGTTGCTATCGTTATCAAATCTTTGACTACAGCCTTGCATAAATAGTTACTTGATATCAATGGAAAATATGCATAATGGTACATGTATATTTCAAGATGAAATCTTATTAAAAAATTGGAACATATAACTTATTTCAAATCAATGCGGAACTATTATGCGAAAATAGTATTGCCTACAATGTTCAAATTTAAAGTGAATGCGACTCTATTAAATGCGCACCCACCAATATTTTCCCCTCAAAAACTAAAAATGTTCCAATCACTCCAAATTAACATCAATTTATATGCAACCTTTTTTTTTTTTTTATCTGAATTTATATGCAACTTTAATGGCGACAATTGCATTTGTGAGACATGACACGACTTCTTCAACTGGACCACAAGAAATAACACACCCACGTGGGTCACGTGCCCTACCACTCCTCTTTCTCTCAACCCAATCACCCTTTCCTTTTCGTTTAGTACACATCTTATGATTATTTTATATATTGTATAATTTTACCGAATACTCTTAATAGGGTCTTTGAGACGTGATCCAAAACTGAAACTCCCAGAAGGGGAACGAAAAGCCCATATCGCATGGAAAAATTATTCTTAACTCAATGACCTCAAATGCAGATCGAACTATGGATGTTTGACCGAAATTGACCAAATTCTCATGGGCTGGGTGCCACTGCACCAACAGTCATTTGCCCTAATCACCTATTCTTGTGCTGACTGCCCTCTGCATTTTGCTACAAACTTTTTGCAAATTTGTTCAATATTATTATGTTACATATATTTTTTATATACTTTCATGTTGTCGCATTAAACAAAATTTTTATTCTATTTAGAAATTTTGTTAAGCATTTTCATATAAGTATCCATATTCTTTCATGAATTATTAACGAACAAATCATAAATAATGTTAAGAAATGTAAAGATTATGAAGTTGAAAGTGATTTTTTTACTTTTATTATTATTATTATTATTTGTTTTTAAATTTGACCCAAATTGATTAGGGTCTATTCCCACTACAAAGAGCCTTCCCCTACTTTTGTGGTTTAACGGGTAAATATGGAAGTTGGAATATTATTACTAAAATGAATATTAAACTTATAAAATGATATAAAGTTAGACTAAACATACAATGTACTTACAATTAAAGTTAATTTCCAATATCAATGGCCAAAATCATACGGGTATTTATCAGTCATTTATAAAATTGATAGCACGATAACTTAGGGTTAATTAGGAATTATTGTAACTTTTAAAAATAATCATTATTTACTGAATAAATAACCTACTGTAAACTTATCGGACGTATACCTGATTAACTTTATTGTTAATTTTGTTACAAGATTAAAAAAAATGATATTTATTAATTTGGTAAATTTTATGTTGATTGTTGTTAATTTATATAAAGATAAAAAAAATATATTTTTTATTTTTTATTTGGTATGCAAACCAAACTAATAATTAATACAAATATTTGAGTTAAAAAAAGGGAAAAATTAATAATTATGTTTAATATAGATAAATCAAATTTAAAAATTGAATTATTTATTATAATTCTTTTACGAAATAAATATTTGATTTTTTTTTAATATTGCTATTGAAAAAAATTGCAATAAAATAGATTTTTATGTAATTAAGGTTTATAATTATGTTAAGGTTAATGAGGATGATTTGACCATTTAACATATTTACTAAATCTCATGATAAATTATTTCATAATCACTTTATAAAAATAACTAACCAATTACTTGCTTATTAAACTTGTCGAATAATCAACTCAGATTATCATATAATCACTTTTGAATTATTATTATTATTATTATTATTTTGTTGTTGTTGTTTTAAGAATACTTTTGAAAGTTTTACCAAACATCTTTTTCATACTAATTTTAAGCAAGTTAATTATAACTACTTAGAAGCACTATTACACAGGCTTTAATTAACATAATTCTTTCGTTTCACTTCCATAATGCCATTATGGTAAAATAGCATACGTAATTACTCTAACCAATATAAACTTGAAACGATATATCTCATGTTCATCTTACCTTTTTTGCATGTCATTTTTTCTTTTTACATACCATTTTTAGCTCAAATGTTATTGTATTTTTTCGTCCACCTAATACTTGGGATTTCAAGTCTCACTATTTGCAATTTGTTAGCATGTGTGTGGAGTTCATCCTCTTATTATGGAAGAACATGTCTCTCAATTATGAGAGTGGATGTCTGGATTGCATAAGTACTGATTGATTTCAAAATCATTATACATTTTTATGGATGAGACAAGATTGGTTTAATGGTATGCATCTCACTCCCATCTTAAGAGGATTGTAGATTTGAGGATATAAATTACAACCATTCATTTCTAATGGATCTCATCACAATAATGAAACTCATTGTAAATATGTGATTGTAATTAGTAATCTTGAAATAAAAATTTCAGGACATCCTTACCCGAAATACACACACACACACACACACATACACACACACAATACACTTAAGATATTGATACACTTGATAACTAAAAATGAGTTATTGTATTATAAAATTATTGATAATAATGTATTATATATTTATTATATCTTATTAAAATTAAATGAGTCAAATCATATTTACAACAATCGATAGTCAGATAATATTTGCAAATTATAATCAGACATGTTTAATTGTAATCAAATATAATAAAATATAATCAGTAATTTTATAATGTAATTAGATAAAGTACATCGATTCTCCGAGTGCATTGTAGGAGACATTTATATATATACATATATATCTATATATATAATATACTAACATAGAGTTGGCCTAATGTTATATTGCTTATACTTTCCATTTCTACCTCCAACGTTTACCTTTTTCTCAAAACTAATACTTTTTGCTATCACATCCACAAATTGTTGGAACATTTTAGTTGTCACTAATTCTTTTAAGAACTAGTAATATTTCATTCTTTAGTAAGTCACGAGTTTTGTATTTATTTCTTTAATGTTCATAGGAGAATGTGTTGCATAATTATATTTTCTTCATGGTTTCATGTGAATTGATTATGTATATCGTTTTGAAAAAGTATGTGAATTAAATTAAGAATTTATCTTTCATATGACTCGCAGCTCTATACAAAATAATTTATCTTCTATCAGTTAGAACTTATATTTATATTATCATATTATTAAAATTATGATATTATTATAATATTGTCCTTATACTTTGAGCTTTTTTATTATAATAACATCATATTACTTTCTCATAAGTTGATTTACCCATCATTTTTATTATTTTTAGTATTTTCTCATGTATTAAATAATTTTAAGAAATCTAATTTTGGAGAAACAACTCTGCTATCATGAATTAATGATGGCATAAAAAGAAAAATTTTTGGTAATGAAACAACTTGAAAACTTAAGCTATTATTAGTTAAATCTTAAGCCAAATCAAACCAAACCGAACCGAACCAAATCAATTTTTATTGGTTTGGTTTGGTTTGGTTTTACCTTATGATTGGTTTGATTTGGGTTGTATATTGCTAACCTAATTAGTTAATGGTTTGGTAAACCCAACCCAAATCAACCCATGCCCACCCCTAAATTATCATGTATATATACATCAATATTTACAACTAAATGGTAAAGAAATAAATAATAATTAAACAAAATAGGAAGCCAATAAATCCTAAGAAATAAAATAAAAACTACTAATTACAAAATAATTACAATAGGAACTAGGAAAGTGATCATTAACTAAATTAAATACAACTAATATAGTGAATTTGTCATAATCTGTAACCAATATTTATTATAGTATTCCACAAAACACTTAATCATAATTTAAATGAACATGCATTATATACCATGTGTATTTGCATATGTAAATGTAAGGAATGAGATATATATTTAATATGATCCTTAGAATTCCAGTTGACTTAGATCAGCAGTTCAAGTCTACGTTTGAACGCGATGTATTAATTTGTTTATGCTGACATTTTAAATTGAAGATTTGATGTAATTATGATAATTATCTGTGGAGTAATAGAACAAGAATTTCACAAACGTGACACACTCCTCAGTCAACATCAAGACTTAGCCTTGTTAGTAAATACAGTCGAACGTGTTACGTGCCAACAATAAAAAATCTTCGTGCGTTAGTTACACCTACATATCACAACATTAATTGACACGTCAATTCAATATATACATATATTAGCTGACACATCATCAACTTGTTTAGTTAATATAGGTGAAGTAATTTTTTTTGACAAAATTTCACAATCATGCTAGTATTTAAATAATAACCAATGTATTTCCTCAACAAAAATAATAATAATAATAATAACCAATGTAGTCCTTATAATTTTCTTTTTTTTTTTTTCATAAAAGTAGTCATTATTTTCTTTGTATGCTTCACTCACAGACTTTTGAGTTCCTTGCCCAGAGCCAACGCCCTTGGAGGAATCAATCCAAACTGGGCTTCTACACAGAGCTACAATCCTTTCTTTTCAAAAACATTCCAACTGTGTATGTTTAATCCCTCTAGGTCTTTGTCTTCAGGTTTTGTGTTAGTGAATAGTGATATTTTAATAGTTTTGGATTAAAATAATATTTAGCAAATTTGTTTAGTAATTTTAGAGTAGCAATGTTGCAATATCAAAAAGAAATCAACTTTGTAAAGATGTTTTTATAGAATTTTAAGACAATGTTTTATGACTTTTAATGGATAAAATTATCAAATTTAATTTTTAAATACTATATAATAGTGGGAAATGTCCAATAAAAAAGTACTGTATAAGGGAATATAATAATCTCTTTCGAAAACAGTTGGCAGAAAAAGGCCAATGCTAATAGTTTAAAAGGATTAGGTTGATTCAAATTGAAATAAGAAAGATTAGTTTGATATTTACAAAAAGGATTAAATTGTCTAGTTCTCCAAACTCTTGAACCCAAATCGTCAACAACCCGGGTTTGAACCACACAATCCACGTCGCCATCGTTTTTTATGTTATTTTCAACTTAATTTCTTTTTCCTTTTTTTTTTTTTTTTTTTTTGCTTTTGCTTTGAGTTTTATGAAAAGAGAGAACCATGATATCACCATGTATTGATTTATCTAATATGCAGTAGTGCACGGCCGCCGAGTCCAAGCAAATCAACGATTTCATCTCCAATGTGCACTCAACTCTCAGTTCTTTGGTTCTATTCTTTAGACAATCGAAACCCAACAACTTCGAATGTTTCTCACAGTTAGTTCATCTAGTTTGACCAAATCGACTTCAATCCGATCAAACTAGATAATATTTTTTTTTCTTTTTTTAAGTAATAATTTTTTTTCTTCAATTTATTTTCTTCTATTTTTTAATTTATTTCCTTATAGTTTATTTAAGTTAAAATTCAAGGGTATTTCTATCTTTATATACTTTTCGTCATGGTTGGCCATTAATTTTTTGATTGCGTGAGCCAGTTTGATGAATTTCTTAAGTTTTAGGGATGATTGAGATTAAAAACACATTCATGAGTAAACAAATGATAATAATTTACTAACATATAGAGACTAAAGTGGAATTTCACTTTTTTTACTCGTGCTTTGTCTTTTTGTTTTAAAGTCAATTTTTTTTTTTCGATTTACAACAACTTATTACACCATATCAGATGGCTATCAGGATCTATAAGTATATTGACTGAACGTATAGTCCAAAAATCTATTCTCAGAATGGGAGAGAACGACTCATAAAATAATGAAAAAATTACCATCATATTAGGTGGCAAGTGAGGTTTTAACCTTGGCACCCTACCGAGGTTGGGTTGCCTCCACTCCACTAAGGCAACCCAACTCCTCTTAAAGTCAAAATTTGAATGCAGAGTTTGTAATAATTAATAAACTTCTACTTCTTAGCTATGACTTGATCGCTGGCACCCCTATCAGGAAGCAAAATATCATATATATATATATATCCAAACTTGATTATATGAATCCCTTAACAAACCCATCGAAAATGAGATTATCAAAGTTTATTTTTGAAGTGTAACTAAAAACAAAAACAAGAAGTATCTCAACCCGAAAAAAAAGGGAACACAACAGTATAACGAAATAAAAGAAAAAAAAAAATCTCTTTCGAAAGAAAAGGTGGCAGTTACAGTTTACATCATTGAAATATCTGGTAGAAACCCTCCAAAAATAAAAGTCTCCATCTCATTTAATAAAAATAGAATTGTGATATTGTATTTTTGCTCCTCTTCAACAATACCCTTCCCTTCAAATCAAATCTTGCCATCCCATTGGCTGAACTCCAAAAATCACAGTTAATTTCCAAGCCAAATCAACCGTCAACCTCAACCTCAACATCCTCCAAAAATCCATCATGCATTCAGAAAATCACAATTTCACTTCCACATAATCTTCCTTATTACTCTTACCCTCTCTCTTTTCAGATTTCACGTAATAATCAGTTAAATTTTAACATACATGAATCATGTATACACCAACTTTCTTTTTTTGAGTTGGGGGAGGTAATTTAAACTTTCTTATATTATAAACATGATTATTAACCAAACTATATTTTCGATCACATGCATTTTTACCAATTAAATTTGTAGACTTGTTTATATACATAAAAAGTTGAAACTCTCAATCAAAAGTTTTGGGTAGCGATATGAGATATAATGGAAGTGGAAGTAAACCACGAAAAAAGGAATCCAATAATGAAAGAGAAGACACGTAAAGTTGTCAGTTACCATAAGAAAGAAACGCTCGAGAATGAGAAAAGGGTGACGTGTAAGCTAACTCCCCACCCAATTGTCTTTCCTTTATTCCCACACATAAAGTTATAAGCTTCATGTGTAATCTCATTCATTCTCCAAAAACAAACACACTTGCACCAACAACTCATGAACAAAGAACCCACCACCGCTCAGATGACTCTCCTCACTCCTCTTCAACCTCCTGATTCTTCTTCTTCTCCTACTCCTCCGCTTGCATTAGAACCTACCGACTCCAACCATGATCAACACCCACCTTCCAAACCTTCCTTTCCTCGAACCAATGAAGGAAGAAAGACTTCGTTTCAGGCTGTCAATGAGGAGTTGGCCACGAAAGTAGAGGGGTCGGTGGAGGATATTGGACGTGAAAGACTGAAGAGACACAGAAGAGAAGTGGCGGGCCGGGTTTGGATACCCGATATATGGGGTCAGGAGGACATGTTGAAGGATTGGATCGACTGTTCGGCGTTTGATGCTTGTTTAGTGACTAGCAATATTATCTCAGCTCGTGCAGCTTTGGCTCAAGAGGCAAGACGACCCACTTCTGCTCGTTTAAGAATAGAAAACAGGTGTTGAATTATATCTTCTTTTTTTTTCTTCTCTCTTATGGGGTCTCTTTTGTTTTTGTTGGTTTTTTTTTTTGTTTTTTGAAAAATAATAATAATAACGATGACGAGCCTATTTTGATGTTAATTTGTTGATACTTAAAAGAGAATATATTTGAACGCTTTCCTGCGAACACAATGACATTTGGCAGATTGCAAGTCTGTGACTGGATCATGATTTCATTGTTGGTAGAGTTTTGGGTGGTTTAGTACAAAACGTGAATGTTGATCATACTAATTAACTGTAATTACTTGCTGAGGCTGCAGACCACCAAACAACTGATTTTTTCTTAGCCTTTTGTTTTATGATATGATTGCAATATGATTTGTGGGCAGAAACCTTTGGTAGAGAGGGATTCAACTTCCACAGCCAATTATCATTATTACAATTCACACTATCACCATCGTTTTTGTTTTTATTATTCTCCATGAAATGTGGACCGATGTACAACTCCGCCCAAACATGACAGCTCATTCTTCGGATTGTTTTTGGACATTGATTAATCGATCAGATAGTATTTGGAAAATGATTAATAAATCTGATTTCAATAGATAAATGGCTACTATGATAGCCAAAATCCAAAACACGAGCACAAAAACGAGCTGCCTCCCACGCTCGTTTACGAAAGAATTGACACCAAAAATGGAAGTGTGGTACAAATTCTTCGGGTTGATATAATTAATTTGGTTTTCTTAGGACACTTCACTAGAGGGCTGGAATAACAGCAATAACGCCCACATACACTGAGAAAACTTGTTCTTGCTGTGTTTAAAATCGTGAGACTCACTTTGTTTCGCTTGACTTTATGAACCTCGAAATGATTTTTCAGGGTGTTTGATTTAACTGTAAAATTGGTTTTATGTATTTGGATGCTCTTCCAAATAATTTATGCTTGGAAAGGCTTCTAACAAGGCTGAGGGATCTTTAATTGAACTTCTATATTTACATTTTTATTCTTTTATTAACGAATAACAAAACAAATATTCCACCCATATCTTTTAATAACAAAACAAAGACTTTTCCAGGTATTTGTCATCCAAACAGGAACTGATAAAGGGCAGACTTCTCCTTTCTCTTCTGCTAAATGCCATAAGCAAAAGTTATTCCAAGCAAGCCTTTGCAAAACTACAACTACAGCTCTTCTCATAAACCAAAACAATCGCTTCTTGTTTTCATATTGTTCTGTGTAAAATAAAACTAATCTGCTTGATTAACAAGGCGGCCACATTTACCTGAAAATATAGTAACTCTTGATTTCAGAAACTGCAATGACCATGGAAGAAGATTTCTACAGCCATTTAAAATCATATGACTAACAAACTCTACAGCATTTGAACAATAATCCACTGTTGTATTCCAGATTAAAGTTGCCAGCCCCAACTTCCACTATGCCGTCTGTTCTGAGGATGTACTAGTCAACTCCCATATCTTTATTGTTCCATCATCGCTCGCAGAGGCAAGCAGACGGGGATTCTGACAAGTATTAAAATCAATATTAAGAAATAAAATAGTAATAATACTTAAAATATAATAGGTATTAGTCCAAGAAAACTAGGTATTTAACAAGCAGTGCAACATAAAGTGACAGAAAAGCACAGTTTGTATAATACTTGTGCAAAGAACTCTCTCCCTCCATACAAGATCTAATTAAGTTTCAAGCTTACACATCTGTGTAATACTTCAAACGTGGGGCCCTAAAAATGCATTAAAGAATATAATTTAATTTTAAAAAGTGAAAAATCATAGGAAACTCGTGCTCCAAGAAGGTAGACCTAGAGCAATTTACTACAAACTTTAAGTGGGGCTAAGAGTAAACTTGAATGGTATAGAAGGTGGGAACTCCACGCAATATCTCAGATCATAAGAGTCCAAGCACAGAAAAGCACAGTTTCTAGCCACAAGTTTTCTTTCTTTTTTCTTTCCTTCTTTTCTTGGAAATTACAGGTACTGGTTCACAGGCACTACCAACATAGTAGAAAGCATCTTCATGTATCAATCTTTTGGCTGTCATGACTCAGATAATTCACATAAAATCATTATTTTGCTAAAAGAAAGCCCTATAACCTATCTATCCACTAGTTTTAATCATGTGTAAAACGAAGATTACTTTCTGTGTGAATATAATTTCTCCTAAATAAATTCATTAGTGTCTGCACGCCCGCGCTGATGTATATCTCATTAACATCCAGGAAGAAATCTTACCCCAGGGCTCCATTGCACTGAATTGACATCCATGTCATGCGCCTTTTCCTGCTTCAACAGCATTTTATATGAAGGTCCATCAACCTGTAATTAAAGTGCATATATGCTCAACAGAGCCGTAGAAGTCTCATGCTCTAAGTGACTAGAATTCAAACAACGTAAAATGTCAAAAGCAAAGATCTCTGTAGTGCACCTCTGCCAACTACTTAACTTTAAACCAGTAAATGAACTTGAGTAAGCATATAACATGCAGTTACATTCAAAAACAAAGATGACGAGTATGCATATAACATACAGCTACATTCAAACAAAGATGGTAACACTCTAGTGACCATTCAATGTTACAATTTATCCAAGCAAAGAAACATGGACACTCAATGTTTTTCATGTCCACAGGTAAGTAATTCTGTACCAAAAAGACAGAAACACTACAATTATGACACTGCAGTCCTCTAGGCCTACCAAAGCAGAGAACTTCTGTAAGCAAGTAGGACAGAGTATTCATAATCATGTAGCGGGTCAAAAGCAGCCCAACAATCTTTAAAGAACAAATAGAAAATCTCTCTCCTTATTAAAGGAAATAACACCAAATATATCCTCTTTGCTGATACAGGAGAGAAAAAAGGCCAAAAAGGTGGAGGATAAATGCCTTATGTTTTGTAGAAGGACAAATGCCAATTACATACCATTATAGAAATAAAATATATCTTTTAATATGTATTATTTATAGAAATTTGTAATGAACTAACGCAATACAACTTAGCAGTCCAAATCATTAAACTACTTCTTCATATGTAAGAAGATGGGCATGATTAGCCATCCACCTAATAAGCCCAAGAGAGAGACAAATTCCCATTTATTCTAAAGGCTTCATGTTCCACAATCAAAAGAAATGCTGACGACGCATAGGGAACATGTGAAGAGTTCAATGAACTGAAGCAAACAGCTAAGATGTGAATTACAAATCAAGGAATTTAATATTTTTCTTTGACGTGCATGTATTTTTTATTCAAGAAAGTAAATATAGGGGCAACAACATATAACTATTCACTTAGCAATAGACCCCCAACAAGGTATAATAAGTGAGAACATTTATTTATTTAGTATGTATCACAATTAGGTGGGACCAAGTCCATTCAGGACTTTTATCTTTTAATGAATTCCCACTGTTAGAATTCTTTCCTAATTTAAAGAATCCCCTGTCATCATCAGTGCTGACATTGGAGCGTTTCATGGTGATGAGAATGAGTAGATACAATGAATGAGAGAGTGTCAAAAAATACAATACCGAACCATCTTTGTTCTCCACAAACAATCGTATAGCATCATCAGCTGCTCCACTGGCAATAACACCTTCCCTGTCACATTTGCATACCAAATACAAAAACTATAAATTTGGGGTCAAAAGCTAGAAAAGAAAGATTAACCAACTAGAATGGAAAAACACATATTAGGGAAGCAGATAAATTGAAGTAATCATAGACTACATACAGTTTGGCAAAAAGAAACTTAGATGCCCAATTCAATTATAGATAAACCATAGTACATATCAAATTGCCTACACCAGGTATATTTAAATTACAAACAGCATACTATATATTTAACCAATATAAGGGTAGACATGTCAATTAGGTTTTCAAAATGTTTCAAACAAATCATATTCAGGTATGAGGGGCACAAACAAAAAAAAAAAAAAGGAACATATCATTAAGATATATCCATTCAGACCAATTAAAATTAAGATATATAAACAATCACAACCACAGTTTTAATAGCTACAGAGTTGTGTAGACTTTGTGCAGGGTCAAAAGTTCAATTCTTGTGGTTCCCATAAATCAACCGTCTTTTGATAATTAAGTTGAGTCTACGCTATGTTTTTAAGTCTTTGCTCAGTTATTAGTTAATTTAAGTTCAGTTTTGCTGTCAAGAGATCCTAATTCAATTGTTTCAGAAATCCTGGTCCTACAAAATTAATAAAAGAAATCTAGTATTTTCTCCGGCTTTTAATTGATGAATATTGAGTCTTTGGTTATTACTCAATACATGGAGACCATGTGTTTTCTCCTCTCCTCTTGTCCACTTCTAACAGAACTTTTCTTCTTACAACTCAAAACTTGAGTGACATACCATGGATACTGTTAACAATGGTACTACACAAATCTCCAAGTTTACACCACTAGAAATTTTTTTTAGAAATCCGAACAATCTCAAACCGTAGGTTCCTTTTACAGAATCTCTAGATTAAACCCTATGAGAATGTTAGAAAAAGCACCGGATTGTTGAAACTTCAAAGTTGAAACTAATTATAAGTATAGAACTTTTTTGAAACGTTGCTCATTCATTTTTTTCTTATGTAGCATACAACCAGATTCTTTTCCCCACTCCTGAAAAATATAATATACATAGAAGCAAGCATCACTAACCAATAGCTACAGCACCATAGGAACATACAGGTAACTTGGTATACTTTTATCTTGGCTTCTAAATGATTAATTAGTAAAATAACTCTAGAGAGAAGGAAGAGAAAATGTTTAAATCTAAGCCAAAGAACAGATATTGTAGTCCGCATAGACCTACAAATTAGGTAAAAGCATACACTGCAATGAATGGGTGCCACTACCTTGACCAGTGAACTGAAAAAATTGTTCGGTCATGATAACCGGAAAGACTGCAGACGTGACTCCTGAAAATTCGATAAAAGAGAACCAATTATTACTGCACATATAGGGAAAATAACAAAACAAGACTCTATGCATAGTGTACTATTATATCTAGAAATAGAAAAAACATTAATTAATGTCAGGTCTTTAAAGATACACACTATAGAAACTAAACAAAAACATTGATACCATAAGCTATCTTCAAGGACCAGATTTTACACTTGCTGTTCAACGGCAGCTAAGCAGCCACAACTACTTATGAAATATTTACTGTTTACGAAGAAACAAAAAACATTATAACAGACACATTCTACATGTAAACTATAGCTCAGTACTCAGTACAAAAATTTCAGCAGTATAAGCAATAGAGCATTTCACTGACGAACATAAATTTCAGCAGTATAAGCAATAAAGCATTTCACTGACAAACATAAATAATTATACGTCAATTGCTTCTCAGATCAATAAATAGCACCTAAACATTCATGCCCATAGTCATCATGCACGACCAAGCATTCTAGAGTCACAGATCATGGCAAAGGAGTGGCAAACCATCAAAATTTGAGCATTAATGACTTATAAGTGAAAAGGTAATGCATTATGAAGGCCCCACAACTAAACTGCGGTGCAAACAAAAAAACCGGATGTAGAAATGTGATGAATGTAGTTGATGAAAAGGGTAATCAAACATTGAATGAAAAGGGTAATCAAACATTGAAATAAAGTTTTATTCCAGGATCTATTCACAAAACCTAACTTTTATTTGAGTTATCCACAAAGGACTCTGCTATTCTGTTGAATATAAGTTGACAACACTTTATTCACTCTATCATCAAAAATCCTGATAAAGGTAGTGCTGACAGTGTAGCTTTGTAAGTGCATGTGTGCATATATGAGAAAGTTCATTACAATCAAGCCGCATAGCGGCTTGGTAGATAGAAAGAGAGCATGGAAATTTAGAAGCATAGCTATGTGACCTGTAAGATATATGGTGCCCATTGCTTGGTGTTTTAAACTAATAGCAATCAAAACTGTTGTATATAACATGAGTTACATGACAGAAATTTATATTGCACTCTTCACCATTGCTTCCTTATAATAGAAACAACAATAAAAACAAGTGGAAAACTGAAATACATAAGGTAATGTGATTCTCACCAAGGTGCATAGCCATCACCAGATTCCATCCTTGGAATATTTGCTTCCCATATTTTTAGGGTGAGATCATCACTGCAAAGTCAGTCAAAATTTATTTTAGTTCTCTTTATCAATAGGTGCATAGAAAATATCCTTCTTAACGCCACTTGTAGATTGAAATTATCCAAACTAGTGAACATCACAATTAGAACGAAAAATTCCACATACCTGCAGCTAACCATTTTGTCCCCTTCGGCATTAAATGATAGGGCCCAAACTGTTGAAGAATGACCACTGATGAAAAAAATCCAGCATGTTTAATTAGACAAATTCAACTCAAGTCTCAACCTACTGCAACAAGAATTATTTGAAATCCAAATTTCAAAGATTTCAAACTAATGCTCAATGAATTTTAAGGTCACATATAAATTAATAATGTTGGCTAATTAACAGAATAATGCAGAAGAAACCACAGGAGAATATGGAAAGCAATAAATTGAGATAAAGAGAGAAAGTTTTGGGTATAATACTTGTTCAATTCACCTAAAGTTTGACGGAAGGACCAATTTTCACTTTCTGCATCATCTGACCACCAAACCTGCAAGCATGCATAGCAGTTCAATCCTATTGCTAATTACTTTTGCTAGAAAGATACAAGATGAGACACGTATTTAAATTTAGGCTATACAGCAGTACCTTGATAGTATTATCATAGCTACAAGAGAACAAAATATCCATAGTTGGATGCCACTGAACCATTTTCACATCTTGTGTATGTCCTTGCAACACTGTAATACACTCAAATTCATTCCCTGGCATTACTTCCCAAATCCAAACAGATTTGTCTCGACTGCATGTTGCCAGCATAGTTCCACATGCATTCCAAGCCACACTTTTCACTTCGTTTTCATGACCCTATACCCAAAAAAGAAAACTCAAGCATCAAGTCTCAAGTGATAGAATGCAAACATGAACAATCATTATATTATAGCAGTATAAAATAAAAACAGAGCTAAATTGGGGTGGGGGGGGAGGGGGGGTGTGGGGTGTGGGGTGGGTTAGCAGGAGAGAAAGAAAAAGAGAAACTGTTTCAATTGCCAACTACTTTAACTGGTTCTGTGACATGCTGTGATGTTTACATGCCATCTCTCCCATGTATAATTAATGATCCTCTCTTTCTCTCGCAGTGGCACATATAGCACCAATCCACACTGAAAAGTAATTCACAAAAATAATGATACGAGCATACAAAACATTGCTACCTCTAAAGTGGACACACACTCAAAATCGCCCCCAACATTTTCCCAAATAGCAGTGGTGGCATCGAAACTTGCTGTGGCCAAAAATTTCCCACATGGTGACCAGGCACATGATCGAACAGTTCTTGTGTGCGTCTCCTCCAAAACAGCCTGCACAATCCCATAATTTGAACTCCAAAATCAGCTCACAGTCGTTGTATACAATAATAGTTCAAAACTATGTCGTGTCACAATTCCATTACAATCAATATAAAATATTTTTCTTTCAATTACATAAAGCAACACTAATTCCATGCAAATCATTTACACAAAGCATTAATTTAGGGTAAAATATATATAATCAATGTGAAAAACGTAATTTAGACTTCAACCCAACCTAAAACTGACTCTTGTGTTACAACTGAAAGTATATAGTTAGATTCAAGTTTGCTGAATTCGAGCAGGCTATTGAAAATCGCTAATAAAAAAAAGCTCGGAGACGCAACTTCGAGAAAGTGAGAAAAAATGAAAAGAAGACCTTGCAGTGCCAAGATCGGGAGGGGCCGGTCTGCTCCCAGATTCGTACGGTCTTGTCGCCGCTGCAAGAAGCGAGAAGAGGTGGAACGCCGTTCTTGCCGGTGGCGGGATTCCAGGCGAGGCTCCAGACACGGTCAGTGTGGCCTTCGAGTCGCTGAATCTCCTTCAGCTCGTAGTTTCCGTCTTCGAAGAACTCCATCGATGACGAAGACGATGAAGAGGATGGCGATGGTGATGACGACAACGTTTCGGTTTGTATTGATTGAGAATAAAAAATAGAGTGAAGCCGGAGAACGAGAGAAGTGAAAATGAACGTGGAGTATAGGTTTATTTGTAACAGTGAATAATAGTTGACGAACACGCGCGCAGACGTATGGTCTACGAGGAGTCTGACTAGTCAATGCTATTATTATTATTTTTTAATAAATTGTAAACCCCGAGCTAACTAGTACGTCGAAATCTAACGAAATTATCAACTACAATGGTTTAGAATACAACTTTTATCGGGGAGAAAGATGAACAGTTTAACGGTTTATAATACAACTCTCAATATTAAGGAAAGATCAGCCACTGTAACTGTCTGGAATATAACTCCCACTGTAGGGAAGGATTTATGATTTAATAGATAAATTTAAGATTCGAACTTATAACACGAATAGGAAAAGAAAGTGTTTAACCTCTGTCATAAGGATAAACGTGTGTTGTTTAACATGTAAATATTTATATAGCTGGATCTTAATTCTTTCCATTATAAATTTAATTTTACCTAACTAATTTTATCTTTTATCAATCATACATTTATTTTATTTTTAAAATATTGTTTTAATAAAATTGAATTATTTATAGATAGCTAAGATAATTTAATGTTTTTAAATAAAACATCTAATTTTATAATTCAACATAACAAATGGTAACTTATATATATATTGAGAGAGAGTCACATGATAAGACAACAATGTTAACTCAAAAAATAAATAAATAAGATATAAGAATACTTTAGTATATACTTGTAAGTTATATCTATGAAGAAAAATCTTTATTCGACCTAAATAGATAAGACTCGATACGTTTAAGATAAATTTAAAACTTTGAAAGATTCCGAGTAAAGTTTGTGTCAAAATTTTTAGCTTATAATTGGTTAGAAACTTAGTCAAACACTTTTGACTCGCCTCAACATAATTACCTGTTTTATTTTATTTACATCATAGACTGATATTATTTATTAGCATACTAATAATATTATTAACATTGTTTAATTTTAAGTGTTGTTTAATAGTACATTGTTCATTTAATTCTATTTATACACGTTTGTGTTCGAAACAAACTATCCTTATGTTTGGTGACACACTTTTGACTCACTCTACCCTAATTACTTGTTTTATTATATTTATATCATAGACTAATATTTTTTATTAGCATATTAATATTATTATTAATATGGTTTAATTTTAAGTGTTGCATAATAGTATATTGTTCATTTAATTTTATTCACACATGTTTGTGTTCGAAACAAGCTATCCTTACAAATAAATGAGATGTTTCGACGAATTTTGAATGGTTGTTTTAATAGATTGACATTGTTTGCGTTAAACTAATGAATTTTATGCTTTTAAAGTTATTTTAGTGTTAGTATTTTATGTTTGACTTTATGATTTATTAGTTTTAGATTATGTTGAATTAAATTTAAGTTTACGCGTGAATTTAAATAGATATTAAACTTTAAGAGTATGTTTGAACTTACACTTATAGTTAAATTTAAGAATGGTTTTTAATTTACATGTAGATTTACATTGAAATTTACATTTAAATATCTGTTAAAATATATATTTTTAAACTGATAATCGCGTAAAAACTGGTTAGATTTAGGACAACCTTCAAATTTAAAACTCATTCAAGTCACGGGTCAAGTATGGGCACTCAGCTGAAAATGGGTTTTGAGTTTGGTGCCAGCTAATCCGTCTCCTTTTGATCTATTACTATTCTTCCAACTTTTTTTCAAAAAGAACTGTATCCAATACAATTACTTTACCTGACATTGTTATTCAAAGCTTTATCTCCATATCAGCCCAACCCCCTTTAATTACAACCATCCAAACACAGCAAATGTGTCTAGGTATGGGAGTCAATTTTTTAAATATTCAATGGTTTAATCATGTGAACAGACAATTGGTACATGCTTAAACCGTCTGTCTTTTGATCAAATAAATATTCAGTCAGTAATATATTTCCCATCAAGTACACCCGTGAACCAGTTATGAATAGTCGTTTAACAATAATCAATCCATGATTGGCGGGATTAGGTAAAACTGTCCTAATAAACTACAGTGTATATGAAAATAGATTTCTTTTTCGGTTTACAATGAAAGTAAATGAAGTTAAATTATAATTAGTAAAACTAAAAAAAATAAGGGGATATTATTTTGACCCTTAGGTCCCGTTTGGCCCCATTTGGTTTGAAGATTAAATAGGATATGATTGAATGTGATTGGATTGAATAAGATTGAATTAATATTGTGATATATATATATATGATGTAGTTGGGATTGGAATGTATTGGATTAAACTAAAATGATATAATATCATATTAAATTAACTTCTGAAATATATTTATTTTTTAAAAAAATTAAATTGATTTACAATTAATTATGAATAAAATTATTATATATTTTAATTGATATTGAAAATATTTCTTTTTGAGATATTTTAAACAAAGTATAATAAATTAATTTTTAAATATGTTAAATATAAATAAAACTAAAAAATTAATTATAAAGAATAATAAAGTTCATTTACTAATTAATATTAAGGTTATTAAACTCATCAAAATATTTTATGAGTATTATAATGAATAATTAAAATATTTTTAATAAATAAAATATACTTTTAAATAAAGTATATAAAACTTTTAAAAATATAAATAAAATAGATTTTTGCCATAATAGGAATTGAAAGCCCACCAAGTCTGCCAGGACAACAAATAAATGTTTGACTTGTGTATGGGCCTGAGAAAGGAGATTTTCCATTCATAGGCCGTTTTTTATTTTTTATTTTTTAATCCCTGCAGGGGCCTTTTTGATCGGTGGATTGGGATCTGAGGTGGGAATAAGAATAGAAATTCGCATCCCAGTATCCAACCGTAGCCAAAATCCATGTTCCAAATGAGTCCTTAAGGTTTCGGCCATATACACTTTAGATTGAAAAGTTCGGATATTGTACAAGCCACACAAAAATTTACTCCTTACAATCATTTACTGATTACACCAAGTACATATATTGAGAATCATTGCACCTAATATTAAGATTTAAAATTTTATTTTTTTCTTTGTCCAGCCTTTAAGATATCCAAAATAACCTTAAATCAATTTATATATACAAGTTATTAAATTGACATTTAAAATACCATTTTTCTTTTCTTATTTTCCTTCTTTCTTTCATTTTTTTTTCTTTCATTCTTCTCCAATCCATTATCTTCTATTATTTTGTTCTTTCTTTTTTCCCTTTTGGTTGAATCTGCTGGTTCATTTTTTTTCTTTATTTCTCATCAATGACTTCAAAATATGTTAGCCAACAAAAAAGAAAAATTATTGTTCTCCACACATGCTTCTGCTTATACATAATGAAAATTTTATGTAAAATTGATTTGTAAGGCCTGATTTTCTTTTCTTTCCTTTTCTTTCTTTTTTTCTTTTTATATATCTATATATACTCAAGACATGTTTTTTTTCCAAAAATCGATTTATCTAACCCAATATCAAACACAAAACATAGCAAGAAAAAATAAAGGAAAAAACATATATAAAATTTTACCATCTACTTTCATTCAAGTCGCATATAATTTAGATATGAGTTATTACATCACTGAATTTAGATTGATAGAAAAATATTTAATTGTCTATAAAGATTATTAAACAACAAAATTAGTTACTTTATGAATAATAAAATTTAAAAACTGAAAATTAATTTTATTTTTTCTTAAATTATAATGTCCCTATAAATAATTTTAAGGATGATATTTTTATACTTGAAATATTAATTTAAAAAATGGGTGTAAGAAGTAATTTATTGGGTGGCAACAGTCTCACCTTATAAACTATCAACCTTAAGACCTCGTTTAGTGCACGAGATAGGATTGACTAATTTATATGGGATTAGATTGGATTGGATTGATGAGATTGGATTAGATGTTATGCCATGTTTGATGAAAGTAGGATATGATTAAAAGTAGTGGGTACAAACTTGGATTATAAAGTATTTTTTTTCAGGGGTCTTTCACAAATTTTACATATTAAGACCAATCAGACTTCCATAACCACCACGACCTCTTCCATTACCACTCTATTTCATCAGTGATCTACAATACTGAAAAAGAGATCGGTGATCGACAATGCCAAAGAAATTGCAGAAACCGCTTGGAAATGAAGACGAAGATAGGCATAGAAATCGCGACGAAGAGTTGGAGACGAAGACGAAGAAGACGAAGACAAAGAAGGAGATCAGCATGTGTAAAACGAAGAAGATGATTGGCGAGCAGAGACGAAATGGTGATGAAGATGAAACGGAAAGAGAGAGAGGTGAGCGAGAAGGAGCAGTACTGGCGTGCGGATGGAGAGAGAGGCAGGGGAGGGAAAGAAGTGATCGAAGGCGACAGTGAGCGTCGGAGAAGGAGCAAGCAATGAGATAATTTTAACCCATGTGCTTGAAGGAATTAGTTTTATCCCAAACTAATAGGATAAATTGGAGATGGGTAAAATTAGTGAGAGGTGCGTGGAAGTACCAAACATGGGTTTGAACAAAAAAATAGTTTAAACTCAGTCCCATCCCAGATAACAAACAAAGTCTAAAATTTTAAAGAAATGAAAGATTTCGCTAGTTTGAAAAGGTTTTGCTATAAAAATATAAAAAATGTCCTTAAGCCATCATTGGTAGTTGGATCACTTTGACCAAAATAAACGTATTCATTGATCGTTTCAAAATTAAAATATTAAATGCACAATGGTTAACCCCAAATTAAAACATCAAAATATTCCATGAAATTTAAAAAAAAAAAGAAATAAAGTAATTATAGTATTTGATATATAAATTTAATTAGACATTTTTATTTTTTTATGAAAACAATAAGAGTTAAAGGTTTATGATATCTCATTTTGATTGGTGGTGAATATAGTCAATCTAGTAAAAAAGAATATAATTTTGGCCTATAATTGTTAATGTTTTAACTTTGATAGTATAAGAAAATATATACTTTATTATATTATTAAATCATTCATTTCTCATATATGTATTTTATTTTCCTATCTCCACGTGTATATATATAAATTAAATCATTTTCAAAAGTTATATAAGAAATGGATATTTTTTTGTCTGTGTTTACAATGCTAAAACTATATTAATTTTTACAATCATCAGCTACATTTGTAACTTATCATAATGAGATATTATAAACCTTTGATTATTGTTGTTTTCATATAAAAATGTCATTTTTTATTAAATTCATATTTTTCAACAGTATAATTATATTACATCTTTTTTAAATACCATTAGGTATTTGTATGTTTAAATTTTACATCAATCATCGACTATTTTAATATTTGGAGTCAAATTGATCCAACTGCTTAAAGGTATTTTAGACATCTTGACAGTAAAACTTTTAAAAATCAACATAACCTACTTCAAAGAGAGAAAAAAAAAATCGACATAGCCTTTCAACTCCTAGGGTGATAGTGTATAATATCTAAATCTTTCCATCTAAGTGTATTTAGCCCAAATCTAAGGCAGTTATTGTAATGTTTCCGAAAACAAGTTGTATTAAGCGGGTATATTTATATAAAAATAAAAAATAAAATTAAACCTTTAAAGAAGTCCCACATCAGTCCTGGCCCAAAAAACTTTCAAACAGGCCTGGCCCAATAAAAACAAACCCATACCAGAAATGATCATCCGAGTCCCATAGCGAGTCCTCATTTGACGAAATCACCGCGATCGAGATCTCTCCGCAAACCCTAATCGTAGATCGAATAGTGAATCAACCAAGCGACTCAGGTTTCCTAAACGAATTGCCATGGATTACACAACCCGCAGAAGCCAAGGAGGCCTCTTCGAAGGTCTCTACAGAGTTATCATGCGCCGTAACTCCATCTACTGTCACCTTCATCATCGCTGGCGCTTTCGCTGGCGAAAGGGTAACTACCGGCCTTCTTTTTCATCAATCTGTTGGTTCATCGATGTAATCATTCCTCCGTTTTGATTTTATCTGCGATTGGTTGGTGAGAAAGTTGACGAGTGAAAGAGAAGTTCTGTTATTATTATTATTATTTTATTTGCGTTAATGTTTTCATTATATGGAGCTTAATTGAGTTATATTAATTGTATAATTATATTGTTTTTGTCTCATTTTCTGTGAAATTAATCGTGAAATTTTGTGTTCTCATAGAAAATAAAAATCATACATGAATTTATTTGAATTTGCTTTTGCCTTGTTCAAATCATATTGAAATTTTTGTTATTTTACAATGGTGTCGGTAATATATATGTATATATCTCTTCGAAAATGTAGCTTGTTCTTCTCCCTTTTTAGGGTTATAGGTTGTTTGTGGGGGCTCTTTCATAATTGATTCCCTGGATGCAGGTTGTGGATTACGGAGTAAAGAAGATCTGGGAGCACAACAATGTTGGGGTAATACATCTGCTATGATTTTTTATTTGTTTATGTTGGTTCTAATGCATTTGTTAGCATGTTTGCTGTTGTGGCATGCTTGATGTGCAGTTTGTCTTTGCAAAAATTTAAATAGATTTTTATGCTGTTAAGTGGCATATGTTGCTCTTCTAGCTGGAATTTTTATCATGGCAGCAGGTAGTTAAAGCATCTTTTGTTGTCAATAGGAGACTGATCATTGACTATTAACTCCCAGCATCGGCTATGTTCCTCAGCTGCTTCTCTTTTTTAGTTTGTTAAGTTTTGGTGATTTAGTTAAGCAAGTCTGTTTTGAAAGTTGATGCTTTCAATGCTATATTGTGAGTAATGACTATGTTGCATGCATTTTCACAGTGGGTCGGTGCTATATTTCTTTTTTTTGTGATTTCTACTCTCTAAGTATATCATGAATTGATTGGTTATGATTGAATTTGCTAATACATCTATTGACAGAGTGTTGAAACTTAGTTTAAGAGACTACTGTCTCTTGCCTGCTTATTCAGCCAACCAATTTTATTGCGTTCAAAATCATGGCTCTTGCTATCAAGCTACTTTTTTCATTTCACAGTGATATATGCATCATGTTATTATGTGTTATGGATTGTAATGGTTATGTTCTTTTCCAATGCTTGCTACCTGAAAAGGTTGGTCAAAATTCTATCTTCTGTCAAGCCGATCTTAAAGTGAACTTTATGTTTGCCCAGATTGAGAAAGCAATTTTTGAAGTTCACGGGAGATACTTTATTTAGTGTTATTGCTATGAACTCTTATCTTATTCATATTCATTTAAATGTATTCTTGTTTTAGTCCTATTTCATTGTCAGAATTTGAGACCTAATGATAAACAACCAGGAAGAGTTGGTTACCTTCTGAATTTGGTACTATTTATATAAGGTCGGTTTGTTGTTATTTGCTATTTTCCGAATTTTTCACAAATAGAATTGCAAATATGGGAAAGGGAGCAGGTCTATGTTGTTTTTGACTTATATTTGCTGTTCAGTGCTCACCCACCCATCTCCTGATCATAATGTCTTTGCCTGCTGTTAGTTTTATGAATGATGACAATACATATGTATTCTTATGGAATGAAAATGACACTCCACTGTTGAACAGTTCCCCCTCAATTAATAAAAATTGAGTTGAGTTAAGTGTACTTTGTTTTGTGTTTGCATCTTTTGGTTTGACAAGTAAGTTATACCTTAATAGATGATTATGACAGGATTGGTCCATTGACAACTTAGTAATATCATGTACGTTGTCAAGGATTATCCTTATTATTATCTCTAAAAATTTTGCAAGCAGATTCTTGAAGAGTTTCTAGATCATTTGCCAATAGAGAAGGAATTTGAAAAAAGAAAGAGAAATCATTATCTACTGTTTGGATCGCACAAGAATAAGTAATGTTGGATTGCCCAATGATGTGGCAAATGAGTTGTAGTTAACACATCATCCACCACAACATCTCATAATTTATATGGTCACTATAACTTACATGCCTCAACATTTGTACATGATTTTGAACAAATAGTTTGGGCAGTCTAGCATCATTCCACAATAATGTATATTAAAATGTTACCCGAAGTGTCTCAAAGATTATGGTTTTTAGTTTATGTACTAACTTATATTTTAGTTTTGGTGGGAGTGGGAGACTGAAAGACCAAAGACAACCACCATTAATTGAAATCTGTAGTGAAGTAGTTGAGCAATATAAGGCAATTACATGAGCAGAATGTTTTGTGTGTTTAATTTCTACAGTCTGGAAATGAGTCATATTTGGGAAATGTTTGATGTATTATCTATGAATTAGAATTAGAGTATGTAGTCAGTTGCATGCATGGTTATCATCCTATAAGATGCTTTTAATGAGACTAATAATCTGAAGGTTGCTGATTATTTACTACCTTCAATTAAAATAATTCATTGTTGCCTGATTTTTCTGCTATTTGTCCTTGCTGACTTGGATTTAACTGTTCTTGTTGTGCTGCAGAAACGGTATGAGGACATTCCAGTTTTGGGGCAGAGGCAATCAGAAGAATAGATATTGTATTATTCTTGTCATTTTCAAGTTTCTTATAAAATTGGATCAAGCATCCATGTATTGAGTGGCTGTTTTTTGGGGTTGCAATAAGGATTATGACTGAGTGTATGTGGACTTGTTTCTCTATCACAGTTCCATGCAACTAGGATTTTGAAATTGTTAAATTGATATGAATTGTCAATGACTGATTATTTGTTGGGATACGTTGTGTATGGTTCCAAAATTTTAATCATGCTGTTATCCTGTTGGTGCCCTGGCATTTAATTTTTCACTTCAACTGATGTGCGTTGATTTACATGTTAAGATGGTTGGCATGAGATTACTCAACAACAGGAAAAAGAAAACAAAGGCAAGCAAAAAGGGATCAAAAAAAGAATTACAACCAAACCTCTTTTAGGTATTATAGTCATGCACTCTTATATAACGGTTGTTGCTAGTCTCCTGGAACTAGTTGAGCGAAAATGTTAAAAGAGTCAATAGCTGAGATGTTTTATGTAATTATTTTGCATAAGCCTTTTTGTTAGGATTGTAATTTGTCACGGGAGCTTTGGATCTTTGCAGACGTAGGAATGCCATCAGGAGTAGAAAAGCCCCTTTCCGATTTGCTAACATGGACGATTGGTTGTGTGACACTGATTATGTCTTGCACCAATGTAAATTACGGACATTACAGTAGCGACCGACTATGAAAATGGGACCATTTTGTCAATAGCCAATGATTTTTATCAGTCAATACAGAATAAAAATGCAACAGATTGTAGATTGTTGAACTCACGATTGAGTAATAATGGACCGAAATATTGATTTTCATTCAAGTGCTGATTTACTGCCTGAATAAAAGTTATTGATTGTTATATATATAAGCGTGGTACATGCCCCAGTGGACAATAATATTCTACAAAGGAGAATGAAGGATATCAATACCAAAAGAATACTTGAAAAGAGAGAACACAAGGGTATTAATACAATGCCTAATGTTTATGTCAACTTTATTGGTATGGGAAAAAAATCGCAGCAAAAAATTGATTCAAAACCCTTCTGTCATTGTATTGAAACCTAGGTCAATTATGACTCTTCCGGGAGTGTAACTAGTGAGTAGGCAGTAACTACTGTTTCACCATAAAAGAGCTTTTACAACTGCATCCACCCACTGCACTTGGATTTGTACTCACCTGCATGGCAGAATCATATTGCTCAACAACTCACCAAGCTAAGACATTTTGAATATACACCATAACCATATAAAAAATGGGCACAGAGGAAAAGAAACAATGACTTCATCATGGAAACCACGGAGGAAAATAAGCAATAACTTGATCATAGTAACTGTTGCTACACTGAAGCTGGTAGGTAGCATCATAAATTATATAGCAGTTAGCAGATACGAATCTAAAGCATACTTGACCATAATTATATAGCAGTTAGCAGATACGAATCTAAAGCATAGACTTGAACACCATTTTACTCTGGCATTGACATCCTAGTGTTTTATTTATTAATTATTTTTCCAGACAGGCTACCTAGCCTAACTTTACAATTCATAAAATAGCTCCAATTTGTTGAGGTGCAAATTTTGCAAAATCTGCTTCTAATCACCAAGGCCTTGATTTATGCCAAAAATTTCAGTGTAAACTAGACTGGACACAATTTCCATGGGTATGGATAATAAGAACAGCTAATAAAGCAGTGTCCTGGGCTATGCATATGCACCTTTTGTTTTTGGAGAAGTCAAAAAAAACCTGATTAATGACAAACAAACAATGCGAAAAGAAGTCCACAACCAGGAAAAACCTAGAACCAAACAAAACCCATACAAGGTTAACTGAGACAAAAATTCTAACCAGTATTTTTATCTCTCTATTAGGCTGTGTCACATGAAAACAAGATCTAATAAACAACTACTGTTAAGCTGTATCTCCATCCCAATTTAAGTGAAGAAAGTCGAAGGATACCTCTACAAAATCTTTCAAAACAGAAACCACAAAGAGGTTAGAAATTGGATTCTATCCCACAAACAAGTGACCTCTTCTTCTCTTGAATCTTAAATTATAAATATTTCAATTACGCAGTTGTAAATTAACGAAAATATGTCATTCTTGTTTTCCCTTAATATTTTTCCTATTCTGTGCAAATAATGCTGTTCTTCAAGTGTTTAAGGCTTGTTTTCACTTAATCTTAAAGTTCTATATATGTTTAAAAAATTAATTAATGAACTTCTCAAGAATATCTAAGACATGAGAATACTTGAACAAAACAATATGAATACAACTGTTAGACAGCAGAAGCTGTATACAGAGATATAACAAATTTAAAAAAGGAAAAGCGTCTAGCAGTAGATCTGCATCACCATAATATGCATACAAGTCTGCCTAGAGCAATTAATGGTCATCTCTGAATTCTAAGCATATCCAGACAGGATTCTGGTAGCAGTGCCACAATATACATGCAGCTAGGCTAAACCAATCAAGATAGCTTATTTCGTCTACTGTGAATCTAAACCCTAAATGAGGGATTTTGAATATGAATGTGACCTCAAATTGACAAAATCAAACCACAAAACCAATGCAGATCATTATTTTTCTCCCCAACGCAGATTACAACACATTGAAGTGATCTAAGAAACCAGCACCAATCTTTGTGTTGTATGGACATGCTGTAGGCCCTAAAAAAATACAATCACGACATTTCCTAGCAGTCTGTGGACCTAATATTAGCAATGCTTGCACTGTTAACGGTTGATCTTGAAAAAAACATAGGAAAGTAAATGAAAGCTACTCATAAATGGTGACACCGGTTATAGAAAGCTTACTTGTTATAGTATATGTAAATGTCTAGAAAAAAATTCAATGAAGGAATTACAGATAAGAAATGCCATCCACTACAGTTTAAAACTTTAAATAGCTAAATATCACTAGAAATACTAAACAAGAGTGCCTTACCACGAATGCAGAACGGATCAACTCCTCAACGTAATCAATAGTAGCCCCTTTTACAAAATCATACGAAATATCATCAACCACAACTTTAATTCCTTCCCTCTCAAAAACTCTGCAGTTATTACAACACATGAAAAAGTAAGCACAAGAAAACGTAAAGTAAGATTTGAAATGGAAATATACTAAAGCAGGTGGTAAAACAAAAACCTGTCATCTGGGTTGATTTTGTCATCCAAATCAAAAACATATTGGAAACCAGAACATCCGCCTGTTTCGACACCCAAGCGAAGAATCGATTTCCCGTTTTCAGTGGCTTGCAATTCTTTCATTCTCTGTAACACATCTTAAACTGAATCAAAAACTTCCATAAAACAATAATTTCTAAATACAGGATTCATGAAATCAAATCCGGATAACCAACACAATCAGAATTAAACCAATACAAAGGTGTTTGTTATTGTATATCTTGCTACTTACAAAAAGCTTATGTATATTACATATTTACATACCAACATGTTAAGTCAATTATGATGGATACATCAAACATAGAACAAAAACCACCCCCACACCCACCACCCCCCCCGCCCCCCCCCCCCCCAAAAAAAAAGCTTGGAATAGAAATTTTTATATACAAGGTTAGTTAGTAAATAATGAAATATCAATATAGTTTTAGGTTCCCAGATAAAAAAAACAATGAGAACGAGATTTTTATAAACATGTGAATAATAATCGATAAATCTTTAAAAAAAATGATACAACGGGAAGAATAAAACCCAGAGAGCATATATAATACAAAACGAAAAAGAAAGATGGCCAGGTACCTTGATGCAATTATCAGTGAGGTGAAGCTCATCTAAGGAGGGAGATGGGGATGGGGATGGGGATGGAGATGGAGATGGCGATGGAGCAGCAGCAGCAGCAGAAGAAGAAGAAGAAGAAAAGGAGGCAGAAAGAAGGGTATGGTTGTAACGAATTCGAGCTGCGAGATATGGAGTGAAGCGTCGAATCAACGATCTCGACATATCTGACTCTCGAAACTACATATGATGAAAGACAAAGATCTTGGCTTGTTGGCTTGTGCCAAACCACTAAATACCATGCTTCCATATCCACGTCACCTCATGTTCCTCTTACCGGTTTTGGACATTTGTCTTGTAAACCTTTCTCTTCTTCTAATTGTTGCTTGTTCCTCGCCTTTTCTTTTACTTACTTTCATACCTAGTATGCTGTCTTGTATTTTTTTATTCCTGAATAATTTATCAAATAATAATACTAAATTTCTTAAATAATTTATCTAAATTCATATTTAAATAATATGATATATGATTTATCAAGATCTTATTAATTATTAGATTTTAATAACTTATTACTGTATCATATAAATATGAATTTGGACAAATTCTTTAAAAAGTCTAATATTATTTTTTATCAAATGAGAAATTGTATAAAATGATAAAAAGCAATATTCTTATATTTTAGAAGTCTTTTTCTTAGATTTTATATAATGTCTTAGTTTTGAATATTATTTTAAAATTATAAGTTTAAGTAACCTCATAAGTTTTTAGTGTGAAAATAATTTAATTTTATATTAAGTTTTAACATGTTTAACGTTAATGATTACATATTTATTTGTTATAAAATTTTTTAAGTATTAATTTAGTTTGATTTATAAAATACCTTATTTACATAAGAAATGTTGTAATCAATTTATGTTAAAATTTAAAATTTGAATATTATATAATTATATGCAATAATACATTATATTTCAAGATTTTATTCGATTTAATTTAAATAAACATAGTAATAATTTATAATGAACAATTTATTTAGGTCTTTAAAAATATTTGTTAAATCTTTTCATATTGATTATAGGGTAATAAATGAATAACATTGGAAAAAAGGTGTAAATTAGAATAAATAAATAGATAAATAACTAGGGCTGCATGAATATTTGAAACATAGTGGGTATGTCATAATTATCCTTAACCAGTGGGGTAAAATATAATTTCTCTATATAATTGAGAAGTTGATCATCGTCTTCAAAACACTATTTCACATATATTTGCAGGACGTCAACCACTTGGTTCGTGGAACAGGTGAGCTTGGCAAAACATGTCTCACTGAAGCCTCACTTTTTAATATCCATTTAAATTTAATGTTGGCATCCCCAATTACTTCACTTTCTGTTTATTCCGTTATTTTGCTATATTCATCTGTTATTTGTTGTTGCGCTAATTTCTGTTATTAGGCAATTTAATATAATTAGATGCACACAAACTGTTTGACAAAATGCCTCTCAGAAACTTTGTTTCTTGGACGGCTATGATTACTGGGTTTTCTCAAAGTCAGAAATTTTGTAGAAGCTATTACAACCTTTTGCAATATGAGAATTGCCCAAGAAAGGTCGAATCAGTTTGCATTTTCCAGTGTTATATGGGCCTGTGCGTCTCTCGGGCTTGTTGAGTTTGGGGGGCAAATGCATTGTCTTGCTTTGAAATGTGGGTTGGTTGTGAATTATTTGTGGGGAGTAACTTGGTGGATAAGTATTCAAAGTGCAGCGTGATGAGAAATGCTTGCAAGGTTTTTGAAGAGATGGATAGTATAGGTGAAGTTTTGTGGACCGCGATGATTGATGGTTATGTGAAGAATGGTTATTTTGAGGGAGCTTTATTGGTTTATACGAGGATGGTTGATGAGGGGGTTGTGATTGATCACTACGTCCTTTCTAGTACTTCAAGTGCTTGTGGGGCTTTTAAAGCTTCTAACTTTGGGAAATGTTTACATTCAATTGTTATGAAATTGGGATATGAATTGGAAATTTCTGTAAGAAATGCCCTCACTATTCGAAAGTGGGAAATACGGAAAGTGTTTTAAACGTATTTGTGTTTGATTTGGAGCATAGAAATATTGTGTCTTATACTTCTTGGATTGATGGGTATGTTGAGATGGATCCGACTGAAAGGGCTCTCAGTACTTTTTTTGAGTTGCAGAGGCAAGGAATTGCATCTACTGAGTTCACTTTTTCTAGTTTGATAAAGGGTTGAGCTAATCAAGCTGCACTTGACCAAGGGATCCAGCTTCATGCTCAAGTGATCAGATTCAATTTTGATAGAACCTTTTGTTTCCTCATTTGTTTTAGTTTGCGTTTCACAGTGATTCATGACTATCAAGATAGATGTTATAGATCAATAAAAAAAAAAAAAATTAAATAAAAAATAATACCAAAGTTTCAGCCTGCTGGTTGCACTTGTTGTGGTTTATTAGGTTATGTGCTAGATTTGAAACTTGATTCATTCTGGATTTGCTATTCATGATGGTCCATATTGATTTGATTTTTGAGACTAGAGGTTTTGAACATGGTAGATCATTAATTGGGTATTCAAGGTTCAAAGTGACTAGATAAGCCTGTAGAATATTTAAATCTTTAGTTCAAACTGCAAGAACTTTACTTTCAGTTTTGAAGTTGTTGTTGCCTTATATTCTTGTCAAAAATGTCTGTTTGTGAATCTTTGTGCCATTTCATGAACTTCATTTCCAAGCACTTAACCAGGATGGTGTCTGGTGACTTTCGGTAGAGTGTGCATGTAAAAATCACTAACATGATTAGAAACTATACTTTCAAGGTGGTAGTCTTGTCAATGAAATCTTTGCTTGCTTACATTTTTGTTGAGTGTACTAGTTTATTTGATCATATATAGTTGTACATTTAACAGACCTAATGTTTGCTGCTTATTGATGTTTCTAGTTCCCAGTATATTAGGCAGAGAACTGAGATCTCACAGAAAAGGATGCAGAGCAGTGCCTCATCCAAAGAAGAAGACAAGTTTCGAGTACGAAAATTGGAGATCTCAGACAAGAGCAATGGTTTCATAGAGCTACTGCAACAACTTAGTGTTTGTGATTCCGTGTCTGACAAACAATTTGAAGATAGATTTCAAGAGCTGAGCTCCTGCGGCGATGACCATATTGTTTGTGTGATTGAAGATCATCAGTCTGGGAAAATCATTGCAACTGGGAGCATATTCATCGAGAAAAAGTTTTTGAGGAATTGTGGTAAAGTAGGGCACATTGAAGATGTTGTAGTTGATGCCAGTGCTCGAGGGATGCAATTAGGAAAAAAGGTTATTGAGTTTCTTACTGATCATGCTCAGGCTATGGGATGTTACAAGGTAATACTTGATTGCAGTCTTGACAACAAAGCATTCTATGAAAAATGTGGGTTCAAGCAGAAAGAGATTCAAATGACCAAGTACTTTGTTTGAAAAACATTTGTATCACCATTATTTTTGCCTACTGTGCCATTGGGCAAATTTCGTACAATGATAGACTGTTTGGGATAGTTTTCTTAAAGGAATGGTGAATCTTCCTCTTTGTGAGGTGCAAGCACAATAGTGATCTTAGAACAAGCACTATAAGATTTTTTTTTTTTGAGTTTCTTAGAGGCCACGGCAATCAGTAATTCATATATTATGACTGGTTAACAGTTTTCAGTTGATCTGAAAATGGTTGTGTTTTATATATGGACCAAGATGCAATTTTGGCAATGCATAAGAGAAATGTGCCGTGAAGCACAAGTCAATCGTAGATGTTTGTGTTGCTTTAATAGGTGTAACACTTTCCTATTTGGTTATAAGAATATGAATGACTTTTGCTTGTGAAATTAGTGAGGTGCTTGCTAAAAGAATTTTATCCTCTTAGATTCTTTTGAATTTGATAATTGTCATCAGTGAATGGCAAAATCTTTCTGGAAGCCAAATCACTTTTTTATGCTTCACCCGTTACGGCTCTGTCACATTCCTTTGTTGCTCTCTAGTTTCTATTGAGAAATTACACTGACGAGTTCTGAGAGGCTGAGACACAAGTATTGCACAACAGGAAGTTACCATTCCTGAATGACTTAAAGCTAGACCTTCCTTCCTGCATCATGGCTCAGGCAAGACGATTAAACAGCGATCGCGTCACCCACATTTTACAATTTTATAGCAATCACACGGTAGATTTCAGTGGCGTTATAAAATGGGTTTCAATTCAATTATTGCACATGCAGCCCCACCTCATGCACAGGCACAGCCCAGGTGTCCACCCAAAAAACATGACCGCTTACCAGAAAAAGCAGCAACTCACATTTTTCAAGTGAATACTCTAAAAATTATATATATATATATATATATATATCTCTCCCTCTATATGTGACAAATTTTATAGTGTGCTCGAATATGGAGACTTGTAATCATGATCATTTAATTTTTTATAAATTAAATTTAAAAATATTAACTCATTAAATCACAGTTTTTAAATTTGATTTATTGAAAGTTGAATGGTTAAAATTATAAATATATTCAGTCTCAAAAGCATTATATCGTGCGCCAATATTATATGTTATATATATAAAAGAAAATATGTTATAAAACTTGAATTTATTTATTGTAAAAAACCAAAAAAAAAAAAGAAAAAGAAAGAAATCTTCGAGTTCCCAGTTTGCAGGATGTGGGCCATGAGTAATGATTGTTGGATTATTCGAGTGAAAAGACCAAAAAAACCTTAACGAATCTCTTTGTTATGCCCTTTTTCGCACCAACTTTGCTCTCTCTGCCTGCAAAACCCTAAACATAGTAGTAACATTAATAACAACAAATTCAAATTTCCAAATTATCAACAACCGTTTTTTCTTCTTTTTGGTTTTTGAAAAAAACAGACAGAAAACGTTGAAGAGTTGGAAGGAAGATATAGTAATAGAGAAAGAGAAATGAGGTCGAGTTTGCAGCAATGGGAATCCCACCCGCTGTTTTCTGCAGCCGAAGTGGTTCAAGACTCCGCCGACAGGTCTCTTTTTTCTCTCAACAACCAAATTTTATTGCTTTTCTTTTCTTTTCTTTTTTAAAAAATTTTAAGAATTTGTGTTTATTTATTTATTTTTTATTTTTATAGAAGATAGTATTGCTGGACATAATTTCTTGAAGCGTGAGTGTTTGTTAAAAGAGAGGGCTTGATGGGGTATCGATTTATTCTGGTTATATAACACCATTATTTGTATCTCTATTGAAGTTATATGGTTATTACTTATTAGATTATGTTGGTTGCTTTGTATGTTAGGATTTGTTTCATGTTTTATTGTTAAATTGTAATCATCATTTGAATAATGTAGAAGAAATTGTGTTTGAAGTTGTCTCTTAGTGAAAAGATAATTTTTACTTTTCTTGACTTGCTTGTTTCAAAGCCTAGTGAATTACCTTCATGGGCTGCATGATAGGGTTTTGGAGTGATATTACCAACATAACTGGTGCCCACTTGTGTAACGTTTTTTCATGTTGTACACTTGTGCTATATGTTCTGGAGTTAAGAGTGATCTTGTTGGTGGGACTGTTATTGTGATGAGTGGTTATAATATGATCAGTGTACTCGTGAACAACTTATTGTGGTTCTATGTCTAGGATAGAGTCAATATACCGCCTTCTTTTGCATGAACAAAGTCTTGTTCACCAAGACCATTCAGACCCGAGGTTGATTACTCAAATAGATTACCACAGGCGAGATCTTGCAACAATACTTGAAACGACGAAATGGCAGGTAGTAATGTGAGACATTCTTGCCTTTTTCCTTCTTTAGTTGTCTAATCCAGGATGTGTTTTCTAATCAGTTGGAAGATTTTGAACGAGCAGTTAACTCATCAGCTGTGATGGACAAATCTCGAACTACAGAAGATGTGATTGCTAGGCATAAGCACTTTATCATTGCCATCAGGGAACAAATAAATCAAGTGGAGGAGAGCTTAGGTGAGCCATCGAGAGGGAAATCTATAAGAAATTGGGTTAACCTAAATGAACAAGACAGAGATGGATTGGCATTATTTCTTTCTGGAGGAAATCCATCCGAGCATGTTGGTCATTATACTATGGAAGATAGTAGTATTTTGAGAAGATTTCTTGATCCAACCTCAGCATCTAGTTCAAAAGATGCTGAGGTCATTGAGCACAAAAGCATAGAAACTGAGATTGGGAAGATGAATGGGGTTACGCATGTCGAGCATAATTATGGTCCAGTGAAGGAGAATAACTTGAGAAAAGTGGGTTCTCATTATTCTACAGGATTGACTTTAGATGCACTAGATTCTCTTCAAGAAACCTCGTGTAGCAGACATAATGAAGATGAGACTTGGGGTTTGGAAGCTAATGGAGTTAAACCTAAGAGCTTTTTTCAGGAGAGTAAGTTGAGAGGATACCATAGCAGTATGAACATCAAGGGTTACTTGAACAGCCTATGGACTGCCTATGGGAACAAGGGCAGCAGGAGTTTCACCAAGCGGTTGAAAGATGGAGAAGAAGAGAAGAATTTTTCTTCATACATTGATGTTTCCCATGCTGTGCTGGTATCTGTTTTGACCCATGCTGACACTGAATTAGCAAGGAACTAGTCTTGAAATAGTTGTTTTTTGCTAGTGTTAAGTCAAAGTAATTTTTCACTGCCTCAAGACCTTCTATACATCATGTGTACTTAAGTATCCGTTTTTGGCATTTGCTTTATTTGCTTTCTTATTAATGATAAAAAAAAATTTTGTAAATCTCAAGCTGTGTGATTTTTCTTATTTGCCCTTATGCTTTTAAGAAATAGTAATTAAGCAAATTTGCCTAAAGTCTGCAATGTGGTAGATGATAATAAAGTGTCTCATGGTGGATGATTCAGTTTGATGCTTTTCTTCTTAACCTACCAGAAGATAAATTACTTAACATATGTTTGGGCTTTGTCTGTCGTTTTATCTTGTGATTACTGTAGATGCTTACTGTTGTGTTTCTTTGACAGGGTCAGCATATGGGAATAAGTTTGTCTTCCAGAGAAAACTTTCTTGTAGGATTTTGCTCTAGGTTTCTGGCTAAGGCAATGCTCCTCTGTACGCAGCTTGGGGTATGCAAGGCAATATATCAAAGATTTCCATATCATGTTCAAATTAATCGACGTTCCATAAAAATGATATTGGCAGCATTATCTATACTCACAGTTTTGGGTAAGTGTGTCGTCTGTGTGTATGCTCTGTTTACATAAGGCGGTGTCTATCTATCTTTTAGTTTATTAATGCTTAGTTCATGATGGAAATGCTAATCTTTTTTGTTGAAATACACAATTTCAATTTTACTGTTAACTTTGTAAGAGTATTTTTAATCTTATCATGTGAATTCTGTGCTGGGATGAAATTGCCCAACATTAGTTACGTATTTGTTTTTTGCAACTTTACTAAATGAATATATTGGATGGTTATGTTTCTTCTGGATAAATACAATCTGAAGATCCTATTGAATGGCAAAACAAGATATCTGGTTCTGGGCTGTTGATAGTCCTGGTGTCTCTTGTAGAGGAGACCACTCTACGTTGGTCTTTAAGTAGTCATCTCTCTCACATAGTTTTTCTATTGCAACTCAAAAGATACATTTGAATAGGAAGTTGTATGTACCTTGTCAACGTTTAACTAATTCGACTGATAATGGAAAATATAGTAGTCCTTTGATGGGAACATGTCAAAGGGGAAAGAACATGGCTTAGTTTTCCACAGATTTAGAAACAGGCGGTAGAGCCTGCAGTCTTCTTGTTTGTTTCCTATTTCTATTTTATTTATAATATTATTAAACATGTACCATCATAGCTATTAGTATTCTTTTCGTTGCTTGGTTTGCGATTTCTTAACTATCAGCTAGGCTGTGTAGGAAGGTAGCCATTTAAATGTAAGTTTTTAAAGCATAAAAAGCCTTTTAAAATTTTGAAACATGTAATAAGTAACAATCACAATGTTCCATGAGGTGCTTCTCTTGACATCATACAGAAATGTAGTGGACGATTGTCACTGTAAGTCAGGACTAATGATGACATTCTGTGGAGCATTTGTGGGCTAAATACTCTTGCATTGTGGTTGTGGAATCAATTACAGCAGTTTTGGTTTACTAGAATGTCATAGCTGCTCTTTTATATCTATGCTAGAAATGAACTTAACATTTGTGGGCTAAATACTCTTGCATTGTGGCTGTGGAATCAATTACAGCAGTTTTGGTTTACTAGAATGTCATAGCTGCTCTTTTATATCTATGCTAGAAATGAACTTAACATTTCTTCTGTTCCTCATGCAGGCATTCTGGTGCACCGAGTTGCTTGAAAATAGTCATTGTGAAGTGCCACTGTGGGAACGTCTAATCATAGTCCCACCGTTGCCCTATAATCTTGTTCAGTTGTCATCTAACTACAATTTTTTTTTTTTTTTTTTCCTGCTTATCGTGCGTGTAAGTGTTCAGCGGGATTTGGTTTCTCTGTTGTGTTGCAGTGTACAACCTGACACTATATTTGATGATTTGGTGTTGACATTGCAGTTCAAAATTCTGGCTCTGCTTCAAAGCAATATGACTATGAAGTCTATAATAGACTTGCATGATTACAATGTTGTGTTGAGTAGGAAAAGTGTACATTTATGTTCAATTCCCATTCATTACTGTACAAAATGCGTTCTAAGTATTTTATACATTACAGTTGCCTCTGTTAAATCTCTGATTCTTGTTGTCTCCCATTCTGCCTGGTTATTATGGCATTGTAATGTAAATGCATCTATCAGGTTGTTGTTGTTCCATGTTGAACAAGCACAATGTCTTCTAATAGTTCACAGTTTGGGTGATTAGATGATATATTTGCTCTGCATATTAGATGCTTTGACAGAAAATGCAGTCATGAGCCACATTAGTGCAATATAACAGCAAGAAATTCATGGTAAGAATATTATCCTGTGAAGCGAGAAGACAGTATGTTCAATAAATAGTTTTTTGTCATTTGGGATAAGTAGCTTTCCCAGTTTGCAGGTTTTGACATTTTGTATGCTACAATGCCCTAATTTAGCGGTTATTGGTAGATGGAAATAACTTGCATGGATGCCAATCATGATCAAAGCTATGTGATAGCTGAATTCTAGGCTGTTGATCAATCTTACTAAAATAATTCAAGATGTTTCTTCTCGTGCATTATATTTTAAGTGGCTAAAGTTATAGCGTATATAAACTCTTAAAACTATCAAATGCATAGCATAGTGTATCAGATTGATGGATGAGGCGTTCATGTCCAACTGTAATTCATATATACCCCAATAACCAGATCAGTTAAGCTATGACAATCCCACGAGGTAAGTAAATGTTTACAAAAATTGGCATACCCTGAGTAGCGGGAAGATTCACTGATAAACGAAAATGGGAATCTACCCAGCAATAGCTATAGCTATATACAAACCTGACCTATTTGGAAGGGTAAAAGGAACTTCGACATAATGCTAAGTCATATTTGCTTTTCCTCTGCATCGTACAAGATATTGCAGGTGTGAGTGTTATGGCAGCATCATCAGTCATTTGTCATTTAGCCTCTACTTGGGAGCCAGGACCTGAATACAATGGCTCTCTGGTGCTTTGAGATGATAATGTGGCAAACCTGAAGTTTAAATCAAAACACTAAAATTAAATTAATTAATGCGATACAGCCCCATACTGGAACCTACAAATTAATAAGAGATTTATTGTATATTTTCAGTTTCTAAACTCATTTTTCCGACAGTTAAAAGGACAGAGCAGGCAACAGAAAATGGGCATGGAAATTTGGCTTTAAAAAGTCTTGGATGCAAACAATTAGTTAAAATGTAAACAGAAAATCAATTTACTAAAAGGGATTGACTGAATACAGCTTTTCCACAACCTCTATCTGAATGTTTCTATTCATCGACTGGAGGACATAAATGTAAACATACCAAGGAACCATAGCATCTATTCAATCTGACGTTTCAATCTCTCGGAATCTCCTATCCCATTCTTTAGCCTCGTAGTCTTGCTCAATAAAGTCCCTATCAGTACTATAGACAATGCGATCCTTTCCTATGACTGTTTTCTGGGCCATATCCCGAGCACTAAGGAGCTGAAGAGATCACATAATGAAGAACACGTTAATTCCAAGTCGTCATAGATGGGCCTATGCTGAATAAATTCTCTTACACAACAAATTCAATTTTAATGCAAGTAACTAAATGCAACAACAGACTGTAATTGAAGAAGCAGAACTGCAAAGATGGGCCTATGCTGAATAAATTCTCTTACACAACAAATTCAATTTTAATGCAAGCAATTAAATGCAACAATAGACTGTCATTGAAGAAGCAGAACTGCAAAATTTCAGAGAGTATTCACAATCAACCTTACAGGGGCACTTGGATGTAAAATAAACATTGATATGGGTACCTTGCGCCTCAGAGAAAGATCCGGTGATTTGAGCACTTGAGCATACTGTTCCCGTGCTCGGTTTCTCTTTTCTATATCAACATTCTTTCTGAGGTTGAGAAACCACCGGACTAGAGGAATTCCAAAGAACGAACCAGCATAGATCTGCAGAGTTATTGTTATGACTACAATTTAAGTTACCATAGGATAGGCATAAGGGAAATTTTAATCATTTTAAAAAAGAAATATTGTTAACACACCTGAAGTAGAGGAAATATGTAGGAAACAAATTTTAAGAATCCAGTAGGTGTAATAGACGTTTCCCTTCATATAAAATGAAAAGCAGGCCCATTAGAGAGAAAAACATAAGAACCATAAGAAATTCAAGTGTCAGGAGACCGTACTTCAACAAGGCTCCAAGAAAAATGACCCCAAACAAATTCAAACCGCCCAGACCAATGACCATTGCCCTCTCTGATGCCCTAGTTTTACTGAAAAGCGAAACATTACACATTATGGACTCGATTAAGTACATCTTACTAAATAAGTGGCAGGAAAGAAAAAACAAGATAATGAAAACCTGAATTCCCATTTATTCTCCCTGAAGAACTCATTTCCTCCAACCCAATCAGCCCATTTTCTTCCCACATATTCCTTCCTTCCACTTCTTTGAGAAGAAGCTGTGCGCTGTAGGGACGGGAAACGATACATAATATTTCCCTACGCAGCACAAACAAAACCTCTTTCATGTCAGCAAGTTTCAAGGGGGCTGCATGATGGAATAATCCAAGCTTCCACATATACTGTAAATAGTATCCTTGATGTCTAATGTCTTAATTTTAGATCACAAAATGATCCACTGATTATAGGTGGGAATTATTCAATCTTTTACCACATTTCTTACTGTCAATACACATCTAAAGAGAAAAACGATATTCTCTGCACAAATTCATTGTCCGTCCATACCTCTTCATCAACTTCTGGCTGACCGTCATACCGTATAAGAACAGGTAAGATGTATGAGTCGTCAACCTAAAACCAACAAAACAAAGGTCAAGGCACAAAATAAGAACATAAAATGAAATGGTACAGCCTGCAGAGTAAGATGAGCCAAAGCTTCTCTAATTTTGAGTTAAAGATAACTGACTCTAAGATGCACATGATTTACAGTACAAAAAAACAATAATTTCTTCGATAAGAGCATAAAATTACACAACTGCATGCTAGACTTGGAAGTAAGGTAAAGAGCATTACTTACATGTCAAGGAAAAACAACAATCTCCTAAAAACTATTGAAGCTTTTATAACAGCCCAATGAAAGCATTTTAAAGGAGGGCTTGATGTGGAATTGCGGATCAATTTAAAAGTCATTCAAGAAGGAAATAATTGTTTTGAGTCCAATCATTATTGCAATCAAGTCAATTCATATGAAGAATATAAATCGATAAAACAAAGAAAAATATATTTTACATAGAAAAATTGAGAGACAGCTTGCAAACTGTTATTACATCAGCAAAAAATAAACTTCAATTTTGGAAGTCAATCGCTTCAGCTTCTGTCTTGCCTATTGACTTATATAACAATCAACATCTATTTCCCACTGAAATCAACTGGTAAAGTCAACCATAAAGCGACTTTCAGAACATGTACTTAATCCAAATTCAAAACAACATAGCAAACTGCTTTTCTGCAACAAGCTGTGACCTAAAAAAAAAATCAGTGGCAAGCTGGATTACCGTAGTCCCATCTGTACTTTGTACATCAAGATATGGCGCAAGTTCTTCAGCTGTGACAACACCGCCATTAGATGCTATGTACTGTCCTATCTGCAGTAGATAAAATACAATATAACAAGATCACTTCCATTTCTAATATATTAGATAAAAATCAGTCAAAATGAGTTAGTATTCTAATGAAAGCTGAAAGCAAACTAGAAAGAAAACAGATCCTAAAACAATTTAATTTCAGTATGTCCAGTGCAGGGTTATACTCCCAATTACTACTCTCAAACAGGAAGTGTCTTCAGAAGACAATAGCTAAATTACTGTGGTTCTTTGATGATGTTTCATTAAAAGCCTTCAAATTGAGGTCATGAATATTATCTATAACAGACCCAGAGTTGGCACTTAATTATAAAGAACTACTGTCATTTATGTCATACGAAAAAGGGTGCCAAAAAAATGAGACATTGCCTATCTGATTAGATCAATTCTTGTGCCAGCTTCAACTCTTTAAAGATTTAGAAAACAGATGTATATAGGTTGGAAGGTTAGAATTGATCTAATCCTGCAATTTTATTCACTTGATCAACAAAATAATGAAATGGGGATTGCTGATATATCTGACAACAAATAGAATTAACTGAGGAGCTGTCAAGCAATATCTATACATTTTCAATAAGATCAGTCCAGTTACTTATTTGCACGATAATATGTTGTCTAAACAGGAAAATGCTGAATTTGAAAAGGTAAGTGGCGTCCACACATAACTTGAGAGACAAAGAAAGGTGCAAATAGCTTGAACAAGGGAAAATATGGAGAATACATAGAAGGACCAATAAATAGTGCAATTTTACTAGGGGCAGGCTAAGAGCAAGAGAAGTTAAAAAAGCACAACCAATCAATATATGTTGCAAGCAACGGACCACTGAATTCAATGCTGAAGTATTACCAACTTCCACCTTTTTTCTTCATTTCCTTGATTTGGATCACCATCTCCAAACACAAATGAGAAAACCTAAAAGATAGCAATTTGTAAAGTCAAAAAATCACTCTAAAAGTAGGAAGCGATCAGTTAAACATCAAATGTGATTCGATCTTTTACATACGGATGCAATAAAGCTCATCTTATCATCATCATCATCTGTACGTACTTGTCTCCTCCTATAGTAATATGGATCCCAGTACCTTACATTAAAAAATGAAAGTGTAAATAGCTGCTTAACCTAAAAAGTCAAACTAATAGAAAATGACTCAATTATAATATTTAAGCACTCTAACACACCCCCTCACATGCAAAACCAATGAGCTTGTCATATGGCTTAAGCCAAAATACAAACATATAAAAATTTCAAATATCAAATGACAACAATAACATAGGGGATTCAAACTCACGGTACTCTTGGAAAACAAGAAGGCTTTGATCCCAAGTCAGTAATGTTAAACCCAAAACCTTATTCTGTTAGGAAATTGCCCAACAATAGTATTTAAGCCACCTAACAAAAAGGTTACACAGTTTTTACAAACTTCAAGTTTGTGATCACGTGATATTACAAGAGCTGCTAAAGAAGATCCTCATAATGCATATATACGGCAGGGAAAAAAGCACTTATAGATTTTCAAACTAACATAAGGCAAGAGCTGAACCAAGCAATTAATAAATTAAGTTGAAAACTACATTACCAGAGAAGTAAGATAACCAATTTTATTATTACTTTTTTAGAATATCTGATCATTTTTCTTTGATTTGTGAACGACTTAATCTCCTTCTGTATATCTTTCTTTTTTTTTTTTTCTCCTCTTAATATAATTTTTTGTATTCTATCGGGTAAAAAAATTATTTTAGACTGTTCAACAACTGATTTCTACTACAACCATAATGGAGTGTCAGACAAGCATGAAACTATAAGGCATCTATAGATTCTATATATCATAATCAAATTAAATTTACATGGAAGCCATTCAAAAACTCAACTGCAAGTCATATAGCCAACCCAATAAGATCAAATGTTTGCAAATGTCTGGAGCACGTTGGGGTTTGATGGACTCTACAATGTACACAGATAAGTATTACACTCTGGTTTTAGCTACCATTAAAAGAGAGAGAGAAAGAGAGAGAGAGAGAGAGAGAGAGAGAAAGAAGAGAAGAAAGAAAGAAAGAAAGAAAAGGAAAGTCATTGATAGATCATTAGGCAAAATGGTCAGTTTCAGTAAGAGATGGGCATCATGACTGCCCTAATTGTCTCATCCAGAGAGTAGGACACCAATAAGGATCCTGTTCAATATATAGTTCTGTTTAGGTTTAACAAAGAAATCAATGTACAAAGATATAGAAGGGTCATATACTTTGAACTGCCTAACAACATTCAAATCTGACCAAGATTTGGAGTTATAGATAGAACTGTATGTGGACAAGTGACCATAATCATCGTCTAGCCAGAAATTTTCAACCCAAACTCATAATATCAAGGTAGGTTCAAACAAATCTAAGATTAACATTATCAGATGAACCAACAGTACACTCTATTTTAATTCCCAGGTACATTCAGGTTTAAAAACATCAAAGCCACTTGCTTAAAACTCAACTCTCAATCTATTGCTAATATGCTCATAATAAGCATCAGAAAGTGTTCATACATATGAGTGCAGATTTCCATCTCATTTTACCAAATTATTAGTGAAAATTCTGCATTGCAATATAACAAGTATGGCTCATTTCCAAACATAGTTTTTGGTCAGGTGCTACACTTAGTTATCTTCGAAAATTAGAATGGTTCTCACTATAGCATCATTCACAACAAGAACAGAGGAAAAAAACTAGAAGTGGATGAAGACTTGTGGAAAACAATGCTTTTTATTAGGAAATGGATTAAAACTGGAATGGGTGAATTGTAAATACATGAAACTGAGTCAGTTCTTTCTTGTCAATATATGACACAGGCTCAAGTTTAGTTTGGGCTTCCTTCTCACATTATATAACATAAAACGAAGAATGATAGCACCTTCATCTTACAAAGAAAATATTGTTTTAATGCAACATTGGTCATAAAAGTCAACTGTAAAAACACAACCTTTCTTATGTTTCTGTAATTCCGAAAGAATAGAACATATTTACCAAAATAGATCCGTCGGAGAGAAGTAAAAATTGAGTCCTGTATTAAACGATCTGCTTCGTCTTCCACGATCGTCGTCATCACTGTTATTAAGCATCAGAATGTCAATAATTTCAAACTTATCAATAATCACAATGCCAATATCTTCACTGTTATTAAGAATCACATTGTCAATATCCTCTAAGTATAATTAAAAAAAAAAAAAAAGTTACAAACAATTCAACAATCTTACAAGTTAACAAGAGCAAAAAGTCAACATATCAAACACTTGCAATGACATAAGAGTTATCTTCAATAGATACCTTCTACTCGAAAGAAGAGCAATAATTGCGGTGTAAACAATAACAATGGAAGCTATAAGAGCTGTTCCAAAGGAAACCCTAATCGTATACTCAGCTGCGGCCTGTAAAAGTATAGACATTATAAAATCCAGCACCTGTACGAAACATAAATTTCATTTTCTAGTTGTACAAAATCAAATATCAATCGATACCTTTGCCTTGTCAAGCAGTGGTTCAATCTTCAACCGAAATGACTTGGCAGCAAGCTTGGCGCGATAATCCTTTGGAAAAACAAACAAGACATCACCTTCATCCGAGACCTGTTGAAATCATCTTGAAAACAATTGCACTCACCAAATCAAGCAAACAACAAAATAGTCAACTTTTTCAAATTCTACATGCTGTTCGACACTCGATTCTATACCTACATTATCTTCTTTAAGAACGTGAAATGAAGAAAAGAATATACCTCTAGGAAACCGTCGGTATCAGCAGCAAGCGCCTGGAGAGCCTTTTGAGCTTCGTTGAGTTTGAGTCCAGCTCTGCTGGCGACGTCGCCGATCGTGACTCTGCCTCCAGAGGCGTCGACGGCGTCCATAGCTCGTTTTCTGAGGTCGGTCGGCAACTTGTCGCTCTCGACGACACTTCCAGGTCGAAGTCCGGTGGCGAAATCCGAAGTTGCTCTGACGGCGGGAAGGAGAAGCCTGGAGTTGGGGAATCTAGCGGAAAATCGGGGAAAAGAGAGGGAGTGGAGTGAATCGGGAGGTTTTAAGTTGAGTGAGGGTTTGCAAGTGACAAGGAGACGAGAATATGGGGTTATAGTGAAGCAAGTGGAGATAGAGGCCATTTCAAAGCTTTCACAACTATCAGTACTAGAACAAGTACAGGCTGCTGTTTCAGTGGCTTTGATTTTGTGTGTTTTTTGATTCTTTTCAAGATATTTTTTTGGTGCGAAAGCTTGCAGACTTGGTTTGTGCTTGGCCCAGAATGAACAATGGATGACGATGCTGGATTACTTTTTTGCCCTGAAACAAATACCATATTCACAAATCACACTGTTTATTTCAAGTTCTGCTTAATAGATTTTTATACAGAGAAAATTGAAAATCCTCATTAATCTTTTTGGGGTGAATTCCTCAAAAACCCCTAAAAATCCCAGCCTTTCGAAAGTAGAAGTTTTGCAGCCAACCATTACATTTTCTGTCTATTTCATTATCCAACATTCTTCTAAAAGTTTTTATTTTCAAACAGAAATTCTATCAATAGGGTGTAAAATTTTATTTTCGCAAGGTTGATTTTTTTAAAAAAAATTTTCATACAAAAGTTGGGGTTTTTTAGAACTCACTTTTTTTTTTCTTTTAGAAAAGAAATTAACTTAAAAGTTAATATTAAATTACATATACATTTTTCCTACTATTGGTACTAAATTATTTAAAAAAAATTACATCCTTACTAAAATAAATTAAAATTAAATACCATTGGCGTTGTAGAATTTTTCTTTTACATGATTACAGTATTATTTGATGAAAATTTAAAAGAACACCAAAGTGAAGAAAAATTTTATATTTATCTTTTAATATACGCAAATTTATTTATTTTTACATTATAATCAATATGTACATACTTTTTCATCAACATATTTTTTTTCTTCAATATTTACTTTCAAGTCTCATGTTTTAAGAGATTATATGTTCATTAACTCTCAACTGGAAGTTTTGTTTATACCCATATTAGAATAAATTCAAATCAATTAAAATTTGAATTTCGAACAATAGATTTTAAGTTGAGAGAAACAAGCAACATACTGTAACCATGTTTCTTATCATTTGTTTTCTGTAATTCTTGTCACATAAGAAATACATATTAATTTTAGGGCAAATTGCACAAACCCCCCTGAGGTTTGACGAAATTGCACAAATATTACGATATTTGAGTAACTCGCACGGACACTACTTGAGGTTTTAAAAACTCTACATAAACCTCCCCTATCGTCAGTCAACGACGGTTAAATCTCTATGGTCAACGGTTAAAAATATAAAAAGACTAAAATACCCTTCAATAAATTTAAAATTAATATATTATATATTTTTTATTTATTTTAAAAATAAAACATAAAAAAATTAAAAAAAGAAAAAAAAAATCTCCATGGGAGACCGATCTGGTCTCCCATGGAGGCCAATCGTCTCCATCGCTGGAGACGGTGGCGTCTCCAGCAATGGAGACGGTCGCCTCCAGCGATGGAGATGGAGATCTCCATATCAATCGCTGGTCGACCAGCGATGGAGTCGCCCATCACTAGTCTCTCGACCAGCGATGGAAGTCTCCATCGCTGGAGACCAACGATGGACGTCTCTATCATTGGAGATTACTCCAGCGATGGAGTACTCGATTTTTATCGTTGGTCTCTCTCGACCAGCGACCAGCGATGGAGTCCATCACTGAAGTCGACTCCAGCAATGGAGATCGAGTACTCCATCGCTGGAGTAATCTCCAGCGATGGACGTCTCCATCGCTGGAGATGCCAGCGATGGACGTCTCCATCGCTGGAGACGCCAGCGATGGAGATCTCCATCGCTGGAGACGCCAGAGATGGAGATCTCCATCGCCGACCAGTGATGGAGTCGCCCATCGCTGGTCGACCAGCGATGTAGACCATCTCCGTCGCTAGTCGACCAGCGATGGAGATGGAGATCTCCATCGCTGGAGACGTCGCCGTCTCCAGCGATGGAGACGGTCGGCCTCCATGGGAGACCAAATCGGTCTCCCATGGAGACTTTTTTTTTTTAATTTTTTTTAATGTTTTATTTTTAAATTAAATAAAAAAATATATAATATATTAATTTTAAATTTATTGAAGGATATTTTAGTCTTTTTATATTTTTAACCGTTGACTATAAGAATTTAACCGTCGTTGACTGACGATAGGGAATGTTTGTGTAGAGTTTTTGAAACCTCAAGTAGTACCCGTGCAAATTACCCAAACATCGTAATATTTGTGCAATTTCATCAAACCTCAGGGGAGGTTTGTGCAATTTGCCCTTAATTTTATTTACTTTTTATTTTGTGGAATAAGAAAAAAAAAAGCACAAATCATTTACTTTTACGGTTTTACCAATTACCACTAGATTCAGCAATACATTGTAAAAATAACTACATATGTATATTCTTCCACATTTACTTTGAAGACACATACATCAAAATTTCCTGCATATACCAAAACCAAATCATATCAAACTAAAGCTTATCTAAATAACAAAAATTAACCAAATATGCCACAAAGTGCAATGATCCCACATATTATTCACTGAGTTTATCATACTAAAAGATCTGTAAATAGTACAAAGGTCATAAACAAGGAGCAAACAAAAGAATAAGAAATTCCATGTTTGCAAATTATTTTATACAAATTGTATATTGGTAAAGATTACAACTTACAAGGCATCAACGTGAATTAACAACTCTAAACTCTAACATCAGGATTTATAGATGACAAGCAAGTGCAGTGTAACAACTCTGGCTACTACAGCCCCACTTCAAGTTATGATGGACTACATCCGGAAGATGCCAACTACATATTGTTTTGTATAGCAGCCATTTTATTTATTCACCTAATGTACCAAAACTTACATGTATAACCAATTAAGCAGTCACACTAGAACTCTGGCTGAGCAGCTATTTCATTGCTCAAAAGTACCCCAACTAAGCAAATAAACATGTCCTAAATTACAGGACGGAACACAAAGAATCTGTCATTTAGCTATTGCAGGTGCTATAAATGACACCCTTATCCATAGAATAGTCATATACAAAGAAAAAACCATTTTATACTGCTCTCCGCTTAGGAAGCTAAATCAAATGTCTGCCATTGTGAGGCCAAATCCAATCATAGTCCACAAAATGGACAAATTAATGCAATTCATCAGATGATCAAACAGGATTTGACAAGTATTTCTTCATATCTATTTCATTTTCATAGCCCAGATTTGGATTGTTCACTCTTCATATATTTCCTAGGCATGCTGTTGTCTAAATGCATGAGTCTTTTCCTTCATATATCACTTCCTTAAGAACATCGGATTAGCCTCAAGACCATATCATCACCAGCAAATTCTCTTCCTCATTATCAATCGATCCAAATACTACAGAATGCTCATTGCAGTTAACCAAAATTGAATCAGATATGCTGAGATATTAACCCATCTATAGCATTAACACTTTGGCCTAACAGATTTCCTAACATTGGAAAACCCGTTCATATAGCTATTATATGTAGCAAGATTGGGTATAAACCCCTCATCTAACATCTCATTCACCAGTGCTTCTCCCTCCTTCCTTCTATTCTCTCTCATATACCCAGATACCAAAATATGATACGTCATTCTATCAGGGTCCAAACCCTTGCTCGAAGCCAATAATCTCAATCTATTAGCATCCACTGTTCTTCCCACATCACAAAGGTCATTAAGAAGACAATTAAATGTGACACTATCCGGCACAATACTCTCTCTAAGCATTCTCTCCATTAACCACAAAGCCTCCTCTCCTTTCTGCAACCTCCTCAAACCTTCAATTAGCGTAGTACAAGCAATCACACTAGGCAAATTCCCTCTCTTCCACAGCCGATCCACTACCTCCAAAGCTCCACACGCATTTCCCTCCCCACAAAGCATCTCCACAACACCAAAATAATCAAACCCCTTAGGCAAAACCCCTCTCCTCGAAAAATCAATCACCAACTCACACGCATCCAAACTCCTCCCTTCCCTACACAACCCATCAACCAAAATCTCACAAGTCACATCTGAAAACTCGCACCCCAATTCAATCATCTCATACGCCATCCTCATCCCCTCCTCGAACTTCCTCTCCCTAAAAAACCCTCCAATCAGAGTATTAAAACTAACCACATTAGGACTACACCCTCTCTCCCTCATCTCCTTAAACAACCCCAAAGCCAAATCAAACCTCCTACTCTTACAATAACCACTAATCAAAATATTAAAAGTAACCACATCAGGCTTGACTCTATCCCTCATCATCCTATCGTAAAACACCATAGCTTTATCAAACTCCCCACATTTCACAAACCCATTAATCAAAACATTATACACACCCACAGAGGGCCTCCCATCAAGCAACCTCCTCATAGTCTCGAAAGCCATGACAGCATCATCCAATCTCCTGGCTTTACAATAAGCACTAACAGCAAAATGAAAAATAGACTCGAGTTCAGGGCAACAGAAGATACCGTCATTGGAGCAGGGGCAGGGGTTGGAGTAGATGAAACCAAGGAGGGAGTTGAGGTCGGAGAAGCGGTAGGACGAGGCCAGGGAGCGGACCATGAAGAGGAAAGTGGAGTGGTCGTGACGGAAGGAGTCGAGCGTGGAAGCCCAGGTGAAGATGTGGAAGTCGTAGTGGGTGTATTGAGGGTGGTGGTGGAGCTTCGTTTTGAGGAAGTGGAGGAGTGTGGAGGGCGTGATCTGGTTTTTGTTGGGAGCTAGCAAGTGGGTTTTGAGGAAGTGGAGGAGGTGGGCGTGGTGGGGAGTGGGGGTCAGAGTCACTGCCGGAAGAGGAGATAGAGCCGTGGATGGCGGATTCGGGAGCGGGATCGGCGGTGGTGGAGGTGATGGTGGTTTGTTGGGTCTTAGTATCGGTGGCAGTTTTTTTCTCAACGCCATGTGAGAAAAAGAAGAAGACTCACCACGCGAATCCAAAATTGAAAAACAAGTTGAAAAAGTGATAAATAGAGAAATATTAGGGGCCAAAATGAAAGTTTCCTATAAAAAAAACCGTGAAACGATGCGTTTTACTCGAGAGTAGACTGTGGTTTGGGGAAGCTCTTAAATCCAAAAAACAGTCAGTGAAAATCATTTTTGGTAGAATTACGAGATAGATGCGTCATCAATGGACGGTTTGATTTCTCCGTTGGGAACGTGTGGTCTTCGTTCCAGTTCAGTCTGCAATCAGAACAAAATTTTCACTTCTTCGTCGAATGTGCCATTGCCATTCTCCAGTGTGTCTGCTTCTTCTTATTCTCTCCATGGATTGTATCTTCTCCAAATTGATTTTTTTTTTTGTTTTTGTTTTTTTAACTTAATTTTCTTATTGTAGAAACTCGGCGTCTGTCCGTCTGCTGTGCTGTTCGTTTTCGTCCTTGCATTGATATACATAAGGTACTATTCAACAATTATGTTCCAATTATGCTTTTCTGAGGTGTAGGAATCTGGAATTCAACGTTAAGGATAGGAATCCTGCATTTTCATAGAATCCGGATCCCATGAATTTTTTTCCTTGCTTATTAACAGAAACAGAAAAGGGAATGAGGATTCCTCATTCCTTTTCACCCTCCTTTCAGTCAACCAGACACCATAACCTTGAGAGCACTTGCCTTTTTTTCTAGTGATTTAAATATGATTGGCTTTGGCAATCAGGGCAAAGTGAAACAAATTGTTGGGTCAACCCTTCGGGATTCAAAGGACGATGGAACAAAGCTTGTCACAAATTTTGAATCTGACAAGTCGGCGGCAGAGTTTGCAGATTTGTACCAAAAAAATGGGCTCACAGGTGGTCATGTTATCATGCTCGGAGCAGACCCTTTAAGCCAAGCTGCTGCCGTCAAAGCATTGCATGCCTATCCTGGTATGCTTGTTTCTTTTATCAACTCTTTTAATGAATTTTGTTTTCTATTCTGCATTGTTTTCTCTCGGATAGTTTTGTGATATTTGGTTCTGTTTTCTTAAGCTAGAATTCCAGTTATGTAGAATTGAATGTATCAATCGTGATAATAAATATTAGCCCATGTGTATTTACTATCATTATGGCTTGTTATCCTCAACCAGTAGAAAGAAACTGAATTTGGTAGTAGTAATCGCTAGTATGCAGTGGGTCTTGCTCTGAAAATTGTTGGGTGTTTATTTTCAAGTAAATTAAATTCTTGTAAGTTTCAGATTATTTTACTAGGGATTTCTTATATATATATATATATATATGTACATCGAAATTCTACCATATCACAAAGGACACTGATATCTTTTCGTGTCATTGTGTGAATGCATATGCCTCCATGGTGAGTTTATGGACTGCATAACTTATTTACTTTTATGGAATCCTGTCCTGGGCTGATAAATTCACCTTTGGGTTGGAATGTATCACTTCATACATGCTACTGAAAATTTTGTATGACACCTGTTATACAGTCATCATGCAATGAAACTCATAGATAAATTCCGTTCTTATTTTTTTATTTTTTTTGGAAATGAGATAAATTCTGTTCTAATTTCCACAAACAAAGCAGTTCTTTTTGGGCTAACTCTGAGATTTTAAAGGGCTTAGTTTTCTTAAGAGAAAGCAATTGTGCTTTGTTCTTTAAATTTGATATTATGTTGAAAACTTACAGATTTTCCTCTGCTGAACTTACTGCGAGGACTGGATGATTGTAGGCGGTTTGCAAGTTGGAGGTGGAATTAATTCAGACAATTCTTTAAGTTACATAGAAGAAGGAGCCAGCCATGTCATTGTCACTTCAGTAAGTTGCCATGTCTATATTCGTTTTAACTTGTATTATACGGAAACATGGTTCTGAGATAATCTAGTTTCTTGATGGTAGGGGTAAAGAAGAATTTTGCTTGACTTACATTCTTCTTGGATGTATACAGTATGTATTTAACAATGGTCAAATGGACCTTGAAAGGCTTAAAGATCTAGTTCGTGTGGTTGGGAAGCAGAGACTTGTGTTGGACCTTAGTTGCAGAAAGAAGGTGCGGAAACAGTAATTTACAAGTCTCCATTTGCTTAGGCTTAAAGGGCATGGTTCCCTGTGCATGGCAAGATGTTGGAAAGTATTGATAGTTGGAAGATGTCATAGCAGGGCAACCGGAATGCTAAGTCAATTCTAATTTAGGAGTTTTTAGTGCTTCGTGGAAATTATTAGTTTCAAGTTTCAACCATGCAATTCCTAATCCTTGTATTTGCTGATTTTGCTGTGCAGAATGACAAGTATGCAATTGTCACTGATAGATGGCAGAAGTTCAGTGATGTGTACCTTGATGAGAGGGTACTAAATTTTCTTGCCGGTTATGCTGATGAGTTTCTGGTTCATGGTGTTGATGTTGAAGGGAAAAAGTAAGTTTAACATTGCTCTTTATTTGACTTGTTTCAGTTTTGCACCTACTGATTTAAGATTAATTGGCCTATGGAGAGCAATATTTGAGAATTATTTAATCATTATTTTAGGGAGTTTTCAGTTTAATTGTTTGAATACGATTTTCTTTTCTGCTATTAGGTAGCTTTTGTTTTTTGTTCGAGTTTAATGAGGTGTCCTTTTTTCATTATAGTTGGTTGTCACTTGGTGCAATTATTTCATAGCAACTAGTTTTAAAGGAGTTGGGAGTTCAGATTTCTTCATTTTTCCTTCTCTCTTATGCTCTTCTCCCCCTCCCTCACTCCTTTCTCTTCTCTTTATTGCCCCACATGGACTGCTAGAACTTCGTTGTTCTTCACAAATTCTTTAGAGCTTTTTGGTCCTACATCAGTTTGTATCAAGAGTCCAAAGTGATTCTACTTGCTTCCCAAATGCTAGTGGAAATTGAAACTTAGTGGTGGTTTTTGAGGAGTGGGTGGATTCCGATACTAAATTAATGTAGGACAACAGATCTTTAATACCGATTGACAGGCCGAAAAGGTTAAGATGTCAGTGGAAGCTGGACAAGAAAGAGGCATAACAGGGGAAAGGAAAGAGAGAAACATAATGGAGTTAGGAATCAGAAAAGAAAGAAGAAAAGCAAATTAGACTTTGTAAAACTACATAATTCATTCATATATAGGTCGTTCAAAAGATGCATCTAGGGTCTGTCATGGTGGACACACAAAAAAAAAATTGTAACTCAAATAAGAAAACCAAGTTTACTCAAAATAAGAACCATTAAACCAAATCATGAATATCATTCTCTTTCATCTATAATCTAATAGTTTATGGTAGTTGCCTTTTGACTTAATAGTAGTCAATGAAGATTTTGACTGTCATTGATTAGTATTGTTACTTCATCTGACTGAAAATCTTTCTAACAATATAATAATTAGGAGAGATTTTTTTTTTTTTTTTTAAAACTTTTTGTTTATTGCAGGCTGGGAATTGATGAAGAGCTAGTGACATTGCTAGGCATGCACTCACCAGTGAGTTGATATAACTGTGCATTTCCCATTATGCTTATTTTTCTTATTTGTTATATTATGTCTGTTACTAGCTTCTCATCTCATCTCTTCACAAATATTTTCTGATTATCAATTCACAAATATGCAGCTTATGTAGACAATTTTCCTATCATCATTTTTATCTAAATTTGGACATGTCCTGAACCAATTGCTGATGCATGACCAACACGGCTTGTTACCAGCTTACCATAGGTCGAGCACATGACACTTGTAGGCTTGGTTACTGATGCATTTGTGGTTTTTGGGATTGCAGATTCCAGTGACATATGCTGGTGGAGTCACAACATTGGCTGATTTGGAGAAGATAAAAGTAGCAGGAATGGGACGTGTGGATGTTACTGTGGGCAGTGCTTTAGATGTTTTTGGCGGCAACTTGGCCTACAAAGATGTTCTTGCTTGGCATCATGCCCAGCACGATGAGGCCCTGGCGGTTTAGTCCTCTTGCCCTTGCTTTGTTCTGTTTTTTGCTGTATATCTGGCCTTGGAAGGATATTTTTCCCACCACGATTTTCTACTAATGTGAGTAGAGTTGGAGAAACTTAAGAATTCCTGCTGGTTGAATTTGTATGATTACTGTTTAGCTTGCAATTGTTGGTGATGGTTTTTTCTGTATTATAATGTAGAATTTTAAATTAAGTGGAATATCTCCGAGTGATAAAAAAAGGTCATTATAGTTACTTGTTTCCCATTTCAATAATTTTATCATTTATGTTACAAAAGATTTTTTTTTTTAAACAGAAATACCCTTTGAAAGGATAAATTTTTCCTTCTCTTTAATCTCTGGCCTTATCTCCAATATTTTTCAATTGAAATCACTTTTTTCCATTCGGCGTTACTCATCTCTCTTCTTCTTCTTCTTCTTCTTTGTCTTCCTTTTCTTTCTCCTCCTTTCCTCTTCTTTTTCCATCTTTGGTGAGAGTGCTCCTAGTTGGAAATGTAAATTATTGAATTCTAACCGTTAAATAATATATTATTGATTCCATGAATTGGATCAAGATTTTCTTCATCTTCTTTCATTTTCGCACTTGTCGGCAACATAAATCATGAAAATCTAATTGTTAAATAAATAGTTATTGATTCCACGAATTGGGTCAATATTTTATTCATCTTCTTGTTTCATTTCCGCGGAGTGCTCGTCTTTGGAAATGTTTATCATTGGAGTCTAATTATTAAATAATATAATACCGACCTCAAGATCATGGGAATCTAATTATTAAATAATATAATATTGACTTCATGGATGGGATAAGATTTCGTTCTGCTTGATTTTTTTTTTTTTTTTTTAATTATACCCACAGTTTTACAAATTGCAATATGAGAAAGGTTACAGATGGAGTAAATGTAAATGAGTTGTTTAAATAACTAAATTTTATTATATCTTTTAAAGAAATGTATGGAACGAATTGAGTTAAATTATATAAATTCAATTTTTTTTTCTTTTATTTAAGTTTTGTGATTTTAATATTTGTCCATCAATTCGCTTTGTTGGTGTAGAAATTTGAAAGACAATTAAGTTAATCATGATAATGTATAAAACTCTAAGGGTAGCTATCAAATGAATGGTAGGACTGATTTCATTGATAGGTTGTTGATAATGATAAAAAAGAAAAACATATTTTATAAAATCAGTAACATACCATCCAAGTTACGTGTAATTTAAATTTTAAAGTATATAATCTTATAATTTATATGTATTCTTATTAAATTTTAATTATTTAAAATAATAAAAGTTTAATCAGAATTTATATATTTTATAAAAGATTTAATAAAGTAACTATAAGAGAAAATAGGAGAGTATTTTATTTCTCATTTTTTTGTGATACTTCGGAAGTAATAATCTTGTAATATTAAAGATATTACAACTGGGGTATTTTGAACCTCAAATCATGGCTATAACTAGCGGTAAAATATAAAGAGAAAAAGTGCCGGGAAAGGGAAAACTGTAACCACCACCAGATTTTTGGTGATAATATCAGCTCTCCAAAAGAAATTGAAAATGCTACTCTGCAAGGCCTCTGCGTTGATCTCCCACTCTCTGCCCAACACCCTAAACCCCACTCCAACTAAAATCCCCAACAAACAACAACCATCTTTAATCATCTCTAACGCTTTCCAAACTCGACTTTCTCTCGTCGTCGCTCTCGCTTCCCAAACCTCCTCTCTCTCTCAGCGACGTATTTCTCTCCATTCACAACCTCTAAATTTCAATTCTTTTTTTATTAAACTGACTCATATTTCATTTATTTGCAGTTTTGATGGACTTGGCGACTGAGACCGCCAAATACGTGTTCCCTAAAAGGTTCGAGAGCCGCAATTTGGAGGAAGCCTTGATGGCAGGTACTTTTCTCTTTTTTCTTTTCATTGCTTTTGATTTATTTATCTATGAATTGGGCATTCTGTTCGTGTAGTTCCGGATCTTGAGACAGTCAAGTATAGGGTTTTGAGTCGGACTGACCTGTATGAGATTAGACAAGTTGAGGTACTATAACCTATCATCTCTATGTCGCTTTAGCTAGTAATATGTGAATGCCTGAATTAGTGTTTTGGGTTGTGTAATCAGTCTTACTTCATAGCCGAAACAACCATGCCTGGCAGAACTGGGTTTGATTTTAGTGGGGCATCTCAATCCTTCAATGTCTTGGCTGACTACCTGTTTGGTAAGGTAGTTAGGATCATTTTGATGATTGGTTTTGTACTCTTTTCTTATACATGTGTCTCCTCCGTTTGTTTGTTTGTTTGTTTATCTTCTTGCGCTGTTTGTAGAATGCAATGAAGGAGAAAATGGAAATGACTACACCTGTTCTTACACGTAAGGCTCGATCGGATGGGGAGAAGATAGAAATGACAACACCTGTGATAACGAAGAGGGTTAGTATATTATGTTGATTTTATGTTTATTTAGTAATGAATGCTCATTGTTTTCGATATAATGAAATTACTTGTGTTGATGTACTTTAGTATTATTATGTCCGGTCTTTGGTATTTCTGGTGGAGCATGTTGTAGATAATAATCAATTTTTGTTATATATACCTGTGTGCCGAACCTATGTATGAGTTTCTTAGTTTTGCTCTATTTTCAGGCTAATTTGAACTAGCTTTTAAGTGTCTGCAATATATCAATTAGTCAAAACAATTTGTATGTTGGATATTTTCTTATATATCTGACACTTATTACTGTCTATTTGTTCTTTGGGTCGATGGAAATTTCTGCAAGTTGATCCCAGTTTTGTACTTTTAGATTTGAGTTACAGAGTTGACTTCACATCCACACAAATAGATCGAGTCTAACTTTATCTATTTAGGTTTGTTTGCCTGCTTTGATAAAAATATGATGCTTAATTCTCTTGTTGGAGTTACATTTGCAGAATGTGTAGGAGTATATGATTAGATATGCTGATCTTCTTCTGTTTAGAAGTTATTTTCTTATTGGGGTTCTTGCTTCATTTTCTGATCTTCACAAACATTTAATATTTATTCAGTTACAAGATCAAGAAAAGTGGCAGATGTCATTTGTCATGCCTGCAAAGTATGGTGCTGACTTGCCTTTGCCTAAAGATCCATCTGTAAGAATCAAAAAGGTGCCAAGTAAAGTTGTAGCTGTGATTGCCTTCTCAGGTTTGCCTCTTTGTAAATTTACTAAAGGAGCTCTCAAATAATTAATAAGCTACATTAGATAAAGAACTAATGCATATGGAATTGTTTGTGGTTATTGTAATGTGCATGGATGTATGTATTAGTCTTGTTCCCTTAATTAAATAAATTTTTCTTCAGCTTGTCTACTGGAGACTGTTAGCCTTTTACATAATCATAAGATTTTAGTGTCCCTGGTAAGAAAATATAGCCACCGTTAATATTTTTGTTTTAATGTGGAAGATAGCATGGATGGTGTTTGATGGGATTAAAGAAAAGTTTGTCTTTAGACTCTTTGCTGAGAACATTGTATCATTTTAGTAAGGAACAAAGTATGTAGTGCATGGACATGTTAGAATCTCTTGAGTCCTCTATTGTAGACAGTTAGATGATTAATGATCTTCTGTCTGTTTTGTTCTGAATCAGGTTTTGTTACTGACGAAGAAGTTAAACGTCGAGAATTGAAATTGCGAAATGCTATGAAAGATAACCAACAGTTTCAAGTGAAAAAGGGTGCTTCCGTTGAAGTTGCACAGGTGGGAATTTTAATGACTGATTGGTGGCAACAATGTCTTCACATAATCTAGATTCTGGGCAATCTGGTTACAGAATAACTTTTTTTTAATGATGCTTTCTTTCTTTAATGTAATTGCAGTATAATCCACCATTTACACTTCCGTTCATGCGTCGTAATGAGATTGCACTGGAAGTAGAAAGGAAGGAAGTGTAGCACTTAACAGGTGATAGTAGAAGCTTGAAGTATACTGTACAGTGAATTTATACCCTTTTTCATGCAAAGCAAGGTCAAACATTGTGTTTAATATCAGCCCAAAACAGTTACAGTATGTACATCTTATACGAGTAAAATCTGTTTTATGATGATGTAAAACTTGAGTGTTCATATTAATACCGACTCCAACATTATATCTTCTTCAGCGGTCTTCAGTTGATGTAACACCTATTGGCTTATTATTATCATTATTTTATTTCAATCGGGTGAAAGTTAAATGTTACTGCATATCGTAACATTTGGATTTCTAGGTGCCCACAAAAAATCATACATTTGTTGTTCAACCAAAAACAGGGAGGGTAAACCAGACCTGAAATTTCAGGACTTTAATATATAGCTGTCACTCTTCTGAACTGGATCCAATTTTTCATTTTTCTCATATTTGCTTAAAATAACGATGAAGCTCCTTCTAGAAATTAGAATTTACCACACATGAGATAAGAGCTAAGTTGCTCAGTGCCTCTGAATGTTTACCATCATTGAAGAATATATTGCTTGTCCCTAAGTATTGTGGGGATTAAAACAGAGCCAAGTCTAGCTTCTCTCTTGTGATGCAAGCATGATTTTCTAGTTTGATTGAGGTAGGCCATTAAATGGCATTTAACTCTAAAAAAAAATGTGTTTATCTTGTCCTCCTTTGTACATGTTGATGATGGCAATACAAAGTGTCTCTTCAGTTGTCAGTGTTGCACAACCTTTCTCTCAGCAGGCTGGGGACTGATTTTCTAAGGAGACAATCTAACAATCTTAGACATGAATTGAATGACACAGGCAATGCTAGCGTCAGGAATTCAAAATTTGTTTACAATTTGAAAGTGTTAGTTTCTTTTGTATGGCCTTCAAATTTCCCCATTTTAAGGTAGAATTTTTGCATGAATTACATAAGCTGACTATGGAAATTACACCGTCACTACCCCTTTTTCTTCCTTGTCAAAAGAATTTCCATCTGTTTCTTGAATTATTTCACCCATCTGTTACCCAGTTGTAATTTGATGTAATTCTAGTGTCATTATATATTTGTCAGCATGACAGAATTTATGTATGCATTAAAGCAAACCGTGTTAAGTTAGTTTGTGCACTCCTCTGAGTTTGAAGACCAAGAAAATCTGAACCAGTCAACCACTAACCCTGATTGTGGGAATGCTACTTTTAGTCTTAGTGGGTTTGAAGATGTGAGCATCCTATCGAGATGGAGAAAAGCTTCCGCTTTGCCTAGTAATTTCTCCTTGGAAGTTTTTCACCAACCATAATAACTTGAATCATGTCAACTATCAACTGCGCTGTCAGGTGAAATAGTTTGATTGCCTTACTGCTACTTAAGTTGTGATATTTGGATCGCTTTTGCACTTTGTTCTCCACTGTTTTTGCATTTGATCCCCTGAATTAGGAATCCAAATTCTGTGCTTTGGTAGCTGATGAGATATTAAAAGTTTTGGCTCAGACGCCACGTACTGGTTATAGACATATTTTAATGGGGCAGACCACTAAACAAGGAAACTATAAGTCACTTATCTTTGTGCTTCTTGTAACATATTTGAGAATTATAATTCATTTTCATGTAATGTCCTGTTACTTTGTCAGTTATGAGTTCACACAGGCAATGCTCTTTAGTTCTGTAATGGATAGTAAGTAGGTTTTTTCAAGTTTAGGTAGTCTACGTAGTACATCATAGATTCATAGTTATCAATGCGATATTTGACAAACTTTTTATGTTCAGATGATGACATGAAGTAATGTTAATATCTGGCTCATACTCTTCAATCCTATTCAATTTCTGTGTCATTTTTTTTCTTATATTTGTTATATTTACACTATATTAGTGTATTTTATATGCTTTTGGTATTCTTATATAGGAGTCACGCCTTACTATTGTTTTGTTGGAAACAGAAAACTTTTTTTAAAGAGAAATTAAGTAAAAAGGTGAACCAGCAGAAATTGACTGACTGGACCAAAAATTAAATAGCTTCCATTTGGTAGAGATTGAAGCTTGAAACCACTCTTACAGTTTTGGTGCCTATATTCATAGTTGAAATGATCATATTATGAACCTGTTTAGTGAGCCTTAGGAAGGAACTGGTGAAATTGTGTTCCCCTTTACCACTTGCATTATTGTTTTTCCTCATTTCATTTCATGTTCTTACTTTTTTTTCCTTTTGGAGAGAATTTCATCTTCATACTTATTCCAACTCTTTTCTTTATTTTAAGATAAGTGGTCTTTTTATATTTAATTGAAGTAGGTGAATGTGCATATGTTGAGCTGCCTACATAGTAAGAAGTTTATTGTGATTCATCTTTGTGCAAGAATTAGTTGAGTTGGATTGGTATCTCATATTTAGCCTAATTGTTTTGTTTGCCCCTAAGGTATTATCTATGGTGAACATGAATTCCTCCAATCTTGATATTGCAACCCAGATGAGTTTGGAGGTTGTTTGTGTAAACAATCAAAGAAATTAAGAGGAGAGAAAATAAAGTTTCTCATTCAAGATGAAAATCAATAGTGTTTCAAGATGAGAGAAGATAGAACTTCTTATTTAAGATGAAAACCAATAGTGTTTCAAGATGAGAGAAAATAGAACTTCTTATTCAAGATAAAAACCAATAGTGTAGGTTTACAAGAATAGATAAAACACACACATATATATCTATATATATATAGAGAGAGAGAGAGAGAGTAACAAGAAAATGACTAAATTACCTTTATAAGTAAAAAGACTAAATTACGCTTGCATAAATAAATATTAACTCTAATAGTCTAACGAGCTAGTACTAATCTCTTATGACGATAAAAGGATATACAAGAAAATATTCTAATGCCTAAGTCAGCATAAGCGTTTGACAACTGAGAAAAATATAAGGAAAATATACGAAAAAGAATGAAAGAATGTAATATGACATGAAAAATTATATCGTAGCTCCATATGACATTATTTGAGAGGTGTAATCATCAAATGAAAATGAACTGAGAAAAATATATTATAATAAATGGAGAATAACAAACCCTTTATTATATAGATAATTGTTAGATTGATATGACGGTTAGACACCACATCAAACTAGGGGTCATTTATCAATTAATGGTATGTCACTTGTCACAAACCGACCAATAGTAGAAAACTATTTTCTCTCCATTTGCTGATGGCATGTCACAAATCCACCGCTGGTATAAGAATAAACATTTTAGGCCCTGGTGCACGCTCCGATCTCACTTGCTATATGTATTAGTTTCTAATTGGCTTAGAAATCTTGTACCTACAGTACTGAATACTGATCCCAGAAAAGAAAGTTCAAGGAAATGTACCAGCCCTTATGCTATATTAGACAAACATGATTCATACATTGGACGCGCCAAAAATATAGAAGCCTAAGATTCACCGGTCACATATGTGCATTTTTACTGGATCAAGTTGACTTGTCTTATCTGTTCATATGCTTAGTGGTTAATAATTATAAGCAATAGTAGCAGTGCGATCATGGTAGGAGCACTAACAGCACCAACATAATATTAATAATTATGGAAAGGAAGGATAATTGGACATGCTTGTAATCAATTCTCATGATTAATGAGAGGATTTAGTGTACCCAAGTTGTCCTTGTACATTGCTTTCTTTGTTTTTTATCTTTTCAGACGTTCACTATTGACTCGGCAGGTGAGGCTGCGGCCAAAAAGTGCACTCTGCTTGAATTTTATTGCACATTTATGTCTGAATCATCTCTTGGGAAAATGAGACATTTTTTTCCCAAGAAGGCTAGTGCATGTGAGGCCTTTTTGCCAATCCGGATTGAAAAGAAACTAATGTGAAAGACGATAGAAAACAAAACAATAACATACAGAATTTATGTGAAAAAGCCCGAGATCAAGGATAAAAACCATGGGCAGAGGGAGAAAAAATTTACTAAATCGAAGATCAGTATAAGGAGGTGTTAGGGTGGCTACAAAACATAATAGTTAGTCCTAACACAATATATATATATATATATATATATATGTCCGATCCTTCCGCTACCACCACAAATTCCAAAAGAATTCCATATTTGTTTTGGGTCATGAACTCTAACACAAATCATCATTCATTTAATGATGCACCTTGTTATACTTCAAGTTGATAGTGCTTTTATTCTCATCAGCCCTGCCACTATCCTATCTTTTTTCATATTGAATGCATCATTCAGTTTAGAGGATGTTTGATTCTTGATTTAAATACAATTCTTTATTTTTGAAAACAAGACATGCAAAAAGTTTTTTTAAAAGGTTGGTTGATTAGATTGTATATGATAACATTTTTGGAATAAATCATTAAAATTTATTGTAATAAAAAAACTTAAAATTATACCTCAAATTTTGAAAATTATTTTTGGATCAGTTTTGACTTCGTTTTGTCCCCCACTCTCATGGAAACGTTAATATGAATGAAACAGTATACATAATAAAATGGAGATACAGATGCTAAAATACAGGAATCCAAAACTTGGATAGCTTTCTTTGTTGCTGTTTTTTATAACTTTCCATCAGTAAAGAAAGACATAAGGTAAACATTTGAGATGACAACAGAAGCTAAGAAGTATTTTCCAGTATCTATCATGGTTCTACTGTCTACTTTGTATGTTAAAACTAAACATAGTATCAGCTTTACTAGTCTACTTCAAGTATGCTTTCTAGTTCAGGCTTCCACCCTTTACAGCTATCACCACCACGGATGGTATCGACATCATTTGTAGTAGTCTGTTTACCCTGTATCTGGGAAACCATATCTTTAACTGATACTCCTCCTTTTTGTAGTAGCTCCTGCAGTTCTTGCTTACTCATGACCAACTTTATTCTCACAATACCAGTTCCTTGTCCGTCTCCCTCCTCCTCCTGATCCGAAAACCTCACCTTCTTTTTTGCAACTTTTGGCGATGGTAGTGGAAGAGGTACAAGGTAGTACAAGTTCCCACCAAGCAGTTTAACATCTTGGTGGAGATGACAGATTTCCGGAAGTGAATCTGATAGAGCATGGCCTGAAAATTCTGATAACACTCGATGGACTTTAATTGGTGCTTTATATTCAAGAATTTTTCCATCTGTTTTCATGACCTTCACCGCCTTTTCTTCATGTACTAGGCAGTTCCCCATCGTTTCTCTATATACCTGGTTTTTAGTGAAATAGTTTTAATAATGTTGGATTCCTAGGTGAATGAGTGATATGAGAATATGTATTGTATTTATATAGGATTTGATTATGAAAATACCCTCGTAATGTTAAAATATTACATGAATTCTTTATCTTTCTGTGGCCCCCATTTCTGCTGACTTATTGTTGGTGTTTTGTAAGTTGTAGTTGCGAGTCATGGCCTCCTTAATGATGTTAAAAGCCTACTTGACTCGAACCATGGAGTCCGAGTTAAATGGGTCGGTAAAACAGGTACATATAATCAGTAATAGGATAGCAACATAATAATTTTTTTGTTTATGGTGCTGCTGCTAATCATGCTTGATCTGCTAGCAAAGTTTTGTTTTTCATCTTGTTAATCATTCAATGAGTCAGACCCATTGAGTTTAAACACAAATGAGTTACATCACACCTATGTTCCTTGCATTTAGATTGTAAGTGGATTATGACCAGACCCCATTGCTACAGTGAAAGATCGGCTAGATCTTCTAGGACCATTCGAAAACTTTTGTGATTGACCATCCTCCACCGTGTATTGGTATCGTGGTTGACGCTAAGTGTGCAACATTGACTATTTTGTAATTAGCTTGGCTATACGTAGCAGACTAGCACTAACATCGACAACATGCGTATAAGCATTATATTACTTTTGGCTTTCGTCCAATTTTTCATGTTGTTTAAATGCCAAATTTTGTAACATGTCCCCATAAGTAAAGAAATCTATCTGCTGGCATGACCTCTTTCAAAAGATTACTAGAAGTATGCCTCCATGTGCTTTTATATGCTTTTAAGGTCTTAGTAGCATGAGTTGGTTGTATTACTCCACCGGGGTGTGTGACGTGTGTCCATCACCACATCAATAAGGTTGTAAATTAATATACTCAATACAGATTTTTAGGTTATCGTAACATCTACAATTCAAGCAAATTAAGATAGAATACGAGAATTTTGCCATTTTTTAGGTAAGTTGTAATATTACACCTACATCAATCTCCCTCTAAAAATATTCCATTGTGGTTAATTATCTAACTGATACACACTAGTTTTGTCACAGTCTACACCGCAACATAAGGGTCCAGTCGAGCAAGCTTGCAGTGCAGGCTAAGCCATCTCCAGCAGGTTCGTTCAGCTTGCGGGCTGAGATGTAAAGGTCATCATCGTGTAAACTGAGCACAGTTGTAAATTTGAGGAAGAATGTGGTCATTTTTCATTTTAGAAGAGATGGGCATCAATTTTACCATAAAAGTCCACTTGAGGGGAATGGAGAGTATAAAACAAATTGACGTTTACTGCCGAGTGACATGTTGTCAACACGCATGCCTGCTATTATTATATGGTGGTGGTTATTCTTGATCTAGTAGTGGTAGAAAATAAGCGCCTCTTTTTGGAAATTGAAGGGCAAGGAAGACACGATAAATACAGAATTGGAAAATGTCCATGACTAGAAACATAATTTAAGCAAAATATAATTCTGATTACAAATCCGTGACATGAGCAAGAAACAGATGAGGCCTGATAAAAACATTATAGAGGTAATTTACGAATTCTATGATCTACTCAATATCGTATCAAAGATTGAAAAAAATCAAATCAATATATAAATTCCTAATTAAGTGTTCCGGTTCTCGCTGTAATCAACAGGCAGATGATTGTATATTTTGATGTTGTTTTATAAGTTAATTGCTTCTTGTATTAAACATTTAGTTTATGGAGGAGGTGGTGACAGTGGTTTTGCTTTTTTCCTGTTATTTGGTACTTGTTATGTTCAAAAAATTCATTCCAACCCACTAGCACATAACAGATGACCTCTGGTTGGTGGCTTGGATGCTTGCAGATGTCTCTTAACATGCTTCCAAGATTCTTTGGCTCAAAAAAACCATAAAGAGAAGTACAAGACGTGAAGTGCTTTTGAGGATATTGACAAATTAAGGTGCTCCTCTTCATTCTGCTTCCACTATAATATATATTACTTTTATATAGCTTGTTTGTGGGTTAATGTTTATCATGGATTACAGGACGTAATTGTGTCAGCATGATGAATGTGGCCTTTCTCTTTCTGTATAAATAAAAATTGAAAAGAAAAAGCAACCATAATGATAACTGTTGGATCATTGCATAGATTTTTGAGGCAATCCTTTGTAGAAACAGCAGCCAGCCTTTATCCAAATGTCCTTTTTACTTTGCGTTTCTCACATTCTTTGAGGCCAAACTTTAGCACGTTGAGACCCCGCGCTTTTTCTTTTTCTCATGTTGATATCATGCATGTCATCGTCTTCCCTTAAAAATTGAGCAACATTCATGCTACTCTTCTTGTTCTTCATTGCTGATCTTATGTTTTCCTCTACAAATATGGCATGCTTTGTGCAATTGCTGAGAGTCACATAAGCTTTGTTGTCTTATGGCCTCAAGAGTCTGGCTTCATGATATCACCCCTTAAAAACAATTTTTTGGATAAACATATGAAAGATTCTTTCTATTTTTTTTTTTTTTTTTAAAAAAAAATGTTAGAAATCGGTTTCAAAATTTCTTAGAAACCTGTTCTAATTGAAGAAGAAAAAAGCAACTTAATGTCTCCCTTAAAAATAAGAGAAGAAATAATGATTTATAAACGTAAATAATGATTTATATATTTTTGCTTTTTCCAAATATTAATAAGTGTTATGAGAGTACAATTTATAAAATAAATAAAATATATATAATAATTTATATTTATATATATTTTTATTTTAATATATGTCCTAAGGGCATTCATTAATATTTTCATAATATCATATTTTGTGATTTCTTTCTTGAATTTGATTACGGTACTGGTTGAGTAAGGTTACTTATTAATATCAATCATTTGATTGATTGTATAGATGATTATCGAGGAATATCCAAAAATTATTATTAATGAATAATCATATTCAATCAATAAGATAGTTAAACATCTTTTTTAGTCTTCCAACTATATTGACTGATAATTTTTGGATTTAACTTAAATTCTTAAAATATGGATAATACTTTTTGAATTGCTCCGTAATGTTGTTGCACACAACCCCAAACCACTCAAATAGGAAAAGCCACCTTACATTTTTTTTTTTGTTTGAAGGAAAGCCACCTTACATTGGAACCATACAAATATTCCATTCTCATTTTCCAATTTCCAAGTCCCATATTTTGGCTTTGCATTTGCATACACAAACTCAAAAAGTAGATTGATTTTGCGGTCATACGGACCAACTATTCTTTTTGCTAGTTTTTGTTTGTTTGCTGCTCGTAGATTTGGTCAAAGCTTCCGAGAGATGAAAAGCGCCTTGGTCGGCTGACGTGGCGCAGGTGATAATGACACATGCCTCTCTATGGTTGGGCGGCACCGCCATGTACAGCTCTGCCAATTGGAATTGGTTGCCTTCTCATTTACTTGGAAAGTTTTAACATTATTTTAAGCCGTTTTTACCGAATTTTGGTTTCGTCCTTTCATTGAATGCCACGTGCTGCTTACGTGCGGAGAGGACTTCCACTTGTATTCATTTTTTTTTTTTTTTTTTTAAATTCTTACCGTGCATATGTTCCTTTTCAATGTATAATGGTTGAGGCAATTTGCTAACGGTGTTTCCAACCCTACATTTTCAGATTTCTATTTATAAGGCATCAATAATTTTTTAAATATAGATATTCTTTGACAATAAATTTATAGAAATATATATTTTCTTCTCCAATATAATTTTTCAAAGCAAAATATGTATCAATAAATGACCAATCATCATGAAATATGTGACCCCTCTATCTCATTTTATATTTTACAATTAAGAGAAAGAAAATGCAATAAATCTTCATATCTTTAATTGGTTAGGAAAAACTGAGGAATCCTAATCATCATTTTTAGAAGTGTTTCTTGATTGAGAAATCAATGTTCATATTCTCTAAAAATTTTATTGTCACATGAACTTCATATTTGAGTCAGATAATTGTATTGGAGATAATTTTTTAGATTCATATCTATCTATGATATATGACAAGAAACTTAACCTAAATAAATAATTATATTGGAGATATTCTAACTTAGGTGGTTTTATATCCTTAATATCGAAATCACTAGAAATATCGGTACCGAACTTTAACTTAAGTATATATAGAATTATCTATATCACTAAAAAAGTATTGATATAGCTAAAAATTTGATAGAAAATTTATGGAAAATGTGGAAGTGAGCTAAAACATAAAATCTTTTTATTAAAACTTGTAACAAAATATTAAAATAGTCAATATTCTGATAAAAAAAACACATTCTTAAAAAAAAAAAAAACATAGATAATCAAACAACTATATGGTATAAATATGAATATAATATAAATATGAGCTTTATAAAAATTAAAAATATTGTATTAATACTTGATTTTCTAATAGTTGGCATTATATAAGCCATATAAATTTTAATACCAAAATGAAGATCTAGATGGTTTAAACATAGTGTGGTTACCTTATGGATTTATACAATCTTCAAACATAGTGTGGTTACCTTATTGATTTATACAATCCTATCATGATATAAATTTTGAATAGCTTTTAATATAATCATGAACATGCCATGTGTAAATTTCTTGAGTTTTTCCCTCCATCTGTCCATATATAGGAAATTGTATGAAACCGACAATTGGAGATCCTAAAACCTCCATAGTTATCATCAATATTCCCTAAACTCATGGATTTAAAACTAGTTGAAAGACATCTTCATTAGATTGTGGTGTTCTTGATTGCAATATTACATGAATTTTCCTTTATGTAATCCTTGTCGATAGCCCCCTATGGTTGGACCTACAAACTCTAGTCTCGACACCCACGGTCTTCATCTTGTCTACAATGAGTGTATTGTTATTCACGAGTAAATTATGTGCTTAATGGCAAGCCAGTATTTATATCATTTTTTGTCTAAGAAACAACAAAAACTAATGCGATTCTTCGTTCTGGTACTTGATGAAAGTAAAAGCTATTAGATTTAGTTGAAAAAGAAATTTAAAAAATTATTATATTCTTATTCGAAAACAAATAAATAAATAATGATCGTTGAATTCTTGCTTTGGAAAAAAAATTATATTATCGAATTTATGTTTGAAAACAATAAAACAGAGATTATAATGTGATTTTATAAATTATACAATAGTTATGCAGTTTGATTGAAATCCATTTAACATCAACACAAAAGTAAAATTTGTGTAAATAGTTATTTAATTAAAAATATAATTAACAATGTAGACAAATGTTAGTGAATATTATCAATTTCTCGTTTTTTTTAATTGACAGAAATTTTGCCAATGTTTTATGAATATTTTTCAATATTTTACAAAAATATACTCAATAATTCACAAAATTACACTGCTAAAAATATCATAGGTATTTTTAAAAATTTAAAGAATATTTTGCAAAAAAGGTATTACATCCCATATCAATATTGGTTTCTTGATTTATAAAAATATCAGTGAAAATATAGGGGAGATTATAGAATTTTCAGTCATTGGTTGTACATATCTCCATAGATTTTAATGATGGAGTTAAAGTCCCACTATAAGCATGTGAGGGGATTTTCTTAAATAACTGAGTGGGTGAATATCTCTTGATTACTAAATACATGCTATCTATAAATATCCTCGATTTTGAAATTTGACTCGAAGCTGACATATTTATTAAAAAAAACAAATGCTATCTACTGACGAACTATATTCAAAATGATAAAATCTGTAGGATTAGTTAGATCAATTGTCAAGGTTTCTTGTTATTGCACGCGACAAATTAGTTACCGTTTTGGGAGACGTTTAGTTTCTATGTAATTATTAAAATGATCAAAGTAATTGTTGTGTGTGTGTATATATTTTTTTTTCAAAAGAAAATTATGCAGAGGTGCTTAGAGATAAAGTAGGAGTGAATTTGGCTTAAGTCCAATTTATTTTCCGCAGCTTGTAAGAAGGGAAATTGGCCCAATTACTTCAATAGAAGGAAGCCCATAATGTTTGCCCAAATGACCTCACTAATATCTCATGATATTAATGATCGGGGAAAAATGAGAATTCCTTTATTTTGATAGTATATCATAAATTAAATAATGAGGAAAGAGGGATAATCTAATGGTAAAACCACCTACAATCTTTCAAGTGATGGGCTGCGTGGACAATTTTCTTATCTTTAATTTTCTCACTTTTTTTTTTTAGAGATTTAATTTTTTTATATTTATGTGGATAACATTCTCCTATGTAGATAGCCCTCTCCTTCCTATTGAAAATAAATATCCGGGTTGTACTTTAAAGACTTATGACTTATGAGAAGACAATAGAGATTAAGGTTATACCTTAAAATTTTATCTTAATGGATCTCTGTAGTTGTAACTAAAATTGTAATATACAAAAAATAATATAAATTAAATAATAGAAAACAGTAAAAATATCTCCATCACAATTAATAAAAACATGTTTCTTCCAATTGGTGGAGATCCAACAAGAAAATCACAGCCTAACGCTTTCCTCTAGCAAAGAAGCTCATCATAAAAACTTCTCCATTGGTTATGGAGACTCCACTACTTGTGGAAATGCTTAATATTTTTCAATTTCCTTTATTTAATCGTAAATTTAAAATATGCTTGTTTTATTTATATTTTTTAGTCTAATCTCAACGTGGATTAAACAAAATATAATAATATATTTTATTAAATTTCATGTTGCATCAAACACATTACTGTATTAATTTATCTAATTTAATATTATCAAAGTAATTTAATTAAATCCCGCATGCCAAATGGACCCGTGTTACAAATTTAATGGTAGGAAATATTAGTGCAACATTTTTTAAAGTTCAACCGCTTAGGTGAAGTTTGCTTCAATTTGTGTAATATTTCCAAAGGTTAGATACGTTTGTGCAAGTTTCCCTATTAAAAAAAAAAAAAAAAAACAAAAAGAAAATGCTAGTTAAAATAAAAATAAAGGGCCTTGAATAAATTAGAATTAGAAAACGAAAACTGAGTTACCTGTCCGATTCTTGTCCACCAAAAGTTACACAGTGCACAGACCACTCTCTAAACTAAGAAGGCGATGGCCGGAGTCATAATATCTCACAGCCTCCAGTTTTCCGGTCAGTTCCCGGTCGCCGGTAGGACACGTCACACCTCCTTCTCCGTTCAAGCCACCTCAGAAAACCCACTCACAACCACCACCACGACGAAAGATGTACCACAACCCACACCCTTTACTGCCCCACCAAATTTCAAGCCACCTGAGCCCAAACGCTTCTCTGTTAGGCCAGACAAGGTTTTTGACATCTTGGGTGCTTCTCTTTCCTTGGTTTTTCGCTTGGGAACTGGTGTTTTTGTTTCCGGGTACGACCCATTTGCCTTTTTTTTTTGGTGTACTTGCTATTCCTTTGTGTACGTACAGGATTTTTGTTTTGATAGTCAATGAGTTGCAGATCAAATTTTGTAAACTTAGAAGTAGAGGTGAATGAGAGAGGATTCAAACATTAATTCATCTGTTTTGGATGGATGGTTTAAATAATTTATGTCACATTTCAAATTCACTTGCTAAATTAAGTGAAAAATAAGGTTTTTTTTTGCTGCTGGATAGAGTTGGTGGTTGTATTGCATTGCCTAGTAGAGTTGTGGTGGGATTTGAGTGTAGATATGTTATTGTTTTAAGCTATGCAAATTGGCAATAAACAAGTGACAAATTTGGTTAGCTTAAGCAAAGGTGTAAGTGAGGCTCTTCGTGGTTATTTTTTGATGGACTAAACCTCATAAATATCAGAGAATACTTTAACTGGAATCTGATATAGTCCTGGTTACTTGCTGGTGCTCATTTCTATCTCATATGTCTTGTGCTGTGGCAGGTATAGTGCATCCTTTGTTGCCAAGGATGAGATTCCGTCTGACCAGTATGCTTTAGAGTTAGCCGGTAATTGCTAAGTTCCTTACTATATATTGCTAAATCATTTCTGGAAAAGTTAGTGTTTTGAAATTGTGGTTTAAAGGACTCTGCGACTCTAGGCCCCAGGATAAAAGTGGGAAAACAGATAGTTGATAGATGATGTGTTTTTGATTCCGAAGGATGTCATGCATATCGAATGGGCCTCGCACTTAAATCCTATTGTTTGCAGTGAAGGCTGATATTTGTTGATATAACAGCTGTATTTTAACAGGTTTCAAGGTGAAAGAGACCTCAAAATTAGGCCCTCGTCCAGAGAAGCCTATCGAGATATATGAATTTGAAAGGTATTGTATTTTTATTTTTTCCTTGAGCATTTTAATGTTTTAACCTTCTTGATTCTTGTCTTCATTCATTCTATGACTTTTCGTTTGTGACCAAATGTTATTGAATGCATGTTTTCTTCTCTTCACATTTGGATAAACGTGGATCCCATGTGAACTTCAGCTGCCCATTTTGTCGAAAGGTAACTTCACTCTAATAACCCATCGATTTTACATGTTTTATATAGGATGTTAAACTTACATCTTTATAGATGTAATATTGTTAGATAAGGGTCTTTGTTTGTACAAGAGATCATAATGAGTTTAGTAGACATGTTCAATTTGCAATCTATAGTCCATAAAGATGGACTTTGAGTCTATAATATATATTTTCCTTTTTGATTGCTCTCATGTATGACATTTTATTGAAATTGCTTCCATGACTTTATTATGATGTATACTGACCTTTGAAATATGTACAATTGTACAGGTCAGGGAAATTGTTTCAGTGTTGGATCTTGATGTTCTATATTATCCTTGTCCAAGAAATGGTCCAAATTTTCGTCCCAAGGTTGCTCAGATGGGTGGCAAACAGCAATTCCCTTACATGGTAAGATTTTTTTTATTTTTACTTTTCTTTTTTCAAGGTTTGTCCGCATAGATGAGGAGAAGAGATATGTTGATGAAAAAAAAAAAAATCAAAATATATTGAGATACTGTGTATTACATGGGAGGAAATTGCTGAAAATGCCAAATTAATGCATACCATCTTTTATACAATTCAATAGCTTGATTTTACATCAGTGCTCTGTTTTTTTTCTGGCTATCTCCTTCAACATTTTTAAATTTTCAGGCTTGATGATGTAATCTCGTGCGAAATCACAAATTTAATTGTGACTGGCTAACTGAATGTTGTCGTAATAATCAAGAGGGAAGGTGACAATACAATGAAATTAAAGCTTGTCTGAGGGTGGTTTTTATTTTTATTTTTATTTTTTATTTTTATCTTTTTAAATGTATGCAATATTTATTGTGTGACAATTAATGTTTAAAATGAATGCAGATGGAGTTACATTAAAGTGAAATTTCTTTTGAACTCCTTAATTCAAAGCGGGTAAAGTTAGTTGCTAGATTCGCAATCCTATATGGAAATTTGGAATCTACTAACTTGTTTTGTGAAATATTTTGTCTGCTCAAATGTTTATTGGTTAACCAATCTGTGTTCCTTGTTTTTCATCTTCTGAATTTTATCCTTTAGATTTGTATTTCCAAATTCTTCTTGTCAAATATGCATGGCGAGTAACTTCATTGTTCGAGTTTAACTGAGCTTAGTTCGTTGTTTCTTTTTCTCTGGTTGCAGGTTGATCCAAACACAGGGGTTTCAATGTATGAATCAGATGAAATAATAAAGTATTTGGTTGGGAAATATGGTGTGTGCGGTTTTATTTACCTGCCTTCCATTTATTGTTTTTGTTTTTATTTTTTAATTTTTATTTTCCTTACCATTTTAATGTATTATCAATCAGTTTTGAGAGGGGCAGACATTAAATTGTTCGTTATAACATTAAAAATTGCTAATTATATAACCAACTTTTTTTCTTTCTGGATTTCTCCTTCTAGAAAGAATGAATCTAAAAACTATTACTGTGTGAAGTTCAAGAAATTGTTCTTGCTCTTATGACTTTTGGTTTTATCACAACTCACTAAAGCTTTTTGTTAATTCAGTCAGTATAAGAGATTATGGTGTTTAATTTAATTTTTCATGCTTTTGTGTGTTTACCCTCTTTGATTACTTGTATTTAGGTGACGGAAGTGTTCCTTTCATGCTGTCACTCGGACTACTAACGGTTAGCAATCTGAATTTACTTTTCTGTTAATGCAATTTGTAGAAAATTAAATGAGGAGGTATATGACTAACTCTTTATGGATTTATTGCAGACCTTAACTGAAGGGTTTGCAATGATTGGTCGCATGGGAAGGGTAAGAACTAAGATGAATTTAATCATTTTTATAAGCTGTTTCTTGAGGTTTCTTCTTTTCTTTTTTTTTTTTTTTTTTTTTGAGAAATTTTCTTGAGGTTTTGGAACCCTTTTATTGTAGAATGGTCATGTCAACTAAATTATGGATTTGATATGGTTTCACATATCTTTTGAGTTCTTCCACCCAATAGTTTAAGCTTTTGAGTTGGTATAGTTATCATAATTTTAATGTCTGTCCTTGTTTGGCTCGCTTGTGGATTTCTCACTGTATGCATATTCTACATATTATGCCTGTTCTTCAATGAGAGTGCACGTCAGAAGTATTAGGGAATCCCTCATCAGTTAGATCTTGATTTCATATTATTTTGTATACCAGTTTGGACCTAGCACCTAATTTATCAAGCTTTCAGTTGATTTATTCACCATAATAATCCACATATTTACTTATTAAAGTACATCTATGGTATTGAGTTAACTATTCTATTCAGCTTAAAATTAGATCGTTGAGATGTTACCATAAAGTGAACAAGTAGGTAGATAGCTATCTTTAATTATCTTCTTTTTATTATGCAGGGGAGTTCTTACACTACATCAAAATTGCCACCCAAGCCACTTGAAGTATGGGCATATGAGGTTAGGGGATTATAAGTAATCTCTGATGTTGAAAGTAATATATAACAACTCTCCACATTTCTAATCCAAAATTTGAGGCTATCATCATCTGTATTTTGACTGAATCTCATAAACATATCAATTACACTTCTGGATGGTGGCTTAAGAAATATTTTATTTTATTTACTAGGGTTCTCCGTTCTGCAAAGTTGTACGTGAAGTACTTGTAGAGTTGGAGTTACCACACATAATTAGCAGGTAGGTCTTCATTTGTCAATTTGATTGACTATGTTTCATATAGTGAATATTTCTACTTTTAGTCGTAAAATGGATATGACTTTAGAAATCTTGTATTCACATATATGAGCATGTACAAGCAATTGAGGGAACAGAAAGGCAGACTTCTGGGCAGAAGAAACTAAAATCATAAACAAAAGATTTACAATAACATCCTAAGCTAGATCAGCTTCCCGAATAAGACTGATGGAAGAAATATAATCCCTCTAAAAGTTGGGGATACTGAGGCCCACAAGGATGCCCAAAAATGAACTATGTTGCAAAATAGTTTAGATGTTTTCTCCTTCGAAATAATCACAAAATCTTATATTCCTCTCCAAATGGAGCACCCAAAAGACTGCCAGCAGAGAACAGTTCTGTAGAACCACTGCTTTTTTACCTCCCTTAGAGACACCATCTTTTCTGCTCAAACATCTTTGGAGGTTGCTGGTTTGGGTGCACTTATTTTTAACTGCATACTTTGACCTATGTCTTCACTTTCGCTCTAGCCTGGATTTAACTTTTCGTTGAAGACACATCATGTAAGTTTTGAATGTTTGCCAAAAAATATATTGTTGTGCGATCTCTAATGCATATTTAACTCAAAGTCATTGAAGATTTATATTAACAGATCACATCTGCAAAAGAAAGAAGGAATGTTTCATCATTTTGTATTGTACTTACAAGTTACTTAAAATGAAATTTATGATTTATTTACTGCCTTGAATCCTTTTTAAATTTTAATAAACGGTGATGTTAGAATTAGTATGAGAATGGTAATCTATTAAAATCTAAATGCTTGTGAGTTCTCATGTTTGTTTAGTGTGTTATACGATTCTCTACAGAACGGCCACAATATTTATTAGTTTCTCCCAATATCTGAAAGATACTATCATGTGATTATCAATACATCCAGTCTCTTCAAAGCTGTTATTTCTTCTTCTTGTTGATAGATCATATGGCTCTCCTCTTAAATATTCGAGGGATCTGTAATATTCCCAAGTGATTTGCTTTGATTTTATTGTATCTTCAAATGTCCTTCTCTATCCATATGGATATGCTATTATGTATATTCATTGCTGAGACATTCTTCTGTGGGCGATATTCCTTTGTCATTTTATCAGTTGTGCTCGGGGCAGTCCAAAACGACAGATTCTATATCAAAAAGCCAATCATTTTCAGGTATTTAGTTCTTTCGATTATCTATGTTGAGTCTTTTAACGTCCCCATAATTTCATCTTGCTATGTGCTTTACATTGAGATCACATTATAAATCTTACAACTGTTGGGCAGGTACCTTATTTAGAAGATCCAAATACTGGGGTGCAAATGTTTGAAAGTGCAGAAATTGTTGAATATATTAGAGCAACCTATGTCCAATGATAAGCAAATTAAGATTTTCAAGGGCGTTCAGGTTTTGACCTTTTTCACACATATATATAGATAGTTATGTTATGTGCCTCTGTATTGTACCTGTAAAAATGTATTTACCTTTCTTCATCTTATAATATTTTCATGATATCATGTAATGCAAAATGTTCAAATAGAAAGTTTCAATAATATTACCTATCCATCGGAAAATAACCAATAATTATTTTTAAAAAATGTTTTACTTACGTAGAGATTGAATCTTATCTTAAGAGCAAGATTTTGGATCAATAACATCCGATTGAATTGCATTTGAGAATTAAATTATCCCAATGATTTTTTCTCTGACTCTTAGTCTCTATATAATCTAACCACCCTGAGTTGTACCTATTTTTTAAAGTTATTTTAAGAGTAACTTTCAGAAAATGTATTGCTTTGGATTTGTGTTCTGAAAGCTAACACTTGCATGAGTGAATGGTTTATCGGAATTTATCAAGATTAATAAATATTTATACACTCTACTAAAGAGAATACTAACTATACAAAACTTCTGAAATGTGCTTGATGCACAGCGTAGTTTAAGAGAGGATGTGCATGTATTACTTTAGCTTAGATCAAAGTATTTGTTTATTCTTTGTTAAAATAGAGAGTTTCATATATATATATATATATATATATATATTTTCTTTACTCATTTAATTTATTGTAAAATAAAAATGAAATCTTCTCCATATGATTCCCCGGAAGCATTGGTAACAGAAGTTGCTGGAAGAACCTGTGAAGTATTTGCTTTGTGAGGACTTGAAAATGTCAAAGTTGACCTCATCACACATTCTAGAGAATCTCTTTTATCACTGATTTGAAGTTGGGAAGAAAAGAGTTGTCAGCAGGTAGCTTCAACTATCTGGCCATTTTTTGTGGATGGTAGATTCTATTGCTTGCTTAACTTTGATCAAGTGCCTCTATTGTGCATTCTGATGGTGGGATAAGGTTTTTGATTACCCCACTACAATAGAAGACACCAAAGTTTAGGTAACTATTGGGGCTGAAATCAGTTAGAGATTCATATACTAGATGCAGAATAAATACGAATATTAATTGTTAACATAAATCTTTATGCACGTGTAGGAACTCATTACATAGCTTTGTTACCATGTCAATAACCCTTACTGAAAATTGTCAACTGATCGACAATTACTCGCACAATGATATTAACCTCTCTTAACATTGTCTACGAAAGAAAATCAAGCCTACATTATTGTGACAATGATCAAATTTGTCTCGAGTACGGTGAAATTGAGGTCAGATCTTTGTAATGATACTACTGTTGTTTGTACTAGCAAATTTAAAGGATCCGGGCCATTTGATCTGGCCTAGGTCATCGTCCATGTTTGGACAAGACAAAGGAGGGCAGAAAGCGTTATCTAGCATTTGCATTTCGTTTTTTAATGCCAATAGCATGGAACCAAAAAAACAAATCCAGTAGTGGGCACTGACAAAAGCCCTGTGGTGACCACCAGTTGGCCTTTTCAGCTGGTAACTGAGACCTGAGCCATGAGTATCCACCATCCAGTGAAGGTGGAATTTGTCTAGGTAGATTAAAGCTGAAAGTGAGGACCTCTCTTTAATTTCTGCTCACAGCTTTCTTCATACCCATTGTCAGTCTTTTCAAGCATGAAAGTTTTCAGCCTTTTGAAACAATAAAGGAGTCCACATTTTCTGAGATTTTATTCTGTGGCATTGGCGGGTATCTGGAGGTTTCCAATTTTTTTTTTTTTTTTCATTCCAAAATTTTATACTATGGTACATCAATTAAAAGAGCACACTGGAAGTTCGAAGCTTTGGGAACCATAGGCATACACATTATTATAAGTTCTGATCTCAATTTTCATTTTATAGGCTGGGCAATGAATTTTTTTCCCTTCATTTTTTATATGGTTTATTGCAGTCAAGTCTGAAGTCATCTTTCTATTATCACAAATGCTTCTGTTTTCTTCAGACTAATTATAAAATGATAATAAGCAATTAGAGCTAGCTACACAAACAAACATTGCAAAATACAGTCCTCAAAAAAAGAAGACAAATTACAAAATACAAATAGGGACGTGAACCTAAAGCCTATAACATCAGTAAGAACTTTTTCCTTTTTGGGTCTGCGCCTTCTTTGATGTGGATTACTCATTGACCAGCACATCTAAGATTCTGCGTCAATGGTAGACGATCAAAGGGACACAATTGGAGGTTCTTGTTTACGGTTCAATCTATTATCAAGTCCTTATTGTCATTACCTATCGAAACAAAATCATACTTCGTTTATTACAAGAAAAAAAAAAATTAATTAAACTGGATTCATAATTTGCCAACATGCGCATGCTGCTATTTACTTTTTTGGCATACTGTACAGGGAAAGTTGACATTGCATAGTTCTGAGTGTTTTCTAAATCTACTGAAATTAATCAATACTTTAATCTTAAAATCAGAAGGCATTTATGTTTACTATAAAAGGAGAAAACTCATCACAGATTTTGTAGATACACATGACCATACCATTAAGATGAATGAAGAAGTGTACAACTACCTAATTAAAGGTTGATGTGCACTTTTTGGCCTAATTGTTTTTTTTTTTTTTCTTTTATACAATAACAAGATGATTGAAAATTTTCTTATACTAATGGTTAAAGGCTTACCATAAGCAGCCTAAATTATACACTATCTATTTTTGTAATTGGAGATATCAACTTCTATAATAAAAGGAGAAAACCTCCTCTTATATACTCATAAATGCATATGAGAAGATTCGAATCACAGATATGAAAAGAAAGTACATTGACTACTTAAAGCTATGAGGTCTATTTGATTGACTGGATATTGTGAGGGATATATTTTTCCAACAATTGTTTGGTGAGCCCATCCTTCGTCTCTGCTACATTGCTTTTATGCCAACAAACATCGGTTTTGAAAAAATTCACATGGATAGTAGATTTCAACAAATCCAATCCATTATGGTTGCCTTTTTTTTTTTTTGTTTATTTTTAACGTTCACCTTGAAAGTAATTTTTTATGTAATAAAAAAGTTCTTAATCCAATTATATCTAATTACATTCAATCTAATATAATCTAATTCAAAGGTGCATCAAACAAAGAATTATAAAACCCTATCCCGTTTCATCCTATTCAGTCAATCAAATCTATTTGGATGAGACTATTTTCACCTAAAAAATTCATCTAACACCCATTTACATATAACATCCCAATATTATGATTTAAAAATAAAATTTTACTTGATACGCCCATAAAATTCCAAAAATAACATTATCTGAAAATATTTATTATTCATTCTTCATTCTACAGTCTCTAAATTATTTCTAGGTTTTTCTTCATCAAAATCATCCTAGAACATATAAGATGGTTGTTATAAAGAAAAAAAATTAGATTTGACAAATTCTTTACTTGTAGAATTATATAAAAATATCATAAGTAATTTCATTTATAGAATTCTTCTTTCTGCACTCTCTAAAGATGATGGAATGTGTCTGAGAAAAGGCAGAGAGAGCTTCAAGACTCACAAAAAGTGAAAAATGATTTTATTGCCTAGATGCATGGAAACATTTACGAGAACAGTATTTATATACAAACTAGAAGCTTCTATAATTTCCACTAACCTCTTACTAACCAACTTTTTTAATCTAATGATCATCGATGACCATTAAATCTCTATTCAATGGCTGATATAGTGTCAGTTATGACTGACTAACAAACTTGTCCTTCAGCAGCTTCCTAATACACAGTCTATGTCTCTTCCTATTTCGAAAAAAAAAAAAAAAGTTTATGTCTCTTAACAGTCTATGTATATGTATTGTTTAGGAAAAAAAACAGAATAACTTAATTAATCTAACAGTATATAATAATATGAAGAAGGCACTTCTTAGACTATTGATATTTTACAGTGATATTATGAAGATTAAAAATGCAGTAGTTTTTTTGACATAAAAATGTAGCCGAGGATGATGACTAGAAGATGAAGAAGAAGAAGGGGATTGTTTAGTAATTTTGTTGAGATTATTATAGCAGATAAAGATTTAAATAGATCTTGGGTGTGGGGAGAAATATTTTGGGTGGCAACATGTAAAGCCACCCAATTTATTTTAAAACGAATTCCCAGAGGGAAAAAAAAAAAAAAAAAAAAAATCTAAGTCTGAGTGAACATTCACTTTTTGGCTTGCATTAATTAGGCTAATATTTTGATTATTATGGAACCATGCATAATTGCTAATTAACCCACAATCTCGCTTCCATAGAATTCGGTTCACCTTGTAATGCCAACATTTTCGGCTCGTTAAATTGGATAAAGAGCTGGGGAATTATTCAAAGTCACAATATATATGTCTAAATATATCAGCACTTACAAATGTAAATAGATAAAGCCGTTGAAAACCATTTAAAACCACATATCACACAAAACTGACTTTGTTCGTAAAGCCGTTGCAACCCATCTGGAACCATATGTGACACATAACTGGCATTTGTTCATATATATAAAAGCCCGACTCCACATATTCATTGTACATTAGGAAATATTTGAACAAGCCAGAAATGAACTCTAAAATCTCTTTCTCCGTTGTTGCCATCTCATTGCTCCTCGGCTTGGCTTTGGCCACCGAGGATAATGAGGGTACCGTGGATGAGGGTACGTACGCATGATCTTTCTCTCTTTCATGGCCATGTAAAAATCTGACGTTTTTGCTAATATTGAAACCACAAGAATCTGCCTAAAAGGTGCTAAGATTAGTTATTGTATTGGTGATTTATGAATGAAAATTTGTTCAGGGCAACATACAGTTGATTTTAGCTATACTGGACCAAATGGTCCTACCAACTGGGGCAAGTTGAAACCAGAATTCTCAGCATGCTCATCAGGGAAAAATCAGTCTCCTGTGAACATTATAAAGGGCGATGTGGCCCTCAACAAGAACTTGAAACCCTTGTCCGGAAATTATGCTTCTGAGGCCAATGCTACGCTCATTAGTTCGGGCCATAATATTGGGGTTTGTTTTTAAACTTCATTTATCCCAGATTTGATTATTTTCTTCTAGCTAGTTTGTTTTCTTTTTGTTTTTTTTTTTCAAAAAAATGCTCAACGTCGTGTATGGCAGCTGCAATATGATGGAAATATTGGAAGTCTAGTCGATCGATGGTAAGAAATACTTCTTCAAACAAATGCACTGGCATTCTCCTTCAGAGCATCTCATTGATGGACAAAGGTATATTTTCTCTCTCTCCTCCCATTCTATTTGAGGAGATAATCTCGGTGTGCACGTTAGCATATCTCTTGTCATGTTTATTTTAATGTCATATGATACGGTGTGGAATATTGGGGACACATGCTGCATTGAATGTATCTAACTTTTTCTTCTTTTTTTTTTCAAATGAGAAAAGCTTTCGACAAGATTATTGTAATCCTGTTTCCTCATTCATTAATAACATGTACAAATTAACATCTTAAATCACTATCTTTTGTTAATGAATTTTTAAAAAAGGAAAAAACATATGTGATAGGATGATGTTATATGAGCATATATACAGATGAATTATATAGTATCTGTATTTGGAGAAAATCTTTAATGCTTCTGGCACATGCATTGAGGGGCGCGCATCAGACCATTAAATGTTTGATATCTGTCAAAAAAAAAAAATTGTGTATCAAACATTTAGAGGTGTGGTGCATCACCCAAGACATGCATAATGAAATTTCTTTTCCTTTTAAAATATGAATAAAAGAAAGATAGAAAAGCATCTAATGGTGGCACTTTAAATTGTATTTGTATTTTTTTATATGAAAAAAAAAAGTAAAATAAAAAATTCAAGAAATTATTAAAAGGAAAAAAAAAAAAAAACAGACGGATATATTAAAATGAATGATGGTTAATATGGGATGTTGAAATATCAGATATCCGGCGGAGGTGCATCTAGTCCACGAGGCAGGAGACCTTAGTGCGGCAGTTATCGCAATTCTCTTTCAGTATAGTGATTCTACTGTCGATCCAGACCTTGCCAAGGTATTTTTAATTATATATATAAATACATTTTACAGTTCACTTGGATATGAAAACATTTATAATTTTAACTATTCAATTTTTAATGAGTCACAGTTAAGGGTATTAATCCATTAGTTAAATATTAAGTCACAGCTCTTAGATCCGACTCATTAAAAATTGAATGATTAAGTTTGCAAATACATCTATATCCGAGTATATTGTAGAGACTATATATATATATATATATCAACTAATTAGGGCTTTTATAATCAGATTACCTGATTTTAAAAAAGTAAGAATCAACCGATCAAATTTATTAATTGCATTTGAATTAAATATGAGAGAGAATCTGTTTTAGAAGAGATAACGCAATGAATAAATTAGATTGGATTGGTCCTTACTTTTTAAAATCAGATATACTTGATTATAAAAATTCTCATCAAGTAATTCTAAATTGGATATAATTTACTAACATTTGTGACTTTATGCAATAATAAATATACGTATAATTACAGTTGAGTGATGGCTTGAAAAAGCTGTCTACGGTGAAGCAAGAAAAGAGTGCGGTTGTTAAAGTTGGTGTTGGGAAGATGAATACAAAGATCCTGACACGAAGTAGCCGTAAATATTACAGATATATTGGTTCTTTCACCACTCCTCCCTGCACCGAGAACGTCATTTGGACCGTCCTTGGCAAGGTATGTACATTTATTTCTTATTTCTATTGAGATGTGACCGTGAGTGTACGTCAAGTCTCCCACATTTGTAAGTGAAATATCGCATGGATAGTTAACGATGAAAAATAATTAAAAATCTGCAGGTCAGATCGATCGGCAAAGAGCAGGTAGAGGCATTGAAGGCTCCAATGGCACCAGAATACAAAGACAATGCTAGGCCCGAGCAGCAGCTGAATGGCCGAAAGATTGAGCTATATGACGAACATAAATAAATAGAGTGGATAAAAATTGACTTCATTTATTTCTTCTTTGTTGAGCAGTAACATTTATAAAATATGATCTCAATTGCTCCAGTTACAAATCTTCATTAATACAAGAGAGAATTTCATTTTAGTTTCTGAAGGTTTAGAAATCGATTATTTTTTATCTATGATTGACAAAAGTCGATACATGCATGGTCCCTAGAGTTTCCAAAAATAGATCAATTAATTAGGTTGATGTGACCCATTTTTTATCGATCATAGATCAAAAATAACTAAAAGAGGAAATGTCAAATTTACTCTTGGTCAATTAAGTTAAATTTATATTTATTAATTATTATTATTAAAATTGAATTTTAAAATATATAATTAATAAAAAAAGAAATTAAATAATAATTTTAAAAAATGAAAACATAAAAATGAATAAAACTTCATTTTTTAAACACTATTAAAAAAAAAAAATCTCCACTAGAGATAAATCTCAATCAAGAACCATCAAAGATGAAGGATTTTTTTATATAAAAATAAATTAAAAAAAAAAAAATCAGCCCCCAATCTCAGACTTCATCTTCAACATCCTTTCTTCATCTTCAACGTCACTACAACATCAAAGTTTTGCCTCTAATGAACAAAAAAATCAATCCAAATTTATCATCAAGATGATATACGATAACACTTCAATCAAAATCAATAAAAAAAAAAAAAAATCACAAATCATATCATCAATCAAACCCACAAATCAAAATATAAAAAATGCATAAAAATTAAATTTCAAAATTAAAAATATATATATAAAAAAATTGAAATCTTAACCATCCATAATTTTGTGTAAATAAATTTAAAAAAAATCAAAATTTAAAATTTTTGAAAAAAAAAAAGTAAAAAATCTTGATTGAACCCAGATCTTCAAAGGTTGAAGATTTGGGTTCGATCACTCCTCTATAGCATGAACCAGTTCCTCAAACAAACAACGAAAACCTTCACATCGAATCTTTACACATTCCTCTTCCTCACTCTCCTCCTTTTCTCCTTTTGCTCTCTCATTGAGAACGAGTCCCTCACTCTCCTCCTTACCTTCTTTATCGATTGTGATGCCTCCCTCGAGTCCCTGCTCTCCTCTATCCATCTCATCCCCACTACCACCACCACTATCTGTCCTTCTACGCCTTTAGCAGCACCATTGCCACCATCATCACCCCTTCCTCCACCTCACCTGTGTCGGCACTCTAAAAGACGACTTCCAGATTCAATTCCCCCTCACAACTCTCCACAATAGCATTCTGATAATTCTTTTAATTTAGGGGGTATAATTAATCTAAAGTTTATTGAAGTTTAGTTGATTTATATATATATATATATATAATAGATTTTAGTGAAATTCATGGATCATAAGATCATATAAACTTCATATAGATTCTATTAGATTTCTTTATGAAATCTAATGAAAAATGTTGGAGGAGGGCATGACTTGTTATATACTTTTTATTCTTAAATTTCACTTTAAAATCCTTCAAAATCCATTACTTAAGTAAAATTTATAAGGTTAATGTCTTTCTGAAATACCTTGATTTCAATAGATTCTATACAAATTTTAATTGAATATATTTATATTTCAAGGAGTTTCACATAAATTTGGATTGTGAATACCTAAATTTCAATAAAAATTCATATAAATCTGGATTGAATATACTCTTTTTAATATCCAACTTATTCTCGAAATTAATTTATCATTGGCCACCTAACATATCGGATTAGTTTAATAGGAAATTGATTCATAAAAATAACTTCGCCTCAGGAAAGAATGGCCATAACACTTTTTTGTCCTTTGGTGACAATGTACTACCATTACCATAACTCTTAAAAAGAGAATAAATATTTGTAGTCATTTTTATATATAACAATAAAAAAAAAAAAAAAAGATGCTTTAAGAAAAAAAAAAAGAAAAAGAAAAAGATATTGTAATTGTATGTATTGTCTATTTGCATGAGAAATTATAATTTAAATTAAATATATAAAACAATTCAAATGCAAAAAGGTAATCATTTAAAATCATTTATATATGTTGGATTATAACTGAGAGAATCAAATATTCAACATTTGTCATCTTGAGTTTGCAAATGAAGTGCTATAGGCATAATGAAAAATCTGGAGGTGATACAAAACGACAATGAATCTTTTATATATATACATATATATACATATTTGAATATTATTGATTCCGAATTGATAATTAGTTCGAAGGCGTAGATAACATAACAATGATTGTGAAAACGTGTGTTAATTATTAGTTAATTGGTTTTCTGGCATCCCAAGGTTTCAAGGATTCACCAGATTTGCTGAGGAGCGTGAGCGGGGTGTTAACTAACCAATAATGAGATGGAAAGGGAAATTAAGTCCCAACAAAAGGGGAATGGGGACAAATCGAAATTAAATTACAAGATTATATTCCACTGTTTAGAGACTTTTAGAGATTAAGATTGGAATCAAATTAAATTCCCTTTTTAATCTTTACTTAACTAAAGAATAGGGACAAAGTCAAATTAAAGCAAATTAAAGTTTCTTTTTTATCTTTACTAAACTAAAGAATGGGAATAAAGCAAAGTTAATTAAAAAAATAGTGATGTATATCACATTTAAAAATATGGATAAACACTTCAAAAATAATAATAATAATTGAAGATATATCAGTAAAATTAGTTGAATTCTATTATTCAATCAGGAAATGGAACTTGATTCCAAAGTGATAAGAAGAAGTTCCCTTTTCAACAAAAACATGTGTGGTCCATGTAATTAAATTTCAAAACAAATTAATAAACACTAGAATTAAATTTTGAAATTAAGAGAGGTATATTCAATCTAAACTTTTAATGACTTTTATAGAATTTAAAATCTGGATGTATTTAATATAGACTTATAAAAATTCTATAAAAAAACATATGATATTCAATATAAATTTTTAATAACTTTTAAAAATATATATAAAAGTTATGAGATATTCAATCAAAACTTTTTAAAAGTTTATAAAAATTATGAGACATTCAAAATGTCAATAACTTTTATAAAATTTAAAATTTTAATGACTTTGATAGATTTTTAGAGACTTTTATGTTAAATTTATAATAATTAAACTTTACAAATTCTTCCACACTTCCCTCAAAAACTTTTGTAGACTTTTATTATTGACTATAAAAAATAAATCTTACAATCTCTTTTATACTTAAATCTCCCCAAACTCAGTAATAGTTATAAGTAAAAATATTTCACTTGTTTTAAAAGTACACACACACACACACATATGTATATATCACTTCTATTTTATTGTGAATTATAATGGTTAATATTTTCTTTCCTATGTTCAAATTTAGTTTTTAAATCTTATTAGACCTCTTCTTTTCTAAAGGATATAAATTTATTATTTTATAGAAGATTTTAAATTTGAATCAAAATTGAGGAATTATATTTTGACAAAATAAATTTAAGAAAGGGAAACATCTTATAATTTTTATATATATACACAAATACATACAATACCAAAAAAAAAGTCTAGATAGATATTAATCCAAATCATCTCATTTGAAAATCTTATTACTTTAAAATTGATGAAATCAATCAACAGAATTTTTTTTTTATGCTAAAAAATAAGAGAAAAAACCTCTATTTCAAATAAAAAAAAATTAATATTTGGAGATTTTTTTAGCTAGTGGTTTATTTAAAAAAAAAAATTTAAATTTGATTATTTAATTATATCTATACATGTGATATATTTTTTTTCAACTTTTATTCATATTACATAATTGTTGGGGAATTTCTTAAACTTTTACTTTTGATAATTGTTTTCCATCGGTTTATTTACATTATGTCAAAAAAGATGAGAAACATAACTTACAAAGTGTATAATTTGCACGAGCTTGTTAAAGAAATATATTTTTATTTTAGAAGTAAATGAAAATCTGTAAAAATTTATCAATATCTATAAATTTCATCATTTTCATCATTACTATTTAATGAAATGAAACGATTTTCACTCATTTCTTGAGATTTAAGGACAACAAGGATAGTATACTAATGAATGGAAGACTGTTATAGCTACTAAAATGTAAAGCGATATTGGGATTATTGATAAAAATAGACATTTAAGATTTTATTTTTCATAAAAGACATAAAATGAATAATAAAAAGCTTAAAGTACTTGATGTTTTGATTATCAATTTATATAATTGAAGTGGCTTTATTTTTATTTTATGTCTCATATTTTTTCATCATTATTGACATAATAAATATAGTTTTTTCCAAAATAGGTGGCCACGCCTTTATTTTATTACCTTCCTAAAATTTCCTATGTAAGGCATGTATTTGCTAGCATATTACTAACTACGAATCAAGATATAGAAAGAGATCTTAGGGAAGTGTATTTAATTATGACTTTGAAAACTTTTCATAAACTTTTTTCATTGAATGAATTTTGTAGAATTTTATAAATTTCTAATGGCTTTACATCTATATTCATGAAAAACTCTCAAAAACTTTTATAAATTCTTTTTTAAAAGATTTTTATTAACTTTGTTAGACTTTTAAAAAAAAAATTATGAAATACTTTCATAAACTTTTATAGATTTTTATAAACTTTCACATGGTTTCATATTTATAAACTTTCACCAATTTATAATATAATATACACTTCATAATTACACCTACCTAATTTTTATGGATGTGTATTCATCTTAGGAGTTAATTGAAATTTAAAGAATTTTAAAAATCTGAATGTATTCAATCTAAATTTTTTATAAGTCTACTAAAATCTGAGTGTATTTAATTTAGACTTTTTAGAAGTCTATTAAAATTTGAATGTATTCAATCTAAACTTTTTAAAAGTCTATTAAAATTTAGGTGTATTCAATCGAGACTATTTAAAAGTCAATTAAAATCTGAATGTATTCAATCTAGACTTTTTAGAAGTCTATTAAAATCTAGATGTATTCAATCTAGATTTATAAGCATTTCAATGAAATTTGATTAATTCAATTCAGATTTTTAATAAATCCAAATAAATTTAGATGTATTAAAAAAATTGATGATTTTATAGAAATTGGATTTTAATTGATTTTGATGGATTTTTTTAACTCTAGATATAAATAAAAAAGCCCATCTGAAATCTTGCCCTATCCCTAAAGATTTCCTAAATTTCATTTTTTTCTTTTTCTCTTGAAATAGGCTCACACATTACTCTTTTGGTGGTGGTGAATTGAGTATATGTTTTGTAATCTTTTTCTCTTCCATATTCAATTGTTGTTTAAAATCTTCAAAACCCGAATAGGTCCTCAATAGAATCCCACCACAGTAAATGATATACTTAAGATCAAAATCGAACAAAATTTATAATAAAAGAAGCACAACCAGAAAATAGATTTGTGTATACAATCAAATTGAGTTATTTAGTTTACAAAATAATAATTGGATTAAAAATAAAATAAAATGACTGCAATAGATCAAATGAGCGCAAGAGAGAGAGAGAGAAGACATAAATAGAATCGTGAAATAAAAGTTTTTTTTTTAGTAGAAATAAAAGTTTTTTTAAAAAAAATGGGAAAATCTGAAGATTTGCAGTGGGTGTGTGTATGTTGGATCGCATTTGGCAATAGAGAAAAAAAAAAAGTTAATTGACTTGGGTAAACCGAAGAAGAAGAGATTTTTGGTTGTTGCCAAAAGCAAAGAGAAATTCAGATTTTTTTCCTTTCATTAAATAAATCATGATGAACTAAAATTCTAATAAAATTTGATTAAATTTATTAAATGATCCAACAAACTCTTAAATAGAATTCTTACAAAATCTTATGAAATTCATGCAGTTTATAAAATCCATCGAAATTTGTCATTACAAAAAACTCCAAGATACTTTAATGAAATTTAAATTGAATACACCTTCTTTAACTTGTTGATCAATATTTCCATAGTATAAAGAATATATGGATTCAAATTTAAATTTTGGAAGCAAGTTCGCTTTTTTTTTTATCTTAAATTCTTGATTAATAAACATATTAACGCATACATGCCTTATGTAGCAGCACTTAGGAAGGTAATAAAATAAAGCTGTAGCCATCCCCCCTCGAACCATAATTACACCTAACTAATTTTTGACTTGTTCAATATTTCCTACTGTATAATGAATATATGAACATTCGAATTCAAATTTTTAAATTAAGTTCCCTTTTCAGCACTTAGGAAGGTAATAAAAGAAAGCCATAGCGTAGCCATTCATTTCGAATCATAATCACACCAAACTAATTTTATTTATATAAAAGCCGGACTCCATGTATTCATTGTACTATAGGAAATATTTGAACAAGCCAAAAATGAACTCTAAAATCTCCTTCTCCGTTATTGCCATCTCGTTGCTCCTCCGCTTGGCTCTGGCCACCGTGGATAAGAAGGGTACGTATGATCTTTCTCTCTTTCATGGCCATGTAAAAATCTAACGTTTTTGCTTATATTAAAACCCTCAAAATCTGCCTAAATGATGCTAACATCAGTTGTTTTGTTGGTGATCATTCACGGAAAAAATTTTGTTCAGAGCAGCATACAGTTGATTTTAGCTACACTGGACAGAAAGGTCCTAGCAACTGGGGCAAGTTGAAACCAGAATTCTCAGCATGCTCATCAGGGAAAAATCAGTCTCCTGTGAATATTATAAAGAATGATGTAGTCCTGAACAAGAACTTGAAACCCTTGTCCGGAAACTATGTTTCTGATGCTAATGCTACGCTCATCAATTCGGGCCATAATATTGGGGTTTGTTTTTAAACTTCATTTATCTCTCATTCGATTATTTTCTTCTAGCTAGTTTGTTTTCTTTGGGCTTTGGGGTTTTAAAAGAGCTCAACGTTTTGTATGGCAGCTGAAATATGATGGAGATATTGGAAGTATAGTGGTCCATGGTAAGAAATACTTCTTCAAACAAATGCACTGGCATTCTCCTTCAGAGCATCTCATTAATGGACGAAGGCATATTTCCTCTCTCTCTTCCCATTCTATTTGAGGAGACAGTCTTGGTGTGCACATTAGCATATCTGTTGTCATATTTATTTTAATGGCATATGATATGGCGTGGAATATTGGAGTTGCATTGAATGTGTCTAAGTTTTTCTTTTATTTGATGTGAGAAAAGCTTTCATTGTAATCCTGTTTCCTCATTCATCGCTAACATTATCCTGCACATGTATAAATCAAAATCTGAAATCACTATTTTTTGTTATTGAATTTTGCAAATATATATATATATATATATATATATATAACATATATATGTGAGTAGAATGATGATGGGTGAAGTCTATCGAGATTGTAGTTCAGCTTACTTATTTTTCTTTATCTTTTTTTTTTTTTTTTTTTTTTTTTTTTTTTGGGTTTAGCTTAAAAATGACGTGTATTTTCTTCAAAAAAAAAAAAAGACATGCGTCAAACATATAGTAAATGCTATTTTATATGGGATGGTGAAAAATCAGATATCCAGCAGAGATGCATCTAGTCCACCACGCAGAAGGCCACAGCGTCGCAGTGATCGCAATCCTCTTTCAGTATCGTGAATCTACTAAGGACGGCGATCCACTCCTTGCCAAGGTATTTTTGCACATACGTACATACACATATATTTATATATATATATATATCAGTATTTGTGGATTTATGCAATAATGAAAATTTATAATTATGTTGCAGTTGGATGATGGATTGAAAAAGCTGTCCGAGGAGAAGCATGGAAAGAAGGAAGTATCTAAAGTTGCTGTTGGGAAGTTGAATACAAAGGCCGTGTCACGAAGAACCCGTAAATATTACAGATATGTTGGTTCTCTTACCACTCCTCCCTGCACCGAGAATGTCATTTGGACTGTCCTTGGCAAGGTATGTATATTTATTTCTTTTTTTAAATCTAGATGTGATATTGAGTGTATATCAAGTCACCCATATTTACAAGTGACCAATCATATAGACAGTTTAACGATATTGGAAAATAATTAAAATGTGCAGGTGAGATCTATCAACAAGAAGCAGGTAGCGGCATTGAAGGCTCCATTGGAACCAGAAAACAAAGACAATGCTAGGCCCGAGCAGCAGCTGAATGCCCGGAAGATTGAGCTGTATGATGAGCTTAATTGAATTCGTAATGGGAATGAAAGTGTGAGTCTTATGTAAATTTGAGATTGTGGAATGAGATTATCATTCCTCTCACCCAATTTAAGATTCTCAATCCCATTAACTTTTACAATTTAAAAAGTTGGTTTTACCCCTTATTAAAATACAAAATAAAATAAAAATAAAATAAGTTGCTCTGTTTCAATAATAAATAACTTTTTTATATTATTTGATTTTAAGAATTAAAATCTATTTGAGTGTATCAATATATTGAAATAATTCGTAATATTATATAACAATAAATAATAATTTTTAAAACTTATTATTGTTGGAGTTTGTACCTTAAGAGTTTATAATTATATAAACGGTTTTATAAATATTAATAAAGTAATCATTTCATTCAATTTATATATTTTACAAAAATTTTGAATATCATAAAAAACATATTTGATTACTGAAGTAATCTCAAACTAAGTATATAAATATTATATACAAACAAATTTAGTTTGAGATAAGTAATTTAACGAGTCCGTAGAAAGTAAACAAAGCTAGATATTTCATTTATAGTAAATCTACAGTTGCAGTCCATTTTGTATTTAATACAATAGTCTTATCCAAGACTATTCATGTGACAACATGGAAATGAGGCACCTTATACAATAAAGATTATATAGGACTGAACCACGATAGTTGATAAATATAAGTCTCTAATTAATATCCATTAAACTTAAATATTCATTTTTATCGATCGGACGATCATATATGAATTGTTCTTAATCATAAGTTTTTTTTTTTTGGTTGTACGTTTAAAAAACATAAAGAAAAAGATTTTTTTTTTTTTAATTTTCTACAGTAAAATAAAAAGAAGAAGAATCTATGTCTTTCTTCTTTGTATAACCAAAATTAAGCACTCACATTTTATACAGATAGATTTTATTTTATTTTTAGAAAATAAAACAAAAGTAACGGAACATATTTCTATATAATTGTGCTCACTCATTTGTTTTTGGGTGTAGAGACATATTAAGCAAGACTAGATGGTAATCAATCCATAGAGAATCAATACTGAAAGTAAAAAATCTAATCTTTTATTTTATTTTTGTTGTTTTATTTTACTATTTTATAGATTCTAATTTTTGAGTTTTACAAAAGATTTTGAAACTTACTTATCCATACATTTTAATTTGATTAAAACAACAGGTTGTTTTTCCTTACAATTAGTATCAGAGTCTGATTCCAATAAAATAGTGATTTATAAAATAATTTATTTTGTATTGATTTTGTATGTAATTGAGTAGGCAACGTTGTTTTTTATTTGATTATTGATTTGCATATTTTTTGTTCATGAATGATGAATGGGTTATTGAATGGTGGATCATGAATTGTATGGTTCTTTGGTTATTTAATTTGATTAATTTTATAAGCAGTTTGTGACAATTTTTTCCGTTGTAATTCATAATTTTAGGGTTTCAATTTTCTGAAGATTGATAACAAGGGCTGAAATTCTGTTACTGTGTTTGCATAAGAATTGCAATTGAATAGGACTCCGTTTGAGAAAAATTGTTGTCCAATCGGGGCGCCAAACAGTGATGCGCATTAGATGCGCAAGAAGCACAAAAACTGGAGCTTGCAGCAGTACCCAGTAACGCACCTAGCCGTGTAAGACACATGTGCACTGGGTGCATGTGTTGCACACGGCAGTGTGGTGCGCACCTGATGCACGGGGTGGTTGTTTTCACAGCACATGCGTGATCGGTGCATTACACCGGAACCGCAATTTTTTTTTCTTATTACCACTGTAAGTGCAATTGTTGCACCTGTTTGTGCGTCATGCACAAAACAGTGCATGTTATGTGTTGCCCGCTTGTGCGTGCGACACATGTGCACTAGGTGCACGTGATGGCTGCAGCAGCTAGTGTGCACAAGCTGCACATGGTAAAAATTGGCAATGTTTCATTCATTTTTGCACAAGCTGCACATGGTGAAACTTGGTAATCATTTTGCTTTTAAGTCAACAAAATGCTACAATATGGTTTCTCTTCATGAATAAGTGGTAAAAATTGGCAATATTTCATTTATTTTTTTTTCATATTTATATATTAATAATATCAACTGTAATGTTTTTATACATGTTAGAGGTTTGTAACATGATAAAGTAAGAAGAAGATTTACTTCTTTTTTTTTTTTTTTCTTTGGATTCTCAGGACTAGTGTTTGCTTATTTTAGACATTTTTTTGTTTTAAAAGATTTTTATCGGATGGTTTTGATATATATTTTTAATTTAATTTAATTTTCAAAAAATGAGTTATTATTACATTGTAATATGTTTGTTTATATTGGAGTATTCAAATATTTTTATATGTTTTTTTTTTCCTTAATTCTCTATTTTATTGCTTTTTTTTAATCAAAACAAATTATTAATTACTATAATAATAATAAGATAATGGGTTAGATCACCGGTTTGCGTAACCCAATCAAGCGGTGAACGAGTTTAAGTTTGAGTATCATATTTACACTCTTTTATGGTAAGTACACCCCATCAAATATTTAAAATATCTTAATTTAGGTAAAAAAAAAAGTATCGAATAACATTTTTTTTACAAGTATATAATACAACAAAATTAAAAACAAATAATATTTTTATATTAAATGGGCTATAATTATAAATTACTATTTTTTAAAATGATCTTAAATGTAGTGTACCTCCAAAAGGGATGTACATATGATTTTAATGAGTGCAAATATCATCACTCTTCGAGTTTTCACTTCCAAACCCAATAAGCTAACATGTAGGTTTGGGTAAAGTAAAATTTGACAAATTTGACTCGACTTGTTAACAATTTGACACATATTCATTCCAATTAGATTCATTGTCAACTCTATATATGTCATATATATAAATGAAGCAAACTTTTACCGTGTACTTAACATATAAATGAAATAATAAGACTCACCTAATAAAAGTAAATAAATTTTTATTTTGAGATCAGAAAGATGTGATAATTTATTTATACTAGTTACATGAAATTTTTTTTTTGAATTATCATACGAATCATTCCATACTTCATATAGATAATATGACTCCCCAATTAATGTAGTATTGTTTAAAAATGAGTTAAGAAAATTTATATTGCATATGTTTATATACAATGTGTACGTGTAATGAATTCTCATGAGATAGTAATATGTGACATATGATTATATGTTTTTTTTTTTTAAACAGTATAAGTACACATCATGACTATCAAAATTTTATGTTCAAGAATTTTGAGGTATGGTTCGGACTATTACTACCATTATTATTACTACTACTACTACTACTACTACTACTCTCTAATAGGTGGAAGAGAGCTACCTATATATAGCAGAAAAATTATCCATATTATTATGAAATTTTTTTAGTATATTATTCACACTTGTTGACTATTTAGAAATTAAGAAGCAAGTTGGCGAGAGTGCACCATTGAGACCCTCTACTTGAAGCCTATTAGGGCCAGCTCAAGGTTATTTGAGGTGTTAGGCAAACACACTAAAAATTAGGCCTTGTATTTGTAGAAAATAAATTTGTTCGCTATTTTTTTCACAATAAAAAAAAAACTTGAATTTTATATTCTATTTTTTCTAATAAAAAGTTTTTAACATATATTGTAGTACAATTTTATATCATGATTTACATTTTTACTGGACATATTTCCTCTGAAAATTAATAATTAATAGTAAATAAGTAGATATACATTTTTTATTGGTGCTATATATCTTGGGTACCGCAATCACTCGTATTTAACAGTATTTGATAAAACCTAATGAAAGTTTTCGAAAGAGCTTGATATGAAACAGAAAAAATATATAGTAGAGTTTGAAGGGTTAATGGCATATTTTATAATTACTCTTGGAATTAAAAATCATTAATGAATTAATGTTACCGTCTATGAAAATTAATAATGCTATTCCATTGGAAAATAAGTGAAACTACATAACAATGAAGAAAGTTATTCCATTAAAAGTAAATGAATGTGCGCGCGTTAGGACTAAGGAAAGCTATTCACTTGGAAGAGTCTATTAATATCTCTGATTTTTCGTTTTGGTAAGATGAAAGTCTATAAGAATCTGTGCAAAGTTTTTCTAATTTTTAAAAATCCATAAAAATCAATAGAATTCCATTAAAGTCATTTAAATTGAAACTCTATAAAAACCTATAAAAGCCTTTTAAAATAAATTCTATAATGCTTTATTTGTTATCAGGTTAAGACTGGATTTAGACTTTTTTTTTTTTTGTCTAAACTCATATTTGGTCTAGTCAATTACCCTTCGCTAATTTATCACTTCTCTGATTTTATCCTATTGGATTGGGAAAACCAAAACCCATTGAACAGTCGATTAACAAATCTCTCATCTTCTCTTCACTAATTTATCCACCCTCCACCTCTCGTTTGATCCACTTTCCCTCACCTCTCGATTCTCATATTTCTTCCACTTTCCTAGTCTGCTTCGCTTTCCTCAAGAACACAACCAGTTTAAGGTGAGTAAATCTTTTCACTTATTTGGATTTTTTGCTCTAGCAATTTGTTAAAATTATGCCCTAGTGTGTTTGTGTGTGTGAGAGACTAATCAGCAAGTGTTTTCTTTTTTTTTTTTTTTTTTTTTTTTAAGGTTGGAGTTTGGTGTGCGAGTGTGAAAGAGAGACTAATCAGGTAGTAATATGGTAAAAAGCAGTGTTTAAAATAATTATTGGGAATGAAAACGAATGGGTTCTGAAGAGTTTTTGGTTCTGACTAATCTGTAAACTTTTTTTGTTTTTTTACTAGAGTTTGGTGTATTTGTGTGTGTGAGAGGCTGTGTTTGAGAGGGTTGTTTTTTTTTTTTTTTTTGGGATTGTGTGAGAGAATGTGTTTGAAGAGTTTGATGTGTTTTTTTTGGCTTTGCAGAATCAATTATTAATCCTATCTGATAACTTACCAAACATATGTACACATTATTTTTAATCTTATCCTATATTACATCAAACATGAAATAACATTTAAATTAATTTATCTAATCCAATCTTATCTCAAACACCAAACGAGGCCTAAAAGCTCATAAAAATCATTTACAATTTTGTAGACTCTATAAAAGTCAACAATAATCCATGGGCTCTATAAAAGCTGTTCACTTAAAAAAAAAAAAAAAAAAACTATAAAACTATTGATTAATTACACCCTCTAAAATTTGAAAAATACATAAAATTGAAAATATGTAGGAAAGCTACCAAAAGAAAATCCAATATCCTTTCAAAAAACTTAGAAAAAATAAACTAAAATAAAATAAAAAAGCAAATATGAAAGGGTTAGGATTAAAATTTTAAAAGTAGTTTTAAATAGAAAACTTAATATTGTAAATTAAAGAATTTGGTAAAAAAATATATAATTTGTAATGCAAATATACTGGGGCCTTAAGTTACAGTAGGGCCTTAGGCGACTAACTCAGTTGCATGGGCCACCAACCGGCACTAGATCCTAAACATTTTTGCGTGATGTTCTATCTATGTTTATCAAAACTGTGTTATGTAAATATGAGACATTAATTCAACAAACCAAATAAATATTTTAAACCATTTATTAATATGACAAGAACTTGTAACAGAACCTCTCCTCTCTTAAGTTCTTATATTTTTTGCTCCTCCATGTTTTTATCTCCAAAAAGCCAATTAGACAAATTATTGTCTTTTCTGAACAAAGAAAATACAAAAATTATTATGAAAAAAAAAAAAGACTGATAAAAGTAATGGCAGAAAATGAGATTAAAAAATGACAGCCAATTCAATAATATATATATATATATGACAGTTAATAAACATACAAACAATTTTATAGCTTTTAATGTAAGAAAACATAAATCTAATAGCGATAACTCAAAAAATATAAACAATTATAAACAAATAATTAATTAACACTAATAAAAATAACTAGAAGAATCATAAGTAATTGATAGTACAAAAACATATAGATTTTGTGAATTCACTCATAAAGACGATGCTTAATTTTACTAGGTGAATAATATAAATGTTAAAATAAAAGTTTTGTTTTTTTTTTTTTAATTTTTTGAGTTACCATTTATCATGATGGCAACTCAAATATAGGTGATTTGCATGTTAAGCGAGCAAATTCCTCTAGTCTGTACTTGTTGCAGAGGAGAGATAAAATATTAATGTACTATATTTTGAAAAGTGGATCTAGTTAAAAAAAAAAAAAAAAAAAAAAAAAAAAGGGGGAGAGAGAGAGGATAATTAAAACATATTAATGGGGGGAGAAAAGTGAAAAGAGAAACATAAATAAATTCATTGAATCTCGACTCTCCGTATCTCATAGATCCATTGATTACAAAATTGTATCAAACACACACACATTCACGCACTCATGTATATATGAGTAAATTTTGATTTAAAAATGTGACCTCAATATCCATAGATGTAATTCAATGGTGAAAAAAGTATATATATATATATATATATATATTAAAGTGCCACAAAATAAAATATTTATCCTATTTTATCCATAATTTTTTATATGCCATTGCAACACCTCTACTCGAACGTAGGATACTATTAAATTAAATAAGCCACTAAATCATAGTGAGTGGTGGCAATCTCTCCTTGCTTTTGTTAATCAAAGTATCAAATAATAAATTGCTAAAGTTGTTAATAATTCACAATATCAAAACATTTTAAGAAGAATGCTTATGTACTCAAGACCAGAGATGACAAGTCTAATAGAAGTGGATATTTGCAATATCCCACGTAGGAATGGCAACGGGTTAGATCGGTCCATCCCAAATCCAACCCATATCCCGAATAGGTCACTACTTCTCGCACCCAAACTTGACCTCGATTGGGATCGCTTGCCCCGAACTCAACTGGTTGCACTCGATTTAGTTTTTAACAAATCACATAATTAATATTAAAAAATAAATATATAAATAAAAAATAATAATTAAAACTTACAATAATTTAATATTAACTCCAATATAACGTCACATCTATGTAATTATCAATATAAACTTACAATAATTCTACTATTTTTGATGGCTAATTAACCATGCAAAATGTGGTGTAATTTTGTTGCATCATTTCTAACGGCTTCTTTACACTCGTAAGAAAATATCTAATTATTGAGGGTACTTGAAGTGGTTGGAAAATAATTTGTCAATAATAGCCAAAATTATTGTAAGGTTTTTGTAAAGACAAATCCTTTAAAAATTAACAAACGGACTTATGCATTGGAGAGTGCTCTCAGAGCAAACCTCCAGATCATGTTGACATAGGTGTTGTTTGTTTTGCAGGATAAAGCAATAAAAGCAAAGCGAAGGTGAGGAATGGTAACGAAGACGAAGGTCCAGCGGAGACTGTAATTACCTTCAAGCGTATGTTTTAGTCTGAACAACTTATATATATTAATTAATTAATTAATTAGGCTGCTTTTTTTTTTTTTTTTTATCCTGTGTTCACAAACAATCGCTTACAAACTATAATTCGCAAACAATATCATGATGCCCAAAAAAACTCATTTAAATTCTTTGATGAGTACATTTTCAAAAATCGCCCTTTTTCAATATACAATGTACGCGTGTGTGTTATAGCTAATTAGTTTTATGAAATCCCAAGGTTTCAAGGATTCACCTGACAACTGAAGTCTTTAGGCATGATAAAAATCGGGAGGTGATAAATCCAAAAGTTGATTTGAAATGGTGATTCCGAATTGAAAATTAGTTCGAAGGTGTCCATAACAATGATTGTATCTGAAGTAATTGTGTTATAGTTATTAGTTTATTTGTTTTCTAAAATTAAAATCCCAAGTTTTCAAGGATTCACCACATTTAGCACATACATGCCTAAACATAGCAGCACTTACGAAGGTGAAAAAAGTAAAGCCCTTTCCATCCGTTTCTAACCATATATCACACATAACTGGTTTTGTTGCTATAAAAGCCAGACTCCATATCTTTATGGTACTTCAGGAAATATTAAAGAATAAGCCAAAAATGATCTCTGAATTCTCCTCCGTCGACCGTCGTTGCCATCTCATTGCTCTTCGGCTTGGCTTTGGCCACCGGTACGCTTGACCTTTCTCTCTTTCATGACCACGTAAATTAAAATGTACGTTTCGGCATGAATATAATTTTGAAAAATTAACCATCAGAATCTGCCCAAATGATGCTAACATGAGTTATTGTGTTCTTGATGTATTAATAAAATTTTGTTCAGAGCCAGGGTCAGTTGAATTCAGCTATAGTGGATCAAATGGCCCTTGCAACTGGGGCGATTTGAAAACAGAATTCTCAGCATGCTCATCCGGGAAAATCAGTCTCCTGTGAACATTAAAAATAATGACGTAGTCCTCAACAAGAACGTGAAACCTTTGTCAGGAGATTATGCTTCTGCTGCTGATGCTACACATTAATTCGGACCACGTTATTGGGGTTTGTTTTTAAACTTCATTTATCCCTCATTACATCACTTTTCTTCTAGCTAGTTTGTTTTCTTTTGGGTTTTAAAAAAGCTCAACGTTGTGTATGGCAGCTGCAATATGATGGAAATGTTGAAAGTCTAGTGATCGATAGTAAGAAATACTTCCTCAAACAAATGAACTGGCATTCTCCTTTCAGAGCATCTCATTGATGGACAAAGGTATATTTTCTCTCTCTTTTCTCCATTCTAATTGAGGAGACAGTTTTGGTGTGCACAATACTATATCATATGCAATATTTATTCATGTCATATGATATGATTGATGTGGATTGAAGAATGCACTTCATTCAATATTGTAGCTACATATTTCTTTTATGTTGAATGAGGAAAGTTTCCATACTATTAATATAACTCGTGATCCTCATTCATCAATAACATTATCCTATATTTGAGGTTATGTATAAATTTAAATCCAAATCATTGTTTTTTATGATTAAATTATATATATAGAGAGAGAGAAAATTTTCGATGTATCCAATGCATGCGCTGAGTAGTATACTGGACACAAACACTGGATTTACATTTGAATCCAGTGTTTAGTTGACGTTTGGATTGGTAAAACCAATAACAAAGTGGGTTATCCTAAAGATGGGTTGCAGCATAACCCAATATTTTTCTTTTTTTTCCCCTAATTTTTAATGTTTATTTTGGAAAAATAAAAATATTCTAATATTTTGTTTATTTTTTTCTAAATTCTGAAAATTTTAATAGTTTTTATTAAAAGTAATTATAATATTTTTGAAAAAAATGTAGTTTTGATTTATTTTATTAAAAATAATTTGTAATATTTTTATCTAATTCAAAAATAAAATAAAATAAATCTAATCTAATAGAATCCTGTCGCGCACCAAGCACAATACAATACTTACTCCACTCCAATTCAATAGCGTTGCTAATTAAAAAGCAGAAATATTTGACATCGCCATGCTGTTGTAAAAGTTTTCCCATGCATGTGTATAACAGTGCTCTTGGTCACTTAATGTTGGACATTTATCATTTTTACGAAAGTTTTTACATATATACCCAAAGTTATTATCATTTTACCCTCTTAAGGAATCATCATTTTTTTCCTATTGATTTAAGAAACATCATTTTACCATCTCTTTTGATTTGAATTAATGTTATTTCAGAAGATTTTTTTTTTACCATTTTAAATTTATTAAGAGGAAAAATGATGATTCATCAATCGTTAAAATGAAAAATGATAATAACTCCATATACTAAATAGAACGATGATGGATGAAAAGTCCAATTAAATAAATTATAGGTGAATTTACTTAATTTTTTTTTTAATAGCTTTAGCTTAAAAATGATATGTATCAAACATTTAGTAAATGATATGTAATATAAGATGGTGAAATATCAGTTGTCCGATAGAGATGCATCTATTCCATGAAGTATAAAAGACTGCAGCTTCACAGTGATCACAATCCTCTTTCAGTATGGTAACGTCGATCCACTCCTTGCCAAGGTATTTTTACATATGTATACATTATAATATGTACATGCATATATACATACACATATTTACATTAGTATAATCAATATTTGTGGGGTTATACAATAATGAATATAAGGTTGTGTTTGGTGCATGGGATTTGGGATGGGATTGGAATTCAAAAATCTCAAACTACTTGAATATCATATTTGGAAACCAATTAGAATGAATGAGATTGAGATTCTTTGAATCCTAACCTCCAATCCATTCCCATTCTTTTGGCATTTTTCAATCTCACCCACAACTATGTCATTAGGTGAGATGAGATTGGATTTCATATCCTTTTTCTTCTCTCCATTTATCTCTCTCTCACATTTCTTCCTTCTCTCATCACACATTCTTGGAACCTCTCTTCTCCTTATTCATCTTCTTATTTTGAGTTGGGACGAACTCAGAACCAATCTAGTTTTGGGTTCGCCGACCCAGAACCAGCATATGATTCTAGGTTCTGTTCTCAGTGTTTTTGTTTTGTTTTTTTTTCTTTAATGTTATAATGATGTGATGTTGTTGATAATATTGTTGTTATAAGAGATGATGATATTGATGAACTATGGGTTGATGATGTTGAATTGTGAGAGACGATAATATTGATGAAATGTGGTTTTTGATATTTGATTAATTATATGGGAGATGATGTATGATTTTTTTTTTTTAAGATTTTTTATAAAATTAATTTTATATAATAAAAAAACTAAATTAATTTATTCCAATCTAATCTCATCTCAGCCTACACCAAACATGATATGATATAATTTTTAATCCAATCCCAAGTTCTACCAAACATGGATAGTGATTTTTCATTTCAATCAAATTCATTTCATTCCAATCCAATCTATTCCATTTCATTTCAATCTCGCATACCAAACGCGGCCTAAGTGTAATTACAGTTGAAGGATGGCTTGAAAAAGCTGTCTACGGAGCACGGAAAGAGCAAAGAATCTAAAGTTGCTGTTGGGAAAGTGGATACAAGGCTCATGACAGGAAACACCAATAAATATTATAAATACATTGGTTCTCTTACTACTTCTCCCTGCACCGAGAACATAATTTGGACCATCCTCAACGAGGTATATACACTACAACAAAACAGCTCATCCATACCGGGCAATGCCCGGTATGGATACGGACAGTATGGATACTTGAATTATCCATACCGGGCATAGTCCGGTATGGAAAATCATTATCCATGCCGGGCATGTGCCTGGCATGGAAATTTAATATCCATACCGGGCACTAATGCCCGGTATGAATAATCATTATCCATGCCGGGCACATGCCCGGCATGGATAATCTCAGTTTTCATAACTATTCATACCAGACTGAGTCATGAGTCTGTTTGTTGTGTCATTCACATGGACATGCATCAATTTGGCAAATCAAGATACAACGATAAGATAATTTCACAAACTACAGATTATTTAAAAGAAAACAAAACTAGCACAAGCATCTCTCAAGAAGCATCCAAAAATTAGATTCACAGGAAACATAGCAGTGGACAACAAATAAAACTGAGTCTCTAATCAGAAGCACAAGACAAAGCAGATGTCAAACGACAACTAAGTGAAGAATGAAGAAGAAGCAGATCGAAGGAGAATGGAGAAGAAGCAGATCAAAGGAGAATGGAGAAGAAGCAGAAGAAGCAGATCGAAGAAGAATGGAGAAGAAGCAGATCGAAGAAGAATGGAGAAGAAGCAGATCGAAGAAGAAGCAGAAGAAGCAGATCGAAGAAGAATGGAGAAGAAGCAGATCGAAGAAGAATGGAGAAGAAGCAGATCGAAGAAGAATGGAGAAGAAGAAGAAGAAGAATGGAGAAGAAGCAGATCGAAGAAGAAGCAGAAGAAGCAGATCGAAGAAGAATGGAGAAGAAGCAGAAGAAGCAGATCGAAGAAGAATGGAGAAGAGGCAGATCGAAGAAGAATGGAGAAGAAGCAGATCGAAGAAGAATGGAGAAGAAGCAGATCGAAGAAGAATGGAGAAGAAGCAGATCGAAGAAGAATGGAGAAGAAGCAGATCGAAGAAAAATAGAGAAGAGGCAGATCGAAGAAGAATGGAGAAGAAGCAGAACAATACCCAGTCTTACTAGATCGGCGGACGGAGGCGCACGACGAGGTGAACGGCGACCTCCCGGAGCGGTGACCGATTGGCAAAGGTGGAGATGCGTCGGTGGAAGTGTTGGGAGAGAGAGGATGTGAAAGAGAGAGAAAGAGAGAGAAAAGAAAGTGGAAAATGAGGGAGAAGGGAAACTGGGTCGCAAAAACCCAAAATTTCCTTACCGGGCGCGACCCGCCCGGTAAGGAAATTCGAATATTTTCTTACCGGGCGCGACCCGCCCGGTAAGGAAATTAGGTTATCCTTATCGGGCGGGTCGCACCCAGTAAGGAAATTAGGATCATCCTTACCAGGCGCGACCCGCCCGGTAAGGAAATTCGGATATTTCCTTACCGGGCACAATCCGCCCGGTATGGATAATATTTTTAAATTTTTAAATTTTAAATTATTTTTAACCATACCGGGCGGGCTACCCACCCGGTAAGGATAGTCATATTATCCTTACCGGGCGACGGCCGCCCGGTAAGGATTTTGGATTATCCATACCGGACTTGACCCTCCCGGTATGGATAATCCGTTTTCAATTTTTTTTAAATTTAATCTTAGTATCCATACCCGGTCTTTAGTGCCCGGTATGGATACCCCGGAATAGCTAAGCTATTTTGTTGTAGTGATATATGTACATTGTTAGAAAGGTGAAACCATTTCACTAGCTTAAATGAGTGGTGAAGTTTGATTATTCAAATGGAAGTGTGTGTATGTTGACTTTGGAAGATTTGTGAAGCAATTGGAAGACAGTGAAGCAATTTGTCACCGCTATTTGTGTTGTTTAACTACTTATTAGGCTAATTAATTTGCACCTTCATATTTTTTGCCTATAAATAGGCAACTGTAATTCATTTGTTCATCATTCCATTTCCAAAATTGCGAGTGTATTTGAAAGTTTTCTTTTCCTTAGTTTTCTCCTAAAATTTTAGATAGAAGTTGTATTATTGTTGGGTTAATAAAATTCTTCCAGTCTTGATCCGTGAATATTTCCCTCACATTGAGGGTTTTATCACATAAATCTCGTGGCCACTATTTTAATTTGAATTTTATTTCTTTCATTTTCTTTCAATATTATTCTCGATTTCATATTTACGTTGGGATTTAAATAGTATCGAGTCATCATAACATACATGTATATGTATTCATAATTTTTTTTTTCTATCAAGATGTGATCGTGAGTGTACGTCATGTTCCCCACATTTACATGTGGCTATATAATCGCACTGATAGTTTAACAATATTGGAAAATAATTAAAACTGTGCAGGTGAGATCGATCAGCAAGGAGCAGGTAGCGGCATTGAAGGCTTCATTGGAACCAGAATACAAAGACAATGCTAGGCCCGAGCAGCAGTTGAATGACAGGAAAATTGAGCAATATATGAAATTAAAAAGAGTTGATTAAGATCTGAATTCATTTATTAATCTCTTCTTTGTCAAGCTATAATATTTGTATATATGATATGTTTTAAATTGCTTCAAGTTATAAATCCTCATAATACAGCATAAAAATGGGAATATGGGGCATTCAATTTGAAAATATCGGTTAACTTAATTGTGTGTGTGTCTCTCTCTCTATGTATATATATGGGGTGGAGCCAAGACTTTCATTTTGGCGGGCCAAAGGAGAAAAATTATTTTAAGTTAATACAAATCAAATGTAATAATATTAAAAACTGAGTTATGAAAATCAAACTATAATGGTATTAAAAATTAATATATAAATAAACACCGGTCTTATGAATCAAATATAATAATAAATATATAAAACATCTATTATTCTTTTAAAAAAAATCTAGGTAAAATATTTATTAAGTAATCAATTTAAAGAAAATTTGAATTGATATAGACCAAAATAATTCATCCGGAAGAAATGCAATTCAATAGACAATTCATAATAAAATTATAAAAGAGTTGTGAGAACAACGATAAGAATGATGAGTAAAAATGTTATCCAAGAGTATAAGGGTATTTTGAATTGCTTAATCATGTCCTTTTAAATAATTTAATGTATAAATGTATTCGTTATTAAAAATTTTATTAAAGAAAGGGTATAGAGAGAAACTTCTTGGGCGGCACTAGAATCACCCTATTTATAATTCTCATAAAATAAAAACTCAAAATAGTATATATCTAAAAATAAAAATAAAATTAAGACTAGATAATCAATAAAGAGGTATAAATCATGTATCAGTATGTTAGGAAGTAAAATCTATTAAAAATAGATCTCCTAAAATTAGTAAAAACATGTTTATATGTAATAAATATATAATTAAATTATTGAAATTAAAATCTAAATAAGATATTCTAAAATTGATAAAAATATATGTAATTAATTTAAATAATTAAATTGTTTAAAAATCTCATTGGTTGATGGGGTCACAGTCCTTGTGGGCCCCACTTTCTCTTATCCAGTCAATACATATATAGAATTCAATCGTCATGTCTCTTAATTTTAAAAAATTTGGATAAATCAATCAAATTCATCCATTGCATTCTCTTTGATAAAATAAATTTTCTCTATTTTTTAATTCAAATACAATGGATGAATTTAATTAGTTCGTCCTAACTTTTTAAAGTTAAAAAAAACTAATGATAAAATTACTCTATATATATATAAGTATAGGATTTATACATCCATTTTTATTATTAAAAATATTTAGTAAAAAAGTATTCTTAAATAAAATGACTGATAGGAATCAAATAATTAAATTAAATTAATCGAAAGCCTATATGCCTTCATTCAACGTTAAACCCTGAATTAGAAAGAATAATGATAATAAAAGAAAGAAACAATTATGCTGGAGGATTTCAATCACAAAAAGAAATATGTTTGTAACTTCGTTTATGTTACACCATCCTTGCTTCCGATGCCTCCATTGATACTGTTGAAACTTAAAGAACTTGACTCTCCTTCACCAAGTGCAAACTCACATCATCCAAAATGGCCTTGAAGAAGACCACTTGAATTTTTATTTGATTTTATTAACACTAATTTGTTGTCCCTCTCTTTTACGCCACATCTCCATCTTTAATGGCATTTTGGTCTTTAAAAAAAATGCTATCATAATTTTTTTTTTTTTTTTTAAAAAAGTCAGAAAATGAACCCATTTATTTATTTTCATATAAAAATTGACTTAACATGTTAATAGTAAAAATATTATTATCATCCAGCCATATAAATGTTAAGAGTCATCATAAAATGATTTTCAGTTAATTTAACCTTAACTCTAATTTAACGATAATTTCGAACTGATAACGATTTGAGCAACTTACTTAAGAAAGATCAAAGTAATTGTCAAGTGGCTGGCAGTGTATTGATAATGCTTGCTGGCCCATCATGATCAATTATGGTCATTAGTTTGATATCCCCTTCTTACAAAAACAAGGGGCTGATTTTCCTCACCAAGGTATGAGTTGCTCTCGTATCTATGTGTAAGTCGATTCGTCCCGTATAGGAGTTGCTTTTGAGGCCGCGCCACTAGTTTTAAATTTTGCTTAATTTCGATTATCCTTGAGCTAGCCTCAGTTAATGTAATAAATAAATAAAAATATCAAAGCAATTACAATTTACCATCATTATGCGTGAAAAGAGTTATGGCAATTAATAAATTAAAAACTCAGGCTCAAGCCTTACAAAATCGAGAAAAACTAACTTCTTTAACATCCTCGAAAATAATGACGAGCACCACTGGGAGGAAAATGAAACACACGACAGCCAATAGGAAGAGACAATGCAAGATTGGCCAAAGCATCAGCATGCCAATTCCCTTCACAATAAACATGTCTGATGTGGATATCTCAATCATGATCAAGCATACAACGAATCAAGCCACCTACTATTTAACATATCTTAACACGAGCAATAATAGCTGCTACCAAAGTATGCACATGCTCTGAACTAGGTTCGAAGATGTCCTGATTTCACCACTACCATAAAGACCAACAACTCACCCCAAAAACAAGAGACCAATCTAGCTGACAACAATCGCCAAAATCCATTTGAATTAAATTTGCTTGAAAACAATCCCTAAAAGAAACATTGAAAAAATCCCGCCATTTCGATCCACACTATCCTAGCATTCCTATAGACCCGTAAAACATGATCAATATCTTCGATACCCTCAAAACACCAATGGCAGTCATCCTCCTCTGTCATACCCCTACGTTTTCTCTCAGCATTAGTTAGTAATCTCTCATGACAAACTAACCACATAAACATTTTCATCCTTTCAGGTTCCTGCCAGTTCCAAACTTGCTACTGTACAGAGTGTTAAAGGTGCTCCTTCTCATATGTTGCCGTTTTGACGATCTCTATCTACTGTCTTAATCAGCAATTTTCAGACTTTGGACTTTGATGGATTTGTTTATAACTAGTTAAGTACTGCAACCTGTTATGGGTCCTTTCTAAATTCCAACTAGCCACCTACTCCATACACAAAAAGGTCAGAATTATAAGGAGGATTTTTCTAGGAGCAGGTAAAGGCCCTGAAGGTTCCATTGGGCTGGAATGCAACAACTCGAGGCCTGTGCATTCCATGAGCCAGACAATCATCAATCATTGGATTAGAACGATGACCACTTACTGATTAGGACAGCCTACCTCAATCTCAAGCAGTCCAAAGTCAACAACCATTTCAATCTTCTGCTAAATTCTCCCAGAAACCCATAAGAAAATGGGTCTTGATAACATGTTTCCAGCGTTTCATTAGTTGTGATTTTTCTCCTAGATTTTTAGCTGCTAACATGTACTTTAAGGATATAGATTAACATTACCCTAAGAAAAAGTTTATGTGAACATATTTCTTAAATAAAAATCATATCTTAACAGTATGTAACTTAAATAAATAATTTATATTCTTTCATATATTAGACACAATTTCTTGTATCTTGAAAAATTAGATACTAACTTTTTTATTCACTCTTTTAATCCTCACTTGTAATTTAACATTTTCGATCAAAAATTAAATGTAATACAACAATTAAATGTAAACTCTCAAACCCTAATAGAAAGAGAATTCAATACCAAGACCCTTGTATAGTTGTAGCTGGTAAGAGAGTAGATTCCCCCCTAACTTAATGTTTTATCAAGATTTCTTTCATTTACAGTGTTGCCAAATAATGAGGGTACCAAATCAGTTATGGATCCTACCTCTATTATAAGTACTGAACCTGCCAGTAAAACAGGCAATAGTGCAGGAAACTAATGGGGCTCTAGATAAGCAACTTGTGCAAAATTGAGTACAGGGAATGATATTAATACAGAGCCGGTCCCAGTCGTTGCATACAGACACCCATTTGCCTTCAATCATGTGAATCAAACTCGGCCGTATTGTGCTCGAATTTCCATTTGCAACCCAATTCGTCAAAGCTGTCTTATCTGATCTTTAATCAATTTCGTCCTAAACAATGTGGTTGACACCAAATTGCAGAACCAATTTGCCTATCTCATGCAAAAGACTTTCGAAAACAAAGGTTTTGTGAGAAATCTTAGGAGCAGTTTTGTAGTGGGAATTGCTGACTATGATGATTTTACATGAGTTAGTGGTTTGATAAGTGAAGAGTTAAACTCGTTTTTTAAGAAAAATTCAATAGAAGCCAACAAGTCAAACAAACAGGTGGCTATTTTAAGTAGTCAATATTGCCAAGTTGTTAATTAAGACTTTTCACCTGTGAGTCCGTGACCCAACCCCACCATTTGCAGAGAGAGAATTGCAGGCAACGACTTTTGTTGCCTTGCAAATGAGCCATCGATTTATAAATTGTTGGCAGATAAACATAATTTTGACCCTTAATTTATATGGACCTGCCGATTAGGTGACGCTCAAACCTTTCATTTCCAAAATTAGCTCCAACCAACACCAAACAACCTAATTGTGATTCGCTTACTTTTTTGGATTCTTCTTTGATTTCTTATAATTTAGAAACTATTTTCTTGAAATGAATTTAATCCCAAAATAAATTTGTAATTAGAAGGCGACATGTATGGTGTTAGAAAGTATAATATTATGGGAATACAATTTCAAATAAGACTGAACTAACTAGGTTAGTATCACCTTTTTTTTCTCTATTTCATAGTATTAAAATTCAATGATCAAAAACCTTTTAAATTGAATACACCCACAAGCTCAAAAAGAGTACTTTAATAATTATTAAAGTATTCCTTTAGCAATACACGTCCCTCCAAAATTTATTATTAAACTATTACAAGAAAATTTACAACTGATCAAATCCAAAATCACTCTATGACATATTTACAAACCCTTTTAACATCAAAAAAGACTAAAAAGACCAAATATATATATATATATATAAGCAACAAAAGCGACAAAAAAAATAGAAGAAAATGAAATTACCATTTGATCGGGTCGAGCAAACGGTAACCCGTCCCAACGGGAATTATAAAACGCTGCGGACACCCAGTCAAGACCGGTACAATAGTTTTTCTATACGGGCCCCAGTAGCATACCCTGACCACACGCAAAACCAATCCAACGTATTGGATCAGACCACGTCATCGGCCCAGGCATCGGATCTCCTACCAGACGTGAACCGTTTCATCCCACCCAATCCAAGCGGTTCACCAGCCGGTTCACCGTCCACGCTTTTGCGCGCTTCCCAGGTCACGCTCTTCCTCGGCGGTGACGACTCCGCACCTGGAGCGTCGATATCACCTGGGCGGTAACCGGTCCCGAATGTCGTGTGTGTTGACCGTCACGCTCTTTCTCGGTGGTGGTGTCTCTTTATCAAGCACGCGAGTTTCACTCCCCGAATTTTTCTTCAAACCGGACCGGAAAATCGCACGAAAACCTGGCAAAAAAGCCGGTTTTTCCGCTCCTCTCAGATTTAGAGCTCACGGTTTCCGATTCAATACCAGACTGCCGTTGTTTCTTCAATCTACGTCGATCTCTCTTGGATCTCACTCTTCCCATGCAAGAAACCTTAGGCGAGGACGGTTCAGTGACGGTAGAACCGGATTTTCCGGTCGAACCGCAGCGTTTAGGGAACAAGCGGGTGTTTTCCGGTTTACAGTTCCTCTTCTTTTTAGTGTCGACAATAGTGTTCTGTGGCTTAGGGAGTCCGATAATGGAGGCTTTTGACTTCAAACTGGTGGAGAACCTCTGCGAAGTGGAGCTCGGGTTTGGGTTGAGGTTGGTGGAATTGGAATTCCCTTTTTGCGATTCTTTCCGTTCGTAGAAAGCGTTTCGATCGAACCAATCGAGCTCGGCGTCTTTGGAGAGCCAAAACGATTCTGGCGGGTAATCGGGTGGGATCTCAGGTGGAGCCGGGTCTTGCGGCGGGTTGTCAGTGGCGTCGTCGGCCAAGGTCTCGCAGGCGATCTTGCGGTCGGAAGAGACGCCGGCGCAGGCAGAGACTAGGGTTTCAAGATCCACTTGTGGCATCTCACAGTTGAAAAAAAAACTCGCAAAAGAGAGAGAAAATGAGTTGAGAAGAAGGAGGAGATGTAGAAGGTTTTTATAAATTAAAAGAAATGGTGTGTTTGTATGTATGTATGTGTGTGTGACTGTGGAAATTGTTTTGTTGTGTTTTGGAGGGAGAGTGGTTTCAACTTGTTGACTCATGTGCTGGATTTTTTTTTTTTTTTTATTCGTCTTTTGTTTCGTGAAAACATTTTTGCTTTTTCGACGGGAAAATTCTTGTAGAAATTTGTGTATCTTTTCGTCAAAAGACGACCAAACCGGATTTTACTAAAACGTCCGACTGTTTTAGGCAGCGCCTTTTAACTGCTTTTTTTTTTTTTTTTTTTTTTTATTTTCTTTATTTTAATATTTTTTATCTATGTTTTATGACTTGGCTCTTTATTGTGGTAATATGGCTCGGCTCTTCGAAATGTTTGCCTCGTGGCGACATGCAACATGATCAAGTAAATATTAATTCTTATTTCAAAAAAAAGGTAAATATTAATTTTGATAAAAATTAAATTTAAATTTAATGTAGGATAATGTATATGTCGAAAATATCCTTAAAATATAAAAAGTAATAAAATTAGAGTAAATAATAAAAATATCCTTAAAATATTAAAATATCTTCAATAAAATTAGTGTAAATTTTTTAAATCATGCTTGTAGGAATTGATCTTGTCAAATCTAAATAGATTCCTAACCTTTTTTTTTAAATACCATATGTGGTGAAGACAATTTATTCTTAACACATCATCAGATTCAATTGAGTGTTATTCGCCACAAACTAATGGAAATAATATTGTTAGATTGAATAAATGTTCTTTACCTCTAAACCATCTTTAACAAACTAATAGTAGCATCTCACTAACGTGATTGATCTCACGAAAATAGTAGTATATTTCTAACTTGGTTGAACTTGACATATTATTAGATTTGATCGAGTGTTCTTCACCACAAAATTCAATTAAAATAGTACTGTCAACTGAATAAAGGCTCTTTAATGTTAACCATCTTAGATAGTAGTATATCTGATCTTATAGAAAAAGTAGTGTAGATTGTTTGCATGCAACTTGCAAGCCATTCATTTGTATGGTGCTTAGACATAAATTGAATAACCTAACAATTTATTTCATTCTTAATAAATTTTAGGGACGAAAGGTTTTTGAATAGAGATTTTTTTGACATCAGTTGTGATTCATCGTGAATGCTTAGTTTTTGTTAATCAATCAATCAGTTATATTCATATATTAAACCTGACAGATCATAAAATTAATTAAGAAATTACGCTAGATTGCAGACCACTCAAGGTACTAATTATGATTATTAAACGACGAAAACTAAAGAAAATAGACTAATTAAGAAGATGGGTTCACCCTAAAAAAAAAATAAAAAAGATGGGTCCTGGTTGTATCGCCAATTCTGCACTAAAATATAGTCAGCAATGACGTTAATCGCGACTGTTTTGTCACATCTAATTGTTTCGAGCGTAACTATAAAGACAAAATTAAATGAAATAAAATGAATGGCCAAAAAGTGGAAAACTCCTGCTTCATTGTTTGACAATTGACCCTTGTGCATGCGACATTCAAGTTTAATGTGAAAACATCATTTTTATTCGTTATAATATTATTATGATATTAAGTATTTTGTATTCTTAATTGACTAGTAATACTTTTATATACATATATATATAATATGTACTTGTAGGTAGGGGATCAAAGTTGACGAATAAAAGTACAAAGTCTAAATTCTCATTCATGAGCTCTCTAGAAAATATTGTATATGGTAGCATTATATATGGGTAATGGGTTAGACTATCATATTAGCTTAAAGTTTGTTTATATGGTATAATATGGATTGATGGTAAAGAGTTTCTATTCAATGGACTATGTTCTTCACTGCATATTGTATCCTCTTTTTGAAAAAAAAAAAAAAACCTTAAAAAATTAATTTTAATATATATTTATTCATTTTTATCCAAATTATTTCGAATCGGTCTCACGATATATGGTAATGATCAGATAATCTCCACTTAGAGTCTAAGAGCATCTTCAATGCCATAATTTATTTGAGTAGAATTTTTTGCTGCATAGGATAAGTAGATTATGATTAGATAATCTTCAATACAATTAACTAACTAAAATACGAAGTTGATGTGGCAAAAAAATAAAAATAAAAGAAAAAAAAGAATATGAAAATGTGTTGTCAATTAATAAGCTCCTATAAAAATGCTGACTATGATTTCATGAATTTTTTAACCAATTAAAAATATAGAGATTTATTTCATTTTCTCTTATCTTCACGGTAAAATATAAAAGACAAAAAAATGTGACATATTTTATAATAATTGATAAAAAATAATGCATATACTTTGTTTTTAATAATTAAAATATGCATTTCTATAACTCTTTTTGTCAAAGTGGTACTCATTGATAGATCATTGATAGAAACTTACAAATACATAATAGCATTATAAATACTCTAATAATAATTAAAAAAAAAAACCTTTTAAAAGTTATGCTTATATCCATCTATCAATTTTTATTTAATCCAATAATAATAAAAAAAAGTTGAATAATTTCAAAATAGATATCAACCCTTAAATTAAGTAAAATGTAATAATAATAATAATAATCATTTAAAAGTAGATAATGACCCTTATATTGATTTAAAATAATTACATAAATACTAAAATCACCTTTTTAATTTAAATTTTGAAGTTTAAATAAGTTTTACCTTATAAATATTAATTGACAATGCCAGAAATAATAAATTTTGTCTGTACTAGCCTGAAAACTCATGTCCCAGTAGAGTTTATTATCATGTTCATGTAAATAATATAGCTCTAATTAATAGCTAATACACTCGTTTAGTTCGGTTGCTTAGTTTATATTTTATAATTTTAAAAATAATAATAAAGTTAGAGATTTCGGTATCGATATTGTCACCCATAAATAGAATTTATACACTCATATTTTATGAAAATTTTAATTACAAAAATATCTCAACACAAAATGGCCAATAAGTGTAAATTAGTTTACTTAAAAATGGCCAATGAGTGTAAATTAGTTACTTAAAAAAGTAATAATAAACAATACTATTTACAGCCATTAATATCTCCACTGTCTGATGACGCATTGGCTTCGTGTAAGTTTTTTTATTTAATACATGCTTGCTTCCCTAGGAAAGAAAAAAAAAATCAAGAAGAAAGAATATTTCATGGAATCTAAACCTTAGAAGAACTTGAGTCTGTGTCAGTCGATATAAGTTGAGGCTTTTGATCCGATTTTGGTTTAGTAAAAATGATTCGCCATTGTATCATACAATTGCCACTAGAAAGGGTGTTCGGTGGCTCTGCTATAAAACAAAATTAAAGTCAATTGCATCAAAGAAGCCGAGGTTACAGAAGTTGTATCTGGCCATGGTCTCCATTTTTCTCATCTAAAGTGAGAGAAGAATAAGCACATGAACATCCACACTCTTTCAGATATAGGGATAATTTATTTTTATCACTTTTCACTTAATAATTTGAATTACCTATTAAGTTATTTTTATTTATTTTCTTAAATAGTAAAATCACTTAAAATCACTAAAATAAAAAATAAAAACTACAATTTCTGACTTTTAACTGAATGTCAAATTACTTAATGGTTTTTTTAAATATATTATCATCAAATCTATTATTCTCAAAATAACATTTTTTCAAATTTGTCTTAATTTTATATTATACATATTCCTTTTAATGTTATTTATTTTAATATTATTTTTATTTAAATATATAACAATAGTAATTCAATTTAAGTTCATTTTATTTATTTTTATTTAAATATATAAATTTAATTTACTCTACTACCATAATTTACTTATGTATATATATTAAAAATAATTTACTATAATAATTAATCATATTTTAATTATGAATAAAAATTTATTAATATATACGTAGAAGTGTTTTAGTATTTGTTAAATAATTTATTATAATTGTTTATATTATATTAAATAAATTACATAGTAACTAATAGTAAAAAATATAAATGTCAAATTATTAATTTTAAAACAATTTTAACTTTAAAAAGCAAACGAAAATATTATATATTCAAAGGTAATGAGAGAGGAAAAAAAAAATCATTTAAATTTCAAGTTTCAATCACTATTCAGTATTCAAACTAAAAAACAAATGATCCTTTAGTAATGCAATTACCCTAAAAAGAAGAAAGATTTAGTGAAGAAATTTAAATGCGGACTACCATCTACTTCCATTCTCTTAAGAGAGAAAATTAGGAGTACTTTGTTTTTTCATTTAAAAACTTAACAATGTTGAATAATGCTGAAAGTTATTAAAGACTGAATAGTGGTTGAAACCTTAAATATGAATGACATGTTTTTTTTTCCCTTATCTTTGTATGTACAGTAACCTTGTATTTTTTTTTTAAAGTTAAAATTGTCTGAAAACTAGTAATTTAACATTTATACTTTTTTACTATTAGTTGTTATGTAATCTCATTTATTATGGTACAAACAATTATAAATAAATTATTTAACAAATACTAAAATACTTTTATGTATATATTAATAATATTTTTATTCAAAATAAAAACGTGATTAATTATCATAGTAGAGTAAATTAAATTTATATATTTAAATAAAGATAAATAAAATGGTCTTAAGTTGAATTATTATTATAACGAAAGCTTAATAAAGAAAATAAATAAAGATTCTTACAGGAATTTGATCGGAAAAATATAGTAATCCGACTATAAGAAAATTTGAGAATGAGATGTTTAGCTTTTTTCTTTTTTTCCTTTTTTAAAAAAAGGATGTTTGTTATAACATTAAAAAAAATATGTATAATATAAAATTATGACAAAATTGAAAATATGTTATTTTGAGAGGTTAGACTTGGAATAATATATTTAAGAAATCATTAAGTGATTTAGTATTCAAATAACAATAAAAAAATTGTTATTTTTTTTCATAATTTTTTGGTAGTTTTAAAATAACTTAATAGATTCAATTCAGATCCATTAAGTGATAAGTACTAAAACAAACAACCTCTTACCCTTCTCAAGAGTTTATATATAAATGTGTGAAAATAAATTGAATCATTATGATAAGAGTATTTTAGACATTAAAATGGATGTTTATAGTAATAATTTAATTTTTAAACTTTAAAAATGGGTGTGTAAATCATTTTTAAGGGTGACACTATCAGCATCCTTAGAGATTTTATATTCCCTTAACTTCACGCTATGTTGTTTCATCATCTAATATGAGTATGACAGTATGAATTTATGACCATCAATACGAGGCAGGATAAACTATCCAGCCATTCAAAGAAATGTCAATTTCAACTCTTAAAAGAAATGTTAAATTCATTGTTTCAATAATTTTATAAAGTTTTCAGTATGAAAATACGTGAATATTTAGTGATTTGTGACGACCGAATCTTATATGGTTCATGAATCGTACCAAAAAATCATGTAAAAAATCAGATTCTACGTTACCAAATCTTCCATCTCCCATATCAACTTTATTTTTATGTTTACAAAAATATTAATATTCTGATCATCTACTTTGCCCTACATTTGTTTATAATTATTCTTCATAATCTCTTGCATTAGCTGCTTCCAACAACTCAAGTTGTTTATCACAATTTGGTCTCCATAAGGAATACGTGCCACCGGCTTCTTCAATTTATATAGTGGCTATACTGATTTTATAATCCAAGATTACTATATATTAGTTGTATTAATGAAATTTCATTGGCCATTAAGATCCAATCATTGAAGTCTATATTTTGGTTGTAGATACTTTAATTATTTATTGAGCTACCTTTAAACGTTTTATTATTATTTATTTATAAAGACTGGACATTGATCATGAGCAAACTAATATTTGATAATCTTGGTAAATTTGACAGCAATTTTAAAAGTAGATGGGGTTACATTTGAAAAGTAATTATGAAATAATATTATGTGGATATTTTAAACGATTAGATTATTCTTATTAATTTTAGCATAAATATATTTATATTCCAACCTTAATTATATAAAAGTATATCTATACCAAAAACGGAAATTGAAATATTTTTATTTTATATCTATTTTGAATATCACATAAATTCACATCAGTTTATATAATATTTAACAAATATATGCATTTAGCTTTTAAGGTTTATAATAGTTTCAACAGCAGAATATATATATATATATATATTTGTATATTTTGATTTTAGTTAACGTAAAAATACTATATTTATGTATATTGTTTTTGAGTTTTGAAACAATTCCAACAGCTGAATTAAGCAAACAATTACCTGATTAATTTTACAATAGCTTATTTCCTTTAACACGATTTAAAATGATTATTTTAAAATCTATAGCAATACTTTGATATTGTTGTAGCTTTTATAATAATCACTGGTAGCTGTGCTAAAGAAGTAATCTGATGTAAGATTAATTAAACTAGTGTCTGATTAATTTTACTGTTAAAATCGTCAAAAGCAGTCTATGTAGTTTGGTAAATTTTATATTCACGATCATAAATTTATAAAATAAATAAACTAGGCATAAAAATAAAGTATTCTAATTTATAGTTGGTATAAATATAATTCAATATAATTAAGATTGAGATATAAAAGTTTTTTTTTTTAATTAAAATTAATGGGTATGACTTAGCCATTTAAAAATTTATTAAATCTCATTGCAGACTATTTCATAATCACTTTACAAAAGTAACCTCCATCTAATTAAAATTGCTGTCAAATATACTCATATTATTAAATAATCACTTTTAAAAGTATTACCTAACACATTTTTTATGTCAAAATTATCACATACTCGAATTTTAACTTCTCAAAAGCAAATATTAAACGGGCCTTAAGACAATTTGGTGTCCGATAAAAGGGCTTGGGATTTAATTGACTAATTATAAATTATTAAAATTTATGAAAGTATCATTGAACAAGTAAAAGGCAACCAGCTCCTCCTTGAATGGAGATTGTTGACATACTTAAAAAGAAGGGAGGAGGCCAACCTACTCTTCACAAATGGTGACCTCCAAAGTTTTTCATATTTTTATTTAGGGATATTATGAAAAACCCTCTGAAAAGTAAAATAATCGAAAATTACATCTGATTTTCATTTTATTAGGTAAACCGCCCCCCGCTGTTAACTTTCTGTCCAAAATGTTAACATTTTTCATCCAAAACAGTGAAATGACCAAAACACCCTTATCATATCCTATAAAATGCCTCTTATACCCTTCAAACTTACGAAATGACTAAAATATCATTTAAATTATTAATTAATTAAATTATTAACCAAAAAATAACATATTTAAAAAAAAAAATTATTCACACAAAATCCATTTCTCTCTCCACTATCTATTCTTCTTCTTCTGCTCTTCTTCTTATTTTGCTCATCATCATCATCTTCTTCTTCTTCTGATCTTGTTCTTCTCAGGGTTCAATTATTCTTCTTTTGCTCTTATTCTTCTTCTTCTGCTCGTCTTTTTCTCTGGGTTCGAATGGAACCCAGATTCTGGGTTCCTTCGAACCCTAGAAACTGGGTTCGAATGGAACCCAGATCTGGGTTCCTTCGAACCCAGTTCGAGTTCGATTTGATTGAGTTGATTATGATTTTTTTTTTTTTTTTGAGTTGTTTTTGGTTGATTGGATTTTGATGTTTTTAGATTGTTTTGGTATTTTGGGATTGTTGTTTGTGATGTTGATTGCATGATGTTGGTAATGTGTTTTTATGTTTAGGATTTTGGATTGATGTATTGAATTGGTAAATTAGGATGATGATAAGAAATTTTTTTTTTAATTTTAATTTTTTTTAAAGTTTTTAATAATTTTTTTCATTTTAAAATTTTAATTATTTTATTAAATTTCCATTTTACCATTTAATGTTAACACCAGTTAGGTTTTTTAAACAGCAGGAGGTGGTTTACCTAATAAAATGAAAATCGGGTGTAATTTTCGATTATTTTGCTTTTCAGGGCCGTTTTTTCATAATATACCTTTAATTTAATATATATAATAATATATATATATATATATATATTTATATTTGGAATGTCTTCTAGATGATTTATTAGTCCATTATATGGAGGAACATCTTCTTCAACCATATAACGTAACATCATATGATATGGACCTATAAACTGTAAACACCCCTATATCATCCAAGTCCAACTTCGCATGGCGTATAAACTCTGCAAAACGCCATCCAATACTAAAATATTATTGTATGATCCGTTACTATGGAATTGTACGCTGTATCAATCATAGTTTAAAGTGACAGAAAAATATCTCACAACAATATTTATTTAAATTTTACTAAACAGTACAATAACTAAAAGTTATTATCTCAAATTCCATATTCATTTTCAATATAACGCAACGAGTGTAGCGTGCAAGTGGTAATTGCTTAGAATTTGTCAACCAACCATTTAAGTTGTGTGCACTTTAGGTTGTTGTATCTCTTTCATGCCCTATTAATAAATAATAGATAAATTTGCCTTTGAATGAGATGGTTCGGCAATACCAAAATACATTTTTAGTGGGACTTGGGAGGAATCAAAGGTGCAAGTTACAACCTTGGACAGCTCGACACGGATTAACTGTTAAGTCACACATTTTAAAAAGTTAGTGCTCGACAAATACTACAACTTCGAAGATAAATAAAAAATGTAAATATAGATTAAAAACATATTATCCGTATGTGCACTCATAACTCAAATAATTAATATATTTGTAATAAATTTGAATCACAACATATGCAATTACAAACATGTTTTAGAGGTTGGAGTTCCACAATGCTTACTTACATTTCTTTTGTAGTGTAGGAATAGATATATTCTGATATAATGAGAGTAAATTTTAGATTTGTTAGAATCTACCAAAATATATATATATATATATATATATCAAATATAATGTCGGTTTGAGAAGTACGCATTTTCATGTCCAACTATTCCTTGATAAATTATTACTTTTTGGGCATATGCAATTGATTTTTTTTTAATATTTTTTTTATAAATTAATCATAAGGTAATTCAATAAAAAGTCATGAATTTGTTGAGATATGCTGAAATTAAATAATTCAAATGCGACCGAAAAATTTACTCCTTTAACACCAAGAGATATCCACTCTCATTTTCAAGAAATTTAACTCCCCACATATGCTCGTAGATGTGCATGGTGAGACCTTTATCATATAAATGAAAAAAAAAATATACTAACCACTTAAGTTATGAGTATACGTAGTGTATTTGAATTCTTTATTACAATACAAAGCAACTCTTCTCTCTCTCTCTCTCTCTCTCTATATATATATATATAGTAGGGATAATCCTATTGTTCCCCTTGTAGTTTGACATAATGTGAAAATTCTTCAATATTTTTGAAAATCACTAATATCTCTCTTGTCGATTTATTAAATAGATCAAATAGCTCTTATAGTTTATAAAAACGTCCAAAAATTCTCTTGTCGTCAAAGTTAATTTTGAAAATCAAAGTTTGATTAAAGTTTGACTATTAATATGAAAGAACAAAACTATAAGAAATACTTTGATCACTTTAATCATTTCAATAACGATCGTAACGATAGAAAATAAAATGAGATTATTCGAAACTATAGGGGTAATTCGCGATTATGTTAAACTACAAGGGATAAGTGAGATTATCCCCTTTTTTATATTACATTTCAAAGTAAATCTACCTGTGGCTGCTTTTTTTAAATAAATAAATAAATCTATATGTGGCTGTTTAATAATCCATAATTTATAAAATTAGAATGTCTACATTCTATATAAGGTTTGTTTTCTGAAATCAGTTAATTAATATTACAATGGTATATCTCTGAAATCAGAATTATTAAATAACTAGATTCACCCAAGTGTAGTTGATATTTATAATTTATGTATAAAGCCTGGGACTTTTACCTTGATGAGTGAAATCTGAAATCTCTTGGTGGAAGATATTAATTACGTCAATCAAATCACGAAGAAATTAAGACACATGGTCACCTTAGATTAAGGAAGAGGCCTTGAAATGAGGGGATAACTGTCTTAGTTTTCTAGCAATGCACTGGCAACGTCCATGTGACATGTTGTTTACTTCTTTTATGATCATCATCTACAATCACAGATCCAGCAAAGCCAGGCCGTACACTATTATTATATTCGGTAAACACTGAATTACAATATAAAATCGAGCTTCTGACTTTCTAAAAGACGTTCATTCAAATATATCAACATTAAAGCATATAATATACAAGTCACTTTACTATTTTCGGTTAACCAGAGAGATATACATTTTATATGTAACAATTCGATCCATGAAATTAAATATTGTAAGCTGTGGACTTCACATGAAAATTCAAAACGTGTCTCTTTATTGTTCACTTTTCTCTTAATTTTACCAAAATAACAATCTATTTAGCTGCTTTTATAAACATTATTTTAAAAGGAGTTATTAGAAAAATAAAATGAATCACTCAAGCAACTTTGGATGATTGTCAACTTTGCAAATTATAACATCACAGTCCAATTGATGACTCTAGTTAGTCTAATCTGTAATGTCACAGTCCAATTGTCCTATTCATAACATCACGATTCATCCAGTTGTTGACTCTAATAAGCCTAATTACTAGATGTTAACCATTTCTCCTACCTAAAACAAAGAAGAACTTGGCCTTCTTATAATTTACTGGTTACAATAACCAAACAAATAATTTATTTATTTATTATTATTATTTTTTTTATGACTAGTACTTGGCTTAAGAGGTAATCAGGATCAACAAAGATATGTCTTTGAGGTGCGATCTGATAAACAATTTTCAAGATGAGAGGAAACAAACCATATCGAGTGCGGGACAACCCACGTGCGTGAGAGAGAAACCCACATATTATGGAGGTGAGGAGTCGAAACCACAACCTTAAGAGAAGGAATGAGGGCTCTGTTTTATTACGACGTTGTTACCCCTTTGACAATGAAACAAATAATTCATATTTGTTAAGTTTTAAATTTTTATACTTATGATATTTAATACAATACATATTCCAGCAAACCGTCAAAACTTAACAACATTTATTAATATATATATAAGTCAATATGTTTTAAATATGAGATTTATTTTCGTCTTTCTTAATTTTACACATGAATTCTGTAACAATATTTTAGAAAATATATAATCAACCCAATTCAGATTATAAATAAATAAATAAAATAGTTATTTACGAAATTTCGAGACTAAATAGTTTAACCCTAGCTAGGCGAGCTCAGTTGAAGCAAGCCGAGCTTTTAAAATTAAAAGCAATCGAGATTGGGGCAAAAAAACAAAAAAGAAAAAAAGGTCAAATACGTTATGGTAATCGGAGGAGGACATTTTGGTCTTGAGATTTCGGTGGGGTTCTATTAGGTCTATTCAAGCCGCCGCCGAGATTGGTTTCATGAATCATCAAGTTCGGCTTTCAATCTTCTAGAACATTTAACTTTTTAAAAATTTTAATGCTTACTTTTTTTATCTAAGTGGGACGGGTACAAGTATGCCAAACTTTCTATTAGTCATTTAATAATCATCCCATAATCTGACTAGTATTGACCAAATATGACATTTTTAAACCAATGTTCAGCATACTTCGAAAAAAAAAAAAATTAAAAATCAATGTTTAACATGTTTGTTAGGGAATGGCTACCTTGTTAAATACGAGAATGTTAAACAAAAATTAGATATAGTTTTTCTTATTTTATTATGTTAGAAAATTATGTGTCATTATGTAAACAGAATATGTATAAATAATTTTATTAATTTTCAATATATATATTACAATTTTGGATTCAAACAAATTGAAAAGACATTTGAATTTCATCGGTAAATAGTTGTGGGCTGATTTATAAATTGTTATATAAACCTTAGCAACCAAAAACAATGATCTTATTAATATTGATTAAAAACTACTACATTAAATTAAAACAATCAGCCTATTTATAATAAACGAAACCAAATACTACTAAATTATGATTTTATTATAAATTTAATAAAAAATTATCTAAACAAATCATAATATTGATAAAAAGTGATTCATTCAATCTAATAATGTTTGTGTAACATAGATGATACTCCTAAAAAAAAACTAACCAAGTCTAGCTAAAATAGGAAATAAAATATAAATCCAAAAAGACATATAAATGTTGAAGTTGAAAGTTATTAATATTTATATGGTTGGATATTGAAGCTAAAAGTTTAAGTAACAAATTTAGGTACATTTAATTTTTAGTAATTCATCGTACGTTATAGAATTTTCAATATTGTTCTTTAATTGATAGATTTTTAAACCTTTTTTTTTTCAATAAACAGATTTATCTAAAAAATAAATAAATATGAATTGATTAAAAGTCTGTGTAGACTTTTGTTAAGATCAAATATAATTTGTGCGGTTCTGAATATATACTTCTATTAACAGAAAATAACCACTCTAATAGTAAGATAAAAAAAAACTACTCATATAAACAGTAATATGTTTTAGTGTCTGCAATCTTTTAGAGGATAATGAGGTGAAAACCACTTATACTAAAAGATGATTGTTTTAATAGATAGATTTAAAAACTTGAATATATGTAAAAAGGTTTTAATATAAATTATATTATTCTAACATCGATATCGAAAGACCATTTTATTATGATTTATTATTTCCTCCTTGTAAACCGGTTTAACTGATAGTATGTTGAGAGTAATTCATTAATAAAAAAATCATTATCATGATGTTTTCCATTAAAAATATGCATGTCTCGGATCCTCCCATGCTTGCTCATGTTGCCGTTGTCATAAATCTGACCTTTTTTTTATTGTTTTGTTTTGTTTTTTGTTTTTTTTGTTTTGTTTTTTTGACATAGTTATAAATCTGACTTATATGTGCAATAATGCAATGTATTTATGCATGCTTCACACAAAAACGTGAGCCAAGCACAGGGGAACGTTGTCATGTCACATGGTTGGTGGAGATCTGATGATTGGTCTTAAACATGTCTCCACCACGAAGCACAAAATTTGCCCTGCTGTATTGTCTCTTCGCTTCACTCAACATTAATTATTTTACATTTTCGGCCATTTCTTGTGGAAAACCATAATTTAATCGCATTGATATGACATTTGTCTCGAATACAAATGAAAATTATCGACGGGATTTGATTCATTATTCAATCAAAATTCAAACGCCTTCTACGATTTCAAAAAAGCATTTGCAAAAGTAAATTAAAAACAAGCTTATAGCAGACATGGGCTCATAATTTTAAAGGCCCAGGTGTATAGCTGTCAAATGGGTTGGACCCGGACCGGGCCATAATTTCAAGGGTCGAGTACAGGACGGGTCTTGAACATTATTCTGAGCCTCGGCTTATCCTTGGAGCCCCCTTCAAAGCGGGCTTGCTTGGATGGGCTCGGGCTGTACACCAGGCTTTAGTTCGTTTATACGTAAAGAGTAGTGACAGTCATAACGCTGTAGTATTTGCGCACCACTTTGATAAATATTTTTTAATTTATTTCTTTATAAAATTTATTCACAAAAATATAATATAATAAATTAAATAAATAATATTTTCATATCAAGTGAACTCTAATTACATAATAAAATTATTTAAGATAATTATTAATAAGGCATACTTATAAAAGAGACGCATGTACAATTCTAACAATTATAGGTAAAGCTGTCAAAATTTTTCAACTTTTTTAAAACTAGAGACCATCCTCAAGTTTGGTTGTCCAAATTCATAAGCTTTAATAGATTTGACTACCTTACTGGTTGAATAAGATTATTTATCAATAACAACTTTTAGATAATCTTTAATAATCACTTTTACAATTAATCTAAAAGTTATTATTGATGAATAATTCTATTCAATTAATAAGGTAATCAAACTCGTCTTAACATTCAATTCTGATTCACCCAACAATAAGGGGTTCGGAGTTTAGACACAAGCTTGGCTCAAATAGAGGACCGGGTGAGGGCTTGGGTGAGATCTTGACACATTTTATATCTTACCCGGTACTGCCATGCAAAAATTGTGTTTCTTGTTAAAAAAAAAAAAAAAAAAAAACCCATAGGATTTAATTTGCACCAAAAATTTACTAATTGCAAGGCTGATAACTGGTATCATTTTGACCAGGTGAAGCTTATTTTGTGATTCGTTTCAAATTTACAATCTAACAGGTACATTGATTTAATCAAAATTGTTTCGTAAAAGTAAAAAGCTTTTCACTTTAATTAGTTCTTACACAAAATGACTGCAGCTCTGCAACTGGCAAGCGAACCAGCCATCTTGGGTTTCAAAAAAATGGACCACTTTTTGTACTCAAAACACTGTAAATCTCATCTCAGGCCTGACAACGCATGCAAGACCATGATGCAAAGGCAGTTAGTTCGTCTTTAAATGAACCATGTATATATATAACTTATTTCTAGAGTAAACGATGTGTAGAATATTTTGTATGCAAGTGTTTGCATTATATGAAAAGCATTCTTTATAATTTAGAAAAGAGATCAATTAAGGTGATTATCAAAAGTCCAATGAAGTTGTGGATTGAAGTACTACCTATCTATCTCTTTTTTTTTTTTCTTTTAGTTTTATGTAAAAGTTAAAATACACTCTACTTTTCCTCTTACTCTTTAAATAATATTCGTATAAAAAATTTGATAATTCTAAATAATTTTATGTTGGCTCTTAATATGTTTATAGGTAAATTATTAAAATTGAATAGACCATTAAATAATCAAAATTTATTCCCTCAACACCATCTTGAATTTTTAAAATAAGACTGAGGTTTATAAATCAAGTATTGTACAAAATAGATCTATTTCAATAGAAAAATAATAAAAGAACTGGCATTTTCATGCTTCAAATATGGTTTTATAGTTTATATTTAGCATACATAAACAGATTTTTAACAATATTTAACACTGGTATGAATCAAGATAAAATTACTATTATCATTTCTCATAATCCCACGACTGCGGCTAAAAGTTAAAAAAAGAAAAAGAAAAGAAATAATAATAATAATAAATAAAATCATATCAACATTCTTGTGCAGGCCAGTAATGATGCAGGCAGGGGTCAAATTTACAATTACAAAAAGATAGTATTAATAAGCGAAAGTAAAGGGGCCTTGTATTAAACAACTGTCTCATTCGAAAATTTGACCGTTTGGGCCCGTTGGAGACAGGATAACGGTTAGGATTCAAAACAACATAACTCCCTCTTGTTTACTTGAAGAACCGATAGAAACCAAACACAACAAAACAGGGCCAGAAACAGAGAAAACCCCACAAAATCAATGGGTTGTGTCTCTTCCAAACTCTTCAAGAAGGAACTTGAACAGGACATCATCGTCAACAATGGCGGCGGCGACCACGTCGTCTCTCTCACTTCAAGCACGTACGGTGTTCTCAAACTAGAGAACGAGCAACAGAAACAGCAGGAAGAAGAGCAGCAGCCCGTTAAAGAGATTGTTGCAGAGACGAAGAAGACATCGCCTCCTCGCGGAGAGCCAGAGGTCATCAATGCTTGGGAGCTCATGGAGGGTCTTGAAGAGGAAGTCCCCATTTCAAATCAGCCCAAGAAAAGCCCCAAACAGCATGCTTTGCTTCGCGGGCTTGGAGATTTGGAGGTTAAAAGTCCATTGAAGTTCTTCAATCAGTTTCATTCTCCCAAGAAAGTCAAGAGATTTGGAGGCAAAGAGAACAATGGGGTTATTGGGGGTCCGGTAAGATCAGAGTTTAGCCCAAAAACAGTGTTGAGAGTCAATAATTATCAAGAGAATTCATGTAAGAAAGCTGAGTACACCAGTGAAGACTAAGAGTTTAGGCAGTGATTCAGCGATTTCGTTTCGGAGGAGGAGTCTTAGTCGTCCTCTGTTTGATCCAGATCTTGTTGCTAGTTATGAGAGAGAGTTATCAGAAGAAGAAGAGCAAATCAAGAGAATCATTTCACCAACATACAAAGCAAGAACTCCGAGGATTTCATCAGAGTCTATTCTACAACTTTTCGAAAAGAAGTGCCCCCCGGGTGGTGAAAATGCTGTTGTGATATACACCACCACATTGAGAGGAATTAGAAAGACGTTTGAGGATTGCAACAACGTCAGGTCCATCATCGAATCACTTCAAATACAGATGTTTGAGCGTGATATATCCATGGACTCAGGGTTCAAGCAGGAGTTAAGAAGATTAATGGAGTCAAAACAAGTCAGAGTGCCACTAGTGTTTGTGAAAGGAAGATTGATTGGTGGTGCTGATGAGGTGGTGAAGTTGGACGAAGAGGGCAAACTTGAAATGCTGTTCGAGGGGATACCGAGGGCGGTTGGTGGATGCCAAGGCTGCGCTGGAGTCAGGTTTGTTATGTGCATGGATTGCAATGGTAGTTGTAAAGTTTTGGATCAACAGCAGAAGGTAAGATGTGGTCATTGTAATGAAAATGGGTTGATACAATGCCCCATTTGTTGTTGATTTTAAGTCAACTTTTTCTCGGATTGATTTTTCCGCCAATCGTTTTTTTTTTCTATGGGTTGATGATATTGTGCTATTTGGGGATCTAAATTGGGTTTTAGGCCTCCTGTATGATTTAATTTGAGTTGATTTCTTGTATTTGTTAATTTTGTTGTTTTAACATATAAATCTAATCTTACACCATATGGAGACTGATTTTTGTAGATATTTTCTGGTTATGTATAGTTTCTGTAAAGGCCTGATTGGATTTGATTGCTTTTTTACTGCGTATGTGATATGTGAATCCGAGATTATTTGTGAACCCTATATGGTGACTTTTCTTTTTTTGTTTTTTTAAATAATCTTTTAACATAACCAATTTCATGGGCACTACAGAGAACAAAGGTTGATTTGTGACACAAGTATAATCAAATAAAATAGTTTTAATTGAATGACTAAGTTTACATCAAAATGACTCAAATCAAATTTCCCTAAATAAATTGACTCAAATGAATAATGAATCTAACTAAAATAATTGAGATCTCCTAGTTTCAAGTCATTTCCAATGAAAACAACGGGAACTCATTGGGTTGTAACCTTAACGGCAATAGCAGTTCTAACTTGATGTTGTATCCCATCACTCCAAGTTATGCTTCCAAAAACATAATCAGGAACTCTGTTACTTAGAGGTGCAAAATGCACCGTGTAGTTCAACTTGGTACCACGTGAAAAATCAAGATATTCAGGTTCAACTTTGACATCAACACCTACAGGTTGCTGAATGGAAACTCTGTAAAGTTGGGAACTCCTTTTCGATGCCACGAAAGTGAGAGTTCTTGTGACTGAAACTGGTCCCGGACAGATCACATATAGCGATGCTGGGATAGTTGAGCTGATATGGTGGAACTGGAGGAGATTTGCATTGTACAGTTTTCCCAACAAGTTTATTCACTTTGTTAGAGTCTTTTGTGTGGTAGCAGAGGAAATCAATGAGATCAGGCTCGTTGAAATCATAGACCAATCCTGGACTAAATGCAAGATCAGGCTCTAAATGTCCTGATCCCAATTCAAATGGTGTTGCTGATATGTTACCAGATTGGATGGGGTTACCAGTGTTATCAAGCACTACAGCTGCATCAAGAATGTAACAAATGTCAGACTGTGCAAAAGAATTGTCAAGAAAAACAAAGAAAGAGATCATCAGGATTGAAAAAGAAAAATTACCTGTGGTCATTAATGCTGATTTTATGGCTGCAACACTCCATCGTTTGTTTGTAGCTTGAATAACAGCAGCTACACCCGCAACATGTGGGGCTGCCATGGAAGTGCCAGATAATATCCCAACTTGATCATGAGGAATAGATGCCATAATATTCAACCCTGGTGCTACAAGATCAGGCTGCCAAGAAATTTTCAATAATCAATACCAATTGCATTAGTATTGCAATATCCAAAAAAGAATGAGAAGAAAAAAAAAAGTCTCACTTTGATGATATCTGGGGTAATCGAATTAGGTCCCTTTGAAGAGAAATAAGCAATCTTTGGTGAAGGTTTAGTGTTCAACACTGTCTGCACTGGTGAAATGGTTGCAGATGGTGCCCTATTAAAGCATTGAAAACATTAATAATTTAGAATTGAAGGTATATATGAGTGATGAATCCTTAACAGCGAGAAACAATAGGAATAGAACTGACCTGTGTTTTTTCGATGTAATCTTCAATTTGTTGAGCTTCCTGTCGTCCGATGGTGACAGTTGGAACAACATAATTGTCAGACATTGTTTGATTGAGGTCTAACTTATCAACAAGAATCATTCCAACTCCTCCAGCCTGTTTCACTACCTCAGACTTATCTATTCTGTTATCACTTGCTTTTTCCACAAAACATACCACTATCTTTGTTGCTGTTGCACGATTTAAGAGTGAGTTTCTATAACAGTAACTGCAAATTACAATGACAACTATTCAAAACCATGTATGGGAACTGTATATATATTACTTGGACATAAATATTGTTAATAGTTACCTACCTGCCAGACACAAGTGGAATGAGAGCCTCCTAATGTAAGTGTGTTTGTTGCATGGGCCTGGAAAACTTTATTGATCCTGTTAGTATGTGTAAAGTGTTAGCGAACTAAGGTGATCAAATCAATCATAAACCTTACCGGGAAAGTCTGGTTATTGCCAAGAATGATAGAGTTGACAAATTCTCTATCAACGGTACTGGCTCCAACAGTGATCATCCAGGGAGCAACATTGGTAACGCTGCTATCACGAGCAACCGCGTTATGCCCATCATTGCCAGCAGAGGCAACAACAATAGTGTTACTCCTAAAAGCATGGTAAGCTCCAATGGCAAAACAATCTTCGAAATAGTTAAGAGGGTGTGCTGGCCCAGCAGAGATACTAATAACATCAACATCATCCCAGATTGCATCATCATAAGCCTTGAGAATATCAGCGCAGCTACACTTGTTGAACCAACACACTTTGTATACAGACAAACGGGCTCGGGCAGCTCCACCCACCATAACCTGTGTGGTGTTCAAACTACTCCTTGTTGTTGTGTTAACTGGTGCACCAACTGCAATCGAAGCCGTGTGAGTTCCATGGTTGTTGTCATCAAGAGCAGACCGAAAAAAAGGGAAGCCCCCTTTCTGAAGAGGTCCATTCTCTAACTCATATCCTTGATAATAGTAACGGGCACCGATTATTTTCCTGCATGATCATGCGCAAGCATACATGTATTAGTTATCATGAATATTTCTAACTGTATTCTTCAAGTTGTAGTGTTTTTTTAATTTATAATTTATGACCTGTTACATGTGTTAGATGTGAAATTATCTCCTGCAGTGCATTGACCCCTGAAGTAGTCAGGCACAGGACCCAGTCCAACATCACTAAAGCTGGCGGATTGAGGCCAAACACCACTATCAAAATGGCCAACAATCACATCATGATTTGGCGGATGCATTCTCTTATTGAACATAGTGAATAGGCCTTTGCCAAAGCTGCCTTCTTTCACTTGTTCAAGCATGAAGTTCCACGATCTTGTTGTGTGAAGAGGATGACTGGTGCTCTCAAACACAGAAACAACAGAATGGTCTTCTGCAAATGTAGAAACACATACAAATTGAAAACCAACACAACAAAAACTATATAATTTTTTTTTTTCCCTTTATTATTGTTAATGATCATATATAAACCACTCACTTGATAGTCTATCAGCTTGTTCTTGAGTGAGCATGGCAGAGAAGCCTCTAAAACTCTTGTGATAATGATGAACTACGGCACTTCTAGCCTTTTCAACTCTGAAAATGAATGAATAATTGTAACACTAGTACTCTTTTTGTAATTTTTTTAATATTAACTCAAGTATTAACAATAGATTATAAGGTGCTATATATACCCTTCAGTAACTTGAGCAAGCAATTCATGGTTGGAATCGATCACAGCTTCAGAGTTTGGCAATGAGTGTTCACCCATATAAACTATATAATGCTGCAAAAAAAAAAAAATTAAAAACATTAATTTGAAAAAAAAAAACAATGTTTTACAAACCACATGACAACAAGCAAACATTATTTCTGAAAACCTTGGCGGATGCATGAGCAGAGGAAGCAGATAAGAGGGAGATGAAAACGTTGAAAATGAAGAAAAGCTTCAACATTTTCATGTTGTCAATTCTCTTGCACGTAGGCCTCGTGTACTTGTAAGTTATGCAGACTAGTCCTTATATAGCTAAGCTATACCCCTTATCTGATCACATCGTTTAATAGATAATCCATTTCATTTTCTCTTCGTTAATATCCTTAAGTAAAACACTTTATACTTTATTTTCATTTGATATATTTTCATAACAAAGATGAACTCTTACCTTTAAAAACCCCCCCCCCCCCCCTTTTTTTTTTTTTTTTTTTTTTTTTAAGTTACATATATTTATAATTTAGTAGATATGCTTTCAGTATAAACGTAATTCTGGAGAAAATTTATTTCTTTTTGTTTTAAGGGATTTTTTTTTTTTAAGGGTGGGAAGTGGGGGATTAAATTCCTAAAAAAAAGAGGTAAGTTATACTTGAGCGGTATTAGTATGTTTATTAACAAAATTTTAGGTAAGTTAAATGTTAATTCACTCTCTAAAATGTGTCACAAAATATCTGATTTTAGTTTTACATAGCAAACTCATTTATTTTAATCAATAACATTTCATATGTTAACGTGATATCATCTCTTATTTAAAAAAAAAAAAATGATATAATCTCTAATGATTGGCCCCCATCACATGTCTTAATTAATTTGTCTAGATTTATTTATTTATTTTTATAAACTAATTCGTCTAGATTTTATAAATGCATTTTTTTATCTCGAGTCTTATCACTTCATTAAATAATTCTTAATTCATTTAGGTTTTATCACTTCTTATGTGAAGCTTCTAATTAGTTAAAGAGATAAGTTTATGCAATTTCATTAGTTTAATCTCTTCAATATCGTAAAATCATTCTATTCAAATTCATGGAAACAATTAATCAGATTTTAAAAAATAAAAACAATTAAACTGTGCATAAATATATTAAAATAATTATATTCAATTTCATGCAAATAATTAATCAGATTATAAAAAATAAAAACAATTAATCTGCTTATTGATACCATGTTATTTTATGCTGAAAAAATGTGAAAATTGCTAAAAGAGACCATATTATTCTAAATATGAAATTCATTTTTAACCCCAAATGAATTCGAAATCGACTTTATATAGCAAATAAAACTATGTCTAGTGGGTGTCTACAGAGTTGTGAAAAAAAACAAAAAAAAGACCCTTCAATTGAAAAAATGAAAACTTAAAGTAAAATTACCTATTGGACCCAACCCAGGCCCACTCCGTGCCCATCCCAGTATGCCACCGTCTCGCGCATCGATTAACAACCACATTACTTTATCACCACAACTCAATTGGCTTTTTTGTGAGACATTGTTTATTTATTTATTTTTTAAAGAATTTTGTGAGATATTGTTGGAAATTAATTTGGGAGGAATTTTTGGTAATTTAGAGACATAAGTTGTAATTAGTTTTGATTATACGTAAAAAGTGATTTCAATTAAGTTTTCGACTAAAAGTGAATTTAATGTTTAAATTTTGGTTTGTTTTGAATTTTTTTGCAAATGTATTACAGTATGCTATTTCAAAACATATATATAAAAATACAAGTGGATACATTGGCATCTACAATTGCCCATTATTCTATTAGAATTAGCGAAATTGCGATTAAGAAATAGTGAATTATTATCAAAGTTTTAAGATTGTGCATATAAGCTGCTTAAATTATGTTGATAAAGCCGTTTCAATAAGCAATAAGTCTTTCACATTTGAATTCAAAACTGGTTAATAATTAGTTTAAGGATTTAGTATAAATTTAATGAATTATAATAATATTATAAAAGTAAGATGAGGTTGGTTTGAAGATATGCTCTCACATTACATTAAATTTGTAGTTCAAATTATCTCTCATTATTTTAAGCCTTATATTTATTCTAATATTTGAAGATAAATAAATAAACAAATAATAATTGTAAAATTTGCTAAAATTCTGCCAGAATCAGCTCTATGTATGTGTATAAATGAAAAAAATGTTAAAGTGAAATGGAAGGTTTATATAAGGATATAAAACCCACCCCATATTATCTGGGTACGCTATAAATATAATTTAGGAAGAAAAATAAGAAAAAATTCTATAAACCCACCCCATCATTAATATATCTTAGGAAGCTATAAATACAATCTAAGAAAATAAAAATCCTACAAATGCATGAGAATACTTCTAGAAATCTCAACTTGTGTTCACTTCGCTTTCAACTTGTGCTCATATATGGTATCAATGTCATTAATGCTAGATATGTGATCACCTTTTGTATCATGCTTACATCCCAACCAATTATTTGGAAATAGATAAATTGATATACACTAATGATCATTTATCTCACTGATAAAATTTATTAATTCATCAATTATTATCTTTTTGATTGAGATACAAATTGGATATCAATTGAAATCCTCTAGAATTACTTATACCATATATGCCAACTGATTAAAGTAACTACTTACAAGTTGAACACATATCCCTGTTTGCTTTCCAATTGCAGTACTCATCTATATATATATATATATATATACACACACACATTGAATTAAAGTTACAACTCATAAGTTGGGATGTATAGCATCACTCCATAAATAATTGTTAACCAAACAATGAATTAACTAAAAATAATAATTTAAAAAAATGACTTTAACCATCATCCATCCATTTTTACTCCATTTAATGGTTGTTACCGCCTTAAATTCATTCATTTTTTTTTTCAAAATTGATTGAGTGAAAATGAATAGATGGATAGATATTGAATTCATTCTTTAAAATCAAAATTTTAAGTTGTGATAACCTAACCCCATTTTTAATATATTAATACCAAATATGATCTAAGTCGAATGTTGTTTTTGATTTGCATAATATTAGCTTAAGTCTAATTGATTTGTTTGCATCTTGTAATCATTTTTGGTGGGTTCATATGAAATTTGAAGTTCTATTGGTTTTGGGATAACAAGTTTATGATATAAGTATACATGTGAACCAAATAACAACTCCATTAAAACAATTAGTATCCACTATTACTATACATGGAGAAAATTTGTGACGGTACATATTAATTAGTATATATGATGAAACTTAAATCGTCAATAGGGATATGTACACACCATAATATGGTGGGACTTGAATTTCCCCTTCACTATGTATATGGAGAGACTTGAGTTCCTAGTAGTGAAAAAGTGCACATCAATTATGGATAAAGGAATTCAAAGTATTTCTTTTACACTAAAAAAAATGACTAAAACAGCTTTATAAAATTAGGAATTTTTTACTTTTAGCCACAAACAATACTTCTCATATTTGTAACCAACTTACAATTTCATTTCAGCCTGTAGCCATACATTTACTCAAATATATTTCATCTCCTCTTCTTCTACCTATAATCAAATCTCTACTCTTTCCATTTTAGGAAAAAGTTTCTATTTCTCTATTTCTTATTTTAGTTACATATTTATCTTTGTTTCACCATTTAATTATGGTGATCAGAAAAAGTTTCTGTTACTCTATCTCTTATTTTAGTTATATATTTATCTTTTTTTCATCATTTAAATGTGGTGATCATTTGACTTAACAAAGTAAAAATAATAATAATAATAATAATTAATTAATTGATAGTTTCTAGATATCTCATATAACTTTCAAATAAAATACAAGTCAAATATGAATTTTACCTATATTATAAGTTAGGGTTAGACATTTCATATTTAACCTTGTAACATGAAACTTTTGTTCTCTAATATGAAGCATTTAATCCTAACATGAAACATCTTACCCCTATTAAGACATTTTAGACATTTGTGATTAAAGTGTGATTAAAGTTAAAACTATAAAATGTATTGTTTAGGGTTAAAATAAAAATTTTTCCTAATTTTTATAGGATTACTTTAGCACTTGCCCCACTTAAAAATCTAATTTACATTACATGGAGGATGATAATTTCTGATATTTCCTAATTATGTATAGTCTCTATTCTCTACGAAAGATCTATTAAGAGAAGCATGATTAAATTTGATTGCTTGAAACTCAAGTATTTGTCATTTATCTTAATTGTTTGATTTGTCAGTCTCATAGACTTCTCCAATCCTGAAATGGGATTGCAAATATTTTAAAAAATTTGTCTTCTAACACATTCAAACTTAAACAACCGGGCGAGAATCGGGTTTTACTGATAAGCTATTCACACCCTTATCAATCCTGCATACTCTTTGTAATAGTTAAGAAGAATTAAAAGTACAAAAACTAAAAAATAAACTACTAAGCAAACAAAAACCAGTCTCAGTCTCTCAGAGTATAAATTATTAGACAACTCTACATGTAATGGGACTTCTAACACGATGTTGGTACCCATCACTCCAAGTTATGCTTCCAAAAGAATAAGCATTACCAGGAGCTACGCTGCGAGGTGGGAAATGGACTGTGTAGCTTATGTTCTCCTGACCATTTGAAAAATCAAGAACTTGAGGTTCAACTGTCACATCAACACCTGCAAGTTGCTCGATTGATGCTCTGTAAACTTTGTAACTATCACTGGATGCTACACGAGTAACTGTTCTCCTAACTGAAATTGGCCTGTCCAGACGTGAAATGGCAATGCTAGGATAGTTAAGCTGATATGGTGGAACTGGTGGAGATTTGCATACTACATTCCTTCCAGACATGTTAGCTAGTTTGTAATAGTCATTATTATTTCTTATGTGATCGCAGAGGAAATCAACGACATCATTATCAGTTAAAATCATAAGCCAATCCTGGAGAGAGTGCAAGGTCAGGCTCCATATGTCCTGATCCGAAATCAAATGGTGCTGCTGGTCCTGCATTGGATTGGACTGGGATGGGATTACCGGTATTATCATACACTATAGCTGCCATAAAGAAAACGAAAAAATGTTACATACTTTATTGGTTTATGCAAAACTGTAAAATTAGAATAAATGAAATTGTTAAAAGCCTGTGGTCATTATTGCTGATTTTATGGCTGCAACACTCCATCTTTGTTTGTAGCTCGGATTACAGCAGCTACGCCAGCAACATGAGGGGTAGCCATGGAAGTGCCTTAATCAATCCCAAATACACTAGGTCCTCCAGCAAATGCTGCAAAAATATTGAACCCTGGTGCCTGTGATATCAGGCTGCAAAATATGATTTGCATTAAAACAAGGTACTCTATAATTGTAACTTATATATAAAACAAAACAACACATTACAAGAGAAACCAAAAAGAAAATTACTTTGATGAGATCTGGTGTAATGGCTTTAGGTCCTTGTTTAGAGAAATAAGCCGTTCTAGGTGCAGGTTTAGTGTTCAGCACTCCCTGTGTTAGCGAAATGCTTGCAAACGGATCACTGAAATTTTGGAGATTAGTATATAGTAGTGATAATTATATAAAGTGAATATGATTGATGAATTTGTATGAGAAGGGAGACTCACCTTGTTTATTCTTCAAGTGTCTGACCTTCTTGCTGTCCAATTACTCAAATAGGCACTGCATATTTATCAAAACTTATTTGTGCAACATCTCCCTCATCAACAACAATCATTCCAACACCTCCTGCTTCTCTTACTACTTCCGACTTTGATACTAGGTTATGGTCTCCTGCCTCATGTAACATACCACTATCTTGTTGTAGGTGTATGCAGGATTAAGTGTATGACAGTAATTGTATGATGACAATTATTTGAAAAAATTATGGAAATCAGACAGTGTCTAACCAGCTATAAAATAATATGCATAGCAAACTTACCGCCAGTTGTGGGTACATAGAGGAGTGCATTACAAGTGGATGAGAGCTTACGAGGTTATTATTAAGCAATCCATTCAATCCATAACCCTGAAATGAATGAATCCATTGTTAAATGGAGTACAATCGTAACAAACCAATGTCCTTAATCATTAAAGTTCTGTTTTATTTTTTTGACTTATATTGTGTATCCACTGCCAAGATGAACGTAATTGATGAATTCTCTGTCAATGGTGGATGCAGCAGCAGTGATCATCCAAGGAGCAACATTAACAACACTGCTAACTTTTCTGTCATTTCCAGCAGAAGTAACAACAACAATTCCCTTCTTGAATGCATGGTAAGCTCCAATTGCGAATGCATCTTCGAAATAACTTTCAGGAGTATTGGTGCCAATGGAGAGAGTGATAACATCAACATTGTCATGGATTGCATCATCATAAGCCTTGAGAACATCTGCAGGATCACAACGATTAAACCAACAAATCTTGTATATAGACAAACGTGCACCGGCTGCTCCTCCCTGGATAATCTCCTTGTCTGGAAGCGGAGCTGGTAATTCTACAGTAGTTGAAGCAGTATGACTTCCATGATTGAAGTCATCACGAGCTGATCGATAAAAAGGCTGCCCATCACTCTCAAGGGGACCATTTGATGACTCATATCCACTAGAGTGGTAACGGGCTCCAATTATTTTCCTGTAAGTGAAAAAGTTTTGTCATTTGGTGAATGTTTTCTTAAATTTCTGTAATTTCAGAAGAGAATATATGTTGTTAACCCGTTACATGTGTTTGATGGAAACTGTTCTCCTGGAATGCATTCTCCTCTGAAATAGTTAGGCACAGGACCGAATCCACGATCACTGAAGCTGTTTGACTCAGGCCAAACACCACTATCCAAATGGCCAACAATCACATCATGTTTTGGACCTTTAGTGTGCTAACGGTGCTGACTAAATAGGCCTTTACCGGGGCCTCTTTGCACCTGTTCAAGCATGAACTTCCAGGACCTTGTAGTGTGGAGATGATAGCTCTTGCTCTCAAACACAGAAACAACCGATCTATTTTCTATCCAAATTAAGACAATATAACATAGAACATCAATGAAAACCAACAAAGATGTATTCTATACACTTTTGTTCTTGAAAAACAACGTACTTGATAGACTTTCTGCTTCCTCTGGTGTGAGGATTGCAGAGGAAGCCTCTAAAAGTCTTGTGATAATGATGCACTGTGGACCTCTGAGCCTTTCCAACTCTGGAAATTAATGGATTACAAGACGTGTCAATTTCAAACCAATTAAGCCTACTTTAATATAAAAGTCTGTCCATGATTATGGTAATGATAGCTCATGATAAGGGATGTGATCAAAGGTGTCACGGTCCAGCTTGTTCACAAGCCAATTTAAAAAATCAGTATTGAATTTTTAATAGCTTCAAGAAGTTATTCACTTAGTAATTTAGATATACATAAACATATAATGAAACATTCAATTTAATTTGTTTGGTATATTTTAAGTTCAACGTGTTACACTATAGATAATATTTTAAAAAATTAGTTGTAAGGATGATTATTAAAGAATATCCAAAGTTGTTACTGATAGGGAACTTTATCTAACCAATAAAGTAGTTAGACCAAAAAAAATAGAAAAATTTGTAAAAAAGTTCTACCCTCCAACAACTTTAGCAAGCATTTCATGGTTGGAGTCAATCACAGCTTCGGAGTTTGGCAATGAGTGATCACCCTTATAAACAACATAATGCTGCAAAAGAGAGAGAAGAAAAAGAAAAACCTGAGAATGTTTTACAAACTCGACAAGAAGAGCAAATATTAAGCACAACAAAAAATAATATAACAACAAACCTTAGCAGCGGATCCATAAGCATAAGAGCCAAAGGCAAATAAGAAAAAATAAAAAATAAAGACAAACTTGGCCATTGTCATCTTCTCACTACGACAAAATCTCATATGTGTTGCACACTGCTTGCTAATATAAATAATATAACTAAGAAATTCTAATAGAACGATGATTCAACAATTTTATTTCGTATCTTAATTAAAGACTAAACTCTCTATTTGAATAGTTTTTAGATATGTAATTACACCAACTGTAGTATACCAAGTTTCTTTTTAGGTTATTACTTCATTTAGAAGGATATTCAGTTTCCGAATCAATCCTATTCGATTTCTTGAAGTCAATAACTCGACTAATTCTCTTTAATTTAATTTAATTTTATTTTATTTTTTGTCTGAAACACTCTTTAATCCTGTATTAAAACCAGTAGAAGGATGTTTCAAAATTTTTTAACGAGTAGAGACATGTGACTATCTACAATTTTTTCGGTTAGCCAATATTATATAGCATTTAGCTAGGGAGTAATAAGAAACTTATTAGAATAGTTTGGCGACAGAATCATTATTTTAAGAACTAGATAATAGATAGATTTAGGAGTCAGATTTTTTTTTTTTTTTTAAGAACAAAATAATAAATAACTACAAATTTTTAAGGGCTTATTAAATTTAGAATTCAACTCAGACAACTAATCGGCTGGGCTGCCTAAAACCCTCGATTTACGGGTTCACGGGTCGGTGAAACCCTGCCGGCCGATTTCTAAACGAGTAGTCAATTCTACTTGTCAAGTTTTACTACATTGACTAATGCTAAAGAAAAAGAGTCCAAAGAGAAAAACATCATAAAAGAGTTTGCAACCCCAAAGGATATGCACATCTGCATATCCTTTCTTCAATACATCTTGAACATATTCATTCGACCACTGAAAACATAACATATAACATGTTATTATTGAATTGAATATATACATCCAATCATATTGAAGAATTTTCCCATATGCAGAACACAAATCAAACAGTTCACAAAAATAATGTCACCATAAAAATTACGACACAACAAAATTATACGTTTTATACCCTTTTCAGATGGAACAATAAGGTGTTGGATTATAATGTCATTAACCAGGAATTTATAATTTTCTGCCAGTTTCATACTAATCCTAAATAAACTTGTATAGAAATTGTTTTTAAGAATTGGTTCAAGCCTCAGATTTGTACAGTTAAATTTTGCTATAGTGTTGCCTCGGCTCCCGAATAACCTGGAAAGTAGAAGTGCAGGAATCAGGAAACCACTATACTTAAAGAATCAAGAGTGATTCATGAATTCTGAAAACATCAATCAAGGAGCAGAGGACACCAAAGTTGGAATCATGTAATAGAAGAATTCTCCACAATCATGCTAAAACATTGAAAAAATCTTGTTGATTTTTATTTAATTGAATAAATATACTACTTAATTAGTTCAAACAATCCAGAAAATTGTTTCAAAGTTCATAGATTATTTGTTATATCATTTAAATTAATTTTGAATAAATTTTGAGCTGTTTCTTTAGTGTCGTGATGACATATTATTATTTCAAAGAGTTGTGAGGATCTATCAAGATGAAATATTACGTGTTCATAAACGAAATATAACTATTCACAAATTGTAATATGCACTTTGTGGAACTTTAACTCTTAACCTTCTAGTAGATAAAGAGATTAACAATAATTTGTGCTATGAGATAATATGGTTTTAAGTGATATGTTATTATGTTACCCTTAAATCTCCAACAGAATTTAAAATTATGGAGTAGCATGAATAATGCAATATTTTCGAAAAATTTACCAAACCTTTTTTTAAAATGAATTAGTAAGCTTATTTACATTAAATATAAGATGATAAGATGATATATTAATTTCAAGAGTTACAAATTAACTTGTGACACCATTTAAGCAATAAATTTATACAAATTTCGAAGAGCACAACATTAATCACTTAAAAAAATAGGTCTTTACTCTATTTTTATTAGAAAATTGTGACTCTATATTAGTTTTTTTTTTTTTTTTGTTTGAAGAAACTCTATATTAGTTTAAATTATGAAATTTTTTTATCATTTTATGACTTTAAATATTATATATTTATTTATTTTCAACCAGTTGAATGATAATTTGTTGTAGAAGGAATAAAAAAAAAAGGTTTGGGACTTTGGGGCGATCAGAGCATTTCCTAGGTTAGGTAAATCGCTTGGCTCACTTTCTCGCCTCTTTTGCTTTGTCCTCCTCTGAGGCCCGTCAGTGGCGTAATGTCACTGAAGATTGTATTCTTTCTGTTTGTGGTTAATATATTCCTCTCTTTTAGTCAAAAAAAAAAAAAAACGGAAGAAAACCTGGTAGACAGGAGACAATCAAAATTTGAAATTTAAGACAGATCTCCTGCACAGCCAGCGATCACTCACACTCACAGTCACAGCAGTAGAGAGAGAGATGGGCCCAACCAAGAATGTTCGCGGGATCTCACAGGAAGCCTTCGACGAGCTTGTCAAAGAGAACATGGACGACCTCGGAATGGACCCCTCCGACGCCCTCCAAGATGCCATCGAAACTCTCTCTCTCCAAGGCGTCGATCTCTCAGGAATAGTCAGGTGCGTTCCTGGAGAGACTAACCCTTTGATGCAGTCTTTGCAGAAATTGAACAACTTGCATTTGAATTCGAACGATCAGCGTAGCGATGAGGAGTTCAACGAAGTTGCTGGGTTGTTTGAAATGTTAATAGACTTGTGTGGCAGTGACGGATCAGGAAATGCTGCTGCCATTGCCACTAATAATGGTGCGGTGGAGTTGCTTTGTTCTCTTTTTCTCAAGATTCGTAGCCCCAATCCAGCTCTTGTTTCTGGGTTGAAAACACTCGCATTGTTTCTTCATGGTAAATGGTTCGGATTTAATATCCATATAGTTTGTTCATATTTCTTCATGGTGCTGATTGAATGTAGAGGTAGTTAGAGATAGTTTGTGTTGGCTGTCGCATTTTTTTACGACTTTGTAATGAGGAATGTATGTAGGATTGTTGTTGTAAGATAACTTCAACTGTATAAATAATCTAATTATCCTTAGTGTTTCATTATATGGCTCATATTTTATATATATATATATATGTAACATGGGGGTCAGTTGATGGAGCGGAGGGGATGACCCTGAAGTGGAATATACGTATGGTTCGTTATGTAACTTGTAAGGGTACTTTCGGAATTAGAGTTTGATATAAATGACTGCACTAACCATTTAGTGGCACTTCATTTAGTCATACGCAAGTGGATGTAAGCACACCACTAAACCACTATAAATCACTTTGTTGTTTATTTCTTCTTCATATTTAATAGTTGTGTCTCAATTGCACAATACTTAGTGTTGCTTTATGTGATATATGTCATGCTGCCATTTGTAGATGTTCAAAGTACGGAAACATTTCGGACAAGTGGAGGACCAGCAACTGTGGTTGGTATCCTAAAAGATGGCATTGAAGATCTGGGTATATTAAATAGTGGTTTTGCTGTTGTTGCTGCATCTGCTACTGGTAATGAAGTGGTTAAAGAAGCATACATGGAATTGAAAATTGATGAGCTAATTTTGGATGTATTGAGTCGAAAGACAAATGCCAGCATTCACAGTTTATATGATGCCATACGCGTGCTGTTAACCCCTGATGATAATCGTGTTGTAGCTTCCCAAGTAAGTAAAAGATTGAGAAAAAGTGCTTGTGAAGTCTTGTATATTGCTGCAATGATAGTTAACACATCAATAAACATTGAAGGTTACAGTAAGAATATAGAGCCTATGTTTCATTTTCATCATTTTTGGTTGAGGCAGAGTCATTGCTTCAAAATCTCAGCTGCTAAGACTGAGAAAGGCTATCTTAGTTATGTTTATTTTTGCATTCAAATGTTCCTGCTCTATGCATCGACTGTCAAAAAAGGGTTCCATTAAATAATTGTTATTCATTGTCTAACTTCAGGTTTACGGTTATGCGCGGAACATTTGCGAAAATTGGAATTGCAAGAGCTCTTGCACATTCACTACAAGCAGGCCTTAGTTCACCAAGTATTGCAGCAGCCAGTATTGCATTAAAGGCAGTTGCTGTCAATGTAAGTTTACTTATGTGAAAAAGATATTTTCAGTTGGATGGTACATCAGTGCTAACATCTTTTGATTAGTGTAAGAAATTTTGTCGTAGGAAGTTGAAGATTTTTTTTTTTTTTTTTTTGAGGAATTCTTAATACATTTGGTAGTTTTTGTTGAACACACGTTGTCATTTGGCAGCAAGTCTGACATACTGTTGCAGCTTCCCATATGGCAAACATATTTTCTGAAGAAATTGTACATGGTTTTGATGATTCTTCAGTAGCATACCTGTCCAATAATTCTACAAGACCTTCTAGCAGTTAAATACTTAAGTGATTATGAAGTATGTATGCACAATTCATGACAATTGTTAGATATTCTACACATCACTCCTGGTGTAGCATGGAAAGCTTCTAATTTTTTTTTTTGTTTGTTCAAAGTTAAACCCATATTTCTTTACATATATGAAGATGCATGCGATATAGAATAACAAACTCTCATTCTTAATTTAAACATAACTTATTCTTGATATAAACACACTCAATAAATATTTTGAATCTTATTGCATAACTCTGTGATTTTGGATCGGTGAGAATAAGTGTTCTCTAAAGTTTACAGCATCATTATTTCTAACTCTTATCAGTAGACTTCCAAAGACTAGACTAGTTTATGTTACCAAGATTGTATTTCACTTTTACATATGTATAGGAACAGATGGATCCTATAATTTTCTTTGTCTACAGGATGAAATATGTATGTCCATCGCTGAAAGTGGTGGCATTGATGCCCTTCTTCGTAGCATTGATGACAGTGGTGAACAAGGCAACAAAACTGTAGCTAGAACTTGCTGTTCTTTGTTATCCAAGGTACAACTTTGAAGCCACTGTTTGTCCTTTAATGTGCACCATCTGAAATTTGCATATATATTTTCGCCAACTTCCGTTATGTTCTCTTGCCTGTGGTAGAAGAGGTAGAATTTTTTTTTTGTAAGATTTGTAATTGATTTGCTTAGCTCTTGACTCTTTGGCAGCCAATCGGACCATCGATATAACTTCTTTGAAATTTATATTAGTTGACAATATGTTATCTTGTGCTTAGAATTCATTGGGCATCCAGTTATATAATCCTTCACATTCCTTGTCGGTGACACCAAAATGCTTAAGTGTGGATCAGTTTTTAGTCTACAAAGAGTTGTAGAACATTGAATTTTTTTCAGTATATACAATCAAATACTATCCTTTAACAGATGTTCCTCTACTTCCAGCTCTGCAAAATCTGATTAGTTAGTCATGAGGAAACCATAGACTACAGTTTGGCTTCTTAATATAACTATTATTTTTTTGTTGAAGCATTGAAACACTTATTTTATATAGTTTATCTAATTAGTTGGCAGGAAGTGACTCAAATAAGAGTGCAATTGTTGAGAAGGGAGGAATGGATAGGTTAATCAAACTGTGTACCAGATTCTCAGATGATCCTTCTGTCCTGCAAGAGGTAAGCATTTAACTAGTCTTGTTCATATGAACATCAAATCTACAATAACTCTAGCAATATGCTCAATGAAGATGCTCTCTGATACACATAGCATGAGCAGGTCAGATTAATCATTGGCCTTATATTCTTATATCTTCACGTATTCATTGCCTCCCACACTACATAGTGGAAATTTTTTGACAATTCCATCATTGTCTTAGGAACTAAATGTCTTGAATGACCCAGTTTGTGACAAGAATATATTAAATTATATAATGCGAAAGTAATGTCCACTCTGATGGCAGTGATTGTTCATTGACATTAATTATAACGTTCCCCCTAACTCCTTACAAAGCACTGCAATAATTTGATTTAGCTGTTCATATCAATTATACATGCATTTACATTTCATATGTTAATTCTTTTCTAATTGCTCCTTCCTATGATGGTTCAGGTTATGTCTATTATTACTGTACTGTCTTTGAGATCTCCGGCTAATGCAGCCTGTGCCATGGAAGCTGGAGCCGGAGACCTTGCTATACAAGCCATGCAGAAGCTTCCCAGCACTCAGCAACTTCAGAGGAATTCCTGCCTCATGGTCCGCAATCTTGTAGTAAGAAACCCGGAAAACAGGCAAGTATGCTTGTAGAATGCACCCAGTTTATTTCAACCCTCAATCCTGCTCAAACTGAAGCATAAATTATGCTTGGATTTGTAGTCAAAGTTTAGGTTTCCTAAATTTGGATTAATTACCATGTATAATATCATATATCTTACATAATGTGCATTATTATAGGTATCACAGTCTCATCCTTTTCTCTATACAGAAAATTCTGATATTTAATTATGTAATGCCATTTTTATTATAACCCAACAGCAAGCCAAGTTCAAACTCCAGCTCGTTTTGCTGAACTTAGGTGTCATCTTGGTTTGTTTGTTATATAAATCGAGTTTGTGCCAGCTTCTTGTGTGACCAAGTTAAAGTTTTTATCTTAAAGCAGTCCTAAGTAAGCACAGTAGGAAACTATTACTAAATTTCTTAACAAACCTTTTCATTGGACAGAACCCTTCTGCTCAGTAATGGGATTGAGAAACTTATCAGGCAGGCAAAGGAGAACCATCAAAGCTGCAAGGCTGCTGCTACTGATGCATTGAGGGATCTAGGTCTTGATGACTACAACAAATAGCTACATTGTTGTTTTCATTTTTATACATGTACGCGGTTTGATTTTTGTTTCAGCTTCCAGTTGCTGATGCTGTATTATGAGTTGCAAAATGATTTACAGTCGTACTCAGTGAGAGCTCTGGGGTGAGAGGTTATGGATTTTTTGAAATCAGATTACCATATTTTGGTATGTCTTGATACATAGAGTGGAAACAGGAATTTCATGCCATCTTTTTGGCTGTTGGAGTTTTGTTACTATTGCTGCAGATATACAAAACAAATTAGATTTTTTCTAAAGTGTCCATCTCTCTTTCATATATTTATCTATTTGATAGGATATCTAAACTCTATGGTATATTACACCCTTTTTAATAAAAAAATGTATTGAATAACAAATTCAAAAATGATCTAAAATCAATTTATCTAAAATCAATTTAAGCATTTGTGATATATTTGTTGAGACATAATGGAATTATTATTATCTAATAGGATTTAATGATAAAAAGTGTTTATTCAGTATGTTAATGTTTTAAATTTAAGTTATTATACTATTGATGGTACTTAAGGAAAAAAAGAAAAAACAACGATATTCTAGTTATCCATGTAAGTGAAGGGAAATCATATCTCTATGTTATTAAATCTTAGAATTTTATTTGTAGCAACAAAAGTGAACACTGAAATATTTACATAAAAAAGAATCAGAAATCCAAAAACTAATTTTTGGAAATCTCAATTATTTAAAATTTCTTTCTTCGCATGTTACTGGGGACTCTGTGAAACCATCTGAAGGGTGTGAAACAATGACCACGTGAACACAAAAAACAATACAGAATTGTAAATTGCAATAATTTTTTTCAAACAATATACTCCATAAGAATTTGAAAAAATAAAGAACCACGTAACTTTTTTATTTTCAATAAATATATACTTTTATTATAATGATAATATACTTATCAAAATATTCTTTAAAATTTTAAAAATTATTATTTATTATTATATCATATCATGAATTATTTTAATATATTTTACAAGCTCATCTTATTGGCTACTTTTATTATTGATAAGTTGGTACCATCTGTTGTGCTGGTTGAATAGAAGATTTACGATTTTGAAATTTTGTAACACTATTGTGCATGATTTATTGTCAATTTAATTGATAGATTATTAAACATAATGAAAAATTTAAATAAAATTTATACAATTGTTTGTAGTGGTTATATTGAGAAATCAACGTAGATATATACAAGCAAACAGAGAGTTAAAATTACATTTTGCCTATGATTTTTTTCCACAATTTTTTTCATTATTTCTAATTTTGTTTATTGTTTTTGTTTTTAGACAAGGATAATATGGATTTTTTTAATATGTAATAGATAATGAGATTGTGAATCCTTAGGATGGAACGAATATCATTTCTATTCCATAACCTCAAATATGTGTGAGATCCACATTTTCATTCTTATTACTTTTTTTTTCTTTTTTTCTTTTTAAAAAGACATTCTCATTATTATATATTTATTTAAAGTAAGTAAACACTTACAATGATTCCTATTTATCATTTTCATTCTCTAATTCTACAAGCAAACACATTCTAAATTTTCAATTTATGTATGAGTCCACGTAATTTAATTCTCACAAGTTTTAGTAAATATATGAATTTAGAAATTAAGAGGGTGTATTCAATAAAAAAATTTATTGGAGTTTTATATAATTTTATAAATGATAAATTTTGGTGGAATTCATAAATAGTATAAGTTTCATATAGATTTTATTAAAATTTTTTATGAAATTTAATAAAATATTTGAGACTAGGGCAAGATTTATGATGAATTTTTTCATTCACAAATTTGAATTGCAAACCCATCAAAGTCCATTGATTTTCATCACTTCAAAATCTATAAATTTTTGAATACGTTTAAATTTATTTAAATTTTTAAAAAATCTGAATTAAATATACTTAAATTTGTATAAATTTTAATAGAATCCAAACAGATCTAAATTGAATACATCTTTTAATGGCCTATTTAAATATCTTAATTAAATATACTCAAATTTTAAAATCCAATAAAATCTTAAATTGAATGTATCACTCGTGGAAATCTTCTTTCCTTCTATGTATTTTGTTATTAGTAAACATATCATAACCGAAAAAAAAGGGCCACACCATGCAATAATAAAATAAAAGGTAGGTCAAGTCAAATTTGACACGCTTAGCTGACGTGGCAACATTTTACTGGGGCATATAGAGTAGAATTAAGGACAGTGTCGCACAGTAGATTCCTCGTTTACAGGTGGCTTGTGTTGACAACAACTCCTCTATATATGCATATATAAGCATCTCTCTCTTCATTTCTAGTGTCTCAGCGCTCGTCTTCGAACCCAAAAGAAGCAATCTACTCCCAATCGGTGTACTCACCACCACCATGGCTGGCAAAAAGAGAAGAAAACTGAAATCGTAAGTCGTCTGTGTTTTTATTTTTCTTCAACCTTTTCTTTTACTTCTAAAGGTTGCTACTTTACTTGATTTTTAAACTTGTTTGTTGTTGATTTTTGAGGATTTGTTAAATTGATTGATGGGTTTTGAAGATTGTGACTGTATGAGTCTTATGATGGTGTAAAGTTTTGATTTTTGATCAACATTGAGATGGGATTGCCGAGAATTGAACTTATTTGTTGAAAATTTTATGGGTTGTTGGGTTTGGTTTTGATTTTGTGGTTTTCGTTGGGAATTGTTTTAGGGTTTTAGAGATTTGGGTTGTCTAGGGTTTTTTGGGTTGCTAATGTGTGGTATATTTTTTTGTTGAATTTGAAAGCTTGGAAATTGAAGTGAGATTTGAAGATTTAGATGGTTTTTTTTTTTTTTTTTTTTTTGTTCTTGTGGGTTCTTTAATGTGTTTGTGTTGGGATCTTAAGATTTTTGTGGAGATATGGGCTGTTGTTGTGTGAGAATAATAGAACGAGCAATGCTGTGTAAGATTTGAATTATGATTTGATATTGGAGATTATATGTTTTGTTGAAAATCTCAGGGTTTTGTGGATTTTAATAGCAGTTTGTTCAGTCTGAATTTATGTTGGTGCATAGTTGGATGTTGGAGTATTATATTCAAGGCATGTAAGCGTTTCTAGTGGACTATAGGTTCATAAATTCATGTTTTTCAATTCAAAGCACAGTACAGTACCCTGATGGTCAAAGTATGTGGTTACACTGTATGCTTGGTGGTGGTTACAGTAGTGCCAGTCATTGTTTCTTAAGTTTTCTTATCAAATTCAACCAAGTACTCTATTGTGTTTATGTATTTTTATTGTAATATGTTTTTCAACTGAGTTCAAATGTACTAAAGGTGTCTATATGAAATGGGGCACATCCTTGTGAACTTAGGGGTGTATTACAAAGGAACCTGGTTTTCTATATTCGAGTTTTTTCATTACAGATCTGATCTGTTTACCCAAACATCAGATTGCTTGTTAGCAATTGGAAGGGGGAGCTTGGAAGCCATATTGCTTTGAATCAAATGAGTGAAACAATCTGGATATGTGAAATATGTAGACAAAGTTGATTGGTTGTACTATCAGGGCATTTTAAGTCCTTTCTATTTAAGTTAAGCATTTTTAGATCTTTACTGTGAGTTTAAGGTGCCATCTTATTGTTTTTTTTAAGTATTCTGTGCCTGGTTACTACATTGTATCTCATTAACATGGTTTTGTTTGATCAATTAGGTTAGTTGAAACAGGAACGGATGGTAAGAGATTGATGACTGAGGACAACGACGGGAAATTGGAGCTTCAAAATTGGTCTGACCTTCCTCCGGAACTTTTGGAACTGGTGATGTCTCGTTTAACACTAGAGGACAACATCCGTGCCTCTGTTGTATGCAAAAGGTGGCATGCTGCTGCTGTTTCTGTCCGGGTGGTAAATCAGTCGCCATGGCTTATGTACTTCCCAAAGTTTGGAAACTTGTATGAATTATATGACCCTTCACAGCGCAGAACCTACCCCCTCGAGTTGCCAGAGTTGTATGGGTCTAGGGTTTGTTACACTAAAGATAGTTGGTTACTGCTATATAGGCCCAGAACTCACCGTGTATTCTTCTTTAACCCTTTCACTCGAGATATGATCAAACTACCAAGATTCGAGTTGACTTATCAGATAGTTGCCTTTTCATGTGCCCCGACATCTCCCAGCTGCGTTGTTTTCACAGTAAAGCACATCAGTCCCACAGTTGTTGCTATCAGTACTTGTCATCCTGGGGCAACAGAGTGGGTTACTAATAATTATCAAAACCGACTGCCTTTTGTTAGTAGTATTTGGAATAAACTTGTTTTCTGCAATGGAGTCTTTTATTGTCTAAGTCTCACAGGTTGGTTGGGGGTTTTTGATCCAGTAAAACGTGATTGGGGTGTGCTTGCTGTGCCCCCTCCCAAATGTCCGGAGAACTTCTTTGCCAAAAATTGGTGGAAGGGAAAATTTATGGCAGAGCATAATGGAGAAATCATAGTTATCTATACATGCTGTAGTGAGAACCCCATTATATTCAAGCTTGATCAGTCAACCATGGTTTGGGAAGAGATGCAAACCCTCGATAATGTGACGCTTTTTGCTAGTTTCTTGTCATCTCATTCAAGATCTGACCTCCTTGGAATAATGAGAAACAGTGTTTACTTCTCAAAAGTCCGTTTCTTTGGAAAGCGTTGCATATCATACTCTCTCAATGATTGTAGATACTATCCTCGTAAGCAGTGTTATGATTGGGGAGAGCAGGAACCTTTTGAGAACATATGGATTGAACCACCCCAGGATGTGTCGGCTTTCATTTGAAGAAATGCTATGTGACACAAGTGAGTCTTCAAAAAATTTGTGGCAAGCTTGTTATTTATAATCTTTTGTTATATTTCATTATAGCTTCATTGGAACACCAAGCGCTTTGTATAAGTAGTTGCTACTTAACTACATTTTATAGTGTCTGGATCTAAATTATTGTAATGCATTGCAATCTTGTACCAGTAGATGACCGCCCTGGAAGCATTTGGTTATGCTTCTGGAAGAGTTATTGTAACATCATTTTTTGGTTCTCTTTTTCTGTTGTTTTCTGAAATATAAATGTCTGCAAGGTTAAAATGATGCCAGGTTGGAAATGTCCTTGATTAGTGATGGTCATAAATCTTGACATATATAGTTATGTTGCACTAGGGATAACGATGTTGGATTTATTGCCTGAATTTTAGATTAGGCATAGTGATAAAGTTTCGTTTTAAAGAGTTGCACTTGGGTTGTTTCTCCTTTTGGCACCTAGACATTGTTGAACTCTGTTCAAGAGGAAGAGCTGTCTGGAATTTACAGGAGCTATATTAACCTCTGCCATAATTAACTGGAAGTCCTTGCAATTCATTTGTAGAATGGATATGTCCAAATATCTGATTCTTGCAGTTCATTTGTCTGTTGCAAGAGTAAGAGATCATATTAATGTTTAAAGTATCAGCAGCTAAGGTATTTGACTCGAGTATGAGGGTGTGCTAGAAACAGAGATTGAAAGCAATATATGTACTGATGTTCTGTTAGAAGGAGACAGCTCTTGGTGTCTTTTGAACCGAACCCATCGTGACGCAAGATACCAAGCTGCCTGGTGTGTAGAATCACAGTAATTGAACGGCGCTAGCAAGAAACATGTTCTCTCAATTAAACTTTTGTGCCTGTAAATTTCCCCTTTAGAAATTCGTAATTGAACACACTGATTGTATTGAATGTGTGCACTCTTGTTTGTGACTTGGGAGTTAACTCGTTGGATTTTAATGTCTTTTGGTATTATTGAAGCGAGTGGACTATCGAAGTCGTATTTGGAACAGCGACCTGTTACGGACCCCAAAGGGTATTGTTTTACGTGAGAAGGGAGGGACATATTACTGAAAGCGAGATAAGCAGAACTGGTATATCGAAATGTATTTTTAAATTAATTTGAACTACAATATTAATAAATGGGGTCTGAAATACTCGCACCAGAAACCAGTGAAGAAGCACTAAACCGGCCAGAAACCGAATTGATCCAGTACCAGATGCTCCTACCTCCTTTTGATTCGTCTTCTCTTCCAAGTCAATACAAGTTAATTTGTCTGGAGTTTCTTAGAAAGCAGTTAATGGAACGTGATGTTATGAGAGCATCCTGTTTTCAGATTATAAAATATACTGTGTCTTTTATATTTACATAACATTTAAGGATGGCAATCACGATTCACACCCAACCTGGCCGGGTACGTGGCATTAATAAATTCCTCAAATATTATCATTGGATCCAAATTTTAAAGGTGAGAGAATTTGTCCTATTTCTTCTCTTCCTTGACAAAACAACGCTAGCTGCACCATTATGCCTGCCGTTTAACCTTGATATTAAACTAACTAGAATAAAACATTTTAATACTTTCGCTTTAGAATTTAACAGCTGCAAATGCAGGTAATCATGAACTCAACCATTCCACATTCAGTTAGTTACAGGCCCCAATGAAAAATGATGAGCACAGAATATCCTCATCCTTCTCTGTACCCAGCTGCATATAATGGTTATGCAATCCAATTAGTAAGGGCTATACCGGCTGTGTCCACGGCTATTGTCACCACCACGCCTTCCCCCACTGGAGCTGCTGCCAGACCCACCTCTGCCACTACGGGGAGGTGGAGGAGTGTGTTGTTGAACTCCAGACTGTTGCCTACATTTCAAAATATGCCAAGTCATACACTCTCCAGAACTAAGAAATGGTAAAATATTCAACTATAAGCTTGTCAAATGGGCAAATGCCGAAGTTTTTAGGACACGTTTACATGAACACAATCTCATGTGCCTTGTCTGGAGTAAAACAAGGTAGTATGACAACCAAGTCACAAACAAGTCGTCCAAGTTTATTATTTTACCAGCTAGGATATAATGATGCCTAGATATCTTGTTCAAACACAATGATCTTAAAAGAATAGAGGAAAAAGAAAAAAGTGATGGATGACCACTAATTTAATCACTGCAGGTAAATTGGTGATAAACCAGGGGTTGTCGGATGAACAAGCAATGAAAGAAGATAGAAAAACTGTCAGACAAGTAACACAAAAAGGCTGAAGGAAACAAGGATTCAATCCAATGGTATCAAAGCAGACTCTTGACTCTCATCGTGGGCCTCCACATCCCCACCAAGTAGGATCCAAAAGGGAATTGATTTGGCTAGCTCACCAAGCCAACAAGTAGAGCTCAGACCTTCGTGCATGGAGGGCATCACATGATTGGGTGGGGGAGAATATCTAAATCCCACATAAAATATAAATCCCCAAATGGCTTCATCCATGGTTTATAAATGAGGGTGTCCACACCACCTAATAGGTTAGCATTTTGGGCAGTTCAAAAATACTCGATCCGTGTTAAAAAGCAGCCATAAGACATGTTACTAACAAGAAAAGGTAAGGAGATCTTACAAAACGTATCCTATCCGTCCATCAGGCAAAAGCATTGGCAGCATTGCCATACCAGCAGGAGTTGATCCCCGACCATACATCATTGGCTGCAAGTTTATGGCAAATATATCAGCACATGAATCCTCTTCCAAACAAGAAATGCACAAGCAAAAGATTAGTGCAAATTACAAATATATGGTATATATTTTTAGCGGAGTAACAAACAATTCCTTATCAAATATTTATGTCATGATTCTTAAAGTTGCCTTCAATACCAAACAAGAAATGCACAAGCAATAGATTAGTGCAAATTACAACTATATGGTATATACTTTTAGCGGAGTGAAAAACTATTCATTATCAAATATTTATTTCATGACTCTTATAGTTGCCTTAAATACTAACTCGAAGGAACTGTAGTTTTTGAAAAACTTTTCTCTCCAAGTTAATTACTCCAAATACAAATAGATGAACAACCATATGACTGCATGGCTTCGCATTTGAGGGGTAGAAGTTGCATCTTACCTGCGCGAAGCCTGTAGGAAAATACCCAGCACCCAGAGCATTGTAGGCACCCCCAACCATACCATAACCAAGATGTGGTGGGTAGCCTGGATGTAGGGCTGTTTTCTGTAAATTTGGTCCTCCAGAAGACCTCTGATCCCCTTGTGGCTTTGCAAGAGAACATTCTAAAACTTGACCTGTAAACAAGAGAAAATTTCAATAAAAAATGTTGACATAGAATGTTGTTTTTAGGCTGTTGCCTATGAACTCAAGCTTCTTTATCTACTAGTAGGCTAGTAGCTTAACGATTTAGTAAAGCCAATCAGACTAAGAGGTCATGCGCTTGATCCACCTGACATGCTTGTCATTACATTTGGTCTCGACTAGGGCTTAAATTCTATTCTAAACCTTTTGATTCTGTAAGTGAAAAAAAGAAGAGTGCTGCAAATAAAATACAGTATAGCCACAAGATCAAGAAGCAGAACTCACCATCAATTTCATATTTTTCAGTGTTTTTTAATGCTTTCATAGCACTTGACCTCTCAGCGAAGTGCACAAAACCAAATCTGCTCCTTTCGTGTCCTGCTTTTGCTGGTGGAATGGCCACTTTTGTGATCTTTCCATGGCGTTCAAACAGCTCCTTTAAGCGATCTTGTGTAATATCTTTAGGCAGATTCTTGACATAAAGTGCCTTAACCTGTATCAAGTACATGAAGTAATAAATCCTTAACGTTTGAAGATATCATCAGGTGAGCAATTTATTATTGACATGCTTCACATCTAGATGTGTCATGAGGTTTTGCAATGAATAGTTCATATTCAACAGAATTCATAAGAATAGATTATCATATGTACTTGTATGAACAACCTTATTCATATAATAATTGTACATTTAATATGTCTTTTAAACATGCAAGCGGCAGCTACCAAAAATACAAGCACATACAAATTGATTGATAAAGTGGAAAAATGCAACTTTCAACGATAGAGAAACAACAAAGTACTATAGGGTATTAAAATGGGTGTATTAATAAGCAAATGAAAGTGTCAATGTGGCACTGAAGACAAAACCTGGCAGCTTCATAAGAAATCAACTACTGATAAATGGAAATCAGCTAAGTCAATCCATCCCTATCTTTGTGTCTTGTGTATGAATCATGATGAGACCAATACCTACTCTACATCGCCATGTAATGTCTGGGCTAAGTTCTGGGATAGGCTATTTAAAGAAGCTAAAATGCTGGGGGTTGTACGGGAAGCTTATAGCATAATTTTTATGGAGGGTACTAATGCTCTCAGTACAAATAATTTCTTTGTGGACTTCTGGTCTATCATAGCGATCGCTCTGTTATTCTTGCATGAAGAATTTCTTTTCAGGTTTTATCAAAACACAATGAGAAAAAAAAAAAAAAATGGAGTACAGCCACTCATCATATTATCTCAGTACAAATTATAGTCAAGATAGAAGTATAAACCTGAGAAGAAGCGGAGGATTCAGCATTTTTAGGATCAGCCCAGCTCACGGTTGGAGCATTATCATCAAGCTTAAATTTTGGGTTTGACATCTTTTGTCTCGAATATTCTGCACATGCAGGATTGTAATACTCAATGAAAGCAAATCCACGATTTCGGATGGAGTTCTGTGGGTCCTGTGATGTTAAGAAAATGCAGTCAATAGCCAATACATATCAAGACGTGTAAGACAGTAACTAGGAAGAGAGTTAGAGAACAAGTTTGGCAAAGAACTGCAACAGTAACCATGAAATTACCAAGCAACAGAATGATATCAGCACAAACAAAAAGCAATCAAAGATAAAGACGGACAAACCTTCAACAATTCAACGGAAATGACTCCTGGACCAATCTGCATTACAGCCTTTTTCATATCATCCTCACTCCAGTTTCTGGGAACATTACCAATGAACAACCGATGCTTTGCTTGGGATGTTGAGCATCTTACCTTTTTCCCCTGAAGAGGAAAGAGTTAGAATAGAGGAAAGTCAATACTTCAAGAATACAGAAAGTGCAGCTTCTAGAAAAATATTAACAATAAAACTGGAACAGGTTAAAGTAACAAATATATACATAAAAATCAAAAGAGAATTAGTAAGCATAATCCTGTGTTAATAAGCCATAGCTGAAAGAATAAACCAGGGAAAAGTCACACACTAACAGTCTGCTTAGATTACCTTTAATTCAGAATTATTCAACTGCTCAATGGCCTTAGAAGCAAACTCTTTAGTTCTGAAGGTCACAAAAGCATAACCTTTGGCTTCACCTGAATTCCCCCTCATTATTCTAACCTGTCAAAAACAACTGAAATTCAGTCAATCTGATTATAGAGCACAAAGTCAGTCCATTCTACAATAAGCCATACATCTCACCTCCGTGACTTCTCCAATAGATTCACAAAAACCCCTCAACTCCTCTTCAGAAGCATCATAAGGAATGCCACCAAGGTAGACTTCTGATCCATGTGGAGGAAGTGCAAGAAGCTCAGCATGCTTTTTTCTCTCATCTTCCTTGTCTATATCAGCAACTTCCATCTCCTCATCTCTACCAGACTGTTTTTGTATATCAGCTCCATCAGCAGCCTCCTCATCTTCTTCCTCTTCTTCCACCTCTTCTTCTATCTCTTCTTCCACCTCTTCCTCTACCTCTTCATACTCCACCTCTTCCTCCACTGCCTCCTCAGCATCATTATCTTCATTGAGATTCAACCTCTCTTCAGACTCAATAGGCTTTTCAGACTCAGTAGGCTTTTCAGTTATATCCGTATTATCTGCTGCAGCAGTGCTTGTACTTGTCCTTGGCATTCTATGTATCTAATAAAGCAAGCTTGCAAGGCAACTGTGAAGCAATCACAGAAGCCAGAAGCATTCAAAGGAGAAAGAATACAAATATGGAAAGGTGGAAACAGAATGAGAGGCCAAATGGAGTTGCAGACTAAGAATTTTGATTGAATCTGTGCCATGAGATATGGCTCGAAGGAGTTGAAATGTGAATGATTTTCAAACAAGGGATCACAATATACTAACAATAGTAATAGAGACAGCCAAAACAGATTCCCGAATGAAAATCAAGAGGATGATACTCAGCAGGTGAAAAAAATAATCAATCCTTGAAATTTAAGATAATAGAAACGAATGTTGCCCAAAAACAATGGCCAGTTTATTGTTTAACTACAAATCTGGAAACATATATTCAAACAAGGAAAAAAAAATACAAGGAATGAGAAATTGTTCAGCTCGTGGAATATATATAGACATAACAATAAGATGAGCCACGCAACAACAAAAGGGAAAGGAAAACAAAACACATCCAATATATTACATATAACTTATAAGAAACCAAATATGAGTGACATTTTTAAAAGACATGGTAGCACAAGTAATGGGTGCAGTTAAAAAGATGGTGACTTTTTCCAGGCCCAAAAGGACCAATCCAGTTCTAATCTATCTCCACTAACCACATATCAGAGATTCGCAATTTGAATCTTTTTCCAGCAATACTAAACTGCTGAGAGCAACCTTCTGTTTCAATCAATGTTGCATAGACTTGGGTGTGTATTTTAAGACAATACAAAGACTGCAAATTGCTCACTCAGAAATTTCAAAAAGATCAAACCAATGACATTACAACTGAATTTGTAAATGTAGCAAATTTTATGGCTTTCGGATCACATCCTTTGTCTGAGCAACAGTACATCTGTAACAGCCACTTTAGTATACATGAAACGTCAACACCACATAGAAAATTAGGTAACAGTCTTAGAGAAAATCAAGTTAACTCGAAACGCAAAGCTTCTCTTCCTTTGCCAGCTAAGCCTATATGTACATTTTCAAAAGCCATCCTAATCCATGCCTATTCAAAAGCCATCCTAATCCATGCCTATCTCCTATATTTCACAACACCATACAACACACATTCTTGTTAAGTCCTTCTAACACATTACCAACAAATTCCAACCCTATCCAAAAAGAAAAGACGTTGTTTTTTTTCTCAGTTCAAATATCAATAAATCCATCTCATATAAGATTTACAAAGAATGTAAACTGATACGCAATTTTTAGCAATAGCATCAATAACTAACAACCATTCTTGGTTTCAAATCGTCTATTGTTTTATACCACGCTTCAAATGCAATGATGCAAGACCACTCAAATGGCTATAGAAAGAGCCTAATAGACGATAACTTCCTCACCGATAATTTGAAGATAAAAAAGAAAAATAAAAATACGAGAGCAAAATGAAAAGGTTTTTTATAAAACAGTCCAAGAAAGCGAAAAAACAAACGAACCCAACAAGCTATATAGCCAAACAAACTACGCCCGTAAAAGTCATTTCTATCGTACAAAGTGCAAAACGAAATACATGTAGAAATGTAGGAAGAGAGAGAAAGTACCGGGTGAGATGAATCCTGAAGGAGAACGAGTTTGGCGATAAAAACCCTAATTTTGAGATTGAGAATGACAACAGTGACTCTTTATTTTGCCGCGGAACTTGGATTTTGGTTCGATTCGAAGGAGCCTGTGCCCTAGCTTTTAAATACCCATTCAATATATATTATATAAACCGTGCCTTCCCACACAAAAATAGTAATCCAAAATCTCATAAAATCCAATAATAAATTATTCGCTTGTTTAGTTCGTTACTTATTAATGTGTTTATTGCTTGGCCTCATTTACCAAGTGAAATTTGATTGAATTATTTTTATGAGATTGAATTTGATAAATTAGTATTGCGATATGTTTGGTGCAATATGAAATTTGATAAAATTAGTACTATGTCTTGGCTTGTGTTGGGATTAGACAAAATAATATATATGTTTTGTTCCTTTCAAATATATATATATATATATATATATAATGTTAGAGGGAGTGTGAGATTTGTTAATATAATATTAAATGCATTAATTTTTGAATAAAATAGAATAATTATAAATTAAATTTAACAAAGTAAAATTATTTTAAATTTTAAATTAAATTAGGTTCAAAATTTATTTAATTCAATTTTAAATAATTAAATCATTTTTAAAAATTAACAAATCTATTTTCAATTAAATTTAATCTAAAATAAATTTTTTAACTAATATTAAAAAGATATTTTTGCAAACATATTAAAATAATTTTAAATAAAATAAATATATTATATACTTAAAATATTTAAATTAATTTTAAAAATAATATGAAATATAAAATTATATTTTATAAATAAATATAAATATATAAAATCAATTATAGATAAAATAATATTTATTTTATGATTAATTTAAGAGAATATTACATTTTAGAATTATTTAATAAATATATTAACTTACTTTTAAAATAAATAATTAAATTTAATATTATTTAAAAAAGAAGGGAAAAAAAACATAAGAAAAAGAATGACAAAGCAAGGGACAAGTTCTTTTTATCTCATATGTTGTGGTGAGTTTGATTTAGCCCAACATAGTAGCATGGGATTGGATTAGAAATTGTCTAATCCTAATCCAATCCCAAATGTTCCAACTATACCAATTTTAACGTATTTTAATATTATTTGTATCTTTTTTAATGAATACTAATTTATTAACTTAGTGTAATAAATTTTATCATTGTTATACGAAAAATCTTATGATCAAATTTTTAATTATATCTGTATACAAAACATAATTACATAATATGTTGGTGACAAGTCAAGCCTAGAATTTTATGGACAAATTGATTCTATCAAGTTGATTTCATAAAATTATAATTATAAAATCTCATTTCTTCCATTAGGCATAACAATTTTTTTTAAAAAATAAGAAAATTATTTGCATGAGGACAATATTTTACCACCAAGCAAACGTTGAATGGTGGTAGCCATAACAATCTCTTGGAATCGAATTATTCAAATAGTCCAGCTATTAAGATATAATAGTATAATACACAGTTTCAGGGTGTCATGGGATGTGATGTCTGAAATGTAGTTTTCATGGGATGTGATATCTGAAATGTAGTTTTCTTTTTTCTTTTTATTTTTTTTAAAAGGTTTTGTTTTTTTATTTTTGGAAGCAACATTTACTACCCAACTTCATTGAGTAAACTCATCATAAACAAATGAAATAGCAAAGACGCAGAACAAAATTCATAAACAAGAAAAGCATAACTTTTTTCAAAATAATAAAAAAGCAATACTCAAAACCAAAATAAATAGGCATTTCTAACTGCCGAGTAGTTAAAATTTTCCGACGCGTGTTGCTACTTAGCTCTTGATCAAATTTAAGTATTCAAAAATTATTATAATCGAAGTATCCCAAAACTCTATATGGGTGAATGTATTAGCCCTTAAGAAATTGCAATGTAACATTGAATTCATATGCATATCATTAAGAAGATAAGCATTGCAAACCTTTTCTTACCATATCCAATTTCCAAGTTCCAAGGTTCTGCCATTAAACATACACTTCATTTGATTAAATATATGCACTATATCACACCTGATAAATTGTTAGAATGTAATAGGTAATCCAGAAAATTGAAACTGGTCCGCTCAAGCAAGGTTAATTTTGCAGACTTGAGCCAAAAAATGTAACACCCAGGAATTATAAACGATCTTGTCAGAACACTAACAATAGGATCACCAGAGCTGTATCTCATTTGATGTTCTAGGTCTAGTCTAGAATCAGCAGTCTTACCTGGTGGACAAGAAATAATAGCTCATCTTTCACAAGAGCATGCTTAAAAAGTCCAGTGAGCAAAATTGCCCCCCAATAAACCAGTCATAAAACAACAAAATATAAGCTATAGATGTCATGCAACTTCAGCAATAGTTTACTCAAAAAACAAGTCCAAGAAATCTCAAAGAGAGTACGAAAGTAGAGAATTTCATCATGTAGCCCACCTATTTACATGGCTATAGGGTGGGAAACACCTTAAGATTTCATAAGGCACACTCGTTGCACCTCAGATGAACAGATGCTTGAAGTCCCCATTTGCTAGCTGGCAAAGCTGATTGTAGTTATATGTGTCTGCCACCATTTAGAAAAGAAGACAAGGTAGTTCAGAACCCACAAAAAGGATTAAACAAACGAAAAAGAATACAAAGAAGGCTAAAACTTAGCAATATTATAAAAATTTTAAGGTAACTATGACATTTGAGATAGATATATCTAACAGGCACACATTTCTCAGTTCTCACTACAAAACAAAGGCTGCACATGCTGTTGCTTAAATATAGTTAACCACTTCTGGACAATACTACTCTGCTTGTCAATTTGAGGGTACATCTGTGAGTAATCAAAGCTTAGTAGTTCCTTTTGATAAATATTCTGAGCTTTTATAAGTTACAGAAAGGCCATAAGTTTTATACATGAGGATGCACCAGGGCCAGTAATAAAATCTAATTGCATGGTAATGGGAATTAAGTTCAAAACCTTTCTTCAAGTTTGTGAATGCAAATCTACAAATCCTGTTTTCTAACTGTAATTTAAAACTATTAGTAACCAACAAACTCAAAAGCCTAAGTTGATAGAAAAGAAACATAGTATTTAAACATTCTATGGCACACCCCGTTGCACAAGACCAACCGACTCACTGGTGTAGCTTGAGCCCAAACACAAACACACAGCAAATTCAGACAAAAAATTAAAATATTATTGTGCATGAGAACCTGAATACAGGGCTCCTAAGACAAAATCAGACTTTGATACTACATTAGTAACCAAGAGATCCAAAAACTTAAGATGATAGAAAGGGTCCAAGAATAGTACTTAAACACCCTAACAAAAACAAGGCATCATCCAACTTTTTGTGAATTAAGAAAACTATTAAGTGGTAATCACTAATCTGGTAATCACCAATGCTTAAAGCAAAAGCAGCATTTGTCCTCACCAAATAACACGTAATGCATCAATCCGTATTTGATTTCCTCACAATAAGTTATTATGTTGTCTCAGACAATGTTATTTTCAAGATGCAATCTACGTAGTCAGAATAATTCACAATAAGAACATATATTTAAAGGAGCAAAAAGCAATACCAAATGCATCCCCAAAGTTGGTCCACATTTCAGCTCGGATAGATCTATCGCTATCAGCAATGCCAATAACCTCAACAAAATTCGTCAGACGAAAAGGCGGTGGGGAGCCTTTCACAAGTAGCTGCTGATCATCAGTGGATTTTCCAGTTACACCCGCAGCATCAGATTGTATAACCTGAATCACAGCACGAACCCTCCGTCCAACAGTACATGCGTAATAGGCCCCCATTGACAAACACTGCAGGGTTTGATGTATCCATGTCCTGCAAAACGGTAAAACACATGTCACACACACTAGAGCTCTCCATAACCAATCCAAAACCGGTAGCAGTGTTCTAAGACTCGAATAAGCAGCCGATCTGGGGTTTAGAGAAGCTAACAGAAACGCAAAAGCGAATAAAAACCTGATAGAGAGTGAGAGAGAGATCGGGAAGTGATTACCTCGACGGAGATGTTGAATGGAAGGTGATAGGTTGGAGAGAGACTCGTTCGATTAGGGCTTTCACAGTAATGCCCGCCTATTAGGGAGAGAGATCAAAACGCGCGGGATTTTGAGGGCGCTAAAATGAAATTTCCGAGGGTTTTGACCGCTTTATATACTAGTTGGTTTTTATTCTCTGTAATATATCCCACGCCAAGCATTTATCATTCACCGTCCATCACTGGTTTCATCACCTTAGACTAACAAAATTAATAAATTTCTTTTAGCACACCGTAGTTTTAATGAGAAAAGATATTTTTTTAACATTATCAATGCTATTATTTAAAAGCAATCATTTACGAACAAAATATCATAAATCATTAGCTTAAAAAACCCTTGATTTATGTTTCCAGTATTGATTTAAAAACTTATTTTTTTAGTGTTATTTCCTAAATTTTCAATAATTATTTCTTTTCATTATTATGTGTTTTCTTGGAAGGGACTTACAAAGTTGAAGACCTGAAGGACAGTCCTCTATTAGCGGGAATTTTTAAATATACCTCATAGTTTGTGCACGGAAATGGAGGACTACTAAGTAAACGATTATCATAACAAAAAAATTCATTTTCAACGTATCACTAAAAAGATTAACCTTGAAGACATTGCTATTTTAAGTTTTTAACATTCATTTTTACTGTTCTCATGTCATGGTTGATGATAGAAAGTGATATGAAAGAACCGTAGAATGACAATTAAATGGCTAATTGTTGAGGTACAATCACAGTTCTTTAACCAACTTCTGTCGCAATTATATCATTAATCAATGTCAATCTTAAGGAGCAGAAATCAGCCGGCAAATAATTTTTCATGACATTGCCAAAATATCAACAGATAGCTAATATTAAAATAAAGTAGCAGACAATTTTGCTATTACAATATAGATTAGGGGGTTTAAAGTACGTCTAATATACTTTATGAGCAACATCTAATGCCATGCAATTTAAAATTTCTAATCATAATTGTGTTTTGATCTGAATTTCCGAGTACAAAAACCGTAATTTTGTCATGTCTCTATAACTCTACATGTTGAAATGTGACAAAATCAACTGCTTAAATGGTGTTTTTGATGCACCTAGTCTTTCTCATTTGAAAGAACCTAAATCCATGTGTATAATAACACTACTATTAAAATCCTTGATGCAAAACCAAACCAAACAATGCAACTTTACCAGGAAAAGGGGGATTGGCGCATTCTAGCCATTAATTTGCCCCCTTTTTGGGGGAAAGAAAATAGTTTTCTTGCTGCATATTTACACCTATGCAGAATAATGCAGAGGTAGCATTGTTGGTAATGCCACAATGCTCGTTTTATATGATGGATACTAGTACGTGATTCCTTGCAATGTGCTCAAATCACAAGTCCAGTTGATGCCAAGGAGTCATAATGATCGCCCAAAAGAGTTGATCGATTTAGCTCTTCCAGTTTCCCATTTTCTAAGAGGAGTAACTCGTTCAGCCATCATAACTGTTTCCAAACGGTGGGCAATGACAAGTACCTATAAAGATGTATAACTTGTTTTGAGCAAGAGATTTGTGTCATCAAAGAAAGACAAACAAGTGCAAAATACGATCAAAGTAAAAATAAAAGCAAATGCAAGTTGACCATAAGGGATGAGTAGTTATCCTTACAGTATGATTTCCCCTCAAGCGCTCTACAGCTTCTCTCACCAATAACTCAGACCTGCTATCTAGAGCAGAGGTTGCTTCATCCAATATCAATATAGATGAATTTCTATAGAGTGCCCTTGCAATAGCTAGCCTGCAATTACGAGTAAGCCAGAAAATAAGTCGAGAAGTTGAACCCTAAAAATGATCTTTTGGCTACCAACAACGAATTGGTGGTGGACTTGCTATAATGAATAAATCATTATTTCCTTCAAATAAGCCACAAGGTGCTACCTACCAAGGCCAAGAACAATAAACAATTACATGTCAGCAGCATATATAAGGTATAAAACTAACCTTTGCCTCTGGCCTCCACTTAAGCTTGAGCCCCTTGGTCCAATATGGGTCTCATATCCTTGTGGAAGTGTTCTTATAAATTCATCAGCATTTGCAGTTTGTGCTGCACGCTCAACCCTTTGCATGTCAATTTTCGTCATCAGATCCATGTATCCAATGTTTTCAGCAACCGTCCCAGAAAAAAGTGTCTGATACACGTGCACAAGTTGTCTAATAAATAATTTGGATAGATCTCCCGGTATTATCATATATTCACAAAATTAAGAAGTTTCAAAAGCACTTAAAAGAATTTGGTTATTAATCACAGTAAAATATCCTTGGTATGGAACTTGCATTAAGCTTAGTGGAACAAAACACTTGCTTAAACTACATACATGTATTTAACTAGGAGTGGGCAGAATGACAAACATTAAGAATACTTGCAGAATTTTACATATATATGTGAAAATGGACACCCACATAATTATCAAGTGTGTGATTGCTGTTACTAGTAACATGAAAATATAACAAGGAAAATAGAATTCTACCAAGTTGAAGACTCGCTCAAATCAAGCAGCGACACTGTAAGGTAGTGAGACATAATGAATTGTCATATGGACAGCATCCTCATACTACAGCTCTTATTAGAGTATACAGCAATACACAGAAAAAGAGATTCAATAACTACAAGGATAGTTGCCAGTCACTCACTATATCTTGAGATACAAGACCAACATGTGCCCTCAAACTATCCAATCGAACACTGTGGACATTCGTGGTCATCAATAAGTATATGACCTGTTAACAGGGGAAACACATGCACACTCTTCAACAAAATGAAAGCAACTTTCAGACCTGGTAGTAGATTAAGTAAATATAGTAAACTTGGTCAGTTCACCAGATGAAGGATCATAAAGGCGAAGAAGCAATGTTACGAGAGTGGTCTTTCCTCCTCCTGATGGACCAACAAGAGCAACAGTCTCTCCAGCTTTAATATGAAGGTTCAATTTATCCAGAACAAAGGGCATGTCATCACGATATCTAAATGAGATATTGCAAAATTTCAAGTCTCCAGTAATACAGTCTAAATTGACAGCATCTGGTTTCTCAATCACCTATATTCAAGAAACAATATGGAAATACAGGATTAATAACAGTCTGACTGCTAGACAGAGATACCAGAAACATGACATAGAAATGCATTCAACACAAACAAGGCAACTGGTCAAGGCACAAGAAACTTATGTAGCATATGAAATGCATTTAACTGATTAATGGATCAATAAGATATTTCCTTCTGTACATCTAACAAATTCATAACCATCCACCGTACACTCATGCCTTGTCATTGAAGTGACTTAAACATTCTCTAAATTAAAATATAAAAATAGTACTTTCTGAAAAGAGTACAGTTACCTTTGATTTAAACCTTGTCAAATCAAACAAGCGTTCAATTGCAGGTTCTCCTTGCTTCAACTCATTGTATGCTTTTCCAATACCCTGCATGATTTTTTAAAACATTGAAAATTTAAACAGTTCCCCGAAGGCTGAACCATGCACCACAGCTAGAGATCATTTCAATTTATAAGACTGTTACACTACTTCTATCTTGAAAATGGAACAAGTGTAAATTGCCACAATTTGGCAATAAAGTGTTAATGGGCAGGGGACGTTTACAAAAGGATCGTCCACATCCACAATGCAGCTAAAAAGAATAAGAAAACCCCAAAAAATGAAGAAGCTAATCAATCACCATGCTAACAACGTCACTAAAACTGGAGTAGAAAAGAGCAACAAAGCTCATGTTATCAACAATTATACCTGAATTGGCTCAATCAAGAAAACTAGTGATGTAATGAAGGAAACCATTCTACTCCCATCAAAAGATCCACTTGAAACCAGCAATGATCCAGCACAAAATATAAACAAGGCTCCAAAATATATAAATTGTACAATCTGGGGAATGAGCGCTTTCATTTTCTTCTTTTTCAAACACTCAGATAGGTCAGAGTGAGCAAGCCTTCGAAACCTGGCATTCTCACATGGCTCAGCATTGTTTGCTTTAACAAAAACAATGGCTGGAAGAACCTAAACATAGATAGACATAATAAACGTTACATAGATGCATCAACTAATGAGAAATGACAGAATAACAATATAGAAGTAAATGCTATAAATGTGTTGATTGTGTATTATCTCAGAGAAGGAGAAAAATTAACAGAAACCAATGCAAATGAAAAGGAAAAGGAAGATATTTTGAATAAATTCCTACGAGCAGGAAACAAATTAAGTTAATAATATTCATGATACAATAAAAAGGGGAATGTCATAAGAAAACAAAAACATACCTCGTTCAAATAGGCTGATAGAGTAGCAACGGTAAGGTGAGACTTCTCAGATATATTACGAAGCCTTTCACCTAGATAGGCAATTACAAGAGCCAAGGAAGGAATCATCTACAATCACACACACCAGACAAAATTATTCACACCCCAGATCAATATAACAAAACTAAACAGTAAAACAAACAAGAATCCAAATAATAATTTATACTCCTCACCATAGGCTGAAAGTAACGAAAGAACCGGACTGATAGCCAGCATCTGTGCTGCCATTGCAGATAACTGCATTGCACTGGGCACAATGGTCTGGCATCAAAACGCAACTTTATGATCAAAAGTTCCTAGTGAGAAAAACCAAGTCTTAAAGTCCATGACACTTGCCGAGAAACGGTTAATATAGCAATATTAGTCATGGTATTCACAATAGAACAGTATTGAAACACAGCTAAAAAAACAATTCAACCAAAAAAAAAAAAATTCTAAATCAATTTAAATAGATACAACTATAAATAGAAAGAAGACTCACATTGAGGAGAGCATAGAGAGTATCAGCAACATCATCAGCCTCAGCAGTGATCCGATATGCGATATCACCACTTGAAACGCCAGACCCACCTTCGAAAAACGCCAAGTCTCTCTCCAAGACTTTGTCAAAAACATGGAGCCTGATGTCATAGACAGCATTCAAGGCGGCGTGCCAGAGAAGCGCTTGCTGGGCGTAAAGGGTGAGCAGCCTCAGGAAGACAAAAGCGGCCAAGAGGAGGCCTTGGTTTCGCAACTGGGTTATAGTCAAGTTGGTGGTGGAGAAGATTGATATGTTGGGGATGATTCTGGAGAGGGAGAAGACGGAGACGAGGCTGCAGAGCCAGCCAGCGAGAATGGGGCTGCGTTGGGTTTGAATGTATGGTTTGACGAGAGAGAGAGATTTGAGAGGCGGGAGTGGAGAGGAGGGGTGTTTGGTGGAATTGAGGGGTTTGAATTTGAAGCGAAGAAAGTGGAGTTTTGGTGGTGATGTTTTGAAGCAGAGAGACTGGTGACGTACAGAGAGTGGTGGTGGAGTGATGAGGTGGAGAGAGAGAGACATGTTTCGCATATGAGATCGGAAGACTGCGACATTTCAATGGTGGAAAAGCTTTTGAGTGATCCTCTGCTGCATCGCTGGAACCAGAGTTAGAGAGCGGACTAGCTTGTTGAACCTGAAATGCCACGTTTTTATTTTAAATATTCATTTCACTACTATGGCATTCGCAAATTAAAAACTTGACATGCAAGGAGTTAACGTCTCCATACAGTAATCGACGTGAATCACTAATACAGAATAAGTTGACATCAATCAATCACCACACTTGACACAGAACAAGTTAGGATAACAACTTGCCATGTAAAATTGTAAATGGTGGGGAGGATGGAAGATTCAGAACTACTTGAATGAGCAGAAGATTTAACTGTTATAGGTATGGTCTCAAATGCAACTCCCATTATAAGGGAGCAATCTCGCTCACTTTAGGATCAATGAATAAAGATAAGACTCAAAGTTCTTTCATATATGTGAAAAAGAGTGGACGTGGGAAAGAAATTTAATTTTATTCATATTTTAGATTATGATTTTTAAAAAGTTATGTTGGCAATTTGTCATATACATATCCCACCAAAATTCCAAGTTAGTTCATAATTGATAGTTCAATACAGTGGTTTATAAAGTTAAAATTGAAAATAGTTATGAGCAAAAAATTAGAGAAGATTGATGTACTTGCAATCACACCAAATATGTATGCATTGCCGTATTGGTGAACTTGAAAATGTTATGGGTAAGTTAAATAATATGGGTTTTCTTTGAGAAACTAACAGGGTTGCATGATTAGTATGCGACATGTCACATGTGCTAGCGATTATGTTGTGTTTTACAAGGCCCTGAGAGGTATTTTGCAATAAGTCCACTTCTGGTGTACGCGTATCTGAGTGCTGAAATATTTCTTATTGCTGCATTCTTCGACAATCTCCTCGAGAAGAATGGCAGCTGCGAGATATCGAGTGATAAAAGCATTTAAATTGTTTGCATGCTTGAAAGATAAACATCTTTTTGCTGAATTCTATAAGAATTAATTCACTGGGTAATTGCCACATCAATGGAAGAAAACCATCTTTTTGCTTGCCTCCTTCTATAGTGCTACTTCTGTCAATCTATCAGGCAGCAGCTTTATAGCTCTTCAATGATGCATATATATATATATACAATATGACCAATTACGATTTTGGATTTACATTTGTTATTAAAATTTAGTCAATTTGATGTGCTCACAATCATACAATTATACAATGATACAATGATACAATCATATAAATATATTATTTAGCATTTGTATAACGATCAAATATATTATAAAAAATAATTACTAAAATATAAAATAAGAAATTGAAGTTTTTATTGGTTGATTGCCATTTTAGGTGAGATTTGATTGGTTAGATGCACACAGTTGTTTGAACTCGATGAATTTTGGTATTTCAAGTTCCCAACAGGTTCCAGAGTACTTCGTTTAATTGCCTTCTATGTTGTCTACTTTTGTTACTCTTATTTACTAATTGTAATCAAAATTGGACCCTCATTTGCATGTATTTTTTAAATGTACATCCATTCACTAAAATCATACTTCATTGATAAAGAAATGTGTACATACATAATTCTATTGGATGTACATACACAAACATGATATAAGGAAGATGTAATAACATTCAATTGAATAGCAGTTGAAAGGTGAAAAATGAAAGGGGCTCCCCCATGCAGGCTCTTGATTGAGTTTACTTGAATTAAAAGAATTTCATGGAGGATGAACACTCTCTATAGTGTATGGTAAGCTTAATGCTTTTCTCCATTTTTATATTATTTTTTTACTAATTGCTAATCATAAATTTCACCTGTTTCAAATAAAAGTTCAAATCAGAAGAGCCTCTAACCGCAAAAGCATAACAGCACTCAACTACAATAGCTTTCTCTATTCTTAATATCCAAAGTTGATGCATGTATCTCTCTAAAAGCTAAAGAAACTGTTAATATGATTTTGTGTTTGGTTTACATAAATTGTTGCAAGATCATCATCTCCTCAATTATACTGCAATCACTATTACAAAACCCAGGAACTCTACCTAATTAGAAGTAGAGACATCTGGCCAAAATTTACAATTTAAGGTCCAGCGACTGGTTTCCCTGAAACCACTTCATTGTTCGCTTTGCCCACCAACTTAGGCCCTAACTTGACCCAAAACCACGTGGACTTGGCCTAGTCGATGCTGAGTCCTGCAAATTGTCTCCTTGAAGGAGATCTTCGCTTCCTCCTTGCAGTACCAGGAGGAGCCTATAACAGGTGAATGATGGGAAAAACCTTTTAGAATACAGCATACACAAAACCAGAGAATTTCCAAAAGGTTTGCTGTATGAAACTTCTCCAAGACAAAGTAAACTATAAATGAACTAATATATTCTCCACAAATTACTCATGCTGATGGAATTCTGTACATCAGTTATCCAGAACTGCTATTTTTTTTTTTTTTCATACAGTTGCGAACAAAAAGATGGCATTTGTTTCTTCTCTCTTTTTAGTAGTAATATCAATGAGTGAAGAGTGTAATGTATCTTCTTTAAAAGGAAAAATATCTCCTCCTCGTAATCTATCAAACAAGAATTGGTGATTCAATTAGCATTACACTTTCTGATATCAATTATTCGCTTACTTAAAGAGAGTCCGGAAAGAAACCAGAAGAAAAAACAAAACTGTCTTGTCAAGATTTTAGTTTGAAAAGAACATTTTTTAGTATCATGTTGGTGTTCTTGTCTGATAAGGATAATCAAACGTAGTAGTTCTTAATCCATGCATATGCACATAGAAGCAAACGATGTACCTTCTGTTCAGCTTTAAGAGAATCCTCAAGATTGCTGAGTGCAGGAATAGATCCACCTTCCATTACACCCATTAAGTTCTTCATACGAACTCGCATTTGGAAGAGTTGAGCAACAAGTTGGCTCACCTGATAATGTAATTATACATTAACCCCACATGAAGTAATACAGTCAATATATAATGTACATAAGGATAAGACATCCCTGTCCTTTAACAGGCCAAAAATAAATCGTTATGTCAATTTACATCAAGAAGCAACAGAGCATACCTGCTGTTCTGTTTTCCCAGAATCTTGAGCAATTCTTTTCCTTCTGGTAGGGGATTCTGCCAATAATTCTGGTTTCTCCCTTTCCTCTGCAATATAAACAAAGAGAATCAGAAGAATGGACAAAGAAACTTAACAAAAGGCACTATAATACAAGGGAAAAACCATATTTAGTAACTTTCTCATACGTCAATCTACATTTGAAGGACATTAAACCCATCTCAGCTTAAGAAAGACAGTAAATAAGATTTCCTGGAAATACTTGCTTTTGTTGCTTGAAATGTGTTTAAGACATGCACATGGCATGCACATGGTCTAGTAACTAAAACATTATGGAACTAGAGAAGACATGTAAGCATTTATATAAGTTGTGCCTACAACTATCAGGAAAAACAATGCCATGTCATGCATACTTAAACATGCTTCTAACTCAGTTCTGAAATTAAAAAAAGATGGTGCCTATATCAAGCAGGAGTACCACAGGGTATTCAAAGATGCTATGTCAATTTTCATTTATAACAAGTACGATAAATATTAGAGAGAAGAAGAGACCAGGAGTCATTGCTTCTATCATTGCTTCCATAATTTTTAAACTCTTCTCTGCTTCTCGAACTTGTGCAGGAGTTATCTGTTAGCAAACACATATAGTAGAGTTAATCAATGCACTGTTTCACATTTTAGATGGTGGACCAGTTAGGATGCAGCAACTGTCAGTCTGTCACTACTCAGGTTTATCATTTAACTACTGAATAGCCACAAGAACAGTGAAACCACTGTCCTATTTCTAGCTTAAAAATGGAAACACAAATTTGTTTCAATCATAACATTTGGAATTATGCTTCTGTACCTTCCCCATTCCAGGGATCATTCCAATAACACGACTCATGGTGCCCATACGTGCAACAGTCCGGGTTTGCTTTAAAAAATCATTGAAATCAAACTTTGCACTCATTATCTTTTTTTGCAGTTCTTCAGCATCTTCTTGTTGCATCTGTGAAAGCAATTAGATACATGACCAAAATTTATACCCTTAGATGGAAAATATGCAATGGAATTTACTTAAAACTTACAACTTCTTGTGCTTTCTCTACAAATGAGAGTACATCTCCCATTCCCAAGATGCGTCCAGCCATGCGATCTGGGTAGAAGGGTTCAAGGTCCTCCATACGCTCTCCCCGTCCGACAAGCTTGATTGGCTTTCCTGATACCTGTTTCCAATCAATGTATGTTACAAAAGCAAAAATGGGTATTCTTCATTATCTAAACATCTGCATTTATATAGTAAACTCTATAATACCAAGATTGTCACAAAGAAACATTTAATATGATGTCTTTTATTTTCAGCCCCTCAAAAATTCAGAAAACAACATTCAAAGAAGCTGTTCAACTCCTTTGAGGTAACATTTTATGGAATTTCAAAGCTCTATAGAGTATGGATGAAACAGTTAGTATGGTTCAGTGACACATCATTAGCCAAAACATCTATCATGAACCCTGAATATGAATCCTTCACAAAAAAGGGTACTGGCTAGCTTACTTGATAAGGACTCTTATCACTGTCCAAAACGGTCTCTGAGTTCAAAACCTGCTCCTATTAGAGAGGAGAGCTGTTTGAGTTTATTTATTGTAATATCAAAAATAAAAAGTTCAAGGGTCATGAAATGTTCATGAAGTAATAAGGTCCAGAAGCATCTTGCCGTACAAACAAGAGAAAATCAAAATATGGTTGGTTCAGCTTTGCAGCAAATAGGTTATAATATTTGGGAAACTAGATGACATGCTGCTTCTTGGACTTTTAACAGACTGTAGAATTCACATATAATTTTTCCTTAATCACTACTTTAGGACCATTGTTTCAACAATTATAATCGCCTTATAAACAAACAAGAAAATATCTCATTTGGTAAAGTAAATAAAGAATAAGCATCAATGACTAACTAAAATTGGGCCAATGTGATACTAACATTGACATAGTAAGGGGGATGTCAACAGAATACATTAAAACAAAGCTAAATAATGAAAACAAGCCATGATCAGTGTTCCTTCGAAATAACTGCCATAAAATAACGTAATATGATGAATATAAGTCAAACCTCTTTAACACTCAAAGCTGCACCACCCCTTGAATCACCATCTAACTTTGTCAAAATGGCACCAGTAATCCCTATCTCAATATTGAATGTTGTGACCAGAGCTGTGAATTCAAAGAAACAGATTAAGATAGTTATATTTTCATAGGTGTCGCAATAGTTATAAAATATGTTAATTTATCCTTGGACAAAGCATACAACTCAGATGACGTACTGTGTTACAAGTCACTATTTGATGTACCAATGAAACATCAATTAGTATATTCTCTTTAAATCTACACTATAAGTATACAATGAAAGAATGCTACTTCCCCACACTACAAAATAGCATGATAGTTAGCAAGCACAGATGAAACTGAGAAATGATTTATTGGCTTTATACAATGAAAACAACACACCAAGTGAAACTGAAGTTGACAGAAAGATATACAATAACTTAGCAGATGCGAGGGATATGGCTTGGTACTACTAATTTACGTGAATATTAAATACAAACATGCTAGTTACATATAAAGAAAAGAAGGCAAGAATATTAACACAAATTTATATGCTCATGCTGATTTCACCAACTAATCAGGAAAAACCTGATTGGCATGCTAACGTAGCTGATACAGTGACATTTCAAAACTAAATATATGGATATCAAAAAAGAATCCAATACATAGAAAAAAATGGTTATAAAATAGTAGACTTAATTAAGTTCTGGAAGAATAGGCACATCAATGCTAGTGCAAACTTAAACAAATAAGCATAAATAATTTTACCAGCGTGCAACACAAAATCGAAGGATAAAAACTATTCTGGCAAGTTAGTACATTGGGGAATCAAAATATAATAAGACATAGTCACAGACTTCAAATTTACTTTATTATCTGTATCAGGATACAAGAGCAAAACTATTTTATGTAGCAACCATGAGAAGAATCAAAAGGACAATTGAAGGGCACTAAAGTATTAACTCTTGAAGTGTTCCACCCACACATAAATAAAAGAAGGATGTCTGAATACCTGCGGCTTCTTGGCCAGTCATTGCATCCACGACAAGCAAAACTTCTGTAGGATTCAGAGCCCGCTTCACATCTTTCAACTCATCCATCATTCCTTATCTATCTATTAAAAGAACACCAAAACGTAGAGCATCTCAGATGAAGATATTACAAATATAAACAGTGGGCAAATCTATAACTTACCTGAAGTCTTCCAGCAGTATCTACAATGACTACATCTATATTTTTCTTTTTGGCCTCATTTAAGCCTTGCCGGGCTATTTCTAAGGTTTAACCTCAGTCCCTGCTGCATAAACAGGCACACCCACCTGTCACAAGCTATAAAAGAATATGAGACCTGAACTGAACGTATGAAGTTAAGTAGTCCAACAGATAAATGTTCGAATGCAGCAGATCAGTACATTTTGTAAACTGTGACTTATAAGTAAAAGTGTAAACGCATCCCAATCTGTTACTCTTTTTTCCTTTCCATATGTTGACAACCAATAAGGTGGTCAGGATACTGAGAGCAACACAACAAGGCAATCATGAATATAGAAATCATGAGCTAAGACTAAAAATTGCACTATTTTTTTTTTGACATTTATACAAATACAGGGATAGTTGCACTGATATTGTGAATCCCATTAGGCAAGTTTTCAGTTGCTGAAAACTTTATTGTTGTAAACAATTTTACAACCACCTTTAAATTAAATGTTTAATGATCAGGAATAACAATAAAAAAGCACAAGCCCAAGAAAGATTGAGAGTTCCTACTATACTTTTTGCTTAATTTAGACTTTTGTCCCTCTAAAATTTTCTCCTCAATTAAATTTTAGACCTGTGGACATTAAAGGATATTAAATTAATAAGAAAGTTCAATCTGGGGTAGTTTAAATTGGAGTAAGAAAGCATAAACGTCTCATGCACTTAACTGTCATGTCACAGTCAGGACCTCTATTTGATAAGATTGTATCATTCACACATTGACCAAATAGTTCACTAGACATCTTGAACAAAATTCACAAGAAAAATAAATTTCATATTAAACCGCCCTACCTGTTCACCCAGAATGACAAGTTGGTCAATAGCAGCAGGTCTGTACACATCTCCAGCAACAAGCATGCAACTCTTTCCCTGAAGTCCATTTTATGGTGGTTAAAAAAAAAAAGCAAATGAACAGTCTTCAATAACATAGATATATAGACACACTAACACCATAAAGAGATGGAATGGGAGAGAGGGGGGGGCGGGCTGGGGGGGGTGGTGTGGGAGGAGGGGGCAAAGAAGAGAGGAGGCGGTGGGGGATGTTGGTTGAGCTGGGCCAAGAATCCACCTGTTTCTTAAGATAATAAGCTAACTTTGCAGAAACAGTTGTCTTTCCAACTCCTTGTAGACCAGCCAATAGTATTGCAGTGGGTCCAGATTTTGCGAAAACTAATTCAGAAACCTCACCACCCATCAATTTCACAAGCTCGTCACGTACAATCTGCAAAGAAGAAAACTCAATACAGACTACATGGACTTTTAGACTTTCCACAATAGCCCCAAGACATTTTTAACAGCTACTAAACCAAATTTTTAATTATTATTGTTTCGAAAAGAAAAAAAATCAGTTATTATCTATATTGTAATTAAGGAAAAAGTGATGAGTACTTCCCACTATTTGACTATCATCTATATTGTAACTAAAATAATTGATGAGTGTTTCCCGCTATTTGATTACCATCTATATTGTAACTAAAACAAGTGTTTCCCACTATTTGATTACCGTCTACATGGTAACTAAAATAAGTGTTTCCCACATCAATTACTAAAGAAAAATCTCAATTGTATGACTACCATCAAGTCCAAATCAGTAAGCATGATACACAATTGAATTTGACTATCGTAATAGAATAAACGTGCTCAACATTTTCTTTATATAAGTTTAAAAGAATCTGTACCTTAACTAGTTGTTGATCCGGTTTCACTCCCCGAATCAGGCCAACACCAACAGCTTGGTCACTGACAGCTTGTACAAACCTTCTGACAACTGGAAGGCTTACCTGTCAACAAAGCAACCATTTTATTTCAGATATACATATGCACAGAAAATCTCACATATCGTAATACAGGCTCACTCACATCAGCTTCCAAAAGAGCTCTCCTAATGTCTCTCATAGGTTCCACAATGTTCTCCTTGGTCAAAACCTCTAAATCACAAAGAATCCACACATGAAATCAACTTCTTTAGTCAACAATTTTGGCAATACAAGAAAATTAAGCTTAAATTAAAACAGACATAAATAAAATGTACAAAGGCATGAGTAAACCTTCTCCCTTGAGCTTGTTCCACGCTGATTCGAGGCCGCTCGTTAACTGCCCAAACATTTCTGCTCTCACTAGACTTCTCCTATCATCTCTTCTAATTGTAACACTTTTGGAATTAATCCAGCCCCATAGCTCTCTCTGACAACAGTTTAAAAAATAAATGAAATTTCACCAAACTAGACACAGAATAACATACTAGCACCACCAAGTAGGATAATTAAGTTGAAATAACCGTTTTGTTTTACTTACAGTGAACAGATTTCTGGAAGAGAGACTAGCAGCGTTGCTCGAACCAGTCCACGAAGAGACTAGTTTAGTCGATTTTCCCGCTAATTTTCTCGAACTGCAGAAGCTTCTGTTTGTTGAGATGGAATGTGATGTCGCCGAGAATTGGCGGGACGCAACGGTCGAAAATTGCACTGCCTCCATCTCCACTCCAGACCCCCCGCAGTTTCCACTCTGTTTCTGTATGGGTTTTATTTTATCCGTTGGAACTAGATATCCGATCAGTTTCTCTAGTCCAATTAGTGGCTCAGAATCAGATACTACACGCACTTTATCTTACTATCTAGTTTATTGCTTACGTGGACGTATCAAAAAGCGATAAAAATTTAAAAAATCGCAGTGTTGTTTGCTTCACAAAACGCACTGTTTTCGTTCTCGCTCCCTTCCAATTCGGCTATTGATTAGATTACCACTTTCCTACCCGCCAAAATAAACTGGATTGAGGTTGAACCGTTAACTTCCTTTTTAAATGACCATAAAACCCTCGCAAAACCATCGCATAAGCACGAGAATCCTCCATTTCAAAACCGCACCAATAACAAGTAGTCGATGGAACACACGCTTGAGAGAGCTAGCGAACCAGTCGCTGCTTCACGGAAGCCCTCTCTGTCTATCGCGAAATGCTCTGCTTCGGCGCCTCACCAAATGCTTTCACTTTCCCTTTCGCGCTCAAGTCCTGTGCCGCACTTTCCCTCCCATTTGTTGGCTCTCAGCTGCATTGCCACGTAGCCAAGTTCGGTTGTGACCCGGAACCCTTTGTACTCACTTCTTTGATCTCCATGTACTGTAAATGCGGTTTGGTTGATGATGCACGCAAGGTATTCGATGAAAATGTGCAGTCTTTGAAGCTGTCTGTTTGTTATAACGCTTTGCTATCTGGGTATGTGTTGAATTCGCGTTATTGTGATGCCTTTCTGTTGTTTGATAAAATGAGAGAATTGGGTGTGGAAATCAATGTGGTTACGATGCTGGGTTTGGTACCGGCATGTGCTAGGCCTGAGTATTTGTGGCTTGGCATGTGTATGCATTGTTGTTGTGTGAAGAGTGGTTTAGATCTAGATTTGTCCGTTGCGAACTGTTTAGTGACAATGTATATGAAATGTGGGGCTGTTGATTATGGGAGGCGGCTGTTCGATGAGATTCCTGAAAAGGGGTTGATTACTTGGAATTCAATGATTTCTGGGTATGCGCAAAATGGGCTTGCTGCTCATGTTCTAGAGCTCTATAGAGAGATGAAAAAATGTGGGGTTTGTCCGGATGCTGTTACATTTGTCGGGGTTCTCTCATCATGTGCTAACCTTGGTGCACGTAGTGTTGGCTTGTGAGGTCGAGCAGCAGATTGCAGCTAATGGTTTTGGTCGGAACCCCTTTTTGAGTAATGCTTTGATTAATATGTATGCTAGGTGTGGTAATTTGAAGAAAGCACGTGCTATTTTTGATTGCATGCCTGTGAAAACTGTGGTTTCGTGGACGGCAATCATTGGTGGATATGGAATGCATGGAGACGGAGAGATTGCAGTGCAGCTGTTTGATGAGATGATAAGACGTGGTGTTAGACCTGATGGCACAGCATTTGTGAGTGTTCTGTCCGCTTGTAGCCATGCAGGACTAAGTGATAAGGGCTCAAAATATTTTGCGGCAATGGAGAAAAAGTATGGTTTGCAGCCTGGTCCAGAGCATTACTCTTGCATGGTGGATCTTCTAGGCCGTGCAGGTCGGCTGAATGAAGCTTGGAAGCTCATTCAATCAATGCGGGTAGAACCTGATGGTGCAGTTTGGGGGGCGCTTTTGGGTGCCTGTAAAATCCATAAGAATATAGAGCTAGCAGAGATAGCTTTTGAAAAGGTCATTGGTCTCGAACCCACAAATATTGGTTACTATGTGTTGTTATCTAATTTATATTCTGAGGTCGAGAACTTGGAGGGTGTAATTAGGGTTAGGGTGATGATGAGAGAAAGAAACCTAAAGAAGGATCCAGGATGTAGCTATATTGAACTTAGTGGTAGTGTTCACCTCTTCCTGGCTGGGGACAGAAGACATCATCAAACAGTGAAAATATATAGAATGTTGGATGAGTTAGAAAATTTGACTAGGGATCTTGGTGGTTCAAATAGGACTGATCGAGAGAAAAGCATCGAGGAAGAGCATTTGACTGGTACGGCAATGCACAGTGAAAAGTTGGCAATTGCATTTGGGATCCTAAACACTAGTCCAGGAACAGAGATTGTAGTGATAAAAAACCTAAGAATATGTGGAGACTGTCATTTGTTTATAAAGTTGGTTAGCAAGATTGTTGATCGTCAATTTGTTGTCAGAGATGCCACCCGTTTCCACCATTTCAAGGGCGGACTCTGCTCTTGCAAAGATTACTGGTAACATCCTTGAAAAGTTCTATGTTGCAAAATGAACTGGGTTGTGCCAGGCCAAAACATGCCCAAAATACAGGAAATGCGGGTGAATATGGAATAGAAGAATAGTCTTCGAGCAATCCCGCTGAAGGATTGCTGAATTTTTCGCTCTCCGTAAGAATTCTTTTGATTGTGGATTTCTCAACCTGGAGAGTGTTGGATATCATAGTAGAATCCCTGGGCGTTGTTTAAAAGACCTGATATTGAATATCATTACAGCATATGAAGGGGCGTTGCTTCAAAAACCTGATATTGAATATCGTTACAGCATATGAAGGTTATGCTTTGTTGTGCAGTTGACTTGTCGGAGACCGACCTTCCTCCCTAGAAACAGTGCTGGACTATACAACAATGGCAGAAGATTTATTTAGATGTTAATATATTAAAGGCTACTAGTTTCATGATCTAGTAGCTAGATTTAAATTAGATTTTTTTAAAAAATTAAAAAAAAAATGCCCCATTCGATGTCGAACCTATACTGTACTAAATTTTTATTATTACGGCATTATATATAATTCAGGAAGAATTTATATACCAACATTTTTTTCTTATTTCATGCCTACATTATTCCCAGAACTACTAAAAAGGACAAACTTTAGGATTGGCTTTTGTTAACATTTACACACACCACCAAAAAACAAATTTTGTTATATATTTGTATCTCAAACTTATTTGTAAAAAGTTTCCTTCTCTTGTTTGTTCAATATTTGATCAAATTTTTGTCATATATATATATATATGATTTTTTTTTTGCCTTTTCCTTTTAAGATGGGGGAAGGGATTTAAATTTTTGACATCAACATTCGTTGAAACAAATTACTACTTTCAATCATAAAGACACAAAATTCAAACTTAATTTTTTTCCCATAAACAGGTATTAATATCCAAAATTCCTACAAATTTTCTTTATTACCTAATATGTAGTTCACTCAGACAAAATAGGAGTATCATATATAACGTTCCATCACCTAGGTGGCTAGGTACGCACCTAAATTTTACTCAAAATGAGTGATGAATGAGCCCCGGTAATTAAGGGTAGGACGCTGTATCATGCAACTAAGTCATCAGAATCGAAACTTGCCTAAGCCACTAAACCTTAACAGCCTGATTTAACACACAAATTCACCATCTCCTAAAAAGACACCCCTTGTTATAACATTGAGACCATGCACAATAAAAAGATATCTCCGTGAAATTCATAAGCTACACATCTTCGTTATTCACGAAACTGCCACTTGCATGGCGCGTCGATCATGGTTAATCATGCTGTTATGTCAGCACCTTAGCAGAATTCTGATCCGATATATCACGTACGTACATCATCAAACTCTGCTACGTACCAATTTCTCTGATTGTCAACTGTCTGATCAACCCAACCGCTTTCTCTTAAAACTTCTATTTCACGCGTCTGTCATGCTTGTGTCAACCAAGAAATACGGTTATTGTCAGGATTCTCGTATATATTTTGCATGTGCGGCTTCTGAGTGAGTAGGCAGTACACCACTCACCTGATCATCAAATCACAATCACAGATCATGCCTTGATTGTGACTGAAACACTATGTGTCGTTGATCTGATGGTGTCTCTCCCGAGTTGAACAATCTGTTAGTGTGAGAGGAGTGCACTGTAACCCAACCTCTTCAAGCTTCTCCCCTACATAAACCTCTCCATTTCTCACTATAGACCACACAGCTCCTTTCTCTGCTTTCCGTTTTCTTTCATTTTCTGGTCGTTTGTTCTCTCTCTTAAATTTACCAAACTTCGATCGCGATGTCCGGACGTCGGTGGTGGTGGTGGAAGGCCCGGCGGTGGATCAATGGCGCCAACTCAGCAAGCACGGCGAGGGCGCGGTCTCCGCAACAATGAGTTGGCTCCAGATAGCCGGCTCAGCTCCGAGCTGGAGCACGGCCTCACTCTCCAAACTCAGCAGCCGAGTGTAGCTCGTGCTTCTCAGCCGAAGCCAGAGACGAAGACGACGACGGTAGTTCAGCAGCAGAAGCCAGCTGCTTCTTCAAAAGCCGTGAAGTTCGCACCAAGGCCGGGGTACGGTACTGCCGGCACTCGATGCATGATAAGAGCTAACCATTTCTTGGTTGAGCTCTCAGACCGGTGACCTGCATCATTACGATGTAACGTTTATCTGTTCCCTGTTTTCCTCTATTGATCTGTTTTTGTCCTGTAAATGATTATTATTTATATGCATGTTCATAGTTTATTATCGGCTTGGAGAAGTTAAATGTATCGTTAAAAATTATATGAAGCTCGTTCCAACAATTTCAAAGTCAGACATTCATCAGTTTCATATTTTTTTTTGCTCGTTCCGTTTCGTTTTTAAGATTTACTTAGGTATACTTGGTAGATCTGTTATTTTTTCTCTTGTAATCTTACTTTTATTTATTTAACTGTTGAATTGTTATGGCTCGTAATCCTTAAACAGCCTTATATTTCAACTTTCACGGCTTGTTAATGTGTATGATGATATCTGCTTTGGGACTTATATTTTACAGATTTCAATAACTCCTGAGGTGACATCAAGAGGACTAAACAGGGCTGTAATGAGAGAGCTACTTGATAAGGAGGGAAAGACAGTGTTCAATGGGCGCAAACCAGCCTACGATGGCAGGAAGGGTTTCTACACTGCTGGAGCATTACCCTTCACATCCAAGGACTTTGTGGTCAAACTGATTGACAAAGATGAAAATGGATCAACAATGTATTTTACCTTACTCATCGTACTTGTGCGTATGTTACACTTGTGTGGCTTGAATCTGATAATTTATTCATCTGCTTTATGTAACAGAAAGCAGCGGAACTTCAGAGTCAGCATAAAGCTGGCTTCTAGAACTGACCTGAAGCACTTGAAGGAGTTTTTGACAAGTAGACAGAAGGAGGCGCCACATGAGACTATCCAAGTTCTTGATGTGGTTCTCAGAGAATCACCTTCAAACAAGTGAGTTATAATCGTTTTGTTAATTGTTTTGTTTCATCATGTTAGTTTTTATACTGCCTTTTTGGCCTTGACACAGATGCACTGTTGTGGGGAGGTCATTTTTTTCAGCTGGGTTGGATAACAAAACCGAGATTGGCTCTGGTGTTGAATGCTGGAGAGGCTTTTATCAGAGCCTCCGACCCACTCAGATGGGAATGTCCCTAAACATGGGTACCGTTCTCTTTTTATTCACCATTTAGCGCCTTCTCGTTTTCCAAAATGGAAACATTCTAGTTAAATATTAAAATCTGAACAATTTTAATTTCTTGTAGATGTGTCAGCCACATCCTTTTATGAACCCATTCCAGTGATTGACTTTGTGGCCAAATTTCTAAGTCTTAAAGATCCAACACAAGCAGCTTCAAGACCACTATCGGAACATGATCTGATAAAGGTACTTGTTTAACTACTAACAAACCGTACTATTTTTCAATGTTCAAAACGGCCACATGCCTCTATGACACCTTGTGTTGCCTGTATTTTCTGCCCAATTAATTTATTGCTTAATCGAATCTATGTAATTTTCCATATTAGCTAGCTACGCATTTAAAAAGTGAGTTTTCATATGCTTCGCATTCTTATTTAGTACCATTGCCTGAACTATTTTTCACTACTTACCAGTTGAAAAAAGTTTTGCGGGGAGTTAAAATACAAGTCACTCATGGGGAGGCAAGGCGTTACAAGGTGACTGGGATCACATCTGCTCCGACAAACCAATTGAAGTGAGCTTCACATTTCCTGTTATTACTAATTGTTCTATCTGATTTGTGTTAAAAAAGCAGATTCTGATATGTGGTGGCACTACTAAATCATATATTGTTTTTACAATTGTTGTAGACTCTTTCTCACAGAATATATGTTTAGCAGTGGTTCTTTTTCTTCTTTCTTCTTTGTTTCCAGATTTCTTGCTGAAGGTAAAAAAGAGAAGCTTGTTATACAGTATTTCCGAGAGAAATACAATATCTCACTTCAATATGCTTCCTGGCCATCACTTCAATCTGGAAATGATTCAAAGCCAATTTTTCTGCCTATGGAGGTTATATTCTAGTAGCTTTCTAGTAGCTTGCAAAAGTATTTTGACACCTTAGTTTTTTTTCTCTTCATATTTGGCTAACTTAGTCTAGGTTTCATTTTTCTGTAGCTGTGTACAATTGTTGAAGGGCAGAGATATTCGAAAAAGTTGAATGAGAAGCAGGTCACAGCCTTCTTAAGAGAGGCCTGCAAGCGCCCTAGCCGTAGGGAAAATTGCATTTCTCAGGTACTACAACTTTGTAAACATTTCTAATTACAAATACTTCCTGTTTCAGTTTTGAAGTTTTCACTTTTTCTGTCTTTAAGGCTCTTGCAGCTCTTCCATGTTTTCAATGAATTCAAATCTTTACTACAGATTGCACAATTTAACAACTACCAAAATGATAGTTTAGCAAAAGAATTTGGGGTGAATGTGAAGTCAGAATTAGTATGCCTTGATGCCCGAGTGCTTCCACCCCCTGTGGTAATTATCTGTCATACTCTGCTTAATGTTTATTAACCTTGCACTGTGCTGAACATTTTACATTGTGATCCCCTTCCTCAGCTTAAGTATAACGATTCTGGAAAAGACAGGACAATCAGGCCGCGTGTGGGGCAGTGGAATATGATCAATGCGGTGGATAATACTTTGCATTTCTACTTATTTGAATCCATGATCAAACAATTTTGTTAATAGAGTTTAGAGTTATATCTTTTCTTTCTCTCCTCTCTGTCTCATTAATGCCTATGTTTCTTGAGCAGAAAATGTATTGTGGTGCTAAGGTGAAGTTCTGGACATGTTTGAACTTCTCGACTGTTAGTAGACAAATGGCTGCTGGTTTTTGTCAGGATCTAATCAACATGTGCCGCAACAAAGGGATGGTAATAGAGCAGTACCTTTTCATCTTTGTTTAATATCGTTCCTTTCAAAGCTTGTAGCAATTTACCATCATTTTTTTTATAGGATGTGAATCCCAGTCCTATATTTCCAGTATGGTCCAGTGATTCTAGCCAAATAGAAAGAGCATTATTCGATGTTCACCGTGCATGCAATGATGAAAAGAAACCGCTTGAGTTGTTGATTATCATCCTTCCTGACTTAACTGGAAGCTATGGTATGGTATTTAAATCTAACTCGTGATACCTCATGATTTGGAATGCTAGAAACTCACTCATTCCCTTTAAATATTTGTCTACGCTAAACAGGCAGAATTAAAAGAGTGTGTGAAACTGAGCTTGGGATAGTTTCTCAATGCTGTCAGCCCAAGCAAGCAAGGAAATGTAGTCCACAGTACCTAGAAAATGTAGCCTTGAAGATCAATGTGAAGGTTTGTCTTATTCCAGTCACTACAACTTCTTGATAATTTTGTGCATTTCAACTGCTAAACACTGAAAATTGCATCTACAGGCAGGTGGCCAGAATACAGTCTTAGAGGATGCTTTTTATAGAAGAATACCTTTGCTGAGTGACATCCCCACTATAATCTTTGGTGCCGATGTAACTCATCCACCACCAGCAGAGGATTCTAGCCCTTCAATAGCAGCTGTATGCAGCTCATTCTCCTTTAATCCTCTATTCAATGAGAAATAAACAAAATTTCCTTTGACATGTTGAATTACATATATTGTTTCTAGGTCGTGGCATCAATGGACTGGCCAGCAGTTACCACCTACAGGGGACTGGTTTCTGCCCAGAAACATAGACAGGAAATCATTCAAGATCTCTATAAAGTTGTACAGGATCCTGAAAAGGGACTAGTTGGTGCTGGAATGGTCAGGTGGGATTTGAATAAGCTAAGCTTTATTGACAACTGATCTGTCAGTAATTTCATCCTGATTAATTGTCCTTTCACGTTGATGTTTTCAGAGAACTGCTGATTGCATTCAAAAGAGCAACTAATCAAAAACCACAGAGAATAATCTTTTACAGGTTTATAAATGTCGTAGATTGTGCAAGATATTAAGTTCCAGTATCTGTTTCGCTAAGTATTGACCAAATCTTTTCCTCCTATATAACAGAGATGGGATCAGTGAGGGCCAGTTCAGCCAAGTTCTGCTCTGTGAGATGGATGCTATTCACCAGGTGAATGACTTCTACAAGGCCAGATACTGCTATTGCAGTATACCAGTATTAGAATTTCCTCCAATTAACTATTTTCCTCTTATATCGTCCTAAGGCTTGTCAATCTTTGGAGGAGTCATACCTACCACCAATTACTTTCGTTGTGGTACAGAAGAGACATCACACCCGCCTCTTCCCTTCAAATGCAGCCCAAACTGACAAGAGTGGAAACATCCTACCTGGTTTTGATTATTGCCTCTTTTCTATATTTAATTTGATTTCTGTTTATAGTGCTTTCCTTTTATATCCCTGTTCATTCCAGGAACTGTTGTCGACACAATGATTTGTCACCCATCCGAATATGACTTCTATCTGTGCAGCCATGCTGGAATTCAGGTAATTCAAAAGAATATTACATCATTCATTCATTCATTTGGTTGTGTAGCTACGTGGAATATTGGGTGGAATGATGAATTACTTGAATGTAGGGAACAAGCCGACCTGTCCATTATCATGTACTTCATGATGAGAACGAATTTACAGCTAACACCATGCAGACACTTACCAATAATCTTTGTTATACGTAATTTCTACAACCTTTGTCATAACTCTCTACTTTAAGATAGAACATGAAAACTGTTCTCCTTGAATTTCCTTTTCCTTTTCATGTTATATTATAAAAATTCATAGCTCGAGTTTGTTATTGTTGTCACAAATTTGTTTTAGGTATGCAAGGTGCACCAGGTCCTGTCTCCGTAGGTTTGTTCTTAATCTGCCAACTTGCTCAAATTGCATCTCCCTTGTCTAAATTTTGGGTTGCACACTCTCTCCATCTTCCCGACTTATGTTTAATTTTAGTGTAATCTGCAGTTCCTCCAGCATACTATGCTCACTTGGCTGCATTCAGAGCCAGATACTACCTTGAGGGAGAAGGCGCAGGAGCATTGGACAATGGCTCCGGCACCAGACATGCTGTTCGCAAGGAAGCTACCTCTGTCCAACCTCTTCCTCCTATTAGCCCTAATGTCAAGAATGTTATGTTCTATTGCTGAGTTTTTCAAGTTTTTTATTTGAAGCAGTGTAGTTTCAAATGTCCCCTATCATTTAGTATCTACTTTGCCTACAACCTTTTAGAACTAGTTTCCTAGCTATAGTCTTTAGAGTAAGAGTATACGTGGCTATGATCTATGTTCCCTTTCTATTGCAGCAAGCAATTAGCTTTAAGTTTTGGAATAGCCTTTTTCAAGCTATCCAATACTATGTTTTGAACCAGTATAGCTTCATTGTGGCTGCATGCTTACTGGAAATTAACTGATTCATCTTTGCTTATTGGAGTATTCTGATAAAATTGTTTGTTAATAGTGTTAATTACTTCTAGCCACAACAGATTATACATTTTCATCTGTGTGTCGCTCGCTATTTTATTTAGTTCACAGGGTACTCATACCTTAATACAAATTTATCTTTCTTCTCCAAATTCTGTATTTTTAAGTCAATATGGATGAGGATCTTCCAAGATCCATTAAAGAAAGATAAAATTGCGCATGTACGAACTTAAAGTATTTCCACAAAATCAGATCTAACAACCATCGCCACTTAACCCGCCCAAAATGGTCCATGGTACCAGATTATTGTAATGCTGTGGCGTAAAGCAACATCTTTAACTGGTTCAAAATTAGCTCTCACACAAGCAGAGAGAATTAACAAAAGGCATTTACTGAGAATCCACAGTTTTTGAGATGATCAAGTATTTTATTTCTTCTGCATATGCCAGCGGTGGTCTGGTCAGCTACTATAGTTCTTTTACTATGATGGTCAGTATATGCAAATGTTTGCAAGTGCTCAAAAATCAATGTCCTAGTTTTGAATCCGCTTCAACTTGCGACTTAACACCAACATTAGGCCCTGGGAGCACATTCCCTGACCACTTGGCTACATGTACACATATATCTACATCAGACAGGACAGGAGAACAATGCAGTATATTAGTGGAAACCCCAGACTATTACCCATTAGCGATGACTACATCCTTTCCATCACAACCTGATGGAGATTGAATAGGCTCACCATGACACAAAAGAGATAAATAATTGTAATTATGTCAAGCAACTGTATATTTGTAACAAAATACTATCCTTGGTTGCTTTGGAATTTACAACCGTTACACATATGGTATCAAAATTCAAATCGTTGCTTCACCAAGCATAGCTTACATCACAGAAGTATTATTTAAAAAAAAATAATAATAATAAATAAATTGCAATATCAAATTTATCACAAGATTTTCTCACAGAATAAGTGACTTATCTTTAATGCAAAATATTTACCTTCCCCGGTTGGTTAATACAGCTACCTTGACAATCTAGGGTCAATGAACAATAGTAGCACGTATCAAAATTGCTTTATTGAGCCACCAATGGTTCGAACTGCATCAGTTCCAGTAACACACTCATCTTCAATGAAGGGAATTGTTTTCCATGCAGATAATTTCATTGGAGTACTCGCTTCACCTATACATAAAGGAAAAAAAGCTTTTAGCAGCTATGCATTTTTGCATTCTCTTAATTACTTTAGACTTTTGAGTTATACCTTTGATGGATGTATCCTTTTCCACACAAATGGCAGCAAAATGAGAGCCAGCCAAATCCAACAAGTGCGAAACTCCCAATTGCTTGTGAGGTTCTCAGGGTCATCAGATTCAACAACTATTTCAGATGCCTGACAGCATGATTATATAGATGAGTTAGTAACGACCAACACTGTAGTGCAAGAACACACCAAGTGAAGGAACTTGATTGACAAACATAAACGAGAAGTACAGGACCCTGATGTAGCATCTCACTACTAATAATAAAGATGCCTAGTCGAATAATCACTTTCAGTCACAAAGGCCAACTAAAAATGCAATTATAACCCCAACAACATCCCTTTATGAGACAAAAATATCAAGATCAGACATGTAGCCACTCATTCCATGTTTGCTTATCATTAAAGTTTGGAAACAAACCTCAGAACCATGAATCTCAGCATGATGAACGCCTCCTTCAGTTACAACCCTAGACCGGATGCTAAAGGTTTTGAAAGGTGCAGCTGAGAACCCCCTTCCCAATGCTTTCACATATGCCTCCTAGAAATTAGATACATTTATGAAAACATTAAACAAAACGTATTTTACTTACCATGAGAAAATATAATTTACATCTCTTGAGTAATTCAAATAACCATTCTTACCTTGAGAGTCCATAACTTGATAAACTCCTGATGCAGTACGTCAGGGTCTGATATGGCAGATAAAGTCTTCACCTCATCAGGAGAGAAGTACCTTTTGGCAAAGGCTAAAATGTTGTTCTTTAATCTCCGTTGCTTTTCCTCTACATCAACACCAATCTAAAATCAGAATAGTAAACTGCATTAGTAAAAATTCCTCCCCTAACCCCTCCTCAAAAAAATTAATTACCTACCAGGCACATCCACAGTCACTCCACATGCTACCAGAGAAGCTGTATGAGATATATTAAAATGCAATGGCGGAGGGCAACAGTTGTCATCATTTGGCCAATCTATCTAATATCTCACAGAATGAAAAAAATTTAATAATAAATAAAAATAAAAATAAAAGAATCAGACACCATGATTAAACAAAATGAACATAATATGTAAATTACAACAAACTAAACAACTTCGAACCAAAAACAGATAGCATATCCCCAAGAACATTAGAGTAAACCTCACCTCAGGCTTTCCATACTGGTTCCTCCGGAATCTCAAGGATCTTGGATCTACTGGACAATTTGTCTGATCTACCAGTAAAGAACATTGTTTAATATTCTGCATAAAATATATTCAATAACCAAAAGAAATTTAAAGTACCTACAACACACACACACACACACATATATATATATGAACTTAAAATTTGGTAAATTTCAAAAGTCAATAACATTTCTAACACATCTTCTACCAGTAGTAGTAGGCTGGACCTATTCTTTTAACAAATTTTTCAGCTTCTTGTGAATTATGAGATATCCCATCTGAATCCTAGCTACAAACAAACTAAAAAAATATTAGATGCTTTCAAATTCTTTTAGCCCATGTTTGCTTCATGAAAAGCCTACAAAATTACTTAAACTTTCAAAACAGTGTAATAGCAATATATGTGAACTAAACCAACATATAGCTTTCAGGATATTTGCTCCTTTCAATCAGTACTGGTACTTAATACGCTGGTTGCATTGCAACAACAAATTCTTCAGCTACCAAGTAGAGATTGATTATAAAAATGAGAAATTTATCAAAAAGACAGACAGCAAGCATAATTACAAAACAAACCTACATCTTGCAATAGTAGTGCGAACCAAGGCACGGGCAAGGAGGGCACCTTTCCTGTGGTTGTCTCCACGCATTTGGTTAACATTTACTTTCTCGGATGGTGATAAAAGTTCCATGTATTGATTCAGAAGAGATATACTTCTCACTTCATCAGGTATAACATACCAAAGGTGAGTTTCCCTAAACCACCCAAAAACAAAACCCATCAAGACTTTATAGTCTATTTGTCTCTCAACACACAAATAACTATTAGCTACCAATATACATACACTTTTCTAAAAATAATAACAACAATAATAAGAATGTACATACAATTTGGATGGCATTTGTAGAGGAACCAGAGGGGGCAAAGCAGAGCAGAAGTTCCTCTGGAAGCAACGTACATTCATCACCATATTCGCTCTTTTCAACAGAAAATAAAAACGCTAACCTGTTGTCCAGCACAAAGAACCCATCCTATACAAACAAAAAGAAACACTTCTTCAAATCAAAAGAAGTGGGAATTTTGCGGAATTGATGGACATTTATTTGTAATCGATGCATAAAATCCAAATAAATATTCGAAGTCCACGATCACCGTGGAAATTGCAGGGTTGGTTGAGACTTGTGTGTGGCGATGAAATCAAAATTGATGAGAAAACTACATCGTATTACTTTTATTACAAGCCTGTTAGTTGTATGGGCCAAACCTGGGCTGCGAGTTTTTGGTAGCCCATCATGTTTCTTTTCAGTTTCTGTTTATGGATTTTAATTTTTTTATTTTTTTAATATTGGTTTTCCTTTTATTTATTGGTTTTTAACACACAGATTGGCCATAAAGTGGTTGTGCAGTTTGTGTATTGGTCTTCAGTCCAAATGTAATGAATATTTCTCAACGTCCAAATACAATACTACCCCAATGTGCACTTAAAACGAACTTCAAAGATTTTTAAAATAAAAATTAAAAAAAAAATGTAAGAAATTCTTATTCTTCTTTCAAAACAATGAAAATTGCACAGGAGATCTTAAAAGAATTAACTTTTTTATTATAATAAAAATAAGCAATATGGAGCCAAGTCAAAGTGTGAGCCGAAAAGGAAATAATGGGGAAAGATTAATAGGTCTTTTATTTCGTGGTTAGGAGAGAGAATAACAAAACAAATGGTAGCTTAAATTGCAAGGATAAAGCATCATGATGATTTCCAAAATAATAAAAAAAAAAAAAAAAAAGTGCAATCATGATGAATCCTGGACTTTGTTGTGGTTAGAGGAGGAAAAAGAAATTGATCGTAGGAACCATTGATTAACTCAGTTTTATGTTGTGGATAAAGTAACAGGGAAATCGAATTGATTAGAAACTTTATGTCAATGAGCAGTGCATAATGTTATGGTGGGTTGAAAGTGAAACTAACATGAAGCCAGAAACAAGGTTAAACACGTTCCACCCAGAAATGCATACACGCATGAAATGACCATACCATACACAACATTTTTCATCCAAAGCCAAATAAGAAACAACACAATCTACCAGCTTTCTTTCACAAGATGGTCTTCACCGCCAAGCTTCAAACAGTTCGGTCCTTGAGTTTATACGGCTAACAATCCCAGCTCCCTTGTTCTTCTCCACGGCTCCCTTGCTCTTCTCCACAGGTCCCGCTGCTGCCCAAATTGTTCTCTCATTGAGCTTCTTCGAACTGTTCTTGAAATTCGAACTCGATTTGTGAATGCTTGTTTGAGTTCCTCCACTTGAACCTGAAAGACCACTCTCTTGGAGCCCATTTGTTAAGGTGTTGTTAACTTGGCATGTAACCTCACAAGGACAATTATCGACCAGAGCTCGATTTCCCACAGGAATGATATTCTCTATCGAAGTTAGGAAGTTCTGGGATCCACTTTCAGTTGTGAAGTAATCATGGGTTGGGTGAGGGGGGCTCTCCGTAGCAGGCTCTACTGCAACAAACACTTTCTCCTCTCCATTCCCTACGTCGGCTTCATCCTCATTCTCCTCAGGATATGGTTGTGAAGAGCTTTGGTGTCCATTCTCATCAGATGGCTCTAAGCGGGGAACAGGAACCTGACTCAACCACAGAATCTTGCCTTTCTTTCAGTGTTCTCACTATAAGAGTTTTCAGAAGATTCATCACTTGGACGGCGTACATCAATGCAGTTAAAGGATCTGACATCTGCAGTTGACAAAAATAACTAAGTCTGTTACTGGTTACTACAACTTAAATTGACAAGAATCCCAGACAAACATTTGTGATGGAACATTTTGCATACTCCAAGATTGGAGGGCTTGTTATATCAATATCGAGTTAGTGTAGAGCAAAATGTTTCCTCCAAGTGGTAACTCTCCTTATTTCTTCTTTATAAACAATTCATATTCTTCTTTATAAACAATTCATACACACTTTTACAAGGTTTTAAAAGAAATAAAATCTCAAAGCTAAAATAAATCACTTTAACAAGCCACCTTCAAGACAAAGATTAATGTCATGATTGAAATCCTAGCACAATCAGTCAAGTCTTAAGCCAAAATATAATCATTATAGGGTTGGTCTAAATATCGATAACTAATCACGAAAAGGAAAAAGAAATGCTTTAAGTTCAGTATTTTCATTTCTAATTTCAGCAAGTAAATAATTCTACTCACTTGAGTCATGTTGGGAGCAAACACCATGGCGACATTTCGTGCATTCATCTTATTTAGATGTTCCATTTGTGCAACATCTGCCATTAGATTAATCGCCCAATCCAGTAGAGCAGCTTCTGTTGGGGGAAGGAGTCTCACAAGCTGAGCACACTCCTCTTCTGACTGGGACTGCATCACCTGTTCTGGAGAAAGAGAGTCCAGGACACCGGTTGGGAGTTCTCTAAACCACGCCTACAACAAAATGCCGATCAATCAAGATAACACATATTGCCAACAGGTGGAAATTTACGTTACCGTCATGACGTGCAGAAATTTTAACAGCCCATCAGCTCAGACCTTTGACAATTAGGTCTACCCCAATTCTATAATCAGTAAAGTATGGCTCATCCAGTATATAATAAAGACACTTTATTATATACCGGATGAGCCATGCTTTATTAAAGAGTAGGTAAATTCGAGCAAAAACATAAATGAACCACTACTTACCGCTTTCCAGAATAAGCTATGTAATAAATAAACAAGAAGGTGAAGTTAAGACACAATTGCAGAGCAAGGCTGTACCTTTATGAGACCTGCCAAGCAATGAACATCAATGCCATCTGGTACCAGTCCCCTATTTAATTGTTCCCTGACGTATTCCTCTTGGCTGTTGCCAGCAGTAATTCTGAAAATCCCTTCTGCCTGCAACGTTTCAGTAAGACATTGTAACGCTTGTTCAAGTTGGAGGCCACATTCACATTTCTTGCTACTTCTACTTTAACAATATATAAAAGCAAACAAATAAACAAAACAGATAAAAAGAAAATTAGAAGTACTCTGTATTTTTATAAGTTCAGATACAACAAGATATACAGGGAAATCAAGCTTAGGTCAGTTTTCCAATTTTAAATACTACAGCATTGCCATGAGTAGCTTATTCATAATTTACTTATCAGTTGAATCATGAATGAAGTCAAATAATGCACATTATCATGGGTAGCTTAATGACAATGACTTGCCATGTTTGAAACAGTAACAGGAAAGGGCGTACCTGCAGGCCTCCTTGGGCATACAAGTGCCTTTGCATCAACAGTAGTATTGTAGGCACACTATTCCCTCGTGAATCAAAACCAAGCTGCATAGATTCTGTAGAAACTCCAAAAACATTTGCACTGCAAATGAAGGATATCTAAATCAATATCATATATCAGTTTGGATATTACTGTTAACATTACAGAGGATGGAAAAAACAAGTTCAACTTCAAAACATATCTGGAACGAATGTGTAAACTGAAACCACGTTTCCAATTCTTCAAATCCTTTTCTTTTCTTGATAGAATATCTTTGAATTCTATCCTTCAACCACATAACGGTATATGGATAATCTAAACAGATAGAACTAGAAATGTGACACATTTTCTGTGTGCACTTAAGCATAATTTGTGCTTCTTGTAATTAAGAAAGAAAATCGAATATCGTAATACGTCAACAACAAATAACTCAAATTAGAAATGAAAATCATATTTCTTGTAAGGTAACCCTGAGCAACATACTGTGCATATCATATCATCTTAAGAAGCAAACACAGATCCTAACTTGCTTTTGTGTTACTGGAAAGGACTCCCATGTCAGCACAAGCAGAAATGTGTACAACTCACATCAGTGAAAGATATATTAGAAAACACAAAACAAGTGCTATGTTCTGGCTTAGATAAGATGTATCCAACACAACAACTCTTAATAAAGAAGACACAGGAATAAGGCCACATATGTTGTCTTTGTGAATTTTAAATTAATGACGGATCGTTGACTATACTTGAGAATTATTTTCCTCGATAAAGCATGAAAACACACTGAATTCTTTCTGACAACAATGCAAAGAATCCTCACAGTTCTATTTATTTTTACTGGTTAAAAGGAAGTGAATTACTTAATAATTGTACATCCAGTGTCAGACACAAGAAGGCAAGAATGTTGTGTGATCAAGTCTCCGACAAGTCACAGACTCACAGGGTGACCATTATTGAGTCAGTTTTCTGATGTATACAGATATTAAAACAAAGAGCAATATGAGTACCGGATTACAAATAAAGTGCACACAACCATATAGGTAGCAATGGATGAGGATTGCCAGCAAAAATTCTTGGACATGGAGAAGTTGTAAATGAATGTGTGAAGGAGGAATAGATAAAACATTTACAATGCTGTCATCATATGGAGTTTGATAGCTCCGATAAGGATGCAACTATTGGATGCCAGAGGCAAATTTGTTAATATACCTGTGTTGACGAGGCCAATTAGTTAACATATCCATGATATTTATGGACAAAGTGCAAATGAAGTAATTTCATTAAAAAGATTTTATGCCAGCCACACAATCACAATAAAAATTGTTTTAGTGTTTTTCATTATCACTTCCTAGAATGTTTCAATTGTTAATTGTCGATGTTAGCAAGGGAAGACAGAGCTCAAACTCAAAGAAGACTCAAAATCATCTCAGTGCTACGAATTGTAACAGATTTTCAAACTAAATACTGTGCTAGCACATGTGCCCCCTATCTATGACCGAACCGCACAAAAAGTGTTCACAAAAGCTAAAGCAAATACACCAACAAAAAGCAGGAGATTCTGCAAATCCAAGCAATCGGAGAACGTATCATAGAATTGTGATAATGTGAATGAGAAACAAATAATTTTTGAAAAATTAACAAGAAGAAACTCAATCTTAGGATTTGTTTAACAACAGAGCTAACTCATTTAGTCGGACCATGTAAGTTCCCCCAATAACCTTACATTTTGCATAACCCAGATATCCGTTTCTGGTAAGTTCACATATAACATAAGAACAACTCATTATGCAAGTAAATGGACAAATATTTGCAAATTCTTTTAAAAAAAGAAAAAAGATGTCAGTCATGCTCCTAGGAGGAAATCCAATAAGCAACAATCTCAAAATGGAAACGTTAATCCTGAGAGAATGATGATAGCAAATTATAAAAAGTAAAACCAACCCAATTATTTGTAAAATTCAGTTTCATGAAACCCAGAACAGATTCTTCACAGAAAGACAAATTGAATTGACAACACATCCACAAAAAAAAAAAAAAAAAATTACAACTATTGATAAAAGACCTGAAACCAAAAGTTAAAAATAAAAACAACCCGTACAAACTAAACCCAGAATAGAATCTGAACAATAAAGTAAATTATGCATTTGAAACCCAAAATCAGAATCTCACAAACCAGATATAACATCATCAAATAGATTATATAAAAGTGAAACTCCAATATTTAGAAAAAGAAATAACAGACCTTGCACTGGGGGCTCTCCTGGGAACTTCAGGCTCAAATTCAACAGGCAAGCCAAGAAAGCCATTGAACCTATCAAAAGTGACATGTGCAACATGCCTGACATTAGTGGGCAACCCAATCTCCATTGCGCAGAGTTCTTTGCCAACACTACAGCCAACCAAAGACTTCCTACAAGCAGCCAACAAGAGGGTCAATATAGAGAGCTGATCACCACCACCCTCACCACCTCTCTCCCTCTGTTTTCTCTCCTCTATTTCCCCACAACAACTATCTTCTTCTTGCTCTTGCGCCGATTGGTCCCTTTCTTGGACTATATCATGTATGGTACAAGTATTCTCGACAAGGGCCTGTCTATTGGTGGTGTTGTTGTTGTTGTTGTTGTTATAATTATTGGGGGCACATGGAGTGGAAGAGGAGCTTGAAGGAGAAGAAAAATGAGAAGGAGATGATTGGAGTACTTCAGTCATGTTTAATGAGAGAAAGAAACAACTTTTATTTTATTAATTTTTGCTAGAATTCGGAGGCAAGAAATGGTCTTTTTCAAGATTATTTTTATGTATTTTGTGGGTGTGTTTCTTGGTGGGGTTTTGGTTTATTTGGAGATGATGATGATGATTATGAGAGTGAGAGAAAGAGAGAGAGAGAGAGGTCAAGATTTGGGGGCGGGGGGGGGGGGGGGCGGGCGCTAATGGAAAATGCAAGTGGAAGAAGAAGAAGAAGTAGAGTTGGATTCAAGAAAAGGCTTTGTGAATTGTGTGTGTAAGGTAGGACGTGACCATCATCACTTTTAGCTGTGTTTTCTTTCTTTCACTTTCTCTCTCTGCTGGCTTTGATGTTTGAAGAAGCAATAACCATACCAAGGGAGAGAGAGTACAGATTTTTGTAATGTTTTTACACACAGAAAGTGGTGGGTAGAGGAAGAGATGAAGAGGCTTGAGTAGAGAGAGACAGTGGGATCATCTGCCACATATATACTTGTATTATTTGTATGCTTTTAGACACTTGGCCACACTCGTCTCCTATTTTCACTATTGGACCTCTACCGTTTTCGTCACTCGCTATTTAATACTATTACATCAGGGCAATCTTTTTAAACTTGAATCATATATTACGGACTTTCAGTGACAGACACAACGTCCTGCAATATTAGTTATTTTTAATTAATTTAATTTCAACACAGAATGACAGATAATGTCTGAGGGATAGCCTTTTCAATTCTTTATATATAAAGAAAAAATGTTTGCTTACGTAAAGCCGCTAGTTTATGAGTTTTGACAGGAAAGAGTCCAAAGAGGGAGAGGATCAATCAAATTTTAGGTGTTTATTAAGACATTACAGGTACATGTAGACAGTCACATAGACTTGGTTAAATTAGAGACATTTACTATTTGAAATTGAGGTTTTGTCTCCATATGGGGACCCCACCAGTTTCCAAACATGTAACATCCTTAGCTAGGGTCCCCCCTGCTCTAAGCTCAAGGACATATATTTGTGATCCTTCAACATTTAAAGTTGAATTGTTGAAATGAAAATGATACTTAATTGACTAATCTCTACTTCTGTGTTAATAATTCCATTCTAAGTGGAAGTTATGATTCCCTTTGGTGGATAAAATAAACTCAACCAACAAATATATAATCCAAATCATAACATGGGGTATTGCAATGATCTTGATCATAGTGATAGATTTTCAAGATATTCATTTTAATAAACCATGTCAATTTAATGTTAAACTCTATCATGTGTAGATACTAATTACTCTTTTCAATCTTATAGTTTGTTCAACACACCCTCAAAAATTATTTTAATAATCACTAAAACCTTCTTTATAAATAGGTTGTTGAGGAGACAACAAACAGCTGTAAATGACCGTAATTGCATATTAACTCAAGAAATTACAACCATTACATTTGAAGGTAACCTGGCTGGGTGCCTTAAAAGGCCTATAATGTTTTCTAGTACTTTTAATTGCAGAGAATATTAATATATTCAATGAGACAATTATCCTCTCCTAGGTTATAACTTAAAAGCAAAGTAGGGTGATTATAACAATAAGTTAAAATGGGAGACAATTAAAAAAATTTAATTGAGTACAGCATGCTAAATATACTTGATTGCATTAATAATTATAATTGCATACTAATGGAAAACTTAACATGCAAAGCACCTATATTTAATTCACTTGATAAGTACTGTTAGATCCTTATCATCAACCATACCAACCCACTAAAACTACCAGAATATAACAAATATATTGCAACAGTTAAGGAACGTGTGGTTTAAGGTCCTAAAACTACTTTCCAGAATTATTATGTACTTCAAAGAATTTATAACATAATTGGAATGCATTTATGTGTAAACCATAAATATGACTTGTTATCATATTATATTCTTTCTTAAAATTGTATCCGATGGTAGAAATTTTCCAATTAGAGATTTTTATACCCTTTTCTTAAAAAAATTAGATTTGGGAAGATACATTCAATTTATAATTTATAGGAGTTTGATGATTTTTTTTTTTAAATAATAGATTTTAATAGAATTCATGGACTATTGATTTCATATAGATTTTATTAGATTTTTTTTATGAAATTCACTCAAATCTTTGGGAATAAGACAAGATTTGTAATAAACTCTTTTATTCAAAAATTTTACTTTTGAATCCATCAAAATTTACTGAATTTCATCATTTAATAAAATCTATAAAGTTAATGACTACTTTTAATACACCTAAATCTGCTCAAGATTTTTTTAAAAATCCAAATTGAATACACAATTTCAATTGAATTCAAATAAATCTAAATTGAATACATTATATTTATATAAATTTCAGTAGATTCTATATAAATCCAAATTGAATACACCATAAACCACGATGGATTCTTCAAAAATTCTTAATTGAATATATGCCAGATTTTTAAAATCCTCTAAATTCTAATCAAATCTTTTAAAACCTAATAGCAAATCAAATTGGTCTAATTCTACTTATTAGCAAAAGTATTATTCTAGATGCCTGAGCAGAAGAGAAAAGTGATAATTAGACTAATACAAAAAGAGTTATTAAAGAAGGCTGCTGCCATCATAATCAGTTTCAAATCACCACCAAACACATGTACCACATTCAACAGGACAATGAATTGGAATTTGGAACATTAGCAATTGTTTGATCTCAAATTAAAAAAGAGAAGATTCTAAAAGAGTGTGAACGTTAGGTAAGAAAATGTCATGTGGTATCATTAATTAAATACACTAAATCCAACTTTCCAAGTGTTGTGTTTGTGAATAGTTAGCATGTATAGCCCATGTACAGAGAAGCTAAAGATTCACTAACCCAACGTTGTTACACTCTTTACAGGGGACAACTGGCCAAGGTAGAAAGGTGAAAATAATAACACTTGGTTTTGTACATGAGCTAAATATATGCAAAATTGAAACATGAACATATTTTGTTTATGTTAAATTCAATATCAAATTTATTAGGATTATAACGGTTGTCCGAAAATCCATCAAGAAAAGGGCAAAATCCTAACAGTCATATGCTCCATTTGAATAGCTTGTGCTTTACACATTTGCCTTTCGATCCCAGACGTTACGTTCTTTAGTATCAAAGCCCTAAAAGACTTACCTTTATGGAGCTTGCTTGTATGTAGCCGAGAGAGCAAAGACCAAAGAAAAGAGATACGAAGAGAAAATGTTCAAGCTCTAAGAGAAAATACCCGTTGTGAAATTGTGAGTCCATTAGACTTCACTGTTTCAAATTCAAAAATAAATTCCCGGGCAGGGTCATCGTTGTCTGTATTTCCCCACTTTATCCAGAAAAGCAGCAGGCCTTTTCCAGGAAGGTGTCAACATAACCCCACCACAAGGAGGGAATAATCAGTTTCACAAATGCGCTTTTCTTGTATTACCAAAAAAATCTGAACCAGGAAATGCGTGCGTGTTTGCCTTTTGTTGCGCTATGATTGCAGTACAGTTTATATGCATAAAGTTGAAATGGTAAATGAATGGCTGATTAGCTCGCTTAACCGACGCATCACATCAAGCAAGTTTGCGCCGAGGCTCATAGCATTTAGAATTTTGTCACAAATTACATCACATGGAGCAACAAATAATTGTGTTACCTGCTTAGTTCTCTTTGGTTAACGTAATATTTGTCAGTAGTCAAGTAAACTTCACACGAACACTAGGTGACATTACCAAACAGACTTTAGTGAATCTCAATATTAACAAAATCATAGACAACTGTTATCTAGAACTTCCAGATGGGCCGACAGATGGGGTTGTGCAGTTTTTGGGCTTCTCATAATATGAAGTTGTGACACTGGTAGTTTTGTTCCAGCCAATATAATGAGAAATTGATTTAGTTCGACGACCCCCACAAATAGAGTCCGACCATGAACAAGGACAATTGCATGAACAGTTTAAAGAGCTATAGTCTCGCTTATCTTGAAAAAAGCAAAGTTATGGCTCAGTATAGAGATCGAAGAAAACATACAATCAGCCAAAAGCTAGAACCATGCAAAAGCATTTCATTGTCATACACGGTAATCATCAGTTCCATGTCCCATTAAGCCCAGTAAGAATGGGATACCCAAAAAGGATGGGGTAAGACACCTAACTACCTCCAGAATAACAATTATGTAACATCTGTCATTCCATACTAACAGTCATATTATCCATAATACATGATTGTAGAAAATACGTTTCATTGACACAAATAGGAACAGAGGTCACTGTGCTCTGCTTACAGGTTCAAGAGCCTCAACTGTAACAACACTGTTTCCTCTGATAACCTGCAGCAAATACGTGAAATCAATTACAAAAGGAAATTGGAACGTCATCTTTTGAATGGGAGTGGTTTTTATGGAAACTACCAGACAGAATTTTCACTATTGTGAAAACAGAAAAGAACAAAGAGACTCACCACCATCCCTATATCAGTTTTCTCATTGCCATTCACCTCCACAGTATTGTCAACCACAAGATTCATAAACTGATCAAACCCACGAAGAGTTCCAACAATCATCCGATTAGCATTTAGCTTGACTGCAAAATAAAATGATAGATGGTTTAATATTTTAAAATGAATAGCTGCTGACCAATATCTAATGATGTTCAAAAAAACTCTAAAATAAACAACAACAGATGGTTCAAGTAAAATCAACTGATTCTGAATGGACTAGAGAAGCAGTGTTAATCTTTGTCAAACCATCAGATGGAAACCATAAGGGCATAAAAAAATTATGGGACATCTAAGATATATGCAAGAATATACATCACATGCAGATACACTGTCAGGTACACTAAGACTATTCTGACGTGGATCATTAAACCAATCACATGACACATTAAATCACAACTTCTGAATGCACAGTAAACAGCCTAAACTGCCACTTCCTCACCCAAAGACGGGCATTTTGAACACTCAAATTCAACTAAAACTGAAAACTACTGAGAATATCCCAATGTGGGGCATAAAAACCTTAAGATCTTTTGGAATAGCGAGTTTCAAAGCAAGTAATTATAAGATACCTAGGAGGGATGATACAATTCATATACTCATTCATGTAACTTCGACATACGCTTCAAAAAAATTGGCGCATAACACATTCATTCGGGCAACTTAGCAATACACTTCCAATAATTTGGTACATAACACATTCATCATGCTTCCTAACTCAATCCAGCTTGTCTCAAGCACTCAAATCCCACAACAAAAGGATTTCTATGCAATTGACCTCCACAAAACAGACAACCATCTCCAGAGATTAAAAAGATCAAAACCTCCCACTGCCTGCTTCAGCACTACCCTCCACTCCCCAACAAGTTTCAAATCTTGGCATTATGGGCCACAATGAAGATGTATACTATGCATTCAAAATAAGAAAATCAAATAGAACGAAAAGTACATACTACGAAGGAGTCGCAGAACAATCAGGATAAAAACTAAATATGCAACTCCAATCCCTATCAATCCATGTGATGAGCTAATAAAGCAGCAGCAATTGGCCAAATCTTTATACAAACAAGCTCCAACAAACTTCAGAAAAGACAAAATCAGTTCATCACCAAACATGCTGCTAATCCAATTATGGGTGTATACAACTAATTAAAACGAGTTATGATACTAACTGTGGTCACTATTACAAAAGTTGAGATATTCCAGTTACTACAATGCCAGTAGATTGAATTTGAACTCCAACAGACAATATTAACCGCATATATACTTAAAATTAAACTACAACTGGGAGCCGAAGTATTATATTTGTTCAGGTCATCAGGAGTCTACGTAATTTAGTATGATATATAATATTTCAGGTTCCGAAATAATATCCAATTCACGAGATTACATTGCGCACTAAAAATTACTCAGCAATCAAAAAAAAAAAAAAAAAGCAAAGTGAGAACAAATAGAGAGCAAATCACTGAAATGTAGTCGAAGAAGACTTACTTTGAAGCTTCTTATCCATGTACCTGAAAAGCCAAGAAAAAACTCGTCAGAGAAAAAAGAAGACGAAGAAAAACAAAGAAATAACAGTGAAATTAATGCACAGAAGAAATCGAATAATGAAAAGAAAAAAGAGGTAGTGTGTAATTACTTCTTGAGATCTGGAGGCTGGCCTGATCTGCTCATCGTCAACACTAATCGATTGAAAGCTAAGCCAACAGAGTGAGAGAGAGCCAAAAGACGACGCTGAGGAAGGTTTTGCTGGTCGACTTTCAAAACCCTAAAATTAACGAAGCGTCCGATGATGCTGGGCCCATGGACCGCAACACATTTCGGGCCTAGGCTGGCCCCAAAATTGAACAAAATAGGATTTCAAAACAGGGGTGTTGCGAGAATCGAACTCGCGACCTCTCGCACCCGAAGCGAGAATCATACCACTAGACCAAACACCCAGGCTACGGTGTCTTTTGCGTGATGATTACTTTGTTCAATCAATAATAATGCAGCCAATCAAATTTATAAGGACATATTGCATTAAGCGTCCACATATTTAAGTCTGATTGCAGGCAAATGGACATTTTATCAAAACTTGCACAAACATCCTCTTCCATTAATTTACTTGCATCCAAGCTAATTGTTCACTGGCATTTGAAGATGAATTGTCTAAAATGCCTTTGGTTAATTATTTTACCTTATACTTTATTTTTCTTAAAATGTAATTGTTTAATTCTTTGTATTAAAATAAATTTAATATAAGAGACAATACTCACCATTTGATTCAATGGACGGGCTATTTGAGATTGGTACTCTATTTTCAACCATTTTATATATATATATAGACAGATGCATACATACATATATACATATATATATGTGTATGTATGTATCATCGGTTTTTTTAATTCCCCACTTTTAATTTAGATGGAAAGTGGATATTCAATTTTTTTTCTTTTTTTTTTAATTTTTAAAAAAGAAAAAATATAAATTCAAATGAAAAAGATCGAAATACTTTTAGAGTTATTAAGTTTGATTAATATTGACCGACAACAAACCAAATCAATGTCAAGTTTTGAAAAAATTGTTTCGCTTAAATTGTTTTCAATATTAAATAATTATAATAAGCCATTATTATGTTTTAACTTTCTTATATATGGATATACTATCTACAACAATATAAATATTGTCATATTCATATTAATTCGAGTTAGTTATAATTAGCCCAATGTAGAGATTCTTTGAGTATTTTTATATTTTTATTTTGAAATATCTTTTATAGTGTAGAGACTTACCTAGTTCAAAGTGAATGAACGGTTCTACCACCAAACCACATTCGGTGGTGGTGAGTATTACTACAAATCTAATATGGTATTATTATTAAATCTATAGATTATGTTTATCATCATTATAATTTATGCGCATTTTAGTGGATTGTAGGAATCACAACTTAAAAATGAGTTCATACCAACAACGAACCAAATGTCTTTGTACACTCCACTTTTTTTTTTTTTTTGGTTGATGATAATTTTAATTAAAATATTAATAGAAAGGAAATAAAAGATTTAAAAGACACTACAAATCAATTTTTTTAGAATCCAACGTTATTTCTTTTTCCCTTGTATATTCACAAACTCAAAATTAAATATATATTTTTTCCTAACTTATTTTATTTTTTTATTAATTCCAAAGTAATAGAAAGTAATATGCATTCAGAAGAAAATTTTGAAGTGATGGAAACTTATTCATAAATAATAAACAAACAATAATGAAGAAGTAAGGGTTGTTCAGGTATAATATTTATACACCATGCTTTATTTGTCAACTTCAAACACTGAATTCAATTTTACAATAGTATTTATCCATGACCTTTGAATTCTATTAACATTATAGTTTTGAAAGATGGGTAGAAACACGATGAGAATTGTTTCGAATTGTCTTCTAGAGTCCTTTGACTTCTCTCTAGAACAACTCAGAGAGAGAGAGAGCTTTTAGAGGCCCTTGTCTTCGATAAGGCCCTCCTTTTGCTCCAATTTTCTTGTCGTTTTCTTCTAGCCACCTACTTTAGCGGCTTCTCTCATTCTGGGGTTTTAAGAGGTGGATTTAGATGACCGGTTTCTCTTCATTCTTGCCTGGTTTATCTCTGGTTCTTGAGGAGATTTTTAGGGTTTTTGTAGGATGGATCCTAATGACTTCCGAATTCAACCTCTAAAAACCTTTTGGTTTGGTTGGATTAGAGACCGGTGCTCAAGTCTGAGAGAAGATTAGCAAGGCTCATGCCTCCTTGATGTCTATAGCTTATGGTGTCCACGATGAAGTTCTATTGAAGATTTCGTCTATAGTGAAAGGGGATTGTTAATGTAGTTTACTTTTGTAACACAGTTGATGTTCTTTTCTTTTTTTTAAAAAAAAAATATTATTTGTATTAGTATGTTAATTGTAATTTATTAGTTTAGTTTCTAGTGGATAGACTGGATTTAGTGTTATCAAGCCTTTTCTTTGTTGTGGGAAACATTTGATATTCCACGTCTAATCATTCAAGTTTCCTCATATGTGAGGTTTAATTTGGTAATAGTGAAGTGTTATGTTGTAGTCCCAAATTTGATTAGGTCCTTAATATTTGTATCTCTGTTGTTTCCAAATTTGGGATGATTAATGAATTTCCAAAATTTCAAAAAAAGAAAGATGGGGTGGAATATTCGGGCTTCACTTGGAGTTTTGTTGCTTTTTAGTTATAAAAAATTAGATTTTATTTATAAGTTTACAAATTCATATACATACCAAAGAAAAACTATATAATAAAAAATCTAGTCAACTATTCTTAATCTAAATAGTTTATAAAATATTTATTTTTTTATAAATACATCAAACATGTGTTGTATAATTGTTTATTTAGGGCAAATAACACTCTATCCATATATTTTTTTTTTTAATTTGTTTTTCTCATGGAAAGGACAACTATTTCTTACAAGTAAAAACCTTCAAATTCTAGTCAAAATATAAATAAAGTACAAAAGGGTTTCCGTGATTGAAGTACAAATGTAAAATGTATTGTACAAAGAGGTCATGCTCATGGCCCATAAAAAGAGCCTTGCCTTAACGTAATGGCTACGGTCTGGTCCACCACTCTTGTCTTGTGCTCTATCGTGTCTCCGATCATGATTCCATTTTTTCGGCTCTTTTTTTCCACAAAGACAAAGCCGGCCACTCTTTTCAAGTTCTTTCCACCTCACACGTCGCGTTTGAGATGGGAAGTTGATCTCTGACTACTTTAATAACTGATAATCAGTTCAACTACGACTACAACAACCACGTAAATCTCTTAATTATTTGTTAATTTAATTAGCTTATCGCTTCATGCTACCCACCCCGCTCTACCATCCACCCAAAAAGCACTTTTTCTAAGCTTTGTTTTTTGGTTTTGGTGAAAGCACTTGTTGGACCACGTATGGTTCTAGAAACAAACAACAAGACGAAGAGAAATGTGGAGCGTTTACTGAAGAAGAATATCCTTTCTTTGAACTAGTTGTTGGATCTATAGAAGGAAAGATTTATGAAGACTTACATATTTGTTTTTAATTATAGTAGGCTGCAATGAGATTCCTAATTCATCACAAAAAAAATATTGTAATATCACAAGTGGTTCGTTTGTTTTCTGTAAGTGCATGCGTAAGGTACAGACGCTTGGTACGTTGAATGGCAGATTGGCAAGTACTAAACTATGCATATTATATGATTAGTGGTTGGCATTTCATCAAACACCCAAAAACAATGATTCCCTTTTGATCGCTATAATCCATGTACAGTGGAGTGAATCTTTTTCTATGGATTTTATGCATTTACTGGTCATCTTACGATTGAATCTGTCCATATTTTGCCACTCTTATTGGGGATTTTAGATCACACCAACAGTCGTATAATCGATAATTGTGGAAGATTACGTCCTATCACTTCTACTATACTGTCCTATAATTCATTTTCTGCCCCGATCGTTCCATCACGCACTCAGAAAGTATACCATAAAATTTAAAATTTTACAAATCGAAATTAAAACAAAATTCAAAAAGTTATAAAATACAATTCTTCTTGAAAAACCGTTTCATTTGAAATTGCCAATTTTTTTTGGATTAAATTAAATTTAGCCAATTTTACAACCACTGACAATAATTTGTTGTAATAGAATGGAAAGAATTATTATAACAATTAATTGAAAAATAATGGTAATAGAAAGCAAAAAAAGATAACAATATTTTTAACGTAGGTTCGGTTTTACTTCGCATCCACAAGGTTATGCATAGATATTTATATTAATTAATTAATGTTTAAATAGTACACACATAAAATAACTCATTTAACTAAAGGTTTTTCTCTTTACCATTGACGTAAAGTGTTGTTCTTTCTCCACTAATTTAGTATAACAAACTCCTCGACTTAATCAATCTCTAACTTTTCTTTAACTCTCTTCAAATATCTTAAAGAGCAATTTTCTCCTGAAGACTAGCAGTTCTTTCTCTCCAGAAGACTAATAGGTTCTTTCTCCCTAAAAAACTTATGTTGTTGTATTTACTTAAAAAGTCATGCTTTTCCTAAGACTAAAAGGACCCTAGAGAGATTCATTTAATAGGCTAAAAAAATACATAAAACTCTCAAATACATATTTGATACTCTCATATTACATTTAGATGCTCATTATTTGCACACAGTAACTTCATAAATTCGGTCTGTATTTATAGCATCAGCATAGACTCTTAAATCTCTTTACTATTATTTGTAAAATAAAGAATTTAATTAAAAATAAAAAAGTTGAAATAAATCAAATTAAAATAGAAAAGTTTTCATAATTTTTAGCCATGACCAAATATGGTCATATCATGAGTAGATTCATCCAAGAGATCAATTTTAATTTAGTCAATGAATATATCTAATAGAAAGAGATTTAATATAAAATCCACAACAAAATGTCATGGATAATTTCAAAAAAAAGTATTTTCAATAATTTTATCCCAAAAATAATTTTTTTTCTTAAATAGGAAATTTCATATTTAATAAAATAAAATTATCAAATTAAACCCAAGATTATTTCATAAGAGATTATTCAAAATAATTAAAACCAAGATTATTGAGAAAAAAATCAAAATAATCTCAAAACTAATTAATTAACAAAATCTAAATTTGCTCAAAACATTGTCATATGATGTCAAATTTTTGCCATGGTCATATGATGTCAAACCTTTGCACTAACATCTTACTTTATTAATTTAATAAATAATGCTATACTACCAAAAAAAGGTGTTCAAATTCATTGCTCAAATGATGTGACAACCTTATATGTAATTATCACATCATCCCAAAATTAATGTGGTAGGCTACAAATCAGCTTATTACATCATTTGGACAAAATTTTTGAACAAATTTTTAGAAGGTGTTGCATTATTCTAATTTAATATATCAACATACTATATATTAATATTATTGAATAATAATAATATTATTATTATTATTTTTCAATATAAAATTCACGTCACATTGTTCTCTAACTGACATTATATATATAAGAAAAGAAAAATAAATAAACTTTTAATCCATTTTTTAATTCTTAATATGCATTACATATTCCATCAAAATATAAGTATGCATTATGAAGAGAAGTGTAAGCACAAGTTTTTTCCAAGTCTTAAGATTTGAAATTTGGTGCTAAGAATTATTCACAAGTCAAGACACGAGAGTAGAAGAAGACAATAATGGATGATTGAAAGAAATCATCTTCATAGATCATAGATTCCTAATCAATTATTGCTTAGTGCGTACAAGACCTGTTCTTTTTCAAGTCAAGTCATTCCCTCTTAAACCCCCCAGTAAAAACTCTATCTCACCCACCAAGCCATACTCATAGACTTCTGTCTCTCTTTCTCTTCCACACTTCTTCCACCTCTTGAAACACCAAAAATGCTGGGAAAAAAGATGGTTTCATTCAAGAAACTGGCCAAGAAAGTGAAGGTGATGAGTGGAAGGGAGAGCAGCGGCGGTGGCAGGAAATCGCAAGCACGTGAAGGTCTGCTAAGTGAATTCGAGAATGCGTCATCTCCAGCCACAACCCCAACTGGGTTCTGTGCGATTTACGTAGGCGATGAGCGAGAGAGGTTCGTGGTGCCAACAGGGTTCCTTTCTCATCCGCTCTTCAAGATGTTGTTGGAGAAGTCATACAATGAGTTCGGGTTCGAACAACAGAGTGGCCTAGTGGTGCCATGCAGCGTCTCTACTTTTCAAGAGATTGTAAACGCTGTCGAATGCAGCAATAGGAGGTTTGAATTTGGAAAACTTGTTGAGGAACTAATTAGTTAGATTATTGCCGGATTGTATTATTAATTGGATTATGTGATTCTAGGAATATATGCTTTAGGATCTGTAATATGTAGCTCTTCCACCAAACCAATGGTTGAAGCGAATTTTGATTGTAGTACAGTGAGTGACATTTGCATATTCAAGCTAGGAAGATTCAATATGCCTTTCCAAGCAAAACTTTCTCTCTCTTGTTTTTCTTCTATGTCATGTGTGTCCCATTTTGAGTGTTGAAATTGTAGCACTCCTGCGAAATTCGTGGCAAAATTAAAGTTTTTCGTAAGCAATGGGTGTCCCGTCTCTATCTTTCAACTATTATTGCAGCAAGGGAAGTGCTTAATTTCAGGCTTGGTTTATGGTTAAAGGCCTTTTTTATTTTGATTTTTCAACCTTTTTTAACATAAATGAATTTATTAGAAAGAAGTTATCGGTGGACTCTTCTACTATCCTTAGATAAAACTTCATGAAAAATCTTCAGAACTTACCCAAAAAATAAAAGGTATACGATTTCAAGGTTTCTTTATGGTGATTTTCTTGAAACAAAAAAGTTAAATTTTAGGACTTCTCCAAGTTTGTTTTTTCAACCAATATGTAAATACCTATTAATTTATTAGAAAATTCTCTGAAAAATTCGTCATAATTAAATATCACTTGGTTCCTTGAAACTTAATAGAATTCTCTATACAGAGAACTAGAGATGGGACTATCTTGTATTATGTTTTAATAAACTTGATGGAAAATCTATAAAACTTGGCAACTTACACTAGACAAAGTTGTGTACTTCGTTTTGGACCATATAAAATCCAAACTCTCCTAAATTGTCCGCTTCAGTGGCGCACTTACCGGTTGGAATGTAGGTCATACACATTCTGTCCTGAGGCCGGCTTTCATCCAATTAAGCTGACAAATGAAAATAGGACGCAACCAATGCAACGTACGGCTGGCCGGTCTATTTTACAACTATGATGATGACGATGTTTTTCTAATTAAATAGTTAGGAGTCTTTGTTTCAGCTTCAGATGACAAGAGCTAGAGGCCATGAACTTGACAATTTTCTACTTGCATTATGCTACGTGCTAAAACAGATAATGTTCATATTGTTAGTCATTTTTCGAGTCATTTAAATTTAATTTTGATTTTGTTATTATCTAATCATTTTGTTCTTTAATTATTAGATGTTATCTAGTTCTTGGTTTTGCTGTTGGAAAAGCTTGCATACCAATGTAAAGAGACTTATGAACACGAAATCTCTCTTTTAAATAATGCTAAGCGCAAGAACTACTCCTTAAAAAAATAGACCAACATCTAAATATCTAATCGATTATTCAATAACTCTCATCTTCTACTTCAACACCCAACCCATTATTGCGTAGGTCACAAGTTTGACTTTAAATGTCAATTATTTTTTTTTCCGATATATTGGTCTCTAGGTTTTGCTACTATTTCATTAGACATGCATAATGCGGGTAAGTCTTTGAAATTAAACATTATATATTAATCCTATCAAATACATTTTCTAAATTTGTGTGGATGATTTTTTCACTGGTTGTCTTATGAGTAGTAAAGTACATATTCAAATTGTACAAATAATAATTGATTTCGATAAGTTTTAATAGATTTTCAAATATTTTAATGTCAATTTTAAAATAAAAATTAAACACTAAATTTGTAATAACTAAAATTTATTTATTTATATATTTTAGTTAATATTGACTTTTGAAATAGAATGCAATATTAGTGAAGTTGAGCATTAAGCCTATGTCAACATGTGTGAATTTGAAATTAATACGCTTGGGTCACAAAATCATAATAAATCCATTATTTTATATGAACATGATTTATTAAAAAAAATATATGCAAAACATGTTGAAAAATGTATTTAGTTAGGTTTTTTAAGAAACAATTTTATAATGCAATCATTTAATCGTGTGAGAGTATATTAAGATATAATTATTTAATATTATATTTAAATAAATAATATCTTAAAACTGTAAATCGTACCGTTCAGACATTGTAAAGTATTATCTTGAATCAAGTGAATTGCCCTTAAATGTTGTTTGCTTGTGAGACGTGCTGACGACCATAACTTTTTTTCACTTGTTTATGTTAGTTTGTTGTATTTTTTGAAATAACTTATTTATTGTAATTTTGATAGCAAATATTTTCCAAACCAAATTTGACCCGTGAAGCGATCGGAGGCAGATCCAATCCTAGACTGAATCTGCATCTTGCAGGTATCCTCATTGAGAGACTCAAACATTAACGGGCCGCATACAATGAACGGGTCCATAACAGGATGGGCAGAAGTTCAGTTCAACATCACAAACCCATAAATAAAACCAAATATTAAGTTCAGTTTCAATTGCACCATCCTCCTCAACATCACAAACATCACAATGAACGGGTCCATAACAGGATGGGCAGAAGTTAAGTTTCTATTGCACCATCCTCCTCCACATAGCTGACAGCCTCCACAAGAATCCTCTTCATCTCATCAATCAAATCCAGCATTTGTTCCCTTGAATGCAGTGGCGAAGGATACACACACGCACAGTCCAACTGTCCATCACGTATCGTGTCGAATATAGCGATGGAAGGACCCACACCAGTGAACCGAAGAGCAGCCCACATAGTCCTCCAGGCCAACCTTTTGAAACAATTCGCTAGATTCACTAATCACGGGGTCCTCAAACACCGAGATGAAGGCAGTTCTCATGGACGATGATGGGGTCAAACCAGGATTTTCAATGGCTTTGCACATAAGATAGTTGAGATCACTCATGTCCGTGAAATGCTTGTTAGAATTTTTAGCATTCGCAAACGCCGTGTAGCTTCTCTTTGCCAGCTCCCAAAGCTTCTCATCTTTACTTACATCATGTGTATTCAGGATGGCAGAATGGTAAAATCCTATATCAATTTTGGGGTAACTTAGTTATTTCACAGATACTTAGCAATAAAATAAGTAGCTTAGGTGGTGAAGCACCAAATTTATAGGTTTTGTTTAAGAGAAAATCCTTTATAAACCGTCTCATAACTAATATATTGAGACGAACTAATGAAATAATATCATTTAGTTTTCTCTTATATTTTTCATAATTTTTTTTCTCTATTATTTTTCTCATTGATCCATCTTACTACTGTAAAATAGTCTCATTGAATATTTTTTCCTTGTTTAAAACACATGTCGAGGTTAATGAATATAATTGTATTTAACTTTTCTCGAATAGGAATGAAGAGGACTCACCGAGATGATCACAGGAGAGAACAGGGTCTAGAATCGAACGGCAATCGATGAGCGTGACAACAGCATACCTCTCCCTCTTATGATCAAGGAGTTCTTGTTTCGTGGAACGTGCTGCAATCAATCCAGCAGCTGCCAAGGCTCCACATAGTTTGATTCCTCTTGATTTGCATCCCTAAATACAGAATTATAACCATTCTATAAAAAAACAAGCTTTAGAAGAATTACATCCAAATAGTGAGGCAGTCCATCTTTAGCAAGAGTTAAGTGAAAAATATTTTAAAAGAAATAATAATGGGATAAGGGCATTGTGCAAACTCTATATCACGTGTTTAATTTTGAATAGCAAGTCAGTTACTCACCTATCGTGCATATGAGAAGTGAATCGACTTGTCTATTTCTAGTCTCTACTGTGTGAAGACAGAGATACAGCTTCGTGGGGACCATATCATAAGCTGTCTTTTGACCTTTAACCTTTATATGATATATATATATATATATATTTTATTGTTGATTGGTGAATTGGGCCTACTTTTGTAATAATTGACAATCTACGAGACGTATCAGATCAGCAACCACCCTTCAAACGATTTTCATGTGATTTCGACACTTCCACTCCACCCCGCGGCCACTATACGGACATTGCCAACTGGACTAACAAGGTCTCTACTTAAAAAATAAGATAATTCCAAAAAAATCTATTATAATTTATAAAAATATCTATTTTATTATTTATGATTTCATTTTTATCCAAAATCTTTCCTAATATTAATAAAAATATTTAATATATTCACTGAAGATATATGAAATGATAACAATACCCTCAGATCTCGTTTGTTTGCTGGGATTAGACTGAGATTGGATTAGATTTTATCAAATCTCACGTTTGGTGCAGACAAATGAGGCTGGAGAAAGTTAATCCATCCCACTGTAATAGGATGAATCCATCCCATTGAAATGGTGGGTTAAGTTTCTCCCACCGAACCTCTTCTCTCTTACCAACCTCGACGTGTCCTTCGACGAGATCACGCTACCACATCAATGTCCAATTGGATAATGACAACGACGATCGCCAAGTTCGATGAGATCAGTGCTGGAAACAGCGTTGCAAACGGTAGTCGCTCAATGTCGATGTCAAAGACAAGTGAAGATAACGGTGGAGAGTGAAATGTACGACTTCGCGACGAAGGTGAGGAGCAGTAAAGGGATGAAAGAGGGGGGTTCGATGTAGAACGACGTGTGGCAAAGGTGCGGAGCGATGGAGGGATGACAGAGGAAGTGCTCGATATAGAGGATAGAGGAAGGGCTCGATGTGGAGGACAAAGGGAGGAAAGAGGCTCGATGGGAGGACAGAGGGAGGAGAGAGGCGGTGGCCGACGGTTTCTGCGATTTTGTATCTTTGAGAAGCAACTGGAAATGGTAGCAAATGGTGTAATTTAATATAGGTTTTGCAAAATTTCTAAAATGATCTCAAAAATTTTCTTTAAAATCCAAGTTTATATCTTTTATTTTTAATCTTATCCCACTTTCACCAAATATGGGATAATATCTAATCTAATCTCATTTCATCTCATCTAATCCAATCTTATCTCACGCTCTTATCTAATCCAATCCTATCCCGCACCCCAAACGAGACTTCAATGGTCATAAATTGATGATGAAGTCATGGGACAATAAAATAGTCATTTCTTGTTAATTGTTTAATATCATAGAGGATTTTGAATAAAATAAAAGTATAACAATAAAATAAATATTTTCACAATCTACAATCGATTTTTTTGGAGATTATTCCTTAAAAATATTATCCCTAACCAATTATACCAACAATACCTCACGGGCCAATGAGAAACTTCAATGTTTACTTGGTCCGTAATCGGCATACGTATACCTCTTACTAGACTCTACTAAAATTTAGTTGCAAGAATCGAAATTGAAAGCCTGAAAATAACAAAATACGAACTCAAAAGCCACTTACAGATAGTAATCTCTCAGTGCGATTTTTGTCCATTTGCAGCCTCACAACCTGTGAATATCTCTGCGAATTCGCATCCACGAAATTTATGTTTGACAATCTGAAGGAATTTAACGAATAACCAAGCATGTCCACTCCACGCGCCCAGAAGGGCTTGTTTGCTTTTCCACTAGGTATATATTCCTCAATTCCCAAACTGACCTCACATTTTTTCTCATATTCCTTCTCTATCCCGTCCCCGTTGATTTCTCCCACCAGCTTGAGTACTTGTCCCAACAACGCGACCGCCGCCGCGCGGTCACACACTGACGTGTGCAGCCGGAAGACGACGGCCCACTGCGTCTCGCTTAAAGTGTACGCGCTGACGAAAAAAATTCTACTATCTGTTTCTGATGGAGGGTCGGGATTGTGCCACGCGTTTTGGTTGAGTTCATGTTGGAGGATTGAGTGGAAGGGAGTCACGTCGTCGTCGTCGTGGTTAGAGACGTCGGGGAGTATCTGAGACGTTGATGAGAGATCAAACGGTGTGATTTGGAGGTCGGGGTTTGGGGGTATGACGAAGGAAAAAGAGTTGGTGGTGGTGTGGAAACGGAGCTTGGAGCGGAGGATAGGATGGGTATTTTGGAGGTTGTGGAGGGCAGTTTGGAGAAGTGGGATATCTGGGGCTTTTGAGAGAAGAAGCGCTAGGACAGTGATGCCTGTGCCGATTGGGACCGCTTTGCACCAGCTATACTCAGTGCCACCCACCGGTCGAGCCTTGGTCTCGGCTGCTTCTGTGGTGTGGTCTTGGTCGGACTCTGACATGTTTTTGTGAGAAGAATAGAGAGAACCAAGAAATGAAATTGGAGAACAGTGCTCTTGGAGTGGGCGGAGGCACAGAGATTCTGAATTCAAGAAGGGGACAAAATGCAGCAAATTTTACTTTACAAAGAACGTGCGACTTCAAGTGACCTAAAAAGCTGAAATATTGTAATGGTCCACTTGTAATTTTAAATTTTCTGCCATACCTATGTAATATCCGTAATTCCGTATGTCTAAGATAAATTGTGGAAAGAGATTTGGCAAGTACATTAGTAGATCTTGGTGTCACTTCACAGTGAAAGAGAAAAAGATAGAAAATCTGATCTTGTAGATAACATTATCACTTGAAATGTCGTACTGTTCTTATTCTGCAACCCAAAATGAAAAGGATTAATTAGCTGTGCTCAGCAATTTTCTCCATTCGGGTTTATATAGCATATTTTTAACCTAATGTATGGATTCCTTTTTCCCAGTTATTATTATTATTTGTTTTTTTTGGGATAATATCAATTGTCTACCATTTGGTGAGTAGTAGCGAAGAGAAGGGTTCCTTCAATAATGTTTTTCGTCTTCGATTTGTTCGGGTGTTGAACAAGGCACGAAAGACTATAATGAAAATCAAAGCTCAGAGCTTGTGTTATCCACATTCAGCTTTTCGTCCTCTAAAATCAAAGTTCCGCAGGAGAAAAGAGAACCATGCAACATTAATTATGATTATGTATATTCTTAGAGAACTGCCTTTTTATCTCATATTTCCATCAATTAATAATTCATCAAGATGAGCGGCAACTTATATTTGCTGGTTACTTTTGAGCTTACGTGCTTTGATACAACATAAAAAAGATTATCATGATGCAACCAATACTATACTTTTAAAAATTTTAATGAACTTGACTAAAGAACAACAATACAAATTTGGTTATAAACATTTAAGGAAAGGGTAGCTGGTTTAACTTAAAGATTTCAATTTTGGAATCATGACATGTTAAGCCATCAATGAAAATTGTGACTAAATTAAATAGAGTCTATTATTTTATGTTTTCTTTGTACCATTATGAGCTGAGTGGTTGAGCACCCCTCTAGTAAGAGTGGTAATTAAAACCAAACACCTTCAAGAAAATTAGTAAGGGATGTTACTGCTCGAAGACAAATTAAAAGATTATCGCCCTCCAGACTCCATTATGGAAATAAATGCTTTTAGGTCTCGTTTGTTTTCTGGAATTGGATTGGGTTTGGATTGATTTTTATCCAAACCCACAGTCTGGTGCACTCCAAAGCCTCTTCACTAAGTTATCGCATCTCATTTTTAACTCATTACTTTGGGATAAATCAATCCCACTAAAAACATTGGATTAAAATAATCTCACTACACTCACCTGCGACCGGCGACCGACGAACGGCGAACGACGAGGAAGACCACGAACGTCGAACAACGAATGGTGAGGAAGACCACGAGCAGCGAACTGCGACCAGCGAGGAAAACCCAGCGACGAACGGCAAGGAAAACTCAGTGGTGAACTACGACCGGTGAGGAAGACTGAGTGACGACCGACAAGAAAACCTAACGACGAACAGCAAGGAAAACCCAGTGATGAACGATAAGGAAGACTGAGTGACAATCGACGAGGAAGATGGAGTGAACCTCAGTGGGAAAGAATAAGGAAAGGAAACGAAAACAAGAAGAACCGGACCGACGGTGGGCTAATCAGCGATGTGGCAATGAGAAGGGGGGCTCGACGTGGAGGACAGAGGGAGGAGAGAGATGGTGGTCGACGATCTGCGATTTTGTGGCCCTGAGAAGCGTCTGGAAATGGTGGAAAATGGCTTAAATTAATAACTGTTTTGTAAAATTTTTAAAAAGACCCTAAGAAATTTCTTTAAAATCCAAGTTTATATCCACTATTTTTAATCCTATCTTGTTTTTACCAAACATGGGATAAAATTCATTCCAATCTCATTTCATTCTATTCAATCTAATCCCACATAAACTATCCAATCCTATCCCGCATACCAAACGAGGCTTTAAGGTTGTGGCAAACCTTGGATATTTTCTTATTATCTTGGAAATAAATGCTTTAAAAGTTATGGTAACCTATGACTTTTTATCTATTATGTTATGTGTTGTTCTTAGTTTTGAAATTTTTATTTGAAGTAACTATATGTTTTGAAACTATGAAATGACATGTGTTTGTGTTAGAGAAATTTAATTTTCGAAATTGAACAAAAATAGAAGGTGCAAAGCCATTAACAAGAAGAAATTTCGTTTTGCATTTGAAATTGTAAATTTTGGGACTTATTTTTCTTTGCTCGGGACATATTTTCTTTAATCGGACCTCTTTCCTTAATGAATGTCTACCAGAAAAATAGTTCCCAAATTCGGAAAAAACAAATTCCAAATTAAAAAAATTGGTTCCAATAGGTTGCAAATTGGGGACAATAAGTTTTGAACTTGGGACTTATTCATTAGGTTTAAGAGTAAATTATGGCAAATATCACTAAAGAACTGATGTTAGGTTTAACTAGCACTACATAATTGAAATAAACTTCTTTAGCACCTCCCTAAATGAAAAGAGCCTAATGCCCATCTTAAAAAAGTAAAAAGTAAAAATAATAATAAAAAAAAAACCTTATGGCTGCGTTTGGTAGGCGGGATTATAATGGAATGAAATTGATCGGATTGGAATGGAATGGATCGGATTGGATTGGATTGAAATAGAAAATCATCATCCCGTGTTTGGTAGAACTTGGGATTAGATTAAAAATTCTACCATATCAAGTTTGGTGTAGGTTGAAATTGAATTGGAATAAATTAATTTAATATTTTTATTATATAAAATTAATTTTATAAAAAATCTAAAAACATTAAAAAAAACAAACAAACAAACATCATCTCCCATAATTCATCAAATATCAAAAACCACACTTCATCAATATCATCATCTCTCACAATTCAACATCATCAACTCACTTCATCAATATCATCATCTCCCACAATTTAACATCATCAACCCACAGTTCATCAATATCATCAATTCAATTCATCAACATCATCATCTCCTATAACAGTAACATGATCAACAATAGCAAATCATCAGTAACATTACAAAAAAATAAAAACAAAAACAAAAACATTGAGAACCAAACCTAGAACCATCTGGTTCTGGGTTCACCTGAACCCAGAACTAGATCGATTCTAGGTTTGTCCTAACTCAAAAGAATAAGATGAAGAAAAAGAAGAAGAATAAGAATAAGAATAAGAAGAAAAGAAGAAGAAAAGAGGTTCCATGGATATGTGATGAGAGAAGGAAGAAATGTGAGAGAGAGATGAATGGAGAGAAGAAAAAGAGATATGAAATCCAATCTCATCCCACCCAATGACATGGTTGTAGGTAGGATTGCAAAATGTCTAAAAAATGGGAATGGATTGGAGGTAGGGATTCAAATCTCATTCATTCCAATTGGTCTCCAAACATGATATTCAAGTAGTTTGCGATTTTTGAATCCCTAATCCTATTCCAAATTCATGCACCAAACACAGCCTATAAGTTAGGGTTTTCTTTCTCTCCTATTTTCTAGTGCCTCTCTTTCTCTTCCAGTTATCTCTCTCGTGCTCCTCCATCTCCCTCACTATCTCCTCGCTGTTTCCTTCTCCATCGCTATCGACCAGCAGTAGCAAAATGTCCTTCTCCATCACCGACGACCAACCATACCTTCATCGTTTTTTTTCTTTTTTTGGTTTTAGATTTCAAACTTAGATATGGTGGTTTTAGGTTCATCGAACCTAAAATCATCTAGTTGTGAGTAAGCAGGTGGTTTTGGGTTTGAAACCCAAAATCATCTAGTTTCTGGGTTCGAATTGAACCCAAAACCATCTAGTTTCTAGGTTCAATTAGTTCTGGGTTTGGATTCGACAGTACCCTGTATTTTCATTTTGTTTTTTAGTTTTTTTTTTTTTTTTTTTTTTGTTGATGTTGTGGGAGAATAAATGGTTGATGATGTTAAAAACAGTTGATATTTTTTGGATGTTATTGATGGATGTTTGTTGATGATGTTGTGGGAGAATTGATGAAATATATGGTTGATGTTGTTAAACACAGTTAATTTAAAATAGGATCTGATTTGATTGGATGAATGAATGAAATGGAGAACGGATGAAATGTATCCCTGAGCAATTAGGATGTAATTTAAATCACGTCCTCTTTGGACGTAGTTTATTTGACCTGCGTATTATAGGGCACAACCCACGATCATACCCTTTTTGGTGTGACTCGCGCCTTATGGACGAGTATCGAACTCTATTGCTCCCTATTAAGAGTGGACAAAAAAATTGGAACAACCAGGTTCGATTTTACCCGAACTGGCACAATTCGATTTTATCGGTTTTTATTTGTTACTTAGGTCAGGTCGATTTAGAAAGATAAAACTGATTTAAATCGATCTCGGGTTTGTTTTGGATCAAAAAAATCGAACCAACCCGAAAAACCGACTTATATATAAAAGTCAAACCTCTTCACTTTTCAATCCTCTCACATTATACTAGATGTCGTCGACCTTAATACCTCATTTTCTCTTCTCTCTTCACTTTTCTCTCCCTGCCATTTCTTCTCCCTTTGTCTCTCTTTATTACCTTCTTCCATTTCCTCTCTTTTTTGTTGCCGCTATTGTGTTGCTTCATTTTTTTTATGTTGGCATTGTTTTGAATCTTATGGGTTGATTGTTGAGTTTTGTTTTTGTTGTCGTGCATCAATTAGAGGAGATCAATGCCGATCTTTTCTATAGAGATGAGATCAGCATCGATCTTTTTTACTGGCAATGATGTAGAGAGAGAAGAAGAAGAAGAAGAAGAAGTGGGATGCTACTAGGTTGGTGATGAACTGATGACTGGTATTCATTGTGATGATGTTACTGGTTGCAGATTGGTGATGTAAAGAGAGAAGAAAACATTGGGGATAGAGAGAGAATAAGAGAAAGGGGGATAGACAGAGAATAAGAGAAATGGGGATTTGAAGATTGTAACACCCCCTACACGTCCTTTCACCAGACGACTCTAAGGTGCACTATATTCATAGCCTTTTCACGAAATCTTTATTTAGAGAAACCATATATTCATGTTATTCATATCAAAATACGAAATTTCAAAAACTTTACAAATAATACAAAGCTCATTTCTTTCAAACGGCAAAACTGTCAGAGTTTCCCCTAAAATTTAAACTTTCCTAACCTTGTTACAAATTCAATATTTTCATTTCCAACACAATATTTTCCACAATCATATTCAACAACTTGGAACCTAACTTCGTTTGGCTCATTAGTATCCATGTACACAAAATTTAACAAACTATATATGTAAACTCATTTCTTTACAAAAATTCTCATTTTAAAACCAAATACATACATTCATGCACATTTATACAAATATAAACTTTTATATATAAAACCAAATGTGATATATACCCAAAATAATATGGAAGGATGGATGTGACTATATCAACTGGTTGCGAATCTTTCTTCTCTTCAATCTTCGCCCTCCTGATGCAATCTCCTACTTACACGTCAAAATTCTAACACGCTAAGCATAATTATTTAGTGGATGTACACTAAATTTGAAAATATATTTTTGAATATACAAATATCATATAGTAAAAATAACAAATATTTCAATTCAAATAATTATAACAACTCATTATACATTTTCAAAAACCGATTTTAGCACACAAATTCCGCAATTTATCAAAAATAATTTTGTTGCCCTTTGTCAACACTAGTATGATGTCATGCACTATAAAACAGGCTCTCCAGCATCGGACACTCGGTGCATAACCATTGGATTGCATTACACATATATAAAATCAATCATTTAGAACCGGATACTCAGTGCATCTCAAGGTCCCTAAATTAATGATTATTATTTTATTTCAAACACAACGGCACAATACTGCTATAATAACCCTATTGACATGTTAACTCCAATCTCTATCTACTAATACTCAGGTTTACTAGGGCTGATATTATATTTCAAATAAATACATTATCATAATCACTATTTCGTTTCAATTAAAAGATTTCCAAAATCATTCCAACCAATTTCATTTGATATCCGATTTCACATTTAAATCACATAGTCATTCAAAAACACACACATTCAATCATAGTTAACAAATCAATTTGATTAAACTATTCAAATCAAAACATTTTAAAATAGATTTATTCATATAATTGAAAACAAATTTTAAATGAAATATACAACAACTTTTTTTCTACCTTCTTTGAGTTATTACTATCCAACGGAATATCAAACTTTTTCCTTTCCTTTTTTTTGGCCTCTTTGAGCTACCTTCTCATCTACATGTCATATTCTCGCTTAGAATACACAACATTTTAACTTCACAAAACTCGTTAAACAACTTCTAAGTCAAGTAACCCATAAAAAGACATTTTTACAAAAAACTTCCCTACTTGATTTCTATTTAACCGAAACTTTAAAATTCTAAATTTTTTCCATGAACCTTATTTATTCTCACCTAGGAACATCTCCATATGTCAGAAATAATTTTCTGAAGCTCGAAACAAAAAGTCAAATTTTTGGCACCCCTTTGACCGAACACGATTCACAGCCCTTTCCCTTACTTTTCTTTTCTCAATTCTTGCTTCATTCATCTCTCTAACTCATATTTAGATCATCCGTAAAACGGTTCTGAAAAATTTCCACTATCGGGTGGCGAAACCTAAGAAAAACCTATAATTTCGACACTAATTTAGGTGTACTTTTCACATTTTCCACTTCTAATTTCAATTATTCTTTTCCTAATATTATTCACACTCAATTATACTCATTCAATGCAATTAAACACATAAAAGAAGTGGCATTACATGACAACCAACATTGCCCTTCATATAGACTTTATAATGGAAATAGTCTAAATTGATTTCCAACTTGTTCATAGGTTCTAAACATGTTTTCCAACATGAAATCATGGTTAAAAACATCACCTCTCATTGGATTCCTACACTCCTCACTATGGTCTTTCATGGCATAATACACCCTAAGTCCATTTCTCTCAAATTTTTCATGTTATCTCATTCAAACATTTCATCAAACACCTAATAAACAATTCATTTCATTCCAAAACAAAACTCAAATCAATCTTTGAATTTCTCTACATAACCCTAGCCTCATCAAACATTCATGGCTCTATATGATATGCCCTTGTTTTTGGTCTCTTTAAACTCAATTCATGCCATAAACAAAAATCCACATCCATTTCCACCAAACTCATCAAAAGTAAACACCAATCCAACATCATTCCAATGACTTCAAAAATATGAAAACTCACATTGATTTGCTTGATTTTGTGTCTCTAACTTGTTTATCTACCTTAGATTGGCTTAAAGACTTGATTTGGATGATGAAAATTAGATGAAATCACTTGATTCTCACTTTGTTCTCACCTTGGCCTAAAATCACCCTTTCTCTCTTTCTCTAGGTTTCTTTCTTTGTGTTTGTATGTTTTGCTTCTTGTTTTCACGAAAATGCAAAGTCAATATATATATATATATATATATATATATTTTTTTATCTTTTTCAAAAATGACCATTACGTCATTTAAAAATTTGGTTTTCATCTCTCAACTTTACTTAATTCTAGTTTGACCTCAAATATAATATTTGTATTTCAATTTAGTCCCTTATCACTTTAATAACCTCTTAAGGACCTTTACCATTTTACCCTCTTATTTATTCTCCAATTGAATTCAATCAAGTTTTGGAGGGTCTGTACATTTCTTAGGTACTTTCATTAATCATTTAGGATCTCTTAATATCACTTAAGGATTATTACTTGAGAAACCTTAAATAGAATTGGGACTTACAATATATATATATATATATATATATTCACACTAAATCTTCTTTTGCATGCCACATCTCATTAATCATAATAATAATAGCAATAATATTCATGCTTATAAATTTAGGGGTGTTACAAGGATGGTAGTAGAGGTGTGTTAACATGTGAGTTGGTAGGGGTAGCTAGTGTTTGATGACTTTGGGTTTTCTGATGGGATTAGGTCTTTTTTTGCATGTTTCATTAGGCCGCTTTGTTTACCAAAGACCTATTTATAGGCCTAAACTGACATAAACCGACCCAAACCAACCCGACCCAATCAAGTCAGTTCATGTTGGGTTCTACCATCAGTTTGGGTCAAGTCGATCTTTAATTTTAAAAACCGATCTATGTAGGTTTCAAGTCGATTTTCTTCAAAACCAACCCAGCCCGACCTGTGCCCATTCTTACTTCCTATGAATGGGTCAGGGTGCGACCCACGCCTTATGAAGGGGTTAAGACGAGACCCGCGCTCTATTTTTGGTGCCGAAAATTTAAAATTTACACAAATTTTCTAAAATTTTAAAACAAAACAGTTTTATCATTTAAAAAAATTAAACAACAAAAAAGTGCTAAAACACATTAATTTAGTTATTTCATGCTAGTAAATCATGTCCTCAGTTATTTAGCAATAGAACCAAAAAAAAGATAAAACAAACAAACAAACCCTAGGTTCAATATGAATAACTCATTTGTATAGCCCTCGAACCATGGGCCATTGGTCTTAGAACCTACCCATTTTAATCTCTCTTTCTCATTTTGTAATCCCTAATATAATAACCTTAATTTCATCAATCAAATTAATCAATTCGTTTCATAATGCCTGTAATTGGATAGGTTCTCCTCCGTCACTATTAATTGCTTCATTGTTTTCCATCGTTGTTGTTGACTTGTTGCTAGGTGTTTTTGCCTTCTCTTTCTCTCTTACCCTCTTTCTCTCAATCTTCACTCGCTATTGAGTTTTTGTTTCCCTTTTATATGTAAGGGCATTTTTGTCCAAATTATGAAATATGGGTCATATAAACTCAAACTTTTGATTTGGTGATATTTCCAAAACCTTTTCAATAAAGACTACTAGGGAAAAAAAAAAACTGAGAAAAAAACCTATTTTAAATGATAGTAATTTCTTATTGTTTGCGTGTCCACCGCCCTGTCTTTCAACAAAATAATATCAGAGCTTCTACATTATAATTATTAAGTTCGAACAGAGTATTGACCTTATGTTGTAGGTGGTACAGATCTTCAATGAGCAAAGTACTCCAATGAATGCAATAATAGGAGCAGCTCGTAGGAGAGGGTTATTATTCTATATGGAGGTTCTGTTTTATGATAATCAATCTGCCTGCTATGGTCACGACTAGACCACAACCATATTATGGCAGTCTCATCCAATTCATAAGACGTTTTGTTAATTAGTGAACAGTCTTTTTAATAATCATACAAACATACTGCTAATTGCTTCTTTTATTAGATTGCATATATACTTGAACGCTAATCATTTTATTCTAGTTAGGATAAGTTGATATCATGGAATTTCCACACTACACTTGAAGTTAATTAGGTTGTATATGTTACCTACAGCTAGCTGTACGTATGAAATTGCTGTTGTCATTCAAGTGAGTTTTCATTTAATTTCATCGATGTTAAGTTATTAATATTTTTGCACACGGGCGGTATTTTCCAGCGTGAAAGCACGAAAGCCTGAATTTTGTTTTATTATAAATTGAGCATACCAATGTCAATATCTGGCTATTTATATCGCCTTGATTTTGAAAAAAATAAAACAAATAAGTTTCGCATATAAACATGAATGTTTATTTTTGTTGCCCATATATAGTGAGCTAGACGACCGACCTAATAAATTAATATCATGCTGAGAAGGGTTTTCTAACCACATATTTGAACAGTATTTAATAAATTCCATGATATAGGTTCACGATCCTTATTTGGGGTTCATGCATCATGCCAGCAAGAGAAGATAAATGTGCGCATTGATGGAAATATAGGCTTTTAGTAAAAATGCACTGGTACAAGCCTTCGCCAAATGTAACATATCATCAAAATAATAAATTAACTATCCCAAACTTAGTGATATGTTTAAGGAACTTATCATCGAGTAAAAAGAACATTATTGATCAAATGCAATGAAGCTAAAAGATCATAGAGAAACAGATTTAGCAAATTATCTGTATTGATTCTATTAGCTAGATAGCTCCTATCTCACGATCCCCAACAAGTTTACCGCCATCAACAAGAATACTCTTCATATTCTCAACCAATCCTTGCATTTGCTCCCTTGAATGCAGTGGATACGGATACACGCACACACAATCCAACCTTCCATCGCGTATTGTGTCGAACACCCCAATGGATGGGCCTATACCATGAGCTGAAGCGCATCCCATGTAGTCCTCTACACCTAATTGTCTTTGCATATCACTAGAATCATCTATCATTGTGTCTTCGAACACTGTCATGAAAGTTGTTCTTAAGGAGGCTGATGGGGTCAAGCTAGGGTTTTCTATAGCCTTGCACATCAGGAAATTCAGGTCAGCCATATCCGAGAAATGCCTGTTGCTGTCCTTAGAGTTGGTGAATGTCTTGTACATTCGTTTGGCTACATCCCAAAACATTTCTCCCGATCCTTTCATGACATGTGTGTTCATTATTGCTGAGTGATAAAAACCTGCACATGCATGCATGGAAAAGTAATCTGGTCACATGTTTCTCCCTTGTCTTGTGACAATGGAATTCATCAATTACAAAATGTGCATGCACATGTTTATTAAAATCCATAGAGAGACAAGACAGACAGGAAGCATAAAGGTACAATAATGGTCCTGGCTTGTGTTTCTTCTATTTAATGTTGAACTTTTAAGATTGGGTTGTGGGGCTTGATGGACAGATTAATAAAAAAGTAGACTCATCATCTTGTACTCTAAACTGACATATTTTCCTCCGTTAAGTATATAGATGCGGTACGTGTACCGGATTCCGAACTGAATATGATGGAACCGCACCTGGACTTGGGATCAGAATATAGCAGAGTCTTTTTTTAATGATTTTGGGATGCAGTAATGTTAGTTTGCTCAAAATAATGATAGAAAGTATATATGTTGTCGATATGGTATTGATGACTCAAACCACATCAATTAAATATGAATTTAGACAAGTATTTTGGACAATTGAATTCATTACCCTTATGATTAACATATAATGACAAATGTATACATATTTTTATATAATTGTATTATACTTAATCAGCAATCACTAAATCGCAAGATATACGATCACTTAACAAATAAACCTTATTTACATCAACGAAGGATCCTTTTCTTCAAAAGTTGATCAAGACCAGATAAATAATTAGATATTGAATGCAGGTATGCGCATATTCAATGGGTGGACCTATGAACAGGAGTTGGCTACTATTTTCAGTGATTGCATTGATAAATTAATCAGCAAACCTTTCTAATTTAATTACTTTACAAATAAATGCTTATACAATGAATGCGACGATGCCAGCATGCTTATCAGGACGAAACTAGGCGAAAAAAAAAAAAAAAAGAATTGGAGCTGGCTAAAAACAGGGTTGATTTACCAAAATGGAGATTGGAGAGAGGTGGGTCTAGAATCGAACGACAATCAATGAGAGTGACCACAGCAAACTTTCGTTGACGATCAGAATGTCTTTTTGAATTTTGTGCAGCCATCAATCCAGCTGCTGCTAGTGCCCCACATAACTTTATTCCATTAATCTTACAACCCTGAAACATTTTGTACATGTAATCAATCAAATGCATACACATGTTATAATATGTAGACAATAATATAATAATGTCTATTTTTTAAAAAATCAAGAAACCTTAAAAAAATAATAATAATTCAAATTTTTTTGCCAATAAATGAACTCACAAGAAGGATCCTCCCAGTGTCATCTTCGTCAATCTGAAACCTCACCACCTTTGAACATCTGGGTGATTTGACATCTTTGAACTTCAAATGAGTCAGTGTAAATGAATTCACAGAGTAACTTAACATGTCCATCCCACGACTCCACAAACCCTTCTTGGCTTTGCCTTTCGGAATGAGATCCTCAATTCCTAAACTGACCTCCCCTTTGCTTCCCTTTTCCGACTTTACCCCTCCTCGTCCCTTCTCCTTCTCTTCTTGATCACTCACCAGCACCAACAGCTCTCTCAGCAAGGACGCCGCCGTGGTGTGGTCACATGCTGCCACGTGAAGCCGCAGCACCGCTACGCACTTGGCGTTCGGGAGAGTATACGTGCTCGCAAAGAACAAATCACTACCATTATCGTTAGTAAGTGATGAAGAAGATTGGTCATCACCATGATTACACCAAACGTTCTCATTGAGTTCATGTTCCAGAATCAGTTGTAAAGGCGAAACCGAGACGCTTTCCGGGTTGGATGAAGTTTCTAAAATTCTATAAGTTGATGAGAGTCCAAATGACTTGATTTGAACGAAGGGAGTCGGAGAAGTGACAAAGGACAAGGTGTTTTTTCTAGGGTTTGTATGGAGCCTACACCTGAGGACTGGATGGGAATTTTGAAGCTTGTTAAGGGCATTCTGAAAATGGCAAGCATCTAGGCTTTCAGAGGAAATCAGGACGGCCAAGACAGCGATCCCAGTGCCACCATGCACGGCTTTGCACCAGCTAGACTCGGTGATACCTAGTAGCCGGCTCATTTCAGGGTTGAAATCAGAAGCTTTGCACTGGCTTGCATCGTGGGATCGTGTTTATGTAAGGCTATCAAGTATGGTACAATTAATGCTCCTTAGCTATCGATTAAATGTTTTCTATCTGCCCTTTCTTTAACATAAATTAAGAAGACAAGCAGTGGATTCCTAAATAGATTGCATTAACCTCATTTCCAAAATATAGTTGAAAAAAATTTATGTCGGCCAATGGTTTAACTTCATTTCCAAAATATAGTTGAAAAAATTTATATCGGTCAATGGTTTACCTAACTAACTCGTGGAATTGTTGTTATTGTCTTATGAATTTTTATTTATTATTATTATTATTTTTGAAATCGTCTTTTAAATTATTACAAAAGTTTTTAACCAATTGAAGTATTAATTAAAAATAAATTTGAATTTATATTTTTTGTCAAACACTAATCAATTTCAGGTTTTATCAAAATAGGAAGAGATCAATTGCTACTCATTAATAATATCCGAATAGCAATAATCACAATAATGATGAGTCGCCTTATACTTTGTGCATTCTATTTATGAAATTTAAACTGTTGAAATCAATAACAATTATAAATATGCAACGGATAGTAGCTACAACTAAAGGATTGGTTTGCTCACAATCTATGATTTTATTTATAGATAGAGATGAAAGTTGAGCTCCCATCAATAAAATGATAATCACTAAATGTAAAATTAATACTAAAGTTCAAATCGAGTATCAGGAGAGAACAAGTACAAAAATTACATTATCTTTATAATTTTATTCTATCAAAATCAACCTTAATAAACAACTGAGAAATGAGAATGAGAAATCTATTGATGCATGTGGCCCTGTACTTTATCACAGACTTTTTAACTCCTCTGTTTAATATTTATTTACTGATTTGTCCAGCGTAGTATGCGTACATGCATGTGATGTCAAAATGTCTTGGTTATCGATTACCATCCTTAAATATATGTCTATGGCATATGGTCTGTCCACTTTTGGTATATAAATGCATCAATTGCATATTAACAGCAATAAGACTTTTATAATTAGGTATACCTGATTTTAAAAGGTAAGGACCAACCAATTAAATTCATCCATTGCATTCTCTCTCTTAAAACAAATTATCTCTCTTATTTAATTTAAATGCAATGGATAAATTTAATTGGTTGGTCCGTACTTTTTAAAATTAGGTATATCTAATTATAAAAACTCTTTTAACAACAATATCATCCTTGAAAGCTATCCTATCATCATCATATATCTTAAGAAAGTGGTAGATGCCAATTCAGTCATTTTCTCAACCATCTAAAACTCTCGTAAACTTCGAGTTTAATTTTTATGTAAAAAGTTTATCATGACTTATATGGGACAAAAGTTGATACAGATTTGATATGAACTTCATAATTTTTTTTATATGCTTGCTTATAAATTAATTGATTCTGCCACTCTACAAAAATGTATTGTAAAGTGGAGACTAGAGGGCTTACCGTTACAAGTTTTTCAACATTTTTTTTCTTCTTGTCTTTTAGTTTTTGAATTTGAATATATATATATATATATATGTAGTGAAGGAACAATTATTTATTTGGAAGGCTAAAAAAATAAAATTTAGTAATTAGAGGCCATGAAATAACATAATAATAATAATAATAATTCTCAAGATAAATATGTAAACAATGTTTGAGGATGTATGTTTCAATTTAAAATTTGTTGGAGTTTGATGTATTTTTTTTTTCTAATTGATAAATTTTGGTGGAATTATTAGATTTCATATAGACTTTGTTTATAAAATTCTTTATGAGATAGGGGAATAGAGTAGGATTTATTATAGATTTTTTTATTCATATCTGTTATTCATTCTATCTTATGTTTTATTGGATAATTGTTCTTATACGCTAGAAAGAAAGTGTTGTTTTCTGCGTTAGCTATAAAGGCATCAAGTAAACAAAAAAAATCGTCAATGAAAGGCAATGTTGTATAAATTAAAAAATGAAGAAGATGAAGACACTTTTGTTCCTTTTTAATTAAAATTATTTATCAAATAAATTATATATATATTTGTTTATTTATTTAAAGGGTATGATGGCCATTTGTTATTTTTAATGGCACAACAACATTTTTTAAACAATTTAATGGGGTAGGGACTTTTCACCTAAACTAGAAACTAGAGGGATTGTTTTTGGTGATGGGATGGATCAAATCTTAGGGGGTTTTTATAAATGCCTCGCATTGAATGTTATCGACTCACGATTCCACTTGAATGATTTGCCTCATTTTCCTTGAATCCACTTGATGCTTTGAAAATCTAATGTCTTCTCTCCAATGACTTTTCGATCGACTTTAGTGTGTGGGTGCTTCAGGGAGAGAATAAAAAACTATAGAGAAAAACGTCTTTGTGAATGGTGGTTAAGTAGGGAAAACTCTTTATATATTTGGATGCCTTCTCTGTAAATAAAAGCGATGGCTCATTATCATGCTTTAGCCATCACCATTTGCTTTTCATATAGTATCGTATAATTAGGATAAAACTTGTGATGGGTGAATTACAATCCCTGATTCAGTAACTAGGTTTAAGAGACACTAAAAGCTTACAGAAGAGCCGTATGATTAGTTGTCAAGAGATTTGGCTAGAGTGAAAGGTGAACGGAAAAGGACTAGCTAATTCTTAAACTTGGTAATTTGTGCAGAGTTTTCTCTACCCCTAAAAAAGTAGTCCCTCTAAACTGAGACGAAGGCTGCCTTTTACAAGAGCATTTCTAATGCTTCTATGAATTATGTTATGAAAAAAGTATCATATCATCAATGTCAAAAAATTTATTTTCTACATAGCATAGATATCATTTAATTGACATTCAAATTGAAAATTTATTCTCCAATACTTTCATGTATGCTCATTTAATGTTTCAATGTATTTCCATTTAATGTTTCCATATTTTCCAACTAATGTTTCCATGTTTTTTTGACTTTTAACTTATATTTAAAAATTAGAATTAAATAATTATTAATTTACCGACATGATTGTTTAATACATCTTCTGAAAATAGATAGTATGTTGACAATATCCATTTTATTTTATTTTTTGTGTCATCTCAACTTGTATTGATGAATGATAATTACATTAGATATATGTATTTTAATTCAATATCTATTTATCTTATGTGACATATAACTTTTTTTTACAATCCATAAAACTATTAGAGATGCTTTAAGCTCCAATCCTCCTCCAAGTTCCCCCAGTACTCCACGAATTCCTCATGAGGTGCGCTCAGTGATGCATGAAGACATGCACCATACCTCACGTCTAGCGTTAATTGTGATGTAGTGGGGTTGACTTGTTCATTTTAACAACTGACAACAGGTCTATTGGGTCAGACCACCTGCTTTAGTTTAAAATTCAGACGACTGCTATTTAGGCTTGGCACGGCACGGGCTACATGTCACTCACGGCCCGAGCCCTCGGTTTTTTATTAGCCTTTCTTCAATTGGGCTTGGACATTAAGCTTGGGCTTCTATTATCAATGTATTTGCCACTACGAAATCCCAATTGACGGCCTACTTTAGTTGATATTATTTTGAGATTGAAGGGAGGGACGTAAGGATGTTAATGGGTCGAATCAAAGCCAAATCTGCTTGCCGCAGACCCGAACTTGGTTTGGGTTGGGAAACTCAAACCTCAGTAGTGATCCGAATGGTTCGTCACCCGTCGCTTCAAACCTGGACCGTTTGGGGCCATCTACCCTAGACCCTATCCATTTTAGTATATTTTATTTTATTATTATTTTTTTAATACATGGTAGATTTGGTCTTTAATAAGTCACTAATTATTTAAAAATTACACATTTAATTTTAGTTAAAAATTATATATTCACTACTACATAAACACGTCTACATCACTACCATTAACACACCTAAATCACTATAACAAACACACACCACCAACAGTTCCACAAACACGCCACAAACCCTGTTTCAAACACACCTGAATCGCTTCCACAAACACTACCACGTATAAGTAAAATATATATAAAATTTAAATTAAAAACTTATAAAATAGATATAAATTGATAAATGAAAATCCATGTAAAATCTAAATCAAAACCACGTAAAAGATATGTAAATTGATAAATAAAAATCCATGTAAAAAAATTGATAAATAAAACAAACACTACCATGAGCGGCATCGGCGACGAGTGATGAGGGACTAATGGACAAGTGGCAACTAACACGGATGAGTGAACGAGCAGCAATAATCAGCAACAATGTGACGATCGGCAACAAACGATGCGACAAGCGGCGTGAGATTAAGGATAGGGTGTTGGGTTGGCATGTGTGGTGATAGTTTGGTCTAATGGAATTAGAGGACTCATTTACTGAATTTGGTTTAGAACTCAGGGTTGTTTTAGTTTATGTAAGTTGGGTCAACCTAGTCAGGTCAGGGGGTAAAGATACTTGTCCTGTTCCTGATTTCAATAACCTGATCGGGTCAAATATTGTGCTTCAAACCCTTTTCGAACTTTGGTTTACATGTCTCAAATCTGTTCCCAATGAATTGTTATCCAGTTGATTTGGATTGGATAAGAGACTTTTACCATGCCTACTTGAGACTATATTTAGTTTGGCTAATATATGAACATATAATTATGTATTGTAAATCCCTTCATGGATTTATCGTAATTTATACATTCTCGTAATCACATTTTACAGCATATAAAAATGTGATTGAATACTTCATAACTTAAAATAATAAATGTTATATTAAAGTTCTTTATTCTAGCAAATGCTTTTGTCCTTATAGTGGTTATATTGCGTAACTAAATCCTCCACATGATATATATTGTTAGGTTGGAAAACAATATTGTCAACCTTATCCGATCACATCTTCAATTTGTTTCATTGAGTTTACAAATCACGTCTACATGACTATATATGATATATATAATAAATATATCATTAGCAGCTAGTTGTTGGCGCTAGTGGCATCCAGGCCATGAGAGTTTAATTAATTTAAACTAGATAGTTATGGTTCAATCTGTATCTAGGGTCTTTGAGTTAAAGACAATTTTTTCATGATATATGAGTCTTTTCTCCCGCTTTTAGGAGCTTCAATTAAAGATCATGCCTCAGGAACCCTAATAAAGAATGTCCGATAAACTATACGGTATATAATATGCTTATGATACGTGTAATAAATAATAATAAAAAATCATCAATTATATTATATCTAATAAAACACCTCTGTTAAGGATTTATAGTAAGCGGTCCATGTAATTCTCCGAGGGGGCATTTTTACCTTTATGGTTTGTGGAATTCCTTTTAGCGTGTGCTTCTTCTATTTTGAATTATTACACACCAATCTATTGAGATCTTGATCAACATCAACTCAACGTGACATCAGTCATTGATACATCAAGTATTTCAATCATTCAATATAGATCCATTGCTCTATCTAGATTTAGATTTGTTATCATAACCAATATGCTACTCCATATCCATTTGGCTAATACTCTTCGTGTAAATTGTTTCATATATATGGTCCATTCAATATCTTAATTTCAAAGTATATCAACATATTAAATTCAGACCTACTTTCGAATCTTATGATGACCTAGGCAAGTCGCTCCACTGAATTGGAAATTTAACATGTTATACAGTCACTGTTATAATAAAACACCTATTTTTATTATTGAACTGACTGTGAATATTTTTAATGCTGTCTTGATTTTGATCTAACTGTATAAATCAAGTAGAAGTTAGCATTGTGGACTTATGCTTCACGACATAAATTATTTCTTATTGCTTTCGGGGCATCATGCAAACAATGATATCTTCTCAATTTTTAGTTTTTATTATTAAAACTCTTCATTTATTTAAATCATTAGACTGTAATAAATAAAAGTTAAGTGACTTATATAGGTAAAATATTTGTATAGTAGCTTATCCTTTAATTATTCCTTTGTTTGTTGCCAGAATAATATGTTGTTAATTTATTGGCAAAAGGTGCATAACCTTTTCTTCGCTTCGTAGTGGCTTACAAGGCCTTGAAAGAAAATATTCGAGTGATCCAATCGTAGAAATAAGGGCCATCTCGAACCATCACGGGCCAGCCAAGTTGGAAAACCTTGCAAGTCCGACCCACGAAAATAGGGCTACAAGTTACAACCACACCAAGGCACCAAAATTTTAAAAACACAATACAATGTAAAGCGCTACACATACAATAATGCATAATACATCCAAAAAGCAGGGCAATCTGTTATTTCACTAAAGTTCAATCGATCCAAAACCTAGACCGTCCGATTGACATACCTCAACCGTTGATATATAGGCAACCGAGCGCCTCCCAAAAATTCAAATCTCACTCCCCAGCCCGCTCTCATTTCAGATTTCGTAGACGCGAGAGAGAGAAAGAGAGTGAGAGAAAATTCGAAAAACAACTACGAAGGAAGAAACACATCGGCGAAGTGGATCTCGTAAAAAACCAACACCATAGGTTCCTGCGATTCTCCTTCTAGTCGTCGATTCAAAATGTCGGGCCGTCACGAGAAAGAGAAAGGCGTCAACGTCCAGGTCCTCCTCCGCTGCAGGTGCGATTACGATTTTGATGGTTTGCTTGTTTTCTGTCGTTTTGGTTTTGTAACATCGTTCGATGTTGATGTTGCTGGTCTCTTTTTTTTTTTTTTTTGTTTTTTCAGGCCGTTTAACGATGAAGAGTTGCGGAACAACGCGCCACAAGTGGTGACTTGCAATGACTACATGAGAGAAGTCGCAGTTTCTCAGAACATCGCAGGGAAGCATATCGATAGGGTTTTCACTTTCGATAAGGTATTTTATGGTAAATTTAATGTGATTATCTTTTGTTTGATTCACTCTTGTGTCATGGGGGACTAACTTAGTGATTCGAATTCATATAGTGTGCCGTTGTGTGAATAAGTAAGTTAGTTCAATTTGTTTTTGCCAATTTTGATTTTGTGTTTTTGTTTCTTTTTTCTTTTTTAATATTTTTGGATTTGAGAATGTTTTAGTTCTATCATATGTTTCTGGATTTGAAAACTTTCTGCTTCAAATGAATATGATACGTGTTGATCTTTTAATTGGTGCTTGTTTTATTTCAATTGAATGGTTATTGGGGCATGGCTTTATTTCTTCTAATTTGATGATTTAACCTTACTACCAAACAATGGGCACTTTTTGTTTCTCATTGGAATGCTTTTTATTTGAGGAACTTTTTTTTTTTGTTAATTTTAGTTTATGAAACTTTTGATTTTATTTGTAACCTACTTGATATAAGCTATGATCTATTGTTATTAAGAAGAACCACATGTGCATATACACACACGTATGCTTCCACTAGTCAAATGCATCAGTTCATTCGTTTATGTTCGTGCTTTCATGGAATGTACCTATAAAGCCTGGGCATGCTCACATTTGTTCTTGATCTTGTATGATAAACTTGGAAGCAGGAGGATTGTAACACAATCCGACATCTAATCTTTTACCACTTGATAACCATTTTTCAGGTGGTGAATATGCAGTAGATAATGATTGTGATGAGTCTTTAGATCATTGGGACTTAAGCATACAGATTGATATAAATGTGCTTAAATATGATGTTTTAGAGTCTTGTGTAATCTATTTGGAACTTCATGTGAAGTTTTACTGAACTTTCAATGTGTTGTTTTCTATTGAATGCTGAAGTTGTTTTTATGTTACATGTAGGTTTTTGGACCTTCAGCTCAGCAGAAAGATCTATATGAACAAGCTGTTGTTCCAATTGTGAATGAAGTTCTGGAAGGCTTTAATTGTACCATTTTTGCCTATGGTCAAACTGGTACAGGGAAAACTTACACCATGGAAGGGGAATGCAAGAGGTCAAAGGTATAAATTGTTTACCTTGTGGTTTCAGTCGTATTTATTCTATTTCAGTTTTTGTTGCTGACCTTATTTAAATTGTTCTCATGTGGGATGAGTAGAGTGGGCCTAATGGAGAACTACCCTCGGAAGCAGGGGTCATACCTAGAGCAGTGAAGCAGATATTCGATACGCTTGAGGGCCAGAATGCAGAGTATAGTGTGAAAGTTACTTTCTTAGAATTGTACAATGAGGAGATTACTGATCTGCTTGCCCCTGAGGAAATTTCAAGAGTTGTTTTGGAGGAGAAGCAAAAGAAACAGTTGCCTCTTATGGAGGATGGAAAAGGTGGGGTGCTCGTAAGAGGTTTGGAGGAGGAAATTGTTACCAGTGCAAGTGAGATTTTTACTTTATTGGAACGGGGTTCTGCAAAACGTCGCACTGCAGAAACTTTGTTGAATAAGCAATCAAGGTAACAATTCTCTGTCTCTTTTCATGTTTAAGTTAAAGATTAGTTTTCTTAGTAAGACTATGTCTTATGTTTCAGTCGGTCACATTCACTCTTTTCAATCACAATACATATAAAGGAAGCTACACCAGAAGGCGAAGAACTAATTAAATGTGGCAAGCTGAATCTGGTTGATTTAGCTGGCTCAGAAAATATATCTCGCTCCGGGGCTAGGGAGGTACACATAGTTATCTTTGCTTTGTACTGTGTAGGCTGAATTGAAACATAAGCTGCGAGTACTGAATGATCTGTATTGATTTTATATCTTTTAGGGTCGTGCAAGAGAAGCTGGTGAAATTAACAAAAGTTTACTGACTTTGGGGCGAGTCATAAATGCCCTTGTCGAACATCTTGGTCATATCCCATACAGGTTTAAGCTGCCTTATTTAGTTACTTTGTGGTCACAGAATTTCATTTTTCCTCGATCTAAGTAAGAATTTAATTTGTGATTTAGGGATAGTAAGCTTACTCGATTGCTTCGTGATTCTCTCGGTGGAAGAACCAAGACATGCATTATAGCTACAGTTTCACCTGCTGTTCATTGTCTTGAGGAGACCTTGAGTACATTGGATTATGCACACAGGGCTAAGAATATAAAGAATAAGCCAGAGGTTTGTTGTGGCTGTATTATTTTTTAGTTACTGGTTATAAGTTGAAATCTAGTGTCTGTTTCCTCTTTGAGTGAATTTCTTCTGCATGTTTCCTCTTTGAGTGTATTTCCATTGTATATATTTCCTCTTACTGTAAATGCAGGAAGGTTTTTACAATTAGCATGATGCATTGCGATTAATACCCAAAAGTTGCATGTTGTGAAAACCTTTATGGCGTAGGTACAAATATTATAATTTGCTTTCTTATAATGGTTGTACATAGCATTTCTGAGCTATCATTTTTATGTAGATGTGCATTTTTTATTGCTGCGTTTGATCAGACTTCTGTGTGAATTTGGTTTAACAAGTTCTGGAAGTTGTTTTAACCTTTGTAGTCAGGAAAATCTCAGAACTAGTATTATTGCAGTATAACAAAGCTTGACAGCAGTATTATGTGCATCATTATGCTTTCCAATGCATCGGAAGTATACTATTATTTTGCTTTTCATCATTTTTAAGAGGTTGTTATTATCATGTTTTGAGATTGTGGAGGTATTTTACTTATTAAATTTCTGTTGCCAATGTGTGCTTTTTATCGCTTTTTGTATGTTGTTATGTTTGCTAAAGGGGAAGCTTTAAATTATATCTTCTTGTTATGTGGAAACTCTAATGTATATATATATATATATATGTATTTATATATATTCTTAAGGAGTGAATTTGCTGTTGTTGCTGGTGATAGGTTAACCAAAAGATGATGAAATCAACTCTTATAAAAGACCTTTATGGTGAAATCGAAAGACTGAAGGCAGGTAAGATGCTTCGTCTTACATGGTTGGTGGAAAAAACTTATGCAAAGAAGCAACAAATTTCTGTGAATTTGGTTGGTTAATTTAAGGATTATTATATTTTCTTCAGAGGTTTATGCTGCACGTGAGAAAAATGGTGTTTATATTCCAAAGGATCGCTACTATCAGGAAGAGAGTGAAAGAAAGGTATTCTACTATTTCTATTGCTGTTGCCCCTTCTCTGTCATATTTGGGAAGCCTCAAATTTTTAGATGTGTACAACTGACTGTAAAAATTATATGTTTACCAACTGTTCTCTCTTTAAACACCAAATACTTGTGTGACTGAGTATACTGTATCACTCATCTGTTCTGTTCTTTGATTAGGCTATGGCTGATCAGATTGAACAAATGGGAGCTTTGATAGAAACTCATCAGAAGGTTAGTTTGCCCATAGTATTTCATAATTAGTTGGTGCTGTTGTCACATGCACATGCTAATTTTGTTTGTATGATGTATAATTTTGCTTACTATATTTCTTGCATGAAACAAACAGCAACTTGAGGAATTGCAAGATAAATATAATTCCCAGGTCAGGCAATGTTCTGATTTGAGCAGCAAACTTGAACTTACTGAGGTTAGTTTTTTCTTATTTGATATTAGTTTTGGTTATTTGCTATGATTAATGTGCAGATTCTCACAAAATATTTGTGATTATGTAGAAAAACTTGAACCAAACTAGCAAATTGCTTGCCAACACTGAAGAAGAACTCAAGAAGTGTCGGTATGCTCTAGAGGAGAAGGATTATATTATTTCTGAACAGAGAAAAGCAGGTATGTTTAAAGACAATGTTTTTGGGTTTTCGATACAGGTTATATACTAATATTCTGTATAAATATTGGGGCAGAAAATGCTTTGGCTCATCAAGCATGTGTTTTACAGTCTGACTTAGAGAAAGCTCTTCAGGATAATGCATCATTGTTTCAAAAGATTGGTATGTGATATTTTGATTCAATTACAAGCTGCAAATTTTATTGAAGGACTAAATTTTTAATTGTGAGATGGCATTATGCAGGGAGAGAAGACAAATTGAATGCTGATAACAGATCAGTGGTTAGCAATTTCCAAGTGGAACTTTTCCAACAAATTGGCTCTCTTTGCAACATGGTAGACTCATCAACGTCTCAACAAAATGAACACCTCCAGCATGTTGAGAAACTCTGCCATTCCTTTTTCGAGAAACATGATAAGGTACTACATTATGGAAATCCTTCTCTGTTTCATTTTACCTCATTGTCATTGTAGTACTTTTTTCTTTTATTGGATAAATTTATTCATCTTCATGTTCATAATCCTATCCCTGTCTAATATAAATCTTGTCATTAGGCAATTACTGATATGAAGAAGAAAGTCACAGCATCAAGAGCTTTGTATATCTCCCACATGGAGGCAGTGCAAAATGTTGTGCGATTGCACAAGGCAATCTCAAATGCCAGTTTAGAGGAAATTTCAGCTTTGGCTTCTTCTAATGCACATTCTATTGAAGAAGTAGGTAGCAATGCTTTGAGTTACCTTGTGCTGTATTTCCTGCATATCCTTCTCATTTTTATTTTTTTCAAAATATCTATTTTGTTATGATTTGCTTTTTTGAAAATTATATGATTTTATGTTTTTGAATCAGTTTCTTGAATCAGAGGCTAGAGAAGCAGCTTCTATATATGATAATCTTCAGACCACGTTTTCAACACAACAGGGAGAAATAGCTATTTTTGCTAGGGATCTGCGCCAGGTATTTGGATCTGTAGTCTGGTTGCTGCATCTCAGTTAGCATATTTTGTCATCTGCCATATTTTTGGGCCTTCACTTTAAAAGGTTTTAGTGTAAATGTTGATGAGTTGAGTATCATCTTTAATTCATTTGCAATGATATAATATATGAAATTGATTATTGTTTTTGCTATTATTAGATTAGAAGGTTATTGTTTATCGAGCACTGTATCTTAATAGTTATTGTATTCACCTCCCCTGTTTGATTGATAGATTTACATCTATTATCTAAATTTCTCCCTTTCCTTTTTCTTGTGCTTGCTCTAAATTCAGAGGTTCCATGCTACTATTGAGCAAACAAAGGACATATCTGAGTACACTAATGGGTTTCTCCAGAAGCTTATAGAAGAGTCAAAGAGATTAGAAGATTATGCAATTAAAGCTGATGATATTCAAATGAAGAACATTGCTGAGTTTCAGAAGGCCTATGAGGTAAATTACATACTTTTTACGAGAAGTTACATATTCTGTTGAAGCTTCTGAAATGTCAAGGTTATTTTCTGCAGGAGCAGTCAAAGTCCGATGCAGAGAAGCTTATTGCTGATATGACTAATCTAGTTTCCAATCACATTCGTCGTCAAAAGGATTTGGTTCGTCCCTGCTTCGTTTTTCCCAAACCTTAAATGCTTGTGTTTGTATCCCATCTAAGAAAATTCCATATCAGTGGGACTTCAAATCCCAATATTTCTAGTGGGTTTTGAAATTCCTTTCATATTGGATTTCAAAACTTTTTTTAAATTTTTTATTCTTAAATTTATTAAAATATTAAATATATTTAATAATTACAATTTTTTTAGAGATAATAATTACAAATTTATTTTATAATTTTATGAAATTTATGCAGTTTAAAATTTATTAAAAATAATTATATATTTTTTAAATAACTTTTAAATTTTTATGTTTTAGTTATGTTAAATATATTTAAAAATTAATTTATTATATTTTTAATTAAAATTCAATTTATACAAATATTAAATTAATTTAATCAAATCAAATCCAATCCTAACTACACCAATCATAGTACTAATTTAATCCCACCCAACATCCCGTACCAACGAGCTTTTGTTACTTGAATTGATTTGTTGGCGATACATATTGATGGTGGAGATGACAGGTGGATGCAAAACTTGTTGATCTAAGAGAAAATGCTGTTGCAAACAAGACGTTCTTAGATGGTCATGCTTCATCGATGAAGGGCGTGACATCAGATGCTAAACGAAAATGGCAAGAGTTTTCTACGCAAGCCGAGAATGATGCCAAAGATGGTGCTGATAACGCTTCTGCTAAACATTGTCGTATGGAGTTACTTTTACAACAATGGTAAGTCCATTCCTGCCCAATGTTTTATGTGTGGATTTGTTTAATCCTACTTTATGACCCCTATTGCATCTTTTGTTTGCTTCAGCGTAAGCACTGGCGAATCAGCATTTAAGCATTGGAAAAGGACACACGAGTTGTTGAAAGAGATGGAGAGTAAACATGCTTCAGAATTGGTCTCGCTTACCAGGTAAGTGGTCATTCTGGCGTTATTGGTTCCCTCTCCTGTGAATAGATAGTTAAAGTGCACTTCTCCTTTTGTATATTTCAAATTTTCTATATGATTTTGGGAAACTTAATGTCTGCTAGTTGCTTGTAACTACTTCTGTCAAGAACTATTGGATATGACTTATATGGTGGGGAAACAACTTCTGGGTTTTTTAGATTATGACTGGTTGGTTTTGGTCGTGATTATGAGCGAAGCTGCCATCCTTTTGTCTTTAGGGTGTTGCACTTGTGATTTTCCCACATTCAATGTGCTAAGTCAATTTTCAAATTGTTTGCTACAGGAATGCTTCTGATAGTAATGAACAGCATGATGCTGAGGTTGATACAGCTAGGATTTCTGCTGAGCAAGATGTGACCAAAAACAGCGAAGATTTTCTTCAGCACATTGATAGTGAGTTTCAGTCATAAAATTATGAGTTTATTTGTTTTCAAGTATCATGAAATCTGTTCGAAAACGCTTGATTTTATATTGCTGCTGACATGGCGTCTGATGACTCATTTAGAAAGTAATTGGAATGAAGTTTTGGTATGTAAATACTTGGGGCAATCATTAAAGCACATAGCCATGATGGAGCTTGCTGGTTGAAATTTACTGATCTTGTAGATTGTAATATAGAGAATGCATGGTTAGCAATAATGTCCTTAGATGAGGTCCAGACTTTGGCTAAGAAAGTGGATTATTAAGGGCAGACATGTTGCATTTTAGTACGAACATGTTGTAGATGTCTTTGCAAATTCTACCCAGTCTCAATCATCAATAATATACAAAATCATCTTCATGTCCTAATCTTTTGTATGATTGGCTAGCCTTAGAATAGCTTATATTGTCTATGATAATTTTTATTTCTGAACAATAATGTCTAGTATGGTTTTATAGATTGATATATGTTCTGATACAAATTGTTAAAAGACAAAAAAATCAGCTAAAATATGATGTATTTGTGCAAATTTTATTATGCATATTTTATTTACTTTTTATCTATTAAATGTTATCCCATCAAAGGTTATGCATGTGACATATCACGTATGCTCTTGTGACTTGCCACAGGTGCATCAGAACAGGAGAGGGCATCAATATCTGAAATTTCTGACAGTGTAAAGGCTCATGAAAAAACCATTGATTGTTTCCGGGCGAGTCATGTTGGGCAGGCTGCATCCATCAAAGAGAAGGCTCAGGAGACCTTCCAGCATCGATATATGGTAGGCTATTTAGTTTTGCTTGTAAAGCTCTTAAGCTAAGTAGGTGGTATATTTTTAGTTTGAGGTCAGTCATATTAAATAAGTTTCGCCATTATCCAATCTAGCATCTATTAAAATGAATTAAAGGCATAATATTAGTGTTTGATCATATTTACTGTTGCCTTGGCTGGATTTTGTGGTAGCCACATATATTATGCCCTTAGATGAGGTCTGAGTGTACTGTTTATGTTTCTCAATAAGTATTGGTATGTGCAGAATTGAATGGTGTTAAATAGAGTGCTTTATACACACTTGCATTAAATATGTTTTAATGCTTTGAAGTCTGTCCTGAAGTCCCAAATGTTTAGCTGATTTGATAAACTTTTCGTTATTGATGTGCAGGATTATGATCCCACTGGCACAACTCCTGCAAGGTGTGAATCAGAAGTTCCTAGTAAGGTGACTATTGAATCACTTAGAGCCATGCCAATGGAATCCCTTCTTGAAGAATTTCGTGAAAACAATTCATACGAATCATTTGAGGTGAAGGAGTTGAAACCTTCTCTCATACCACGCTCACCTCTTATGCAACTGAACTAAAATTTGTGTGGTCTGGCATTCATTTTTGTGGTTGATGGAAATTAAATTGTATCTGTATCATTAGCGTAGGCTGTTATTGTTGGCATTTGATGATTGTAAGGATACACAATGGATGGTGGACGGGGGATGGCTTAGTTGTTAATGGGCAACAGTATGAATAATCCTATCTTGGGATTAATATGTAGTTAAAACAAAGAAATGTATATCGAGGGTTCTCCACACCTGGGGATTTTAAGTTTTATTGGGAGAGTACTGGGATGTTGAGCTATTTTAAATCTAATGTATTATATGTTTGTTGGCTAGAAATAAACATTGTCAGGCAGTTATCAGAATCATTTAACTTGTATGTCTTTAGCTATGGTGTGTGCTATCAGAATCATATAGCACCTATAAGAATCCAGTGTGAAGGTCAACGTACTTTTACATATTTGGTTAATGTTTATCATAAATGAATTTGTTAACGTACCCCGGCTGAGTAAATGCTAAATATATCAATTCTTGCTGTATTTACATTTTTTAAGCTGTGATGTATTTATAATTTATGTCACATTATTTAAATATAAATTTAGTTAAAATTTGAAAAATTAAACATCCATGTTGGTCATAGACATAAAAGCTGTTGCATGTATTGGGTTAGGATTATTTGTTATTTTTTTGTTGGTATTAAGTATTTTATGAGAGTAATTTAAGTTTAAATGATGTATAAAATTTATAGTAAGAGAGTAAAATTTAATAATTTTAATCATCTAATTTTGTAAATGTTGATGTATCATTAGATTATTAAAAGATTAAAAAAAAAATGGTAGGAGATCCTTACTTAGACGTTATAATCAATGATAAGAGTAAAGACAATTTGTTGGTTTCTTTTGCTAGACCTTGTTAATGTAATAATATGTTAATATAAAAAATAATGGACGGTGAAGATTGCTTTCTATTTTTGTCTCTCACGCATCATCCATGCCAAAAAATCGTTATGTTCAAACTGCAAAACCATGTTCGTCTACAGGCTCTCAACCAATGGACAGCTTCGCTTTTTCTCAGCTTATACAGCTGCTGTTAAGGCAGATACCATATTCCAACCTCATCTTCATCAACAAACCTCCATAAATCCACATACCCAGATGCAAAAACCATTAGATTCTCAATTTTCACTCTCTGTAGACCCCAAGTTCTATATCTCGTCACTATTTAGCTGCAAAAACGTATCTCAAATACGTCAAGTTCATGCCCAAGGGGCCATCAATGGTATTCTCCATAACCTTCTTGTTGCAAACAAGCTGCTTTACATATATGCTCAACATAAAGCTCCAAGTGACGCTTATGCATTGTTTGCCGGGATGAGAGAGAGAGACGCAGTTTCTTGGAGTGTAATGATTGGTGGGTTTGCTAAAGTTGGTGATTTTGTTAGTTGTTTTGAGACGTTTAGGGAGTTTATTAGATGTGGAATGGTGTTAAATAACTTTACTTTACCTTTAGTGATAAGAGCTTGTAGAGACAGTAGGGACCTGGTAATGGGTAGATTGCTTCATGGCATTGCTTTGAAATCTGGGTTGCCTGTAGATCACTTTGTATGTGCATCTCTTGTTGATATGTATGTCAAATGTAAAGCTATTGACGATGCCAGGCAATTGTTTGATAAAATGCCCAGCAAGGACCTTGTGACTTGGACAGTGATGGTTGGTGGATGTGCGGAGTCTGGAAATGCTAATGAATCGTTGGGTTTGTTTGATAGGATGAGAAAGGAAGGCGTTGAGCCAGATAAGGTGGCCATGGTGAGTGTTGTTTATGCTTGTGCAAAACTGGGGGCTTTGTATAAGGCTAGACTTGTTCATGATTTTATAACTAGGAATAAGTTTTCCTTGGATGTAGTTTTAGGGACTGCTATGATTGATATGTATGCTAAGTGCGGAAGTCTTGATTCTGCGAGGGAAATCTTTGCTGCAATGCCCCAAAAGAATGTAGTTTCGTGGAGTGCAATGATTGCAGCTTATGGATATCATGGGCAGGGAAGGAAAGCTCTTGATTTATTCCCTGTGATGTTGAGTTGTGGGATATTGCCTAATGAGATCACCTTCGTGTCGCTGTTATATGCCTGTAGTCATGCTGGCTTGGTGGAAGAGGGGTTGCAGGTTTTCTCCTCAATGCAGGTTGATTATGCTGTTGAACCAGGTGTGAAACACTACACGTGTATGGTTGATCTCCTGGGACGTGCTGGAAGACTTGATGAGGCCTTGAAATTGATTGAAAGCATGAAGATTGAAAAGGACGAGGGGCTGTGGGGTGCTCTACTTGGAGCATGTAGAGTCCATAGGAATTTAGAACTAGCAGAAATGGCTGCAAAATTCCTACTTGAACTACAGCCAGAGGATCCGGGTCACTATATACTGCTTTCCAATATTTATGCTAACGCAGGTAGGTGGCAAGATGTGGCGAATATTAGAAATCTGATGACCCAAAAGAGATTAAAGAAAATTCCTGGTTGGACTTGGATTGAGGTAGATAACATGATTTATCAATTCAGTGTTGGTGACGCAACTCATCCTCGGTCTAAGGAGATATATGAGATGCTAAAGAGTTTGAGTAGAAAGTTGGAGTTGGCAGGTTATGTCCCTGATACAAACTTTGTGTTGCATGACGTTCGAGAGGAAGATAAGGTTGGAATGCTGTATCAGTCATAGTGAGAAGTTGGCAATTGTATTTGGCCTCATTGCCACACCTGAGGGAACTCCTATAAGGATTATGAAGAATCTTAGGATTTGTGGTGACTGTCACACATTTATCAAGTTTGTATCAGCTATAACAAAGAGGTTAATTGTTCTTCGAGATGCAAACCGGTTTCACCAGTTTGAAGGTGGGGTTTGTTCATGTGGAGATTATTGGTAATCAGCTCATCACTAATTAGTGAGGTTAGTGTTTTATTTTATTTTTAATTATTTTATTATTATTATTTTTTTAATGAGAAAGCTCTGTGTAACTTAATAGAATTTTTATTATATAAAATCTCTAGGATTTTTTGTTTGCTGTTTAGGAGTGTAGCAGAACATAGTGTTGCAGCAGATAATACTCATTCCTTGAACTGTATATATTATTAGAATTTAGATGTCTAGAAAATATTTCAGAACCTAGATTGTTCTTTGTGATGACCCAATACTGATTTTGCACAGCAGATGAATTTACCATAGGACTCACGCCTTAGGCTTAATGCTTCGATGGAAATCACAAAGCCGGTTATACACTTTCAGCTAGCATGTTATTAGAGTTTCTAGTCTGTATAATCAGTGTCTTTTCTCGCCTAACGCTTTGTAGTTCTTGCCAAGTTGACCTTAAATTTATATATTAATTATTTTGTATTTTTTACAATTAATTTTCTTGAATTCTTATATTTATTTTGTAATTATCAAGTTAAATGATTTATCATATTTTGATTAGCTGGATTGACACAGCTTATTTGTTTAATCTGTTTATAGAATTTCCTGTAAATCCTATATTCCTGCAATTTGTCATGAGGTAGAGTTTACTTATCGTCTGGATGTCCATAGACTTTCTTGACGATTGAGGAAATGTCAACTGCTACATCACTAGTGATAATAAACAATTGTTAATACATAATCCATTGATATTTGTGTAACAGTTGCTGGCCAATAGTATAAACTGGGCATTAGATAAAAATTTTGCTTGTTTTCATAGTTTATAATCCCATGCTGATTGTATAACTACGATTGTATCATAAAATTGCTAACTTGTGCTATATAACTTCAGTGATTGCTATGGTGTTGAAATCTGCAGTCAAGCCCCTCTTTTGGTACTAGTAGCTGCTTTTTCCATCACCCACTTGGCTTCTGCAAGTGACAGAGACGTTGTCATGGCCGAATTTGTACACCCTCTCAAGTCTTGAACCAGTTAATGCAACTGCTTCAGCATCCTAACGGGGCTGATCCATCTACTTATTTGATTGTAAAAGGGACCAAGGTTGAATTTCCGGGCTCAACATAATGTGTTTCTCATGCTATGCTGCAATACCCATTCTACCTATGTTGACGCTGTTGACAGCGAGCTCCTTTGCCTCCTTACAGTATCTCTTGACATGGATTCTTTTGACACATAATAAGACGCTACATATACAGAGACTTTTAGCAGCTTAGCAGGAGTCATATTTGTGTTCCCTAAGGAGCTTCTCCACTTCAGTACAACAGATGGCAGGTGGAGTAAACGCTGCAACTGCCTTTTCCTATATCTATTTCTGCCATCAGCATCATGGACGATGTCTTTGCCGAGTCCTTTTAACGTTGATGTATCCACGTATAGAATAGAAGATCCAATGCAGACAGAAGACATTGAATTTTCACAAATTTTGTAGTATGCAAATTATCACCCTTAATTTGGACTTGTTTGGGTACTTTGTATCCGGTAATTTGTAGCATGTTTTTCAGTGGAGGCAAGGATGACCGATTTTGTTCAACAACTTATCGGTTAATTTTGTAAATAAGCGAAACAGAGCTTATGTTTGAGTTAAACTAAAATAATAAGTAATTGTTGATGATGCCACTTAGCTTGTTTATTTGTCAACCCGAAGGAAACATATAAAGCTAGCTTCTACTGGGTTAACAGAAGTAACCTTTTCTGTTAGAGAAAAAGATGTACAAATAATAGAGCATGATATCCGTTAGACATTATGTTACCAAGAATTAAAAAAATGACTGTAAATTTGAAAGTTTTGATTGGTTCTCCATTATTCATTTCTTATACAACTGATGGTGATGGATGGTTGTTGAAGCATGGGCTTCTGTGAATCTTAAGATCCATATTATTGCTTCATAAAACTAGACACACTTGATCTTTATATTGCTGCTAAATTGGCATTGGTGACTCATTTATGCAGCAATGAGAAAGATGTTTTCGAATGTACGTAATTGGGGCATTAATGAAAAGTAAATAGGCCATGACAGAGTTGAGTCAGTTCACTGGCCAAGAACTGAAGTCGAAACTCGAAAAGGCCCAAGAGGCTTGGGTCGACGTCTGGGCTTTTTAATTTAGCGGGTCTAACACGGGGGTGGGTCGGGTCAAATGGCGGATTTTGCCAGCCACTGAAAAGGCCCAAAATATAAACATGCTAAAATCAAAAACACTGGTACAGGCGCTAAAATGGAGGAGAGCTCGGATTCTTTGACAGAGGCGGTCATCGAAACCCTAGTAAGTAGAGGCTGGTGTTTCGGCGACATCCAGCAAGTTAGAGCCATTGTCTTCATACACTGTGCTTTGGCCGATGAGAGGGAGGCCAGTAAAGTGGCGGATTCACTTGAACCGGAGCTGGTTAATATGGACCTTAGATCCATCGGAGGCAAGTCCTTGCCGGATCCGAACCGCAAGCCCTCAGTTATTCAGGGCCCCAAAGTTCTCCAGGTAATTTCTCCTTCTCTTTGGAGTTTGTTTCTTGGTGAATTATTATGTATATGTTTATCATTTTTAGGACGCAACGTTAAATTTTGTACTTAAAATATAAATTCTGAATGAAGAACTGTTATGAAGGTTAGTGGTTACTTAATTTTCAACAATATGTATCAAGTTTTACTAAAGAAAATATGCAACAATAGGATTTTCCACTCTCTCTAATTGAATTTGCAATGTGTCAATTAGGTTTAGTGGAATGTCCCCTTTGAAGTTAGTTTATGTGCGGCCTCCTTTATACACTCTTGACTTGGAGTGTGTTTGTTAAAGTGAAAAGAAGATTGATCCATTTTATATAATACATAAAGATTAATAATGATACCTATGTTGATAAAATTTCAGTTCATTTTTCCATCTGCAAGACTTTCAGTGTTTGCGATATCTTTGAATACCTGGACTAGAGCAACATGCCAATCCTTGGTTTCAGACAAGTTCTGTCAAAAGGGAGAGACCTGATGTAGGATGGCACAACTAGAAGAAGGATTCCAAACTAGTCGAAGATTTTATTTTTCTTGTTCGTTTAGAAGTTATTATTTCCTTATTAATCAGGATTTCGTTTCTTTGTTTAGTAGGATTACTAGTTGTTTTCTAAATATGATTAAGATTTAGAGTAATATAAACACCCCTTTGCTATTCATTGTTTAATCAATCGTTTTCAATAATATTCATTTTTTTTTTCTTTTTAGATAATCTTCCTGATTGTATTAGTATCTGACCGTTGGAACAATAACTATGCTATGCATCCATTACAAAATTTAGTCACTTATTCACTGCATCAAACATCTTCCATTGAGATTGCCTCATAGTTCAACAAAATGAAACTATACTGCTTCCGCTGCCCCACTGTGCCGATTTGCTTCAATAATTTTTTTTTCATTTCTCACCGATTAGGTGATGGTGTTTATTTGTAAATAAGAAAACTTATATAGGTTTGCATTTTGGTATATATGATTGGTGTGTTTTGAATTAATGTTGAATGTTCTTCATTCGTATCAGATAGCTTCAGCGAGGGACATATCTAGAAGCAGCATTGAGGATTCTTCTGGAAATTCAAGTAATGATCGTTTACTAAGGTTAAGTCTTACAGATGGACAGACTGAGATAACTGCAATTGAGTATGTTCATGTACCATCTATTCCTAATGACGTAGTTCCTGGTACTAAGGTACTTCATTTTTCTTTTTACTTGTTCTTAATCATTTAAGATGTTGCAACCCTATAACACATTTTTAGGTGCGCACGTTGTAGTTTATGACAGCTGACAGCTGTTTTGATGTTTAATTTGTGGAACATGCTGACATATTATGGATTTTCAGAAGCAGCTCAAAAGTTACTGCTCAAATTTTTACCATCTTTATTATCCTGTATTATTAATTTTTTGTTATATTGCTGAATCTTGGTTGGCAGGTCCGTTTGGAAAATAAAGTTGTATTACATAGTGGTATTATATGTTTGAAACCCAAAGTGATTACCGTATTAGGAGGTGTTGTTCAATCACTTTATGAAGAATGGCAGATGAATAAAAAGTATTCGGTGTTCTCTCGTACATCTTTAAGGCTATCACAGGAAAGTGACAATGGTGGTCCTCCTCCATTTGAGAAGTTGCAAATTGGGGCACCTTTGCATCATTTTGGTCAGCGAGGCAGATTCAATCGTGGTATAATGATTTCTTTTACAATATATGATTCGATGTTTCACTGGTCTTTGTGCTTCGTTATTATCTTAGGATATTATGTAACATTTTATTCACGTATTCTAGGATATCCTTTCTCCTGTTAACTGTGAAGGGCTATTTTAAAAGCATGGTTGATTATGTAGCATTTAGGGCAAGAAAAAGGAAGATTTAATGTTAAGGGATGACTCAAAATTTTGTTGTTAGATAGTACATGGACTAAATTAACATTTCTCCTAGTCAAATCATTTGCATCAATGATAACCATCAGTTTAATATTTTTGTTATTGGTATTTTAGTTGCCAATTATATGGCACTTGCATTGAACTAAACATGTTGATTTTTTCAGAGAACACAGCATCTACCTCAAGGAACAAAGGGCCTGTTGCTGTGGAAACCATCAGAAATACTGAAGTTAGTTTGAACAACCAACAGCAGACTACTGATCTGAAACCAAATAGCTTGAATAATAATACAAAAACAGCTCCTTATGAAAGAATGGATGAGAAGCCAAGTAGTTCTGAAATAAGACCAAAAGAAGGTGCAAATTCATTATCATTTTATTGCAACTTTTTGTCACTTTTGGTGTCAGTCACATTGCTTAGAGTGTTTACATCATGTACTTGAATGCTTTAGCACGGCGGAAACGTCTGTTCTATAATGGGGATAGATTTTGTGGCTACTGGCGAGGATGCCAAAAACCATTATGGATCATATTGATTTTTATTAATAGAGTTTGTTATTTAGATACTTAATAGATATAATTTTGTTATATTTGTGAGGGTATAAGTAGCATCGGCATGCATTTGTCAACTTTAGAGGAAGACAAAATGGACAGACTGACTGTTTATTTTGTTAGTTTCTTTTGTTATCAGTTTGTGTTGGTATTCTAATGTGAATATTTGCACTCATGGCAGTTGCTGAATCTTTCCCTGTTCAAAATCAAGCGGCTTCTCAAAAACTCCTCCAGAAAATGAGTAATCCTAATCGGGATCATCAATATTCTAGAGGTCGAAAAAGTAGGGGAAAGGAGAAACAAGAAGAGCCTGTGGTTTTCACCCTAGATGAGTGGGAAAAGAGAAAAACCGGGGCAAAGTCTTCAATGAAAATTGAACATCCAAATATTAGTCGTGATGAGGATTTTGCATGGCAGCTTCAAAACCAACTTGATTTGGAAGATTCTCATGTTACTATCCTTCCATCTTTGACTGTTCTTTTTCTTATGGTTTTCAGCTTGCAACGCTTGATTTCAATGTTTTTCTACTTGTTCAGGTGCAAAGGGGAATGCATGACTCACAGGCAGATAATATTAAAATGAGCATGTTTAATTATGAAAGAGAGGATAATAGGGCCGGTGGGATGGAACACGGAGGAAGGGGCAGGGGAAGAGGAAGTCGAAGAGGAAAGGGGAGGGGGAGAGGGAAAGGTGGAGGTAGATGGTAGTAGGAGATTTGATCAACCTTTTTGGCTATCCGCTTTGGCAAAAAATATCTAAATATTTTCTTCTGGTGTCTTGTAAATCTCCCAATTGATACTTGCTAAAATATAATATAGTGCTGCAATTACAAATGCAGAATAAAGGACTTTTTCAAGAGTTGTATATATTCAAATTTTGGAAGTCACTTGCTCGAGGTCACAATGTTTGCTGATATCTTTGTATCATATATGCAAATAGTTCATTTTGGTGAGGTCGTGATGCTTCCTTTAATTTGATAGCCATGACACATAACTAAGTTATATTATTGTTATTATTATTTTGGTTTGGAAATATACTAGTATAGTTACTTAATTGTTTTTGAATACTCATCATTTCTTTTCTGTTATATGGCATTTGCGGCAACATGTTATGCTTTGGGAAATCTGTATTCACATACAGCAGCATTTTACTTAGCTAAGCACATCTAATTAAGATTACGACAAGGTTTGATATTTAACAAAACCTCAGAGGGATCGAAGCATGTGAGCTTATTTCGCTGAGATTGTAGTTGAATCCACCCTGTAGGTGATTATACTAGGCATAGAATATCAAGAATTAACTAATGTGGGTAACTGGGACCTGCTAGCTTTGGGGGGACTGCTATGTAGGTCTTGTAAATGGTTGAATTATTTGCTGATCAACTTTGGTTAATTGATGGTCCACAAGAGGAAAAAATATTTTATGGGTCCATCTCACCATTGATGTGATGAAATGGATTAATGAAATAGTATCATTCATATTCATGTAAACACTTTTGACTCAAACTAACTTCAGATTCAAAATGAAACTGGATAAAAAATTTGACTCAAACTTGATTCGAAATCTAGTTTCAATGTCCCAAATTTATCCCAAACGAATGGAGCCTTGTCGGTTTGGGTCGAATCTGGGATTTTTGCCCTCCCTAGACACAACTGGCAGCCACTAGCTTTGGTTGCTTTGCTACACATCTTGCCCCTTAGGAGTTATACAGACAGTTCATTGTTATTATTTTCAAATTCAATTCTGCCCCGATTTCAATATTGGCTGTGAAAAAGTAAAGTGTATGTAATCATAACTCATGTCAATAGGGGACTCTGCTAACCATGCATTCTCTACATTAAAAACATTTGTAAATTTCAAGCAGTCAACTGATATTAGGATGACTCTGAATAATGATGAAATTTCTTGTACATTAAAATTTTCTATTAACTTTTGTTAGGCACTTGGCAGTACTCTTGTTGTCCTTTGTGCATAGTGGAAATCCAACACATTAATAAATCATAGCATTGCCGTATTGAGATTTTTCTTATCAACTGAAGGAAAAGGTTGTGCGCGGTAGTATGAACTGTTACATTTATACAAGGACAATTTCCAGAAATTTACTACCAACTTGAACATGAAATGATGATAAAATGTTCCATTCTAAATTCTCCCAGACACATGGATCAAGTGTTGAACTGCCACGATATTAAAACACAGATCACTTGCTTTATTATTGCAACTTGCAAGGAAGGCAAACAAAACGCAAGTGCCAATAGTGCCATTTAAATGAAACCATAACTAAAAATTTCGGCTTGTCATTTCTATGTTCGTTTCTTCCGTTTTCTATTGAAATTTGCTAGTAGATTACAACAGCTTTGCCTCACCCTTACGATAATAATGTATCTGTAATTATTAGATTCAAGTCATCACTAAGGTGACCTTTGGATTAAAGCATTTTCGATGACTAAGATGAATTTATATTTTATATATCACAAGTTACTATATATATTTTGATACACATTGTTTTTCTCTACTCACATAATCTCTCTGTTCATTAATGAAAATAAATTCTTTATTTTCATCTCTTTCTTCCCTTTTCTATTTTCTCAACTGTCTCTCTTATTCTATCTTATCTTAAAGATTTATATAATCATTTAAAACTAAAAATTAATTCAACTCATTCGAATTTTTATTTTTTTTTTTCAACAATAACCTTCATACAAAATCAATTAAGGATTTTTTTTTAAATAAAAAATAAAACAAGATTTAATATATATCATCCACATATAAATAATCTAATAAAACTAAAAATTAATTCAACTCATTTGAATTTTAATTTTTATTTTTCAACAAACCTTCATACAAAATTAATTAAGGATTTTTTTTTTTAAATAAAACAAGATTTAATATATATCATCCACATATAAATAATCTAAGAAGCATTGCAAATAGTCCAGCAATGCTGACCTCTATCCTTGATACTGTTGTTGATGGTTAATGGAGAAAAAGTTGAGTGGTAATACCAAATTAGAAATAAAAACCACGAAATTAAATTTATTGAAACAGGAAAAACAAAAAAAGAAAATTTATGAAATTATATCTATTGAATGGAAAAGCACCTATAAATATGAAAACAAAACATGTCATGAGCAATAAACTTCTAGTTTAAAGCCTCATATTCAGAAAACTAGTTTAATGCGAGAAAAAGAATAAAAAAATTTAGAGTTCGGCTTTTGGATTTTTTAATTTATTTTTACCATAAATTTTTATAGTTTTTATTTATTAATTGAAACTTTAAATTAGGTGAAAATGAAATTGTCACCAAGCGAAGAGAGAGAAAGTGACATGCATATAAAGAGATGGATAAGTGAAAAATTATTTTTATTTTTATTTTTTACGGTTGCTACAAGTCCATGTATCAATCGAAACCAGACATCATTTGATTTTAAGATGTAAACAGTTTCCATATAGGAGGAAACTCTCAGACATAAATGGAAGAATGACCCAGATAAGGTAAGGAGGAAACCTATATAATTAAGGTGGGGTGTTGTTTATTGGGGGTGTAGAACCCATGCTTTACTGCACGAGGGGCCAAACATTTTACCAACAAAGATGAGGCCCAGCTACAATAAGTGAAGTTAATAGCAGAGAGAAAGATGGAAATAGGGATTAAGAGAGAAGAGAAGAGAGAGACAAAAATGAAGAAAATATAAATTTATTTTTATTAATGAGAAGAGAGATTAGTAGGTGCAGAAAAACAATGTGTGTCAAAGTATATGCTTACTTGTGAACTTTAAAATATAAATTCATCTTAGCTATTGAATTGCTTCCATCTAAACGTCATAAATCAGTGTAAATTCTTGTGTCAATTTTTGATACAAAAAGAGAATGTATTTCATGTAAACTATTCAGAGAACAAAGGGAATAACCAAGATTCCATTGATGGAGCTTGAATAACCCGAGGAAAAATTATATTTCTTTTTCTTGAACTATCTTTTTCATATTTTTACATTTGTAATGATCGTAGCTATCTGCATTGAACTTGAGATTTATTACACCTGATTGTAAATTTTACTCAAGAGAAAGAAATATAACTTTTCCTCTGATTCTTCAAGCTCCATCGATTGTATTTTGGTGATTCCTTTTGTTCTCTAAATAATTTACATAAAATACGTTCTCTTTTTTGATTAAAAAAAATAAATTCTCTTTTCTTTGATTTTTTCATGTTTTTACACTCGTAAGGACTGTAACTATCTATGTTGAACTCGGGATTTTTATCTAAAGAGCTGTACCTGTAATTCACAAACATATGTAGTCAACAATAATTGAGATGAAGAAGTAAAAGTTACTGTATACAGAAGCTAAGGGAATGTTTGGTTTATAAATCATCAAAATTTCTTTTTAAAATTACAGTATTTGCCTGTTAGTATAAATTTTATGTAATTCAAGTATAATTTTAAAATTCAATTAGTTTTTTTATATATATTAAAAATAAATTGAAAACTTTCCATAAATTCATTTAATAGACAGATATATAATTTTAATTTTTAAGATTATCAATAATGTTAGTAATGTTATGTATTCCAATTCATTTTAAATCTCAACCCACATTTACATATAAATATATAACACATCTCATTATTATGTCAATAAAATTCAACTTCTAAATCAGTAGTGAATAATATTGATACGTAACATTCTTTTAAAGTTAGAAAAAATTAAATCTGGAAAGTTATAAAAGGCTTTTGGTTCTTCTAGATATACTTGTATTCCTGCTTATCCAACCAAAGCGGACGGCAAAAGTAGAAGTCTTTAATTAACTTCACAAAATAACCGCCATATCAGTAAAAATAACTACTCATTCTAATCACAAATTTTGCAATTAAGTGATCCTAATCTAATATTTTTATAATTAATACTCAAATTATACTATGTTATTTGGTAAGTTTGTTCCTAGTAAATTTAATCCTAAAAAAATCAATATTATACTACTGATAATAAAGACATCCTACCACTTAATTCTTTCTTGATCTCTCTCGAGTCTCTCTATATATATCTCACTTTACATTCTCCTTTATCTCCACGAATACATTCTTCCCTCACAAACAATGCCGTTTCCCTTTTCAATGGAGATATCAAAATATCTCTCGGTTTTTGCTATATTAGTTACTTGTTTATGTGCAATTAGCAACAATGGCGTCCACGCCTCTCACAAGGTGTTTCCAGAGCTTCAGTCTCTTTCTGCCGTTAAAGTCAAGCATGTACACAGAACTGGTTACCACTTTCAACCTCCCAAGCACTGGATCAACGGTACGTATATACACCCATTATTTTATATTTTAAACGTTCTAATTTTGTTTTGTTTTTTATAATTGTGATCAACATAAAAACAAAGTTTTTTCTTATATAAATTAGTGATTTAATTTTTTAGTGAATCTGAAATACACAAGATCTTTCTCATGTTGGTTCATTAGTCACAGCATATTTACTTATTCATTCATCATGAACATGAACTTCATCTGATTCTTTTCTGAGGACTGCTGTTGAATATCGGAGGTATGTGCATACTAAAGTCGTCCCGTAGACATGATATGTGCCAGTGCAATTATAGGTTTTTGATATGCATGAGAATATTTTTCTGTTTTGTTCAATGTTTTAGTAGTGCTCCTTGATTCTCTACACAAATAAAGATGGTGGGAACCCAATTAGTTTTAGTTTTATAGTTGTTGTTGTTGGTAGGGTTAGGCAAAAATATGATAGTTGGAATATTGATACGATACTCTTTCCATTTTTAATTTGCTTGTTGCGCTGTTGTGGTCATAATTAAGAATATATTTATATATAAGAAATTATATAAAAAAAATTAACAATCTTTCAATGTTAACAGATGCGTTATTGTTGCCACTTGCCAGGCTCTTTAGTCAACTGTGAAACAACACAACTTTATAATGAATCTTCAGCCATGCCATGCAAATAAACATGTAGCTTCTCAGGCTATTATCATCTGTATGTGCACTTGCCTCTTCGGTAGATCCCAATCCTGTGAATTTTTGTGGAATGAACTAAAGAGACAAAAGTTATAGTAAATCCTCTATTAATTTTACGAGTTCACAAATATAGGAATTAGTGGTCAGACCTTTTGTTTATAGAATTATGATTTGCAATTAAAATCAATGTATTATCTCATAATTAATCTGATTATTTTAAAGTAATTTATCCTATTATTAAGAAAAAATTTCACAAAGTTTCGGATAATTTAATAGTATTCATATATTTAACTAATAGATACTTAATTAACATTGTGAGTGTTCCTTCACTATCAAAAGCACTTGATAATGTTTATCTAATACTACTTAATCTCTTCCTAGTTTCTGTGTTCCCTCTATGAGAGTCTATGAAATACTTTCCACTACAATTATCATAAACTCTTCCTTAAGTCACTCTAGCAAGTATCTCAATTGAAAGAAAATCTAAATGCATTTTGAAGCTCGTTTTGTTAATGTATGTTCGTTTTGTTATAGTCTTAAGTACTGACTCTCTTACACGATTCAATAATATCTACATTTTTTTTTTTTCATTTTATTATGTAAAATGTCACTAACAGTGGCTGGTACACACAGTCTAGCCGTTACATTTAGCTTCCTCTCTCAAATTATGTCGGCAGAGTCACTATTAAAGGTCAGTTAGACCAAAAGGGACTATGTAGAGATTTTCTGGTTGCAAGCAACCAAAGCAGAATCGACGGCAAAGATCCTATTCATTTATACACCTTAATTTTACAAAGGAGACCTTCCACCTAGTAATGGATTGTAATCATTGTCAGATAAAACCATTTTATAAACCATAACATATATATATCTCAACCTAACTCTTCGCCACTCACCAGTAGAACTTGACTTGGAACTCCTATTTTTATTTCCTCTTTACGGGCCGTTTAGGCATGCTTGGATAGCCAAAGTCTACGTATTCTTTTCTCCATATGACACTTGGTTTCTGCTATCTACCTTTTAATTGTCTTCAAGTGGCAGCACTTTTAAGATATTGATGTTTAGGCCGCAACCACAGCCCATTTAGTATCAAGTTGGGAATCACGCATGGACCACCATGATCAGCATGCTCGGATCCTTTAGTGGTCCGAGCTAATGCAACACATTGGGATTGTTCCTATTGGTGTAGTCACTTTCTATTTGTATCTCTGTTGGGTGTGCCTTTCTAGTTTGTTCTTTTCAAAGCTACTCCCGGAATCTGTTGATTGGTTTGGAACTTTGCATCTGTACTCACTTTCAATGCTTTAATGATGACACAATCTATATTTGATAATTTGACTACCATTTAACAAAAAGAATGTTTGGTGCTCCCTGCCTTTTTCTCACTCAAGAGAGCTGAGTTTATAACTGGATGGTAATGTTAGCCACGTATTAAATTCTTGTCGTGACTTTCTCAATTAAGAAAGAAAAACGGGGGGGGGGGAGACAAAAGCACATATATTTACCTACTTGAAGCATCATGTTCATGTAACACAGAATATGTCATATGAGATATCGATGGATATAACTATGTATTTAAACATATAATGGACAACTGTATCCACACCCACCACAAGCTTTGAGTTTGTGAATACATGTGCATCCATAACGCATATAATTTTTCTTAACGTAGGAACTCAGATGTCCTAAAGGGTTGGATATTGCTAATAACTTTATAGGAGAAAGGCAATTATTTTTATTTTTATGTTGTTTATTTATTTATTTTATTTTTTATGTAGGTGGAATTATGATGATTACTTTTGGAGAGTTTGGTACTTTTAAATTGATAAACTCCTGAGTCTGTGTAATTAAAGAACTTTGGTCACATAATCTTAAAAATTTGGAGAATTTGGACTGATTGTGACTGAGGCACGTAATAGAGTAAGTTCAAAATCTTTCGAGTACAAAAATAGATTTTCCCATGCATACTTTTGAGCGTTGCTATATGCACCAAACTTATGTTTAAGTACACTTACCTTTCTTTGAATACTATATTCAGCAACGGCGACACATTTTATATCCCTAAAGCAAAACTTTTTATTTTCTTTATATTAAACCAATTTGATATTTGCCTAAGTATTTTCTTACCTCAGTATAATGCAATTCTTGTGATTCGACGCTTATAAGACCCTTTTTTTTTTTTTAAAAGAAAGAAAAGAACTTGTCTAGCTATCAAGAACAGTTTTTACGAATTATGTTGGTGTGTTTGGAATCATTTTTAAAATGATATTTTTGAGAATTATTTTTAAAAATAATTTTTTTTTAAAATATAATGTATTTGATAGGATTTCTTTAAAATTATTTTAAAAAACAGAAAATATTGTAAATATGTTTGGTATTATTTTCGAAGATAAGTAAAATAGTTGTTTAGATGAAAAAATATTAATTTGTTTTGAAATTCTATTTTGGAAATGATGAAAAACATTATAGAAAAAAAAGTTATTTTTTTACTTTTGGGTTATAAATGCAAAAAAAAAAAAAAAAAAAAAGAAAAAAAAAAAAAGAAAAGAAATGTATCTCATTTTCAAAAACATATTTTATAAAACATGCATGTAAACACGTATACTATCATTTTTAGTTTTTAAAAATAAAACACCAATTTTAAAAGAATAATGCTACTATTGACGTAAAAAATTGATCAACACCTGTATCAATGGAAATTGAGTATGAATGATGAAATGTAAAGCTATAATAATAGTGAATAAACAAGATAATGTAGATATAAGAAAGTAGATGAGAGAGTTTTTAACGTGGTTTAATCCTTTGAATGTTGTCTATGTCTACGGTTATGTTATTGCTGAGGGGGAAGGCTGTGTTTCAACAAAGTTCTTGTTAGGGGTGAATGGTGTATGGATATGTGTTTTTGTTCGCATTCAAAGGATTTCTTTATACAGTGCTAAGGTTCCATGTTTACATATGATTTGGTCACTAAAATATAAAAAGATTGAGATTCTTCTTCATATTTTACATAAAATTGTAATTAATATGTCCATATTTGAATCAAAATGTATTTTGACAACTTCTTACTTCCTTTTTGGAGAGATCTTTTATGTATTATAAAGACACTTCTGCTTGATGAAATTCTCTTTCCCTTTTTGGAGATTTACTGAAATAAGAAAACATAAAAATTTTAGCCGGTTTTTTACTGTCTAGACAATTACAAACTGATGATATATCACGAGTTATTATGTCAATACGCTTTTGAGTTGTTTTTTAAGTGAGCTAGTCACTTTATTGTTTTGACATGGTTGAACCTGTTAAGCGTTCTTGCTGATGTTGCATTTGCTGATGTGTCTTGTGATTAATAAGTTTTGCATTGCTTCGTTCCTCATCTGGCCCTTTAAGCCTGTCGGTTTGTTAGACCTTAACGGACTTTCGATCCAAGCGCTATTTTTGGACATAACAGTTATACTATCCAAAAAATTCTAAATTTATTGCTCAAATGATGTGACAAACTTATATGTGTAATTATCACATCATCAATATTTAATCTCAAAATTAATATGATAATTACAACTTATCTTGTCACATCATTTGGACAAAATGTTTGAACAAATTTTTTGGAAGTATTCTATTATTATTTTAAAAAATGCATACAAACACCACCCTCTCTTTTAATGAACCCTTAAAATTTTTCAAGAATATAAACTCTTAAATTAATGTTCAAAGTTAAAGGTAATTTTTATAATTTAATGAACTGTATTGTTGAGTTCACTAAAAAGAAAAGTTCAGTTAGATTTAGTTTGCAGTTTGTAAGTACTAGTTATATGAATATTGTCTTCGAAATCAGCCATTCTAACTTCATTTTTTTGCTTTTGTCTTGTACATTGGTGCTTAAATTATAACAACAAACTGCAGATCCAAATGGTAAGCTCCAGGACTTTTAACTTGGTTAAAGAGTTTCTCATAATCTTATCCATTTAATTGTTATTCTAATTTTATCTTCATTTATAACGTCTCATTCGAAATAGGACCCATGTACTACAGTGGGATCTACCATTTCTTCTATCAATACAACCCAAAAGGTGCAGTGTGGGGCAACATCGTCTGGGCCCATTCCGTCTCCAAAGATTTGATCAACTGGGTGCTCCTGGAACCCGCAATCTACCCTTCAAAGCCCTTTGACATTAACGGATGCTGGTCCGGATCCGCCACCATTCTTCCAGGCAACAAGCCAGTAATTCTCTACACCGGAATTGACCCGCGACAGAGACAAGTCCAAAACTACGCTGTCCCATCAAACCTATCCGATCCATATCTCCGCAAATGGACCAAACCCGATAACAACCCGTTGGTGGTCCCTGACCACGGCATCAATGCCTCTGCATTCCGTGACCCAACCACCTGCCTGGTTGGGCAATGATGGACATTGGAGGATCTTAGTTGGTGGAAAAAGGAAGCGTAGAGGAATGGCATTTTTGTACAGGAGTAGGGACTTTGTGAACTGGGTCAAGGCCAAACACCCGCTCCATTCTTCTCCCAATACGGGCATGTGGGAATGCCCGGATTTTTACCCGGTTTCAGTGATGGGTAAAACCGGATTGGATACCTCAGTTATGGGACAAAATGTGAAACACGTGTTGAAGGTTAGTTTGGATGTTACGAGGTACGAGTACTATACAATTGGTAGATATGTTCGAAACGAGGACAGGTACGTGCCTGATAACACGTCAGCTGATGGTTGGAGTGGACTTAGATATGATTATGGTAATTTTTATGCTTCCAAGACCTTCTTTGATGCTGCCAAGAATCGGAGGATATTATGGGGTTGGGCTAATGAGTCTGATACTCGTCTTGATGATGTTGAAAAAGGGTGGGCTGGAATTCAGGTCATTTTCGTTTAACCATATATCTTGTCTCTTTCTCTTTTTTCTTAATGAGTAAGTTTGAACATAGAAGTTTGACTTGGTTTTACAACGTGGTTTGATCAGGCAATTCCAAGGATGGTGTGGCTTGATGATAGTGGAAAACAATTATTGCAATGGCCTATTAAAGAATTGGAGACTCTTAGGGGGAAAAATGTTCGAATGAGGAACAAGGTGCTCAACTCAGGAGCACATGTTGAGGTTAAAGGAATCACCGCTGCTCAGGTTCAATAATATCTGATATGCAATTTCATTTCATGGTTTCAGCATTTTAATGGAGGGAATGGAATTGGTGTCCATTGATTTTTCTTTTTTAATTTTTCTACAGGCTGATGTTGATGTTTCCTTCTCGCTGCCAAGCTTGGACAAAGCTGAAAAATTCGATCCTAAGTGGACGGACGCGCAGGAGTTATGCTCCAAGATGGGTACACACGTTAAGGGCAGGGTTGGGCCATTTGGGCTCTTGACATTAGCTTCAAAGAAGCTGGAAGAATACACTCCCGTCTTCTTCAGAATATTTAAGGCTTCAAACAAACATGTTGTTCTCATGTGTTCTGATGCAAGAAGGTTTGTTTTGGCTTCAACGCAAACTAGTGAAAAATTCTTCTTCTATAATATATCATGTTATATCATATTTCCTTAAAAAAATTGGCTTATTGCTTCTTTGAGCAGTTCATCTCTGGAGGGTAGATTATACAAGCCACCATTCGCTGGCTTTGTAGACGTTGATTTATCTGATAAGAAGCTTTCTCTTAGGAGTTTGGTATGATATTTAATTTATTTGAAATAATTATTATACGGTTTTGAGCTACACTTGTCTTCACGTGTTAAATGTTTTGACGATGCATGTACTTTTTTCTTGGCAGATTGATCATTCTGTTGTGGAAAGTTTTGGAGCTGGAGGGAAAACATGCATAACATCTAGGGTTTATCCCACTTTAGCAGTATCTGAAGATGCCCATTTGCATGCATTCAACAATGGAACTGAGACTGTAACCGTTGAGAAGCTTAATGCCTGGAGTATGAAGAAGCCCGTCGAGATGAACTAGTCAATAGGCAGAGGAATTGCCTTGCCTTCATTGCTTTAGATTAGTTATGTTTACAGCATGCAAGTAGAAGCATGAGCTCAAGTTGAAAGACTCGTGATCTTAATAATGATGTTTTAGTTTTATTATGGACTGCTCATTCCAATGTGTGCTTTAAAAACTCTTTTTCGAGAAATATTATTCTAGTAATATTCGATTGTTTATAATTATATCTAAGTTAAGTGATATGATATGATTTTTTATTATATAATTATTATTTAAGTGATGTGACAATTCTGCATAAAATTTGTACTTATATAGAGTCATGAATGATGTTTTGAATGCTATAATAATTAGGAAGCATATGTCTTGAAGTGCAGTGGAAGCAGGCAAGCCAGCGTTGGTTTTAAAAACCAAGATTTGACATCTCTATCTCATATGTATGAATTATCTTCTATCTTGATATAAGTGATTTCTAGTTGTATAAAGACCGTTGATTTAGATCATATCATTAGAGTCTTACTAATTTGGTTCCAATTAGTCGTTTAAGTTTGTTTCAAGACTAAAAAAAAATAATAATAATTATGAAACATATAATACATCATTGGAGCGTAAATTCAAACTATAGAATTAGTTGAATACCCATGACTCTCATCTTCATTTGGGTGATTGAAAGTATCCCAATGATATGGGGACGGGACGGGTTGACCTTTGAATCTTTAATGGAGTGCTCCTTACCTTAATTTATATACTAGCAACTAATAATTATAATTTTTTAAATAGTTAATTTTTTATTTACCGTAATTTTATATAATATATTGTAATTGTTGAGACCCAAATGAAGCTTTTCATTTGGGTTTGACGAACCCAGATTATTGCAACCCCAAATTCATGCAATAAAAAAAAAAAAAAGGGGCAAAGATGAATTGTTGCCGGTTCATTGCCATGAATGGAGGAGGAGGAAAGGAGACCAAGCGAGAAACAGAGATAAATGGAGGAATAAGAGAAGAGAAAAAAAGGAGACGGATGAGCATTCCCAAACCCACCAAAACCCACCATTTTTTATTGGAAGGAAATAAGCATTCCCATGTGAGTGGGAAATGAGAAAGCTTGGAATTGGATTTTAAATCTCTCCCATTGCTTTTCAAAGGCAGATTTTTGAATGTTCAGAAATTTTGAATCCCAAGCCCACCTGTATTCCAACATGCCAAACATGCCTTTATGTTCTCTCGAAAATCTCTCCTTTCCCGAGGTATCTTAGCAATTTTTATTTTGGCAATTATAATCCTCTCCTCAAGCTAGTTTGATAGATCAACCCCATCTCATTTGTCCATTCTTTTGCTCACTATCTGTTTTTCTGATAACTTAAGCTTTGCAGTCAACCGGCTATCATATACGAGCAATGCAGGCGTATAATTCATAACTCGGCGACCCAATTTATAAAATATATAGAGCTAGAGATTACACCGGCAATGCCATGTCCAATACTTTTCCACGATTAAAGATCATAAAATTTTAATGGACATTTAATAACCATCATTCAGCTATCAGACAAACAGAAATTGCCAGCCATACCAGAAGAACATTATAACATGAAAAAGAACCACTTAAATATCATGGTATCCAACCATCAACACAGTTGAGTTTGAGCCTGAACCAACAAAGATTAACAACTAGGATATTACTTCCATCAAGTCTCAAGTGACTCCAAAACCAATAAAACAAAAACAATTGCATCCAATATTCAAAAACTGTATTCCCATGAGAGACAAGATACTTGTGGTCACAAGTCTACTTGATCTTCTTCTTAGGCCTCAACTGCATCAAAAGATAATGGAGGAGTTAGTTTTCTCTGAGGAACACCGAGAGTTTCTTAATAATATCATAAATAAACAGGAATAGTTTAATAAGAACCTGATTGCTATGACCACATTTCTTCTTCCGGCAATTAACAGCCCTTGGATGCAGACGAGCATAGCATCTACCAAATCATAAATGAAAATACCAAGCTTTAGCATACTAAAATCAGTAAATCACTTATCAATTCATGAATCATACAAAATACTTGTATCTCTTTTGTTATGATGACCAAGCAAGTAACACACATAAAAATCCCCTTAATAAAATACCATGTACCACCCAAGAAAATCAACTGATTGTTAAAAACAAAAAACCCAGTTGACAAAGTTCAAATGGAAATCAATATCTGGAACTCTGATGCTCTCCATTGCACTTCAACAGCAAACGAGAGTTCAACGTATAGTTCCATAACACAAATTAACAGAAGCTGATCTTTGTACAAAACACAAAGTCCAATGCACATGCAAGTAATAGCTAAGTAGCTAAACAATCTAATGTAAGTTGGATATTTTTAGGATTGTACTATTGAAACGGCAAGCCAATTGGTTCCAATTTGAGATTGACAGACAATAAAAGAAAGAAAAGCATGTACCACCCATGAAAATCAACTGCCACAAAATGAAAACAATTGACAAAGTTGAAGAATGGACATTGATATTGGGTACTTGTATATCTTCTTATGCATCGTTATTGCAGTAGAAGCTAAGTCAAAGACCCGTAGCAATCTATTTTGTTAAATTCACATCTTAAACCAACTCAATCTAAACAAAATGTAACAATGTAAACAAAAGACAAAAAGAGAGGCGTACTTGCGGCAGATCATCTTATCTTGATTGTATTTGCGAGCCAATGCCATCAAAGAAGGCTCGATGATTCCCCCTCGAAGCCTCAGCACCAAATGAAGAGTTGATTCTAAACAAAAGAAATAAGCAATAATTAATTAAAAATGGTACCAAAAAATAAGAGGACAAGAGAAAAGAAAGAGAGAGAGGAAAACAAAACCCTTTTGAATGTTGTAGTCGGCCAAGGTTCGTCCATCTTCAAGCTGCTTGCCGGCGAAGATAAGGCGCTGCTGATCGGGAGGAATTCCTTCCTTGTCTTGGATCTTGGCCTTCACATTATCGATAGTATCACTGCTCTCTACTTCGAGGGTGATGGTCTTCCCTGTTAGAGTCTTCACGAATATCTGCATCTTTACGCTCCTCTTCAACAAACTAACAACAGCGCTCTTGTGACTGCGGGCAACGCTAGGGTTTTATATTTTTACAACGTCAGACCTATCCAGGGTTTCCTCATTCCTCTGCTTTTGCTGTTGGGTTGGGCCCTAAATGATAAAGCCCAATCCTAACTTATTGTCTAAATAACTTATTTTTGAGTGTCAATATCACCCTACTAAAACCAAAACCCATTGTTTCCAAAAAAAAAAACCCATTTAAAATTATTATAAAAATTCTAATATGTAACTATAACCTACTTAATATAAAAAAATATATATATTATTTTTTTTAATTTTATTATTTATTTTTAAAAATAAATCTCATTAACACTAAGTTTAAATAAATTATATATTTTTTTAATTTTTTAATGGGATACATTTAATGTAAAAGTTTTAATATATAACTTTAATTTACTTAGTACGAAAATAATATTATTAAACTTTTGTTATATCAGATTTCTGTAAATAAATTTTATTAAAACAAATTATTAAATAAAATACATATTTTTTAAACTTCTATTAATGAGATGTAACTATTTTAAAAGTGATCATATATAACTATAACAACTTAATACAAATATATATTTTTTAAAATTTAATTGTATTTTATTTTTGTAAATAAATTCTACTAAAAGTGATATCTAATATATATATATATATATATATATATAATGATTTTACCATCAAGTGTCTTCTAACTTTAAAAAGTTAAAACGAACCAATCAAATTCATTCATTGCATTATCTCTCCTAAAATAAATTATCTCTTCTATTTAATTCAAATATAATAGATGCATTTGATTGATTCGATATAATTTTTAAAAGTTAAAAAGTATTAATGATAAAATCAATATATATATATATGTATATATTACAAGTGCCGGTTACAAACTACTGGGTTCTCTAGACATGGACTTTTATGGCTCCTATAGTCATCTTTTGTTCTCGTTAAAATTTTGAAACAGTGCAATGAGATGATAACAAACGATTGAAAACTGTTGGTGCTGAGGACTTCAATCAATTGCCAGTCTCAACGAACGCCGTCAAAGATCAACCACTTATCAACCAGGCGAATGCGATTGGCTTATTGCAATTAATTGTCCCTTTGAAATTTGAGATGTTTTAACATTATCGCGTGAATTATGTTTTAAAAAGTTACACAAACCAATAGGTTAGGACCCCTCAAAATAAAATAACCCATGAATCAAACAATTGTATTGGCTCCAAAAGAAAAGGTTTAATAGGGTCAAAACTCGACCTAGCTTTCATAAAATAGGAAGTAAATAACCAAGTAATTGTGTTGTACAGTTAAACGAATGGAATTATAGTAACTACTACATTGTCATCCTACCCAGCACTGCACTACTCGCTGTTAGAAGTTTTTAGTGGCTGAATATATGATGACTGATGAGCTCATGGTACCGAAACCGAACTTCCGGTCTGCCATAATAAAAAGCAAACTGCTCCACTATCCACATAAACAAATCATAAAAGGCACCCCAATCCTTATGAGAACAGGGAATGAAAGAAAATTCCTAAATAAACTGAGGCTTGAAATGATAAACATTGATATGCATGACATGCATGATCAACATTTAATAATATGAAATGGAATAACCATTAAAATCAAATAGAACAGTTATGAAGATAAAACTATAGATAATCAATAAATTCAAAACCTAGCAACAAGATAATAAGTGCTTCGATTGTATGAACTCAACTGATCAAAATCTCAACAAATATCAAATCCAAAACTACTGATGTTCCAAACTTGAAAATGGGAAAATCAAAATCATTCTTGCATCTAAATGGTGTAATGAAAAATCTGTGCCACCACAACAGCTGCTTAAGCAACATGGATATATTCGATGCAAAGAATTACAACCTTCTTCCCCTTCTGCCACCCTTTCTGCGGGTACTGTCCGTTGGAATTGGTGTCACATCCTCTAAAATACAAAAAGAAGATTATTAAGACTCCTCATATTACTACAATAATTGAATAAATTATAATACCCAGAATGTCTACAAGGGGATTAAAAAAACAAGATAATCCCAACTCTCTTATTATCATATTGCACAAGTCTAGACCATTAGCGACTATTTATTGATTTTTCTTTTTTTTTTTTTTTTTTTTTTTATATAGAAGACTATTATCAAGTTTCAATAAGCATTCAACCGAGCATAAAAAGCTCTAGAGCACAGTTGCCTTGATCAGAGAAAAAGAAGGGGCTAAGTAAGGGTTAAAAGCCTAAAGGAATAGTGAATACAGATCATACACCTTACCCAAACACACTTCGGAAAAAAACCATCAAGACAATTCTAACAAAAGGATGGTGAAGTATTACCTATGCGGCCAATTTTCATGCCAGAACGAGCAAGGGCTCTAAGTGCTGACTGGGCACCTGGACCAGGAGTTTTAGTCTTGTTCCCACCAGTAGCCCTGAGCTTGATATGAAGAGCAGTAATGCCAAGCTCCTGCAGATCACCAGCTCTAGAATCAAAAAATGGATCTTACTATAAGTACTTCACAGAATTCCTTTCTTCATATAGAAAAGGAAAGCAAGTATTTCTAATTTAAATGAAAAATGAACAGAGTTGATGAATTAATTAGATCCATAACACGATAGACGATAAATCAATCCATTCACAAATACATCTAATTTGGGGTGACCACATTTAGTTTGCTAGACCTTGCATCTTTGAGAAACATCTTGCGCTGCAAGCATAGCTGCATATGGAGAGGATTCATCCCTATCAGCTTTCACCTTCATACCACCTGTATTGAGGAATTGAATAAATGAAAGAACAAATCAAAATGATTTTCCAATAAATTAACCAAACAAGAGCAAAACATCTCACAACAATATTTACTTAACTACAATACAATCATTTTGTTGTATCTATTTGCGTTGATGACTGATTCCCTAGGGATAGCTCAAACTAGGTACATGCACAGTCCACACTACTGAGGCGCACCAATAGAATATATTCATTAACAATCCTCCAAAATCCTCCCTTATAGAAAACATCTCTCACTATTTTCCAAATTATGCAACTGTAATAAGGCCCTTAAAAGATGGTTCAAAGGAATTTACAAACAAACAAACACAAGACACCAAAGATCCCATTTTAGAGAGGCAAGGCATGTATTTCACCTGTTATGCGAACCAACGTTTCCCTTCCAGACAAATCAGTCACGTGCTGCATTCCAGAAAATGCATACTTCAGTGAATAAAACTGAAATACAAAGAAACCTATTGTAAACCGAAAAAAAAAAAAAAATGACACTTACAATGAACGTGTCATTAAACGACGCAAAAATGTGAGCGACACCAAATACATGCTCTCCATCTCGCACGGCAGGTCCAAGAGTGACATTTTCCTCCTTAGGCTCTCTGACCTTTCTTCTCGACTACAACATCCAACGCCCAAAAACCAGATATGAGACAATATAATCAGTCTACACACAGTGAACAATAAGCGAGATGAGAGATGTATTACGAGGTATTACCATGGTTGAGAGTGGAGAGCGAGATATTCCAGCTGAGGTTGAGAGACTTGTGTTGATTGATCTTCTGGCCTCAAGTGCTGCGAGCGCTGTGATGTTCAAACCGTACCATTTATAGCTAGGGTTTCAGATTCATCTTTGGACTAGCTTTTGCAATGACGCATTTGCCCCTCACCTTTCATTTATGGCAAATTGCGCGAGTCCCTAAATTTAGACCTAATTGCGGCAAGCCAAGCATTTTACTTGAAATTGCACAGAGCACCTTCCATTAGATCACCACTGTCAAGTGTCAACTCAACCATTGACCAAACTTTTTCTATTATATGCCTCAAATGCCCTTTCTTTAATTATTTTATATTTTATAATAAAACAACAAACAAATAATTTAATAAAATATGTATAATTTATCCAAAATTAGCAAAAACTAACAAATAAAGTTAAGAATCTACATTCATGAAAAAGAAAAAAGGTAGAATCTACCGTTAGTCTTCTTACATTCAACACCATTTCTAAGGAAAAAAAAAATCGTTCATTACCCTAACAAAAAATAATCAATTCATTTATCACCCAAACAAATAAATCAATATGTTCATGACCCAAATAAATACATCCTCTACACACGTATATAGTTTATCATCTAGCAATTCATCTCCCATTAAAAAAATCTCCATTCATTTTACACAAACACTAGTCAAGCATCAACGAATTATTTTTTAAGGAAAAAAAATTAAAAGAATAGGCCTTCCACCACACGTGGAGTAAGATGGTGGACGATCAATTAGGGATGATAAAAATTCTGATCTAATCCAAATAGATGAGGCCTTGATTCATTAGGGACGAGACAAATTATCTATTATGATGAAAACATTGAATCAGATCAAAACAGGGTCAGGTTTGGGATAGACTACCTCAGACGGATTCAAGATTTGAGATGAGAAGTGGTAACTCATTCAGATTATGTGTCGAGTTTAGGAGCAACCCATTAAAAAAATTGGGTTGGGTTTAGGTTGGGCTGATCCGTCCCCAATCCAACCTTGTTGCCATCCCTAGGACTAACTCTTCAATATAGAGGCACAAATCTCTTCTTCACATGGAAGAGCATCTACTTCTCACGAAAGAGCAAAATACTCCAAGTGGAAAAAGGATCTACTTAAGTGGTGAAGTAGATCCTCCAATATCTCTGATTGTGAAAAATTTGCTCCTCAATGAGAATATAACACTTTAGATGAAGAAGTGTGCTCTGTAACAAATGTCTATATTACTCTAGGCACACGTGGAAACAGATAGTCGTTCAAGCATTCTCATGGAGTAGAAAAATGATATGCCTTAGGTAAGAGCTTAGCTACAAAATCTTATGGAACAGTCTTGAATCCAAATTATTCCATCTCCCTATGTTTTGGTTTTTTTTTTTTTTTCTTAATTAGCATTCATTTTGTTTAAAAGAATAGATTTTCTTTTATTTTTTATTTTTTAAGTTAAATGATGAAGGAGATAGAGATTAGATCTCCTCCATCCATTTTCTTTAATTGCTATATTATTTATGATTTAAATTTTTAAGAGTTAAATGGATAATTTTGTCCTTGAACCATTATATTTTAGTGTATAACAAGGTTGGGGTGCCCTGTGCAATTTTAAGTAACAAGCTTTGCCCGCTGCAATTAGACCTAAACTTGGAGTTGTGCAATTAGTACCTTTTTTTTAATATATATATATATATATATTATATCTATATAACCACTCAAATTTGAATTATCATCAAACTTAACGAAACTCTCCATTTGAGTGGGGGTACACACGGCCCTTCATTTTATAGTTGTTTTTTTTTTTCACATAACAAAAATAATTAGTTTATTATTTGTATATATCTAGGGATGGTGATTCTACCTACGAACTCACGAAAGCCCACCCTTTATGATGAAGGAGTGTGAATTTGATTAGATGGATTCGTCGACGTGTATGAATTTGAATTTTCCAATCTGATGTGGATATAAGCTTAGCTTAGCTTATGGATTATATCTTAGCTTTGGGAGGCTGCACACTCGGTGTCACTAGAAGAGCAGAGTTCTTAACCAAACCAACGACTGCGAAACTGCACAATACTAAAGTAAGAGATAAACTATCCCCTACATTTATTATAATTCTTAAATTTCAACGATCTTCAATACGAAATTCATCAACAAATTACAAATCTTATGATGTATCTTCCCGACATAAGGTGAACAAGAGTGATGACAAACAATAATAAGAATTCTCCAGTCAATTTTAGATCTGTCAAGCTATATGTTGCTGACGCTAAAAAACCGGGTGACTTAAATCGAGGTAATCTTGGGAGCCATAATTTCAAGTAGTCCTTTTGGATTGTCCACATGAACCCAATGACCTGAATTAGGAAGAATATGCACTGAAACTTTACCCCCAGGTCCATCTCCTCCCTCACTGGCTAGGCTATCAAGCCGCTGAATCACATCTGAGTCCCAGCGGTCACTCTTTTCTGCACGCACTATAGCTATCTCGGTCCGCTGTGGTGGGTGCTCCAATAGAGGCCAATAGGACATTTCACTATAGAAATTTACATTCAATGTGTCACTTCAAAGTCACATGGAAAAGATGAAAGCAAAATAACAAGGATAATCCTTCAACTGCGGTGCAAGCAAGTCAGCACCGTGTAAGAAAACGACGACTAGAACCAATATCCAAGGCAAGAGATTTACCAGTAAGAATTAAACATCTGAACAGCACCTTCAAGATTAAAAGCCCATGTCTCATGGTCTCCAGATTTCTTGAGGTTGCTGCCAATCCATTCTGACAATGACTTGGAGAAACCAAGCTCCATCATGTGATTCACAAGCCACCTGAAGCAAGAACATACTATACTAATTCTTATAAAAAATATGGTACCACAGTTATGAATTACCATAATATTCACGAATGATCCTTCAAACAAATGAATCTAAGTTGGACAAAACCGAACCAGTTAAAACACTGATAAAACCAGGTTAACCCACAAGATCAGAAGGGAACAAAGTAGGCCTGGAGTGAAGCAATCTGTGTGAGCAAGTCTATACGTGTGCATGTGGGCTAGTCATTGACTCATTTATCATTGACTCATTTATTAACTCACTCCATTAGGTTCATTAACATCACTTATCATATACTCCAAATTCATTTTACTTTTCCATTTGATAGAATCTAGCAGTTCAACTATTAAGTGAAATGGACCACCCATCTTATCTATATTTCATTATATGAATAAATAAAAGAGATACCTAGCTTAGAATCAAAAGATATGCTGCTCTATCTTCCCAACACAACAAAACAAAAAAAAAAAAAAAAAAGGAAAGAAGATAAACTGCTCTGCCATGGGATCTCATATTGCCTGAATCACAAAATGTTCACCCAAAGGCCATCTTTTGCTGCATTAAGTGAACTCTACCTAATAAAACATATATAAGGAAAACTAGAGAGAGAATTTACTCATAAACTCAGATTAATGCCCCTATATGTGCTATAGAAGTTTAATCTAAAATCAAATCTAACCCTCTATTTCAAAAAATTGTCACAACATTTAATCACTAGTAATAACAATCAATATGAAATGCTAAGGAAGCCTGTAATGATAATGAATAACATCTACAAATCTATGCAAATTAAAATTCAGATGATTACCAGATAGCAGTGAGCACGAGAAGAAATACAAATTTGACAAGGTACAGTTACAATTTTATAACACTAAAAGAAAGTTCACAACTTAATGCTAGGATCAGTGACTTAATGGTTATTCGGGCCACATTAGAGCTAATATATGGTTTCCTTAAAAGATGTTTGTGACAAAACCTTAAAAAACAGTGGGAAAAGCCGTCATGGGCTTCACTCACCTCCTACCAAGTTGCCAGTGACAGCAAGCATAACTTATTAATCCACTAAAAATTGGGGGACTAAATTACAATTTCGTATCTGAATCCAATCTTTGTGGTCAAAGTGTGACACCACAACTCTATATTAATATATAGCAAGACAAGAATTTTATAATCAAGAGCAGTTTGGTCATTTATCTCTCCCCTACTAAGGAAAAAAAACGATAATGCATTATTAATATGCTAATCCCCTTCACAACAAACATATACAGAGAATGTTCATAGTCAGCAAATGGCACAAGAAAAGACATAATACCAGAGCCTATTCCACCTGAAAAAATCTATATTTGAACCTCTTTACCAGGAAAACAACAGACTCACTAACACACAACACATCCACCAGAGCACAAATAATATGTCATAAAAAGAACATGAATTTACTTTCGTGATGGAACTGTTGAAGGCAAACTCTGCAAGGTTTTTAGAACTTTCTCTACTTCGCCATCACTTTTTCTGGGCTTCACTGCTCCAGGGACGGAATCTAGTACCCACAGCTGTTCTGCATCAGAAAAGAAAATAAAAGAAAAATGTCTCATAAACTTTCTCATGAACTAAAAATGGTCCCCCAGTGAGAAAATTTGAAAGTTTTCACTACACTAGTGACAAACCACGGACCTCTTGCTTCAGCAACAAAGAATGTCAAAGGCTACTAGCTTAGCTTTCTTTCAGCCTATGCCATTTATATCTAAGGCCTCACTCCGAACTCCAGAAAATTTTGCAACTTTTTGTATAGAACATAAGTAAATCGAAACAAAAAATTTTAACTACGCAAAAGATTTCCACAATTTACGTATAATTGGAAGTTAAAACAACCTACTTTTGGAATAACATAATCAAAGATGAAAATTAGACACACGGATGACGAAATAAACTGAAATTCTCTTTTATGAGCCCTCTTCTTCAATAAAAATAGGATTCATATACAGAAGTGAAAAAAAAAAAAAGAAAAGTCATTTCCATTATCAATCAAGTTTCCTTACAACCACCTTAAATATGAATTCTATTAAGATAAATTACCAGTTATTAACATATATAACCATTAATGAACTCCAAAAGATATAACTAGAAGAGGCCAATTTCATTGAGTACCAGCCAATACCAAAGAATTAAGGATAGCATTGCAATCTAGCAGATGCAGATTTCAAATACTAACTAATCAGACAAGTTTTCAAGGTGTTTGCTACAACGAATCACACGTAGAATAAAATAAAGAGTGAAACCTGCTTGGGGGATGCAGCGGATTGACCGTAAACGGCACTAGCGCAGCTCTGAGCGAAGTGCAAGGCGACCTTGCCGCCCATGGAGTGACCAATCACAACATCAGGCCAAGCCCAGCCTTCAGCTTTCACCAAATTGGCCAAATCATCTGCAGCATTTGCCATGTCATGAGGCGGCTCCAGTCCCTCTATCTCCGCTGACCTCCCGTGGTTCCTCAAATTCACAAGAACCATCCTCCACTCTGAACACACAATCAAGATTAGTAAATAATAATTCAAGTTTATAATAATAGTAGATTAGCAGTGATTGGTAGTACCGGAGGAAGGAGAGGTTTTGGAGAGAGTGGAAGCGAGGTTGCGAGAGAAGGAGCGCCAGTTACGGGCGGATCCGAGAAGGCCATGGAGAAAGAAAGCTGTACGGGTGTACGGTTTGTCTATGGAAAGTCGGACCTCTTCATAGGCTACAGTTTGCAGCCATCTTGGACTCGGTGAGTTGAGGAGTCGATTTAGGAGGTTGTATCCACCTTGTTTGTTCTTCAATATTCTCGCCATCGACTTTTCACGCTGCTTTCAGGCCGTTGTGTTGGAGACTGGTGAGGCCGATAATCAGAGAACGTGTTACGACGTCGTATTTTGGTTACACAACACGACGACGTATTACTTGAACAAGTTGACACCAAATTGAAAATAAAGACGACGTCGTATTTACGCTATGTCAAATAAAACAACAAAATGATCAGGTTTAGTTAGGGTTTAAAAAAATAAAACACACCCACATTCTCATTAGACTCTCATCGTTCTCTCTACTCTCTTTAGTCACATACTCGGTGATCAGGTATGAGGTCTTGTCTGCTGCTTTGTTCGTTATTTATTTATTTATTTTTTTTCATGAATTGTGTGATGTGATTGTTGGTTGTTGGAGCTCTAGTGTTGGTTACTTGATTTTCTTGGCTACTCTTCTTTTACCACTTTAGTAAACAAGATTTTTTTTTTTTTTTTTTAAAGAGAATTGGTAGATGATGCTTCAACAATTTGTTGATTTGGGGTCTAAAAATTTTGATGGGTTATTGTTTTGTTAAAATTTTTATTCAATTTTAATATTAATTTTGTTAATTTTCCTAGGTTGTAAATGGCTACATCATCATGTTCAACATGTGCTATGCATAGGGGCTTATTCCTCCCTAAAGAGATAACAAATCGTGACACAATGTTGGTGTCGGTTGGTGCTGCACAATCAAGAATCTCAGTATCCGATCAGACAGTAATAAAATGCAACCAAACTAGAAGGTTGTGTTTGAAGAATCCAATACGGTGTCGTGCATTGGAAGTTGAGAACACACCTTCATTTACAGTTAGGAAGAAGTTTCAACTTGATGATGTGATTGAAGCTCAACAGTTTGATAGAGATATTCTTAATGCTATATTCAAAGTTGCACGTGGAATGGAAAAGATCGAAAAGAATTCACCCGGTAGTCAAATACTTAAGGGTTATTTGATGGCTACACTGTTTTATGAGCCTTCTACTAGAACTAGGCTTTCGTTTGAGTCTGCTATGAAGCGGTTAGGTGGGGAGGTTTTGACTACAGAAAATGCTAGGGAGTTCTCTTCTGCAGCGAAAGGGGAGACACTTGAGGGTATATATTGTTTTGATCATTATTGCAGTGTTTGTCTAAACGGTTTATTTATTTTCCAATGTAGATGTGATGTTGTTTGCTTGATTTGCAGACTCTATAAGGACTGTTGAGGGGTACTCTGATATAATAGTTATGCGGCATTTTGAAAGTGGTGCTGCTAGAAGAGCGGCTACTACGGCTGCCATACCTATTATTAATGCTGGAGATGGTCCTGGACAACATCCAACTCAGGTATGTATGTATTTTTATTTAATCTAGTTGTCTCGGAAATGTTGGATGTTTGTGTATTTGTATAACTGGATGCAGTTTCAATAATTTGTTGTGGATTGCATTTAACCAGAATACGTTTGGGAGGAAAATGAAGGCAGAGATGACAAAAGATAATTCCCTTTTGCCTGTAATGTAGCAATTTCAATAATGTAGGGGCATCTTTGTTTGTCCAGTTCCAAAATGTAATGATATTATCTGCCCTTAATAAGTATTATGATTTGGATTATAAATGTTTAAGATGTTCAAGTCAAGTTATTGCTCAACTGGAAAAAAAATTGAGGTTTAAATTTGCTTTAGAGTTTATGAGCAACTATCCTAGCTTTTTGACCTTTTCCATAAGAAGGTACATTTACATAATCATAACATCTCCTGTGAAGTTGTACTGTAAAGTCTGTAACTACCCTGATATGCATTATTTGTCTTAAGCTGCCTCCTGATTTCTACTAGCTGCTTGACTATACCTGATTTGCTTTTTTACCCGAATGAGATTTGTCTATATTTTGCATCGTTGAGACTTGAGGGAGATGTTTTTTTATTCAGAATTCACCGTGGGCTTTCTTTTTGATAATTTTTCTTAATATTTATCTGAAGGGAGTAACAGAGATAATTTTTCTTAATGATATGCATGCAGGCTCTTTTAGATGTTTATACTATTGAAAGAGAGGTAGGTAGACTGGATGGCATTAAAGTTGGACTTGTGGGAGATCTTGCTAATGGGAGAACAGTCCGCTCACTTGCTTACTTGCTTGCCAAGTACCAAGATGTGAAGATCTACTTTGTCTCTCCTGACGTTGTAAGAATGAAGGTAGTGAATTGACATCATTCAACTGGATATTGGATTTCTATGATATTTACTTTGAGCTTTAATGGACATGTTAATTGGTGAATGAACTGTTACTATATTTTTAATTGTTCTCAGAATATTGCAAGTTGATAGAAACATTTAGCGGTTTGGTTGCTGGGTTATATTTTGTGCTATCAGGATGATATAAAAGAGTATTTGACATCTGAAGGTGTGGAATGGGAAGAAAGTGCTGATTTAATGGAAGTGGCATCTAAATGTGATGTAGTGTATCAAACTCGCATCCAGCGAGAGCGTTTTGGAGAGAGAATTGACCTATATGAAGAAGCTCGAGGAAAGTACATTGTAGATCATGATATCTTGCGGGTAATGCAGAAGCATGCTGTAGTGATGCATCCTCTACCAAGGCTTGATGAGGTAAGCATGCTATGTTCGAGAGTGAGGCTCTCATGTTCTTTATGAGATGGAGTATTTTTCTGATGTTAGATTTTTATGTTATGTAGATCGCTGTGGATGTTGATGCAGATCCTAGGGCTGCCTATTTTAGACAAGCAAAGAACGGTCTTTATATTCGTATGGCTCTCTTGAAACTCCTGCTTGTTGGCTGGTGAGGCATGCATGATATTCTGATTCAAATCTTGAGACTACATTCTTGTTTTGCTTGAGTAACTTATTTGAAAACGAGTTTTTTTTTTGGGTAAAAACTGCAAGAATGGTTTAAGGGATTTCAGTTTTGAGGTTATTATCCGTGTAAGATATTTCATATTGTCATTGCTTAGCCAGTTAAGGTAAAACTTGAAACTAGGTACTGAAGGACACCTTCATAGACTGATCTCTTATGGAAAAACTTTCAACTGACATTCTATAGTTTCCTGTACAGTATATCCAATTTTGATCTGTTTCAGGAATGGTTTATAGCACTTGATTCTGTAGCATCCAACAATGAGAGTTACTGGGTCAAGTGGCAAATAGTTATAAATAATTATAACTTCTAAAGTCCTGCATGCATTTCCTAAAGAGAGCGGAGAGAACAATGAGAGTGTGATGAGAATGCGCGTGTGCGTGTGTTTTTTTAAACCCTAGCTGTATCTTTTGCGAGTTTAATCGATATCCATAATCTTTTATGGTACTGAACAGTGAACAGTGAACAGTGAGGTTCAGGTCTGATTCTGGTTTTAACCTGAACCGCATGTTCTGGGTCTAGTGATAAAAAGTCTAGCAGACCTAACATAATCTACAAAACCTGCTCCGGCTAACAGTTAATAAATGTAGCTGCTCGCAGTTAACAAAGGCCAAATAATTGGCTTACATAGTATTATGCCTAGGCACCCAGCACCAACGTCCATGAGCAAAGTTTGCTGCTCACTGGTTCATGCAAAATACAGAAGAGATTGACATGGGTCTGGTGAGTTGAGATATGCAATTGCGCATGCAATAACACATCAAAAGAATGGTCTAGTAGTACAATTTGGATGCAATGCATAGAACAAAACAGAACCTCAATTTGCTTTCCATCAAAACAAGCAATTACAGGATCAAGAGTGTAGACATTTGCGACTCTCCATCGATAATCATCCTCGTACCGGTGATACAATCCCGAAGGCTTCATCCAAAATTACTTCCACTCTTGGTTAAATTATTGAATTTTTTCTATCGAAACCAAGTCACCACGAACCCACTATAAACATAATTTGAGCTACGGATTACTCAATTATAAAAGTGCTTACCAGCTAAACTAACGCAATTGTTAAAAAACTTACCATTTACCAACTGAACTAGCACTCACAGATGTTCAAAACTAATTAATAAACAATTACCAAAAGGCTGATTGGCTTTCAAATGCGCGTTAGTTGCCTTTATTCTTCCTCATGATGGGTGTTTTTTCTCAACTTCATGCGATTTAAGTTCTCTATTTGTATGGACAGAAATAGCAGATGCTTCTTTCCTATATAATTTCGCTTTTGACATATTCTGTTCCTTGAAAATTATCCAATCCCTTGTAACAAACAAGGCTTAAAATGAAAATTACATGTGTAAAGTGAGAGCCTTCAAGCATCTTTACTCAAATGGATCTATTCGAGGGTCATGTTCACTTGCCATCAGCATCCCGGTGCATAGGCATGTTGGGCACATCACCTAAACAAACATACAAGTCACAAGGCAGTTAGCCACAATAAGTTAACAAGAACAAGGCCAATTCAATTTTGTTTTAACACGAATGCATGAGGGGGCTTTACGCTTTTTTTTTTTTTTTCTTTTTCCTCCTTTTAGAGTAGCCACATGAAAATAAGTCTAGTCCATGTACAAACATAAACATATATTTAACATATCCAGTTAGAATGACTTCTCGACTCACCCAAGCAGTGAAGGATAAATATATGAATAATTTAATATAAAGGAAAAGCTAGATTTAATTATTCCCTTATTCTGTTAAACCTTTTATTACATTGAATAGCACTTTTTTTTTTTTCCATATCGAAACTAATGCATTTGAATAATTTTACAACATCACATTACCAAAAGGAGAAAAGTAAATGGACAATAATATTTTAGGAACAATCTGTCTCTGATCAAAGAATTTACCTTTCCTGCACCAGAGCACTGTACACAACGTTGAGTTGTGGGAACTTGCAGAAGGTGATCAGAAACATTGGATACAGAGATAGGATCAATGCTTAGGGTCACACCACTTGAAGAACATCGAGCACAGGCCAAGTATCCTATCCATTGGATTATATGAAATAAAATTGTTAGAACTTATATGAACAATAGATAGTAGAAAACAGGTAAAGACAATGAGCTTTCTATTTCTTTTTGCAGTTTAACATAAAATTCTTATTTGTGGGTAGCAGAAACTGAAATAAAATTCTCACAAGGATCTGAATGTAATGATACCAATGAAATTACATTAAACAAAAACTTTCTAACAAAATTCTCATATGCACATCAATACATACCACTTCCATGGCAATATTTGCATCTTTTCTTCTCTTGTTTTCCAACATTGTTAGCTTCAATTAACATCAAAGCGGATATGACACCCACTGCCCCCCCAGAAAAGGACGCTACAATGGGATCGACCTGACTGAATTCAGAAATCAATCACATTACAAGTTGAAATAAATAAGCCAATTAAATTTCTGTAACACCGACATTTTGTTTGATCCAGATTTGGAAATCACCAAATAGGAAAAATACAGGTTCACTGAGTACCTCAATTGCTGTGGCAAGTGCAAGCTACGTATGAAATCTTGGTATGAGGTGCCCCGTAAACCTAACTTCAACTCCAGCTGCCATCACAAACATATTTGGACAGTGAACAAGGGTCAAAATTTAAAAAAGAAAATGTAGTAAACTAAAATCAACTAATAATGGCGAATTTTAACAAATACATAACTCTTAAGCACAACAATAACGACAACGTTATAGAAGCATCTTCAGTAAAATGTTGGAGTTGGTACCAAGGCCTGAAAATATTCCAAAATTTGAACCAGTCTATGCAACGTTCTGTCAAAATAGAAACTTTTCTAATCCTATGAACTGTTGGCGTATACCCCATCATATAGTTCCTAGCTTGCACTGCCAGGCATACCCTCTATCAGAAACCGAGACAACCTAAAACTTAGCCAAATTTATGCCAGTCTGTTTATATAGCTTCATATATACAGCTTCAGTTCTTCAGCCTTTCATTTCTCTGCAAGCATTGCCTAAACTTTTTATACGGACATATTAGAAAATCATTCTGGGAGCCTTCACTTTGGACAAGATTGTTGATACATCATCATTGCAACCTACCATTATATCAATTTTGCGTTTATGGAATTACTATCAGTGCCATCCCAACTAAAAACGACTTATTATTTATTCATAATTTATGATTAGCATACAAAGCAAAAGCTTAATGTAGATGGCTTGAAATCATAGTTCTAGCTACTGTAAACTATTCTCTAGATAATCTTAAGAGTTATATTGATACTAGAGACTCTAAAGTTCCCATGTTACACAACAGGACAGCATTTAAAAAGCAATTGTATGTCGATCATTAGGTAACCAATATCAAATAAAATGGTAGACCATTCACAAAACTTTTATTTAGAACTTAGCAACTGGAAATGTGTGTCTTCGACTTAGGGCTACAAATTTATCTTTAATTAATTCACCCTGTTATCTCAAATTTCCAATGTTCACAAAATTTTAACCATAAACTCAAAAAGAAAGTTTCACACATAGATTTAAACAAAGCACAAGAACACATATTTTTCAGCTTTATTATTATTTTGTGCGGATACTCCTACTCCTACATTCTTCATCAGGCAAATCTTTTTAACAAATATGCAAGGCAACAACTACTGTCTCTGCCCCCTCCTGATAGATATTCTCTACTAGCAGTGCTCTTCAATTTTATATTTGTTCCCTCCATTACTCTCCTCCCTTACCCATTACAGACATACACCTCTAGCTTCTCATGCCTTCCAGCTGCAAGTGCTTGAATGGAAAACCATCTATCAAGTAGCTGAATACAAATGAGAAACAAGCAGTATCACAATTATATGAACTTACAGTTGGTGCAATAAGGCCACCAAATACAATTATCCCAGATATAAACGAGAAGCATGTCAAATAAAGCTGCTTCAAGCTCTTCTGTGTCTATTCAAAATAAAAACGTAAAATGGTCAGCACCCCAAAAAGCTAACAAACTCCACAACCAAAGCTCGTAACGAAAACAAAACAACAATGGTTCGACTACAAGCTTTGACGGGATACAAACTTAAAAATTTGTTGCTTAGAGTATATGTGCACCACGTGTGCTTTTATACTAATGCCTTATCATGTATATCACAAAGTTTTTGCGAAACTCACCACCGGAGGGAGAAAAGGAATGGATGATGGGATGTCGGGCATATCATCAGCCTCTTCTTCACCATTCTCATCAACAATTTTCGCACTCTTAATTCGTTGCTGTACTCTTAGTCTCCTTAACTGGAGAGTAAAAGAAACATGAATCTTACATAAACTGAAAAATGTCAAGTACAATACTGTCTAACTACACCAAATTTGAATTACAAAACCAACCTCTTCCATTAGAAGAAATATCTTATTGCGCCTACTCCTAATGTTATCTTCTATTTCCTTGAGCTGCATCTGAACGAAATCTTGAACCGTCTCCGGTCCTTCTATGATGCAGAAGTTGCTGATAAGATTAAGTAAAAATATAAGATTTCTCACCCACATTATCTTTTGTTTAACAACGACACTTATTTCTACTATTGGAAGTCTATGCAATCACTGATGTAACCGAATACATGAAAATTAGCAGTTAATTTATGAAGGATATATGAAATCAGAAAACGAACCTTGAATAGTTGGCACCGGAGGGAATGGAATTGGAGGAGCCTTTGGTGGCGGAACAGAAGAATTGAGATTGGGAGGTGGGTTTGAATAAAGAGAGGCGCTTGTGGTTCCCATTTGGTTGGTATATTGTGGATGGAGAGACTGGAGAGAGGAAGTGAGAGCAGAAACAACAAGTAGCCATTGAAAAAAAATGCTGGCAATGATGTTGTCGATGGGGTTTTGGTTGGACAAATACAGAGAACATGCGAGAATGTGCGCATACATCTAAGGTCTGTCCAAACAGGAGGAAAGGCATCTACCACCGTATCATTTTGCCAAATCAAATTTTAATTTTAATCCGCCTAATATGGATGTCCGATTATAATAGAATGGATTTTATTCTATCTTTTGTTTGGAAAATCATGGGATGGATTGAATTTAAAGCAAATTATTGAAGTTTTATATTTAAATAAAATAAAAATGTTCAAAAATTATGTATCGATATAATAATAAAAGTCTAAATAAGTAAATTTAAATTAGAATAATTTAAAATTTTAATTTAAAAAAAAATGACTTCAATACACATTTATTTTCACTCAATGCAAGGGTGAAAGAAGTGGTAATAACCCTTAAATTAAGTGAAAATTGATGAATGAATGTTGAAATCACTATTTTAAGTGAAAATCTTAAATTATTATAGTATAACCCATATATATATAAAGTTTGTAATAAAATCTAATTATTTCAAATTAGTTTAATATTAATAAATAAAATAATTAAGTTTTTTTTTTTGAAATAAAAATAATTAAGTTTTCTATCACTTGAAAAAATAACTAAATTTCATTATATGTGGAAAATACTTGAGATTTTTATTTTTTTAATTGAAAACAAAGAAAGCTGGATGGTACAGAAAAGTAGTTGATGGTCCAAAAAACAGGCCTGAGAAATTGTTACTCTCCTTCCTTTCACTCACTTAGCGTCATCAGCTTCTGAAAAAACAGCTACCGTAGCTGTTACGATGAAATCGGATGTCACACATATGCTCATTGTTGGATATGGGAGTAGTGCAGTGAACACCCATATCCGATTCAGTGATATCACCAAACACTAGCTATAAAAATTCAATCTCTTATTACATCCAATATACCATTATATACAATCAATGTAAACATGCTCTCAAGTCATTTATTTTCTTTTCAGACTCTCATTCTCTCTTAATCTAAGTTTCAACTAAATTTATTCTAATTTTATGACACATACACACCATTAATTAATGAATAGTTGAGACAGTGATTGTTTTTACTTTATCAACTACTGATCACATACTCTTTTTTTTTTTTTCACCATTAAATAGAACTGAAAATAGATAAATATTGATGTCATAAATTTTAGCCAAATTTTCAAGTTGATAAAGATTAACCATAATATAATTTGAAATTAAAATTTAATATAAAATTAACAATTACGAAAAAAAAAAAAAAAAACCATCTCCGGTTTTCTTTTTCTGTTATTAGTTTAGAATGATACTATTTATAATCCTCTAAACATCTACTGACACTTCAATTTAATTAATTTAGTTAAGCACCATTTTAATCTTAAATAAAATTACTAAAGCAAACAAATATAAAGACATTACCCAAAAAAAAATTACAATACAAAGTCAACCTTATATATATATATACATATATAGTAATTTTATCATCAGTACTTTCTAATTTTAAAAATAGATTACGAGAATTTGTTTTAGAAGAAAATACAATTGATGAATTTGATTTATTCGTCTTAACTTTTTAAAATTAAGAGATACTAATGTTAGAATTATTCTATATAATATATATATATATATATAAGGTTATAAACACATTGATGTTTTCATCTTCAGCTTAGTTTATCGTTGCCGGCCATAGATGGAGCCAGAATTTTAGCTTTAGGGGGTCAAAACAAAAATAAACATTTATATTGATGCAAAATAATTATTTACTGTTAAAAAATTAAGTTATTAAAATACTAAAAATATAATTTAGTCTTATTATGAAAGAGATAACTCATTACTCTTTTAAATCTCAAAAATCATCTACATAATTGAAACTACACTAATATTTTTTAGAATGTCCCTTTCAAATGATCAAACATTTATAAAAAGATCATATTTCATGTGGTTGCAAGCTTAGTTTTTAATAAGTTAACAAAATAACAAGCATAAATAACACAAAGTTTTAAAAATATATAAAATATTTATTAATTTATAAGTTCAAACTTGATAAGTTTAGATGTAATAGTAAAGATGAATATTCAAAATGCAAGAATAATAGTGTGTTTAGTGAGATTAGAAAATGGGGATGAGGAATGTATATAATTGTATGTGTTTATTTACTTTAAATTAATTTGTAATGAAAATTAAAAATGTAGGTCTCACATAAATTTTGGGTTATGGAATGAGATTGTCATTCCTCCACCCTTCTTAAATTCTTATTCTTATCCTCTTTTAAATATTAAAAAGTCTTTTATATCTCTGTTTAAAACAAAAAAGAAAAAACAAAATAAAAAATAAAAAAAGTGAGAAAAACCGATTTTATTGTATATAATATTAAATTATTATTAAAAAATAGTTTAATAAACATAATATTATTATATAAAAATACATATTTTTTGATGACAACAAAATTCATAGTTTTCTTTCAAAAATGCTAAAGAAATACATATTTTAATTATGAATATTTTTGTAACTTGTGAATAATCTATTCTGATTCTAGTTAAAGTAAACATTTCAAAATAAATATTAATGATTCTGTTAATGATCCTTGCTATTGAAGTAAATAATTTATTATGATTCCTATACATTAATCCAAATCTAGATCAATCTGATTTCAAACTATTCTAATAACGTGCAAGTAAATATGTCATAAAAGTTGTTGTAACTCTATAAACAATATTGCATAATATGTTAATAATTTTTTTTTTCTTTTGAGAATGCATAATATGTTAACGATGGAAGACTAGATCTTCCTATTCAAGATAGGAATGATGAGATTATTAAAATGAATAAATATATATATATATATATATGTTATGATAGGGGAGGGAAAATTAAATTAATAGAAAATTACTTATCTTATATTTTAAGATAAAATAAGACTTGAACCTTTAATTTTTTAGAATTAAGAGAAATGCTTAATCTAATGAAAAAGAAAGATATCATATTCTTAGGTAAAATCTAATTTGATATATGTTGTTTTAATTATAATAATAATAATGATTAATTGAATGAATGCATTATTATTATTATTTTTTTTGAAATGTGAATTGATTAAATTTTAATCGCATATATTTTACACTAGAAAAAATACAGACTAAACTTTGGGAAAATTCAATTGGCTAGGGCTTGGGGGCGCGATGGCCCCGCCCCTTTGGGCACCCCTCACAGCCCCGCCAATGTTGCTGATGTTGTTTCCGGCGATGGTCTTCTCTCCCTCTCTTCATTCTTGAATATCTGAAAACTATATCAAAATACAACTAAAGTTTTACCACGAAAAAATATATATAAAAAAAAAAAGAATTTATTTTATTTTGTTTTTAAAGCTAATTTGCACTTTCCACATGAAAAAGGCTAAAAGTACAATACCTATAAGTTATGAAAAAACAAAATTCAATATTTTTATAATATTACTTTTGCAACAAGTCCAAAAATTAATTTATAATATTTTTAGAATTTTTTCTTTTTAATAATTTAGTTTAGATTTAATATCATCGTTAATAAAATAATGAAAAAACTAGTTAAAAAGATAGCTACTCGATTGTCGATTGACGTACGTCTATTAAAAATTAATGATGGCTATAGCAATCAATGATATTGATCATAGCACAATATTGATTAGAGTACTACATACATAATTGTCATTCTAAAAATAGTTTTGTAAGCTCAGTTCACAAAAAAAAAATAAAAAAAAGAGAGAGAGAGAGAGAGAGAGACAATCTACAAGATCTCAGTTTAATGCTTAAAAATTACGGTAATCTAATTTAGTAATACAGATTTATAAATGAATGAATTAATACTATTTAATAAAGAACGAACCTATAAAATATTCGAAAAATATATAAAAGATTATATATCATTTTAGATGGGAGTTGGGGGCAGATGAACCCTGTTTTAAATGACGTAGTATTTCTTTTTATACAAATTCTTATTGATTACTACTGTTCCCCAAGATGAGATTTGAAGTATTTTAATGCAATGGGTCGATGCTCGTATCATTATCTACCTATATAAGGGAATGGTGTCAGTTATACGTTACATTTTTTTTTTCAACATCTGTTGATCATATAAATTGGTGGCATGGCATGCATGTTTGCCCATATATATTTTCGGTCGAGGATAAGATATTGTTGCTTGTTTGCCATTTGCCAATCTATTGTATGCAAGCTTGTTTTAATAGATGCTATTGAATAAAGCTTAGGTGTCTTTCACCCAATTTTTCTGTTCTTTTCTTTTATTTTCTTTTTTAAATGCCACGCTTTAAATAAACATTTGGTTGAAGAAGTATCCACATGTATCCTTTATTGTAATTGTATAAACAATGAAGTGGAAACCAAACCGCAAGCGATTCCCTTTAACTTTATTGTATATCTCTAGCTCTTCCCCAGCAGATTTGGAATTCTTGAAGAAAGATGGACGGTGGCTCCTCAGCAGCTCCCCACAAAAGGTAAATAAGTTGTACTACTCTTGAAATACTATAAATCTAAACTGAATAAATATTTCAACATACACTTTAAACATTATAGTTGATAGAATATCCAATAAATAAGATAAATAATATCATAAACGTTCATTCTTTCGTGTGAATTTATAGTTCGCGATTATCATATGATTCCATTCTACAGGTTAGAAGGAAAAGTGGCAATCATCACAGGTGGAGCAAGCGGGATAGAAGCGGCTGCGGTGCAACTTTTCCAAGAGAATGGTGCCAAAGTCGTCATAGCGGATATAGACAACCTCGGTCAAGGCCTCGCTGAAAAACTAGGGGAAGATATCTGTTATGTGCATTGCGATGTATCAAATGAAGATGATATCATCAATCTTGTTGACACAACCATAGCTAAATTCGGAAAACTCGATATAATGGCATCATGGACCGTAGCTTTGGAAGCATTTTGGACACCACAAAGTCAGACTTTGAACGGGTAGTTTGCCGTTAACACAGTTGGTGGTTTCTTGGGAACCAAACGCGCAGCGAAGGTAATGGTAACCCAAGGCAAAGCTTGCGTATTTTTTACGGCTAGTGCATGTACAGTAATTGGAGGGCTTTGCAGTCCTGCTTATGGGGTTTCAAAATATGGGATTTTGGGATTAGTGAAGAACTTGGCAGCAGGAGCTGGGACAACATGGCATAAGAGTGAATTGTGTCTCGCCTTATGCTGTGATAACTGGGAAATCGTCGATTCCTGCTGGGATTGATGCAACGTATATCGAAGGAAGATTGAGCGAGTTAGGAAATCTTCGAGGATAGATTCTTTAAGCTGAGGACGTAGCAAAAGCAGCACTGTACTTGGCTAGTGATGAAGCTAATTACGTGAGTGGGCACACCCTTGTGGTGGATGGTGGATACGACACTGTTAATCCGACCTTAATGAAGGCCTTCGCTGGGATGAAGTAACTGTCAACTTTTATCAATAGCAATAATAATTATTATTATTATTTATGTTTAGCTTACGTTATCAATCTGAATTTTATATGTATTAGGAGATCTGTGAACAGAGTAGCTTATAGTTTAGCTAAAACTATTGGTTCTATGTCAAGTTTAAGGGAGTAGGATGAAATCTCTCATTTTTCTATTTTCAATGCAATTGTTTCTATTGTTGCTGTTTAATTATCTTTTTTCAAAAATAATATAATAATAATAATAATAAATTAAGATAATTAGTGATCATTTTATTTTCAGAATTTGTAGTCCTTATAAGTTTATTAATAAATATGGAGATTATTAAATACGTCTCAAATTATTTTTTATTTAAATTAATTTGTAAATCTTCCAATTTTTAATCGAATTTCTTACATGTGCCAAGTGAGTCCTCTAATTTACTGTGATAAGACTAAAATTGTCTTTTAATTACAAAGTGACATGCATACAATAATTAGAGTTAAGTTAATTTTATCTGATTTAATTAACTTTAGTTTAATACTCAGCCTAATTAATCTAACTTTTACTCAACATAACCCATTGATCTCTCGAAGAATGTCATCCCAAGCATCCAGACACTAAACAAACATAGATCACCGAAGCACTTGAAGTCTTCTGAAAATGAATCCATGAATGGTTGTATGTAGGGCTCGAATACGAGTTGATCCATTAAACAAATTAAGCCCAAATTAAATCCACAAGTCAAAGGACCCAATTTTTTTTAATTGGTGTTGTTTTAATACACCTTCATTATTAGCAAGACACCAATGAAAGTCCAAGTACAGCCCAAATGTTCACCCTAATCGCTATAGAAAAAAAAAAAAAAGGAGGGGGTGGCGGGGGGGGGGGGGGTGTGTGGGGATTGTTGGGTGTGGGAAGTGGACTGGGTCCAACGATTTTAGTGGACCATTTATTAAAGGAGGAGACAGGTGTTCACGCTTTTGCATGATGAAACAGGAGACAGCATGGAAAGTTATAAATGAAAGAGAGAGTGAGGCGGTGGAAATAATAATGAAATATATATAAGCACACGGCAGCCGCAAGCATTGAACTGGCATGGCAGCAGAAAATGAAAGAAAAGAGCGAGGGAGAAGAGAAGAGGAAAGAATAAAGAAAAGAAGACAAGAAAGAAAAAAGAAGAGAGAGAAAAGAAAGAGAAGAAAATTCATCGTAGTTGGATGAAATATTTGGGTACATGAATTAACCAGATTAGTAATTTTATCTCAATGAAATTAGAATCCAAGAAGTTAGTTAATTTTTTCGTAAGTTCTAAATTTAGTTTAATATAATTTTAGGGTGTTTCCAAGATGATGACGAATTAAACGAGAACCTTTATTATATCCAGATATGAGCAAAAAAGTTATGTGGGTGGAAAATTTATTTTAATTTAATTAGGATTATTTATATATCAGATTTTTATTATTTATTAGAAATAAATTAATGATTTATTCTTTTAAATAACTGTTATAGATCATGAATTATATTTTACGATTGAATAATAGAATATTTATTATGTTTTGACAAAAGCATTTATTAAGAATTATGTATATATTTAGAAAGAGAATTACGTATATTTATATATGAAAATTATTTAAGATTGGAGAAGAAAGCTAACAATGATGTTTTCAGAACATCAAGACATACACCACCCCTCACCCTCCTTTCCCCCCACTCCCTTTAACAGTCAGGATACATATGTGTTAGTCATTGAGTCGCTCTATACATGGATGACAAATATCAGCAGAGTAACCGAGTCGTTCTACATGTTTATTACAAATGTTTATCCCTCGTTCTATAAGTGTGTTGAGTATCACCACCATACATATGCCAGATTTTCTTGAATACTAGTTGGTATAAATTTTCAGATTACGTATGTTATATACAGAGTATGATCAATAAAGAAAAGATTCATATAGATGTTTATAATTTACAAGAATATAAGATTTGAATTCAGTTTTATTGTTATGATATGGATGTATAAGAATCATTGAGAATTATTTCTTATTACTAGTGAATATATAATGTTTTATTTAGAAATATTTTTAGAAAAGTTTTGTCCACTCGTTGAAAGTCAGTGCTCACTCTTTTAAACCTTATTTTCTTATTAGGTAATCTCGTGTTTGTGCATGTTACTTCATATAGAGAGAAAGGCCATGTGACAATGATAGAATAAATTATCATAATTTGAAATGGAAACTTTTTTGCATTAATGTATATTATTTTTAAATAATTGGATTTTTTAAATAAGTTTCAAGAATATTTTTATAGATGAAACATTTTTTCCAGTTTTTTTTATAAATGTTTTATATATTCAGTAGAAAGACCCAACACAAGAAAGTAAAGATTTTTAGTTTGTTCATATTAAATTTATAAGGTAATCATAAGATTTACAAGGATTTTCTTAAAAGGTTTTTAAAAAATTCATATTTCTAAAGATTTCAATTAGAAAAATCATAATTTTCATGGGATTTTCTTAAACTCAAAAGAGGAGTTAGAACGGAATTTTGTCACTGTGCTTTAGATGTTGTGCTAGTATATGTTTTACTAACTCCAAAAAATTATGTTTTTCCAAAAAAATAGTAATAATAATAAATAAATAAATAATCTAAAACCATGGAAAAGACATTAGCTATGGTCTTCTTATGGATTTGTGTGCTTTTGTGAAATTATGTAGACAGAAATACCTTTAATTTCTCATATTAGTTCATGTCATACTTGCCTTAATATTAATTATATATTTTCTTATGTGATCAACTATTGCGTGAGTTGTCTGATATCATAGAGCCAACCATATCTCATCTAATTTAACCAATTTTTACTGAAGTTATTAATTAAACATAATAAATGTATGTAAAATTATAAGCACAGTGTACAATTTGCAGATCTTAAAAATAAATTGTTTACTTATAGTTAATAACTATTAACATCTTAATATTTATAGTTGTAAAAAATCAAAGACCATTAGAATTAATTGTGAAGTAAAAATTATTAATTTCCTTTAGTTATTAAAATAATGTAATTTGGGTTTGAATAAACAACATCCTTAGCATTGCTACAAATGCTCAGTAAGTAGTAACTAAATTGTCACTTGTGTTTTATCTTAATGGTAGGCAGCACACCCAAGTTCTTTGGGAATTTTAGTTCGACACTCAAATAATGTAGCCATTATATGACTGTCTTTCCACTTCGCCCTCTTAACGTTGTGTGGGTCTATTTCTCATGTATTAGAGTTGCTCTTCTGATCGCGTCACCAGTGTCTCATCCTGTATGGTCATAGTAGTTCTCTAGACCAGTTCTAATGATTAAAAAAAAAAGGAAAAGAAAGTAGCAACTAAATTATTTAACATCCTTAGAATTGCTACAAAGGCTTAATAACTAAATTATTTGACTTGCAATATAAAAGCACGCATGACCACAAAGAATAGAATAAAATCTTAGGTATAATAGCCAAATTAACATGATACATCCTTTGGGAAGGTGAGACTTGTGTGAATCATATAATAGGTTAACAAAGGTAATAATGGGAAAATAATGAAGTCATAGACTCATAAAATGAGGCCGCAGAATGTATATATAAGCACATATATATATATATATATATACACACATATATAGCAACGCTAGACTTCGCCGACTTGCATCCAATTAGTTGAGTTACAGACGGCAGCATCATCTAATCAAAGTATGAAATTAGCCTGTAACGACGAGGAAGAGTCTAGTTAGGTAGGTAGATAAGAACGATTTTCATGCAAATACACATATACAACAAAGGTTAAACGTCAAGTATGATTTTAATACATGAAATTAACCGTTTTGCAGGTTTAATTTACAACAAACATTTTCAATTAACTTGATTTTTCTTCTCATGCTAGGCTTGCACTACTTATACACAGAACTACTTCATATATAAAGGCCTTGGATAAGATTCCTCGTGAAGGTTCTCTATTGCTTTTCGTTATGGAAATGAGAACCGAGATCTAGTTGGTTATATATAAAAAAAAGCATTGACTCATGAAGCGAAAGCAAGAATGTAACTCTTAATGGATAAAAATCTTATTATTTGAGTAAAATGAATAGTGGGGTGTATATATATCACATTCAAATTCAATGTGGGGGCATCCACACACTCTTTTGTTTCAATTTAATTTGTGCTTGAATTATCCTCCGATGACCTCGTACGAAGAGGTTAAATGTTCCATTTTCCCTAAATGCACATTACAGTTTATACGAATGGTAATTAACTCTCATATTTGGATGTAAAGTTTCAAATCATATAAATAGTATTTTATCTTTATTAAAGGATAATCCCTCATTCGGCGTTGATTATTATTATTAATTTTTTTGCATAATATTTGAAACCCTGAAAAGTAGATAAACTTCCGGATAACATTTCAGCCATTTGAATGGCCATTCCAAGTGCTTGGAATTTAGCCTAAATTTATCTTCTCTGCAACTCCATGTTACTTTCTGTCTTTCCTCATTATCGACTTTTCTCTCATCTTCGTATCCTCTCACTCTTTTTAATTCACTGTGTTTTGTCTTTTACGTCACGTGAACCAAGTTAATCAAACTTTACAGGACAAATTGCACAAACTCCCTCATTTTATCCATAATTACACTGAACCTTAAACTATTGAGTTAATTACACTCACTTTCCCTCTTACCGTTCCGTTGGCTAACAGGTGATTACCATCAGTCAACGACGATAGAGGCAAAGTGCCTATATTGCCCCAAATATTTTATCATTAATATGTCATTATTTTATTTTTAAAATTAATTAAATATAAATTAATTAAAAAATTTAAAAATTTTCATCTTCTTCTACATCCATCATCATCCCCTTATCATCATTAATTTCATGCTTCTTCATCATCTTCATCATTTCCAAAGATCTATCTTCATCATTTCCACAAATGAAGCCTTCACAACAATAATAAAAAAAAGAAAACAAATATTGTATAATCAAGACCAAACACAACACAACACAAACACAAAAAAGACCACGTCAATCACCAAAACCCCCCTTCACATTTGATTCAAATTCATCAAAAAGACCCCAAAAAACAGATCTTGAAACCCACCAAAAACCTCTAATTTTTTTGTTCTCACCTGAAACACTAATCGATCCCAACCCCACTTTCCACTTCCACCACCAGAATAACCGTCATAGCCTAACAGTAAGCCTCCTCGTCAAAATTGCCACCACGTCTTGCACTCCAAAACCGTCAAGTCAATGTCTCCGTCGTCCCCTTTGTTGTCGCTCTGGTCATCAAGGCACTCCAGGAGCCAGAGAGAGACAAGAATAAGACAAAGAACATCAAGCATAATACCATATTTTTTCAACATTTAAAATAAATAAATAAATTAATATCTTCAAAAATATTAAATAAACAATAAGTAGGGGCAAAAATGTAACTGCATATCCACCATTATTCACTAGCAGTAGTCAACAGTTTGATGAGGTTTTGGTGCAATTATCTCTATACCGTAGAGTGGAGTGCCATTAGTGGAATTATGCAATTTGCCCAACTTTACATCTTAATAATTTGCACCCACCTTGACAGTCGCATACCGTACCAAACACTGCGCCCCAGCAATGGCAGTCACACACCCTACCAAATTTCAATCTGGCACACCCACGCCACTCTGACATGTCACTCTTTCGTTGTCTATCTTTAAACTCTCTATCTCCACTCCTCCATTATTTGAACAAATTTAACTAAACGTCGCGGATATTTTGTTCCAAAGCATCAAGGACCGAAAGCAATTTCAAAGCATCAAGGACCTTTCCCTCCTTTCGTCTTACAAGTCACAACCAGTAAGCTTCTAAACTCGATTTTTGGACTTCATAAAGCTCAAGCAAACTTATTAATCTTTTTTCTTTTTTTCACCATTTTCGGACAACAATAAATATGAAAAAAATGTGTTTAATTACTTCACTTGGAAAAAATATCCAGTTTTGTGACTTAATCTCTTTCACCATTTTTTATACCTCCTTCACCATTCTTTTTGAAAAAATTGGTTCTTACTTCACTTGCAAACTTGAGTTTCAGATGAGTCAAAAATAACTTTTTTTCCTTCATAGCATCAACGGATTATTAATTATACACAAGTTTTTCACGTGTCAATGGTTCTGAATTACTTAGTTTTTTTACATCGAGTAGCCACATATGTTCTAGTGTTTTAGAATCTGGAGATTGTTTATTATTATTATTGAATTTTTAAAGTTACAATGACGTTGTTTTTGTTGACAGTGATGTTGTTTTTGTTGTCTAATATCTTCACAAGAATTTTGTTCGATTCCATGTTTAGTAGTTGTGTTTTTAGGCCTATCTTATATCCAGTTGTTTTTGAATTCGTCTATATAATTGTGCTTTTATGCCACTGTTATATTTGTTCTTTATAACAATCACATGCATATAAGACAATTATAATTTGAAAAAATCATGACATGAGTGTATTTTTCACTTTTAAATTGAAGTTGACTTGAAAAAAGCTAACCAACTAATGTATCTCACTCGCTCAACTAATAAACCATCTTGATTATCTCCTTTTAACTGCCTGAGAACTGCTGATCTGCTGATTGACCATCCATCAGACTCTGATTAGCAGTTCCATCATGCTTCATAAGGAAACACCAACATCGTAGCATGACTACTTGACCTTATCAATCCTGAATGTCTTGCAAAGCTGCCACTTGGCCTAATTGAATGAACAAACTTGTCATCAACTTTTAGCCAGCCGAGATGATCTCCTAGGCCTAGCTGGCTGATCATAGATTCTTTTAGAAGGCTGACCAGCTGCAGCCTGAACTGGAGCTGACCGAGACTTGCTAACCACACCATTGATTCCAATATCTCTAACAGTCATTTATTGAGTTCTATAAGATTTATAATTTTGACCAACTTTCGCTTACAATTATCACACACTTCGGAGACATACAAATTTTAGTTAGAATAATCAAGTTGTCCTTTAGATTATTATAATTATCACACTCTTCAGAGACATACAAGATTTTAGTTAGAATAATCAGATTGTCCTTTATATTACTATAATTATAACACACTTCAGAGACGTGTATATATATATATATATATAGCTGACGTGGCACCAATCAGTTGTAAATGATTGATATTTCATGGAAGGTTACTTATATTAAGAAGTTTGTTAGGCTGACTCCTGTTTGTAACTGAAATCAGTTAATAAAAGCAGTATTAATGTGAGGTCTTGAAGTTTTAAAATTCTCTTCAATAGAGTTTATTGTTTCCCGAATTTAGTTGAGTCATACGCACGCTCTTTACAATTACATATAACAATGAAGTGGAAACCAAACCACAAGCGAGGCCTTTAGTTTATGTCTCTTGTTCTTCCTGCATGCAGAGATGGACGGTGGTTCCTCAGCAGCTCCCTCCAAAAGGTATGTTGTAGTACTCCTGTAGTACTATCAATCTAAGTCGAGTAATTAATGTTAAATATTTCATTTATATCTAATTAAACAATTTACTTGACAAAAAATGTAACAAATAAGATAAAATATCATTAATATGAAGTTATAGTTTGCCATTGTCATGATTCCATTGCACAGGTTAGAAGGGAAAGTGGCAATCATCATAGGTGGAGCAAAAGGGATAGGAGCGGCTGCGGCACAACTTTTCCAAGAGAATGGTGCACAAGTAGTCGTAGCCGATATCCAAGACAACCTCGGCCAGGACCTCGCTGATAAGCTCGGGAAAAACGCCTGTTATATTCATTGTGATGTATCAAATGAAGATGATATCGTCAATCTCGTTGACACAACCAGTCGTTAAATTCGGAAAACTTGACATAATGTACAACAACGCCGGCATAGTAGACCGTGTCATTGGAAGCATTTTGGACACCACTAAGTCAGACTTAGAACAGGTAATTGCTATTAACACAGTTGGTAGTTTCTTGGCTAGCCAAACACGCAGCAAAGGTGATGGTGCCCCAAGGCAACGGTTGCATATTATTTACGGCTAGCGCATGCACAGCAATTGGAGGGCTTTTCAGTCCTGCTTATGGGGTTTCAAAATATGGGATTTTGGGATTAGTGAAGAATTTGGCAGCGGAGCTTGGAGAGCATGGTGTTAGAGTGAATTGTGTGTCGCCTTATGCTGTGGTAACTGGGAAATCGTTGTTTCCGGGACTTGATGCGGCGAAAATTGAAGGAAAATTGAGTGAGTTGGGAACTATTCGAGGGCAGGTTCTCAAAGCAGAGGACGTAGCAAAAGCAGCGTTATACTTGGCAAGTGATGAAGCTAATTATGTGAGTGGGCTCAACCTTCTGGTGGATGGTGGATACAGCACTATTAATCCTACCATTGTCAAAGCCTTCGCTCTGATCAAGTAAATGGAAGCGGTATGTATTTTGTTTTATTAATAAATCCATGCATGATGCCGCCATTTAACTTGTAATGTCGTATATATTACGTTAAGATCTTTCTGTTTTTTTTTTTTTTCATAATAATAAAAATAAAAATAAAAGTTGAACTTTATGAGGTGTAATTAATCTAAAATTTCAATAACTACCTTGCTCAGCGACTGGAGTAGAAGGGAATGTCTATCAGTGGCCTCTATGGCAGCAACCACCTCCTACTACACTTGTCAGCGCCTCAACTACTTCCGCTTCTCTAAATTCGTGGCATTGCCGTCTCAGCCACCTTGCTATACCTGTTTTTCGTCGTTTAGTCTTTTCTCAGTCTGTTCGGTCTAGTCTTAAGTTATCTTTCTTGTAATGCATGTTTATGCAATAAGAGTCACAAACTATCGTTCGGAGTTTCGTCTATGAGGTGTTCTGAACCTTTAAAAATTTCAATAAGAAATGTTTGGGGTCCCGCCCCTTTTTTATCGTTTAATTGATTTCACTATTATGTTATTTTTGTGGATTATTATACCAGAAAAAAACATGGTTTTATCATTTAAGACAAAAATCCAGTGTTCTAAAAGCTTTTGCACTTTTATCAAGTGGCCTGCAGTGCAGTGATGATCACTGCTGGCCCATCATGGTCTCTGGGTGATCAAACTTGGCTTAGATAAAAGCATGCAAAGAAAGTTTAGAAATTAAGAGGGAAAGAAAGAAGTAACCTTGAAATTAAAAAGCGAAAAAAATAAGCAAACTGGTGTGAATTAAAAAATATATATATAGAATATCTAATTTTAGAAATTGCAGAATCTACAAAAGTTAAGTTTACAAGATAAATTTAAATTTAAATTACTGTGTGACATTAACATAGAACATTTAGGAAATCAATACAAGCATGTCACTCATACTAGTAATATTAACACCAACAGAATTTTATAGTCGATTTGATAATAAATTTATGACACTAAAAAATAATTATTGATAAAATTCATTAAGGCCTTGTAGCTCTAGTTCATTTCTTTAAAGATAGGAAGGTTAGCACTTTAAGAAAAAATTTAGATTATCTTAAAGAAATATGACTTGATCAATGATTAAATTGTAAGATTTCCTAATAAAAAAGAAATAGTAGAACTAGTAAAATTAATTGATATAAATACTCCTCCTAGTCAGTTGAATGAGGAACAAGAAAACTAGTAGAAGAACTACATATTGCAGTAGAAAAAATAAAAGAAACCTGGGAAAATTTACAAAAACAATAAGATATAATGAAAGAGATAGCAAGTGAATGAACATAAATAGTTTAACAGAAGCCTTGGGTGAATCCGCTAGCGAAATTCATTATGTTACGCCAATACGAATTAGTAATTAGCAATATACATTTTGATTTTTTTTTCAACTTTTTTCAATTATTTTTTTGAATTTTTTTTTAATTTCAAACATCTTATAAATTTGATCTCAAATTAATGAACAAAACGATTTTCAATAGATATCTATGCAATTAAACAACAAATTAAACGAAATCACATATTCACTCTAAATAACTAATTATATTCAAACACAATAGAAGGCCCCCTTTTTTTTTTTTTTTTTAATTTTTTATTTTAAGGGATATTTATAATTTAGCCCCCAACATTTGATCATAATGTGAAACTGCTCCCCTTAGTTTCGTAATTAGCAATTTACCTCCCCAAAGCTTAATTAAATAAAGAATTAACTCCCCACTGCAATGAATTTCGTCCATTGTTGTTAGGTGTGGAAGGATAAAATAGTAAATAGAGGTAATAAGTAAATATAAATTAATAAAAATAATATAAAAAACCCAAAAAATTAAGTTAAAAATTTATTTATTTCAAAAAAACAATTAAAAAAATGATTGATCTCCACCGTCCAAATGGATGGTGGAGATCAAAATAAAAATTAATTTGATATAAAAAAAAATTGAAAAAAAACACACACTCTCTCTTTTTATTTGCTCTCTCTATCGACCAACTCTCTCTCTCTCTCTCTCTCTCTCTCTCTCTCTATATCTTCAGCTTCATCGATTGTTTCATCGGCGAAATTCGGTGTTGATGACTTCATTGGCGATGACCCATCTAAATTTTGGTGGTGGTGGGTCGATGGTTTCTAGATTGATGTTGTTGGTCGTCAAAATGTGTTTGATGGGTAGGTGTGGTGGGTGTTTGATGTTAATAGTGGTGGTGGTGGGTGGGTGGTTTCTAGGTATGGTGGATGCTTTTGATAAGTGGTTGTGGATAGGTGTTTGATGTTGGTCGTCGTCCATGGTTGCCATCCATGCTAGGTTCTTCTTCTTCTCTTCTTTTTTTTCTTCTTCTCTTTTTCTCTTTTTTTTTCTTCTATTCTTTTTCATTTTCTCAAACCCAGAAACTAGGTTCGAATCGAACCCAGTTTCTAGGTTCGAGAAGATGAATAAGAAGAAGATGATGATGAGAAAAAGAAGAAGAAATTTGTTTTTGATTTAATATGAATTTGTTTGATTGTTTTGATTTCATACCCAGTGTGTTTTATATGAATTTGTTTTTTGATTTTTTGTTATGATTTTTTTGATGAAATTGGAAGGAGAAGAATAAGAAGAAGATGTATTTAAGCTTCTGGGTTCATATCCCAGACTTGGAGACGTTGAATGTTAACTTGAAGATTTGGGTTCATAACCTGGACCTTCAATTGATTTTTTTTTTTTTAGATTTTTTTTTAATTCTTTGATTGTCACAGTCCGTTTTAGAGGTGAACGGTGGAGATTTATTGTCTTTATTTTTAATAAAATTTTAAAAATTAATTTGTTAAATAATATAAATATTAAATTTTATTTTTAAATTAATCCTCAGCATCCATTTTAAAAATGGACGTTAGAGATCTTTTTTATAATTTTGCTTTATGATTTTGATTTTTTAACTTTATTTTAATTAAATTTATTTTGATTTTTCAATTTTATTCTAATTAAGTTTAAATCAAAAGCAAAACAGTCATTAACTGCTTTGGTCAACTTTTTAACTTAAAAACTGATAGCATGGGGAAAAACAGCTATTTACAAAACTAGGTGGAGGCATTTTAGATTAGGGTCAAACGTTGGTGAGGGGGAAGGGTAGGGGAAATTATAAATATCCCTTCCTTTAATGAAAAATGATATTTCCTAAAAAATTATGCGAGATTTGGGTGAGGACAAATGGTAAGAGAAAGAAAGAGAATAGAGAAGAGAGCGTGAAAATATGTATCTTAATGTATTTTGTTATAATAATGATGTTTATATATATGACACATTTAATGGTACACTTAGATATCGATAAACTTAATAACTATAAATGAATGATTGCATTCTAAAATTATCGATTATATTTTATTATATTTGATTATGTACATATTTTATCTTATTACAACAAAATAAGTCTGATTATATTTACAACAATCGACTATGTTTAGTTGTAATCAAATACAATAAAATAAAGTTAGTAATTTTAGAATGTAATTAGTTCAGGTATATCGATACCATTGTTCCAAAAATCATCGGTTAACAACGATTTTTTACTAATGATTAGTGTCCTGTTAAACCGAATAATCGGTCCAACTTGACCAACTTGGCAAAAACCGATTGAAAAACACCCAAACACTACCAAAAAATCCTACAACCACCACAAACACAAAAAATCATTCTTGAGATAGTGACGGAGGAGAGTACATGAGGGGTCAATACGATGTCTCCGCATGGGTGTATGAGGTTGAGGTCGGGTTGGGGTCGTCGTCTCCGTCATTCATCATCGCCACCCTCGCCGTTCATCGTTGTCTCCGCTGTTCTTCAAATATGAGAAGAAGAAAAATAAGGAACGAAGAAGCCGACATTTTAGAGACAGAGAAATAAAGGGGTGGAAGCGGTTTGTATGAGTTTTATATATATATATAGATCATGACAAATTACACAAATTTTCCTGAGCTTTGACAAAATTACATTAATATATGAGTTTTGGCCCCTAATATTTGAAAAAAAAAAAAAACAGTTTACGCCCTCAAATTTTAAAAATAATAATTTTTCTCTAAAATTGTATTTTCTGATTGATCATCGATTATTAATCGATAAATTGCTAACCGCTGCCTTGCCGATCAATTACCGATTAGCGATTTTTAAAATCATGATCGATGCTCAAATGAATTGTAGATAACCCATATATATATGTATATATATATATATATATATGGATAATCCCAAAAAATTGTGTGTAGTTTGAAAAAATATCTATTTTATCACATTAGTTTTGTTTTTGTGTAAAATCCTCCCTACTATTACTAAGTTAATAGAAAATTTGGAAAAACTATTAAAAAGATAATTTTAACCCTGTTAAAGATATTTTTATTTAAAAAATAAAATAATTCTAAAATAATATTGGAAAATTAAAAAAAAAACTAATAAAAAATTAATTAAATAAAAAAAGAGATCCATTAGCTATGGATCATTTTCATCTTCAACATTCAACCTCCATTTTCATCACCAATAATCTTCATTATCAACCTTCAACAAACCAACCATAAACTCCATCAGACTATGGTCGCCAACCGCCACCTCTTTCTTTTTCTTCTTCCCTCTCACTCTCTCTCTTTCTCTCTTTTTTCTCTCTCCTCATTTGTAGGTTTCCAATCTGGGTTTCCAACAATTAGAAGCCCAGTTCTGGAAACCCAGCTATCATCATCCCAAATCTCCCACATTAACCCAATCATCTATCATCAATCATCAATACCATTATCATCAATCATCAACATAATTACCAACCAAAATCAAAATCATCCAAAATCAACAACCAAAATCAGTCAAAATCAGCAACCAAAATCAACTAAAGAGAAGCATGGCATCGCAACCAGCCAATCACCAGTAAGGAAAAGCACGGTGAGAGAAGAGCGAGAGGGAGAGAGTGCGTCTGAGTGATGGACTGGCGAAAAGAGAGCGAGAGAGAGAGAGTCGTTCCTATGAGGGACCGGCGATGGCGAGAAGAGACTTTGGAGAAGGACGACAACCTAGTGAAGGGATGAGAGTGGGTGGGGGGATAGTGAGGTCTGACTTGGTTGTGACAGGGGAGTGTGTTGGCTCAACGGTGGTGGAGATGAGTGTGACACAGTTATCAATAAGGGAGATGGATGGCGGTAATGATGAGATTAGTAAAAGAAGAAGAAAATAAAAGGGAAGAAAAAGACAAGTGGAGATTGGTAGCAGCGACGATGAGGAGAAGAAGAAGATGAAGAAATAATAATCCGATTTTCAGTTTTCTTTTTCTTTTTCTTTTTTTTCTTTTTTCTTTTTAAATAATCTAGTTTAGTTTTTGGTTTTCTTAATTTAACTTTTTAATTATAATATTATTTTATTTATTTATTTTATTAATTTTTTTAAGAGATTTATTTTGTTAATTTTAGTATTATACTATTATATTTTAAAATGTTTATTTATTTTCAATTTTAATATTATATTGGTATATTTCTCAAAAATATATATATTTGTATTAATTTATTTGAATCAATTTTAATTAATTTTTTGTCGCATTTCCATTTTAGCCCTTAAAGTTAAATTATCAGCTAAGTCAACCAAACGGAATCTGTCACTATTAGAAGTATTGTCGTCCTTTCACGCACCTTTAGGGGATGTTTTGATTGTTTTTATTGACGTCAGGGGGGATTTTGGATAAAAATAAAATAATAAGTGATAAAATCGATATTTTTGTAAATTATGATCAGTTTTTTGAGATTATCCTATATATAAATATATATATATATATATATATATATATATTTAGTTGGTGATAAACTGACAAATGGTGGAGGAGTTGGTAGTATCTCTCACCAATTTAACTTCTTTTAAATGCAGCGGGTTGTGCTTCATATCTTTACATTTAGAATGCACATGTATCTTTGTTTTCGAAAGAGAATGCACATACATCTTTGTTGCAATCGTACCACATGATAATTAAATTTAGGTTTTCCCTTAAATGCTATTGTCAATTTGTCATATCGTAGCTGAATCTAGTTGTTGAAAATAACTTAGTACTTAATTGTTGTACCTAACTGATTACCTACTTCCAACTTGTTGCAAAAAACAATAATAATAATTCCAATATTCAATTCAATATTGTAGTATAAATTCCATATAACAATGAAGTGGAAACCAAACCATAAGCGAAGCCTTTGCTTTAGAGCTCTAACCTTCCCCTGCAGAATTTCGAATTCTTGAAGAAAGATGGATGGTGGTTCCTCAGCAGCTACCACAACCCAACCCCCACCACCCCCCCGCCCGAAGGTGAATAAGTTGTCACTTTTGCAATACTATAAATCTAAACTGAATAATATTAATTATTTCAATTTATATCTTAAATATTATAATTAATAGAATATCCAATAGATGAGATAATTCATCATATAAAAACCATTCATTATTTCTATACAGGTTAGAAGGAAAAGTGGCAATCATCACAGGTGGAGCAAGCGGGATAGGAGCGGCCGCGGTGCAACTTTTCCAAGAGAATGGTGAAAAAGACATCATAGCGGATATCCAAGACAACCTCGGTCAAGGTCTCGCTGAAAAACTAGGGGAAGACATCTGTTGTGCATTGCGATGTATCAAATGAAGATGATATTATCAATCTTGTTGACACAACCATAGCTAAATTCGGAAAACTCGATATAATGTACAACAACGCAGGCATCATGGACCGTAGCTTTGGAAGCATTTCGGACGCCACAAAGTCAGACTTTGAACGGGTACTTGCCGTTAGCACAGTTGGTGGTTTCTTGGGAACCAAACACGCCGCGAAGGTAATGGTACCCCAAGGCAAAGGTTGCATATTATTGACGGCCAGTGCATGTACAGTAATTGGAGGGTTCGCAGTCCTGCTTATGGGGTTTCAAAATACGGGATTTTGGGATTAGTGAAGAACTTGGCAGCAGAGCTTGGACAACATGGCATTAGAGTGAATTGTGTCTCGCCTTATGCTGTGATAACTGGGATATCGTCGATTCCTGCTGGGATTGATGCATCGTATATCGAAGGAAGATTGAGCGAGTTGGGAAATCTTCGAGGACAGATTCTTAAAGCTGAGGACGTAGCAAAAGCAGCACTGTACTTGGCAAGTGATGAAGCTAATTACGCGAGTCGGCACAACTTTGTGGTGGACGGTGGATACGACACTGTTTTTTTTTTTTTTTTGAACGAAGGATACGACACTGTTAATCCGACCTTAATGAAGGTCTTCGCTGGGATGAAGTAACTGTCAACTTTTATTAATAATAAAATGAAAGAATTACTAAAAAGCCTCTGAACGTATGCATTGTTACAAATAGTAGTGGATCCAGATATTTATATTAGAGATAACATTTTATAGCAAAGTAAAATTAAATAAGAATTAATTAAGATAAAAATAATTATAATTTACAAGGTTTTTATTTGTGAAATTTATTATATAAAGGAGGAATAAAACTATATATATATTGTTAAATATATATTATGGAACTCAAACTCCTATCATTAATATAAAAAGAAATAATACCAACTACTTAAAAGAGGTGCAATTCATACTTAGTTAAATATATTATTATTTTTAAAATTTGATCATGATAACCTCTATTATTTTAACGAGTAAACCTCATAAAATAACGCTAAAACACTGGTGAGTTTGTACACTAGCATTAGAGAACAAAAATGAATTCACAGCATTCACTAATAATGAACGAAATATAAAAGAAACTCAAAGGATTAAAAAATTGAAGAAAAATTAGTTAATAGTTTATGTAAATATGATATAGTTTGCGATAGGAAAAAAAAAAAAAGTTTGTGATAACTAATGATGATTATTTATAAATATTAAAAAAAAAAATGTTTATAGTTCATGTAGGTTATAAAAATTTTTGAAGTCAAAACATTTCACTTTTGAAGATTTGCTCGGTTGGTAAGTATCTAGGCAATTTGTTTTTGCAACTCTGTTCAAATATCAATAAATTCATTCCCACTCTTCATCACCTTTAAAAGAAAAAAAAAAGTGTAAGTGAGGAACACACATGTGTTAGCAAGGATCGAACATTCCCACTCTTCATCACCTTTAAAAGAAAAAAAAAAGTGTAAGTGAGGAACACACGTGTGTTAGCAAGGATTGAACTCAGTATAACGCTGACAGAAGAATGTTACATGCGTGCTACCATCAGACCATTCAACGTTTGGTGATCTCTTTTACTTTGAAATTATATATAACAATTCAATTATATATTTAAATATGTAACAATTAGCATCATATACTTAATAAGTTTTTATAAAATTTCAGGAGGGGCATTGAGCCTATACTAGTTCCACCCCTATAAAAGGAAACTGCTTTTGCTTTTTGCAACAACTTCTTCCCATGAACTAAGGTTTGACCATTTGAGATAACTAGAGGTTGACAAAATAGAGCAAAAAGATTGTATTACCCTTGGCTAACTAGTATTTGGCTGCAATGGCATAGTTATCCCTACTTTTGTAAAAATAAAAAATAAAAAACTTAAAAAATCTCAATCATTCATCTAAAAAATGAACATGGTTGAGATCTATTTAATTTTAAATATAAATATATTTTTTTCAAATTGATTTAAACCATCCATCTGAACAAGGTTAATTTGAAAAAAATAAAAAATTAAGTTGTCCTATGTGTTTCTCCATCTCCGCTGCAACAGTCGTAAAACCTATGACTTCCATCTTTATCTTCAACCTCTTTTCTTCATCAATCTTCAGTCTCCAATCAACCATAAAATCAACCCAAAACCTATAAAATCAAATAAAAACTAAAACCCAAAAACAGATCAATAAAAACCAAAACCCAAAAACAAATTACTGTATTCCGGCATGACTTCCATCTTCATCTGCAACCTCTCTTTTTCATCAATCTTCATCTCCAATCAACCACAAAATCAACCCAAAACCCACAAAATCAAACAAAAACCAAAACCCAAAAGCAATCAACAAAAACCAAAACGCAAAAACAAATTACTGCATTTCGTCATCATCACCATTAAAGGGGTTAAACCCTTGCTAGAACCTAGGTTGTTCGAACCCAGTGGCGAAGGCCTAGAGATCAACTTTTGTTGTAGACAACCATCATCATGATGTCATAAGCTATGTTTCGGAACAGTGCCATGTAGACGTTGGTAGTTATGGAGAAGAGGAAGACAAAAAGGTACTAAGACTTCATTTGGCATGCAGGATTAGAATGAAATAGAATGAATTAAATTGGAATGAAAAATCATTATCTCATGTTTAGTAGAACTTGAAATTAGATTAAAAATTATGTCATATCATGTTTGGTTTAGGATGAGATTGGATTGAAATAAAATTAATTTTAATTTTTTTTGTATAAAATTAATTTTATAAAAATTCTGAAAAAAAAAAATAAAAACCACAATTTTTCATCTCATCATTAATCCAGTTTGTAACATCTCCCACAATTCAACATCATTAAACACAGTTCATCAATATCATCATCTCTCACACTAACAACATCATAAACAACATCAAAACATCAAAATATGAATTAAAAAAAAAAAAAAATCAGAACAAGTATTTAAAAAAAAAAAAAAAAAAGACAAAACAAAGGTTCTGATCGAACCTAGAACCAGGTTCATCGTCGAACCCAGAACCAGCTGGTTCTGGTTTAGTTCTAGGTTTGACGAACGCAAAACCACCTAACTAAAAAAAAAAAAAAAAGGTAAAAAGGTGGATGTGTGATAAGAGAAGGAAGGAAGGTGAGAGAAATAAAGATAGATGGAGAGAAGAGAAAAAGATGGAAAATGAGAAATCCAATCTCTTGTAAAGTCATGGTTTTGATTGGGATAGGAAAATCCCCAAAGAATGGGAAATGAGGGAGTTTGAGATTCAAAGAATCTCAAACTCATTGCATTCCAATTGATCTTCAAATATGACATTCAAATAGTTTGAGATTTTTGAATCCTAACCCTACCGCAAATCCCACATACCAAACATATCCTAAGAGAAGTGGAAGCCGAGGACTAGACTAATCAGACAATAGAGACTTTGGAGGACTAGACAAACCGGACTGAACATGAGGAATATCTTCATGTTCTAGGTTCGTTTGAGGGGTGAGGGAGAAGGGAAAGGAACAGAGAGTGAAAGAAATGTGTGGGTTGTAAAACTTTTTGTTTTAAGTTTTCTTTTCTTTTTTTTTTTAAGTAAAAAAAAATGGTTTAAGTTTTTTTTTTTCTTTTTTTATAAGAGAAAATGACCATCTTACTCTTTTTCCAGTTATTTCAAATGGTCAATTATAGTCAAACAGTTAGTGCAGGAGGAAGCTATCACAAAAAGCAAAAGTTGTTTCCTTTTATAATAAGACATATTTTTAGTGACTTTTCAACAATTCTCTCATATGAAATACCCTTGGAAAGTAAACTAATAGAAGTTGAGCCTTAGTTTGTTTGTTTTTTTTTTTTTTTTATTAGACTGATATTTTTAATAGAGAATTATATTTGTTTTAATAACTCTATTAATTAATAACAATAAAAAAATAAAACATAATATTAGAAAATTCTTCATCGTCCATCTTAAAAGTGAATGATGTAGATCAAAATAATTTACAAAATTTAAAAATAAAAAAAAATAATTTTCTAAAAATAAAAATAAAATGATTTTTACCGTTCATCATGTTAATTGATGGTGAACATCATTTTAAAAAATATATATTTTTTTTAATCCTAAAAAATATATTTTTTTATGGATGAAGATCCAATATGAGATTGGTGAGTATGATTTTAGAGTTTCTTTAATGAAAATAGCAAAACATTTAATGCTTTATTTAATGTGAAAAGTTTAATTTAAAATCTAATTGAATAGCACTTAACCTACTAGCTAATGTGGTTATACACCCTCCCATACGCATTAGTAATAAAAATTCAAGTTACACCATGTGATATTTATACTGGCAAGCATGTGTAGAAATTTTTTTTTTTTTTTTTTAAGAGTAAATTTCCCTTGGTTATAGAGTAGATGCTTGAACAAAAGATAACAATGAGTCAATCAAGGTCGGATTAGCCCGCCCCAAATTCGACCCGATATTTTGGTGGGGTGACCCAAACATGACCCTTGATCCGAACAGACCGTCATTTTCCACCCCTAACCCGAATCCATTTGGGGTGATCTACCCAAAACTCGATCTGTTTTGACTCGATTTAATATTTAACGAGCCACAAAATTTATATTAAAGATAAATATACAAACAATAAATAATCATTAAAACTTGAAATAACTTAATCTTTACTTCAATTTAACATCACATCTAAATATAATCAATATCAAGTTTATGAAAAATATAAATTCATTAAGTACACCAAAATAATAACTATTACATGATAAAATTTCATTATATACACCAAAATAATAATTAATACATAATAAAATTCCGTAACAAAATAATAATGCATAACACTTAAAAATAAACTACAATAGTAATTATAATGTTAATAGAAATGATATTAATATGTAATATAAATATAATAAAATAAATTAACCAGATTGGATTGGGTTAAAAGTGTGTGACCCAAACCTAATCCAAAATACAACCGGGTCAAAAATTTGAGTCTAACCTAATTCAAAACTCAGTTTTAATGCCCCAAACCCGCTCCAAACAGATCGGATCCCTACCGATTTGAGTCGGATCCCCAATTTTTTCATCCCCAATTGGAACCACATAAATAGTGATTAATAGGTCCTGAAAGCTCTTTTACTCATTCTGTCTTAACTTTAAAATGATAATCTAATTGAATAAATATGAAAGACAACATCATTAGCTACAAAGATTATGTGACATTAACTAGTTGAAAAAAAAAAATAATTCTTTATTCTATTGAAAATGCTTGAGTGATCAGAACAGAGTAATAATTGATATTTAAGCTGTTTAAAATTTTGACTGGTAGCTTAAAATCTGTATTATTTGAAAAAATACTCTCTGATATGTATATCAGTAATTCTTCTAATGAGTTTTAACTAGGCTGACATTGACAGTACTAGTAGTAAATCATATAAATGCTCAATGCACAAATAATCGATAATAAAAAATAAAATACAAAACCTTTTTGCATGCCTTGGTTTTATTCACTAGAAGAAGGAAACGGAGGAATAATTAACTGGCAATTAATCTTCCCGTCAGTGCATGTTCTTAATTATATGAACAATAAAATCAACACAACCAGCCACATTAAGACTAGAAAAATGATCAATGAAGGAGAAAACAAACTGGCATACCCTCTGTTTCCACCATAAGGGTCATCAGCCCAGGCCAAGGCCTCTTTATTGCATTTCATTCCTGAACTCATCACAAGATTTTCTCCTTGTTCAGCCAATCTTATATGAGACAATATATGGGGGAAAACCTTCTCATATGACTTTTCGCCTATCAATAAATCTGAATGCCCAAAACCCTCCACAACCACCCTATCATGTCTTAAACCTGGATGGTGCAGCTTCATGTACTTGTTAGCAAGAAAAGAAGTCTCTGGAGTCACAAGAAGACTACGTCCACCAGAAATATACAGAGTTGATACTGCCATTCTTTCTGGATGGATCAAATATGAGCTGTTTCCTTTGCTGTCCACAATGAATCCAGCTTTGCAGATTTTTCTGAGGTGAGGAAATGCTGCCATGGGAAGCCTTGTTGAGCTTTGCTTGTTTAACCAGTAGTGCATTGTAGGCCTGACATTTTGATGCCAGAATGTGTTCCCAAATATGCCTGAAAAGACCTCACATTCATTGCATGTGCATCTCTCATAGCGTGGAATGAAACGGGCTATGCACTTTAGGAAGCTGTGCTGCAGACTAGTTGTTGGTGTTTCCAATAGAGGCAAAATCTTGTTCGTGCCTAGTATAGCCATTGACACCTGCAGATTGAGTTGCACTAAATTAAAGTCCAAGGCTCATCAAATGAAGACCAAGGTGCACTTTTTTCAAACCATATTTTGTCACCATTAGGCTATTGAAGTGATAGAAAAACTTACTGTTAATCAATTTACACCTAATATTCTGATATCAAACATTTACATACGGAAGAACATTATTTGTATTTGCACAGACTGGCCTATGTCCACTGCTTAAAGCCTGATGATGAGATGAAACATAAGATATTAATTTTGTTACAATGACCAGATTCACTTATTTATTTACTTCCAACATAATTGTCCAATCTCAGAGTTTGAGAATGAAGATAAGTTGTACCTAGCCTCTGATAGCATGCCTATAGGCTTGAGAACATGTTATATTAGTAAACATCTTCTACTGATAGAATTTTTGAATTAGTCCAAACAATAAAACATGCATTTCTTTTTTCATACATGCACCCATATTTCAACTAAATCTCTGGTCCTTTTTGCTCTCCTTTTTTTAAATATTTTTTGAAAGGTATTTCCTACAATATCCTAATTACTGTTCTGGTAAAAAGTGTAATAATCCTCCAATTTAGAGAGATGAAGACAAGGAAAGTCTTACTGGGACCAGCGGAAGCCACATTTTCACCGTGGCCAATGCATTAAGCTTGAAGAACATTGAAGAGTTTGTGCAAGACAGAGAAGCTATGTGAGTTGCAGACACATGCCCTCCCAAAAGAGCCATGTGAATAGCTAAACCTCCAACACAGTGTGCAACGACATGAACCTTTGCACTCTGATCATGCAATTCAAGGATCTTGGAAATTGCTGCAAAAATAACATTAGACGTTAGGAAATTGACACTTAGACAATGTCTTGGTTTGGTATATTTAAGATCCGAATTCAAATTGACTTGTTTGCATTCTTTGTTTACCAGCAGGAATGTCAAATTTTCCAACATCTTCAATCGTGAAGTTGTTTGCAGGATTTAAAGGGTGCAATCTTGATTGAAGTAGCCATGGTTCGTAGCCTTCTTCCAGTAAAGTTCTGACTAGGTCGTTTGGTTCTGTTGGAAGCCAGTAACTTTCTGTAGAATAACCATTGAGAAGGAGAACCAAATTTAGTTGTTTTTCTGCTTTAGGTCTCAGTGGAGTTTGACTGCACTTCCATTGCCTGCAAGTAATGATATATCCATCTTCTGCATAATTGATGCAACCAAACAAAATGTGGAACTTAGAAATCAGTAAAGAAATAGAGAAGCAATTAAGAGAACCAGTGATCCACGTTTTCTTTACAATGAGTAAATGAAATCTGACATGAGTGTATCTCTTAGAAACATTTTGTAGTTTTTGCCGTCAAAATATTTGCAAAATTAAGGTCTAATGGGTTTTTCCGCTTCTTTACTAAGTTTTCTATACTACCCATTTTATTTATTTTCTTTCATTTTTTATCCCAAATGAAACTCAGTTCAGACAGGTCTTAATTCGATCAAGGCAATTATAAGTGAACTTCAATCTTCAGGATCTACAACACAATGGATATAGACTCCTAAATGAATACCTGTTTCAATCCTATGAAGAGTGCTGTTTGGATAAGGTTTGTGGTAAGAATGTGACCGGCTACAGTCCTTGTGGCTGCCTCGTGGTATCTGTAAAATGTAGGTTCTCAGGAGTGTCTGTGAAAAAAGATATATGAAACTTTTTCTGTTTCCTTTAAGGCTCATGAGGCTCTTCAGTAGTTCTAGCATGGAAATCCTAAGCTCTCCTATCAAATTTATCATTTCATCCTGTGATTTGTTTCCAGCAAGCTTTTTAAATATAACATGCAAAGTTGCTGCCTCCCTCCATGCATATAGTGCACATAGGAAAGGATGCATTATCTTCTTCCCCTCAAGAATATATCTGCACAAAATACAGATTTTACAAGTTATGTAGAATAAAGGAAAAGGGAAGTGACTTCCAGGTTCAGACTTCATTGTACCTTGAACCAGAAGCAGATGCAAGAAGAAGACGATAGTGCATGTACTGTGTGTAAGGAGTTCTATCATCAACTTCACATAAATCTATTTCCCCATCTATAACATGTAATTCATCCTTCTCAATAGCTTTAAACTCAACATACCCACCAACTTTTCCTCTAAGGAGTGGATGTGATTCTCCTTTCACTAAATTCTCTTCATCAAAATCCTTCTGATTTTGAGAGTTCATTTTATTTTGAGATACGCAGTGCATGGCATACCCCCAATATAACCTTTCATGGTCTCTTGGAACACAATTACTGGTATATGACCTACTTATTAAGTTCTTATCAGAGGTCAGGCATGAATGTTGATCAACAATTCTAACTAAATTTGGTATGCCTCTTTTGCTCTTGTACTCGAGAACATCCTTCACTAGGTACCTACTTACATGCTCTGCTGCTGCTGCAATTGTTAGAGATGGGTTTATGCCAACAGAACATGGGATTAGAGAAGCATCACAGACATAGAGACCTGGGTGCACAGTGACTGGAGCCTGTGTGTCAAAAACCTGACCTTTAGGATTACAAACACCATGTGAAGGATCTGAAGATGCATTGCAACCACCTAACAGATGAACTGAAGTGCTTCGATACCTTGACATGAAGAGGACTCCCCCTAATTTCTTGGTAAGCTTTTGAAAGGCCTCAATTTTTCGTGAGAGTAAAGGATCCTGGGGTGGACTAAAGCAGATTTCAGATGTGTCTTTCTCAAACCTGATTTTTCCATCACTCTCATCATATCCCATGGCGTTAAGCACCACAGCTTGACTTGATTTACTACCCATTAAATGTTTCAGCTTATCTATAATTCCATGAAAAAACCAGCAACTATTTGGCCATCCATAAGTTGTGATACCTTTAAATAGCAGGAAGGGATAAGCAGTTGGAAGTACAGCAGTCTACAGAAAAAAGAACTAGTATTAGAGGAGTTCGTAATGAAAAGTGAGCTTATGTATTCATATGCTTGCAAAAGAGCAGAGACATGCATGTGCTGTGTTAATACTTTAAGATTTTGTATATATGGAGTTGTTTCCATACATCCATCACTGAAACCATTTTACCAAACAATCTCCATGAAATTAAGCCAAAAATCAATGAATAATTGATTATGAGTTAAAGCGTTTCATACTAACATTAGCAATTTTTTGCAAGAATAGGTTAGCCTGTTCTGTCTGGTTATTAAAACTTAATCAGAAAGCAAAACCAGTAAAGCAAACTTCAAGGAAACTAGGCAAATTGGATGCAACTACCAATGAAACAACATTCTTAAGATCGACTATTTACTTTTCGTGCTATGGTTCACTCATCAGGTGATAGAGTGGGATGTGCACGCCACCATACGGCAAAAGAATAATAGTCTTCATATTCTAATGACACTATATTATGACAAGAACTAAAATTCTACAGGTTTCAGTCAAATGGGACTGGCTCATTTTCTAGGCAATACCGAACAGGGATGCATAGATCTGTCCAAAGCTCTATGGGAACTAAAATGAACAAAGTTTTTTGAGCATATAGAAATCTTAAACCTGGATTGTGAAACCCAATGAAGAAGTGTAAGATGAAGAGATAGCTGGACCAGGCTGTTCTTGGAAAATTTTCTTTGGAAGCTGTTTTGCATCTATTCCATAAGCGTTCAAGGGAGCAGGGCTTCCAGCAAGATAAGCAACAGTATTCCCATTACAGCTGAATCCAGATCCGAGTGCTTCTGAAAGTTTTAATCCTCTCATTTGTGACTGAAAAAGTATCTTGGTAGTGCCAAAAACTCCCGCTGAAACAATGTTCACTTCCGTTAAAGATTTTGAATATTGTCCAACTGACAATATAACATTTGTCATCATTGCTTCCTACCTGATAGGACTACAAAATCAGCAGTTATGTAGTCGATCTCATTTAAATAAACAAGCCATCTTCGTTTTCTGGTAGTTTTTCCTTCTTGGAAAATATCATATGGGTTTCTGACCACATATTGAACTTCACATTCTGTCTTAACTATACATCCTGCCTGCATCACAATTAAAATAGAATAAATCACATATGAAAGCATGTTTAGAAATCTTCTAAGGTATTTATTCCATATCATTTTCGGAAATTTATTGTCAAAAATGGATCCATTATATGAATAATGGACTATCATAAAAATTGATGGTATATTATCAAGATGGAAACTTAAATGGTTCACTGTTTGCAATCATTGGAGCAGTTGACCTGGAGGTTTGCACCAAAATGCCAGAAATAATCCATTTCATGTATCTGTAACATCTATTGATCTAAAAACAGTCTGTGTTGACATGTACATAATTTTGCCAACAATCAAAAAATAGATGAGTTACCAAGTTATGAAATTATACCTGGATTGCTGAAAGAATATAATTTTTGTCTGTAGAATTTTTGGCATTATAAGGGCACCCAGCAAGACAATTTCCACAGGCTAAGCAACTACCCCTATGTCGAAGCTTCATTAGACTGGATGGCGGTTCTTCAAGATCAAAATTGATGCTTAGCTTCAATCGAATCTTCAGAACTTCCTTCAATCTCTCCGGCAGCTATGTCTCCCATGACTTTGGTAATAGGAAACCTGACAGGAACACTCTGTATTCTCAGCATGGCAGCAGCAGAAGCTTCACAACTGTCCCATTCCCTTTCCCATTCCATTGGCCATTTTGGACTTCCTTCTAGCACGAACTGGGGTCGGCATCATCACTCCAGCATTAACAAGGGAACCTCCACCAAGTCCACAAGCCACGCCTGCTAGAGAATCACCTTGTTCATAAACCTACAATATCATCAAACAGTCACAAAAATATTCCCTTAAAGCTTTGCTTAAAAAAGTAGATTTTTAAATTAGGTTCTCAACTTTACTCAACTACTATTTATGCTCATGCAGAATGACATGAATGTGTTTTCACATGACATGAATAAAGATGAGTGATACAATATAAAATCTACTTAAACCATATGCTATAATCTTTCTTTGCCACTGATTTCAATACTCATTATATTTTCTGATTAACCATGATATAAAGAATTTCATGATGATAAATAGTATTCTACTACCTAGAACCTGTAACAAATTGTCTTTCTGTTGATATATGAGGTTTGCAAAAGCTATGAAATCATACATAAGAATAGATGCAGTGAGAATGACCTGAAACAGCGCATCTTTTGGGCCAAAGCTGACACCTAAATTCCGGTTCTCCATCCTAAAAGTTGACATGATCTTCAAACTGTCGGTTGGAAATTCATGTGCTTCCCATTGCCTGCCTTTCTCTATTAGACACACCTTTATTCCTGCCATGGACATTCTACAAGCAGCGGCAGAACCACCATATCCAGATCCCACAACAACAGCATCATAACCATCTTTGTCACCAAAACTTTGTTCTATATTAGCTTGTTTCTCCATATTTTTCTCTTTCCAGAAGATAATAGGACCAAATAGTTATAAATGGTTGCTTAGCAAGTCATGTAACGAAACACAACATATAAATTGGAGCACGTCAGTTTCATATTCAGATTCAAGTAAGTTAAAAAAGACACTTACTGCATACATAATTTGTCTCTTTTTTCCAACAGAAACAAAAGATGTATTGATAAAAAAAATAATAAATATATACAAGATTTAGTAACTTAGATACATGATTTTGCCAACTATGCTATTTATCAATAAGCGGCTTTAATTGTTTACAAAGAATCCATAATTTGTCTCTTTTTTCCAACAGAAACAAAAGATGTATTGATAAAAATAAATAAATATATACAAGATTTTGTAACTTGGATACATGATTTTGTCAACTATGCTATTTATCAATAAGCGGCTTCCATTGTTTACAAAGAATCCATGATTTGCTAGATGGGAAAAAAATTTGTTTACAATAAATACATAATTTTATGCTTCTTGGCACATATTGTCAATGTTCTTCGGAAACCAGTTGTGCAAACCAAAGAAGAGTACATGCATTCTTCCTAACAACCAAGAAAACATACAATATATTTTCTAGTTCTTGTTCGGCAAGTAAAGAAGCATATACATGTGGAGACAAATAAATATAGCTAGACATTTATAGCCATTTTTTCTATATAAACAATTTCATTGAAGAAGCAACAACAGAATTATCCAAATCTAGAAACCTCAGGAAAAAATAAAAAAAGCACACACTTAAAACAAATATATACATAGCCAGTATAAAACAATGGGCAAATAGGCATGAGACAAGGGCGGACATTTTCCCCGATACAACCAAGTATTCTGAGAGAGTATTTTATAATGCTTTTAAAAGAAACAACAAAAAGTCCATATCACACAAAAAGTTACACATTCAATGATTCAAATAGCATAAGCAATCAAAGTCTAGCAATTTCAACAGATTTCTGGAGGGCTTGTAGAAGACTTCTCATGATCCTTGGCTCACCAGGCGGTGGCTCATCTTTTAATGGTCCATTCCTTATTGCACGGAAAATAGGACCAGAATCACTTGTTGCTGGAAAAACCAAGCAATCTATGTACACAAGCACCTCAGTCTTTCCATCTCCAATAGTAATAAACCCCAATCTTGCTCCATTTGCTATTTTATCTACCTGTCCAATTCAAATTGTAAGCATGATTTTTCTTTTTTTTAAAAAAAAATAATGTTACATCCTAACTACATGGTCCAATTTTAAACGGGGAATCTGAGTTGTGATTCATGTGCGGCTAGCGATTCCAATTTCCAAGTAGTCAAAAACAAAATAGAAATTTTTTTTTTCTTTTGCGAGAATTTGACATAGGCAATATATATATATAAACAAGGCATCACGATGCTTATGTGCAACGTAAGAATCAAAGCTTGCTTCCCTTTTTTTTATATGATGTCAAAGCTTGATTTATTTACCTTTAGTGGCACTGGAAGCGGCAGATTGGCTCCTTGACACAAACTGTTGGCCCACTGTTGTAAAGACAAAAATAAAATATAATAAATAAATAAATCGCTAGAAGGAGGGCTTGAACCTCCGACCTTGTGGTTAACAGCCACACGCTCTAACCAACTGAGCTATTCCAGCTTTCTTGCAAGAAAACGCGACTGGTATATACCTGAAAGAGTAAAGTTTCGAATCGCTGAAGATCAGTGTTGGAAGGCAATTTCATGGTGCCGAGAGAAACTCCGTCTTCGTTATTGTCTGATGAGACAATGCTGTCGTTTTGCTGAGATGACTTGGCCACTGGACTTAATTTCTGTCGGCCGTATGAGAATCTACTACTCTGGCTGGCGGATCGTTTGTTGTAGAAGATGGGTACTAGAGAGCGGCAGATGGGACCCGGCATGAGCATTTTCAAATCAGAGCCGGCACGAGTCGAGTGGCCCAGTCTAATGGCGGAGGCCATTACTGATGAGTCGCTGCAATAAGTCGAAAACCTTGTGATATGCATATGCTTGGCTTTGCGGTAATTTTTCATTGGATATAGCCTTTTGGTGTGGGTGATTGTAGTGCTCTGCAACATTTTGAGGTCCAGAACTGCTTCATGCCATGTCAGCATATGAATAATATGGCCAAATTATACGTACACCTTAGCTTTTTACATTATAACTTAATATTTAACTAATGTGTCTTTCATTGTACTAAGATCCCTATTTCTAGTCAAATCCGTCAAACATGCGGTTGAACCAATTTTATTTTATTTTTTTCACCAAAATGATAGGTTTGGTCATATCGACCTTAAACGTACTAGAGACTCCGAAAATACAATACAAGTATATTTTGTTGTTAGTCAACAACAGTCAATTTTTAACAATTAATGATAAAAAATATAGAAAAAAAAAAGTTAAACTACTCTTCAAATCAAATTTAATAATAAATTTATAAATTTTAAATATATTATTATAGTATAATAACAAAAATTCCATTAAAAATTCATCATCATCTTCTTCGTCACCATCTTCAAAAATTCATCATCATTTCATCTCAAATCATAACTCCATCCATCCATCATATCATAACTCCGACACCATCACCAATTTTCATTATCCGGTCAAATCCATCACCAACATCATTTGGTTTACACCCAAATAAATTTATATATTTGAAAAAAAAAAAATCATAATCATCTGTTCATCAATTTTAATCCCAACAGTTGATCATTACCAATTTCTCACCAGTTCAACATCAAACACATATCTTAGATGAATCCAGATTTCAAATACACCCCAAATCATCATCATACAAAAAAAAAAAAAAAAAAAAAAAATTCTTTATGCAAATTGGATGAGATCTACACAACCATTGATCTCTTCCAACTGAATCCTCCACAACGATCACCATTTTCAGTTCACTAGGAAAAAAGAGTTTCTTGAAAGTTTGAGAGATCTCCTTCAATTAGAAGCGATCTGTCAGATTTCCTCCAACTAGAGGAGATCTCGATGGTCTCCTCCGGCTTGGGGAGGAGACAACGATCTCCTCCCTCGGCCAAAGGAGACTGCGAGATCTTCTTCAGTTGGAGGAGATCGTGCAAATCTTGTCCAAGAGGAGGAGATCTCGCGTGACAATCTCCTCTAACGACAGTCTCTAAGCTCAAACCCATTAACCACCTTCGTAGCCTTCTTCATTTGACTTTGATTTCTTCGATAACTTGAGTTTGACTTCTACTCCAACTACTTACGTCGACGTCGTCCCTTAAGGAGGGGGTCCAATTAAACGAGATCTATGCAGATCTCCTTCAATCAGAGGAGATCTATATTTTTTTTATTTTTAATTCAACTAAAAAAATATATATTAATATTAATTTATCAATTTAAAAAATATTATCTATCAATTAAAAATATTTATTAGTGTGCACTAACCATTTTACCCTTGGCACTGTGCATTTAATGATGGATTGCTAACAGCTCTCTAACGATAAGGATAGTTATGTTATACTTTTTGAACCTCAAGTAGGTTTAATATCAATATGGCCAAATCCATCATCTAGATGCAATTTCATCGAACCTGGGGAGCAGTGTGCACAATTTGCCCTACAATAATAGTAACTAATAAATTTTTAAAGTACCAACAATTATAATTGTAATCAATTACTCATCCACGTCAGTCACCGACTCACTATAGCTTTCCCTATACCATCTATTTATGAGAAAATCTTCTATAGTCTGCATTAAGTTATTACACTACAAGCAAAACGGAAGTAAAAATGAAGTAACATTTCGATTTGATTTCTGCCTATCGACCTTTCGAGATTGGAACCTGTGCAACCATCGCAGACGCCAATTTAAGAAAGCAAATCTAGAATCTGAATAATTCCTTCCCTAACTACGGGGGACAACATGCCTACTAGCCTATATGAAGAAGCAGATTGTACCCCTAAAGCGGTACTGGACAGGAGATAATTCTACTTCGTGTAACATATAATTGTGAAACACCAGGAGAAAAAATATTAACTTTTGTAAAGGATGAATGCAGCCTGTCCCGAAGCCTAAAATTTGTATAAGCAAAGATATGGAAATTTGCTCCAACTCAGTACAACACCCAAAAAGCAGAGTTCAACTCCTGGTGGCCGAGTTTATACAAAGCAAGAGCTGCTCCTGCCATTCCCAATACAAGAAATTTGCCGTGTAGTTAGCTTCTTTTATAAAGAAAAAAAAAATTAAAAAAAAAAAAAAAAAAAAAAAAAAACACACTCTAAGATGAGCAAGCCTCAAGCTTAGGAAGAAGACTCCGCCATGCATCAGCTATACTATTCGCCAGCCGCGCCTGTCCTTTCGCAAATTTATGAAAAGCAATTCCCATGTCTAATGTTTTCTGTTCCTGAAAACGCATCATCTCTTCATTCATCAGGCTCACAATCGTCTGAAATCTCCTTGTTGCCTCCTCGCTCTCTGCCTTCAACTACATCATAAAACCAAGTTTAGTCAGGCAAACTCCACGGCCATGCACAGAATGTTCTTGCAACCCAACTTACCTCCTTGTATTCAAGCTCGGCCTCTGCCACCTTGTCAGATCGTGTTAACATGAGTTTGTCACTGCAATCCAATGGCAACATTCATATCACCAATCATAAATCAGAAACCCTGACCTCTGGCAAACAATCAAAGACAGAAATTGGTAGAATTTGATAGCAAATGGAAGGCAATAAAAGAACCTATAAAATTATTACTTACGCGGGGAACACTAGAATTTATCCTTTTTGTTCCGCCAGTATTTTATGTGTTTCGTGACAACTATAACTTGAAAGCACAAAGATAAGGGGTCTTAAGGGGTCTTTTGGTATCATTTTTCTTTTCTGTTTCTTCAGAACAAAATTATAAAATAAAAACAGGGAAATAACTTGATGTTTTCAAGATTGAAATTGCATTTAGCAAAATTTATTAACTGTTAGAATAAAAATCATGAAAATTAATATCATAAGCCGATAACAAGCACTAAAACTTGCATTTATATGGATCAAATAAATTAAAATTACCTTTTTACAAGTTTAGCAATAATGATATTTTTTTTTTTTTTGGGACATAGCACTAACAATTAAAAAGTGAAAAATAATGAGAGAAATAACAAGTTTTACGGTAAACTTATTTAAAGAAATGTTTTTTATATATACATATACAGTAATGTTATTTTTACCCAAATCGGTGTTCAAATAATGTGGCATCCTAAAAAATAGGAGGACTAACCAATCAAATTTTAATTTATATTTTAATTGGTTAGTCCTTCTCCTATTTTTAAGATTGTCACATCATTTGGACACTAATTTAGATAAAGTAGCATTATTCATACGTATATAGATGAAAGGATGTGTATCTCTCATCCTTATAAATCTCATCTCTAATATCTCTGAGATCTGAAAAAAAGACCAAATACAAAAGGGATTCTATTTCTTAAATCTCTTCTTTTCTGCTCCAGGAATGATGATAACCATCCAATTCCTTTTGGTATTTAGTATGCTTGAATGGCTGCTTTGGTGTCAAACAAAGTAGATTGAGAAGCAAAAGAGATCAAAATACCTCTGATGGTTACAACCTAGATGTGATAAAGTCACAGACAATGACTGGGTTTAAGTTCATAGCAAGAGAAGAGATGAAGAACAAATGGGTTGCAAACCCATGTTCCTGCATTTTGGTAGATATTTGATAAGAAAACAATTAAAGCATCGTTTGGATGTTTTCCACTTTTACATGATAACACAGAAACCAGTGTTTGTGTTCTCAACAGAATGAAACCTAAAATACTTTCATTAGATGCATTTTGGCTTTCTTTTACGAGTGAAAAAACAAAAAAGCATAAGCAAAACATGACCAAACGCATCCCAGTTTCTCAGCTATCAAGTAACATGTATTTCATGAAAATTGGAGAAGTGATGCATTTGATGCCAAAATGGTCTTTCTTATTTACTTATGCCAAAATGGTCTTTCTTATTTACTTATGGATTTGGACAAAAATGGTAAGCAAGAAAAATTACAGAAATTTTTTAGGCAAGTATGCCTTCCAAGTTCCAGATAACACTAATTTTATGATAGATTAATAGATTAGCTTGATTAGATAAAGCACTTATGAAGAAGTGATATAATTTAAATAGACATTAGTGGTCAAAGCAAGCTTATATATATTTGCACTATCAAAAATCATATATAACAATCATAAAAATCTCTGGAAAGAACCATACAGATTTATCTCCTTCAACTTGACAGTTTCGGCCAGTTCACACTGTTGCCTGAAGGCATTGGCTCTTTCTGCAATGGTGGCCTGATTTGAAACACAGAAGTAAAAAGATTCTCCAATCAGCAACCAGACTATAGATTGAGAAAAGACACAGAGGGGAACTGATAGCTTTATCCCTCTTCAGTTGTTTCAGTATCACAAATTCTAGGTAAACTGGACTGGCAAAGTTCAGTCTGATCATAAATGAAACCATCTAATTTTTTCAAAGTAAGTTCAAGTCTATTTTTTTTTTTTGATAGGAAACAAACACTTTATTGATAGAAAGAAAAAAGTTACAACTGTGAACCAGAAGTCCACCAAAACAAAGAAATAAAGACTAAGAAGAAAAAAGACTTGCTTGATAGTGTTTCTCTCAATCCCAGATCGGACGATTGCAGGGTGTGGACGTTAAATTCCATTGGTACTTATTCGTGCAAGTCTTTTTTCGAAAAGATGGTCCAAGGTGATTCTCTTCCTAAGTTTGATTTGGCTAACCTTATTTGGAAGTCTAAGGTTCCAAACAAGGTCAAATTTCTAGTGTGGCTTATGGCTCATGGGAAACTAAGTACGGGTGATATCATTCAAAAAAGATTTCCTAATACCTGCCTTTCTCCATCTAGGTGTGTCATGTGCAAAAGATGGGGGGAGAATTTGGATCATCTCTTTCTTCATTGCCCGTTGGTTGGATTGTTATGGAACAAATTGTTTTCTTTAATTGGTGTAAAGTGGGCTGCTCCTAAATCTTTATATTCTTTTTTAATGGAAGATTTTAAAGTCTTAGGAGGAGGAAAGAAGGCGAGTATACTTTGGTATTGTGGAGTATTCGCCACTTTTTGGGTCATTTGGGAGGAAAGAAATAGAAGAATTTTTGATGATGTTGAAGAAGAAGACAACTTCTTAGGGGATAAAGTATATTATTTATCTTCCCTTTGGGCATCTTGTTGTGAAGAATTCAAAGATTTCCCATTATTTCTTATTATGTTAGATTGGAAGGCTGCAGTTCGGTGACTGTTTATCCTATTCTTGTTTTCTTCGTTTTCTTATTATGTTAGTTTGATGATGTTGAAGAAGTAAGTTCAAGTCTATAAAATGACAGATGTAGTGTCTGAGCATTAGTCAAGTTAAAAGCATGACATACCTTAATGGATTGCACAGCGCGAACATAGTCTTTCAGAGGTTCTTCAAAATTCATCAAGAGTTGATGGGACTGCACAATCGTATAAGGGTCATATTGTAATATCATTGTTGCGAAACTATTACCAATTATGGACTTTACTCCATTCCCAGACAACTATACATAATAAACTCATAGATACACGTCCCTGTATATGTAATTGACAGACTACTTGCTTTAAAAGATGAGCTTTAAATTATAGCCTACCTCCTTCTGAAGCTTTATTGATAGCGTCTCAGATTTTACCCCAAGCTCAGTAAACGCCTTTCCAAGAGCATTCCCTTCACAAACACCAAGAAGCTTTGTTGCCTTCCCAAAATCTTGCAGAGATTGAGATAACTCTGGAAATGGACATGTACAATTATCTACTTAAAACCAATCTGATGAGAAGCAAAGGAAGCAAAACCTAAAATGAAGAAGTAATAAGGCACATCAAAACCAAAATGAGCCTTCTCAACCCTTGCTACCTCTGTGTCTTTTTACGAGTCGATAGGCATGTTTCTGAGCTTCGGCCAAGTGGTTTTCAAGCTCAAAAACGTAGTGTTTCAGTTTTTCATATTCAGGAGTTGATTCCTCCACTGGCTTTTCCTTCCCAAGAACAACATCGCTAACTTTAGATTGCACATCCTGCCACATAATAGAACAAGTTGTTACAAGAAGTCAAGATCATTTTCTGAAACAAACAACATTAACTTAGGTGGCTCAGTTAGTCCCAAAAGCACCAAAGATTTTCATAAATGAAAAATAATTCAGACAAAGGGCATATGCCTTGTTCAGTGATAAGGACTAAGGAGGATGGTCCCTTGTGCTCTATGAACTCATTAGTAGCAATATAGAATTATGCAATGGGGCATACAAATAGAATTCAAACCTGAAGACTTCAATCAAATAAATTAATAAATTGTTCAAACATAACATCTTAAAGTTATTAAAACGTTACCAAGACAACTTTGCAACAAACACCCTGAGAACTATGACGCAGGTGAGGCATAGCTGCAAATTTAAGACAGACCAATAATCTAAAAGCTCTCTCAAAGTTACCAACAGCAGCATGTTTCAATACATGGTAAGATTCATGGTACACAACTAACCAGGCATACAGTGCAAAGGGGATCGTCTTGACTTGTTATCAATGTATCTACATGCATGGAAACCAATCTTTAAATTTAGACATGACAACAAATACTCTTTTATTTAATATTAATAGGCTCGTAACACAATATTAAATTAGACAATATGTTTTTTTATGACTAAAAAATGCAAAAAAAAAAAATATGATAGCTAATTTATTACTATGTTCTTCCATTCTTTTGTCTAGAAATTATTACTTTCTCCAAGATTGTCACATAAGTACCTCCTTGATATGGTTGGTCTATATGTTTCAAAAACTTAAAAAAGGAACAAAAATGAATTTAGGAACTCCCATTGTCAGATTACTTCACTAATTTACCACAAATCGGATAGTTTGATGTGGAGCTTTCATTTCTAATGGAAGGGACTATTACTCATTATAGGATCATGTAAAATTTTATTTACCTTGAAGATTTGCATCAAATCAGCTGGCTTCTTTTTGAATATACCAGTCTCTTGAGACCTTAATCTCTCCATCGTCTGAACAACAGAAACAAATCAGTTGTGAATTCTCACAGAGAAAATTAAATATACAAAAAAAAACACAAGGAATAGGAATCAGCAACGATATTACAGAGTATACAACATTATTTTTTCAACAAGAACATCAGCTTACATGTACCATATTTATGTAAAGAAACTTCATGATATGCAAAATTACAAGGCACTCCTTTTGCCTCCATATTTGCTACAATACATAATATCCTACACTGAAATAAAGACTACAGTCCCAATCAATTAATAAACTATAGTCGTAAAGTACAAAGACAAGATCTTTATTTTTGAGTATTAAAACAAAGACTTAATTACATTGCTTGAGGCATATAGCCATATACCATGGATACATTACCTCTTCATCAACCTGCAAAAAAGTTCTAAGATCCTCACTTTGCTGCAGATCATGATGAGAAGCTATCCGATTGACAAACACGTCCAATCCTTGACGTCTCAGTTCAATAAATTCAGCACTGAAACGAAACTTCTCTGCATGAGAGAAACTGAAGTCAGACCCAGATAAACATTGGATTTAGAATAAGTTCCACGAAGATTGAGTTGAAAGAATTAAAACAAATGAAGGCCCTCTACAAAGATGACCTATTTAAATATATGTCCAAGTAAGAACATAGTGAAACTAACTTCTGGAGCAAAATCCTCAGAATGTGAATTTTCACAGATTCCTAGTTGTGCTGATAACAATGCAAACCAGCAAATTCCCTATTATGTCTTCCCCCAGGAAATCTTGCACTAGCAGAAAGAAAGAAAGTCTCCACTAATAAGAGCATCAGCATGCTAACTCTAGCCAGCCTATACCCTCGATAAATGAGCCAAAGGCTAAAATCTTGCAGTTGAAACTCATGATTCATGAATGATAATCCATAGTCACTGACAATTGACATCCGTCAAATGGGCTACATAGTGCCCATATGTTTCAGTCACGCATGCGAAACTAAGCGCTTACATACCATCATAATTCAAATAGATTGAAATTAAGAACAACTGTTTCAGATAGAATTCCCTTTCGGCCTTCAAGACCGTAGGATATGCAATCTCAATTCTGGTACAAAACAGCACAGGTAACACATTTGCAGGAGACGATGGAGAATTGCAATAAATAAAGGAAGGCAAAACGTGAGACAATGTCTCGATGTCTCTTAGAGCATGAGCAATATAATTGAAGAGTGCAAACAAATAAATTTAGGGCCCTACAATGAATTACTAACATTGCCTCACTGTCCAACAAAAGTCTAGCTTTAACATAACAGAATACATCTTGTCGAGCCATTACCTACAGCACTCTTCTCCGGAATAGGGGGAATGAAAATGCCTCTATACTTCTCGAAAAGGCGATCACGTAACCAGACAAAATCACTGTAACGACGGATGACAATCTTTTCAGGCCCTTGGTATTCAGGTAAATTTGTCTGTCAAAACAAAGGTTTCCATCCAAATCAATTCGGTAGTCCAAATTTGGCAAGGCAACTTCAAAATTCAATTACAAGACAATAATTGTTTAGTCATTCATTAAAAATATCTCCAATAAAGATAACCTATTTGATTCTAAACAATCCTATCCGTTATCAACACCACAACTAAAATTCATCACATCACTGATGTCACCAGCTAATATCTGGAACAAAACCCTAACTCTAGTAAGGTCAGTCCAATAAGCAAGACAAAATAGCTCAAAATACCTTGGTGATAACTCGATAGGAGATGTAAGCTTGCACGCCATTGCCTAATTTGACAGGATCGGAGACCGAAACGGATAAATAAGGCTGCGATGACGGAGATCTAGGGCTCTGCGACGATCCCGATGTGCTTCTCTGCTGCTCCATTCCATATAACCAATCAAAAGGAAAATGCGTAAGGATAACAAATTGGTCTTCAAGTAACAAGTAGAACAGTACAGAAAAATATTAGGGGTAGATTCGTAATTACAGAGTTGAGCATGATTGTGTTGAGAACCGGAGAGTCGAAGAAGAAGAAGACGACGATTGAACGAAAACTGATTAGTTTTGTATGTGGAAACAAGAAGAGTCAAGCAGAAGGCTGGTGAGGTAGTACGGAGCGGGGTTCGGAGGTGTGAGTAGTGTCTCAAATGCGTTGGGGTGCGCAGCGCGCTCTGTTCCGGTATCCAGATGGTTAAGGCGCGAGAGAGAAATGTGTGAATATAATCGACACCTCAGGTCTCTTCGTCAACACTCTATCACAACACGACACGGTAAGATAGTTTTTAGTCGCCAGTTGTGGCATGGGGCATTTGATGCTCTTTGGTGGGAGTGGCGACACGTGCAGTTTAATTGATAAGATTTTTATTGCTTCGGTAATGTAATTTAGGTGATGCCAATGGGTAAGATCGCATTTGATGTGTTACTTTCTGTACAAATCACCCTTTCTTTTTTTTTTTTTATAAGCACTGTATAAGCACTTATGCGTCAATTTCCTTACTAAATAACTTGCCTTAATTACTTACGCATTTTCTCTTAGTTCAAATGGTGTATACTTTTTTATCGAAATTAGTTGAGTTTAAATCTCACTCTGTATATCTGTAACTACGTGTAAAAAAAGTTTTTGTCATTAATTTTTAAGAGTAGATATTTTCCATTATGTGAGTAAAGTTTGGATGCTAGTACTCTTTGATGTCAATAAATTTAGTGAGCCTTGATATGTTTGTTGTAACTTTCAAAAAATATTTGCATTAATTATCTTATCATAAAATCTAAAGTTCTAAATCATATTAAAAAACACACACACACAAAAAAAAAAAAAAAGGTGTATCATATCTACATAAGACAAGTGTCTGTGTACTCCCCATCTTCCAAGAGATTGGGTTTAAAAATCTACCAAACACATATTATAACTTACATAGGTAATTTTATCTTCTTATTGTGAAAATGGTTATCTCGTGTTTATAGGAGTATATGTTCGGGTTGTATGAGTAGTATTTCATCTTGGCAGATTTAAACAAACTTCTAGCTCATTTGATGTTAGATTAAAAGAAAAAAAAATATTATATTCAATCAATGTTTTAAAAAGTAAAAAGCGAAGCGAGATGGTGAAGCCTCAACGAGCAGAGGCAGCCTCAATTCTAAATGAAATATATATATATATATATAATTAATACATACATTGATAGATATATAATTAATACATTCATTGATATATATATATATAACACCAACAAGACAAAAGAATGCTAGCATCTCAATAATAACCATGGCCAAACAAATACTAAATTGAATTATACATACAAGTATATGTATATATATGTATATGTATATAATATAACAAAGAATAAACGCACATTCAAGCAAACATGTGACTTGAATTATTTTCACCAACAAAAGACAGCTTACAACAAATAATTTGTAGATACAACAAAAACACGGCTTACAAGTAGATAGCTTATATTCACCAACAATACACAGCTTACAAGTTAAAATAATAAAAATAAATAAATAAAATCACACACTATAACAAATACTAGTATATATAATACAACAAATTATAAGCAAGTAGATCGAGAGAAAAACAAAATAGATAGCATATATAAAATTTACTTGGAAGAGATGGAAATCTAACAACTCTTGAATGAAGAAGATGAAACTTGAACTCTTGAGAGCAAACGGTTAGAGTTTTGGGTTGAAAGAAAATGAGAGCAAAGGGTGTGAGAGTTGGTCTTGATCTAGTTAGATAGGAGTATAGGACCGACTCACACCCTTTTTATACTAGGTTTTAATTTTAAAATTAAAAGAAACAAAAAAATGATAGTTTTGCCCCCTTGCCAATGTGGACCGGCTCAAGTCATCTTATCTTAAGGCTGTTCAAAGGTAGTCACCTCACTCAACTAGAGATGATGCCATGTTGGCATCGCTTGAGACAGCCACCACGAGGCACCACAGGTTGCAAAGGGGCTAAGGCGCACCTCAAGGCACCGCCTCAATTCGCCTTTTAAAACAATGTATTTGATTTAGAGTTAATTGAAATCTAAAAGATTTTAAAAGACTGTGTGTATTTAATTCAAACTTTTAAGAATTTATAAGTTTTGATTGTATTCAATCTAGATTTATAAAAAATTTATTTCAGCAGATTTAAACAAACCTCTAATTCAATTGATGTCAGCTTAAAAGGAAACAAAATAGTATATTCAATTTAGAGTTGGTTGAAATCTTAAAAATTTTATGAGACTGTGTATTCAATTCAAACTTATAAGAATCCGTAAGTTTTTATTGTATTTGTTCGGGCGTAAAATGTCTAAGTGGAGGTATTGATCTGCGTTTACTGGTTGCCTCCACGCGAAAGACTTTACTTGCCCTTGAATTACCTACAAAACAAAAAACAGCTATGTTAGGGTGATCCAGAGGTTAACTTTGAAACACCCTCCGATACTCAAGTTAGTTATCTCTCTCTAAGTGAATTTCACTCACTAGAAATCAAGTAAAACTTTTCACTTTATAAAAAGTGAAGGATGATTTACCTTTTATAAGAAAACAAAACTTGTTTTGAGATGTCCTTATACATGTGGGATTTTTCCCACTTGTTAGTTCCTTTTCATACTTTTGTTGACAATTGTAAATTTGCATGGAGAACATGTGTCCCAATATCACTGGCTTCCATTCTTCTATTGCCATCATTCGAAAGTGACTTACTTAATCCAACTTAACCTTCAATCGAAGGTTTACAGCAATCTGCCATGTGTCCCGTTCACTTACATCCACGTGCCTACCTAAGATTGGTTCTTTTTTACAACTTTATAGTATTCAATCTAGATTTATAAATAATAATAATAAATAAATAAATAAAATTTAGGTGTATTCAATTTAGAATTTTGAAGTCTCAAACAAATTTTAATTTATTCAAAAAGGTCATTAACATTACATAAATTGCTTAAGTGATGGAATGCAATAAATTTTAACGAATGTTAAAGTGAGATTTATGAATGAGAAAGCTCATAAGAAATTTTGCCATAGTCCTATAAATTCCACGTAGAATTCTGAAAAAAAAAAATCCATATAAAATCGATAGAATCTATGAATTCCATCAAATTATATCATTAAAAAAATCCATTTGTAAACCCTCGATTCCATAATTGTGGTTAAAATAAAATTGAGTTAAAAGCTAAGGGAGGAGAATGGAATTTGTTTTAGGGTGAAAGTGGAATTATTAAGAATTGTGGGGAGGAAAACATGAAGCCAAAACATTAAAGTTGACTTTTGAAAAATAAAAAGCAGAACCAGTAGCTTGTCTCGCGAAGGAAGAAAGAAAGAAAGAAGAAAGAAAGAAAGAAGAAGAAGAAAGAAAGAAGAAGAAGAAGAAGGAGGAAGCTGCCGCCGACTGTGACGCTGGAGCCGACCAGCCGTGGAGCTCGCCGTCCAGCCGTGAACTGAAGCCAAAAAACTGCAGCAGAACCGTGACAAAACAGCACTGAAAACAGCACTGCAACCGAGCTGAAACTGTCGCGAAACAGCCCCTACCAGCGCCAGCGAGCTGCCCCATCCCAACCTGCACCAAGATCAGCTCAAGCTAGACCTGAATGGAGCTGAAACGGAGCTGATCCAGCGGCCAAAACAGCTCCCGCGCGTGCAGATCGGACAGCAGATTTGCGGCCAGAACAGCCGCAAATCGCGGCAGAACCAAGTGGGAAAGAGAGAGAGGAAGAGAGGGGAAGAAAAGAGGAAGGAAACCAGCCCAAACCCAGCTCAGATCCATCCCAAAATCAGTCCAAAACCATCCCAAAAGCGAAGCTAACGCGATAGAAAAAGGGGTGAGTTGTTTGAGTTCGAAAATGATGATTTTTGTTGGTATATGAGTTGATTTGAGATGGGTTTTGTTGTGATTTGTTGGTTGGTTATTTTTGAGTGAAAACAAGTTGAAAAATAAGTATTTGAGGTTGATAAGGAGTTTAGAAAACCAAGAAAATACCAAAGATTTAAAGAAAAACCAAAACGCGCGTAAACTAGTTTAATGGGCAATTTTGTAAATTGACCTATACAGCGTCCGTTGAGAGTTCGGATGACCCTAATGAGTTTAATTAAGCGCGTTTAAGCTACTAAAAGTGATAGAAAACAGAATTTCGGAATTTCGATTAATTTTGAATAAAGTACGGAAGTTTAACGAAAAGTATCATTTTCGTGGGTCACTTGAGTTAGAGACTATTTAATGAGTTTCGTAAAGTCCCGTTTGGCATATTCTGAGTGAGAATATGATGTGTAGGTGAGGAGGATACGAGCAGAGCACGGCATGGCCCTGAGCTTCCATATACGAAGCTTTAACAACAAGTGAGTGTTTTTATAAAAATGTTTTACTATGATTGATTTTGAATGCATGTCAAATTTATTATGTTGATTAGAATATCAAATGAATTCCAAATTGAAATGGTTGCATGGGTTATGGAAATGATTTATACGAAATGTGATTTAATGAGAAATGAAATTTAAATTGAAATGATATTGAAAATCTATGGTACGCCTGATTGTACGTTATATATATCCAGTCTGGGTTGAGTACCTTAAGCGTGCATTGGCTGTGTTGGGAGAGTCTGTCACTAACAGCGGGTGGGACCGTGTCTGTTTAGTCCTGTGAGTCGTCCAATGCACGTAAGAGGTATATTATTTGCTAGCTTCCACCCGAGCGAGGCAAAATTCCGCTCCGTAACGAGGCAAAATTTCGTTTCATAAAAACTGGATAGATGACCTGATCGAGGTGAAATTCCGTGATGGTCTGAGCGAGGCAAAATTCCGCTATGAGCGAGGCAAAATTCCGCTCTATTGATAGGGTACCATGTGATGCAAACTAATGATGGTTGGCCTATTTATATTTATAAATTCTATGAAAGCTATTACTACCACCATTATTGAAATGTTTTGTTAGAAATGGAAATCATGCAACCTATGGATTTAAATGTTATTATTTGGCATGAAATGAATTTTATGAGATGCCGATTGATATATATTGTTTCTAAATGAATGATGAATTTCAAATATATCAATTATTCAATCATGGTATTTGATTATGCATAAATGTTTTAAAAGAGTTTTGGGAGGCTATTTGATACGCCTATTTTAAATGGAAATTATATGACACTCACTGGGCTATCAAGCTCACTATGTTTTATATTTTGTAAATAAAAACCTCCCCAGGCACAGGTACAGGTACAGGCACTTCATTGGCAGGAACTCCAGATCGTGATTAAAGGAGTCGAAAAAGCTGTGCTGTCATTTTTGAAATGTATAAATTTTTGGGAATGTAAATAAAGATATGCATGACTTATGAATTGAATTTAATATATTTCTAAACCGTATGCATATTTGTGGTTGCTCGTGGATTGATAAAAATGAGAGCCAGAGGCTCTGTAGTTTGGGGGAAATGTTTTGTGATATTTTAGAAGTATTAAATTTTATAATTTACAGGGTGGCAAAGTCCGAAAAACAGACGAGATGTTGCCCAAATTTTTATAAAATGTTTTACAAAGGTTTGAAATAAAAATGAAAAATTTCCCCGTGTTTCCGCTGTTTTTGAAAAGGTTTCGGAAAGAATATGGCTTAGCTTTGCGGGAATCCTTTAGTTGGGCGTAAGGGCTAGCTGGAGGGTCACCGTAGGGTGCCAGCAGATCGCCTTAGGGAAGGGGTCTGTCACCATCAAAATCCAATGAACTTTAGACATGGTTAACAAAAGTTAAATGGGTAATTTTAAAAAAGTTAGAGGGAAAAATCATACTTTTATGGTGTCTAAATATTGTCAAGTATAAAATGATTTTTTTTTGGGGGGGGTGGGCAGGCGGAGGAGGGGATTGGGGTGAGGGTGTGGGGGGGTTAATGTTCACTATTTAAATTATTGTTAGAAAGACCAAATGATAAGTTTCCAAAACTTTAAGAATAACATGAGCTAAAAGTGAAAGTTACAGTTGAAAAAATAATAAAAACATTCAAATATAAGGACTAAGATAAATTTCAACCTTTAAAATTGTGTGTGATAATTTGTGAAAAATAGGGGATTGCTTTGCAATCTTATCATTAGGAATGTTAAAGCATAAATTTATTTAAAATTGCATGTAAAAGCTATTAATGATTAATTACACAAACTATTCATCAAATCTGTTAATTGTATAGGACCAATGATAGCAGGTGGAAGGCAAGTTCATTTTCATCCTCGAATAAATAATATTTAATTTTATTATTTTAAAAAGAGTAAATTATAAATTAGTTACACATGGTATGAAAGTGACAAATTAGTTACACATGGTATACAACAGACCAGTAAAAAGAGTAAATTATAAATTAGTTACACATGGTATGAAAATTACAAATTAGTTACACATGGTATACAACAGACTAGGGCAAGTTCATTTTCATCCTCGAATAAATATTATTTAATTATATTATTTTAAAAAGAGTAAATTATAAATTAGTTACATATGATATAAAAATTACAAATTAGTTATAAATGGTATACAACAGACTAGGGCAAGTTCATTTTTGTCCTCCAATAAATAATATTTAATTATATTATTTTAAAAAGAATAAATTATAAATTAGTTACACATGGTGTATAACAGACTAGGGCAAGTTCATTTTTGTCCTTGAATAAATAATATTTAATTATATTATTTTAACAAGAGTTAAATTAAAAATTAGTTACAAATGTATAACAGACTGCAAGTGAAATGAACTTATCACTTTTATTAACAAATTATCCTCTGTCGTTACCTTTTTTGGTCAATTTTATCCTTAAATCAAATTAAAAAATGAAATGACTTTTCTATTTTTATTACTTTTAATTTAATAAAATCGAATAAATTAAAGTCATGAAAATTTTTAAAAAAGAAAATGAGAAATAAAAAGAAAACATTTTAAACAGTTACAAACAAATTATAAAAATTTAAAAACAACAATAACTTAGATATCCACCGCCTAGATGGACAGTGAAGAGTCTTTGAAAAAAAAAAAAAAACCATTAAAAAAAATGGAGACCCAATAGGATCTCTACTCTAAAGTTGTCAATGAGTCTCAAATATCTTCATCCCTATTTGGAGGGAGATTTTAGGAAATTTTAGGAATTGAGAATGAAAATTCATCTCTAAATCCAAATGGTGATGGGGATGCAAGAAATCATCTCCATCCATATTATCCTCATTTTCTCCATTTATGATTTTATCATATATAATAATTTTATATTGTTTAAACTTTTGTTTTGCATTATGACTTAAGGGTCATTTGTTTTTATCACTTTTCACTTAGTAGGTCTGAATTACACCTATTTAAGTGATTTTTGTTTTTTTTTTTAAGTGATCAAGCCATTTAAAACTACCCAAAAATCACTGAATATAAAACGTTACAATTTTTAACTTTTCACTTAATGATAAATCACATTTTTTATATATATTCTTTCAAATCTATCATTCCCAAAATGACATATTTCCAAATTAGTTTTAATTTTACATTATATAGATTTATTTTAAATGTAATCAATAAAATATTGCAATGACTAAAATATATATTACTTTACAGTTTTAACTTTTGTTACAATAGTTCTTTAACTTAAGAACATTTTGTTTACTTTTATTTAAATACATAAATTTAATTTATATATTTAAATTTATATAATTTAAATATATATTTAACTTAAGAACATTTTGTTTATTTTTGTATATATAATTAAAAAAATCACTTTACTATAATAATTAATTATATTTTAATTATGAATAAAAAATGTTATTAACATATACATAAAAGTGTTGTAGTATTTTTTTTAAAATAATTTATTATAATTGTTTGTATTATATTAAATGAAGTTTCAAAACAACTAATAGTAAAAGGATATAGATAGTCAAATTACTAATTTTTAGACAATTTTAACTTTAAAAAACAAACGAGATTACTATACATTCAGAGGTAAAGAAAAAAAAAAACAAACATAGTCATTCAGATTTCAGGTTTCAGTCATTATTCAGTCTTCAGTCTTCAGTCTTCAGCAGTACTGTTCAGTCTTCAGACGAAAAAAACAAACGACCCCTTACATAAAAGGATTACAATTATTTTTCGTAGATTTCATATGTTGAAATGTTATGGATTTAGTATCTTAAAATTATATAAAATTATTTTATGAATTACATTTTTAATTATATATATGTATGTATGTATGTATTAATTTTAGATCAAACAATGTGAAATAAGGATAAAAGTAATGGGAAAACAGGGGAAATAAGGGAACAGCGATGGGGATGGAGGAACCCACCCCTAAATACCCTTATCCCTCTTTCTTCCAAATGGGGATTTAGGTAAAGAAAATTCTTATAACAAAAGTAGAAAATAAGGACTATTCCAAGAAAATTAAATTTACATAATTGGATTGGATAAACAATTACTTCTAGGTAACCTCTCTCTATAAGACAACACCTAATGTGTCTTTTCAATCTGAGAGTGTCAAATTAAATGTACACTCTCCTTTGCTACCTCAATGGTATACTCTTACCTAGCTTACTTGTCAATTGATAATAGAGAGTTGGGTTTGAGCACTTTCGTCCACTATATGGATAATTTCAAAATTGTCCATAAATATGGACGATCTATTAAAAAGTCTTATTAGCTTATAAGCAATTTTCCTCCTATATATAGATAGCTCTCTTCCATTTATTAGAGAGCAGCTGATAGTAGTAGTCATAGTTTGAGTCGTGCTTGTAAAGGTCTAAATCATGAGATCTCGAAAGTTGAGATGTATACTCTCAATATTAAAAAAAAAAAAAGAATGGATATTTTATTTTTAAATTTGATTTATGTTATTTTAATAAAAAGTATTAGCTTTACGATCCAAAGTATGGATTGAAAATAGGCTCACCCAATCTATCATCTGTGGAATCCATTGTTGTCAAATGCCAATGATTTTTTTTCTGTGAAGATTTAATCAATACTCGCGGATAGTGTTTCCATTGTCACCTTCCCCCGCATACAAGCATAAAACAAATGTTTTCAATCAACTTATTATTTTGGAAATAACGAAGTGCGCCACCTCCAAGACGTCGAAGTCGCACACATTGCACCGTTTCCGCACCTAAAAAATAATCATTTCGCTTGAAAGGAAACAAGGGTGAGATAATGACGAAGAGTCAATTGATTAACATAATGTACTCCACGAGGTCATGTTTTAAACTTTTCACTTATGAAATCCTATAAGACTTTTCAAAGAAAAAAAGGGGAAATCCCGTAACAGACAGACGACTTGGCATATCTCTATTTTATATATCTAGTTGTGTACCCTTTTTTTTTATTCATTTTAATGCTAAAAGGTTTATGTTTTATTAATTTTATTTTATAAATTTTATATAAAAAAGTATTTTGAATCAAGAAAATAAATATTTGAACCATAAATATTGATTTATCAACATACCTCAATTAATATTTGACTCATTAGGTCCCAATTTTAAAAAATTATATAAGTAATTATCATTATTTATAAAAATGAATATCTGAACAATATAAATGTCAAATGACTTTATAAGTATCCATAAATATCCTCACTAATCTTTTTTTTTTTTTTTTTGGAGCGTCTAGTCCTATTTTTTCCCTAAATTTTTTATAAAAATAATTTAAATTTAAATAAACTAGTTTATATAAGTAAGAAGAAAAAATAATCTTAATCATTTATCAGTTTCCATTTTTTAAGTAATATATTTCTCCATTATAAGAGATCTTTTAGTTCTAAGATTATGTTTGAAATATAAGATTTGAGGTGGGTTTAAAATTTAAAATATTTCAAATTTTTAAATCCCATGTTCAGAGAGAATTGAGTGGGATCTTAAGAAATGTGTGGGCTTTCCAAACAAAAAACTTCTGACTTGAAAACTCTGGCAAGAGACGAACGGCATCTCATAAAATTTTACCTGGCAACACTGACGCGGCACAAAGCAATTGGTGGATACAGCTGACCGGCCCAGAAACTAACCGCAGCAGATTAATAATAGACTCTCCTCTCCACACCCGTCTGATGGAGATAAGGTTCGATTGGCGGGTCCCAGTAAACGAAAAATCGAGGTTCAAAAGCAGCATGTCCACGTCAGCCATGAGAATGACTAGAAGGGTCCCACAAAAACCATTTTCAGCGGTTTTTCTCCACCTCCTGCTTATTCCATTCCACCACTACCACCATCAGCGACTCTCCGCCACGTCAGTCCAAAGCCTCTCTCTCTCTTTCTAACTATATAAATATATATAACCTAAATACCATAAACACGACACGAGCCATATGCATCGGTGACTCACTTATTTGGATGGACTCCGGCTTCCGTCACCGCCGATCCCCATCCTCCGACCGATTCCTCGGCATCTCCTCTTCTTCCGCTTCCATCGCCTCCGCCGGCAGCGGAGACGAGCTTAACGAAGACGATATTCTATGGACCAACGACCCCACCGAACCAAACAACGACAACTATTTCACCACCACCGTCAGCGCCGCCGCCTCCTCAATTAACAACAACCATCACAACCGTTCTCCCTCCTTTAAACATCCACAGAACTCGGGAATCCTAGCCGCGTTACCTGAACGCGATAATCGGCCGGTGGTGTACCGCAAACCGTCGGTCTCGTCGTCGACGTCATCGAAAATGATTCCGTCGATTCCGAAGCCGCCGCTGGTGGAGAGGTCACAATCCATGCCTCCGAGAAAGTTCCAGAACTCGGCGCCGATGAACGTCCCGCTTCTATCAATCGCGATGTCGAAGCAGAGAAACAGCAAATTCTTTGAATTGAACGAAGACGACGGGGACGACGAGATGCTGCCGCCTCACGAGATCGTCGCGAGAGGCTCGGGGATGTCTCCAAAGACGACGTTTTCTGTTCTGGAAGGCGTTGGGAGGACTCTCAAAGGGAGAGATCTGCGCCAGGTCAGGAATGCTGTGTTTCGTCAAACCGGCTTTCTTGATTGAAATTTGACAATTCTATTTGCTTTAATTTCATTCAATTGGCAGCTTCATGTGTCATTTTATAATTATATTTAAATTTTGCCGATTAATTAGTTAGGAGGGATGTGCCGCATCAGTCGTCAGTTTGGCCCTCTTAGTCTAGCATTATATAGTTATGCTGCGTGGGCTGAAGCAGGTTTTCCTCGATTGATTTGTTTTTGCAATGGAAATACCTCTTTCTGGTGGCTTAAGGCAATTTCAATGAATCCATGTTATGATGCTAGCTGGGCAGCTATATTTAGCTTTTATCATAATGAGTGAACTTTTTATGCTATATGCTTCTTATTGTATATAGACAATGACTACCCAGAGTAGTGCAGTACAACCTGCTGTTATTTCTTAATTTTGATTTCTGGTCGGTTCCTCAAAGTTGATCCAGTTGCTACATTTTGATATTACGACTGTGAGTCTGTGATTGATAGGAAATGTTCATCAAGGAGAAGCTTGATTTTATAAGTGAATTCAATTTGGAATGAGATTTTAAGCGCTCTTTTTTATACCTGTTCATGCCATTAGTTATATTTGTGGAACATTTGGCAGCAAATTCTATATTTATGGCTTAATTAAAGAAGCTTGATTCAAGTATGATGTCTTTCAGTTAAGTTGTAGTTGTCATCCATAAGCTTATGCCAATCTGGAGAGAGAGTTAAAATTCATCATCAAATTGATTTTCTAACATTTACTCTGCTTCATTTCTTTTCTGTATATGTCAATAGCTGGAAGTGGGCCCTAGTTATTTCTTCAATAGAATCTGCAATACTGAACCAGACCGTTTAAAGAGAAAATTTTCTTTGTTTAAATCTGTGAAACACAGGTCCTAATTAATGCTGCAGATTTTTCGCTCTGACATTCAATTTTGTGGAAAGTACTTTTCATGTAGAACCAATATAGGAGAGTAATTAGATAGAGAATTTGGGTTTGAAGAAGATAGAAGCTAGAGAAAAAGAGCAAACTATAGAATAAAGGGGAGAAAAATAGTGAAAAAACAGAGGGGAGAAACTAATACGGAAAATCAAAACTCAATATAAATAATCAATCAGTGTGCTCCTAAGTAATAAAATACATGCCTCAATTTATAGGAAACCAATTTTGATAATAGTTAACTTCTAGAATAAAAATTAAACTGCAAAAGATATAATAAAATCTAAATTCTTTTTTATACATTCTCGATCATTCTCCCTAGCTAAGAAAAACTTGACTCTTGTGAAAAGACAACCCTTTCCTACAACCCTCCATTTCAGGTCTTAGTGAAAGTCACCTCTGACAGGTCCTGCAAGAAAACTAGCAACATAGGATGAATTCGGGATGAAGTAGAGAACCTGTGGAAACATCACAAAAACACACTAGAGGATTAAAAGTGCCTCGTTAAGAATACAATTCGACATTGGCATTGAATCAATAGTTAAATGTGAAGGCATTTTTAGTAAATAAGCAATTTATTCTGAAGTATGGCTAGACCGACCAAGTTCAATAAAGTTGGTGGAAAATATTTTAGGAGAAATAGCATACGAAGGCACAAGACAAATGCGAATAACAACACAAGTGCCACAAACTTTGTTAAGTCTAGATGTTTATCAGGTACATTACTATCTAGTTAGGGATCATCATCACCTAGAGTACTTCTTTGTCTCATTTCAGCATGTAGGGTGGAAATGTGTTTGGTACCACAAATGGCCAAGTCATATAAATTATTTGCAAAGAGAAAGGGGGCAAAGTCTATGATTTGATTTGGATAAAATAATGAACAGCCTTAAAAGAACTATCTTGCTCAAAATACCTAGACGTAAAAATGTTCAAGCTATGCTTGACAGGTACTTGACATGAAGACTCATTTGAGTGACTATCAAATTGCTTAGCAGGTCTCAATCTGATCTTTTTACCCCGCCTCTGACACATTCAATATCAGAAAAGTAAATTGATAGAGATTTAGGGTTTAGAGAAGACTGAAACTAGAGGAAAAGAGGGAAACTTTAGAAGAAAGGGGAGAACAGTAGAGCATATCGGGGGAGAGAAAATAAGAGGAGAAATCAAGACTAAATTTAGCTAATTAATCAAACTCTTCCTTACTAAAAAACATAGGCCTCAATTAATAGAGACCAAAACTACACCAACTAGAAAACGAATGTAGTTTTAAAGCAAGTAGAATACCAATTTCCATGGTAATTAACTTCTAAAAGGAAAATAAAACCTAAGAAAAATAAATCATTAAATCTAAGATTATATCTTAAACTATTCTCCATCAACTTTGCTCCTTCCCCCATAGCTATGATTAATGAGACATCTCCATCTCAGTTAATCTCTTACTCGAGACTTAGACTTGTTCATTTATAGACTGTCTATCAGTGGCAACTTGTTTAGTTGTTCTAAATGTGAAAAATATGTCACATCATTTACCATATCCTTTCTTGACCACCTATGATTTACGTCACAGTTACAAGTATTCTGCGACATTTGGGATCTTAATTTGAGATTTGGGTGGAATAAAAGGTCTGTACCTGATGATCAAAAGTTACTAGTGTAGTTTGATTTTGATATGGTCATTTGAAATCTCATCAATAATCTTTTATTATATAAACAAGTGTATGAAAAATTGCTGTGGTGGATGAAAAATCAATCCCCAACAAGTGGATATGCATGCAGAACGTTTGACTGCTAGTTGTGTGTGAATGGATCAAACAAAAGGCTTGATTGAACTGTCCTGGCTTTTAATTAAGTTATTATCAAGTGTATGCCAGAATGCGGGGTGAGATGAGGTTGAGAATCTACATGTCATGTAAATCTTCATCCTGTCCCAGGTTTCTCTCTTTCAGTAGCTGGAACATAACCCTGTTTCTTCTGTAATAAAGTTGTAGAAATTGCATAATCTAACAAGACACCCGGAGACATAAAAATTTATTTATGTAAATGTAGGTACACAACTTCCTAGTCCATGCAGCAAACTGTTCTCTCTCTCTCTCTCACTGAAATTTGTGGAACATAACATTTTTCTGCTTTTATTTGTGCCTGACATTCTCATTTCGCTTAATCCCTTGCTTAATGCTAATTAATTTGTGCCCATCAAGGTTGACACAGTTAAAAGTCATACTTCTATGTGGAAAAAATGCATCATAGATTCTTAAACAGGTGTCTTATGGGGCATGCAAACATAGTACACCAGTCGAACCTTGCACATTGCATCACTATTGAAACATGGCACCCGTGCAGCATGCTTGTCATGAAATATAGACAGATAATTGCGGGGCAGGGAGCATAGTATTGTTCAAGAAGTCTTAATCAACATATTGATTGCTTAAAGAGTCAGATCGACATGTTGAAGTAATATTGGGTCAGATACTATAGTTTGCGCTAGTCTGCCAATTTAGTCTCTTTTAGATTGCTGGAACGGCAAGGTGGAGCAAGTATATATTAAAAGTTGACATCTGCTTCAACCTTGCAGGACAAGTGCTGTTGCTTCCCTTTCGAAGTAACAGATCTATGAAATTGATGTTGGAGAAAGACTATTAACTTATTAAGCATTAATTTCATACATGAGGTTATGCTTTAATTCGTACAAACTGTTTGAAGAAAGAAATGCAATTTTTGGTTTGTCTCACCTACTGAAAAATTGTTGTGGAAAACAATGATTATCCAGATTGCTTGTTTTTTTGTTGCCATTTGAGGGTCATGTTCTCCAATTCATGTCGGAAGTTGCTTCTTGTTTACCATGTATCTAATATATGGATCTATTTAACATACTAGTTGTTCTTTTCCCTGATTGGAATTTTTGTTTTGTCTAATTGATCTGAAACCACAATATCATTTATGTAATAAATTAAGATGAAGTCAATTTTTTGTTAGTGAACGTATACTAGCGATTGTGAGTAGAAGCACTATGAAAGTTTGATATGGAGGATAGACCCTCGGGATTAGGTTGTATATACAATTTTCCATGAGTCAAATACTTTTGGATTATCAGTAATAATATGCCTACAAATTCAAGCATGGTGCCCCCTCTTTATGTTTGGAACATGGGATTTAAGATAGTTTTGGGATTCAAAATATCTCAAACTCTCATATCCCATATTTGGAAAGCAATCAATGAGATTTCCAATTCAATCTCAAACTCCTTCAAATCCTCTTCTCATGAAAATAATCATTTTCAATCAAAATGGTGGGATTTGATGAATTTGGGAATGAGCATTCCATCTTCATTTTTTTTTTTTTTTAATAATTTCTTTCAAATTTTTTAAAGCATTTTTTTAAAAACTAATTTTAAATATATTATAAAATATTTAAATTAATTTTATTTCAATCTAATCCCAATCTATATCAAATATGGTTAAATTTTAATCCAACTCTAAATTCTACTAAATATAGGACAACAGTTTTTCATTCTAATCTCATGTGTTAGATACAAAACTTATTGTAACAAACATAAAATTTATTATTCACTAGTAATGTCTTATACTTCTGAATTATGTTGGATGGTTCAAGTTTCTATTAGCGATCTATTTTGTAGGTAATGACATTGATAGATGATAGTAAATGAGAAATGAATTTTGGAATTTCTGGAGATTCTGATTGTTCTTTACATTGTCTTAAATTTCATGAGGCCTTCAAATATGGAGATTAACTAATATATATATATATATATATATATATTATTTTAAGTTTAAAAAGGGGGTCTGAAGTTAAAATCTCAATTTTGAGAAAAGTATGATTAGCAATCTAGTTATGCCTACGAGCTGTAACCACTATATTCTTATTTGTTATTTTTATTTTTGTTTTATCAAGCTTTCAAAGTAAATTAAATTTGTTCTTTTGTAAAATTATGCATGTTTAATCCATTATTATAATGTTATATATACTTTCTTTACTTTCTTAAAATACTAATTTGACAATAATTCTCTAGAATATTATTTTGACTCCAACCTCAACAGTCTAATTCTGCCCCTAATTACAAGAAGCATAATAATTAATAGATGGGAACTAAATAGCTAAAAGGTATCAAATTACCGAAAGAATATAAACCATAATACCTCAGCTATTCAAATTTACATATGCATGAAAGAGATTTCAATAGGCAAATCATCAATTTCCAGTGGAGTACCCCTGGCTGGCGTCTGCTTTATCATCATCACTTGCAGCGAGATAGTCATGGTAACAAATTTTAATGATTCAAAATGAACACATCAAAGAGAAGCCCAAAATAAAGAATTAAAAACCACATTATAAGTGTTTTTTCTTTTTTTTTTTGGGAAATTGAATAGCTTTTTTTTTTTTTTTTTTCATAAAACTTCGAAAAGACAAACAGATTGAAATATTTGCATGCATCAGAGCGATTCCCATTAGACCAAGTCAATAGTCATCATCCCCCTTTAGGAGTTCTGATGTCCCTGTCTATTTTATTATCACTTGCATACTATTCATTTTTATATCAATATGTTATGCCTGAAAGGTAAATAAATTCGTGTAAGAATAAATAATAAGGACTATAAAGAAAACTGAAGTATATATGTTAGCCAAGAACTATTTTTGGTTTGCTTTTTCTTTTTTCTTTTTTTTTTTTGGGCAACTATTGTTTGTTTTCATGTCCAAAAAAATGTTTAATTTTCTTCTTCAATAATATTCTATCTTTCATCTTTTTTTAATAAACTCTATCTTTCATTTTATTTATACAAAAATTCTTATCAAAATTAATTGAATTGCATCAAATTATGCTTTTGCGTAAATTATATTTTAATGTTTGTATTGGATGAAAACTGAATGTAACCAATCAAACAAAAAACATTCACTTCTTTGATATATGATCACATAAATTGGGTATTAGAATCACTTGAGGAATAACTCTGCTGGTACTTGGCTCCTCAGCCAAAACCGTAATGTTGAAATTTTGCCATAAATCTGACAGGTCTTTTTTTTTTTTTTTTTTTTTTTTTTAACACTAAATTATCAGCTTTCAAGTTATTACTTATTATAATAAAAATCAAACACATCAAAAAAAAAAAAAAAAAAAAAATCATATCAAATGGAGGCCTCTGACATCCAAGGAAGGAAAAAAGCAGCACAAGCTCTCAAGCCCGGCGAAGGCGAAAGCTCTTAGGCGGCCACTGCGAATGTTTTGAGAAACAAGCCTTTCCCTTTTCATCACTGACCTCGTTTTCTTTTCAACAGATTCAAACCAAAATCACAGTTTACAATAGCTTCATATAATACAAATATTTATTTAATCAGTGGCTTGGCAAGTCAGACAAGTATTATGCCTCAAATGTTTGAGTTCAAAATGGATATCTCCGTTCACACATCTAATTGATTCATCATTCTTGCCAACAATTAAAAAATAAAAAATTGAAAAAAATAAAAACTTTGATGTTTCCCAACATGTTAAATAATGAGACACTTTAGATGTCTTCTACAGGACCTGAATCCCCCATTAATTGAGACAACCAAATCCATAATAGTCTTTGGAGTTCAAAAAAACAAGGGAAGATTACAGATCCAGAGATAGAGGCAGGTCTCATCAATCGAAGACACCAGAGGGATAAGATGGGGACTCAATAGGAAAACCCTAGAGAGACACCTATTTGAAGAATCAATATCGCGCAGCTATGACTCGAAACGCTCCCATTTTGATTTTTTGGAAGGCGATCTTAAGGGCTGCGCTTCTGCTTCAACATAATAAGATATTGTGACTTGGAAACCAAAAACCCTAATAAATACTAAACACAAAGGATAGCCTGGAAATTGTTATAGTTATATGAGAGCTAGCAAGCGGAAGAGAAGACACTATATGGATACATAAGTGATAAAACCCTAGTGAGTCCGACAATTTGTACTGTAAAATTCCTGCAGTTTTGTTGAATAACATAGTGAGACCCCTCTTTTGTTCCTTAATTACGTTTACATTTGGTAACTATATGATTTGGATGGGCCGGGACAGATGAATTTTGGGCCTCCACACATCACGAGGTTGTTCAAGTCGAACGGGCCTAGTTATCTACAAATCTCGAATATAATAGAGAGCGGCAATATTTGCACCCCGCAAAGATTGTATGTACACCCCGTACTATTCATTTATTTAAAATTTCAATAATACCCTTAAATTAAATTATAAAATTACATTAGTCATTGTATGTTGTTTTCATTGCTTCAATTTTAGCTAGATTACTTTCAAAAAATAAAAATAAAATAAAAAAAGTAGCCGGATCTGTTGTGGGGGCTGTTCTCATTTTGATGTTCTTGGCATGGTGATTATGGGTTTCAAGGAATGGGTTAAACAAACTTTATCTAATTGTTCCTTAATGTTTGTTGCGGATTCATTACAATCACCTCCGGCACTGCCAATAGTTTTGTTCAAACAATTTTTTTTTTCCCTCAAAATCTAACCAATACCAGTATGGGTTATATCTTAAAAAATAAAAATAAAAATAAAATAAAAAAGCAGTATGGGTTATGTTCAATTTCGGTTGTTCTCTGAACCCATTCCTCTAATCTTAGTTAGAATCATGAAACTCATCAACTCTTATGCAGTAGGAATTAAAAGTCTACAATTCATAGAATCCGGGTTTCAATCATGTTCCAACCAAATCAGCAACAACATATCCTTAAATGAACATGTTGGTCGATAAATGAGTTTTATGTCTTCTCTCATTATCCACGCAACAAAATTCGTTAGCTCTTTATCGGTTGCAAAATCTTTAACACATTGATCCATGAAATCTATAAGATAAAAGTAGAGAAAACCATCTTCTGGTTTTAAATCGTAAAAGTGTAATATTATAAAGGTTATTTCTGATATTAAGTTGGATTTACATGCAAATATATATATTTTTATAAATAATAATAATGGGGTGAACTGATTAAAGGGCTGAAGATACCTTTTTTAAGGGATGCAAATATCACTCGTCTATAATAGAATGGGAACTTATTAGGTGTGGAATCCTGCAATCGTTTTTGGAGGCTATATCGTTATATTATAATGTCATTTTATAACATTATAGAATAAGGATCTCACATCCAATGAATATTTATAATAGAATAGATAGGGAAAGATAATACGTCTGGAGTTTCTCAATGCCATAATTCGTTGGTGGACGAAGTTGTTAATTTTATTTTTTTCCTTCAATATTGAACCATAGATATACTTTTAAGAAATAAGTAAATGGATGATGTTTAATCTTTGGATCAACGATAAATAGATCATTAGAACTTGGGAATCATAAAAAGAGATTAATGTAACCTCAGCTTCAGCAACAAAAATAAGTTTCAAACATGAATATAAATTTTTTGTTTACCATTACTCCTGATGTAATTACCTTTGAACTTTTAAATAATTTTCAAAACATACTATTTATATTAACTAATGGTAAACATTCCAATTAAATCTATTTCTATTCCAATATGTGAGGTGAACATGTGGTAAGTGAGAAAAACATAATTAATGTGTATCAACATGTGAGGTGAATCGAATAGTTATATCACAAGTTGAGATATCTAAAATATTGGTTTATACCTTTAAAGTATGTATTCTCCATTTTTTGTTAAGTATGAATTCAGTCCTTATATTGATGTTGCGTAAGAGCCAATTAATTTTGAGTTTCCATATCTCTATCCCTCTTATTTTGTATGTACACTTCATATTATTTAGTTTTATGATTGTTTATAAATTTATCTTTCAATGTCATCTAAAATATATATATATATATATATATCTTTCAAAAACTTTGCTTAAAAGACCTTATACTTATAAAGTCAGAGCACACAATTACTACAGTACTTGATACTACATTATATGAATTTTTTGAGTATTAAAAAAAAAACAATAATAAACTATCAAAATAAGAATAAAATGAATTAAGATAATTATTTTAATTTTTGATTTCGTTGATTTACAATATTGAGTATCCAACGAACAAGAAACTCCAAAAAAATTTGAGCTACTTAATAAAGCTTTTAAAATATAAATTTATAAACAACAGAACTGACAAATTAACATGAGGTGTACATAATTTTATAAATTATGAGGGTGCCAATGCTCTTTATTTAACTCATTACATTTTCGGGGCCAATTCCCATTTTTTTTTGTTTTTCAGAGCAACGATGTTTTCACCTTTCAAAAATGGTATGTACACCCCTTTTGTTTGCACACTCAATTAAAAATTAAAATTTTTCTAATTTGTTTTTAAACCCTACTTAATACCAAGACTATTATTTTCTCTTAATTTGTTGTATATAGTTTTGTAAATACATCTCTTAAGTCAACCACAAACAAATTATAATATTTGTTAAAAATAGATCCACTATAAATTATTTTGTTGTCACTTGTTAGGAAATTTTTATCCCTTATTAAAAATTTCTATCTTACCATTTAAACTTTTTTTAACACATTCATTGTATATAAAACGAAACCTATAAGAAGCAAATTATGTAATACAAATTCATTCAACCCTTTAGTTTTTTTTTTTTTTTTTTTAAATTAGAGATTTATATATAAAATAATATTTATTTTATTATTTTACTCTCATAAACTCTAATTTTTCATTTATATCACAAGACTTGTATGAATGATTATCAGCTAATTTTTAATAAAATTATGATTATATGAATGATTGAAAATAATTAAAGTTAGGGTTCGATGATGAACCCTTTTTAATTTTTATGATTAAAGTCATAAACTCGTTTTGCTTTCTCAACCCTTAATTTTTCATTTATATCATAAGATTTGCATAAATGATTATTAACTAATTTTATAGAACTCTAAGTAACATTTTTTTATAATGAATTGTGAATATCGATTTAAATCGGTAATTTTTGGATTATTTGAAGCATATTTTTTTATTTGTTTGCTGATATAATAAAGAAATTGAAAGAAATGAGTAACTTTTTTATTTGGTTTGTAAGAAAATCTGATAAAAGAATGAAAAATGCTTATGTGGTCACTAAATGTTTAACAATATTTTTGATGATTAAATTAGAATTATATAAATAATTTGATACTTCTCAATTTTTTATAGAGAAAAGTTAAAGGTTGAGAAAGTAACAAAGAAAAAAATTAGGGATTGAAAGAGTAAAAAAGGTTGAAGTTATAAATGATATTTTAATTAATAATTGGTGGGTGTGCTTATAAAATATTTACCCTTTTATTAATTTTATTCAAAGTTAATATTGTATACTTAAAAAACTGTTAATTTGGGGTATACTTATCATTTTTAGGGGTGGAAATATGGCCACTCCCTTTTTTTTTTTTGTTCGTTTCTGGCCCATAAGTTTTTTTTTTTTTGAAGTTTCTGGCCCAATTCTTGGTCAACTCCTCAGGCTTTAGGATCCAAAAGATCCAATCGTTACAAGAAACTTCAACCTTTTTTTTTTTTTTTTTTTGAAAAGGACTAATTTCGAACAGTTGAGGGAAGATGAGCAAAGAACTGATACTTGAAAACAAATAAAATAATAAATGTTTAAAAGTGATTAAATATACTGATTTTTTTCTTATTCTTTTTAAAAGGCATTAAATATGTTTCCTCAAAATTGCACTATTAAATCGGTTTCAAATTTTAAAATATAAAACTTTAAGTTTATATGTTTATTGTATAAAAAATTTCTGAAAAAAATAATACAAAAATACTGACAAGACCCTGAAAATCTAGGATAAGATATAAATTCCAATTTAACTAATAAGTTTTCAATCATTTCCGGTACGGTTATAATTGAAATATTTTTTGTCATTCTCTTAGTTAATATATTATGAGCTATAAGGGTGTGTTGGTTACAACGGATTAGATAAATTCCAATTCAATTCTTTGTTTGTTAGTTGCGCGAGATCGGAGAAATCAATTTATTCCACTAGCAAGGGGTGCTTTTTGTTAAAAGAAAAAAATAATCTTTCTTTCTTTATATTATTAATATAAACATTAAATTTAATTTTATATATTTTATTAAAATAATAAAAACAATATATTTCAATAATAGTTATAATAAATATTATCTTAAAATTTAATTTTAAATAGATTTACTTTTCAAAAAATAATTTAAATATTTTTATTTTATTCTATTATACATTATTATTTTTTGCTCAATCTAATCTCGTAATACATCAAACAATAGACAGTATTATTTTTAATCTAATCCTATACTATACCAAATATTATAGAATTAGTTTATCTAATCCACACTAATCTAATTAAAATAAATCAATCCAGTCCTACCTAACAACCGAGGACTAAGTGTTACTTCTGCGAAGAGCGAAGACTGATGCGAGAAAGTTTGTTGGAGAATGCATGTGCGGCAGATGAAAAGTTTCTTGCCAAATTCACGTCGGAAAAAAATTACAAAAAAAAGATCCAATAGCTGGAGTGACAACCGACGTCTAACAAAATGAAAAAGAAGGATAAACTTCTGAACGACTCAGGAGTCAAGACAGCAGCAATAATGTCAAAGCTAAAAACCAAAGAAGGGCAATCATGTCAAAGCTAAAAACCAAAGAAGGGCAATCATGTCATGGCAATAGCCTCGAAATTTCAGAATTTAAACGAGGCCAGAGACTACGCTATCATTGCTTCTGTACTTAGTCCCCATATGATACGTGTTGGCCTCCACCTCCCTTGCAAAATGACAATTATTATTATTTCATTTATATTTTGCTTTCAAAATGTAGTGGTCTAATTGACTTTGGAATTTCAAAAGTCTTTCATTTCTTTTTAGTTGAAATTTTTTTCTATATGCTAAATAAAATAAACTATTGAGTGTTTAAATTAGATTTGAATCAGTATTAGTACATCATTTACCCGACAAATTACCTTTTTTTTTTTTTTTTTTTTGTTTTGGGACATGACAAATAACTTTTCAATCTAGTTAAAGTCAATATATGTTTAGTTTCTTTAAAGTTGAGGGCAAATGGTATATTGATTTCTGACTTAATGCTAATATACTGCATTTATGATTATATCATTTGATTTTTGTATGTTAGTTATAAATCAACTACAATACCATTTATTTTATTCCAAATTTTTACGATTTGAAATATTTAGATGTAATTATATGCAAGTTTGATGGGTCAAGACCCTCCATTTACTAGTTTATTAGACTTTAAATGATCTTATACCATGTAAGTATAGTTATTATTATTACTAGTAGTTTAATGTTATTTTAGTTTTATTAACCAGCCATAGATGTATTTACGCATATCTTCATTTTTTTGTAAGACACTACTAGTGTTGGAGGCTACCAAAACCTATATTGTCAGGAATGTATGTTTCTTACCACCAAAGCCACAATAAACGATGGTATTGGTACCCATATGGTCAATCTCCCATGCATAGATTTTCATTCAAAATTGATGTAAAGATGACTGAGTCCTAACTCGTTTAGTTTGATGTGAAAGTTCCAATTAATTGGACCTCGATGATGGTTGATAGCTAGGGATAAAAATATTTATATAGTTAAATAATATTAATAAAAAAATCAAGAGATGTCTTTAAAAAAAGAAAAAAGAAAAAAAGAAGAGATGTTTATTTATAATTCAACTAATTAATGTAGTCATTTTTATGTCTAGAATAAAGGTTCAAGTTTTATTATATCTATTTATCCCTATGTATAAATTCATTTCCTAATATTGTCTTATGATAATTATTTTATAATTATTTATAAATTAAAAATAAAAATGTATTAAAAAGGAAAATGAAAGTCCTTGCAGATCTTAGTCTTAAATGAAGAAAAAGTTAAACCAGTAGCAATTTCTTAAAATGTGAACTTAGGAAGATTTGATATTCTAATACGACCACGTGAAAAAGATAATGATAAAGAACAAACAAGCACTGGAATTCTTGTTCAAGTCTTGAAGTCTTTTCACCGTAAAAAAGTGTAAACAGACACGCATTTTCGAGTGGATGGACCATGGTGCTCATCCATCTGCGCGTGGGACTATGAATCTTTTTTTTTTTTCTTTTTGCTTTTTATTCCTTTGAATCATGAGACTATCAACTTTTCCTGTGACTTTCCACAGTATATTAATACTATCGTATCAAAAACTTTATCTAAATTTATTATTTAAATAATATAATAAATTTATATATAATTATAATATTATCAATAGACAATTCTAAAATTAATATGTTAGTTATAAATTAATTTATAATATCATTTTAAAAAAATTGAATAGATTTTTAAAAGGTTAAGTATTATTCTTCCACGGTACTGTTGCTGGCTAGACCAATAGTCATGTCTCGTTGACTTCATCTTGACTTGATTTCTTCAAACCTTTTCATACGCTGTCTCCTGATCACTGTTAATGTCTTTGTCTGGATATATATGTATTTGTATATATCATAAAGGGATAATTCTAACTATCACCATGTTGTTTGATCTAATTACTAATTTCTCCCCCATAATTTATAAAAATCCCATTTTACCCCTTCTATTGATCTACTAGTGGAAAATGGATTCTGACCATGACAATATACAAAAAGACCAAACTACCCTAAATTAAAAATATAATTTAAATTTTTTATGAAACAAAATAAAAAAAATAAAAAATAGAGATCCAATCTCCAAATTGGATCTCTACCATCAATATATTGATGAACGGTGGAGATCTAATCCGCCATAACTTGTTATTCCACAATGAAGAACATCGAAGCACATTGAAGAACAATACCCTAATGATATAATTACTTAAATGTACATGATTGTATAATTAAAAATCTAAATTTACTTTCTACATCCATGATTTGTACATCTAATTTATCATAAACCCTAATGATATGTTACAAAAAAAAAAAAAAAACTAGTATCACAATAAAAATATATATTTTTAATTTACATACATTTGAAGAATGAATGAATAAAGAGTTAATTTGATGAATTTTAAATATATATTAACTTGAGAACTTCTATAGTTGCAATGATGGGTCATTTATATATTTGCTCTTATATGTTGATGACATGTTGATAGTAACCAAAGATAAAGAGTTAAAGCACAAATTAGTAAAGAATTCGAGATAAAAGATTTGGAAGCAGTAAAGAAGATACTTGGCATGGAGATTCTGAAACATAAGAACGTCGGAAAATTGTACCTAAGTCAGAAGGATACATTGAGAAAGTCCTTCACATGTTCAATATGCAGAATGCAAAACCTATTAGTACTCCATTAGCTGCTCATTTTAGGCTTTCATCTGCAGTTATGTCCTCAATCAGATGATGAGGTTGATTATATGACACAAGTTCTGTACTCCAGTGCAGTGGGTTCCTTGATGTACGCTATGGTGTGTACTTGTCTAAATTTATCATATGTAGTCAGTACAATCAGTAGATATATGGTTAATCCAAGTAAAGAATATTAGGAAAGCAGTTCCGATGGATTTTCAAATACTTGCACTATTCTACTGATATATGTTTAAAGTTTGGGGGAACTAAAGATGGAGTTATTGGTTATGTACATTCTGATTCTGTTGGAGATCTTGATAAGAAGAGATCACTTATAGGTAGGGGTGGCAATCCGGGTTAACGAGTCGGGTTGGACACGACACGAACACGACACGATAATTTTTAATACTACACGATAAATAAATAGGTTGAACTCATTCGACACAAACACAACACGATAATAAACGGGTCAACACGAAAATGACACGATTAACCTTTTTATTAACGGGCGTTAGCTGACCCGTTTAATTAACCTGTTAAACTGATCCGTTTAATTGACCCGTTTATGAATTTAATCATATTTAATACATTTAAATTTTAATTCACATCTAATAAAAAGGTAACATTAAAATACTCAAATACAATCCAAAACCTAAAAATACAACCATCCATATTTAAAAAAAAAAAAAAATACAATCATCCACAAATACAATCCAAAACCTAAAAATACAATCATCCACAAATACAATCTAAAACAATCCAAAACATAAAAATACAATCATCCACAAATAGAATCCAAAACACTAAAATACATCCAAAACATAAAAATACTGTAGCAGATGCTGCGTGAGGAGACAACGCTACGTGAGGAGAAGATGGTGGACGGCGCAGCGGCAGCAGAGCTAGGGAGACAACGCGGCGGGCGATAAGAAGCTACTTGGAGGAGACGACAGTAGCAGTGCTGCGCAGCAGTAGCAGATGCACTGTGAGTAGACAACGCTGCGCGGGACGGCGGAGATGACACGGTGCGACAACAATAGCTTTGGAGAGACGATGCGATGAGCGAGAAGAAGCTACGCGGAGGAGACGACAGTAGCAGTGCTGCGTAGCAGTAGCAGATGCGCTGCAAGCATACGACGCTACGCAGGACGGTGGAAGAAAATGCTAGACGACGGGTGACACTGCGCGACAGCAGATCGGCGTGTGTGGACGGTGTGCGGCTGCTGCTCAGGCTTGGGTTGGGTGGTCGGCTGAGAGAAATTAGAAGAGAAAATAGAGAATCAGAGATGAAAATGAAATGTTAGGGTTTAGATTTTCAAAAGATACATATATTATCAGTAAAATTACATAAACACCCTCTAGTATAAATTATCATTTACCCTCATTAACAGGTCAACCCATAACACGATTAAAAGAACATGAACCTGACACGATTATTAACGGATTAAACGGTTGATCAGTTAATTTACCCAACTCGTTAATAATCAACCCTAACTCGTAATATTCGAGTCGGATTCGTGTCGACCTCATCGTATCGGGTTCCAAATTGTCACCCCTACTTATAGGGTATGACTCCATCGTTGGTGGTTGTGGTATTAATTGGAAAGCTATCTTGTAGACCACTGTTGTGTTGTTCACCACTGAGGCTAAGTAGATGGCCATTATTGAAGTCTTTAAAGAAGCTATTTAGTTAAAGGGACTAATTGGTGAATTGAATGAAGACTTGCAAATTACCACGGTTTATTATGATAGCTAGAGTGCTATTTTTCTTACTAAAGATCACATGTTTTTATGAGAGGACAAATCACATTGATGTGAGGTATCATCTTGTTTGAGGTATCATTGCTCATGATGATACTATTGTGAGCAAAGTTAGTACTCATGATAATCCTGTTGATATAATGACTAAGTCACTTCTAGTAGCCAAGTTTGAGCATTACTTGAACTTGGTTGGTGCTTGCCGTTGAGATTAAGCTTTTGGGGCTTCTACGGAAGAGGTGGAGAGTTTTGTCGAAGATTGGATATTTATTTCTTGCATTGGAATTTAAATCAAGGTGGAGATTGTTAAAGTTTGGTGACCTAAATTCTATTTTGGTTCTATGCGAAAAGCTCGAGGAGTAGTTAAGAAAATTGAGGACTAAGTTGGAAATCTACCTAAATCAATTAGATTCTTATTTTTGAAAAAAAGTCATAATTAGATTTTTTTAGAAAACAAGTTAAAATCAACTCAGACAATTCTTTGGAAGTAAGCTAAGAATAGAATTGTTCTAGAAATAAATATTGGAAAGAATTGGAAGAAATTGATTTTGGAAAGAAGAAAATAGGGTCTAAATTAATACAAAATATTCTGTGTAAGGAAAAATCTCTCAAGGCTTATTAATTACTGCAATTCTTCGTGGAAATTTTTTCATTCTACTAGAAGACCATTTTAGGGCAATGTAATGGCTATATATAACCGATTCTTATGACACAGTTTTGTGTCGAATATAGTCTTTTAGTATTTCTTTTAGATTCTCTTATAACATAGTTTTGTGTGGCTATATATAGTCGACTCTTATAACACAGTTTTGTGTTGCTTTTATATTCTCTTCTTTTAGTATTTATTTTGGATTCTCCGTTTTGTATTCGGCAGTTTTTTGATATAATAAAGTTTTCCTCATCTACCCACGGTTTTTTACCCTGATTTGGGGTTCTTTCACGTAAATTTGTGTATTATTGTTTCACTCTATTGCTATCATTTCGGTTTATTTTTCTATATATAATATCGATCAAACTTAATTTATGAAAATATATCACATATAATATTAATTTTTTCTATTTTAATTAGAGTTAAAATTTTTTAAACGTGATTGATAAGAAAAAATCTATTACAAGGTTGAGGTAAGGCACTTTTAAAAAAGTGTAGCATTATTATTTTATAAAATATTGCATGAAGATTCCTTTTATTCTATGAAACCCTCCAAAGGTTTGTATGCTTGGTTTTTCTCCAACATATCATTTATTGAGATGTATATGTTCCTAAAATTATCTCAAACTTTTTTGTCTCGACGTTTCAAAGTACTAGTCGCCTCTTGTCTTAATATTAAGAGGAATGAATTTTATAAAAAAATTATTTCTATTAGAAAGTTTTATTAGAACTTAAAAGATTGCTCTCACATGTAAAAGTTGCAAAAAAGTATTAAACTTGAGTAGTTTAAACACAAAATTATATATGTAAATTTGGATCAAACTTAATTTTGTGTAAATATATTATATTATGTTAAATTAACATTATAAAGTCAAAATTTTTAAAGAACGATCTACATGCTACACCTTTATTACAATATTGTGGCAAGATACATTTACAAAAGTGTAGCATTATTGTGTTTCAGAAATATTGCATGAAGTTTTTTTCTGTTTTATGAAATCCTCCAACATTTTGTATGTATATGCCAGGAATTTCTCTAACATATCTTAAATTGAGATTCATATTTTTCTAAAATTATCGCATACAGTTTGTCCTGACATTTCAATGTAATAATAATCATTCCTGTTCAAAATTAAATTAAATGAGTTTTAAGACATTCTTTTATCATAAGGTTTTGTTGAACTTCAAATAAAATTTATATAATTATATTATATTTAACAATAAATTTATATAGTTTTTTAATAAAAGTTTTAAAACGTGATCGATACTCTAAAAATATGTTAAGATTGTGACGAGCCACTTTTTGAAACGTATGCTATTATTGTTTTAAGACTACAAATTACATGAAGTTTCCTTTTATTCTACAAAAACCTTCGAAAATTTTTGCATGCTTAGAATTTGTCTTAATTCAAGCCATAGAATTTGACTTGAACTCATTAGTTTTTCAAATGATGATTGGGCCAACAATCTTGATGATCGAAAATCTACCAGTGGCTGGTGTGTGTTCCTGAATGGCAGCTTGGTTTCTTGGAGCCCCAGAAAGCAAAAGGTTGTGACTCGTTGCAGTTGTGAAGCTGGATACAAAGCATTAGCTTAACTGCCCAAGCCTCTACTGAACTGAACTAAAGCCTTGTTGGTTGATTTGGGTTTCCAGTTAACCTCCAATTCTATGGCGTGACAACACTGGTGCTGGTTCATTGGCACACAATCTAGTGTTTCACTCTCACACAAAAAATATAGAGACAGATCTACATTTTCGAAGAGACAGTAGCTGCTAAGAAGCTTGATGTACGATATGTGCCTACTGAGGAATAGGCAGCAGACATCCTTACCAAGCCACTGGGCATAGTTCGATTTCAATTGCTCAGAGACAAACTCATCATAGACAAGTCCATGTTTCGTTTGAGGGGGAATGTTGAACTGACTTGAAAACAAGTCTGTTAAGCTAATGTAAACTGATCACATTCAGCTTACAAGCTGATCTCAAGCAAGTTATTCATCTCCAGTCCATGAGCTCTTTAACTAACTTCTAACTACCTTGCCACATCAGCTTGGTATCAACCAATCAGAAGGAAGTTAGTGTCCAGTAGAATTCCTTGCCAACAATTGAATATAAATATAGCTTTCATTGCATTTTGTAATCAGATTCTTGCTCATGTAAATAATGCTTTTGCAATGAAATGATTCCACAATTTTCTTGTAGTTTCTTGATTCTTGCTTTCTAAATCTTGATTCAAGTTCGCGTGCATGAAGTTTCCTTTTATTTCACAAAACCCTCCAAAGGTTTGTGTGCTTAGTATTTTTGTAACATATCATTTATTGACATGTATATGTTGCTAAATTTATCTCAAATTTTTTGTCTCGACATTTCAATGTACTACCCACTCGTTTTCCCAATATTAAGTAGACTAAATTTTAAAAAATTCTTTTTATCAGAAAGTTTTATTAAAACTTAAAAAGATTGCTCTCACACGTAAAAGTTGCAAAGAAGTATTAAAATTGAGTAGTTTAAACGCAAAACTACATAGGAAAATATAGATCAAACTTAATTTTGTGTAAATATATTATATCTTATGTTAAATTTACACTATAAAGTCAAAATTTTTGAAGTCCGATCTATACGCTAAACCTTTATTACAATATTGTGGCAAGATACACTTACAAAAGTGTAGTGGAAATGTCGCCACTCAAAAACAAAACTATATATATAATGTTGATTAAATTTAATTTGTGCAAATATATCACATATAATATTAATTTTATTTATTTTAATTAGAGTTAAAATTTTTCAGATGTGATTGATACGAAAAACTCTATTACAAGATTGAGGTGGACCACTTTTAAAATAGTTTAGCATTATTATTAGAGAAAATATTGCACGAACTTTCTTTTATTTTACGAAACCCTCCAAAGGTTTGTGTGCTTAGTTTTTTTCCAACATATCATTTTTTGAGATGTAGATGTTTCTAAAATTATCTTAAACATTTTGTCTCGACATTTCAATGTACTACCCACCCCTTGTCCCAAGAATAAGTAGAATGAATTTAAAAAAAATTCTTTCTATCAGAAAGTTTTGTTGGAATTTAAAAGATTGCTGTTACAGTTAAAAGTTGTAAAGAAGTATGTATATGTAAAAGTGGATCAAACTTAATTTTTTGTGCATATATGTATTATATTTTATGTTAAATTTACATTATAAAATCAAAATTTTTAAAGGGCAATCTATATATACGCTAAACCTTTATTACAATATTGTGGGAAGATACATTTACAAGTGTTTCAGCAAATATTGCATAAAGTTTTATTTTGTTTTACGAAATCCTCCGAAAATTTGTATGTATATGCCTAGAATTTCTCTAACATTTCATATATTGAGATCCATATTTTTCTAAAATTATCGCATACTTATTGTCCCGACATTTCAATGCAATAATAATTATTTCTGATCGAAAAATTAAATTAAATAAGTTTTAAGATGTTCTTTTATCATCAGGTTTTTTTGAAACTCAAACAAAATTTATATAATTATATTATATTTAATAATAAATTTATATAATTTTAAAAAAAAAATTAAAACTTAATCGATACTCTAAAAATATGTTAAGATCGTGACAAGCCACTTTTTGAAACGTATGGTATTATTGCTTTAAGATTAAAAAATTACATGAAATTTCCTTCCACTCTACAAAAATGTCCGAAAATTTTTGCATGCTTAGAATTTGTCTTGCATGCATGACTTGTGCTTGTCGGTATGGTTAAACTACTTGAAGACTTTCTGCCAAAAGCACTAAAGCAATTTGGGATAGCATTTTCATGCACAGTTTCCATGCACAAATTAAGAGTCGGGCCGTTTCTCTCAATTGGTGGAATGAAATTCCAGGAAATTTAAATGACCTGAGTATCGTCAGCATCATGTCATATCATAGCTTCTCTGTTAAGTTCTGGAAATTTCCATGTATATTATAGTCGTGCTTTTGGTAAACCCATCTTCATGCATGCTTCTCGTGAATTAAAAATTTCATGCTAGCTTCTCCTTTGTGTTTGCAAATTAATCATTTGAGATCTCACTTGCAGGAGGTATCGTAATTAAATATTATACGAAAAGTCTGGAAGTCAACTGAGAGAAGCTGAAAGAAGAAGAAGAAGAAAGTGGAGAAGTCCAGTAATGAATTTCAAACTCTTCAATTTAGTTGATTCAACTTTCAAAATTTCATAAAATTGACCCAATTAATTGCACATAAACATCAGCCTGTTAATTACTGTTTGAAATACGCGGTCAACTGTTCTCATTAATGCACATTTTATAAAGAATATATAATATAATCTATTGCGCAATTTATGTAAAAAAGTCTCCATCTTCTTTTCAAAAAAGGAGAGAAAAAAAAAAAAAGTTTCCATCAAATTAATTGTGATTATAAGCAACTATATATTCTGCGGCCTCTTTACTGTAGTTGGTGATTGCAAACATAAAAATGAAGTCAAGTAATCGGTGGTCGACACGATTAATGTTTAGTATATATCCCAAGGTGTTATATAATTTAATAAAACGTTACTTTAGGATTAATGTGTATTTAAATGTGCGTTGCCTATGACTGGGACTTGGAAATTGCAATGCAAAGTAGAGATACATTGTCTACTATATATGAATTGAACATATCCTACAAAGATTAAGACCAGCAAATTTATTACTTGAGCAGTATTTATCCATCAAAATTAACATATGATGTGTTATTTCTTTGACCTCTTAATTAAAATGGATTAAAATGTAAGCCACATTATATTCATGTGATGATCAACGATTAACATAATTGATTTCTGTTACCAGCAGAGAACGATTCTAATTATTTTAGACAACAAGAAGATTACCTCATTAATTTCCTATACAAAGAAAAATAAAACATAATAAAACATGAAAAAAAAAAAAAAAGAAGTTATTACACATGCAGAATTTAAAATATCACATATATTTAAATCTATGCCAGTGATTTAAATTAAAATAATTTTGTATGACAAATTAAAAACGAAAGAGCAACGTGGTTGTCAAAATGTGGAGACGGGACATTGGTGTTTTGGTGGTCCTGGGTTGTTTCACATAAGCAATAATAACATATAAAAATTTTGACCGTTCCAAAAATTTCCATGCGTACGGATCATGAAAATTTCTGCATAAACGTGTAAAAGTTTCCAAGTAATGTCATTCACATCTGTCTTCCATTCTCATCTCTCTCTCTCTCTCTCTCTTCCTTTTTTGCTCTCTCGCCTAACTTATCTCATCAGCCATCATCCACCAAGCTGCCCTTTTTTTTGTTCTATCTCCATCTCTCCATAAATACAACAATATTGAACATACATGAAAAAACAAGAGTTATTTAGAGGGATATTGTTGTTATTGTGAGAGAGAGAGTGTGAGAGACGATCAAGATGATAGAGGATATGCCACCAGGGTATCGATTTTACCCAACTGAAGTAGAGTTGCTTTCCTTCTATCTTCATAACAAGCTTGAAGGCAATAGAGAGGACCTCAACAGCCTCATGGACCGGATTATACCTGTCGTCAATATTTATCAGTACAATCCTTGGGACCTTCCACGTACTAATCTCAGTCTCTTCTCTCTTTCTCTCTTTCTCTCTCATTTTCTTTTTAACATTGGTTCTAGCTTTACTGGATTCTTGGAAAAAAATGGCTTCAATTTCACAATATATGTGTGTGTGCGCGTGTGCAATATGTCTTCCTTCCAGCTATATATGCGGGGTTTTAGGATTATATTCTGACATATTCTATATATATGTGCTTGTAATATATATCTTTCTTCAAGTTATATATGTAGGGTTTTTGGCCATTGAAATTTGGCTGACCGATTTGCTTGTACTTATAGTAATCATTATTTTGAAATTCTATAATATATTAATTGTTAATATTCCTGTGAAAGACTAAGAGGAAGATGAAGTTTTGAAGAAGAAACCTCAGTGAATATTGAAACAAGTTGTCAAACAGGAAAATCAATTTATCACTATCTATTAAAAAGGATTTACTATATATAGTTATGAAGTTTATCAGGGGGAATTAAGATTTGAGATCTCTTTGAAGCTTTTTTTTTTTTTTTCAAAAAAAAAAAAAAAGTCTAAATCAAGTCAGTTCATGCAATTTTATGATAGAATTATTTATCTTAGATTGTTTTAATAAATTTTATCAATGTTAATTGGTTCACTTTCCAATTATTTGGTTACAGGATTTTCAGAATTCCTGCTTCATAGAGACCCAGAACAATGGTTTTTCTTCATTCCAAGACAAGAGAGTGAAGCTCGTGGAGGGAGACCAAATAGACTTACAACAACTGGATATTGGAAAGCAACTGGCTCTCCTAGTTTCGTTTTCTCTTCGAATCGCCCAGTTGGAGAGAAAAGAACCATGGTTTTCTACAATGGTAGAGCTCCAAATGGAAAAAAAACCGAGTGGAAGATGAATGAATACAAAGCCGTTGATAGAGAAGCTTCCTCTTCCGCTGGTGCAACTCCAACGGTATCATATTTATCATTCTGATCCTGGTTTCTTCATCTTCTTCTTTTTTCTTTTCCTACTTAGATCTAACGCTCATAAAATTGCAGCTTTGAGTTATGTTTTCCTGACAAATTAAGGAAATATTTATCGATGTATAATCACTAATAGAAATATATAAAGACAAAGCAGAAGTTTTTTTTGTTTTTCTCATTTGAAGTAGGAAAATCCTAGTTAAGTATGTGGAAGTGCTCCACAGAAACAGAAGTGTGTGTGTTTATATATATATATATATATATATATAGTGTTTTAAAATAAAGACTCATCTACTTTAAAAAATAAAAACTAATCAATCAAATTCATCAATTGTATTTAAATTAAATAGGAAAGAATTTATTTTAAAAAAAAGAATATAATTGATGAATTTGATTGATTGATCCTTACTTTCTAAAGTAAGAAAGTTTTCATTTTAAAAATATTGTATATATATATATATATTGTTTCATATAAGAGACCGGTAAAGGTTGAAAATATAATAAGATATAAATATATATTTTTTAATCTCTTATATGAATAGTAATTAATTATCTTAGAGTACTCTAAGAGCTTGAATATAATTTGATTTCTTCAAATGTTTAATATATAATTGCAGGTGATGAGGCAAGAATTCAGTGTGTGCCGGGTGTACAAGAAATCAAAATGCTTGCGGGCATTTGATAGGCGGCCACCACCAGCAGTGGTCATAGGCGATCCAATTATTAGGACTCATCAACAAGCTCATCATGGTCATGAAGAAGCAACAACATTCATGTATAATCAGATTCAGAACCCACAATTGGTGGGCGATAGAACAAGCTCACTGGAGAGTTCATCATCAGGAGACCAAGGCCTCCTCTATCATGATCATATCGGGGGACGTAGTAATAACAACACGGCACCAATGGAATCAACTGGTGAGCCCTTCTGGGAATTGGATCAACTGGATTTGTTCTGTGGCAGTGGCATACGGTAAGATAAATGACCGTGGAGGTCAATGGGTAACTTGGCTACAATCTGTTCCTCAGCTTGCTGGTGGACATTAAAGTGTGCATGAAAACCTAGAATAAGAATTAACTCATGTTATATGTTTGGTGAATAACCTAAGTTTGTATTGATGTACCAAGAAGTTTTATATATTTGTCTTAATTATGACTATATTTGACATTAAAATTCTATATTTGTAGTTTTCTGTGTTCTTGCTGTTAAATTTCTGTACTTATATTTTTCAAAAGAAAAAAAAATAAATATCTACACTTACAGTTTTTATGTGTTTTCGGTGTCAAATTTATAAACATTTTATGTATTTTTGAAAAATTATATATATATAAACCCACACACATATACATATGTATAGGGTTTGACTAATTTTTTCAACTAATAACATTATCCATCGATAATAATCATTAAATTAATTATAATGACTGTTCTATATTAATAGATAATGTTACTCATTAGGTAAAATAACCAAACTCATATAAATATATATATATACATACTCTCTCGTGTCTCGTGTTTTATATTTTCAACGTAGAGTTCATTTAATCTTCACTAACATGTGAGCTTGAGTTGGCTCTTAATTGACGGCCTATTTTAAATTTTTCAAGTAGCCATTTTTGGTAGGGTTCAGCCCAGACTGATTACGACAATTTTCAATAGGTGGTTTTTTTTTTTTTTTTGGCCTTACAATCTAAGAAGTCAATGATCTCTGCTAGATAAAAGAGTCTTTTTCCTTTTTTATTCCAAAAGCTCTTTTCAAAATTTTTCCCCGTTTGGTTGTACCTCTAGTTAAACTTTCAAATGATAAAATGCAGCTTTTTTATGTCTACTAGAAGAAGTTTAATTTTTAAGTTTTTCCTAATAATTTTTTTTCAGCTTTTTTAAAAACTTAAATGTTCAAAAGTATCTTTATGATATTTTATTAAATAAAAACTTTAATAAATATTCAACCTTAATTTGTATATCACTTTTAATAAATTAATTGTAGAAAAACTTCTTTAAAATTAAACAATCAATTGATCAACAGTTTTTCTTTAAAAGTTTTACTATTAAAAACTTTATTTGAAGATACTCTCCCAAACATACCCTTAAACTTTTGTACTTTTAATTTGATGTGTTTTTTAAAAGCCGAATATATTTTTTGTAGTAATATGTATTTTAGTGGATAGCTTACAATTTACAACCCAAAAGATTGGTATATTAAATAGTAGTATCCATTGGGAAATTTTTTTTTGTTATAGCAATAAATAATTAGTACCAGTTTTGAAACTAGTACTATATTACTAAATGCATTTTTTTTATTACCATCAGTATTTTTAAATTATGATATATAACAAAGGACCACAAAGAAATATAGTTTATGTCTTTTATTCGAGAACTAGTTCACCGATATTGATGATGGTAAATTTTTTTTTTTTTTTTAAATGTTTAATGCCAGTTTCAAAATTCACACTAGTTTTGGTGCTTTTTGTTTATACTTTTCTTAAGTTTTATATTTTAAATATGAGATGAATCTCATCTTTCTTTCTCTACATGCAGGACTCTCTAACAATTGGGCATATCATAATTTTTCTCTAAGTTATAGGGGTTTATATATATATATATATATATATATTCAAAATAAGATTTATATTTACCTAGCTAACAATATTTTTGTCTTCATTATGTAAAATATCATAAGTGATTAAAAAACAAAAATTAGTGAAAGAAATCATTTATGAAAAAAGAAAATTAATCATGGGATGTAGAATGAGCATGCCTATAAAAATGTATTTTCTATTTAATTAATTAATGCATTCTCAAATTGCTTTTTCAACTTCTATGTTATTTGAAAAAAAAAAAAAAAAAAACACGAACGAACAAACAAACAAACGAACAGACTAGACTTCGTTCACAAGAAAAACGAGTTACAAAAGACTATGGACATCATCCATGACTGATCGATGACTTATAATGCTTTACATATATAATAATTATCATATAGTTAATCATGCGGGATTTCAATGTAATGTCAAGAGTGATTTTGATTAAGGATTTACCACCGAACCACATAATTTTGTATATTATAATTATAACTTCTTCATATGGAAAGTCTAACTCTATAACATTAAGAAGTGATTTTGATTAAAGACTTACAATTAGTTCATTTTATAACTAAAAACCCTACATGTAAATAAATATGGTAAAACTCAAACCATTAAGCAACATTAATTTGGAACTTGAGAGTTGATTCCCCATCATAAATACGGAGATAAAACTGATCACTTGATCTATCAATGGATACATATGATTTTTATTATATTGATGATATATACTAATTAGCAAATTAAAACAATATGGAAAATGTTATGCATCATTTTTGGCACACATCGATGGCTTACTCTTTTTTTTTTTTGTGACATTTGCACCAAATGTTGTACTTGTGGGAGTGCACTGAGAAGCCTTTTAGACCCACCTGCAGCACGTATAAACATAAGACTCGATGCTGCCGCATAATAAGGAAATTAAGTTGTGCAACTGTCATCAATTTATATTTTTTGCATGGAGGCAATCATTTGATCCTACCAATTTATGATTTCTTAACCTAATGGTAGAGGAAATTAAAGGAGCAAGGATTATCTACCATTCTTTTTTTCTAAGTTTTTTATAATTTATTGACACGTAAGTATAAAAAATAATAAATTATCAAGATTATTATATTTTTTCTCTCTCTTCCATCACTCAAACTTAAAATTATTTCATTAAAAGATTAGCATCATATCAACATTGACAGTGAATTTTTACTATAATTAAAGAAGCAATTCTTTAAATATAAAGCAACAAATCTTTCAATATTGAATTTACAAATTTAAATCTAAATTTAGATAAATTGTTTTATATTTTACTTTTCAATTATTGTAATTGGAAAGTAGCATCATTATATTATACTAAAGAATGACCGAAACTTATAATATGCATTTAATATGGATTGTAGAGTAAAAATTATCAAATCAAATTAGAATTCAATGAATGAAGCTATACATATATGTAGACCGCATGTAATGAAGTGAATCTTCTATATGCTTTGACATACACTTCTTATGAATTTAATATGGATTGTAGAATAAAAATTATTAAATCAAATTAGAATTCAATGAATGAAGCCATATTTGTAGACCGCACGTATAATAAAAGTTAATCTTCCGGATGCTTGGACAGACACGTGGGCAAAATGGAGTCTCACAATCTAAAATATATATTTCCATGCCCTTGTTGCTTCTCCTACGTAGAATATAAGTACTAACAAGTCAAAAGTGAACATTAACGAAGAGTGTCGCGCAAGCCTCATTGCCAATTCCAGGTTCGATACTACTTTCCATATTCCAAGACCATGTCTGTCGAATCATCATTTGTCAAATTTATAATTCAAAGTTCTTCCAATCTCTTTCACCTTTTGTGTGCATTTTGAAACCGCTTGTTAATTCTAAAAACACGTGCTCTTCATGGAGCAAAGAATTTTGCCATAAAATTGTCTACTTTCTAATTTCTTCACGTGGTCTTCTTGGAAAGAAGACTATACGATTTCATTAATAAGAGATAAGTGGATGTACTTGGAAAAAATGATGTATACCAACTCAATTTAACAATATGTTGTAGCTTTTGTCTTTACAATTATGTACCATGCATTCAACATAAAGAATTGAAAATAAAATATTTGTATTTTCAATTAAAAATAACATGCATGTATATTTATTTATATTATTACAATTTAAGAATTAGGTAAAGAAGATATAACTCAATCTTCACAACCTTGTTAATATGGTTTTGAGGGTTTAATCATTAAGTCAATCTAATCATCTGGTAAAAAAGAATTAACTTGATTAAGTAATAATAGCTAAATATCACTACTTTAACGATATGCCTTGATTGATTTTTTCTTTTTCTTTTTTTTTTTTGTTTTGTTTTTTTTTTTTTTTTTTTTTGGAATGCCTTGATTTGTTAAAGTGATGTAATTAGCACTCCACTGAAATTCTATGTATATTTAATTCTAACGTATTTTTGTTAACAATAATTTTATTGAAAACTAAAATTACCAAATAAAACAAAAAAATTTAACACACTTATAAATTTTTAGAATATGCAATATCACTCTCACTTTTCACTTTTCCTCTTTTTGAGTTTCATAAACTCTAAATCCTGTGATTTTTATTTCTTTCTTTTTTTTATATATAACTTTGGCTTTATTGGATTCTAAAATGATGAACAATGCTATTATGCAAAAAAAAAAAAAAAAAACAAAACAAAACAAAACAACAAAACAAAACAAAACAAAAAACGAAAAAACAAATATTTTTTCCCTAAATATGGAAGTAAGTTTTATATTACTTTAAAAATATATAGGAAAGGAGAAAACTTCTTAAAAATGAGGTTTTTTTAAAAGGAAATGATTTTCTAATGAAAAAATGAAAAAGATAATTTTGAAATCGAATGGAACATCTTTCATAAATTTTATAATTTTATTTTTTTACAATGGAATATCTTTAAACATTTAAAAAGAAGTGAGGAAAAAATGATTCCTAAACAAAACAAAAAAAAAAATGCTCAGTGCTTAGTATTATTCAGTAATAGATATCAACCACATAAGAAATTTTGCTCTCCCAGACTCCCACCACTACTAAATCTATTTTATGGCCTCAAACCCAGCCTCCTAATACCTATTTTTCCAATGTTAACTCCTTAGAGAACAAAGCGTTTGTGCAAGGATCTATCGAGTTCAAAATGCTGGTTTTGCATATTTATAATTTAACCCTTAAGAAAAAAAAAAAAAAAAAAAGTAAACCAAATATTCCATTAGAGGTCTGCTATTACGGTTTGTGAGAATTGAATCTCCACTATATTAATGGATTGGAAGATGGACAACCACCTATACTAAGAGATGTTGAGCAACTTCACACTCTTTAACAAAAATAAATATCAATTATGTGTAATTACATATTTTAAGGAAAAAAAAAATTGCAAACATGTTTTTTACAAAACGAAAATAGTTATTTATTGCTTGTAAGGGCGACCATTGCTGACAAGATATGCGTATGACTCCATATTGGTGATTTGGGTTAGTATTTATTTGGTTTAAATTAGTAGATTAACAAGTTAAACCGTTACATAAACGAATAGTAGTATTTATATTTTTGAAAAATAATGCATATACTCTTTGTATGTGCACCTCATTAAAATTATAAAACTATTATAATTTGTAAGCACACCCTATATTATAGCATAAATGAATCTTTATTCTTTTCTAGTTTTGGATTAAATATTGTTAATTCATAAACTATAAATTAATTACATAAAAATAAAAGTAAAATGAATTGCACGGAGGTTGTGCCGCTCCTCCCAATGGACCTTTTTGCATTTTTATTTTGACTTTTTAAATTAATATAGTTTTCTATTTTAAAAAAAAAAAAAACAGATTTTTAATTATTTAATTTATATAATCACTATTTAAATTTTTAATTAATAAATAGTTAACATTTCGACCACAAGTTAAAATACAAGGTCAGGATATTAAATATTTGTATATTCATGATCTATAAGATGTATTTTCAATTCTTTTAATAATTTTATTTAAGAAAAATATTGGAATATTAAAAGATACAGACTAAATTTGGGTGCACATACATTAAACAGATGTAAATATCATCACTGTACGTAAACAAGTCCTGTATAGGGCGCACATCTCCTAATCCACTGACCCATATAATACAAATGTTATGTATATCATTTTAAATTAATATTATATCATAATTGGTTGTTTTTATTTATTAGATAAGTTTAGTAGATCCAGTTTGCAGTTCAATCTTAAAGTTAATAAATTATTTCAAAATTTTAAATGATTTAATAAATTTTATCAGCTAACCAATTTCGTGTTTGGGTTTAGACTTATGACATGAGAAGTTTTAACACTCATGTTTAGTCTAAGCACTTGTTTGCTAGTTTATGACCCTCTCCTTAAAACTATTAACTCCATACTCTAAAACAACTTTATCTTCCAAAGCACCAGCAACCATGAACAAGCCAAGGCAGTAAAATTACAGTGCCATTTACAAGGGACTAGGTTTAAAATGTAACTTTTAGTCCCCATGTCATTCCACAAATAACTCCTATTGTCACAAGTTTCATCTACGACGAGGAAGCTGGCATGCTTTCACACTCACTGGGGGAATGTCCCAAGCTCCCCCACGAGTCACCATGTCCTGTGTTTGTAATAATTATGCCAGGACGTTTGAAGGTTAGAAACCAATTCGACACAAATTTATCTCTGAAAACAAATACTACAAGAGTTCTCTCCAAACAGATTACTTTTTCAATTGTATTCTACAAATGAAGAATATCAAACATTAGTGTCCCTAATTGCAACAAGAAACTATTCAGGAGGCACAATACAAATCAAACTGCCTTTTTCACGATATACATTAAAAGACGTATGTACAAAGTCGAAAACTTTACCAACCTTTTACCCTGTAATGTAACATTACTTTTACTTTTTGGAGATCATAACAGGTTCCTCGGGTCACCATTCATCTTCAAGGCTGGCTCGGTGAAAACACAAGACAGTGCATACAAAGATGAAAAATGATGTGAATTCTATGAACATAGCACCTGTTGCAATCATATCTGCATGCCTTAGGATAATTGGAATGGCTAAGCTTCCCACAGCTGATGCTCCCGTCATGAATTTAGCAGCATCTATCCAACTGCAATATATAGTTTATCAAGATGAAGGAAATGATTAATTTAGGTATGAGAAAGGTGCTGACTGACACAGAAAATGAAAGCATTTGTTGAACATTATAGCAATGAAAGAAAAGGTGGAAATCATTTTTTTTTTTATTAAAAAAAGCGGGTAGAGGAAAGCTCACCAACACGGGTGAAGTTGCGTGGAAATGAAACATAATTAGCTAAAGGGATGAACTAATTAACTAAGTGTAAAACAGTGAACATTGTTTCTATTAATGGTGACGTAATTTGATATTCAAACAAAAACAAATTACTCTAACTTATGGTCACATCAAGGACAACGTAAGCAAAAAGGAAAGTTCATTCCAACAAAAGAGTACTTACCATTTCACTTTGCCAAGTAATACAGATTCGGTATTCTAATGATTTCAAATACTAAAGAAGTCTCCCACAAACAAAGTTCTATCAAACTTCAGTTTAATTTATACAAATCATAAAATATGTCAATAGAAGAGGTTAAAAGGATAACAAACTTGCAATCTTTTATCTAAGATATATACACTGCAGACAAAATCAAACTGTTTAGTACATAAAAATATCTAACATGTTAATCAACAATAAGAGTCATCCTAAGAAACATTGTTGTCTGATATTTGTGAATTAGCAAAGAATTCAACACAGAATAATGCATGGCATCTTATTGTTTCTGTCATCACAAACAATCTCTGATTATTGTAAAGGCAATTATTTGCTCAAATACTGATTATCATTAAACAGATGGTAAAGGGCAAAGATTTAGAACTACTCACCCCCCACCATCTCTGCTGGTCAGAAACTGAGTAGACCCACCTCCAAAGAATAAACAAGGCATAGGCACCAGCACATACATCAGAGCTGCAGGAACAATAGGTTCACACTGTCACCTCTCCGCTACAACCCAATTACAGATAGGATAGCCAACTTAAGGTACCCTCACTCACCTGATAACATTGGCCACCAGTTGTTGTATATCGCACAAGCCTAACACCACAAAAAAATACAATAAAAAAATATTAAATAATAACAAAGTGAAATTTCCATCATATGTTCCTTTAAGGAGGGATTCTTAAATTTTTTTCTACCAATGTCTTGTACGAAGAGCAAGTTTTCCAGTTTAATACAACATAGACACACATAACTTGGATAAGTACATAGTTTCCAAGAAAGGCATCACATGGATTCAACCAAGTGGAGAAGAGCATATATTTAATATAGTCTTATCCACACAGGAGGAATTAAAAGTGCCAAATAAGGAACCATGAAAATAAAGTCAAAGAATTGCTTTCTTTCTTTGCTCGTCTTATGATTAACTGATTATCTGTTTTCTATTAAATTCAATTTCTAACTGAGAAGATTGTTATTTCAATTAATACAACAAGCTGAATCATGTTTCAGCAAATCAATTTGAAATCTCTCTCTTTCTGCAGAAAATCTCATAATGTCTGAAATCACCCAATACAATATCGAAAACATAAAATTCCAACTTTCCAGAAACTTTCTTTGTATTTTTGTCATGTTTAACTCATGTTGTGATTATACTTTTTCCAAGTCATGTTGTGATTATACTTTTTCCAAGTTCTTAGTATGCAAGATGAAGTTTGGACGTTAAAAAACTTATCACTACGGTTCTTTATTTGGCATGCTTGAGGTTAAAAACTTAAAATTCACAAAATTAACACCCAGCCTGGACCTGCAAACGGAAAGCAGAACAACCATAAACATAAAGATACATTTCCTCCCCCAACTTGCCTGACAATCAGTGAGGAGAAAGTGCCTCTATACTGTAACGTATTTAATCCACTTTCAGCCACAATTTTCCACTTCACCAAACAACTTCAGTCCCCATAAACAACCCAAGTACGGATGGTAAAATTAAACATGGATATGAATCCCACAGATATCAACTAATTTTGAAATGGGGAAGGTTACTATTCTAATAGAGTCTGGGCAGAGATGGATACAATCCTTATATCCATTTTATTTTCAACGATGGAGATGGATATGGTTTATCGATATTTGTCTCCATCTGGATCCGTAAACAATTTTAATATCGTAAAGAAGATAAATTCAAGTTTTAAAAATAGTAAAAATAATTATATAATCATTTTTTTCCTTAACCAAAAGCTAAAAGCAACTTTTATATCAAAAAAAGCCACCCACCACTACCAAGTTTTTTACTTCCAGTTGACAATGACAAACTTAATCTAATTTATACATTTATATTATTCTTAATAATATTCAATTTGTAGAGAGGCTAGTTACATTTTATGATTGGATGTTAATTATACTTTTCTCGTGTAAGGTATCTCAATTTAACTTTTTATCAGATATGGAGGTAGGATGGAAACACCTATCTAAATTCAGATATTTTTTCAGATTTGCCCCACTTACAGAGATGAGGATGGATACAGAGATGGGGTTAGATATCTCAAATGGATACACGGATGGAGATTGGAGTATCCATCCCCAATCGACTCCATTGCCATCCTTAAACCCAAGTCCAAAATATTAAAGATTCATATCCAAGTAGATAAGCATATTCAGAAGAATACTGTTTTATTCCAACTAATGATTATTAGAAAACCACACACAATCCCTACACTAATGAATTACAAGCTTGAGGCCTACCCACTCTTGTTCAAGAATTAGGAATCTGTGCTTTATAACATCCAACTGTGTGCTAGAAAAACATTATGATTGAATGGCACACAATCCCATTTCAATGGCAGTCACCGACATCCATTAACATATATCTTAAGTTTTCAAAAAAGGGATTTCATGAAACAAGAAGAAGCTGCAAACATCAGTACATAACATTTTTCCAACTGTCCACGACCTAAATCCAAACTAGCAGCACACCCTTAGACTCCTTGATAACCAACTCCCCTATGATGCATACAAAGCATACCATCCCAAATTTTGATAGCAAGGTTATATACTTATATCTATGTTCGTAAGTCCAATTTTTATTCTTAGTCCAATACTCCACGTCATCATTAGAGAAGCAAAAACCAAAGAACCTTATTTATCCCAACTAACTAAAATCTAAAAAAATTTTAACAGCATATAACATAGGGATTCATAACACTTTTTTCTTTATTTCCTTTCAACATCCCAAAAATCTCCTGAACTTTCTTTGCAACCTCAGGTTCAGAAGTCAGAACAACGCCAAACCTAGTATAGACAGAATATAGGGATGATTCAGGTTTGTGAAATTAAAATGTGCCTTTACAAGCCTAATCAACTTCATGTTATGTTTCATGTTTCTAAATTCATTGCATGCCAACCATTACAATTTCTCTACTCGTGAAAGTTAGCAATTCCAACTTACCAAAAATGCTAGCTCACATTTCACTCTTGATTGTTTACTGTTGTGTCAGTTGCTAACTGTTTATAGCTTCTTAACTTTTATATCAGAATTGTCTCTTTAGGTCTAAATAGTCATATAAACAAATTTCACAAAGTCTAATTCAAGTGTTTAACCATGCTTAAGAAATACAACAAAAGTCATTACAGAATGGCCCCTCTAAAAGGATGGGCATCTTTACCTTCTAACATACTTCCTAGAATTACCATTTTAAGACTGACACCAATTCTCTTATGCTGGTCAGCCTGAAACTTATAGTATTACATCAGGCTGCAGCTCCCTAATCAAGCTTGGATACATATACCTAAAACATAAGAAATCTCCATTGGCTTTTTATTCTTTTTTTCAATCAATAACAATGTTTCCTACTTTCCTTCACTTTCGTGACACTTCACTTTGTTCCAAGTTCCAACTATAAAATGCTTCCCAGAGTCAACCCCAAACAAAGCATGCCACTTCTAAACCAATTTTATGAGGCTAAGCTTGAACAGGTTGGAATCCTTTTATATGGATGACACTCATCTGTTCACAGGATTAATATTGTTTTATATGGCACAATAATGGGATCCAATTATAAATTCAGCTGAACCCCAGTCAGCAGGCTCACACTACTTCCTGAAAGCCCAAGCACTTTGAAGGACCAACCAACTAGCAACCATGTACTGTCCCTTAAATAAAAATTCTAAGTGCCGAAGAGGCACAAGGAACCAAGTATGTCAACAAATTACAAATCAAACATCATAACATCAATTCTCCTTCTGTATCTTGTATACTTCCACGGGAAAACTTAATAATAAATAACTCTAAAATGTTTTAAGGGAATGAAATAAAAACTCTTCTCACAACAATGCAATTTATATTCCATAAAACAACACCATATACCATTCCATCATCAAATATCGTAAGCCAATCTAACATCAGAACATACCAGAATCTGTAGCAGAATACTAGCTGAAAACATAAATGCAAGCCCAGCAAGCCTGCATATAAAAAATAAATCATAAAAAAGCCATTTTATTTCACATAAAACATGTCTAGAAATTATTAACTCCCTGTCTGCAACTTACACTGCGAGTGACAATAACCATTCAAAAAGGGAAACCCCGAATCAGCAATGCACCGGGAAAAAAAAAAATGAAACAATTAGTAATAAATTAACGTCACCAGATTATGACCAACGATTAGAATAGATAGTAAATGCAAATACCAGCCTATAATAAAGTAATTAGGACATAATTGACCTGAATTTCATACAGTCTTCATTGAAATTACACATAAATCGTAAAATCGATCGATTCGAAGGAGACTAGGCAAAGGATAATAAATAAACTTGATGATCCGATTAACAGAGATAAAATCGTAAGTTGATGTGCTTGATTTTGACGGGAATAAAACAGAAAATTAAAAAAAAAAAAAAAAATGAAAAGAGGATACCTTCGATTGTCATCGCCATTTTGGAAGAGGAGAAGTGGATAGCTTGCTAGCTTGCAAATCGCAAACAAAGTGAGACGAGACTGCTTCTTCTTTGTTATATGATATATCTGTACCCCTATAATCTCGTATTATTCACACCCTTACCCATTTAATTTACAATTGCCTTAATCCTTCCTTCTTCTTTTTATTATTAGTTTGGTCACTAACTTTTTAAAAAACTTTAATTTTGTATATATAAATTGATTCATGATCTGATTACTCCCAAATTATTATAAAATACATCAAATTGATCCTGCCAGAGTCTAGGTCATTTTTATCATTTCGATAAAATCATTTTAATTTAATAAAAATCAAAATAAAAAATGAGATAGATTTTCACTATTCAGTATTTATTTCAAAGATGAACAGTAAATATAAAAACCATTAAAAATAAAAAATATATATCAAAAACAAAAATTAGAAAACAAATGGATCTCTATTATCTATCTCAGAGATGAATAGTGGAAATCAAATTAGTTGAATAAAATTATTATTAAGAAAATTTAAAAAAATAATAATTGAATTCGATCATCGATGCTGATCTAGTTCAAATCAGACACTATGACAATCTAATATATGGAACCAGATTATCGAATGATGATCTGATTCAGCCTAGATCAACTATATGGATTTAGAATCTAGATTGTATTCAACATGTTGAAAACGATCCGGGGTCAACCTAGATTATGTTCCGTAATAATTGGTTGATAGTAATGGAGATATTGAGTCTCCATTTGGTGGATTGGGTTTTTATTTTTTAAGTTTTGTAATTATTTTCCAAAAAAAAAAAAAATTGATCTCCAACTATGGTATCTCCACCAGATTAGAATTTTATTAATTTTTTATTTTAAAATTTTTTTTCCCATCTTCTCCTTTCTAGAGACAAATTAATTTATATTATAAAGTAGGGACATATGTCAACATTCTATTGATTTGAAATTATTTAATTTTTTAGAAAAAATTTTGTGTGACACGTGTTGTTTTTTTATTGGTAGAAAGGTTAAAATTAAATTATTATGTTAAAAGGTGAAATGGTAGTTTTTTTAGTGTCCAAAAAATATCAAGAGTAAAATGTTTTTTTTTTCCCATTGTTTTGTTACCGTTCACTGTTAAATATTCAGTTAGAGAAGCCAAATTGATGAATTTCTTGATAATTTTGGCATGATAGAATCATAAACCAATTAACATTTACAAGATTAAAATTTGCTAAAAAATTATGGATGAAATTGAAATTTACCCTTTTATTTGTTTAAACATTATAACCACAAGGGTTGAGCAACTCCATTTTCAATTTGGACTTAACCGAACCATTTTTTTTTCGGTTCCCAATCTAAAGAACCGAATATGAAAAATTTGAGGACTAAAACTGACTTAAACCTATTACAATCGGTTCGATTCGAATCAGTTTGGTTGTCTTCGATTCTGGAAGCTTGGTTCGACTAACCAAGCTTTGAGTTGCCCAACCCATATTAGAAAACCAATCAACAGCAAACCCAGATCAAATAAACCAATCAAACAATAAATTAAATTGAAACAAAAAAAAAAATACAAACAATAAATGTGGATCAAATAATTCAAAAATCCAATAAAACAACACCAAACCCAGATTTACCAATGGGAGCTCAAGAAAATGAAAGTGAAAACAAAAAATACAAGGGAAAAAAAAAACAGATAATGAAAATGAAGGGGTTAGCGATGAGAACTCAACAAAACGAAAATAAAACCAATGAAAAACAAGAAAAAAAAAAAAAAAGATGAGAGAGAGAGGGTTGTCCACAAAGAAGAAATAAGAACATGAGAAAGAGATGAAAAAGAAAAAAAAAAAAACCGGAGGGGGGGAAGGGGGGCAGGCGGGGTGGGGGCGGGGGGCCGAGGGGGGAGGATGGAGTTAGCCCAATTAGCCCATGTGCATTAAATTTGATAAGAGAGATGGTTAGGTAGGTGTGCTACATTAAATAAGTTATCTATTAATCTACGCAGGTGCCTTTGAGTGTTATTTGATCCTCAAAGGCACATACGTAAATTGACAAATAATCTATTTAGTGTAGCATCTAATGTGTTAAAAAATAATATATGTATACATACACACACATATAAAGGGTATAGGGTTCAGAGGTCTAGAGACCCAAAACTGAACACCCTCTTTTTTATTACATGAACTGACTCGAACACTAGAAATTCGGTTCGGTTCGAATCGGTTTGTACTAAATTGCTCATTCCTAATAACCACTATTTCATTTTTGTTTTTAATAAAAACATACACTAGCGGTGGTTTATTGAATAGTGAAATTATTTGAAAATGAAGACAAATACATGGAGATTTTTCCTAACCTTAAATCTCATTTAAGTAAGGTTAAAAGAATCTTTCTCTAATTTGAAAATCCATTTCAGGGTTAAAGAATATTAAGCCTTTCCACACCTTTTTGAGTGACACGTATGACTCCATAAATGAGCCATTCCAACTTCTTATATATTCATTTAATACAAAATCAAACGTTAATTCAGACCTTGAGGAGTTGTAACTTATTCAAGAAACCAATTGCAATGTAATCTAACTCAATTGAAGACCAACGTACTAGATTAATCTCAGCTCCTGATCCATACCACATCAACGGCTCCAAATCCGCTCCATTTTCTGATGGAAACTCGGTGCCCAACACATCCCATATCAGAGCCGTGGAATCATCACCAACAGAGCATAGCTGTCGTCCGATACATGGAGCCCATGATATGGCATTCACACTTCCCTTATGTCGACTTAAATCCAACAAAGGGGTGGTTGGGAAACGAATGTCCAAAACCACCACTTTATTACTATCCATACCTACGGTTGCCATTAACCTAGGGTCAGCTTTATTCCATTCTAGCCTCAGCAAGGGACAATCCCGGACCGGATTTTCATATATAATAGTCGACCTCTCTTTATCTCTCAAGTCAAAAACCCGGACCGAACCGTCTCCCGAAACCGAAGCGAAAATATTAAAACCACCCCACGAAATATCGTACACTTCTTTATCATGGGCCACCAGCTGCGTGTCCAAAACTTCCTTTTCAATGTCCCAGATTATACAAGTAGTGTCCACACTAGAAGTGGCCACTCGACGCGTGTCGAAATCGGCCCAATCAAAGGAGGTTATGGCGGAGTTGAATTCACTGCTCTTGTTGCCGTTTAGGAGGGTTTTTAGCTCGATGCGGTCGTCGTGGACTTGCCATAAGCGTAGATAGTCCCCGGAGGTGGCGATGAGGTCGGGGTTCATGGGGTCTTCTGAGGGGAAGAACATGAGGTTGGTGGGGGCGTAGGGGTGGTCAAACATCAGGCGGGTGTCAGTCGTGAAATCTGACGTGTCAGGGTTGAATTGGACCAGCTCAACCTTGTTGCTGTAGTCTTCAAGAAAGCTTCCAATGGCTAGGCGTGACTTCTTGTCGTGGCGGACTGACCAAGCTAGTGTGGAGATTGGCCATTGTGCCACGTAAGTGTAGACGCCTGGTTTCCTCTCTGAAGGGCTTTGCATGTCTAATATTTTGTAAGAAATTCTCCGACTTATAATCTCTGCAATATTGTGCATGGCAATCAAAATTAGATACTAAAAAGAGGACCAGTAGAGAGAGTAGACACTTTCGTAGATAAATTTGAAAAGTGAAGCAGTCAATTTATATATAAATTGTTGATGCATGGCTGATGAATTAGACTACAAATCAAGCTAGTTAGATTTCTGATTTTGTCAAGTATCTATCTCAAATCTTCATTGACATTCCACAATAAAACTATCTCGATCGAGATCCGAATTAACAAAATAAATTAGCTACCACATTTGAGTGGTATCTTACTAATTAAAGACTTTTCATGTTACATGTACATGTATTGATTCTCATTGATTGACTTCTTTATCAATCATGTCGGCACTGTCCTGATTTTTCAAAATCAGTATATATATATATATATATAGGCACACTAGCTTCTTTGACACAAAATAAATTGAATTTTAAAAAAATATATTAACGATTCCCATATGTTAGATGCATATAATTATTGAGATTACGTCAACACCCAATTTAGTATGGGTGTTGCTTTAAATAAGTGAAGTTCCAATTATATACCAGTGTGTTTCAGTATGTATACTATTAAAGTCGACCTAATTTAGGGAGCAAACTGTCACCAACTTCTCCACTACCTAAAAATCAAGCCACGACTGATCAGGAAAACATCTGTGCCTGCTTTTCAAAAATTAATTTATATATATCTATTAAAAAAAATGTTTAAAACAAGAAAAAAAAAAAAAAAAAAAAGAGGTTAAACACGTATACTTTCCTATAATACCACTACTCTTCGTGCATGTTGTGCTTTTCGTGTACAAATTCTACGAAAGCAAAGAATAAGATAACAAACAGAACACAACTTAACATGTACACCCTGGTGCTGCGTACAAATTCTCCATTTCTCTTAAGTTCTAATCATTAATCAGAGAGAGAGAGAGAGAGAGAGACTTACTTTTGTCAAAAGCCGAGCACAGATGATTCGTGTTTCTCTAGCTATGCACATGCCAATTTATGGTGTCACGCTAGAGAAAATGAGAGAGACAAAGAAGGATTTGTAATACTACTACTAAAGCAGTATTGTAGTTGAGCAGAATATGTAGGAGGGCTAGGAGCGAAATTCAAACGAGAGAAGGGAAGGTATAGCTAATGGTCAAATCTTCACATGCTCCTTTAAATTGTTTGGTTAAGCGTTCCTTTCCCTTTTCTCACGTTTTCATTTTGAGTCATGTTATATTTCCAGAACTACAACTACTAGGACCACAAATCATTAATACTTCCTTTTTGTGTGAAAATGAGAATCGACTCCAATCAATTATGATGTGTATATATATATATATATTTTTAAAGCTGACATGCATCAGTTTTTATTAGTTTATGAAGTAGTTGTCATGTACAAATCTAGATATTAATTCTCATAATTAAAAAATACCAGTATTATCATAATATAGAGATAATGAAATTTATCCATATATACATGATAAATGTGTATAATGAAGCTTATGACCTTGCAGGTTACCATTCAATTGTAATAGAAAAGAGATACACTGTCACTTGAGCTTCAAGACATATGCACCAATCATAATAAAAATTAAGCTCAAGTTTATTTCAAAAAGAAAGAAATTAAACTCAAGTTTACAAGAAAATTTAATGCATAAATTATTAAAAATTATCCCAAAAAATAGTATAAACTTGTTTTTAGCTAAAAAAAAAGGATAAACCTTTTTGTGTTAAAAGAAACTTTAATCATTTTTTACCCGTTTTCAGTTTACATAACATTTCATGCGAGTTTTAAAAAATAAAATATTTCATGCATGTGAAATGCTCCGTGGAATCCAAATAGACCAACAAACGATTAAAATTCCATTTAGGATAAGTAATGATTAATTTTTATTTTGGATAAAAACTGAAGCTGGCCCAAATTTTGTGTGTGTATATATAAGGGCGGACCTAGTTTAGGGCTAGAGGGGTCACGTGGGCTCTCCCGAAATTTTAGGAAAAATAATTAAGTTTAAAATATTAGTTATTTAATATTTAAATATAAAATAAATATTATATATTTACGAAGCGTACAACCATTTCGACGTCTCGTAGACTGGTGGTATGAGTTGTTCGTTTCTTTCCATGCCGATATGGTTCGGACCTCACCGGATTTGTTTCTCTTTTGCCTTTTTTTTTTTTTCCAAAAAAGATGACAACACTGTGTGCGGAGGTTGAAACCAAGACTTCGAAAACATGTTTTTTGACTTTGGAATCTTTTATGACTTGGGAATCTTTTATTAATTTTCATTGATGTTCTTCCTATTTTCTTTTATTGTAACGTGTCCACTACTTTTTTTTTTAATTGTTTATTATTATTTTTATTTGTAATATAATTAAATTTTTATTGCTTTTTCTTACATCTACTTTTTTTTTCTCTTCTTTTTTATATGATATCCTTTCATCTTCATTCGATATCTTGTCACTAATAATACTAAGTTAGCCTACTAAAATTATTACATTTATTTATTTATTTATTTTTAATAATTTAAATTTAAAATATATCTCATCAATAAATCCTAAAAAGCTTAATTTTAAGATTTAAGTTATTACATTAAAATTATCCATACATTTTTATGATTAAATTTTTTAATATTTTTTTAGCTTTTTAGTTTTACTTTATTATAACTTTAAATAGTTTATGTTTTTTTTAATATTTAAACTTTTATTTATTTTAATGATTTTATTAGAAATTTTAAGCGTAAAACTACTTATTTAGTTAAGTATGATATATGTTTTCATTTTATTTGAATTATATTATGTTATTATTTAAAAAAAAAACAAATATATTATGTTATCAAACTTTATTTTACATAAAAATATTATGTATTTAATATGATCTTAATTTTTTATGTTTTTATTATTTCGTTCACGTGCCCCCCTAAACAAATTTTCCCGGTCCATCACTCTATATATATATTTATATATATATATATATATATATAGATTTAGCTATCTTACTAAATCACTGACTTTATCTCTCAATTAGAGCATTTAAATTGGTTTAATAATCATCTTCACAACTAATTTAAGAGCTCCAATTGAGAGATAAGATTAATGATTGTGTAAGATAATCAAGCTATGTATATAATACAACTGATAAATTTAATTAGTTCGTCCTTCTAACACTAACGGTAAAATTACTATACATATATAATGATTTAACCATTAGTGTCTACTAACTTTAAAAAGTTAAGACGAATCAATCAAATTCATCAATTTCATTTGAATTAAATAGGAGAGAGAATTTGTTTTAGAAAAAATAATACAATTGATGAATTTGATTCATTATCCTAACTTTTCAAAATTATGAGATATTAATAGTAAAATCACTATATATATATATACACACACGCCCGTGCACGCATGCGTCACAAAGCTGTGAACTACAAATACTATTATTTCTAATTGAACTTGTTAGAGCAGCTAACGCCTTTTTCTTTTATTTAAAGAGAAAATTCATTTTTTATAAATATTTTCTTTTATTTATTTCATAGGAACTGTACATTGACTTGGTTGGTCCGGCGGCGTCCAAGAGTCACCACTTGCTTTTTGGTTGTTAGTTAAATTTACTCGGTGTACCTAATATTTGAAAATATTCCAAAGCATCCCTTACCATATAACCATAGTTTCTCCATCTGGCTAAAATATGGGGAATTTTATATTTCAACTGAAAATTAGTAAATTAAAATAAATAGTTAAATAAAAACCAATTAGCATTAAAAATCCAAAAAATAAAATAAACCAATGGATTAGATCGTGAAGGAGGCTCAGGGCTGTCTTGGACTCTTGGTGGTTTGAATTTGGAGATGGGATTGGATTTTAATTAAAAACATAGCTAATTACTCCATATATACCTTAGGTTTGGCTTTAGATAAATGAGAACAACTTTTACATCAATTTACACTTAGATTCCCTCGATTAGTTATTTGACCATAAAAAAGTAAGGTTGACCGTTAAAATAACATCAAAAGACATAGATACCCCATGATACCCTTAATTAAAAGTATTGTTTTTTTTTTTTTAAAAAAAAAAGAATTAAAAACAAAAAATAATCAACCTCCACCATTAGATAGACAGTAGAGATCTATTTTAAAAAATAAAATAATAATTTGTTTAAATGGATCCCTACCATGTAATTTAAAGATGGGTGACAGGGAATAATTTAGAAAAGAAAAACATAAAATTAAATAAAAAAGGGGAAAAGAAAGGGCAAAGTTAGAGGGGTAGTGTTTTTTATGGTCGAAAGTTTTGGTAGGTTTGTTTTTTAAGGAGAATTTCTTCTTGTAGATCAATTAGGAGGACTTTGTTGATTTGTTGGTTAATTTGTTGATTTGGTAGGTTTGTGGATTCTCCTGTCTTATATGGTTTTGAGGAAAATGATTTCGAGTAATTGATGTCTTTCAAGTTAAAAGATAGTTTTGACAAAGGACTTTATGATGAACTTTCTGAGGCCAAAGATGTCAGAGGTAGATTTGACCTAAGGACCTTCATCTTTAGCAATGGAGATCATTCACTCCAAAGATGGAGATTCAAATGGAGATCCACTATCCTACTTAGATTTTTTTTTTTTCTTGTTTTCGGAAAAAAGTTTATCTTTATCGTTCGTTTTGAAGATAGATGGTGGAGATTTATTTTTTAAAAAAATAAATTTTAATTATTGTTAACTTTTTAATTCTTGTAACTCTTTAAATGGATCTTCATCATCGATATGGATAGTTAAAATCTAAATTTATATATTTTAAAATTTTTAAAAATAAATTAACCATAAGTTATAATGACTATATTACCCTTCAAAAGGTTAAATTAATGGTCAAACTTGGGCATTCAGTAATTTATTCACTATATCAATTTTTTTTAAAAAAAAAGAATTGACGCAGAAAATTAATGGTTATTTCATCTCATTTTGAATTACTTAATGTTAAAATAGGTCAGTTTTTTATGATTTGTTTGGAATAATTCTGATCCAGTTATGACCTAATAGAAGAAGAAATAGAGTTGTAGAAAGCACATTGGCGGGATCCTCACTAACAAAAAGAGATTGTGTCCAATTTGAGTAAGGGTTGTGGTTTCTTATTGTTAATTTGAGATTGCCATAATTTATGATATAATCATTTACAACTCAACTTAAAAAACAATTAACTTTGAAGAAAAGTGGGTAAATGTTTAGTAAATTAGCTCTTATATTTGATTCATATTAAATGTAGTACATATTGTTTTATACTTTTATTTTTCATAATAAAATTATGTTAATATTGATTTATTTCAAATCTTATTTAATCCAATCTCATATGATATCAAGCAAAATATATTATATATATATAATGGAATTTTAGTCTTATCATTTTCCAATTTTATCTAATCTCAATATTAAGTCCTATTTTTTTAATCAAATTTCAATCCCATTAACTTCCATTTCATGTAAACTTAGTTAGGGGTATATTTAATCCTATATTTTTGTAGACCTTTTTAAAGTGAATGCTTTTTGTAGAGTTCATGAGTTTTATTGACTTTATAAACTTTACAAAATTGTGAATGATTTTTATAGACTTTTATAAAATTTATTTTAAAAAAGTTTGGTAGACATTAATAGATTTTCATTGACTTTTATAGACTTTCAATTTAAATAACTTTGATGAAATTTTATTAATTTTATAGACTTTAAAAAATTATGAAAAACTTCCATAAACTTTTATATATTTTCAATCTTAAAAAATGAAAATAAAAACATTGATAGACTTTTGTTGATTTTAAAAATATAAAATACAGTTCACACATTATATTTTTCATATCAATAAAAATTTTTCTTAAAAAGTAAAAAAATTATCATCATTGATGTCTATGAAACTCAATGACAACATTCTTCGTTTTAAGTTAAACAAAAAAATATATATATATATATAAATGATAAAGAAAAATGATCCTATTAATAATATTATTAGATTGTATATGCCACTTGACAAATAATTAAGAAAAACATAAGAAGAAAAATACGTTGCTAGAGATAATTACTGTGTACAGACAAAAGAAATTGACAAAAAAAAAATTACAATATGCTGGTTACAATATACAAAGATAGAGAATATTTATAAAGAGTAAAATGCATTTATCATGACTATCATAAATTTGAGGAGATTAAATATGAGAAAGAGATTGGGAGGTTTGATATATTCCTCCCTCACAAACACCGCAAAAGTCTTTGGAATGAATGAAAAAGAAATTGTGATTTTTTTTTAATACACAAATATCAATAAAAGACATTGATATTTTCAAATTTACGAAAGTTATTGATGAATTGAATATCTCCATAGACTTTTAAAAATCTTTATTGAATATCCTTTTATTTTTATAAAGTTTTAAAAAACCAATAAAACTTTATATTGAATATCTCAAGATTTTTATAAAGTTTTTAAAAATCCGAATTAATACACTCAAATTATTTTATTTTATAAAAGTTTTTGAAAGTCTAGACTGAAACATCTCCTCAAATTATATATTATCTCATGCACCAAATGTAGGTAGGGTCATAATTGCATATCATGAAAGATGTGAAGAAGAGTCATCAATCTCAAATTTATTTTATCTCGCACATCAAACACAATCAAGTTTATAGATTGAATAGTATAAATTACAAATTAACTATCTAATATTTATTTATCTGCAAACAGAGCCAACTTTAACATTTAATTACATATTAGTTATCTGTCGTTCATTAAAGGTTAGTTAGTTTTAATACTTTTAGAGGTATTTATGTCTTTCCTTCTTATTTTTGTACTTTATTTTAAAAACGAAAAAAGTTTTTTTTTTTTTTTTTTTGTTTTTGAAAAAACATATCTCTTTTATCTATCTAAGGATGGACGATAAATATTTTTATGGAATAAAACTATTTTTCAAAAAAACTTAAAACATTAACCGAATCACTACTGTCCATCACCATGATGGACACCAGAGAGATTTTTTGGAAAAATAACAACAAAATAAAAAGACTAAAATGGAGGAGATCCATCTCAGATCTTCACCCGTCTCCTATTTTTACCCATCTCAATCTCTATGAAAAATGCAGCTCTAAGGTCTATATCAATGATGAAGATCTAGTTGTTGGGACCCTATCGTTGATGGAGATTATCTTTGGTCTTTATCATCGTCAATAGAACCCAAAAACTAAGCCTCTACTGCAATATGGAGACCCAAAAATTGGGTCTTTAGCGATAGAAAAACCCAAATTTTAAATCTTCATTGGATCCCCGTTAATGATAGAGATCTTGACAATGGTCACCTATATGAATGTCTTTTTTTATCCATTAACCTATCATTTAAAATTAGGAATTAAAGCAATAATGCAATATAGATATTTATGAATGCCTTTGTTTGAAGTTAACTTATCATTTAAAATTAGGAATTAAAAGCAATTATGCTATACAAATATTTGCAAAGATGACAGGAAGTTTTTGGTTACATCATGACATTTTGCTTGGAAATAGAAAACGACACAAGTATTTGGAAAAAAAAAAAAGGAAAACGACAAAAGAAATGCTGTATCGGTGTATCCTATTAGGAACTAATACAAATTGGCATCTAAAGACAGCCACTGGCTAGATTTTCCTTTGACAACGTTGCATGTAATTATGTCGGCAGTGGAGCGTACTGTATACAGAACTTATTACCATTAGATGTAACAGTACATAGTTAATTTTCATTCACATCATATAAGGCCTTGTGACCTAAGTTAAATGATTGCATCCAGGACTTTCTTCCTTGCCATATGTTTAGGGTCTTACGTTTTCTTTGAAGCTTGATAACATGATTGAAATTGCACATTTATATCATGTGCGCTATTTATGACATTATCATAAGAATCTCCTTTTATAATGAGGGACATAGCTAGAATTTCAACTTTAGGGGGTCAAAAGAAAATTTAAATATCTATTATAATGGTATGAAAAATTAATATATAAATATATAAGACATCGTCTTTAAAAAGAAAAAAAGAAAAAAGAAAAAAGTTACAAAGTATTTATTGAGTTTAAGGAAATATTGATTCTATGATAGGATTTGAAGGATAAGAGTATTAATATTTATAATTATTATAAATAAAAACTAAAAAATATATAGTTTAAATATTTAAAAACACGTTTAACAATAAATATAAAATTCTGAATAAAATATAAACAGATGTGCTATAACATACACAAATCAAATTCTATATAAAATATGCCACTTAAAACAAATAAATATATGTAAAATAATATATATTAAATTCCTGACTGATGCACTTGTAAAGTTTTTATTGTTTGGGGGAGCCATGGCCCCTTTAGACCGCCTCTCTCTCCCCCTGTTTATAACCAATAAAGAAATTTACACAACACGAATTTTATAATCAATATTGAAATATACGATGGTGGATTCAAAAAGTTATATTGGAAATGACGCTTTGGTGATCTCATTTATTTATTTTTTTAAAAAAGATGATAGCAACTCAAGTAAGGTGTATTCAATTAAGATTTCTTAAGGGTCCATCAAAATTTAAGTATATTCAATATAGATTTGTGTGAAAGCTATTAAAATTCATATAAATTTAGATGTATTAAATCTAGATTGTTCGAAATCTATTGAAATTCATATAAATTCAATTATATTCAATTCAGACATTTAAAATTTCAAAACAAATTTAGGTGTATTTAAAAGTTATCGACTCTGTAGATTTTCTATAAGAAGTTCAATTCAATGCATTTTAATAGATTTGAAAGTAAAATTAAAAAAAAAAAAAAAAGTCTATCACAAATCTTGGCCTATTTCCAAATATTTCATCGAATTTCATAAAAAATTCCAATAAAATCTATAGAGTCATCTAATTCCTCAAAAATCTATTATTTTTTAAAAAGAAATCATCAAACTTTAATAAATTATTGATTGAATACAATCATTTAGATATATATATATATATGATCCTAAAAGGCATACATGAAGAATTAAGGATTTAATTAAAAAATTCATTTTTATTCTTTGAATACATCAATATTAATACACACTATTTTGATAAGATATATAATAAATAACTTAATTACAAATTATCTATAAAGATATGACCTAAAACAAAGTATAACTAACTTTTTAATTTATTAACAATCAACCCCAACACTATGACACTAAACCCTTAATATTAATGGCAATAATTGTCAAATATGTATAAAGACCAAAAGGTAATTAGGGTTTCAAGAAAATGGTTGGATTGACAAATTAGATATTGTAAAAGAACAAAAAAATAAAAATAAAATCAATGATAGAAATATATGTGAGAATGATGTGAGAGTTGTAAATATTTTTCAAGGTCTTATTTTAAAATATGTTGGTTGTTAATAAATTATAATGTTAATTATAATATTAATTTTAGAAATTAAATTCACTATATCACCTCCAAGATTCAAGTCCACGTGTTACATAAAAAAATATATATTATTGTTTTCAAAAATCTTATAAATAAGCTAAAATGTGGATGAAATCTTATACATTTAAGGTTCTAAATCTCATATTTACATATAAAATCATTAAGTTTAGTGAAAATTACATTCTATTACATTTATGATTGTTGAGTGTTGACTTTGTCATGTTGCAAGAAACCCCAACTTTGAAAATAATAAAAAAAATTTGTTAATGATTTTATGAACAGAAAAGAAAGAATTTGTTAATGTTTAAAAAGTTGTTCATAAATTTTAAAAACAATTTGATCTAAAATAAAATATAGTGATTATCAGTAACCTAATCTGAAATAAAAATTATAAATATATCGAATTTGATTTCATTTTAATTTCATTTTTTCCAATTTAGAAACATAATTTATATTATTAGTGTACTTATATTTAAAACAAATATTTCCTTGGTTAATAAATAAATAAATACGTTTTTTTTTAAAAAAAAATTGATGACATGGACTAGTTATGATTGTTACTAGGTCTAATATATGTTCGAATTTGATAAATTTTTTTTCTCACATACCCACTATTGATTTTTTTTTTTTAAATCCTTTTACAAGGTCTAATTTGTTAATCCAAGTATCCAATAACTTCTTTAAACCTCAAGTATCTTTTGGTCTTTACACATATTAATAATAATTACCATTAGTATTAATGATTTATTGTAACAATGTGGGGTTGATTGTTAATAAATTAAAATTTTAGCCCTACTTGTTTTAGGTCATACCTTAGGTGACTAATTTGTATTTAAATAAATTGTTATGTAATTTTCAAAACTTTCATGTCACACATCAATACAATTCTTAAAGTATTTCTCCATAATTTCTTAAAAATTAATTTACATATTTACAATATGAATTTTGTAATAAAAATTAAATCTTGCATTTACTATATATGAAAATGTATAGTAAATGAAAATACTCTATAAACTTTTCTTGATTTTTAATTTTCTTTTAATTCTTTTTAAGTTGTTGTTATTGATTTGTGAATAGATTAAAATATGATTATATGAGAAAAAAGTGATTAACAATTTTGATCTAACAAATAAAGTTTAAAATTTTAATTCATTAATTAAATTAATTATTTAATCTATTTAAACAAATGTAGATATAATATGTTGAAAGACGATAGTCATTTAGTAGGAACATTAAAAGTAAACCATTAATTTTGCTAACTTACTAATCGAGTAAAGTTACTCATCAATAAAAACTATTGAATTGATTATAAGAGTGATTATTGAAGAATATCCAATGATTGTTATTGATGTATAATTTATCCAATGATTGTTATTGATGTATAACTTTATCCAACCAGTAAAATAGTCAAATCTATAAACTACTATAAATTTAAATTAAGCATAAGAGAAACATATGATATGATGCTAAACAAACGAAAAGACATAATTTGAAAGGTTGGGAATTAAATGAAAATGGACCGAAGAAAACAATACTTAAATTAAGTGACACCTTGGTAATTATATATCTTCAAAACCGATGAAAGCTTTTAAAAGTTTGAGAAGGGGCAATGTCACCCCTCGGTTAAACCTAAGTCCCTAGTCAAAATATTTTATATGAACTTATAATTTCATTGACATAAAAATCGAAACTAAGGTAAGTTGTGGTTAGTTTAATAATATACCTCTCATATTTATAGTATAAGGTTTGGGGTTTCAGTCACGCCTCCTATCTAATCCATGATTTAATTATAATATTTTAAGAAAAAAGATAATCAAAATTAATATTAGCATTTAATATGATTTGGTAATAAATAAGGATCATTTAGTTTAATAATGCTCCAACTAAATAATGATTCAGATTAACATCGCTGTCACTCTAAGTGGTATCTCAAAATAATCGAAACTTAATGAGTGAGGGGCAGCAATGTTAAAAAGAAGACAAAGACCCTTTAAATGTGGCAAAATGGAAATGAAACAAGGGTAAATTACACTAAAGTACCTCGACCTATTGAATTATTACAGCCATGATGTGAGTTTAATCTAAATTACACATAAATACATTTGACCTGGTTTGACTAACAATCAATTAACGGTAAAGTTAACATCTCAAGGGTAAATCGATCTTTTTATATATCAAATAATATTTCAAATATTATTTAAACAAAATCTCTCTCTCTCTCTATATTTCTCTCTTCTTCTTCTTCTTCTTCGAGGTTTCTGGATTCGTCACTCTCTCCCTTTTCTTCTTCTCTTCTTCTTTTTCTTTTCTTCTTCTTGTTCTTCTGAATATTTGGGTTCGCGACGACGACGAACCCAGTCGAATCTGGGTTCATCGTCGTGAACCCAGTCGGATCTAGGTTCGTCGCGAACCCAGATTCGACTGGGTTCGTCGTCATCGTGAACCCAGTCGAATCTGGGTTCGACACCCAGATTCGACTGGGTTCATCAGATGCTTTAATTTGTATTTTTTTTAAAAATTTTTTCTTAAGATTTGTTTAAATATTTCTTAAGATGAGTTGATGATGATAATTGTGGGTTGATGAATGTTTTTGGTGTTGATGTGTGTTAATGCTTTAATAAAGTTTTGTTGGTGTTTGTTAATGGTGATTTGTTAATAAAGTTTGTGTTGATGTTGATAATGGCGATGAATCTGAGTGATGAATCTGAGTGTTGGAAACTTTTTCTTTTAATTTTTTATTTTAATAATAATAATATTAATTAATTGAATTGTTTTGTATAAAAAATAAATAATTAAATTATTTTAAAATTTAGTGTGACGTGGCAGTTTTTAATTGGGAATTAATTATTTTTTATTTTTTAATTTATTTAATATATAAAAAGACCAATTTACCCTTGAGATGTTAACTTTACCGTTAATTGATTGTTAGTCAAATCAGGTCAAAGGTATTTATGTGTAATTTAGCTTAAACTCGCATCATGATTGTAATAATTCAATAGGTCGAGGTACTTTAGTGTAAGTTTTCCATAAAACAATAATAAGTGGCATGTACAGTGGTTTTAGGAGCACAAGCGCAAGTGGGCAGTGGTAGGAAAGCAAATAAAATTGAAAGAGCGGGGCGAAGAAACAAAAGCTGTCGCTTATGGTGCCAAAACAATGTTGTGATTAACGAACGGACAGACACCAGCCTCTCTCTTTCTCTCTCTTCCTCTTTCTTGGTTTTTTGGGAGACATCGAGCCCCCCCTCCGTGTCCGTGTCCAAGTGGGGAGGGAGTCGCAAGTCCCGCCTCCACGACCCCCCCATTTTAAACGCTAACGCAAACACACACACACACACACACACTCTCTCTCTCGCTTTCTATCTATTTACAAACAAATTCACATTTCTCATCTTAAGTGAAGGCCCTGAACTGGCAAAAGCGAAGTGGTAGCGCTTTTTGCTCTATTGTACCTGTGTGTTGCTCCTTTACTTTAAATGTGAGTTTGACAAGCCCTAATCTTTTCTCTCTCGCTCTCTCTCTCTTTTTTTTTTTTTTTTTTTTTTTTTGTTTTTTAAATTCTTTATTATATGTGTTCATTGTGATGTTATTTGTACTTAATAGGAGATTTGATTATTGGTATGACTCAATTAGATCCCAATTTTTGTCTCTACTTTAACTTTTTAAGTGGGCTTAACTGGGTTTTAGAGATGGTTCCTTGTATTTGTTTTTTTGTTTTAATTAATTAATTAATTAATTATTTTTTTTAGGGTTTTGCTTCTTAAAGTTTGGTCAGTTTTGATTGAAGTGTATAGGTCGAGCTGTAGAGTAGCTGCTATTGTTTTAGTATGGTTAGGGTTTTTGTTGGGCATTGACGGGTTGAAAGTTTTAATCTTGCAACTTGGTTTTGCCAGTTTTTGTCTTCGAGTGTGAAATTGTACGTACCATGAAGATTAGTAGCCAAGTGGTAGAACTCTGTTTTTCCCCAAAAATATTGTTTTGTTTTGTTTTTTTGTTTTTTTCAGTTTATTTGATAAATTTCGACGTTGGAAATTACTTATGGAAGCAAAGTCTTGCAGTTTGTAGATTAATAAAATTCACTGTGGATAGATTTCGTGTAGGGGAGTGAGTTTTTAGATATAATCAGATGGTTTGGACGGAAAAAGATGCCAGTGATGGGACCGAGAGAGACCCAATACGAGATAATGGATTCTTGAAGGGATCACAGTCTTCACCTGGTACCAGTGGCTCTCCTGTGGCTATTGCTTCAGCACAAAAGGGGTTTGAATTTGAAGGGAAGGATGCTCTCTCTTATGCGAACATTCTTCGATCAAGAAACAAGTTTGTTGATGCTCTTGCTCTATATGAGAGTATTTTGGAGAAAGATAGTGGCAATGTTGAAGCTTACATTGGGAAAGGAATATGCCTGCAGATGCAGAACATGGGAAGGCCTGCTTTTGACAGTTTTTCAGAAGCCATCAAGTTGGACCCCCAAAATGCATGTGCCCTCACTCATTGCGGGATATTGTACAAAGATGAGGGACGCCTGGTAGAGGCTGCTGAGGTATGCTTATGGCAGTTAAGTCAATGTTTCATTTTGGAGTATTTGATGATTACTATTTGTTGGAATATTTTGTATAGGAGTAGTGACAAACCTCAGTGTAGTTTGATACACTGATTGGTTGCTTGTAATGGATTGCATTGATGTTATTCCTGTTTTATCCTTTTGTGATTGGTTATTATGACCAAATATTATTAATGTATGTTATTTATAACACTGATAGAAAATGGACAAGATGCTAAAATATGATGTGCATTCAACTCTTGAATTATGATTTTGACTCTGCACATGAAATGTTGAGGTGTATTTGATTCCTCATCTACCTGTTTTTCCTGTCTCTGTCCAGCTTGTTCTATGAGATTTTTGTTCTTTCTCGCCCCTTTTGTTTCATGTTAAGTCGCTAGTTTTGAGGTAATATCATCAAATAGCTGTATATGTTAGAACACATAAACTTATTTATATATTATGCATTTAATAATTTTTAAGTATTGATGAAAAGTATCTTTCAGAATTTCATACGTGATAAATAATTCAATACTATAGTGTGCTTGACTGTTGTGCCAAACTTTTGGATGTTGCTCTTTTGGGTAAATCAGTCATGTGGAAATTGGGCAATTCTTAGATTTTGACGGACACCTCTTGCAGTTGTGGTTAATTTAGCCTTTTTTTTTACCAGTATTTGGTGGGTTTTCTATTGTTAACAAACTTTTTAGTATGATCACCACTGATGATTTGCTCTTCCCCTAAGCAATATGATTCCTTACCATTCCTTGTGCTACTCTGCCTCCTTCCTTGCTTAGCTGTCTAATGCCCAGAGTCACAGTTCATATCTTTCCCACTGCCACTAATTTCCTAAGTTGTGCAACTGCTTGCCTGAAATGTTTGATAAGTTCCCTATTTTGTGTCTACTTTCTTACCTATAGAATGTTAGTTCAGGGCCTAGATATGTTTTATGCATGTGTCACTACACAAGGATAGTACACCTGACCAGCATTCCTAGTCAATAAAGAAACATGCTTAGAAAAAGCACCGGTTGCTTGTTATGTTCAGGTTCAATGTTGTTTCAGATCTCGCTTACTGATTTGGAACAGGTGGATCGTTAATGAGGGATTATTAAGTTGCTGTCTCTGTCTATCTCTCTCTCTTCTTTTTTCAAATTTAAAGATAGTTATATCTGGTGATTTGTGGGTCTTTTTGACCAATTTATACTTTCCATGCCATTCTGCCCGTTAGTAGAAATTATTTTTTTCTTCCTCATGTTATTTTTTTCCTTTCCAAATTAAGGTTTAGTTTCCAACAAATGTAATATGCAATGTTGTTGAAGTTTATAAATGTTTCTCTATCTTCTAGTCTCTTTGGGAAAATTCTGGTCAATTACCATACTGATATACATAATTATTACAGCTAATTGTTGAATTATTGCTTCTGTATTGAGCATTAACTCTCATTTTCTTTTTAATTATATGTTCACATGTGTCTTGCTTGTTCTGCTTTGTAACTGAAATTACGTTTTGTAATTGTGTGCAATGGTTTGTATCTGACTGTTACTGAAGCTTGATCCATGTACTTGCTCAGTCATACCAGAAGGCTTTGAGGGCAGACCCCTCATACAAACCGGCTGCAGAGTGCCTAGCAATTGTTCTAACAGATCTCGGAACCAGCTTAAAGCTTGCAGGCAACACTCAGGAGGGAATACAGAAGTACTATGACGCCCTAAAAATAGATCCTCATTATGCTGTAATTTAATGTTTTCTCTTAGTCGACCTTTTGATTTTCCACCATTTGTTGCCTTTTTCAATGGAATATTTTTTCCCCAGCTTGCTTATATTTCTATGTAAAATGCAGCCTGCATATTATAATCTTGGTGTTGTCTATTCTGAAATGATGCAATATGACACGGCCCTTAGTTGCTATGACAAAGCTGCTCTGGAGAGGCCTATGTATGCTGAAGCATACTGCAATATGGGTGTCATCTATAAAAATCGTGGTGACTTGGAGTCAGCTATTGCCTGTTATGAGAGGTATTCAGCTAAAACTTTCAGGACTTGTTCCTGGGCATGTTTGTTTTTGCTACTCGTGCTGAAACTATGTTTTAATTGTTTTTGTGTCAGGTGTTTAGCTGTATCTCCAAATTTTGAGATTGCAAAGAACAATATGGCAATAGCCTTGACTGATTTGGGAACAAAGGTGATTTCTTTTCAGCCATTTAGTCTTTTCCTGTGATACATTTATAATTTTTTGTGGCCAGATACCTTATTGCAATTGTATTTGAAAATACATTCCCTATGGAAGTTCCTCTTGGCCTCATGGATTTCAAATTTTTCCATTATTAATTGATTTATTGGGCAAGAATCTTGGGAATTAAATTGGCTGGATGTTATTGTAATTTTACCCTTTTGATATGGTATCCTAGTCCTTTTCCTAAAATTCATGAAAGTTGTAATTGTATCAAAAAATTAGTTAAAATGAAATAAGTGTTAAGACATTGAGGATGGCGTTTGAATGCATAGAACTTCTTAGGGTTCCCAATTTTAAGGACGGTAGAGTGAAAAATGACAGGATTTCACTTCCTCCACATTGATTTAAATGCGTCGATCTGAGGACTATTATTCGGCTTAAGAAGCAATTAATAGGAAACACTGGAAACCCCTTTCCTCATCCTAAAAAATAAAATCATAGTAGTAGTGTTGTTCTAGATTGCTAGGACATAAAAAGATCTTATCGAAAGGTTTCGTAACTTTTGTTTTGCACAATACAGTTTCACACTTTCACTCACTTCTCACCATGAGATTTTGCTGGAATAACTTGTTTTTCTCTTATGGTGCTTTTATTGTGCTGGGTACTCTAGTTTTCCCATCTGTCAACTAATCACACTGATCTGATGTTCTCCATTATGAGCAGCTGTGATTTTTTTTTTTTTAATTTTTAATTTTAATTTTTTTTTAACTTTATATTTTGGGCTCACTGGTGTGAATTATTCAGGTTAAATTGGAAGGAGACATTAATCAAGGTGTGGCGTATTACAAGAAGGCTTTGTATTATAACTGGCACTATGCTGATGCCATGTATAATCTTGGGGTTGCTTATGGTGAGATGCTGAAATTTGACATGGTAAGTACATCTGTGTGTATGTGTGATTAAAATTCTGTTGAAATTATTGTCCCCTTATTACATGTATAATCCTGATTACATGTTCTTTTCATTAATGCTTTTGTTAATTGAAAATTTCTGACTAAATTTTTATTGAACAGGCAATTGTTTTTTATGAACTTGCTTTTCATTTCAATCCCCATTGCGCTGAAGCATGCAACAATTTAGGAGTGATATACAAAGACCGTGACAACCTTGATAAAGCTGTAGAGTGTTATCAGGCAATTTTCAATGCTTGTGTGATATTTTAAATTTCAATTTGAGTGATATTTTAGTTCATTCTTCTTTTTCTCGTTATTCTCATTATCATCTTCATTTTGCAGATGGCTTTATCAATAAAACCAAACTTTTCACAGTCTTTGAACAACCTTGGCGTTGTTTACACTGTTCAGGTTTGGAATTGAATCATGCATGTCAGATATATGAAGAAGCCATATGCTGAGAGAATTGCTGTTTCTTTTTCCTGATTTGCAGGGTAAAATGGATGCTGCTGCAAGCATGATTGAGAAAGCTATTTTTGCTAATCCAACATATGCCGAAGCATATAATAACTTAGGTCTCTCTCTCTCTCTCTCCCTCTCTCTCTCTCTGTCTAGTGTTCTTTTGCTTGGTCACTCCCTCTCTCTAGTATTACAGAATTGTTATGCAACTCAGGTCTGGAGAAAATTAATCCAAATTTTAAATTGATCAATAGAAACTTTAAAGTAGTGAAATAATCTTCTGCTTTTGATCAGAAAAAGGAAGTATGTTATTGAAAAGGATTATGAAGCAAAGAAGCTGTCCACTGACAGTAAACAGGCAAACTATGATAAAAACAGCCACAGGAGCTGACCAAGACTTCAAAACCAGCCCCCCAAAAACTGAAAGGACAAGAAGATACATTTGGACCCTAATGTGCAAAAATCCTGAAACTGCAAACAAAAGTGATGGCAAAGCTGAAGAAACCCTAGCCTACTCTTCACTTCCATACAGCTGCTCAATTCTGGTGGCATAACACAGCTGACAATCTTTAAACTAATAAATGAAGCCTGCAAATAGGCCCTGGAACTATTATCTTCTCTTAAATAGACTCCACCGCATCCTCCTCAACATCTTTGAGAACCCTTCATTTTTTTTCATTCGAACCACCCAAAATACTGTATATAAATAAAAAAACCTACCCAAAATACGGATGACAACACATTTCTGTAACTCTGTAGCCTGTTTGCCTCCTTCAAAAGGCTTAAGAGCGTTCTGCTAAAAAGGTCCTACAAGTGGTTGGCATAGACCAGCTTAAACCAGCTGACCAAAACAGCTTGTTTGAATGGATGACCAATGGACGGTGAAGGAAGAGATAATCAATGCTCTCTTAATTCCCTTTTACACAGCACACAACTTTGAGGAGATAAACACATGCTAGACGCTTTTGTTGAATTTTATCTTTCATAGTCCCTCACAAATTGGTTTTAAGTTAATTAACCAAGAACTCTGTTTTAGTTGCTGTAGACTAACCAACAGGCTTTTAAACTTGTTTATGTCTTAAAGAATTATCTGTCTAGGTTCCTGGAGTGGTTATATATTGTTAATGCAGAATCCACTAATTGAGATATGATGTAGGGTGACATTTAGAATAGTCTGATGTAAGAATAAAGTCTACCGTAACTTTTAAAATTTTGCAAAATTATAATTGTCGATCTTGCGGTGGCATTTCATTGAGAATTATATAAATTATTTATTTTCTAATATACTTTTTCATGGTTTCAAGAAACTTAATTAATTCATCAAAGGTCTTGGTGTTGTGCGTGTCTGGACAAAGCCTTGTAAAGTAGAAGGGAAGACTAGGTTTGCCACTTTTTATGTTTGTAAAATAACAGTATGTAATTCCTTATAGGGTGATTCTTGAGGGTCAGGAAACCTTCTTTTGTTTTTGTTTGTTGTATATAAATTTGTTCCTCATTATCTTTAATTTGTAGGGGTTCTCTACAGAGATGCTGGCAACATATCACTGGCTATTGACGCTTATGAGCAATGCCTTAAGATAGATCCCGATTCTCGCAATGCAGGCCAGGTACTACTACTAGCTGGTTTTTCACGATCTTCCTGTGACTACTACTTGTTGGTTTTTCTCGATCTTTCTTGTGACAACTACTTGGTATAAAAAAAAATAATGGTTGCATGCCTTCAGGCTCTTTTACGGTAAATAAGGCATTCGAGTGGTGTGCTCTGCAGTGGCATGATACTTTGCATTATATCTATAAATAATCATTTGACCTGCTGGCTGAAATTTGATGTGTAACTTGGAATTTGTTTGTACAACATTGTTGATTTTCTGGGCGATGTTTCTGTTGATGCATTGAAAAGGAAATTTAATTCGGGGGAATTTTTTCTTTTTCTTGAACTAAATTCAGGGGAATTTTAGTGGTATATGTTGGATGAAAGATTATAAAAAGAATGAATTGGCAACTTGATTTAGTTATATTCGGCACAAGAGTGCTGATTGCCTACAAGTTCAATGAACAAAATTTTAGTCTCTGAGACCTGTGTCTTAAAAAGATCTTTTGATTGGAATTAATTACAATTTTACCAAACAATTTCTTCATATTTGTTTAATTCCATATAGTAAAGTTCAAGCAGACTTCATTGTCTTTCATACTGGTGATTTTGGATTATTGTGATCTTTGTTTGATCAAAATAAAAGTTCTGTTGTTGTGCTCTGTGCTCAGAAAATGTGAACTTTAGATGTTCCACTTGTCATTGTAGGTTGCACTGCTATATTGCTATTATATTCGGTATGAATGTTGGTTGTTAATGATAGCTAATACGAACAAGATGCTTGCACTTTGATTCCCTATTATATTGTTTTTGTTCAGGTCCTTATCAAGTACTCTTTGATAGTATTTTCGTAACTGTAATTTGTTGACAATTTCATTTCAGAATCGATTGCTTGCTATGAACTACATAAACGAGGGACATGACGATAAGCTTTTTGAGGCACACAGGTTACAGTTTGATTTTATCTGCTTAGTGCTTATTTACATTCTGTTTTTCGATTTTAAGTAGTAGCTTTATCTTTGTATTACGAGCGCATGATAAATATACCAATTAGTTGAGATTAGTTGTTGGTTCCTGAAGCATGTTATGAAAAGCTTTCTGATAAATATAGAAATTAATTGACCTCAAATGATAGCAAGGTTCTCTTATAGCTTAGCCTGAATGTGGTTTGTGATATTATGTGTAGTTCTTTTTAATTGTCAAGTATTTGTATTTCTTATATAAGCTTATCTTGTTTTTGCATTCAAGAAGACGAAAAAAGTCACATTGGAGGATATGTCCGTTGTAATAATTGTTCTTGTTTATTAAGAGACCAACTTCCTTTTCTATTGGATGATGTCCAAATCAGGTTGAACCTTTGTCTAGAGCTTCTTAGTTTTGGTTTTGTTTCTATTCTTTTTGTTTCCGGCAGTTACAGAAGTGTATGCTTGAAATTAAACATGTATTGAGTTCAGAAGGCAGATACCAAGCATTTTAATAACAATCTGCCTGCTCATCTACTTCGAGAACTGTCATAATACTTCAATACGATCCTTTAATTATTCCTAAAAAGTTGTTAGTGTACATCTTCAAGGCAGATATTGCTGCATATTTTTACCTCTATACAAATTCACTTAAAAAGGGAATTTTATTATATATTTACTATTTTACACTCTTATGGAAGCATAGGGTATTTGCACTATAGTTGCTTGTGTCAGTGTCAATTGTAAAGCTGTAGCAATGAGATTTTATCTGAACTCAAATAAATGTTTGTAGGGATTGGGGTAGGCGCTTTATGAGGTTATATCCACAGTACACATCATGGGACAACCCAAAGGATCCAGACCGACCACTTGTGATTGGATATGTATCTCCAGATTATTTTACTCATTCTGTATCATATTTCATTGAGGCCCCGCTTGTCTATCATGACTACGGAAGTTACAAGGTGGTTGTTTATTCGGCAGTAGTGAAGGTAATGATTACATTCGGATGTCTGCCTAGAACACTCTATGCCTATTTGTGTTGCATATTTATTTCTTTTCAATTAAATTTAAAACAAATTTGCTCCATCACGGTGAAAAATCATTCTTCTCCCTCCATTTGCGGAGTGTTCCCATGTTTTGTGTTTTAAAATGTATTATGAATTGATGGTAGATAATGCAGTCTTTCATTAAAAGTGGTATCCAATGGAATTCTGTTTACCTCCCCCCACAAAGGAAGCATTTTGGATAATGTAAACTCTCACATTTGTATTTCTTTTCTATCTGTTCTGGAAAGGAATTTGCTACTTTTGGGAAATGATTACTGAAAATAATGATAAATGATTCATTGAAGTACAATGCTATAATCTATATGAAAAAAAAAATCCTAGTTCTGAAATTAGTTCTTGTTGGAGGCTAATGTACTTTTCATTGTCTTTCTGGAATTAATTTTAGAATAATGTTGCAGGCAGATGCAAAAACTATTAAGTTTAGGGAGAAAGTAATAAAAAAGGGTGGAATATGGAGGGATATATATGGAATTGAAGAAAAAAAGGTTGCCAGCATGGTTAGAGAAGATAAAATTGACATCTTGGTTGAACTTACTGGTCATACTGCTAATAACAAGTTGGGAATGATGGCATGTCGACCTGCCCCTGTTCAGGTATGTTGGACCTTATATCCTCTCCATTTGCTGGGTGTTCTGCTGAGTTCTTTTTCACTTATTTGTGTGATGTTTTGTTTTCATTATCAGAGTAAATATATGTTCTGTTTAAGAAGTTGCAACTTTGGAACCTAAAACATAGGTCAGTTGTAGCAGAATTCCTAATAGTAGGTTGTGAAGATCCTGTTCCTGTTTTAATAATTTATTGGCCTAAATAATTTGTTTCTTGTAGGATCAATTGTTGGCCTGTTTTGCTAGTTGTTTGAAATGAGATTGCCTTTGTTTTTTGTCTTATGATTTTAGGTTTTTGCACTGAAATACCAGAAGTTTATTAATTTATCCATAATTGTTGAATTAAGGTGTGATACATCTTGGCATGGGTGATCTAAGGGTAGAGGGTGGTTGGTAACTCTTAGGTTCGATTTTTACCCGGAAAAGAAAGTTATGCGGTGATCATTTCTTGCAGGATGCTAAATTGCATTACTGAGGCCACAGGATGCTGAGAACTAGCAGGATTAAAGATGGAGTATTTAATTATGTAGTCTAGATTGGTCATGCATCCATGTATTAAAGCTAGATCATGATATTAGGAGGCCTCCATCTATATCCATGCTCTTTCTCAAGCATCTTATGGCCTGCATCTGGTATTCATCCATGCTCTTTTCCAAGCATGAAAGTAATGAATTTGATATAACAACATTTTTGTTCCAGATCTAATTTTTCCATTGCTTGCATGTTCAAGGTGACTTGGATTGGTTACCCAAACACAACTGGTCTGCCTACTATCGATTATAGAATCACTGATTCACTGGCAGACCCTCCTGATACAACACAGAAGTAGGTGTATTGATACTTTTATTATTTACACATTTCCTAGGATGAACTTGTTCTGGATTGGATTTTATGCCTATTGTACTTCATCTCCTTCTTGATTTGGCAGGCATGTCGAGGAGCTAGTTAGATTACCTGAATGCTTCCTTTGCTATACACCTTCACCAGAGGCAGGGCCTGTTTCCCCTACTCCTGCTCTGTCTAATGGCTTTATTACATTTGGTAGCTTTAATAATCTAGCAAAGGTATTAGTTTGGTTTTATTTTGAGAAATATTCCCTATGCAATTATGAACTTTTCAGATCTGCATTCTTATTTTTATTAACGTACTTTTGCTGGAATTATACTAGATAACACCGAAAGTTTTGCAAGTTTGGGCAAGGATACTTTGTGCCGTTCCGAACTCACGCCTAGTGGTAAAATGTAAACCATTTTGTTGCGATAGTGTAAGACACAGGTTTCTTTCGACATTGGAGCAGCTGGGCTTGGAATCACTGCGTGTTGATCTTCTGCCTTTAATTCTTTTGAACCATGACCATATGCAAGCATATTCTCTTATGGACATCAGGTAGAATTTGAATTGTTTCATATACAATAGTAGTTCAGTATTGAAAATATTATATTTTTGTTGCACTATCCTTCTCCATAATTCCTTCAGAGAAATCACCTCTATTTTATTTTGGAATTCTGGGATACCTAATAATTATTCAGGTTGATTATGCATCCTTCTTTTGTTTCCTCTTCATTTCTCAATCTTTTATTGTTATTGTTGTTGTTGCATTGTGCCTCCACCCTGAGCCACTTCAAATGGAAATTATCCAAGTAGAAGAGTCCTTGTTAATCAAACAAACTAGCATCTACAGTGCAAACTTTAGTGGTTTTTGAAATCATCTAAACCAGAAAGATGTCTTTGAAGCATCCTGCAGGGGATTACCTCGACCTGCTTAAATGTAAATCATACAGCTGGAAGAGACCTGGTCTATTGAACTAACTAGCACTCACATTGAAGACTTTAGTTAACAACGTTGGCTTCTGACATCATTTAAAGTAGAAAATGTCTTTGAAGCATCTTGAAAAATATATGTATATAATCCTTCTCTAACAAGGGTGTCATTTATTTTAAAATTTGTGAAGACCTTAACGGAATTCAATAAATTTGAAGGAATTTTGCTGAAGGTTTTTTTATTATTTATTATTATATGTATATTTTTGAAATATATATATATATATATATATGGATGAGAAGAGCAGTGAATGTACTTGTGAGAAGAGTTTGAAAATTTATGGAGTACTAGAACTATTGTTTTCTTTTTTATATGTTACACATTTCTTTTAATGCTTCAAATTTCAAGAAATTGAAAAAATAGTTCTAGTGCTCGAAAAATTTTCAAATTTCTTTCATCGATATATTTCATTGTTCTCATCATCCATAAAATAATATCATAATAATTCATTGTATTTCATTAAGATTCTCACAAATCTTGATGAGGGATCTCTCACTAGATATACTATATTTGTGTATGCATGTGTGTGTATCTTTTGGAATATCCAATGGACAAGTTTAATCAACAAAACCTACGGTGCTTTGAAATATTTATTTCTCTATAATGGTGAAGTTGAACAAGTCAATGCCACACAATAATAACTATGCTTGATCATTAGATGAAAGCAATGTGTTTTCATAGGGCTCTTTTGTATTGTTCTTCTTTTTTGTTTTTTTTTCACTTTAAAATTTTTTGTTTCCAATAATAATAATAATTAAAAATATTAGATGAAAGCAACTTAATTTTGGCTTTGAGTGAGACTGACGTATAGTCTATTGCACTTATATTTGTGTGCTCTATTAGATTCTGTGATTTATCCCATGCAGCTTGTTTGGTGGTTCTAAACCTTGCTCTTTCTCACTTTCGTAGCTTGGATACATTTCCATATGCTGGAACTACAACAACATGTGAATCGTTGTACATGGGAGTTCCATGTGTCACTATGGCTGGTTCAGTGCATGCTCATAATGTTGGTGTCAGTCTTCTCGATAAAGTTGGTAAGGAATTTCTCTTTCTGCCATTTAATCTATGCCAATCTGATGTGAATCTATTCTTCATGGTTGGTTGCTTGAAGACTTGGTTGCTTTGTTTCCTGCTTGTATTTGTTTGTATTTTTCCAGTCTAAATCAAATTATTCTTTTCTTTTTGGAGGCAATCTCCCTGTTCCCCAATCATTGTGACAAAATAAGCAAATGTGAATTAAACCCTTATGTCCTATAGTTAGACCATTGATTTTTTGAGTATTACCTTTAACTAGCCTAGTTTTGAATTGTTTAATGCCAGCAGATATGTAGGATGCAAGGTTGGTCAGGTTATGCCAGCCTATGCTACTTGAGGGCTTCAGCTATAATTTGATTCAATCTCAGTCTGTACCCCTGAAGAGGAGCTAGGCCCTTGTATCCTGACCACTGGACTGAATTTGACTCGACGTGATCTTAGCATGTTAATTTGTTAATGTTGAAATATGTAGCAAAATTTGAAATGCTGTTGTAAGTCACAGTTTTAATAAATCGAGCCAATTTAAGTCCCCCAAGGTAGTCTGACTTAAGAATCCAAGCACAATTTCACCCTGTTGACTTGTATGAGCTGTTGTCTGTCAATGCCGTAAAGTCTATAACTATGTTAACTGTTTTCTTGATTAAATAACCGCAATGTGGCAAGGCTAGGCAAGTGCTTTAGAAAACTAATGGAATAATGATTAGTCTTTAAAGATAGAGCTGGAGAAATATCTTGACCTAACTTGGTGTTGCCATGACGGTGATGTAGTTCTCATTACTTGTGAGAAATTATGTGTTTTACAGATCTCCTGAGTGTATGTTTTCCTGGTGCACTCTGGAGTGATTGCAACCCAATTTTTTCCTTTGTTATGTAGAATCAAGGGAAGTTTTGATTTTTTATATAATCATGGGAGAATTTTGTGGATACAGTGGTTTTACAAGTGTAAGTAATCCCACAAGATTGTTCCACTCTATTTTCTGTCTCATATATCTTGGTCCCTTCATTGAAATACTGATATTGGAGCCCTTCACCCAGAAGACTTTTCTTGTAGAACTTTTCAGTGGAGAGTTCAGATATATAGAAGTCATGCCATTAACAGATTTCCGTATGTTGATGCAGTTTTGCCTGTTTGTTGTTTGGTTGCAGTTGCTGTAGACCACATGAAGTTTCATTGCTGTTGTTACTTACCGTATACTCTAACGTGTTAGTTCAGTGCACATTTACATTGCCTAAACTAATCTGTACCTGTGCCTGATTTCAAAACAGGCTTGCGACATCTGATTGCAAAAAATGAAGATGAGTATGTCCAGTTGGCATTGCAGTTGGCCTCTGACGTTACTGCTCTCTCAAACTTAAGGATGAGTCTTCGGGGCCTTATGTCTAAGTCCCCTGTCTGTGATGGACAAAACTATACAATTGGTTTGGAGTCAACATACCGGAACATGTGGCACAGGTACTGTAACAATGATGTGCCATCTTTAAGGCAGATGGAGATGCTACAACAGCAGGCGGTCTCGGAAGAATCTGCCATCAAGATCTCTGAGCCAATGAGCATCACGTTCTCAAAAGAAAGCCCTTTGGGAACTGTCAAGTCCAATGGATATAGTCAGGCTGTAACATCCATATCAAACCCCTCTAATTGTGAAGAAAATGTAGTTCAGTTGAATCGGACTACTAATTCAGGCTAGCTGGGTTGAAAATGAATATTTTTATTGACTGGCAATTATCTGAGGCATTATTGGAGATTGTGTCCGCAAAGATGTAGCTTGCACTGGTGTATATTTACTGTGGCTTATAGTGGAACAGAGGCAGGTGGTAATCTCATGATGTAACAACCTAGGGCTATCTTCCATAGAATCAGATTTTTTGGGGAAAGAATGCTGGCAGAGCTGTGCTGTTTGATTTTTGTTCTGTGCTAGTATTGTGGATTGGAAGAGCTGAGGCATTGTGCTACTTAGAATAGGTATACATATTGCAATTTTTTCCCCTCAAATATAGAAATTAGTTGTGGCTTGTAAATTTCAAGGAATTTTTTCTTTCTTTAGAATGATTTCTTCCTTGGATTTATCCATGAAATAGTGGTTAGATCACCATTTAGGGAAGTCAAGTTATGTGTGTATGAATGTTAGTTCTCTGAGCTCTTGGGGAATGCAACATTACAAAGAAAATGAAGTTTAGTTTGGTGAAAACGATGAGCAAGAGTATTATGTTTGACTGGGGTGACAAACTGCAGTTCTGATAATATGTTCAACTCATGGTTGTCAATGCCACTGGGGTTCCTATGGTTATCTGGAACTTGATTTAGTTGGCTGTTCAATGTATGTTCCATTTACTACAATTACAATGAACTATGTTACAGGAGGAGTTCCGATGATTTTTATTTTTTAAATCACAAAGAGTACAAGAAGAAACCAATTCAGATACCTTTGGGTGGTTTCACGTTGAATCCCCATAATTTGGGAATGATACGTGTAAGAGAACATTCACAACTTAATAAATCTGTTAAATCGTATATGAGTTCAACATGATAGTTTTCACGTATAGATTAAAGATGGTACAGAAGTTACTCCCCTTTTGTGTTACTTTTGGGAAGGTAGGAATTTGATTATTTAAAGTACTTTTAGTACTAAAGGTTCGGTAAAAGCTATAAAAAGTTATTATTTAATAATTTAGTTAGATTTGGTTGTAAAATCATTTTTGTAATATGATTATGAAATAATTTGTTATGAGGTAATATTTTAAATAATCAAATTATCTTTATTAGTATAGAGATACCTATATCCTAATCTTAAATATATAAAAATATATTTTATATTAAATAACAATTAATATATTTATTTTAATCATTTTATAATTCAAAATGTTAACACAATATATACATATTTTTGAAGTTTATAACAATTTTAACAGTAAAATTAACTACAAATAATTATTTTTTCGGCACAACTAACTTTCATTATTTTAAAAGTTCCAGCAATATAAAACTGACACTTAACGACTTAGCTACACAAAGCTATACGCAATTTTTACCATAGAACTATGTTAACTACTAGAAAATCAAATCTGAACGACAACAATGGTAAATATAATCAAATAAAAAAAAGGTGTTGTGGCAAGAATTCCAAATTTCTAAATGTCTTTTTTTTTTTTTTTTTTCCTCTTTCAATAATAGCCATTAAAGTGTTTATCTTGTCTTCGAAGTTCAGTACACCAGAAATCAGAGTTTAGATCATTTTGAAAACCGTAAATATTGAGCTTCTAGCCATCAGTCTTTAACGGAAGTCCGTAGTATCTTCACATCATGGACTGGCCTGCAACAGCAAAGGATAAGAGACATAAACAAACTGTTAAATACAATCATAGATTGGCATATTGATTAACATACACATGCATGGAAGCAGTAATTCCACAAGCTTTGGAAAATCATTTACCACAGAAATATTATGAAACAGTAGTTAGTGCCACTTGAATATTTTTGAGAAGCTATAGTTGTGCAGATGATCAACAGGTCATCAACATACTAGAGAAAATGTTTGATCATTATTAAAAACATTAAATATGATCTGTTGAACCCTCTAACATACTGATTTTGTTTTTCGAGTTGTTTTTAGAACAAATATATACCAGATTCCTCCCCATCCTTTTGTAAGCAAAATTTGCACCAAGACCTCTTGTATAAAAAAGGCGTTCTGATCTTATTGGCAAAGTTAATTAGTGCCAACAATTTTTTAATATATACTAGCCAGTGCTCATGAGACATTTGCCAAGCTTATGTCATTTTTCTGTGGGCCCCTACTAGACATCATACTAAACAAGAATGTCCCTTGCATTATAGCATTTAGATGAGGAATAAACTATCAGATTACCATTATTTCCTATTTGGTCTTCTCAATAGTTAACACATCCTTCACACACAGTCCTTAAGAATGCACAGGTCCTCATACATAAACCAATAGTAGCAGCAGCTATGGACCTAAATTATGTCATTTTTGTTTTTTCATTTTAACCAATTTCCACTATTGGAAACAAAAACAAGAAAACTTCATTAGACATAAAGCATGGACAAAAAAGAGGAGAGCCAACCCTGGCTTACAAACACTGGCAAGGCTAGCAGCAAAAGAATACAAAAAACCCAAAAGACAGACCTATTGAAAAGCCTTCAAAAAAAGATCGACACTCTCATTCAGGTTACAGTGTCTGCTCAATTTCCAGTAACTACTGAATATTAAAGGTGGTAAATCTTTGAATGCACTTCTATGCAAGTTTAAGAACTAATTCAGGTAACTCAGCCAATTTTCCTCAGGCAGCTAAAGTTGCCCTATTAGATATCCACTAATATATTCTTTAAGCTCTGTTTTTTATTAAGCAGACTAGCAAGTAACTCCAACGTTTTAACAAAACAGATACAGATGGCTAAATTATTCAAAATTAAGTACCCCAAAGATAAAACAATTAATGTAAGAACAGGCACACCTATCATCCTTATCAGTTTGGACACTGCCAAGTCTTTTGATCACTTCCATTCCTCTACATACTCTTCCAAATATTGTGTGTTTCCCTGATAATACAGAATACAACAGTTGAAACATCATTATACTCAGCTCACGAAGAAGAATAATGATTTAAAATTGTACTGAATATTGATATATACATCAAATGTATAGGCAACAAGACCAAGTTACCGTCCTCATACCAGAACTCATAAATTCAAATTTGACTTCAGGCAACCCAATTGGCCAATTCATGGCATATCAAATACTAAAAGAGATTTCAAAAGTGCAACAGTGATTTAAGCTTCCATTTGAAATCCATCAGAACAAGAGCAACAATCAACAATATACAAAAGGAATAAGAATTCAGTAGAATCTATAATATTACATGCTTGACCCAGCAAAAACAAGCCAGTTGTTTTATTGTTTCCAAATCTGCATAATATTGCCTTGTCACCAGACATGAAATGAAGATCTTGGACATTAGAACCTCACCCATCAAAGATTGGATATAAGTTAAGGAGGCGGTAAGTTTCTTTTAATAATTGGGTGGGTTAAAATGGAAAGAATAACACAAAGTAAGAAAAAAAAAAGTAAATATAGAGTGCAATGAAGTTTTTATAAAACATACTCAGGCAGCAGTCTGGGGCAAGATAGTCTAATACCACCTGCTGTGATCCCAGAATTAGAGGTGGTTGTTAAATATTAGATACAGCACAATCCCAACTTTTTATAAAAGTAGCTACCCTCATCAGCTCCAGGCACTGATCGGGTGGGGTAGCACAAATAATATGTAATAAACATAATGAAGTCCATAAACATTCCAACAATTTTCCACACAGAATGACAGAAATAAAATCTAATGCTAACTGCCAAAGATAATTGATATAAACATTACCATCCAAATGTGCAGCTGGTGCCAAAGTAATGAAGAACTGGCTTCCATTTGTATTTGGACCAGCATTTGCCATGGATAATATACCAGCTCCAGTATGTTTTAACTCTGGTTTAATTTCATCATCAAACTTGGGGCTGAAGTGCGTAAAAACAAAGAGTTCATGTCAGAAAAGCATCCTTGAATATCAGGAAATGCATTTCTTTGTAAACATCAGATCAAAATAAATATCAGGAAAAAATACAAATAAACAAAAGACTCCCAATATTCGAAAGCACTAAAGTAGAAGCAAAATTTGAGTTTAAAATAATCAAGGAACATCTTAACAGTATCATATTTGAGGCTACCGTTCCTATGATTATTTGTTATTACCATGATAAACTAATTAGGGTTCCCTTTCAGTCAGTTTTTCATGTTCTATCTAGCTCTTTGATTTTCAAAAAGTAATTGTTAAATCGTGAAGCTTCTTATCATTACTTTTCTTTCTTGCTTTCAAATAAACAAAAACTCACAGCAACTTGTCAAACTCAAAACTGATGAATATCACTATTGAGTAATGAGTTTATTTAACCAGTTCAAATTCTGCTTTAGAAAAATAAAATGTCTCCTTTCTGCAATATAATTTTCGTTGAATGGAATAATAAAAATGTAATACAGAGAACATATACCCGTATATGGATTCTCCTCCCCTTCCAGTCCCAGTTGGATCTCCACCTTGCACTATAAAATCCTACAATATCAATCACAAAAATTTTATTAAAAACCCAGTAACAAATTCGTGTGAAAAAAAATTAAATAGAAAACCTTGATGATTCTGTGAAATTTGGAGTTGTCGTAATAGCCTCTGCGAGACAGTTCAATGAAGTTCCTGCTAGTTCTTGGTGCATGCTTGAAGTAAAGCTGCCATTTTTCTATGTTTAGGCATCCAATAATTCATTCTTTAAAAAAAAAACACACACACACACACACACACAAAAGAGAGAGAAGAATACAAGTACCTCGACAGTGAAGGAACCCATGGAGGTCTCGAGAGTGACCTCCGGTGGACCCCCTTCTGCACTTCCCCACATCTTCACTTCCACACACAGCCACCTCTCTCCGCTCTCCTTTTAAAACGAAGTTTTACAGACAATCCGGCTCGGTTTTTCCAAAGCGGGTTTTTTGTTTCGGTTTGGACCGGACCTCCCTTTTGGTCAAATAGTCAACCATTTCCAACTTGCATATTTAAATAAGTATGAAGAAGCAGCTGGAGGATGCCCGGCAGGTTGACTAGAACGGCGGAGATGTTGGAAGGCGTGATCAGAAGAGCAGTTGTGATCGGCAACGGGTGCTCGGGCGCCGAGAATCAATGCATGGGATTGGTTCGTGCGCTTGGACTCTCAGCTCGCTATTCCTTGCACGTGAGTGCTCTCAACTCATTCACTTAACGTCTCTTGTGCCTTCATAAATATGTAACAGAGTGTTTTTTGATACGTGATTTTGTTGGTGATAAAATTACGCAGCGTGTTAGTAGGCCGAGAGGGGGAGTCAATAGGTGGCTTCATTGGCTTCCGGTTTCGCTCCACAAGAAAGTTGGTTATTTGGTTAAACGAATTTGTGGTCATTCAACATATCACTTAACATCACCTGTAACAAGTGGTAAACTACTAATTGCTCTAATTTAACTGTTCTTTATGTGGAATAAATAATAATGTTGCTTGATTAACGGAGAAAACACTTTGAGTGGTAGTGCAGGCTTGTTGCAAGTTTTAGAAGCTGATGCCAAGCAGATTGCCAATATGGCTAATCAAACTTTTGAAAGGTGTGCGCTTTTTCCATGCCTATGTTATATAATTAGGTAGCATTGGCCTCTAATATCTGAGTAAAGGGTTCCATTAGGCAATTATATGTTTTCTTGTTCATTTGATAATTACAGGGATGGCCCACTCTTGGTGGTTGCATCTGGCAGGGATACCATTTCTATTGCAAGCTCTTTAAAACGGTTAGCTCCAGATCATGTTTTTGTTGTTCAGGTTAAACTTTATCCTTTTTATTTTTTCGTTATAGGGATGGTTGCTTGTTGGTTTCTCATTTTCCTCGTCCTTCTGTGAACCTAGTTGATAGAGTTATCTATTCCACAATATGCAATATATATTTTATTCGGTTGTTTCGCTGCCTTTGACTATTGCTTTTCAGAATACAGACTTTCTGCCCCTGTTTTTGTTGCTTGAGATTACTCTGGCATTATAAATGCTTGTAGAAGAATAATGACTTGGAAGTTATTGGCTATTGTTTTGCTTCTCGTTTTCTTTTTTCCTTTTTTCTCTTATATCTTTCAGCCAATGAGAAATGAACAGGATTACATGCTTTAATTTTAGCATTTCTGTTTGTTCTCTTTTAATACATGTACATTTTGTTTAAACTGTGAAGGTCGTATATTTCATTTTGTTTTAATTTTTCTTAGTTATGTTTTACGTTAGTTCTTATGTAGGTATTGTGCACTGATAATGTTTCAGGTGTACTGGCAAACAGTGATTATATAATATTTTAATGGCTTCCTCTCTGAAAACCGTTTTACAGATACAACATCCGAGGTCACATTTGGATAGATTTGATTTGGTGATTACTCCACGCCATGATTATTACCCGTTGACTCCTGATGCCCAACAACAAATTCCTTGGTTTCTCCGGAGGTGGATAACTCCACGTGAACCTCCAGACAGACATGTGGTATGTAGTTTGACTATGAACTAATTTCAGTTGGATTCTCAAGTTCAGGAACCTTCTATGACCATTTATATTACCTAATGTTTATTTTTACTTACTGCAATGGTTGTTGAAGCCTGGGTTTGGGATTTTAATCTCAGGTTCTCACAATGGGAGCTCTTCATCAGGCTGACTCTGCAGCACTTAGAGCTGCTGCTTCTGCATGGCATGATGCGTTGGCAGCACTTCCAAAGCCCTTGCTTGTGGTTAATGTTGGAGGTCCTACAAGTAATTTGCCATACCATAAATTTAACTATTTGTTGTGATTTGTGTTTTTTCTTGTTATTGAGAGGCTGATCTTGTTATAATTTCTACAGTTGAATCATTGATTGACCTCAGTGTCGTCTATTAAAGATTTTAACATATTTTTAAGAGAGACAGTATCAGTAATTTAGAACTGCAAAACTTACTCTTTGGTCCAACATTTAGATGAGGATTACCGTGATTTGCTCCCAAACTATATAAGAAAACTGAAGAATGAACATCCTTTGCATTATTATTTAAGGATTTTCTTATTTCTTGTTGATCATGAGCAATTATCAGGCCCTAGACTGGACTTAATTTTTTTGTTTTTATTACGATTGGAAGTGTTTCTTGTGTTCGTTGTTAAGGTTTTGAACTAAATAATATTCACAAGTTCCTTAATTCTTTTTCCCTCCTTTTCTATAGCAATTGCTTTCTATTTAAGACTGTTTTGGAGCCTTATATTATTAATTGGGTTGTTACCTGATACATAAAGCTTTGGGAATCAAAGTTTGGTTTGTCCCTGCAGTCCAGGGTTAACCTCTCACATGCAATCTATTTTGTATTTGTTCTATAATTTGCGTTTGTATTTGGGCTTAGTCCACCTGTCAAACCAGTCTGTCTGGTACGTGAGAGAGTCTGTTAAGGAGCTTACATGATAGCTTAACCGTTCTATTGGTTACTAACAAAGATTAGCCTATGTTAGGTTCAGCTGTCTTCGTATTTGCGTGCTGTTTTTCCATGCATAGCATGAAAATGTCCATATTTTACATCTGTGTTTCAGTTGTAATGGTGACTATCTTTGATAAGAAAACTTTGCGCCATATCTTTTCCATAGGTAACTGTCCATATGGTATTGATCTTGCAAAGCAGTTAACTAAAATGCTGCGAAGTGTTCTTTGGAGTTGTGGTAGCATCAGGATTTCATTCTCTAGAAGAACTCCAGAGAAGGTAGGAATTCATATACCAATTTCTGTTTTTTATTTCCTTCAAGCTCACTATTTCTGAACACTCTGATTGACAGGTGACAAATGTTATAGTGAAAGAATTTAGCAATAATCCTAAGGTTTACATTTGGGATGGGGAAGGTACTTAGCTTGTATAATATATGAGAGTTTCTTTTTGAAGCATACCTTTTGTGAGGGAGACTAATTTATTTATAGATTTATTTGTGTACACAAATAGATCCAAATCCTCACATGGGGCATCTTGCATGTGCTGATGCTTTCGTGATCACAGCTGATTCAGTAAGTATGTTGAGTGAGGCTTGCAGTACCGGGTATGTTTGATGTATGGTGATGAGGATAAACCTCTTACAATTTTATGGTTCAAATTACTCTTCTGAATTTAAATTCTTATGGTGTTTATTTCTGTACTTTTTTCCTACAGAAAACCTGTCTATGTTATAGGAGCTGAACGGTGTACATGGAAATTTGCTGACTTCCAGAAGTCTCTGCGGGAAAACGGAGTTGTTCGACCATTCACTGGTAGTGAGGATGTAAGTTGCTGATTCTCCTACCATAAGCTTTGCTGTGTATTTTTTGTACTTAAAAATGCAAATGTTCTTCCTTTTTGAAGCATGGTTACGCATACACTTCCAAAATAAATTACAGGAAAAGGAAGTTATCTCGACAACTACAACTATATAATATCCTGCTTTCCTGTTTCTCCCTTTTTTCTATGCTTAGTTGGCAACTGGGTTTATCCTAAAGCCATGGATTGGCCCAAGAGATTATGTATCTTTCTTCTCTTTTGGTTTTTATGGATCATTTTTCATCATAATAGAAGCACTTGTGTGTTAGTAGCATTCATTTCAAGTAACACCATTTTTCATGCTTATGTTTGTTCTAAAAAATATGTCATTAGTGTTGATAGATAACCTCATGAAGGTCCTCATCACTGGGGTCTCACTGTATTCTGCCTCACTTAACTATAATATATATCATGCATCCCACTGAAAATTCATTTATTTACTTTTGAGATACACTGAAAATTTATTTCATTACACTGATCCGTGATATAATGTTACAGATATCTGAAAACTGGAGTTATCCTCCATTAAATGACCTTGCTGAGGCTGCTAGGCGAGTTAATGAGGTTCTGGCTGAGCGGGGATGGAAAATTTGTGCATAATCCCTTTTTTTATAGCGGGTCAGTAAGCCCAATTTATATGCTGCTTAGACCTTAGAAGAGTGCTTCCAACTTGGGCAGTGTTCCATCCAGTTTTTACCAATTGATCAGCGCAGAAAATATCTTAACAGATATTCCATTTTACTAATGCCTGAAAAAGTGTTTTTTTTTTTTTTTTTCCAAATGATATTACCTCATCATTACATTGTTCAATGCCACTAGGAATTTTGAAATGTAGTAGCAGCAGTATAGCAGGCATTTGAGATGAAGGCAGAAGTCATTGTACTACATTACCGATATGTAATTCTGATTCTTTAATTAATAAAGCTATTCTTTCTTCATGCTTCTTCATTGATGTGCAATGTGAAAACTGTGAGGATCTTGACCCGACTATATATTCTATTTTGCCAATATTGCAAACATGTCGACAATTGTGTGGTTTTTTAACCCCTTGGTACTGCAGTGATTTCATGCTGGATAAATTAAGGCATCGTCCCCTTTTGTTTAAAAGCTAAAATTGATTGGCCATACTTGTGGATGGTAAAGCAAGACTATTATCGGTTTGGCAAAGTTTGATCTAAAATTTCCAGGCATAAATGCAGAAACCTGTTATGTATGGATACAATAATATGTTTGGCCAATTATCACTTCAATTTATGTGTTCGGCATAATTTGAAGCAAGGGGATTTTAAACATAAAGCGTTGACTCTTGAAATGCAAAATTACCTGAAGTTACTTGATCGTAAGATGGATACCGGCTTCACAATTGTTGAAGAATTGGTATTTTGTAGTAGTGCATCTCTCTTGTATGATAATTGACGACCAAAAGTGCAAGAGTAGAATGACAAAGATCCGTGCTTGAACTAAATGGATTAGGAAGGCTAGATGGTTTAGTTGACCAATTAAATGAATGCACTTTCGTGAGTTGGTATTTTGTCTTGACTTGATTACACTTTATCTTGAATTTCCTAATCCCTCCATTCATTTTTTTTTATCAAATTAAAGCTGTACTTGAAATCAATGATCTGATTTATTTGGCTGACTTTGATTACTCTCCTATCTGTCTCTTAACATTTCTCTGCTTGTTTTGTGCTGGGTGATGGTAAAGTAATCAACAACTCCCCATACTCCCATTAACCAAAAAACTTGGTTTCATTTTACAATATTAAACTCCAACTCTTTTAACCAACTCTTCTTTGGTTCTCATATAAAAGATTCATCCACCAAGACATTTTCACACAACCTTTAAGTTCTCTAGTTAATTCGAACTCTCAATCTCTTATTGTAAGCTTCAAGTCTCTCTTGTTCAAACCAAAATGAGGAGTGATTCAACCATTATTGATGTTCCAGAGTCAAGTGCCGTTGCTAAGGGAAAAGCACCCCTTGTGCCAGCTCCAAGGCCAGAGAAGGCTGGATACAAAAAGGGGTTAGCAATATTTGACTTCATTTTAAGGCTAGGTGCTATAATATCTACTCTAACTGCTGCTGCCACCATGGGAACCAGCGACGAGACTCTTCCCTTTTTCACTCAGTTTTTTCAGTTTCAAGCTAGTTATGATGATCTTCCCACATTCATGTACGTTGTTTCACTAACTGCATTATTAATTAGACATGCATATATGCTGATACGCATCCGTTATTGACATCAACTCTAGCATGCTGTCACTAGTATTGAAGCTCTTACAAGCAGAATATATGATAAATCTAGCACAAAAGAAATCAGATGAATGTTAGTTTTACTACTGTGACTATATAAGACAAATCTACAAAGATTGCTACACGAAACTGAAACATTCATGCATGCAGGTTCTTTGTCATTGCAATGGCAATAGTTGGTGGCTACCTGGTCCTTTCACTTCCCTTCTCTATTGTAACCATTATTCGCCCACATGCAGCTGGACCAAGGCTCCTGCTCCTCATTTTGGACACTGTAATATCTCTCAGCGCCAGCAAAGCTTATGAATTTAGTTGTGACATTTTCCTTGTAAATATTAATATGGAAATCTTTCCAGGTGGCGCTAACTCTAACCATGGCGGGAGCCTCTGCAGCTGCTGCCATAGTCGACTTGGCTAACAATGGCAATGCAAACACAAACTGGCTAGCTATTTGTCAACAATTTGGTGATTTCTGCCAGAAAGTGGGTGGGGCAGTGGTGGCTTCTTTCTTTGGTGCTTGCTATCTTCATGATTTTGGTGGTGCTTTCAGCTTTGGCTCTCCGGAAGCATTAATGTTGTCCAAGATAAATTCGTGTTTTTGTTATTCCATTTGGTGTGTCTCTAGTAAATGCGGAATTTCATTGTTGGAGGGAAATGGTAACGGAGTAGGAAAATATATTCAAATGTGTTAGAGCAACGTCAATGATGTAACCTACTCCATTGTATTGGAGAAATTTCTATTGTATTAATTAAATGTGTTTTTTTTTTTTGTTTACAATTGCATACAAGGTGCTTTTGAGCATGTGGTTTTTAATGTGATCTGTTTCAAACTAAAATATACTTTTAGACTTATTTGCTCATGCTTATGATCAAAATGCGAAAATTATGCACATATGTACAGTAGTTGTGCTCTCTTTAATGGTAATAGGTGAGATTCGACTCCCATCAAACACATTTTACAAATAAAATCATTTTCTTGGAATTGAGTTTTTCATATATTATTTTATATGGTTCTAATTTGAGTTTACCCATTTTCTTTTCTTGTTATCTTGTTTCGTTCTCACATTTCTTATTTCTTCTGAAAAAATGTTAATAACTCTTTCTATCATTGTGTTTTCTTTTTCTTTTTCTAAATTCCATATCTATATAAGGGTTGTTTTTTTTTTTTTTTTTTTTTTTCAAGTGGTGGAAATAAGAAAATAAATATTAGTTTCCCATAAACACAATCATAAAACTTTGAGATGATTTGGTGGGAAAGACATGGAAGGTGAAACTAATATTATTTTGTGGTAAAGACGTCGGCTGACTTCCGTTTGGCAAATGCTGGGTAAGTAGAGCAGGTCCTGGAACTTATCCAAAAACATAGTCCATTCCTCCTCACTCAAGTCAGCCAGCTCCACAACGCTCGCGCTTGCAGGAAGCTGCTCATTTGGCACTCCTTTCCCCAGAAGACATATTAGGAAGGTACCCGTCTCGCTTTGTGCCAGGGAATTTTTGACTTTTCTGATTCTTGTCACCCAAACTTGGTGTTCTTCAATGACATCAAAAGCTTTGAAATGGATGACCAAAGAAGTTCCCAACGCCATCAAGCTTCCTTACTAAAAGGTTTCCCGCATGCCAATCCGTGTTGTAAATCCCAACATCTAATATTTTCTTTAGTATGTGTTGGTTTAAAAATAACCAAGTAATCATAACTACTGAATTGTAACTAGCATTCATTTACAATTTCCTTTTTCTTAAAGAAAACATAAAGGTGATTAGCTATTTGAAACTTTTAGATATATTAATATTAAAAATTTTCTTAATTTCATCTACTTTTAAATATGTGTTTAATGAAATGCTCCAAAAAGTTGACTTTTCTTGGTTTTGAGACTTTGAGTGACATAATTATGGGTGTAGAAAGTAAATTTGATTTTAATTATATAATTATGTATTTTTAAGTAATTATATATGAAGGTATTTTAGAAATAAAAGATTTTATAAAATTATGGGTGCAGCAAGAAAACCTTGGGTGGCTCCACCTTTATAAAATACATTATAATTCAAGATATTGCATTCAAATGACCACAACCATGAATTTGATTATGACAACTAAATAACAAGAGTGAAAAACGATTAAACAAAATTAGTATTTATATCATCTCATCACAAATATGATAGAGCGTGTTTTTACTGATATATGCATCAGCATTACCATATGCATCGAATAAGACAGATAAGGACCCTCATGTTCAATTGCAAAAATTTGTACTTAAACATGAGTCTTTTTCACTCTCATGACTGTACAGGATATATCCGAATTATTTTGCTACTTGCAAGTATAATTGCCAAGCAAAAGAGCAACAGATCAAATTCAAAATGCATTTGAGCTAAATTTCAGAATGACAAGTGCTTTCACATTCACATACATAATCCAATATCCTGCGCAACTCAAGCTTCAGGAACTAGATTTGATTAAAGTTTTTAACAAGAAGGCAGCATAAAAAGAACATAAAGATACTATCATACTAATACACTTAAAAACATATCAACATTCCCCGGTTTACTTGTCTGCATCATATCTGTTTTACCTTCAAATACTTCAGCCACGGGGGACGGAGCTGCAGCAATTGAACTGCTGGTTCTAAATCTTTAGATACTAGAGAGATGGGCCTGGAGAACTGGAGACATTGAACTGCATACTGACATCTTCTGCTGGATGTTACATTAACTGCTTTTGACACATGATTGTGTCACTAAAATGCAGGAAATTATGCTTCAACAACTCCAATTTTTCGGAGTCTGTGACCTTCGAATACCCAAATTTAGTAGTCCATGTGTCTACCACACTAGGGGATGAAGGCAATATTAACTTCTCCACTCCTATTGCCATCAGCTGTCTTTCAAGCTCGGTCATCATGAGACGACCCATTCCATGATTTCTGTGCCGAAACCTTGTAGCGACAAGGGGTATCTCTGCAATTTTTTCAAAGACTCTGACAGTAGCCGCAGTAATTATGCTATTTTTCCTCTCCAAAACTGCTGTATAGAATCCCTTAAAGTTCAAATGTCTCTTCTTTGATCCTGAGTTGAAGATAACATCTGCAACAAGATCTTTCCCAGTAAGAGGATCTGTCATTGACTCGAAGCATTCATGCATCACTTCAAGAGCTGCTCTCAACTTTTATGTTAGTCTTCTTTGTGGTCTCCCTATCAATTTTTGAACCATTTGGGTCTGCTTGTTTACCAGAGTTTTTCGTTAACTGCAATAATCTCCAAGTTAAACCATTTGAACCTAGCGAAATAGGTTTTCTTGAAAGCTCTTGGAGGGCAGAAAAAACCCGGTGACAACTTGGACTGCAAAACCATTTCTCCTGATCATCTTTTTGCAACTTAAGACTTCCTTGACTCTCCTTTATGCACCCCATGTGAAATTTATGCTCACATTGGCGACAAATGAGAGTACCATTGTCATCTAAAGAATGCTTAGTTGTACGTTCAAATTCGCCTTCACCACAAATCCCACAACAACATCCTGGGCAGTACCACTTTCCCTCCGGAATACCATCTAACCCAAGGCAGTCCTGGTGGTATCCAGCAGGGCATTGCTCACATATAATTAATTCTCCACCAATGCTGCAAACAGCACAGAAATCATAACTCTGATCAACTCCATTCCTTTTGCGTTTTCTTAACTCACGTGGCTTGCTCGAGCCACTCCCCATCTCATTGTCCGCTTGTCTTTGACAGTCAGCTATAGATCTACCATCTTCCAAGAAAATATTGGCAGCCGGCCTATGATTTTTGCTACCAGCATGAACTTCAAAAGCGCTAAGTTGAAACACCTGATGGCAACAATCACACTCGATCCCTTCAGGAGTTATGCATCCTTGAGCAAGTGGAGTGTCCTTGCGCCCATAGCACACCCTCGCCCTTGGCAATATTACGTTGCTTTCTATCAAATGAGAGAGTGCAGATTGACTCACCCGCCTCGCTGCCCTGCTTGATCGTTCCACAGCAGCAGTAGTAGTAGGCTGAACAACATTCTGAACACTTCTTGAATTCATCAATGTTTTCATAACCTTCCCTCTTCTGCGGCTGACTTCTTTATTATCTTGACCCTCACCAGCACATGTTTCATCTACTCTCCTACGTTTCCTTGTCGAATCTTCTGGTAGAGACTCTTCTGTCTGAAATGGCACCGGACATTCTTCATTTCTTAAAGACGACAAGTTTTTGCTAGATAGAATGGTCTTTGGAACACCTCCTCCTTCTATGCACCCTTTACAGGCCATTCTGAGGGAATAATAAGTCTTTCCCTCAGGTGAAGTGTACCGCAGCTCTTTCTTGTCTTTCTTGTATTGATGCCAGAAACTCCACCTCATTGCCAATAAATGATTCTTGGCTTTAAATTTCATATCTGAATTTTTGATCCTTTTATTTAATCCGTTGCGGTACCAATATACAACAGCCTCTGGACAGTATTCAGGCTCATCAACAGAGCAATCTCCATCAGAGTAGTTTTCTTGTGTCGCAAGCAACCTTTTGGGGCAGACCACAGAATCCTTCTTTGTAGGGGATTGTCGGAGCTTGTGACAAGCTTCGCTCAGGGAACGCAAAATCTCTCCATCAGGAGAGGTGTAGCGATACTCCACCGAATCCTGGGAAGACATGTATTCTACTGTCCAACCGAGAGAAACCAGGTGCTTCCTTAGTCTATCAAAAAGTGATCTGGGGATCCTGTTGACTGGGGTATCTGAACTCCTAAGTGTGAATTCAGTGACAACATCAGGGCCGTACGCTGGTGGGAGAGTCTCGGTGTCCATCAATTTCCAATCTTCAACATTCTTCATGTTCTTGGCCATATATAAGAGAAACGACTTCAAATATTGATAAATTGCACTTGATGTGTAGGAGAATTTCAAAATTCGGAGTCCAACTCTAATACAAGAGTTTGACTCAACGTCAATTCCGCACTGCACAAGAAGAAAACAATAAATCAACTTAGAAAATCTATGACAGTTTCCTGAAACAACTCAAATTACAGATCTTTCAACCAATAGGAGGAAAGTTTCCTTATATTGTATATTTGTGTCCGTTAGTATTTACTTTACTTTCTTTTTTTTTTTTTTAATTATTTTACAAGAATATATTTTACCTTATCCAATAACTGATAAAGCTGTATTTAGAAAATAAAAAAATCGAAGCCAAATAATATTGGTACATTTGAGAATATGCATTCCAAACAAAATCAAGCAAATTATATCTTTGAAGGCAAAAAACCAGATTAAAACCTAAATTGTTGCAATTTTTTTTTTTTTAAAAATAAAGTCACATAAATATATATATATATATATTTTTTGTTTGGATAATGTTAAAAGGGTGTGTGTTACAATATCTGGTAAGAAAACAAAAATTGAACAAAAACTTAACATTTACTTTATTACACATAAATAATTATACATTAACCTAAAATTTTGTTTTTGTGTTTTCTTCCTTTATATAATAATAAGACCACTACCTAGTGTTTAAAAAATAATAATAAAAAAAATTAAAATTAAAATTAAAAAAAAAGAGACCACTACCTAATGTTGTATAATAGTAGACAACGATTTTTCAATTTGACAATTATTCAGTTAGAAGAGTTGCTGCACTGTACCTGATGTCTGAAAGAAAAATATAATAACAAGACCCAATAATAATAAGTACAAGCCTTGAAAATTATAATAATAAAAGTAATAAGATGAAATTTGTTATATTTCGATTATTATAGCCTTCTATTTAGTGCACTTTTTTCTTTAACCCACCCACAATAAGTTTTCTTCCGCGCTACAAAAAGACACTGTAAAAAGCATTAGTGTGAGTGAAATCTATTAATCATTCATATCTAATATCTAATTTTTTTTAGATAAACCATATCTAAGGTTTAATAGAGATGATGACGGATCGAGTCCAAACCATACTCGAAACCTTAGGATGTGTTTGGCAGCTAGAAAATGCATTGGGATTGGGAAAAAATTTTTCCTAAACCTTAAATGCTTGCGTTTAGAGTCATGGAAAATTTTTTATTCAAAGTTGATGAGTCCCACCTAAAAGATCCCATATTAATGAGACTTCAAATCCCACTAGTGCTAGTGGGTTTTGAAATCGTGCATTTCAAAACCTTTTTTTAATTTTATTTGTTAAAAATAAAAGAATTTATTATAATGTTAAATATATTTAATAATTACAAATTTATTTAATAGTATTATAAAGTTTATATCTTTAAAATTTATTAAAAATAATTTTTATTTTTATTTATTTAACTCTTAAATTTTTAAATTTTATTTATTTTAAATACATTTAAAGATTAATTTATTATATATACATTTTAAATTCAATTTACACAATATTAAACTAATTTAGTCAAATCCAATCTCAACTACACCAAACATGGTATAGTACTACTTTAATCTCATACAATCCTATCTGATCTCATCTCATTCTATTCAATTCTGCATACCAAACAGAACTTTAATTTTTTTACACTGCACCCATAAATGGCGTTTGCATCCACACCTATGAAATTTCATAGGTTCAAATTCAGATGCAAAACTCGTAGGTTCGAGTGCAATTTGCATTCCACCCATGAGCTCGTAGAAATTTTTAAGTTGGTTTATGATAAAATTATATCCTCAAATATAACTCAATAATCAAAATTTATACCAAATTCAAATCCTAGCAACAACAACATCAACAAAAAATATAATTAAAATTAATGTTACAACATGATAAATTCGATAAACATTCTAACATAATAAATTCAAATTAAAAACATAAACCCGATAGATCTAATATAATAAAACAAAAAATATGTCGATTCGTAGGTGTAAGCGCTTTTTTTTTAAACAAAAAAAATATAATTAAATAAATCATTCCAATCATAGTTATATATATATATATATATTGCAGGGGTGGGTGTGCGGATTTTTTTCCTTTTGGCACCCCCGCCCAAATTTGAACCCTATCAAGTATTGGATTTTATATTCACACCCACCCATTAACCCAGTTAATAAACTCCACACTCGACCATTGCCTATGGAAATCTGTGGGTTTGTGGGATTACAGGTGGAATTGTCATCCATAGTTTAAAGACCAAAAAAAAAAAAAAAAATCATTTCACCAATCTAGGGTTTTATAGATCTACGATTATATGAAATAAAAAATTGTAAAATAAGAATTGAAATTTTGGTTTTCAAATGTCTAACGCCATAACCAAAAATTTATGTCAAATTCAAATCTAGCAACAACAACATCAACATCAACAAAAAAAATATAATTAAAATTAATGTCACAACATGATAAATTCAATATACATTCTAACAGAATAAACTCAAATAAAAAACATAAATCCAATAAATCCAACGTAATGAAACACCAAATATGTTGATTCGTAGGTGTAAGTGCGTTCTTTTTTCTTTTTCCAAGATAATTAAATACATCATTCTGATCATAGGTTTTTTTTTTTTTTTTAATATATATAATTTTGCAGGGGTAGGGTTGTGGATTTTTTTTCCTTTGGCACCTGCACCGGAATTTGAACCCCATTAAGTATTGAATTTTATATTCACACCCACCCACTAACCCATTTAATAAAATCCACACTCGGCCATTGCCAATGGAAATCTGTGGGTTTGCGGGATTACAACTGGAATTGTCATCCTCAATTTAAAGCAGAAAAAATATTACTTCATCAGTCTAGGGTTTTATCGATCTACGACTATTTGAAATAAAAAAGTGTAAAATAAGAGTTGAAATTTTGGTTTTCAAATATCTAATGTCATAACCAAAACCAAAACCAAATATCATACCAAATTTCAAATAGATCAACAAATTATATTAATCAACATACCTTTTACAACAGTCAAAATCCTATTTCTTTCTCTTTATTCGCCGTCTTTTGCTTCCTTTATTAATCGTCTTTTTCTCCCTTTCTTCACCGTCGCTTTCTTCCTTTCTCTCTCTCGAGATCTTCCGTTGATGTCTTTCTTCCTTTCTTCCTTTTTTTTTTCCTCTCTTTCTTTCTCACTCATTGACGTCTTTTCTCTCACTCTCTCTCAATTTAAATCTAATCCAACTCAGCATCTTAAAATCAAATAATGATAGTTGTACCCAAGAAAAATTATTTTTAGATAAAAAAAGAAAAGTAATCATAAACGGCTAAATTCAATTAATATCGTAATTTAAAGGTTTTTATGATTGTTTGGCTTCAACATAATTATATTGTAATACTCTAATCATACTAATTTGGTAGCAAATCATATTTATAATTAAAAATCTTAAAAGGTTGAAAACACATTTGATATAAGGTGAATTAAAAAAAATAAAAACAAAAACCATATACCATATGGATTTAAAGGTATATGCATTAGGATTAGGATTGATAGGATTGAGAATGGGATGGATGGTGTGACAAGTAATGGTATGAATGTTTATGAATTGGGAGTTTATAAATAGTGTCAATCTCACCAATTCATAATGTGAGATTCACGTTAGTTCAAAACAACTTGAATCATGTCAATTCTAAATAGTGTTATTCACGTCAGTTCAGAATAATGCGATTCACATTGGAAACCAACATTCGGTTTCATGTAAGTTTACAACAATGATTTTCAATCAATTTAACAATAGTGATTTTCGAGCCACTTAGCAATATTATGATTCAAGCAATAAATTTCAAGCATGTTTAAAGCAAACCAAATATGCATATCATCAGTCTAGGGGATTATAGATACACAACTATCTAAAATGAACAATTGTAAAATAATCATTGAAGTTTGGGTTTCCTTAGAATTCTAACTCCATAATCAAACTCAAACACTAGATGGATTTAAAGGTATACAGGTTAGGTTTGATAAGACTGGCGCTGGGATGGAAGGTATGATAATTGATGGTATGAGTGGTCTTGAACTAGACAATAACAAACACTGTCAATCACACATCCATAACTACGTGATTCATGCCAAATCAAAACAGCTAAAATCACACCAATCGCTTTATTCACATCAATTCATAATAGTGTGATATAAAACCAACATCGAGCTTCCAGCAAAGTTCATAATAATGATTTTCAATCAATTTAACAATGAGTTTCAAGCCACTAAACAACAATATAATTCAAGTAACAAATGTCAAATATGTTTAAGCAAGCCAAATATGCATTGCATTAGTCTAGAGTTTTATAGATCTAAAACCATATAAAATGAACAATTTTAATATAAGCATTAAAGTTTTCGTTTCTACAAATCTAACACCATAACTAAAACCAAATAGCATATGGATTTAAAGGATACAAGTTACGGTTGATAGGATTAGGAGGGGGATGGATGGTATGGCAATCAATAATATGGGTGGTCATGGATCGGACAATTTTAAACAATGTTAATCATGAAAATTTGTAACTATCCAATTTACGTAAGTTCAAAACAGTTTTGAATCACACCGGTCCGAAACAATGTTATTCATGCTAGTTAGAAAGAGTGTGATTCACACTACAAACCAACATTGAGATTCAAGCAAGTTCACTATAATGATTTTCAATCAATTTTAAAATAAGGAGTTTCAAGCCAGTTAACAACAATGTGATTCGAGCAATAAGTTTCAAATATGTTTGAAGCAAGTGAAATAGCATTTGATTAATCTAGGGGATTTTACGGAGCTTGAACAATGTGAAATGAACAATTGTAAAATAATTATTAAAGTTTTGGTCTCCATAGATCTAACACCATAACCAAAACCACATACCATATCGATTTAAAGGTATATAGGTTAAGGTTGATAGGATTAGGGGTCGGATGAATGGTGTGATAGTTGATGGTGTGATAGCTGATGGCATAGGTGGTCAAAAACTAGCGATTATAAAAGTGTCAATCACAAAAATCCAAAATTGTGTGATTCATGCTAATCCACTACAACTTGAATTATGTCAATCTTAAACATCATTGTTTATGCTGGTTCAGAATAGTATGATTCACGCTAACATTAAGTTTCAAGTGAGTTCACAATAATGATTTTAAATCAATTTAATGATGAGTTTTAATCCACTCAACAACAATGTGATTGATCAGTCCTAAGGTCTTATAGATTTACGACTATATGAAACAAATAATTGTAAATAAGCAATAATTGTAAATAGGGTAAATTACACAAACATCTTCTGAGGTTTGATGAAATTGCACAAATATTACGATGTTTGGGTAACTCGCACGGGTACTACCTGAGGTTTCAAAAACTCTACACAAACCTTCTCTGTCGTTAGTCAACCACAGCTAAATCAAAATTTTGAAGGGTAAAATGGTCAATTCTTAGTTAATAAATATTTTAATTAAAAAAATATTTTTAATTACTAAACTAATATTTAATATTAAAAAAAAAAAAAACCACCATCTTCTTCTACCTCCATCATCATCATCCCCCTCATCTCCATCTTCTACATCTATGAAAATCATCAAACCATTCATCATCATCAAACCAACCAAATCAATTATCATCATCAAACACCCAAATCAAACAAAAATATATCAAATAATAAAAATTAAAAATATTAAACAAAAATAATAATAATAAATATCGGTCTCCATAGGAGACTAGATCGGATAATATCCGTACGAGTTACCCAAACATTATCATATTTGTGCAATTTCATCAAACCTCAGGGGCCGTTTGTGCAATTTACCCTTATAAATAAGCATTAAAGTTTTAGTTTTTGCATACCTAATATTATAACTAAAACCAAATAACATATGAATTTAAAGGTATATGGGCTAGAGTTGATATGATTAAGGGCGGGATTGATGGTGCGATAGTTGATAGTGTGGTGGTCATTAATTAGGCGATTATTAATAGTGTGGATCACATCGGTTTAAAACAATTAAAATCACATCAATCTTAAACACTATCATTAACACCAAATTAGAATTGTGTAATTCACGCTAGAAACCAACATTGAATTTCAAGCAAGTTCACAATAGTGTTGTAAATTTGGTTAACCGCTAGACGATCGATAGGTTTGAGAGCCAAAATGACCCAATTTCATTAAAATTAGGATAAATTATACAAGCCCTTGACATTTTATATAATTATACATGTATGTGAATTTATAGCATAATTACACAAGCACTATTTAACATTTCTTAATTGTTGCAAATACACCCTCTATCGTTAATTATGGTTCATAAATCATTAGTCAAAAGTATAAAAAAAAATAAAATACCCTTTATTTTAAGGATTGAATATACAAAAACAAAATACCTCTCATTCTAAATTTAAAATATAATAAAATACAAAAATAAAAGGTTAATTTAGTGTTTTTATGTCTTTAACTAATGATCTATTGACTACCACCAACGGCAGTAGGTGTATTTACAATGATAACAAAATGGCAAATAGTGTTATACGTAATTATACTATTAACTCACATGTTCATATAACTATGTTAAATATGATTATGTTAAATATGAAAGTTGTTTTTGCAATTTAGCCCTTAAAATCAAGAGCCAACCCAACCCAACCCAACCCATTCTAAAATACAACTTGGTAAATAAAAGTTGATCAAGGCTAATTTTGTCAATTCACACACAATGCTCTCTTTCCAAATCCAGTTCTATTTCTTACTTCAAAGAGAACAAAAGTCACTGTCTCGTTCGGTTCGCTAACCTCAGTACAGTAACTTTCCCGGGAAAACAAAAGAGAAAATCGGAAATCCGAAGTCGATTTCTAGGGTTTGCAAAAAATGTCTCAGACGGGAAAACTGATGCCCAATTTGGACCAAAATAGCACCAAAATGCTAAATCTAACTGTTCTTCAGCGAATCGATCCTTTCATTGAAGAGATTCTGATCACCGCCGCTCATGTCACCTTCTACGAGTTCAACGTCGAGAGCAATCAATGGGTTCGTTTTATTAATCTGTTAAACCATAATAAAAACTACATCTTTTTTCTTTATCTATTGTTCATTTAATAAACATTTATTTCATTTTTCTGTTTTCTTTTGGTGTTTCCAGAGTCGCAAGGACGTTGAAGGATCTCTTTTTGTGGTAAAGAGGTAATTTTTATTTTCTTGAAATTATTTAATTTTATTTTTATAATTTTGTTTTTATTATTATGTTTGTAACAGGTTCATGTTTATGATGTTTGGTCAAATTTTTGTCTTTTTAATTAGGAATACTCAACCGCGGTTTCAGTTTATTGTGATGAATCGGCGTAACACAGGTTCGGATTTGTTAGTTTTTGGTGTGATTGTGTTTTAAGGTTGTGGGTTTTTATCAACTTCTTGGTTTGTGTCTTTTGGTGTTGGTTCGAACAGTCATGCGTGCATTTTGTTATGGTTGTTCGGTTGGATTGTGATAGATTAGTGGTGATTTATGTAGTCACCATATATTTATTTGTTGCTGAGTTGATAATCACGCTTTGTGTCGTAGCATTGAGTTGATAGATTACTGTAAGTGTTGAAGTTGAGACGGATCTAGCTAGTGGAACTAAAAAGGTACTATGGGGGATGTGAGTTGTGATGTACAGATTCTTCAAGATCTCTGGTTATCATGTATGCATTGATGGTAATTTTGGTGATTGGATCAATGCTGCATTTTTACTTCCATTTTCGATACCAATTAATATATGTTAGGAAACTATTTGTTAGAACTATTTTGGTTTGGAGGTAAGCTTGCTTTTTTAACTCGTATGCTTGTTTCGGTAGTTTCCTTTAGATGATAATTGTTACAGCGAGTAAGCAACGGTTCTGTCATGCAGTTTTTTAATTATACCTTCTAAGATTATGGTTTTTGGCATGACAAAAGTTTATTTGCAATTGGGCAAGTACAAGATGTGTAGTTTATTTTTAAGTGACATGATAAATGATTAATTTCTTTGGTCACCTTCTACCTGGATTTTTGGAATGCAACACCGCTGTTGATTGGTTGGGACTTAAATAGTACTATTATAGTACTATAAAAAAAAAAAATGTACTATTATACTTAATATTACTTTGTTTGTTATATTCAGGTGTGACTCCTTTGTGGGAATATCAGTAAATACATAGAAGTATTTTTTTCCATCTTGAAATTATGACAATACTGGGGGGTGCCCCACCACGGAGTTATTTTATTTTATTTTAATATAACAATTTATATGCTTATGTTGAAGAATTCGCATACCAGCTGTAGTGTTCTACAATATCAGATATGTTGATTGGCACAATGTAAAATCGTTAATCATGGATGTAGAATCGGTCTGTAATTCCTGGTTTCTCTTGTTTTTCTTTCACGCAAAACAGAAAATCTTGTGGAGAACCTGTTGGGAGATTTTGAGTATGAAGTTCAAGTTCCATATTTGTTATATAGGAATGCATCCCAAGAAGTTAATGGAATCTGGTTTTATAATCCTCGTGAATGTGAGGATGTTGCAAATCTCTTCAATAGGTAAGTAACATTCTTATTTATCTCATACACATATTACTTTGTTATTTAAAAATTGTTTTATGAGCAAGAATTTTGGAAAATATTAAGAAAGAAGTGTCAGGAGACTTGAAGGTATGTCTGTAATAGGAAAGGCAGTTCAACGAACCTGTCAACAATATCAGGGGTTCAAACTATGATGCATAACAATGGGAGAAGAGCATTTCAGTGGGCCATAATTGTTATGTTTCAAGCAGCACAAAATTGCTAATTGACTTTCTTTCCTTTTTTTTTTTTATGTTATTTTTTTTCTCTCTCTTGAGAAAGCTTCAATCTTGAATGTCTAGCCTGGAAGCCTAAACTTACCTTGCCTGATGTTGATTTCTTAGGATGTTTTTCAAGTTTTATATCAGTATTTAATAAATGCTAGTGTTTAGTAAAGGTTGGTAGATTTGATGAATGTTTTTTAAGTTCAATGCTACGCTTGCCGATGCTGTTCAAGGACAGACATATTGACTGTACAACTTGATACTAAGATGTGTAATAATTTATACCTTCTGTTCTGTGAACAGGATACTTAATGCGTACTCGAAAGTTCCTCAAAAGCCAAAACTGTCTTCAAGCAAAAGGTAAATTCTTTGTAAATGTTGAACCCAGTTTTAATTCTGGACTATCCTTAATTTTTAGAACTTGATTCTCTCTGGTTACACTTTGCTTTCCCCGGTGTGATGCCTTATGTGGCAATTCATTTGTGCAATGATCCCATATATTCATCACTGCGTGCTAGAAATGTGGCTGTAAATTGCAGAATAAGATACTGTTATTTTACAACTTCGTATAATATAACTTTTTGTGTTGTGCGGTATATGGTCCTATTCAAGTAATAAGCTGTGGACTAATCGTATAATGTTCTGTCTAAGATCAGTTCCTTATCATCTTTTTCAAAATTGATGTATTTTAATGATGTTGGTAAATTCCCAATATGATTCTTCTGAATGTGCAAAGCTTAACTACTTATGTTACAATGAGTACTGATACAGTTACATCAATTTGTTTTTGTGTGTGTGTATATATATATATGTATGTATGTATGTATGTATGTATATGTCTATGAAGCAGAAATTAATATAAAAAAGAAGAGTAAAAGATACAAGATAATGAATACGCTTTTCACTGCCCAACAATAGAATAGGAAGAGCAAAAATGTTTAAGGGGACAGCCTTGAAAATAAAAATTGAACATGGACCTACAAAAAGTGTCCATCATAAGAATAACAAGGATCCACAACCCCCACATACTTCCTACTTTCCATCTCAGTACTTACCAATTATTAAGAATGAGAAATTATCGCTTGAGATATTATGTCATAAGTTTCCTGCCTTATTTTTTTGTTCTTTCCATTTTGTATATTATTGTTTAGTAGTGAGTTTGAGGAACTTGAAGCTGTCCCAAGTCTATCTGTGATGGAAGGCCCCTTGGAGCCATCACCAGCAGCCCCTACCGCCACTGATACTCCTGAAGATCCATCATTTGAAAACTTCTTTAATGTATGTATTGATAGTCTAATCATAACCTTCTTGCTAACTGTAGTGTCGACTGCCGATTGCAACTTGACCTGGGAGATATTTTGATTGTTTCATTGCAGGTGGCTATGAGTATTGGCAGTAATGCCCCAAATGTTGCAAATTCAAGACAGCCCTATCACTCCTCTGCAACAGTTCCTTTATTTACTCATGCACCTAGTGTTGTTTCTTCCCTTGCACCAACTCCACAGATACCATCACTCACTCTTTCTTCTTCATCTACTCCAGTTGCCCTCCACGACACACCTGATCCAATCAGCAGCAGCAATCGGATTACTAACCTTGTCAAGCCTTCCTTTTTTGCACCCCCTTCTTCGTCATCTGCGTTGGTGACACCACCTATCTCTGCATCTGTGCCCAATGTTGTTGCTCTGAACCCTCCTATAAATCTGCAACGCCCATATGGAACTCCACTGCTTCAACCCTTTCCACCACCCGTGCCATCTCCATCCCTCACACCTAGTTCTACTCCTAGTCCAATTGACAGACCTGTTATTACGCGTGAGAAGATTCGTGATGCACTTGTAATGCTTGTCCAGGTATTCCCATCTTCTTCTCTTGTATCTTGATTTATTCCGTTTTTTTATGTTTAGTGACAATTGCTCATGTGTATATTCCTACATAAACATGAGGGTATGAATATCAAGTAGCAATCAGTTATTTACTGCTCAGTGGTATGACAAGTTTGTTCATTTCTTGGTTTATTATGTTTGAGTTGAATAACTGCAGCAATAACATTAGTATGTTTATGGAAAATGCTTCCTTGCTTTTGGATTTTCAGAGTAAAACATTCTAAGCTTTCTTCTTTGTGATGTTATTAGTTGCGGACTTGACTGATCCATTTCTTCTTGTGCTAGGATGATCAATTTGTTGACCTGTTTTATCAAGCATTGTTGAAGGTGCACCACTCATGAGCACTACAGAGAACCATAATCTTTGCCTTGGCAATGTTACTGAGTGTCAAATGCTTCTGAGATCAGTTGTGTACAGCTCTTCTGCCGTAGCCCTCAGGAATAACAACCACAAGACAATTTCTCTTCTAAGCTTGCCATGAGTAGTTGCTGTGTATTGCTTCTCAACCCCACTGGAAAGTTTGGAAGGTTGGTCCTTTCTGGTTTGGTTGTATGGAATGTCTGTAACTGTAGGAATAGAGTTTTCCATGTTTTAGGTGTATGATGTCGGATCATTAGATAGTTTAGAATTGTAGTAGTTTGGTCCAAAGCTTTGTTAGTCAGACATTTTAAGTACAATGAGCCGGAAATTTCAGAAGTTTGCTTACAGATAAATTTTTCCATAGTGAAGTTGCCTTTTCTCATTCACTGGTACTGACAGTTGTAAATCAAAGATATTTGCAGGAGGGACACCTTTGGATTTCTTTTTTTTTTTTTTTTTTCCTTTTGAACCATTACAATTTGGGAGTTGAAAGGGGATACATGGTTAAAAGTCGCAACCTCAGTGATATGAGTTTGAAAATTATTCTACAGGGTTATCCTAATGAGGTTGAAAATTATACTACTACTTTAACCTAATCTCCTTCTTTTAAATATTTAGTTGAAATGAAAATTTTTCTTGTGATCGTTATCACGTCACTGGACACTATTAATGGTTGTTACGTGGCATCTAGACTTGTGAGCATGATGAACTCAAAGTTTGAGTTCAATTTAAATGAAGTCTCTTTTTGTTTTTGTTTTTTTTTTTTTTTTTATCTATCAAATAAAATTAAATGTTCAATTGGCAAAGTAATTATAATTAACTCAGAGCCCAGTGGTTCAAAATTTTTGTTTAAATGATAGGCAAAAAGGAACTCAGAGCTTTTGAATGCAAAACCTACGCGCTTATGTTATGGCATTTGAGAGGGACTTAATTATGAAGGAAAAACAAAATACAACCAAATCTTATATATTTATTAGAGAGTTATTATCATTTTCTCCCTTTACGTTTAAGGAATTATTATTTTTCCCTTTTATGTTTATGGAAACATCAAAATATCCCCTTGTTATATTGCCATTAGAAAAAATGTGTAACCCTTTCACTTAAAGGGCAAATGGATCATTAAACAAATCCATTAGTAAGGCTGTTGTCAATGTAAGGGCATGAAGGCAATTGTAGGGCATGAATAAATGTCCTTTCATCGTTCAATCTAAAAAGTAGAAGTTAAATTTATCTTTTAAAAGTCTAATAGTGTTAAAATATCACTTTTTTAATATCAATATAACAGCACGAGATATTTTGATATTTTCATAAATATGGAAAAAATGACGATTCTACGAACATTAAAGGGGAAAATAATAATAACTTTTTATTATAAATGAATTAAGTTTCACATTTAAAAAAATTTAAAAAAAAAAAGTGAATAAAGTTTGAACAATTTTAATTTGAGTGAACAACAATCAAATTCGTTAATTTTTAAGATGATTTCTAATATAATTATGATAGATACTGGATGTCAGACCTAAGATAATCTTTAAATACAATAAAAATTAAATTCTAGACAAAATTTGATGTGGATTTTAAATGAAATTTAATTTCTTATTTAAAAATTATTTCTGGTTCTATTTTTGTGTTTTTAGACTAGATTTTAACATGGTATTTTGATTATTTAGATATATATTTTTAAAGCATCAAACTATACAAATTTTTTAAGTGATCACAGTATTTTTTTTTTGTTGATGATGATCATAATCTAATGGTAATTACATGCATAATTTAGTGGTAACCATTCCTTCCAATAAATTTAAGATGGTTTAATATACAAACTTTTTTTTTTTATTTATTATTACATTATATTACTAAGATTAGCTAAAAAAACAATCGGGATTAAACGGAATTGAATATTTATGGCATGATCCGAAAAGCAACTTTCATACAAAAGGGAACGACCCACACATAGACGGGGGGATTGCCCTCACATAGAAGAGAAAAAGCAACGGACGCTTCCACCGTCTATTAGGCGTCAAATTCACCTTTTATGAGAAAAATGGGTGTGCAGATATTTTATCCACTGCATCAATGCACCTTTTGACATACACAAACTTTTTAAGACTTGTGCATACACATTATAAATAGAGAGAGAAGTGAACAACAGAACAAGTGTGTGATCCTACATATTTGTTCATGCAAAAATTTCAATATAAAATTATATTAATTAAATTTACTTATATATATTATATTATATTTCTTTTTCATATAGAACTTCCAGTAATCACCGACACCGGTGATAATTCGACATTCAGAATAATAATAATAAGAAATAAATAAATAAATTCACACATAATCGGTGATATATACGTATTCAGTAAATTGGTATGAAAAGAGAGTTTTTACTTTTACCCTTTCAGGAAAACTTGCGTTTTAGTGACGTAAGGCGTTATTTTTGGTGTTTGATGAGACGAAATATGGTTACAGTATCATAAGGCAGCCGAGGCCTGGCCACCACGTAAACACAGTACAAACGAACTCAACCGAAGCCAAGCCTTCTTCTAGTTGTCTCTGCAGACAAGATCCTAAGTATACCACAATCTCACATGGCCGCTCTCAGAGAACTGATTGGAAGACACACGACACCCTCCACCACTACTAGACTCTGCTCTCTCATCCCTCCAACACTCTTCATCTCTTCTAGGGGTATTGCCTCCAAGCTCTTTGTTGGAGGTACTCTCTCTCACAAACACTCCCCACTTTCACTTGTATCTTGTTAGTTTAAGTTCAATCTCTTATTGCTTTAACTCTCTTTTGGTGTTGTATTAATATGTCTTTGCCTCCCGTTAGTTCGTTATGTGTTTGATGAATTGCCGATATGAGCGCCGTTTTTTTTTTTTTTTTTTAGTGTGTGTGTGTGTGTGTGTCTTACGCAAGAGTGACCTCAGCTGTGTTTTAATTGCAGGTCTGTCATTTTACACCACAGATGAGGGATTATCTGAGGCATTTTCTCAGCATGGTCAAGTTGTTGAAGGTCACTCTTTACTTATATTTCTTGATATTTACCAAAAGTTGTTGCTGTTCAATAGAGTAAAAGTTGTTCCTTTTGGCAGCTAAAGTTGTAATGGACAGAGTGTCAGAACGACCCAAGGGTTTTGGATTTGTAACTTTTGCTTCTGAAGATGAAGCCGAAAAGGCCCTCACCCAGATGAATGGAAAGGTATGTAAGTTCCAAATTCCAATTAATTTCTGGGTTTTCAAATATCTGATTGGTTTAATATTATCAATGTCAGAATCTGAATGGACGTGTAATATTTGTGGACTACGCAAAGCCTAAAACCAGTTTCAGTGGTGGTGGAATGCCTATTGCGAGAGGACCCCCGGAACCCAATGCTGAGACTTGATTGCTTCTATTTGGAATTTTGAAGTCTACAAACATCACTTTTCCTTATAGAGTGAAATCCCTTCTTTCATTAATTTATTTTCACAAACATATATAAATGGTTTTTGGTTGATTTCATATTTATTTGAAAGGGAATGAGAAAATACATCAGAATCTTTACATTCCATGAGATTGGATCAAGGGAATTAGCATGGTTTCTTCGCCGTTTATTTAGACTTTGTATTATTTGTTTGCAAAACTAGCAGATATTAGAAGCCAGCATGCATGTAAGAGGAATATTATTGTGATTGAACTTTTTTTTGGGGGGGGGGGGGGGGGGGGGGGCGCGGGGGGGCGGGTGGGGGAGGAATTGTAATGTTCCTATGGGAAGTTATTTTTGCTTCAATAAAGGATGTCATTTATTTAAATCATTTTTTTTTTTGAACAAGTCATTTATTTCAGTCATTTTAGCTAGTCATTATAGAACCATATCACCAATGCATTTTATATGCAAGTAATAGGATTTGTTGCTCAAATTTTCCATCCTTTTTCATGGACTGCATTAACTTGTCTTAAATTCAAGTTATATCACTTTGCATAGAATAATAGGTGTAAAAGCAAACTGGGTTGGGTTGGATCAAGTTAGGCTTCGGCACGGTCTACATTACAACTAGGTAGGCCTCCCAGCCCTGCGGGCCTACATTGGTCCTGAACCGATACATGAAATATTTTCACAGAATCCGTTCCATGCAAGTTTTTCTCGCTGAAAGCACCTTCAGTTATACGTCAACAAATGACTTGTAGGATATTGTTGATGACATAACAAAAGTGAGTTCTTTCCTGGTGAATAAACAACCAGAATCGCTTTCTTTGTACTGCATCATGCAAGGTACCATTTTCATGTCTTGCAACAGTCCTCACCTTCTTAACACCGAGAAAATTTTTAGGTTTAGGCGGGGAAAAGGAGTTGCATCTTTTGCATTTTTTGCAACGATGTTTTACCTAAATTTCCCTTACAAAAATTGATGCCTAACCAGATTCTTGATTATCATTTCAAACCTCTTTGTTAGCAAGACTTAACCTACCACATAAAATTGCTTAAAAATTAATAATCTTTTGTCAATATGAATGCAATCAAGACTATAACTACCAACCAAAAAATTGTCATGGTTGAATTAATTCCACGAGCAACTTTAGGTAGCTATTTTTCATATAAATGATATCTGAAGTTAATTAATCCAAATCCAAAGTACATATAAAATGAGAGTCCTCAACAAGCTCTTTGACAAGGCTGAGAGAACATCATTTAACAAAGTAACAGTACAATCATTAACTAAAGCTAATTTGACTGTTTCTGGCTCTTCATATTAGGAAAAACGTGGCCAAAATAACTAGAATTTCTCAAATATTGCTAATCGTATTGGCAATTACATGCAGGAAAACTGTATATATATATATATATGAAATTATTTTCAAACTTTTGGACGCTAGTGTAGAGGGATAATCTAGCATCACTTTACATAGTTGGAACTGATGGATTGGCTTAACTTACATAGTTTGGAACTGATGGATTGGCTCTTACTTAGAGAGCTTGAAAATTATTTTCCTCATTCTGTTTAAGACTCACTGATTATATTGACTAGTATATATATAAGTACTAATTCCATGTACATGTTTCTCTAGCTTCAATGTACGTGTTAAGCCATATTGTATTTAAATAATATATTTGCCATCAAAATACCTAAATCTGTTTTTGTTGAATAATCAAGGTGTTGGAGTTTACATTTGTTAGCATCATTTTCTGATATTTCAATAATATAATCACTTTAAATTGATTTCCAATTCAAGAATGAACAAAGCGTTTCAAGTACAAATTGTGTACCGTGTAAACAAAAATAAATAAGAAAATACAATTCCTATTTCTTGGTTTCTCTGTATCTCTACATTCCCAATCAATAATTTTTTTATAAAAAAAAAAAGAATAATCGAGGGCTTAATAATAACAATCATTATCTCCAAAATGCAAAAAGACCCAGTGAAGTAAAAGTTAAGACCCCAAAAGCCACACACAACAAATCTAACGTCCCTTCTGTCCTCAACTTTTTATCCCTCCTTATTCGTCTGATTTCCAAGTATTCCTCGTATCTCCGCTTCCCTTCTTCTTCTCTTCTCCTCATATTCTCTCTTTTACTCTCCAATGCCCTTTGCAAAATTCCCAAACTGTCCTTCCCATTCAAGTGCACTCCATCAATGTCCTCCACCTGCAAACTCACTTCCCGCAAGTGCATCATCTCCCCTCCCCGAGACCCACCGCACGTGATCAAAATCCCGCACTGCTCTCCCCCGGGCAGCATTGAAGCAAACCGCACGTGCACTTCCCCGTTCAACCAGTGACGGTGTACAGACACCGGCTTGTGACTCGACAGATTCATTGCCCGCCGTCCGATGGGGTCTATCAAGATCCAGCTCAACGTGAAATCCTCCGCCAGTTCCCGGCAGGCCTCCTCCGTGTCCGGGTACGGTGTCCGGGTCGCCACCTTGTCCTTCGGTTCGAGCAAGTCGACTCTGAAAGGAGAGCACTGGTACCACCCGCTCACCGTCTTCGTCTCCACTACTTTGCTTAGCATCAGCTTCTTACGGTAATATACATCAACGGCTGATATCAATTCTGATGGAGGACCGTCATGATGGTCGGCAGCCGCGTCATCGGCGGTGGGGTCGGGATTGGTGGAGGAGTCGGAGAAGAAGGAGCGGGGGCCCTTGTCGAACGAGGAGATAAGACTGCTCACACGTGGATTGTTGGTGGAGGGCCACGTGGAGTGGCAAATGTTAGTCCAGAGAGTTGGGTTAGTGGTGAGGGAGTTGAGTTGGGAGGAGACACAGGAGGCGGAGGCGAGGGTGAAGCCGTCTAAACGTGTTAAGACGTGAGTTTCGAGGATGTCTGGATGGACTGCGAAGATTGAAGTGCTGATGGTGGCGGTGGAGGACGACGGTGGTGGTGTAACTTGGGAGGAGCAAGCCATGTATGCAATGCACTCTTCGGCTGGCTTTCTACTTTTTTAAAAAATAATTTTTGGTTTAAAAAGTTTGTTGTTTCAAGCTTATATAGGGATCGGACTACTAGAAAATTATGTTGCTCCTGCTTTTATAAAGGACACTTTCTTCTCATTATTAACAACTTTGCCATCCCTTTAATAATCTATCAGCATCACTGTATCATTGAGAAAATGCTTCTTTAATTAGTCTTCACCGATAATATCAAAGTTGTCCAGTTTTAAAAAAGAAAAAATGTCAATGTTGTCATGCGTGAATATAATTTCAATAGTTCAATAGTGGAGCATACCGACCACCCATTAAAGTGGTTTGGTAGTAATGTAGTAGAGAATATTTGTTTATTCTGAATTCGAATAATTATATTATCAAATCATATTTTTATAATTTTTTTTTTAACATGAAAATAAAATATATCTCAATTATTATAGGAATATACTTTTTTATATTCGAGTTGCAGATATAGTGTGTTATTTAAGTAGTAGACATCTTTCATATTATTTTATCAAAAAATATATATATATGTTTTCTATATTATGAAGGTAAATGTATGTATATTATTAATCTTGATAAATACTGAGTATATTTTTTGATCAGAAATGTTAAATTATTTTATAATCAAATAAAAAGTGAAATTATAAAATTTATTTTCCTTAAATTTAGACAACAATCATTATTACATAAATATAAAATTCAATGCAATATGAATCTATGACCCACGGAAAAATAAACCAAATAACTATTACGGGGTTGGAATTCAGACAATTGGCCTTGCAAGAAAATTTGCTACACATCGATGGCACTTTAGTAATTTCATATTTTACGCGATTAGACATGAGATGACCTGTGAAGACGGTTCAAGGTGCCAAAGGGAAATTACGTAGTAGGGATGCAAGACCACTAGCTTAATTTAACTATTAAGTTTTAATTATTTTAATCAATAATTGGCTTCATTTACCGGCTTAATGTTTAATTATTTAGTATTTAATAACTGGATTTTGATTGATTTAATGCTGTAACCATTTAAAACTATATAAACCGGGGGTAGATGACATCATATTATAATGACCTTTTCTGTCTCTATTTAATTGGCTTGGCCCGCACAAATGAAAATCAACAGATCTACGTTCAAATGAGGTTGTCAGAAAAAGAAGAATAAAATATATATAGATACATGTGTGTGTGTGTGTGTGTGTGTGTGTGTGTGTCATTTTCATTAGAAAAGAAAAATCAGTGGTTTAGCTGTTGATTTCCTTTTGTCTTACAAATTGGATTTTGTGGACAAGGTGTTATGTAGCAACTAATTCGTTGTTTATCATCTCCTCTTTTATTACATTCAAATTATAAAGATTTAGCATGCCGGTTCAATTACGAGACTCATCGACCTAGACCATTACTTAATCTGCCTTCGTTTATTAAAGATAATCAAAATGGTTAACTAGAGATTTTTAGTAAAAGATAATCTTTTAGTACTGGCTAGTCTAGTAATTTCTTTTTTAAAATTGATACCAAATACGTTCGTTATAAATTTTTACTTCTGTAAACATGAGAAAACTATAATTTAGAAATCTATCAGAATCTATTAAGATCAAATATTAGTTTCACGTTTTGAAAATTACTCTCATAATAAGAAAAGTAAACTACTTACATAAGTTTCAAATGTAATGAAGGAGGTGCCTAACCACGTTGGTTTTATGAATACAATCATCATCCGGACCTAGATAAGGGTTTCTGATCAATTCTTGAATTTTTATATATTGCTTTATTTTTATATGTTAATAAATGTTACTTTATTATATAATTGTAAATACTACTATATCCCAAAAAACTATTTTATTATATGATGATGTTGATTGATTTATATATATATTTTTTATGTTAGTTTTGTGTTACCAAAAACAATTTTAGAAAGATCAAAAGTGATTAGAGTTATAATTGTATGTACTTGTAAATAACTCAAACACGATACGTATTGGTGTCATCTCTAACACTTACAAGTATAAAGTGTAATATACGTCTTCTATATAAAATCTTCTTAAATGATTTTGAAAATAACAGTCGGTTAAAATTGATACAATTAATTGGATAGTCTAACACATTATTCCTACATGATTAGTTAATTACAAATGGTCTCTTTTTTCTTCTTCATTATTTTTTCCTATTTCTTTTATATGATCAAGATTTTTTGGTTTTTAAGATACCACTTGGTGTAAGAATATATAATTTGAATTTAGGATATTATATGAAAGCCCTTTGCCGTAAAATCATATTAGATAATGGTCATAAAGTTAATGACTTTTTAGGATTAAGGGAAGTGTCAAACTACTCATTAGTATGAGATAGTGTTGTGACATTGAATATATATATATATGTATGTATTCCTAGATTGTTTAGAATATGCTATGAGTTGATACCAGTCAATGCACAATAGTAAGTGCAAAGTGTTGTGACGGTAGCCGGTTGGACAGTATATTAATAAATTAATATGCATTTTAATTAACTTAGACAATTTATCTTGAAACGACTTGATAGATTTATATCTAGAAAGGGTATCATAAATATTCAATTAGATTTGATGTAATTAAAATAGCCAAAGAAGATATACTATCATACCAGTTTTGTGTTTCCACCATTAGAAACGTTGTGAAAGCTAGTTAACTACTTCAATTTGGATAGGATTAGGTCAATCATCTCAATCTCAAAGATCATGGACTACATAAACTTGGCGGTTTATGGTGATAATAATTCTTTCATATAATAATGGATGCTAAATTCCACGCTACGTATATGCAAGTTGACAACGATGTTTTGGTATTTTTAATTTGGAAGATATGGGTTCATTGATATTGACGTCAGGATTGAAGTCATGGCCTACGTGTACATACAAGTAACACTCGCTAATCATTCTAGCTAAATTATAAATGAAATACTACACAAAAACAACTGGTTCAGCTGTCATCTTACATCTTGATATCTATATTTCGCAAGTTCCAAAGTTGTCTAGATAAACAATGCTTTTTTTTTTTTTTTTTTTGAAAAGAACAAACATAAAACACGACTACCGTCGACAAGCGACGGAAGGAAAAATACAAGCGGCATCCACATGGTGCCAGGTAAGGTCCTCCAAAGCGGACAAGGCCAAAGCGGCTAAATCGTGTGTCAAACAGTTCGCAGACCGCGAAATGGCTTGGCACAATCTTACGTTAGCCAACCTACACAGAGCCTTAACACCACCAACCAGAATATCAGAGTCACCACACAAGCCCACATCCGAGCAAACCTGAGACGCCACGTTCTTAGCGTTAACTTCCACCTCCGCAAGCTAAACACCAGCATAAAGAGCAAGCAACAGTCCCTCTCGCAAGGCGAGCAGCTCACCCAACTCCGACAGAAAGGAACCAAACAAGAGCTTTGCGAACGCGACTGTCACAAAACCACTAGAGTCCCTGATAACAGCCCCAACCCCAGCCCTACCCGAACCTGGCTTGATAGCAACATCCGTGTTCAACTTGAACTCACCAGCCTTCGGGGGAATCTAGACTGTTATCTTAGGCACTACAGCCCTATCGGAGGAGGGGACAATGGACTCTTTAGCACGGTGGAATTCCTCCAATAACGACGCTGCCCGCTCGAATATCTGCTTTGGCGATTTAACCAACCCCCCATTCACCTTAGCGTTGCGATTGCTCCAGATCAACCACATTACCATGCCACACATAGCTACTTCTTCCCTGTCTTCAAAATCCATCCATCTGCTGCAGACCTCCAAAACCGACTGGATATGAAACCAGTGGCCGAAAGAGGAGAAGGAACTCACCTGTTGCCAGGTCTTGCATGCCAGGGGACAACCAAAAAGAATGTGATGACCGGTTTCCACCCCGACGAGGCACATGGGACAAGAGGACTCTTGCAATACCCTTCTGCGTACCAAATTAACCTTGACCTGCAGACAGTCTTGACAGGCCCTCCACAAGAAATGTTTGACTTTAGGGGGAACTCCAATATTCCACACGTAAGACTACCAGCGAGAGTTGCCCGATGAAGAAGCATGGACCCCAGCAGTAGAGCGATACACTACTCGGTAACCGCTTTTAACCGAGTAGACCCCTTTGTTGTTGAAGTGCCAATGCCACCTATCAGGAGTGCTTCTGAGACTAAGGGGAATAGACATGATCACCTCCTGATCCACAGGCAGGAATACTTGTTGAAGTTTTCGGCGGTCCCATCTGCTAGTACCGGGATGAATAAAGTCGGCTACCATATGTCGAGCAGCTGAGGGAGGAGTTATTGGCTTGAAAGAGGTGGGACGTGGGAGCCAAGGGTCTTGGAACGCATCAATGTCTAACCCATCTCCCACCTGGCGACGGATACCTGTACTAAGCAGCGTCCTGCCCCAGACTAAGCTGCGCCACAAATGGGAGGCTCCAGCTTTACACGGTGCTTTAAGGAAGGAAACTTTAGGGTGATACTTAGCTTTCAAAACCCTTGCCACTAGTGAATCAGGCTCTAATAGAAGCCTCCTAGCCTGCTTCGCTACCAAAGCTTGGTTAAACCCCTGTAAATCTCTGAAACCCAGACCACCCTCTGCTTTCGGTTTACACATTTGATCCCAAGCAACCCAGCTTATCTTCCAATTTCCTTCCTTTGTCCCCCACCAAAATTTAGACGCTATCACCCCCAGCTCCTGACAGAGACCAGTAGGGAGCTGAAACAAACTCATAACGAATGTTGGTATGGCCTGCAAAACCGCTTTGATAAGGATTTCCTTTCCGGCATGTGAAAAGACCAAGTTTTTCCAACCCTGAAACTTGCTCCAAACTCTGTCACGGATTGTGGCAAACGTCTGAATCTTCCGCCTGCCGACGAGCGAAGGCAAGCCCAAATACTTGTCCTTGGTTTTATGGACTCCTACCTGGAGGATGCCCAGCAATCTCTGCCTGGTCTGCACATCCAAGTTTGGGCTGAAGGTGACCGAAGACTTACTCATATTTACCCGCTGGCCCGAGCCTTTCCCATACACCTGGATCAGCTGATTAATCGCCAAGCAATGTTGGGCGGTGGCCCTGCAAAAGAGGATACTGTCATCTGCATAAAACAAATGGCTAACTAGAGGATTATGCCTATTACATTTGATGCCAAGACCCATTCCCTCCAATTCTACACGTCTAAGACCGCTGGAGAAGGCTTCCGCGTACAGCAAGAAAAGATACGGAGCGGACATCCTTGCCGAAGGCCTCTAGACGGAGTGATGCTACCAAGCGGACTACCATTAAGCAGGAAGGACAAGCGGGATGTCGTCAAGCAGTCCATAACTAAATCAATCCACTTTGGCGGGAAAAACATTCGGATCATCAGCTCTTTTAGAAACGGCCATTCTATGCGATCATAGGCCTTACTAAGGTCAAGTTTGATCGCCATATGGGCCTTCCTACCGCGTTTCCTATTATTGATGGAATGGATGAGCTCAAAAGCTACCATAACACTATCAAAGATCTGGCGTCCGGGGACGAAAGCCGACTGATTTGGGGAGATTAGGACAGGAAGGCATAGCTTTAGTCAGTTAGCCAGCACTTTCGCAATTATTTTATACATGACATTGAGTAGGCTTATGGGCCTGAAGTCCGTTAAACGCTCAAGGGTTTTTGTCTTTGGAAGGAGCATAACGTCAGTTTCATTATATTGTTGGACGGAACCTCACCCTTCAGGATTTTGAGGCATTCTGGGCTGATATCAACCCCCACTACTGACCACATTTTCTGGAAGAAAATTGCGTGGAAGCCATCCGGGCCAGGAGCTTTTGTTGCACCTAAGTCGAACACTGCTTGTCGAATCTCTTCTTCGACAAACGACCTACTGAGATTTGCCTGAGAGGCTGCATCCAGCTTGGAATCCACCCCGTCGCAGGCTGCCCGTATATCAGAGGTTGAGGGATTTGAGGACTTAAACAGAGCCTCAAAGTACTGTATGATCAACCGAGATATATCCTTGACGTTATCAGCTATCGCACCATCCTCACCCACTTGCCTAACAATCGCATTCTTCCTTTTCCGCGTGGTGGCACGGGCATGGAAGAAACGTGTATTTCTATCACCCGCTTGTAACCAGTTGCTACGAGCCTTCTGTCTCCAATATAATTCTTCGCGGGAGAGCAGCTGTTCGAGCTCAGTTTCAAGTGAATGTATCTCTTGCATGCACCCATGTCGTGCTGGTTTTCTATATAAGACTTCTATCATTCTTTGTTTTGTGCTTATGGTTCTACTGAGCGAGCCAAATTTCTCTCTGCTCCAAGCCGTGAGAATCTCCGCACATCCTTGAAGCTTGGTCCTAACCGAGTCCTCCCCCCGCTATCGATCCTCCCGAACCCAGGCGGATTTAATTACATTCTCACACTCCTGCTCCTGTAACCAGAAAGGTTCAAACTTGAATCGCCTTCGAGCCCACGCCTTCTGGTTCCTATCCCCCATGAGCTTCAATAGAATCTGTCGATGATCAGACGCCCCAAAACTTAAGTTTTCCACCACTGCCGATGGGAACTGGTCCTTCCAATTGTTGTTCGCCATAAAATGGTCCAGCTTCTCCTGGATATTATCGGCGCCCTCCCGCTTGTTGTTCCACGTGAACAAAGGACCTACGCTGGGTAAGTCTGTGAGCTCACAATCCTCGAACGCCCTGCGAAAAGCAGTCATCCTTCCAAGCAGTCGAACGGAGCCACCTTCCTTTTCCCTCAGTCACAACACCTCATTAAAGTCATCTCCGAGTAGCCAAGGTAATGTATTTACCTGTCTTAATCTTCGTAGAAGCTCCCAGGAATCGGCTCGATAAGCCCAGCTCGGCTTCCCGTAGAACCCAGTGAAACGCCAGGCAGGGCCGTTATTCGCGATCACCTTAACATCGATATGGCCAGCAGAAAAGGATAACACCCTGACATTTATAGAATCAGCCCATAGCAGGCCGAGTCCCCCACTTTTATCGTTACAGTCCACAAAAAAAGCACTAGGGAATCCCAACTTCTGTTTTAAGGTGGCACCCATTTGGCCCTTAATCTTCGTTTCACAAACAAAAACTAACCTTGGGGAGTGTTTCCTGATTACCCTTTGCAGGGCCTTGAACGTACGGGTATTCCCCAACCCCCGTACGTTCTAGCAGAGACAACTCATGATGATCGGCGGGCCTGCCTATCAGGCTCCGCCATTGGATAGACAACATCAATCCCATCGTCCGCACGCTGCTTAAGCTTTTTGATTCCAAGAACTTCCTCTCCTTTAAGCTCGACCTTCTTCCTTTTCTTGCCTATAGTCAAGGTGCGGTAGTTAGCTCCCCCTGCCACCCAATTGCACCTAGGAGGAGTCAAATAACGAGTTGGTCTCGCATTTATACTTCTGCGCTTAGGAGAGAGGCTCCCTTTTCGGCTCCCCTACGTCCTACTCTTTGAACTCGAGGCCAGTCCGTACTTTATGCTGTTTCGTACCCCCCTCGCCCCTATTCCTTGCGCCGCCCGTTTCCATTTTCTTATTGGCTCTGTGTGAGGGCTGATGAGTATTTCCTCTAACTCTGGAGTTGTTGACTCACTTTTGTGTGAGTCTGATTCGGTCGGTGTAAGATTCCCCTTTACGCCTATTATATTAATTTCAGCTCCACTTAAATCTGTAATCTCCTTACTTAAAACTATGGAATCCCCCCTCCCCTCGTGTCCTTCCTCGGCTGAGGTGGTCCCCTGCTCTTTACTACCACCTTCTTTATTAATTGAAGAAGGGTCCACTAACGCTGTACTGACCTCCTTTTGTCCCGCTACTGCCTTAAAACAAGATTGTCTAGATGCCTCTTGCACACTACTCGGGTCTATACTCTCCAAGTTAGTGGCAGTGCTCCTAACTACCGCCCGCTTCTCGATAGCTGGGGGCGCTGGTCGCCCTTCCTCTTGTTCCTTGCCTGCTTGTCGCAGACTCCTATTTAAACTCACTTCCCTTTGATTTTCCCATTTCGCAGGGCTAACCCGCAGACCAGACCCGAAACTAACTTCTGTTCCTTCTTTAGCTGCCACCCTAGCTCCTTCATCCCAACAGTCTCGACCGCCATGTCCCACTCTACCACAGTAGCCACAGTACTTTGGTAGTTTCTTATATTGCAGCGTTACCCACACCACCTCCGTGGTTCTTGCCAAGGTAACCAGTAGTCCCCTTTGCAAGGGGTTGTTAATATTCAGTCGTATCTTTGCCCGAAGGAACCACCCTCGATAGTCTCAAGTTTCCTCTGGTAGTCTTACAATGTCCCCAACTTCACTTGCCATCTTCCTAGTCATTCTTGTATTCATCCATACCAACGGTAAGTTATGAAATTGGACCCATATTTCCATAGTGTTGAACTCCAGTTTTGATATATCCCCCATTCTTTGTGAGACTGCTAGAGCTAATAAATGATTGTTGAAATGCCACGGGCTCCTATTCCACACCAGAGCTCGATCCTCCTTCCTTTCGAAGTAAAACATGAAAACATTCTGACCCACTGTTTCCACCTCAACCTTCCCTATCATCCCCCACAACTTTTCCATTACCTCAATAAAAGCTTCTCTGTTTATTCTTTTAGCGGAGAGGACCTTTCCAACCAGGCAATGACTAACATTTTCTAGGCTGTCTTCTTTTTCCTCTCCGTCTATGCAACATACGGTTCCCTCTATAGCTGATAACGCGAACTCGGTACACAGCTTCCCTATTTCCTCCGAATCCATCAGGCCCCGCTTCCTTTGCCTCTGGATATTCTTGATGTAGAAGACAAACAGAAACCACTGGAACCCTAACGTGTGGAGATCAAAAACTGCTCGCCTGCGAGACACACTGCCCGATGGACATGGCTGCCCTGTGCTGTCTTTTCAGAGAAAAAACAGAGAGGGAAAAAATTTACTTGCGCTAATGGTTGATAGACAATGCTTTTAAGAGGTAAACAAAATTGGAAAAGGCATGGATAATTAAGCATAAGCATCACCGGTGTATTGATTGATATTGAAATCCTAAATTGATTAGAGAATTTCGCAATCCAATTACCTTATTGAGTATTGACACATATAGAAGACCATGAAAATAATATTTTCAATTTGATGCTTAGAAATCCAACTCATTTGTTTTTTAATTTCCAAATTTCCATTAAAGATCTTAGGCCTTGTTTATTGCATGGGTTTGGATAATTTTTAGTCCAAATTCATGTTTGGTAAGTATAGGATTGAAAAAACTAATCCCATCCGTATATATATATATATATATATATATATTATTTCTTATCATGATGTGGTGGCTTAAAACCTACCACAGCAAGCAGGATAAGCTAGGATAAAAAGCATGGGCGAGTTTACCAAAATCAAGTGGTGGAACGGAGGTGCAAATCGTCAGTGACGAAGTGGCCGCCTCTATTGTTGTTGTACGGAGGCCTGTCGAAATCCAAGGTTGGAGTCTTGGATGGAGCAGAGGTGCGAATCGTCGGTGATGAAGTGGTCCCCTCTATTGTTGTTGTTGTTCTATGGAGGTCTGTCGTAGAAGCTTCTTCTCCGTTGTTTCCACTGCCTCAGTGCTGCAATAGAAATTAGAAAGGAAAAAAAAAAAGAAAAAAAAAGAAAAAAAAAAGGTAGATGACTAATTTATCCACAGCCTCATTATGTTCTTTTTTTTTTTTTCACATTGTTTTCCAACCTAGTATTAAATTAAAGACAGAATTACAATTTAGCTACCCACGCGAAACTCTAATTCAAGCGGAGCACATGTTTAGATATTATTACAATTTATCTACCTTCCGTTATCAACTTTCTGTTACTATGAACTGATTCAGGGGTAAAGTTGTCATTTCGACGGGCAGTGGTCTAAAAAATTAAAAAAATTAAATGAATTAAAAAAATTACCATCTCTCTCTTTCTCCCTCTCTCTCTCTTGTTCTTCTGTCAGTCTCTCTCTCACTCTCTCTCCCTCTCTCTCTTCTTGTTTTGTGACTCTCTCTCTCTTCTTCCTCTTATTCTTCTCCTTCAATCTCTCAAACCATCACAGATCTGGAAAAACCACATTTATCAAGTCCATTCATCAGATCCGGCTCGAAATCACTGAACCACAACGGAGTGAAGCCATGTCTCGAAAAGTCATCGCTGTCGTTGAAGCGGTGCGGTAGGCTGTCTACTGTTGCGTCGAGCGATGTGGCGGTGCGAAGATGGATCAGCTGGGCGGCGATGCGGTAGGCTGTCTGTTGGTGCGTCGAGCAGTGCGGACGCTGTCGTTGAAGCGGTGCGGTAGGCTGTCTACTGTTGCGTCGAGCGATGCGGCGGTGCGGAGATGGATCAGCTGGTGCAGCGATGCGGTAGGCTGTCTGCTGGTGCGTCGAGCGGTGCGGACGCTGTTCCCGACGTGGTTCGTGGAGCGGCGCGGAGCGACAGGCTGTAGAGAAACTGATGGAGCGACGGACTACAGTGAGGAACGACGGGCTGTGTGTCGTTGTTGTGGAGCGGCGGCGCGCAGCGGTGCGATGGTGATGGAATTTTTGTGATTGTTTGTTAGGTTGCAGAGAAACTGATGGAATTTTTGTGATTCTTTGTTGGGTTGTAGAGAAATTGATAAAATTTTTTGTGATTATTGGTGGATGGAGTGTTTTACATTTTTTTTGTATTTTGCCGGAAAACTTTGATTGTGATCCAGATCTTGAACATGATTTCAAGAGCTGGAAACTTTGTAATTTTGTATTTTTATGTTTGCATTTTTTTTATTTATTCTTTAATGAAAAAATTTTGTTAAGATCTGGGTTTGAATATATATTTTTTTAATTTATAATATTTGTTAAGATATGGGTTTCATTTGTTAAGATTTGAGTTTGAATATATATTTTTTTAATTTATAATATTTGTTCAATTTTTTATTCGGTCAATTACGTCAACTTCAGCAATAAAGGGTATTTTCGTCTTTTTACTTTTTTTTTTTTTACTGTTCACAGGCAATTTTAACGGAAAGTTGATAACGGGAGGTAGGTAAATTGTAATAATATCCAACATGTGCTCCACTTAAATTAGAGTTTCGCGTGAGTAGCTAAATTGTAATTCCGTCTAAATTAAATTATTTATTTTAAAAATTAAGCTAATTTATTTTTAAATATTTATCTAATCTCATATTGTACTAAACACATTATAGTGCTAATTCATCCAATCTCATATCATACCAAACACGTCACATAACTAATTTATTCAATCTAAACCCATGAAAATAATTCAATCTAATTCTGAGTGTCAAACGGACCTTAGAAGTCAAAATTGTTATACAATCTGGCTTCTCAAATCAAAGATTAGTACAATATAAAAAGACTTTTGAGAGTTGAAGTTGCAAAGCCATAGTTTTCAAATCATTAAGCCTTATTTAGTACACGGAATTGGATAAGATGAGATGAAATACGATTGGATTAGATTGAATTAATATTGTATTGTCTTTGGTGTGGTCGAAATTATATTTGAATGGATCTTACTAAAATTAATTTAATATTTGTGTAAATTGAATTTTAAATAAAAATATAATAAATTAATCTTTAAATATATTTAACACAAAATAAATAAATAAAAAACTAAATAAATGAAAATAAAAAATTTATTTTTTAATAAATTTTAAATGTATAAACTTCATTACAACTATTAAATAGATATGTAATTATTAAATATATCTAATATTATAATATATCGTTATATTTTTTGGTAAAAAAAAATTAAATAAATAAAAAGAAATTCTACATTAGCGTGATTCTAAAAACCCACCAATATTCACAGGAGTTTGCAAATCCATTGATGTGGGTTTTTTTTATGGGATCCGTATAGCTTTGGATGGGAAAAGCTGCTCCGAACAATAACTTTTATGAGATGGAAAAAAAAATTTCTCAATCTCATTATTTGTCTTGGGCCTTGGCTGCCAACGTAGCCAAAGTGAATATGACTTTTGATATAGGATTTGGAATCAATACTGATTTAATATATGTTAATGTTTTATTGTGAGAGAATAAAAAAAAAAATGTATTTACAAGGGGAGAGGGAAAAAAGATTGTATTCAAAAGTGGGAGAGAGAAAGAATAAAAAATACATAAATCTTATCCATTTATTTCTAAAATTTGTCATATGTTAATAATGATCTTCAAAACATTAATAAAAATAAGATGCACCGGATCCAAACTGTTGATCTATTACTTAACGTTTTTATTATTGGCAATTCCATGCATGTTTGAAAACTCCTGAAATCTGTCCTCTTGACTCTTGAACTAGGCTTCAATCGTTTAATTAATTACTTATTGTAACTTAAAAACAGTTTTGTAGAGTTGTTGTAAAAATTATCTTAACAACAACTTTACACACTCATCTATAGTTTAAGTGAGTAATACACTTCTCTTTTACGTTCGTGATAAGGTTCTGAAGCCCACAATGTGTACTAATTAATATGTATGATGAGTTTTTTTCTCGTATTATGAATATAAAAATCTCTCAATGTTGTTAGAGTATAAAAATAGATTTTTGGGTTGTTTATGTAATGTCAAATTGATCAAATTTGGACCGCAAATATAATATTTGACGTTGACAAATATTAACATTTTAAAATATAGAAATATATAAACAAATTATTGAAATAATAAATATAAGTTTTTTCATATATATTTGTTGTTATTAACTTGTTAGTAGGACTCCAACTATATCATTTCTGATCTTTTCTAAAGGACCTGATTTCATAACATAAAGAGTAATTTTAGATAATCTACAATATTTGTCCAATTTTCTATATAAATGATATAATCATAAAGAATAATTTTGGATAAACTAAATAATTTGTTAAAATTCATATCCAAATAATATTGGAGGGTTATTAAAACCGTATAAAATATGTAAGCTGATATATCAATTATAAGTTATATATTTAATCATTTGGACAAGGATATCATTATCATAACATAAAATAATAATACGTTTCATCATTATTGATTGAATGTTTTGAAAATAGACCAATAATTTATGCATGATTCGTCCCCTGTTAGTATCTAGAAAAGTCAATTCCCCTGCAACAACTAATTTCGATATTTTGATTTATGTCAACGTAATTATGCTTTTCTTTTGACATTATGTAATCATGCTTCTTTGGTTTTTTTGAAAAGTAATCATGCATTTTAAAAATTCAACAATTGCAGCTTTCTGTGACATGGGCGGGAATAAACGGTGCTAACATTGTCTGATTATAAAATGCAAGGGGCAATGCTGGACATGACTCTTTGACCTCCAAAACCAAAACTAACGGGAAGCACCCATCAATGGCATCAATAAGAGAAAATTCATTCCAACTGAAAGATGTAAGTCAAAACCTTTTATGTTCCATACTTGAAGACGCCCAATCAAGCTATGCAGTCTGTTCAAAGTTCTGTTATGTGGGAAACACTTAGATTGGTCCCATCCAACCATTGATGCAAATTCACCTGCATTTTTTTTTTTTGGCTTATTTATACATATAATTATAAGTAATGTCAGATTTTTAAAATTTTTTTGTTTAAATAATATGACATTTGAATTATCAATATCTTATAATTATTGGTGAAAACAAAAATTCTATTCATATTTTAACACTAGATCTTGTACTTTGAACTACCACCTTGAATTTTATCATTAGTGAAATAATAGTTAAGATACTTAAAATGCTTATCACGATAATTCTCTCGTCTGAGCAAAAATTATGAAATTCTAGTTGTCATCAATCAACGATCAAGGAGTGCACGTAAAACTGTTTATATCATGAGTAAGGATTCTCCCATAGCCTTTTTTTTTTTTTTTTTAATTATAAAAGAAGTTTGAATTTAAGTGATGAAAGTGAGAGAAAAAATATAATAATTTTAATCATTCATTATTATTATTATTTTTTTTATAAGCATTCATTATTTTTTTTTTACGACTCATGAGATCATAAAAAGCCTAGAAAAAAAAAAAAAAGGCCAGAAAAAGATCCTAGCTCTCATAACATATATTTGCATTTTAGAATATATAACAAAGATGACCAAATATTGTCGTTTGATTAATTTTTTTTTTCCCCCAAATAAGACTTTCATTCACAGTAAAGAGGAAATACAAGCAGGCCCAGGTTCAAGCCAAATACAATCCTCTTTAGAGGAAAAGGCGAAGGCAGCAAGGGTGTATGCCACCCTGTTTCCGGATCTGGGAACCTGGTTGCAGTGTCTAACCCCTACATCCCTGTACAACGCCTTAACATCAGAGATGATAGCAAAGAAAGGGATCCACTTCGAAAATTTCTTTGCTGCAAATCTACTTTTAATTATATATTTACACCAGACGATACAACGAGGAAGCTAAAACAAAGATAAAATCTTGTAAGCCCATTGAACTCATGCGGGATAACAAGGAACAGCCCAATTGGCCTCATTGATATCCACAATAAACATTATCATAATTCACAACATAAGAAAGTTCAAACATGGTGTAGTGAAAAAATGAAAAAAGAAATTTCATATGTAAAAATTAAAAATAAAATTCAAATAGTTATAATTTAATGATAAAAGATATTTATTTAGTTTAGTAATATTCTATCACTATTATTATTATTTTTTATTAAATATCACAATGAATTGAAATATATAATATTATCAAATTGAATAAACACTTTGTATCATTAAATTATATCAAATATAAGTCATTATTGATTAACTGATACAAGACAAAATAATTTAGAATAAAAATTGAGATATGGAAGTGGACTAGTGGAGGTGAACATTGTTACAACATTCCTTCCTGTTTGTGTGGCCCAAAAACCGTAGGGCGAGCGGGTGGTGATCCAATGAGCAAACAAAGTAGTGGCCCAGCAAGCGTATCCGCATCGCACCATAACAAATCGACGCTCATCAATCTTGTAGGCAAGCAACCGAAACTCAAAGAGAGAGAGAGAGGACCATCTGTATGTGATTATTCCTTCCTCCACGTACACGGATAAATTCCTTTCTGCCACGTCAGCTTCTCTTTTTCTGCTCCCCTTCCCCTTCCTTCGCCACTTCCTCTCTCACAATTTTTTCCCTCTCCATTTTCCCGCAATCCAAACACAAAATTTTCCCGCTGCTTTCTCTCTCTCTCTCCCCCCCTCCCACACATGGCCGATAAGCTATACCATCAGACCTTAGTATCTTCAAGGTACTGACTTCCTTATCATCCACTCTTATTGTTAGTTTGAACAGCGTAATATATGGCGACTAGGTTTTGCCTTCAATTTTCGTCGAATTATTCTTCCAATTAAATGATCTTGTGTTTGGAAATGGTGTTTCGATTTGAGTGGTTTGAATAAGTTAAGAGATTGATAAATTTATATAATCATTTATGTTGCCTCCAATAATGTTATTTAAATGTCATAATTTGTTTGGCTGAAGAAAGGAATCTTGGTGACATGGTTAAATATTCGAATGGCTTGATGAAGAAATTTAAATTTAATTTCGTGGAATTTATTCTTGATTTTTGTATTTGCAGCTCGTCTAATTCGTGGTTTTCACGAAATTCGATAAGAAGGCATGTTTCATTTAGAAGAGTGGCTGAGTTAGATTACCAATTTAGTAATTGTGGCAATTTAAGAAAGAGACACCTTCTAAGACTTGCTATGTTAGAGAATGGGAATTACAATCTTAGTCACCAATTGGTTGGTTCTCGCGAGGTCTTTCTGAGCTTTTGTAAATCGAGAAGGTTCAGACATCTACTGCCTCCTCACGCGTCTTCTGATGATGGTGTAACCATCAACGGAAGTACCCAAGCAAGTACCAGTAGTAAAGTTGAGGAAATTAGGGTCAAACTAAATCAGTCATTACAAGGGAAAGAGTATAGTGATGGACTTATTCAGTCTTTGCATGACGCAGCTAGAGTTTTTGAGCTGGCAATTAAAGAACAGGGCTCGCTGTCTAAATTGTCTTGGCTTTCGACAGCTTGGCTTGGTGTAGATAAGAACGCGTGGATAAAAAATATTTCTTATCAGGTTTGTTGATAGATTTTTCGAATGTTTTGTTTGCACTACATTATGACTTATGTGTCCTAATTGTCTGCTATAAAACATACTTGTGTTGGATCTTATAGACGATCTTGATTGTCATCTATCAGTACACTTTTACCTTATCCCCTGATGGAGCACATTTTATCACATGACATCACCACATGATTTTTTTTAGTTGTCTTTTTGAGTATTGTCACTTGGCTGTCTCTGGTGATATTTATTCTTGATTAATAATGCAATCCTGATCAGATTTATATTAATTTCCTTTTTCTTTAAATGTAACATACATGCCTTTTTCCTTGTTAGTGTTTGTTTGCTAACAAATTTTCATGCTGCAACATTTTCAAAACTTTTCAACAGAAATTTACGTATAGTTAAAATTTTGCCTTAGATTTCATATAGTTATAATAATTAGGTGAATGGAGCTGATTCTGAACACTTTTATCTGTTTTTTTTTGTGTGTGTTCACTAAAGTTAAAAATTCATACATAAATTAAACTATCTAAAACTTTATAAAATTTTCAGGCTTCAGTATATTCATTATTGCAAGCTGCATGTGAGATTTCTTCCCGAGGTGATGGCAGAGACAGGGATATCTATGTTTTTGTGCAAAGGAGGTATTGGTTAAAATTTATCTTTTATCAGTTTCTGTCATTGGCCATTAACCTTTCAGAATCTTGTCACATTGAGCTTTTTATCTGCCAAAACCTAAAGAAAAATGAGATCAATTTTTAGAAGTTCTACTAAAGAAATCTTCAGCTTTTTGACTTTCTATAAGTTGCCTCTATATGGTGATAATATAAGATAGAACACATGCTTTCCTGATTTGGATGCTTTTGCTATTAATTTTATTTAAATTATCATTTGCATGAACTTTTAAGTCTTCTATGGCAGTTTCTCACAAATATGATCACTTAGTTTTGAAAAGTTTGATGGCAAGCATAGCTGACTGTAAATTTCTGAAATTTAAATAAATTTGCTAATTTTCGTGCCAGTTCTTTCTATACCATGTCAGAAGCTGAATTTTTAATACAGTGCTAGCAAAAACTTGCAGTTTGTTTTCTCTTACAGGTGGGCCATTTCTGGTTCTGTTCCTATAAATTTATGGTTTTGTTTGTCCCTTCTATCTGTCTAGTGAAAATTTCTGATTGTAACAGACAATAGTCATATCATGGCTCTCAAGGTCCTCTTTTCAGTATTAGTTCTAAAATATTTTTGTTTTTCCCATTCGATCTAAGTGTTTTGAAATATGCCTGATGCAGTTTATTACGGCAATCTGCTCCGCTAGAGAGCTTAATTAGGGATAAACTATTGGCCAAGCAACCTGAAGGCTATGAATGGTTTTCATCTGAGCAAGTTCCAGCTGTGGTGTCATCCTTTGTAAATTACTTTGAAGAGGACCAGCGTTTCGCTCCAGCCACTGCTGTGTATGTTGTCACCTCCATGTTGCTTCATGTTGAAGTTTATTAAATTTATTTATATATTTAACTAAATTTATTAAATTTATTTGATCATTGAATTTTCCATGTGGTAATAGTGCTACTTTCAATTTAAATTCAGGAGTGGAATGGGTTCAGGAAATGCTAGCGACATATCACTTCTTATGCTTGCATTGACCTGCATTGCTGCAATCACAAAACTTGGTCCAGCAAAAATTTCTTGTTCGCAGTTCTTTTCCATGATTCCAGAAATAACTGGTAGATTGATGGACATGTTGGTGGATTTAGTTCCTATAAGCCAAGCCTATCATTCTATAAAGGATATTGGGTTACGCAGAGAATTTCTTGTACATTTTGGTCCTCGAGCTTCAGCATGTAGAGTGAAAAATGATTGGGGTTCAGAGGAGGTGGTTTTCTGGGTCGATCTTGTGCAGGAGCAGCTGCAGCGAGCTATCGATCGGGAGAAAATATGGTCAAAACTAACAACATCTGAAAGTATTGAGGTTAGTGGGAATGCCTAAAGGTTTTTTATTCTTTAGATTCAGGGACATGTGATTGGCATTTACTGAATGAAAATCTCAAACAGAAGATGCGTTCGAAACCTATATACTTTTAGGATTTATGTTAGTTTGAAGATGGATCTCACATCCCTCACATTTGGAACAGAATCAGTTATAATGAAGAATATTCATGGACAATCAAAATGGTTGGTAATAGTGTTATTGGTTATGCTATAGTAATTGTGGGTTAGTTATGTGGATGTAGAAGAGAAGAGAACAAGAATAATGGAAAATGAGGAAGTCTTGTAATCCCATATATATCTGTTTTGTCTAGACAGTTTGATTTTCATCAAAATTATCCTGAGATCTTATAATGTCATGTAATGCTTAAACTACAACATGCATCCACAGGATGTGCTCCACCCATCTCCTTACCCCCAAAAGGCTGTTTTCACAAGCACCTGTCTTGGTAGGCCTGTCAAGAAAAAGAATATGTAGCAATATTTTACTAGTTTTAAAGGAAAGACCGTGATTTTAAATTTTATTGCACCCACTTGGAAAGGAGAAAACAGTTTAAATGAAGTGATTAGAATGCTGGATGACTAGTTGAGTATGCTTTATGCCCTTAAGGTTTCGCATTGATGCAGTATTATGATATAATCATGTAGGACTAGTAATTGAACTTCAACAATGTTTAATGCAGGTTTTGGAGAGAGATTTGGCAATATTTGGATTCTTTATTGCCTTAGGCCGAAGTACAAAGTCCTTTCTACTTACAAATGGATTTGATGTCATAGATGACACTCTTGAAAGCTTCATTAGGTAGCTTTTGATACACTATGGTCTTTCTCTTTTCAGGAGAATATGGTTTCATTCTGTATTTAAGTTTCTGGTTTCTTGCTGTAGGTACCTTATTGGAGGCAGTGTGTTATACTATCCTCAGCTTTCTTCAATAAGCTCTTATCAATTGTATGTGGAGGTCAGCATGTATGATTGAGGCAATCACATAAACCTGTTACATGGTTAACTATGTTGAGTCACTATACTTTGCAATTTAACAGGTAGTGTGTGAGGAGCTAGATTGGCTTCCCTTTTACCCAGGCAGTTCTAGTACTCAAAAACAATCCCATGGCCACAAAAGTAAACGAGAGGGTCCTCCTAATATTGAAGCTATCCCCCAAGTATTAGATGTTTGCTCGCACTGGATGCAGAGCTTTATTAAATACAGTAAATGGCTGGAGAACCCTTCAAACGTTAAGGCAGCAAAATTCCTGTCTCGAGGGTAACTGGACTTGTGATTTACTAATTAAAGAACTACGAAGAACAGATTCATTTTGGTAGCTTTTAACTAATGATTTTGGTCTTTTCTGTTTAGGCACAACAAGTTGGCGGACTGCATGAAACAACTAGGGATATCCAAGTAAGTGAATGTTTATAGACCATTCTACCTTATGTACATTCACGAACTCATTACTCTTTTTCAAAATATGTGATAGTCTTAAAACGTCTATACGCATCAATGTGATGCCATATACTTTAAGAATTATGAGAATGTAGTTTTATGACAAACATCAGTGCAGACCTACTCACTTATGTTAGATGCAACAATTGTTATTTTTGGATATTATTTAATTTAGCTGCTTCAAGTTTAGATTAATTCAATCTATTTACAGTTTCTATCTTTGAATTAAATTACGTACTTTGTATTTTCATCTGACCTCTATTATTTAACCTTAAATAACTTTTGGAACAGCTACTTGATTTGAAGAAATCAGAAACCCAGTTTTTCTTCTCTACTATCACCGTTCTGTTTCTCTCTCTCTCTCTCCCCCACCCCACGTCACCATTTCTACATAATTTAATTTGAATATAGCTATAAATAAGTGACTACAATAGATCGAAAATTCTGACAGCTTTAAAGTATTCCTAGAAAGATGCTATTGTAGGATGGATAGCATTTCTAGGAGGTATTGTCAATTTATAAATAAATATCAAGTGGAATTTTTTGAAGCCTTTGATTTATGCCTTTGTATTGCAGTGATATGTTTCAACAGTATATTTATTTTGAAATTTTGAGTTGGTGATAACATGTTTAACCTATGCTTGTCATGCTAATTACTTGTCATATAGGTATAGGGAAATAATTTTGTTTAAACTGAGTAGTGATTGCAGATAACCTTTGCTCAAAAAATGCTATGCAGGAATGAGATAACTGAGAAGGCTGGATCTGGAAGTTATTCTTCACTTGAAAAAGAGTCAGATTCTTTTGACAGGGTTGGATTCTTCCCTTTAAATATGTTCATTTGAAATTAACATATTCAATAGGTTGTCAATTAGAAGTCAGAATTTTTGTGTATCTCTTTTGGGCAAGTAACAGAGCTACATTCTTAATGTTGTCATCTCATTATTGAGCTTTGCTACTTGGAGTTGCCAAAAGTACAATCTAGCATATCAATTAGACTTCAAACTGTACAGTAAAACCCTAATTGCTTATAATCTTTCACTGAAACGAAAACTTGGTATTCAAACAAAAAGATTGTACTAAGATACAAGCTGTCCTCAACAAGAAAAGACCAGGAACAGCTCCAAAGAACTAGAAAGTGGCCTATATTAAGGAAGCCTTCCCAAAACTCTCAACAAAATACTGGAGGAAATCTCCATTATGCTACAGCAACCTTTTAGTTAACATTGATAAAGAAAAACAAGGTTGTTAATAAACAGCAGATAAATAAGTTCAGAGAGAAGCTCAAAAATGGACTCTTCTTTTTTTTTTTTTTTTGGAAAGGAACTCTATAGTGGACTCTAATGCAAATAATATGAACTTCCCCTTGTCATTTTCAAGAGTTAAGAATGAAAATGTAGTCCTTTTATAATTAATGTTTTAGTTTTGAAATTATCCCTGTGACAAGATCAGGAAAACTGTAATGTCTTCCAGTTGATAAAATTGAATTGTTAAGCATAGACCTCCACCACCTACAGGTTACAAAAATTAAGTAAAAAATAATATGCAGCCATAGTTGTCCCAGATCCTTTGCTATGCCCTTTTATTCTAATTATGCAGTGACATTTTTGTCGGTGTTAGGCATTGGAGAGTGTTGAAGAAGCTTTGATAAGACTGGAAAAATTGCTTCAAGAATTGCATTTGTCAAGCTCTACTTCTAGAAAAGAGCAATTAAAAGCTGCTTGTTCTGATCTTGAGAAGATAAGGAAACTTAAAAAAGAGGCTGAATTCCTGGAAGCATCTTTTAGAGCAAAAGCAGCTTCTCTTCAGCAGGTATTTTATCATTTTGTTCTGCGTCAGAATCTTGCACCCTGTAACATTTCTATTTGTGTTTTCCGCTAGCTGGGACACTATTTTTTTCGTAAAATATGATAGAAGTATTACTTTAAACTGCTGATTTAATATTCTCGTTACTGTCAGTAACAAGTATATTATCAACACCCAACATATAGATTTTAATCACACAATGGCAGAAGAGTAGCTGACCAAGCATCAACTATTTACATCCTCTATACTTGATGTTGCAGTATGGATGTCTCCTGTGAATTTTCCCCACAATGTTTAAAGAGTGCTATGCTTGTTTCTTGACAATTTTATGGAAATTCATTAATCGGTTTCTCATCAAGTAATTATAGAGCACATCCAGATTCTCTTGTTCCAAAAAGAGCCAAATGGGGGAAGTATTGATTTTGTAATGCTTCAACCAGAAACAAATGTCAGAATGAACTAAAGAAATTAAACACATGTTTGCATATTTAATTTTATTATCTTTATTGAAATTGCATCTGTCACACTGCTGCTTTTGCACTGATTATTCAGGGAGCTGATGACACTGAATCCCAGTCTTCTATTGGCAAGCAACAACAGTACTTGAAAGCCAAAAAAAGAAGTGCTAATGTAGTGCAAGATAGGTCCAACAGGTCTGAATTTCAACTTTAGACTTAGAGCTTGCTAACATGTTAAACTTTTATGTCTAACAGTGTTGTTTGATTATTTCTTGGAAATCAGAACTGATATTCCTTCTGTTTTGGCTTATTTAAATTTATCCTTAGAGTTGACAGTAAATCTGGTGGATTGTTGAGCATCTTTATGCGCCCTCGAACCCGGAAGCCTGAGACCGAGTTATCAGCTGTAGATGGATACGTATGCCCTGAATTTATGATAAGTTTATTGGCATTGTTGATCTTTGTGTTTCTTTTTTGTTTTGTATTGTACTGTATTGTGTGTGTAATTAGCTTCAGAAACCTGTTGCTAATTGCATTAGTTACATTTCATTAATTCTTGTGTGTTAGAGCATCACAGTTGCTACCAATGTTAAATAGATGTTTTTGACTTGAAGCAAAACATATTTGATGCTTGACCTGATCCACAAATTATGATTAGAATTATAAATCTTTAGAATTGCCTCTGTCCGTATATGCTCTTATATGCATGTAGTCCTAATCAATTCAGCTCGTATGAGTAAACCTTGGTAGCTTGCCTGAATGCTTCATAGTGTTACGTGCTAATAAAACCACACCATAAAGAGCAGCTTTCACTAATCTCTAATGTTTTCAACTAATTCCAAAGTGATTTGGTGAGTCGAAACTTTTCCTAGGTAAATTTTTCCTATTCATGAATTCTTAATACCTACATTCCACTCAGGAGGCAGTAGTTATATTGTGATAACATGTCATGGTTTTAAACATTTGGAGTTTGGCCTTTGAAGGTTACTTGCCCTAGTCTAATTGTAGTTGCTTGGTTTTCGAAATATTGCAAGGGGTATCACTGAGCCTCATTTTTCCTATATGTAATCACTTGTCACTTCAGCTGAACGTAACAAAGGGAGCTCTTGGTGCATTTGATACATAATAAGACAGACTAAATGAAATCCAAGTGTACCTGTTATTGGCTTTCGAGTGCTTTTATGAGATTTTATCAACTAGAGGAACTGGTTCTCCAGTTAATAAGATAATAAATCTTTTTGGTATCGGCCTCTGTTTAACTTGGTTTATGTGCATGGGTTTGTTGATTTTAATATTAACCTACTGCAGGTGAGGTTTTTAAATGAAATAATTGAACTGGTCGGTCTATGCAGGAAAATGAATATATGGAACAGACAACTTCAAATATAGGTGTTGCAGATTCAGAATCAAATGAAATCCACCGTTTTGAGGTTCTAAGAAGTGAGCTAATAGAACTTGAAAAACGGGTTCAGAAAACTGCTGATCAATCAGAAAATGAGGAGGTATACCTTATATTGTCAAAAAAGAAAAGCTTATATTTTGTGTTGTTAATGTTGTTTGTAAGATATTTTAGCACATATGATAGCATATATGAATGAGAAAAGCTCACAAATTTATTTTGTATAACATAATGCTAAATTGTAGGAGCTTAATTTTTCAAATGTGTTCAATTGTCATAATTTCTGTATTTTTTTTATAGAGTCAGGCAAATCTAATTTGTCCGTCCCTTGCAAGTGTCTGATATATTAGATTTAAACATTTTTATTTCCTACAGTATTATAGGCTAGTTGACTATTTTGTATATGAGAAACAAGTTTTCTTGTCACACAATAGTTAAAATTTTGTACCACTGAACATGATCTTATTACTGTGGAAGTTATTTGACATTAGACCTTTCATTCTGTACCAACCTTTGTGATCTCTCTCTCTCTTACACAAAAATTTTTCTGATGATTAGTGAAGATGTTTGCTTGTAGCATTTATAACCTAATGGACCTTGTGGGTTTATAAGTTCCATCCTACCTTGTGTCCTATATTAATAACACATTGTGCTTTGCTTTTTTCCAAGACTGACAGAAGGAGATATTTTTTTATTAAAATCTGGTCTCCACTTGCTTTAGCTGTGAATGTTTTTTGCAAAGGTAAATGTTATTAACTTGATATGGGCTATGTACCATTTGTTTGTCGTAAAATAATTGCATGTACGTGAGTTGTCAGGGAAACTGAAAAGGAAGTGTATGCAGAATACAAGGACACATTAAACCATTATGGACCCTCTTCTTGTTGTATGCTACTAAAAGTTGGAATGATGAATCCTGTCTCTTGTTATATGCCTCATTAAGTTGGAATGGCTGAAACTCTTTTCTTGTCCCTCCTAATTTAAGAAATTTAAGTATATCGGCAGAGCCTTATTCTATAGATTTTGGTAAATGTATTATAAATTTTCTGACATGTACTTAATAATTAGTCATCTCTTTGTTCTAGGAGTCAGTGTAAGGCATGTGAAGTTCTAGCAACTATAAATTAAGTTATTCTTGGACTGCAGAAATTAGCTACTTTTGGTTGTCTGGGCCTCAGGGGTATTAGACCTTCCAATAAGTGTATTTGAATGCTTGAGCTATAAATTGCAAAATGTCGATGTTTTCTCTAAACTCAGCTGTTTGGACACTGGTATAATTTTCTGCTGACTTTTGCTTGGTGATTTGGCAGTCTTTGGAGGATGTATTATTCATGCATAGGTTCTTTGGCTTTATTATTAAATATTATGCATAGGAAGGGAGAGAGGACTGATTATGGTATCTCTTTTCCAGGATGTTAAGGTTCTGAATGCCGTTGACTATGGTGATGATGCCGGAGGAAGTCAATTGGTCCAGGTTCAAAAGAACGGAAATATTATTGAAAAATCATTTGACAAGCTAAAAGAAACAAGCACGGTACGAAATTTTTACCGTTCTCCACCAGTCAAGAGATGACCTATGGTCTGATAAGTACCTTATCATTGTTTAAGCATTCAGTCATATGCATGATCCATATATGGAGTGAAGTCACAACCTGTGTGTTCATGATGATTTGCAACTGCAACATGATTCCATGATGTGTTTACCATGATAATATTCCATGTGAGATTGTAGTGTGATGGATTAGTAGTCACCTATTCTGTGGACCTGGAATGCTCAGTAAGTCCAGTCGTTTTTTTTTTTTTTTTTTTGGGTTATTTGAAATACTGGTACATGTCCGGATAACAATTGGGATTAGCCGAGGTATGACTTTAAGGCGCAGATCGGATATCACCTCCTAGAAATGGAAGAGAGCTACCTACAACATGTCGGAAGATTGCCCACAATGGGGCTGTATGGGATTGAACTCATGACCTTAGACAAGGCATGGGTGGGCCAAACTCTTACCACCAGAGTAGACCAACTTTCCCTATAAGTTCAGTTTTTGAGCTGGAACCAATTTACTTTAATTGGTTTTTGAAAATTAAAAGCATTTTTTAACTGAAGTTGACCAATTTTGTTTGTTTGGAAAAGAGAGGTTTCACTGCTTGAATTCCTGATTTGTGGTTTCAGTGCTTTAATTTTGACTCATGTTTACTATGAACATATTGTGTCTATCTATGTATCTATTGGATTTTTGAAAAAATATATATATATATATATATTTAAAACCAAAATCAATTGAGCTTATGAGTTTTTGTTTCTGCAAACATAATCAATTAAGCCATCGTAAAGCTCATACGAAAGAGATTGGTTTAATTTGTTTTAGCAGTTTTATCAGTTTGCCAGAACAAGGGATATTTAACTGACATTAATTCGGTTCGAATTTAACTTAAGACTCAGGCTAACCCTAATCAGCATTGGTTGTCAATCAGTAGTACCATATCAATGTTGTTATTGTTAGGGTTGCATTTAGGTGCTTCTCTTTTCCCAGCTATTTTATTGTAGGTGATGCTAATGGCATTCGATAAATTGCTAGTGAGCATTAATTCTCATTCATCATTTTTTTTTCTAATTTTTTTATGTTTGCTTGCCAGGAGACCTGTTCTCTTACTCTCCGAGGAGAAAATAACTTCTATCTGTATGTTATAATGTATTCTGGCAACACACTGGACATGTTGAAATTGACATACATCTACAAAACTGCCTGTAATACCTTCCTATTCATGCACAAAATCACATTGATGACGATTTTAGTGAGCTGTTCACTGTTGGAAAAACAATTAGTATAGTTTTTTTTTCTTTATAAATAAATAATAATAAAAAAAAACCCTTAACGAGATTGTTGATTTTATACAGTTTTTGATTCCTCTGATGAGGACATCACTGTTATTGACCCTTGACCTGTCCGAGCTCTCTTATTGCCACATTAGATAAGATCACTTGGTCTGAGTAGAAATAATTATTCTTTAAGTTCCTTCTCACCTTTGACGATTCATTTGTTTATTTGCCTTGGTGCATATATCTCAGTGGTAATATGTCATATATTAATAAACAGGATGTCTGGCAAGGAACTCAACTTTTGGCTATTGACGTTGCTACTGCTATGGGGTTGCTTAGGAGGAGCTTGGTAGGAGATGAATTAACAGAGAAAGAAAAGAAAGCTCTCTGGCGTACTCTCACTGATTTAGCATCAGTTGTGCCTATTGGTGTTTTGATGCTTCTGCCTGTAAGTTTAATTGTTGTATTCTGACATTCTATTCCCCTGCTTATAGTCAGTTCTTCTTCCTCATTCACTTTGGTCTTTATATCACCTCAAAACAGGTGCTATATCATCATGCATCTTCTCATAATCCCATGCCTTCAGCTTTACATTGTGGATTACCATCTTTTACTTTCTCGTTGAACCAAAAGGACCATCATTTTACACTAATCTCAGGAGTGCCATAGCCACATCTGACAAAATGGGGAGTTGGAACAATACTGGTCTCCTGTTTGAGAATAGTTCTTACTAAGTATAAAAACTTTAATAATGTCAATAGGATCATTAGCTAAGGCAAGGTGGAAGCAAGTTGTTGAGGATAATCTATATGGTGTATGAATGCGCAAAAATAATTATACAACTTCTAAGATGATGTGCAGTTTTAATAGAAGCTGGTATAGGAAAATTGGTGTCAGGGCCTTTGTTTCTTTCCAGCTGGTTGTGATGGTTGTGTTATTGCATTCTAATATTGATGCTTGGTGGCTCTTGGCTTTGCAAAGCTGAGATATATTCTTGGCTCATCTGTTTCATGCTACTAGTCTAATCCAGTAGCAATAAATTAGCTTCATCAGGCAGGCAACTTGTAAACCTTAAATGTTTGACACCTAATGATGAGTTGATGAGCCATTTGCATCTGTACTCAGATACAATAACTAGCTTAGCATAGGAGTTGCATTCTGTTCTAACTTTTAAAACAAGCCTAGGCTATTTCAATAAGCCTTCGAGTCAGAGGCCTAGCAGGACTGACCATTTTATTGTTCCAAAATAA